>CM053028.1:372373258-373605758 GCA_028564925.1 Lithobates sylvaticus | reverse complement strand
CAGAATACATCACTATTTGGACAACATTTTGCTCCAAAGCCAAAACAAGGACACGCCCATGGCACACTGGAAGACAACCTTGTTGATGTTGGAGAGCTTTGGTTGGTTGATCAATCAAGAGATGAGTCAGCTTGTGCCTACTCAGTCTCTGGTATACTTAGGTACAAAAATAGATACTCGGATAGCATCAGTGGCCTCACCCAAAGACAAGATGTCCGGTATCCTGAAGACGATGTCAGAAGCTCGAAAGAAGTTGTACCTACCAACAGTAGACTGCATGCAACTTCTCAGTATAATAATCTCAACCATTTTGATGGTCAAATGGGCTCAATGGAACTTGGCCTCTTCCAAGTGGGTCTCCTAGATCAATAGAGATTGGGGGATCTTCATCGGAGAATCCAGATCACAGCCCAAATGAGGGTCAACTTGGACTGGTGGTTGAAGCAGCAGAATCTTCTTCTGTGCCACTCCTTATTCACGAGGTGGAAAATAGTCCAGTCAGATGCCAGTGGAACGGGCTGGGGAGCGCTATACAAGGATCACTGGGCCCAAGGCCATTGGACATTTCAGGCTGCCAATGTGATTTCCAAAATACTGGAATTGATGGCAGCCTTCCGGGCTATTTTGGCTTTCAAGAGGCAGATTCAAGGAGCGGCCATCCTTTTGAAGCTAAACAATGTGACGGCAGTGGCTTACATCCGCAGGCAGGGAGACACTTGTAGCAGTGCTCTCCTGAGAGATGTGACCCCGATTACGGATTGGGCTCAAGCCAACTTACAGCTGCTAACAGCAGTATATGTGCCTGATCATCTGAACACTCAAGCAGACTACCTGTCCAGAGCGGACTTGGACAACAATGAGTGGGCTCTGTTACCACAAGTCTTTCAGAGCCTGGTGGCATTGGGCCTTCCTTCCGGAGGTGGACCTGTGGCCTCTTCAGCCAATACCAAACGGCCACGTTTTTTTGCCAAGTCTAGTCATCCGCAAGTGACGGGGGAGGATGCACTAACAGGGGAATGGAATTTCAAGACGGCATATGCCTGCCCTCCAATCCCAGTGATCCTCCTTTTTCTGTGCAAATTGCGACAGGAGAGGGTGTCCATTCTGGCGATAGTACCGGACTGGCCAAAGAGACCTTGGTATCCTCTGCTCCTCCTGCATATCTGAGAACCACGCCCTCTACCAGTAATGCCGGACCTGCTGATGCAGGGGCCAATCTGCCACCCGGCGCCAGAGAGTCTGAAGTTGATGGCCTGGGTATTGAAAGGCGAAGGCTAATTGGTCTGGGATGCTCAACCATTGTCACAAATACCCTAATGAAAGCCATAAAAGACAGTACCAACAATGCCTATACCAGAATTTGGAACAAGTTTGTGGAATTTGCATGCAGACATGACTTTTTGCCAGATTCGTCAGATTGCCCCTTGTTAAGTCATTTCCTAAGCTCTCCAATCAACAGTGAGCAAGAGCTATAAGTTTGTCTCAGTTGGGGGTATGTTGAACCTCTGAATTTAGACCTCTGCTTCCCCACAAAGAGCAAGGGTCCCACTCTGAACCTGCTTTTCTACTCAGGCTAGTTATGGCTATTTTAGAAAGAAAGAAACTGAAAGGGCTTGTTTATACATGCAGTAGCCCTCTGAAGAGCAATCAGTGGTGGATCGCTTTTGATAGGTTTTTTGACAGTCAGCAAGGAGGCCTCTTCGCTGAATGTTTTACCTCTAAAACCATGCAGCAATGTGCTGGAACCAGTTTTTTGGGGGGCTTGCTGTGCAGTCCCATTCATTTTAATGGGTCGTGTTTGGCGGGCAGTATTGCCCACCAAACACGACTTGGGGGATCATGTTTGCTACACCACAATGCAAAGAATCATGGCTATAGCTTGTGTATAACCCAGGTGGCTGCCTTTGCAGCTGGGGGGGCAGTTGGGGTGGTGGTAAAAATTCAGCTCAACCACCTGTTTTTACTATCTCCCAACTGCAAGTGTAATCTAAGCTTAAGACATTAAACACCTGGAATGTATTTTATGTATGTTATTGATGTAAACTAAAGGTTCTTTAATGAATGGAAGCAATTTTTAAATTTCCACTATGGGCTTGTTTTTTTCACCAATAACCTTTCTTATTACTTGAAGCAGTATTAAACCTAAAAATGAAAATGTAATACATTGCAGCTTACCAAATCTAATGCCGTGTACACACGACCGGACTTTTTGACAGACTGAATTCTGTCTGACTTTTCGACTGACTTTCGACGGACTTCCGTCGAATTGGACTTGTCTACACACAATCACACCAAAGTCCGACAGATTCAAAAGTGATGACGTACGACCGGACTACAATAAGGAAGTTCATAGCCAGTAGCCAATAGCTGCTCTAGTGTTGGTTTTTGTCCGTCGGACTAGCATACAGACAAACTGATTTTTTCGACCGGACTCGAGTCCGTCGGAAAGATTTGAATCATGTTCTAAATCTAAAGTCCGTCTGATTTTTCGACAGCAAAGGTCCGATGAAGCCCACACATGGTCGAATTGTCCGACGGATTTGTTCCGTCAGACCTTTGCTGTCGAAATGTCTGGCCGTGTGTACACAGTATTAGATGTGGTGGCTGCATTTGTTTCCTTTATATAGGTTTTTTTCTATATTTTCCCCTGGTTGGCCAACCAGTAAGTCTATTATTTTTCAACTTACTTTAATAGACCAAGCTGTCCAGACAAAGTAGCAGTTAGAAGGTTGAAACAAACCATTTACCACCGACAGTGGTGCTTGCAATGATCAATTTTTATTAATTTATGTAAAACTTTTATCCCAAAAGATACTTTTTTTTTTTTTTTGCTGTAACTGATTATAAAATGTTACCCAGAGTTCAGCTTCAATTTGTTAGTTAAAGTGATATTAAACACACACTGCTTATTTTACATTGCCCCTTCTATTTCTGTTTGCGGATGATGACACTTATTTAAAAAAGAAAAAATCTACCTTTTTTCTTAATTGATATACAGCTTTCACACGACCCAGCTCTTTGCCAGCCTGTCTGCAGGGAAACACAAGCAGGAGGATCTTCTAGTCACATGTTCAAAATATAAAAAAAAACAGCCTTTGGGATACAGAGTAAAAATACATAATTAATATTAATAAACCGTTTTAAATCATTATCTAAATCTATATTTGAAATCAAATCTTTTATATTTTTGGCAATAATATGGTGTGGGGGGGTTTCTGCCAGTCAAAGGCTGTGTCATGGCCCTTCAGCCTGTGTCTTAGAAAAACAGGGAGGAGAAGCCTCGATCAATCAAGATGTACTATTCCACCCCCATTTTGTTTAGCTTATTAGTGGGCATGCAGGAGGCAGGAGGGAGTCGGCTGTCATTTACCACTGTGTATATGCCCACATGTGTGACTCTATAGTCACATGGGCAGCTCAGAAGTGATAGGGAGGAAATGCTCAACATAAAAACTCACTGAAAACTGATAAAGTGCACTAGCTGCCAACATTGCTCTGCAAAATCCCAAACTTCACTGAGGATATGAACATAAGGGGGAGATAGAGAACAGCAAGATGAACCAGGTTTTTTGCAGAATACAGAAAACAAATCCAAAAGTAAATGAGTGAGTATGGACAACATGTAATACAGTATTTATTGATAGTTTTTTATGATGTGGGTTTAGTGACACTTTAACTCCATATAATTCTGCTAGAAAAAACTAACCTCTTCCCAGACTGACATAGCTGCTTTACTAATTTATCCAGAATTCAGACACCCTAAGACAGGAAGTATGTTACTGGCTGAATCATCAGGTGAAATAATGGGGAAAAAAAATGAATGCAGCCACCACATCTAAGGATTGGTAAGCTTCAATACATTTAATACCGCATTAAGAAAACAAAGTAATACATACTGTGCGTTGTTTTTGGGGACACCTAGGCTTTTTTTTGGCAAAGTTGTCTTGCATAAATTATTACATTTTCTATGTTTCTTTAGACAAAATACATACATAATAAAACATTTTATTTTTTTCTAGATTGATCGCTGTTAGTTTTAAAAGAGTAATTTTACTGTAAATAAAAAGTATATATTTTATTCTATAAATGTCCCAATTAACCACTTGCGGACAGCCCCACATAAACTTACTGCGGCGGGTGGCCTCTCTGTGCCACATCATGTACCTAGTATGTGATCTGACACTTCCGGGCCTAGGTCATGCTCGCATGCCATTGATGATCCGCTCCCGCTGTTGTTGGACACAGTGGGAGCCAATCAGTGTGTCCGGTGGACTCGCTGTCCACCGGGACAGGCCGATCATTCAGCACACAAGCTGAAAGGCAGTATGCCTACGTAAACAAGGCAGATTGTTGTTCTGTCAGTGGGGAAGGTACCGACCCTGTGTTTCTGCTAATCAGGAACACAGATCTTGCCTTCCCCTAATCAAAGCACCTCCCCCACCTAGTACCTGATCTGACACTTTCGGGCCTAGGGCGCATGCATGCGCCGTCTGCGACCTGCTCCCATTGTGATTGGATTCGCTGTCCGCCGGGACCTGCCAAATGTTCGGGACACAAGCAGAATGGCAGTCTGCCTATGTAAACAAGGCAGATATCTGTTCTGCCAGAATGAAAGGTACTGATCCTGTGTTTCTGCTAAGCAAGAACACAGATCTTGACTTCCCCTAGTCTAAGCACATCCCCCACAGTTAGTAAGCACAACTTAGGCATACATTTAACCCTTTTATGGGCCCTGATGTTAACCCCTTCCCTGCCAGTGTCATTAGTACAATAACAGTGCATATTTTTTAGCACTGATCACTGTATTAGTGTCACTGGTCCCCAAAAAGTGTCAAAAGTGTCAGTTAGGTTTCTGATTTGTCCGCCGCAATTTCACAGTCCGCTGCAATTATAAGTCGCTGATCGCCACCATTACTAATAGAAAAAAGCCCATAGTTTGTAGATGCTATAAGTTTTGCACAAACCAATCAATAGACGCTTATTGGGATGTAGTAGAATACATATTTGCCTAAATTGAAGAAATTTGATTTAAAAAAAAAAAAAAAATGTATTGGGTATGTTTTATAGCAGAAAGTAGAAAACATTGTTTTCTACTTTCTGCTATAAAACATACCCAATAAGTCTCATGCAAACCTTTGCTTCTAGGAGCTCTGCTGATACCATCTTGGGGCCATCCCCATGGTGGAGGAAAGCCAGGGCCTGGTCACAAGTGCAACCTTTGTAACCCTGGTAAAATGTAAATACTGACATGTATGCTGGTGGATGTCCTAGTCTGGTTAACCTCATCTTCAGTCTATTGTCCCTAAACTCACACATTAACAAAAAGTTAAAACAAACAACAAAAATGATCATGGCTTGACCATTCAAGTGGCTGCAGCCCACGAACCTGGTAGGAAGACATGGTGAAGATGGAAGCCTCTGCAGAGGTGACAGCGCTCTACTGGAGGGCTTCATTTCAAGGTAAATTTTTCATAATGCACTAGTATGTGATGCATACTAGCACATTATGCCTTTAACTTGCAGAGAGAATGCTGTTTTTTTTTTTCTTTAATCTTTACAACTGCTTTAACTTAACAGGATGCCTGATTTATGTAGAATATATAATATATTAATAATATGTAAATATTGCCACAATGAAAACAGCTTAACATCTATTAATCAGCTTTTATATATTTAGGAAGCACATATTTCTGGATTTTTTTATTGATAGGTGTTTTGATAAGTCCAGTATCTATTTGCCTGCTGAAACATAGTGTTTGGAAAAGCATATCACTGCTGTAATCCCGTTGTTGGAGCAAAATACAATATATATGAATTATTACTAGACTTGCCTTTTACATTTTTAATTTGTCAACTTTCAGATTCTGGTTTGGAGACACTCTTTCCAAATGGACTGGCAAAATTTCCAGAATTCAAAAAAAGTTATACAGACAGGACATTATGCATGCAGAGCTTGTTAATGGGTGTTGCACACCAGCTACATGCTTATTTCAATTATGACATTTCTACCTAGTCCAGGTGGGGGGGATATTGAGTACAGTGAGTTTTGTTAGCAAAGTGATTCCAGTCTGGTATAAGTACTTTTTGAAAGATGCTAGTCAGCTGAAAGGAGAGTTTCTTTACTTTCAGCAGCAAATACGCCATAAGTATAGTTGGAGAATTTATTTGCAGGCATCAATTGCACAATGTTTTCTAACCATCTTCACCTTGATATTGAATAGGGTCTCAGAGTGTTTACCTTATTAATATTTTTTTTTTTACAACACATAAGGTTTACATCCATTGAAATGATTCTAAATTTTAGCTCATGATAGTCTTCATTTAATAATATGCATACAATTACTGTAGTGTGTAATCACTTATTTTATTTATAAATTAAAAGCCTTATTTGCTCCCAAACTAAGCTGAAGGTAGTATTAAAGTGATATTAAAGTCTAGTTTTTTTTCATTTAAAAATAACAAACATGTTATACTTACCTGCTCTGTGTAATGGTTTTGCACAGAGCAGCCCGGGTCCTCCGCTTATTGGGTTCCTCTCCAGTGCTCCTGGCCCCTCCCTCCTGCCAAGTGCCCCCACAGTAAGCAGCTTGCTATGGGGGCCCCCGAGCCAAGCCACTGCTCTGTGTGTTCATTCAGACACGGAACTGTGGCTCGGCCCCACCTCCTCTCTCATCCACATCTCCACACATGGCTTACTTTGATTGACATCAGCGGGAGGCAATGATGCCCTGCTGCTGACTCTGCCAATGAGGAGGGGAGTCTCGGACAGCCAAGACTCTTGTGCAAGATGGGGCTCATGTAAGAAAAAGAGAGGGCTTGGGGGCTACTGCACACAGAAGGTTTTTCATCCTAATGCATAGAATGCATTAACAAAGAAAAAAAATAACTTCTGACTTTAGAACCACTTTAAAAAGAAAAAACATTTGCAGTCATTTTTGTGAATTAACTTTTACCTTGATTTTATCATAATTCTGAGAGTGTCGTAATAGCACTTTACTTACATAGAAGGATAAATAAAATATTTTATGCACCTTTATGAATGAAACCTTTAGGAATATCATCTATGTAAGGCATGCAATCAAGAAAATGGCCAAAAAAGAGAGAAACAGCTTTTTGAGTTTAACCTAAATTGACTTTATGCACATTAAAAATACTGTATATCTAAAATAATAACTCAAGGCAATGTGTATGTCTTTTTATAAAGCCAATAGACCTTTGTAGTATTATTGGCAGACCTGGAGCTGTTCTTTGTCAATGTTATACATAAAGCTAAAGCATGACGGCAAGCTTACTATGCATGATGCCTATGTGTAGAAATTAAGTTAGACAACCTCTGGAACCTGCAGTCATTACCCATATCATTAGACCACAAATTGCATGTCATATTCATTGATGAAGTCATGAAAATGAATTGTGAATGTCATTTGTGAGAAAATGATGAAGAAGGCTTGGTTATGATTTTCAGGGGAACTTAATTACAGTTTAGTGCTTCTATGTTTAAATTACTACCTTGCATAACCAAGATCTTCAGATCAAAACCGAGAATATAAACTTGCTGCTTTCAAGTTTGCAGGTCAAGATTCTAAAGTTATATATGTTAAATGGAAATTCTAAATTTTTATTTTTCAATTGTGTTATATTTTTTATCTGCTTGTTGTATAGCCCTTGCATTTCCTTACTGAATTGCATGTTTTTTAACTGAATACCTTTACAAAAAGGTAAACTGTAACACATGCACGCTATAATTACCTTTTAATTTTCTAATGTTACTTAATGACATAGAAAAGTCACAGCAAGGTAGAGAAGAAGAGGTGGTAGAAGAACAATCTAACCTTTTCCAGAAATTTGCAATACTGAGACCTGCGCAGCAGTTCTCTTCCCAACTTGTCTAAATTGATGATGCAGCTAACTTAAGGCAAAGTGTTTGTTACTTTTTCTCTTGAAAAAAGGTGAAAATCCTCAGTTGTCATACATTCTCAGCATGCATTTACCAACATTATCACTTGAGGGCACTCATCTAACTTTGCAAAGCTATGATACTCCTGTAAACGACAATGTGGTCAAGTTGTTAATAGGGGTGAGCCGAACACCACCCCCCCCCCCCCGGTTCGGTTCAGACCAGAACATGCGAACAGGCAAAAAATTGGTGCGAACATGCGAGAACCGTTAAAGTCTATGGGACACAAACATGAAAAATCAAAAGTGCTAATTTTAAAAGGTTTCTATGCAAGTTATTGCCATAAAAAAGTGTATGGGGACCCGGGTACTGCCCCAGGGGACATGTATCAATGCAAAAAAAAGTTTTAAAAACAAAGTTTTTTTTAGGAGCAGTGATTTTAAGAATGCTTAAAGTGAAACAATAAAAAGGAAATATTCCTTTAAATATTGTGCCTGGGGGTCCCCTTAGTCTGCCTGTAAAGTAGCGCATCTGTCTGATGTGTTTTACAGTCCTGCAAAAAAATAACATTTATACTCCTACCCATTCACCAAAAAAAGTGTCAAAAAATAAAAAACACAAGAGAGAGTTTTTGACAATTTCTTTTTTTGAAAAAAAAATAAAAAAGTATCCCGCAACTTCTTCAATCAAAGCGCTGAGGGACACGAAAATTAGAGAGAAAAAAAAGCTCTGCCTCGATGGCATAACGCCAACTGCTGTCTTTTCATGGGGACAGCTGTTATAAAGGCAAGGTCGGGGCCACACGCTGACGTAACTGGATGACCCCACCCCTCTCTGGCGGCACATGATGTCAGAAGGGGCGGGGTCAAATTTACATCGTTATACAAGCTGTACACTCACTACATTGTAGCAAAGGGTAATTTCTTCAGTGTTGTTACATGAATAGATATAATAAAATATTTACAAAAGTGTAAGGGGTGTACTCACTTTTGTGAGATACTATATATATTAAATACACTGCCTGCACGCCACTAACTAACCTGCCTGCCTAATCTAGCTCAATCTATCTCTGTCCACACACTATTCACGGCCGCTATGTAACCAGCCTTATATAGTGTGGGGCGTGGACAATTATGGCTCTCGCAGCAGAGCGCACTGTGATTGGCCAAAGCATGCAGGTCAGGTGAATGCTTTGGCCAATCATCAGATGTCAATGCACTGCGATCTCGCTGTGCATTATGGGGCATTTCGCGGCACTTGAATTTCCCACGAATGCCCCATATGTTTGGTTCGTTTGCGAGCGAAACGAACACCCGATGTTCAAGTTGAACTTACGTTCGACTTGAACCGTGGGCTCATCCCTAGTTGTTACAAGTAGTGTTAGATAATTTTGCATCACTTGGTTTTATAGAGCCATGCATGGTAAACTGTAAATAACTTTTCAGTAAATAGATAAAAAAAAATAATCATTGAGTGCACTGAATATAGCTCACAATGCAAAGTAACCATGCTAATCAATCAGAGTTTGCGTACAGCAGAGTTAGGCCAGCAAACAGTAGAATATAGTTTAGACACTTCTCACTCTAAAAGTTGATTCAATGTTTCAAATGAAAAATAACAACATTTGTGGTTGTATATTTTATCACTTCTGATCAGCAACTATCTCAAAGAAAATACTTTATCGTGACTTGTTTATGTAACATTGCCACCTAGGGGACACATTCAAGGACACACAATACACGTTTAATATTTTTGTATCATCCTCAATGATCAAGCACTAAGCTGTCGATTATGAAATATGTATGCATTTTGTTTTAATCTCCATAAATGACAAGCATTGTAGCTAAAGGCCATGAAGAACTCAACAACTAGATAATATTGACGGTATGAATACAAGTGAGTTTAAGTCAATACCAGGAAAATACAAATTAGGAAACCATGAAAATAACATCTAATCGTAAAAAGTATGAATGGCTATACAGTCATAATATTGGCAAGTTTTACTGATGAATACTTAGGGGGATTTCTTGCAATGTATGCAGAGTCATTAACGTGATTTGTTGTGAAATAACGTGTAATAAGCAGACTGTATCAAGGCATGTGGGGAAAGCTGTCTTAATTACAACTTTTCTTATTGAAGATTTACTGTGCAACTGCTCTTCCAGTAAAGATTATTACCGTTGCGGGCCTATGTGACTATTGGGTCTGAAGCAATGTGCTGTAATGTTCTTAACGAATTTCTGTTCATATTTATTATACACATATAGGTACATTTGTCTCTGTTAATTCATTCGGCTTTTAAACCTGTAATACTGACTCATAAATTTAAACTTTTTATGTTTTCTTAACCACTTTAGTACTAGGACTTAACAAATCTGCCCAGATTTAATTTACAGAGGGTTTGGAAAATTTTTGAAATTTGTGAAATTTAGTGAATCTAAACTTAACTGGGCAACTAATTAAAGGGGTTGTAAACCCTTGTTTTTTTTTGTTTTTTCTTTAATAACAAACATGTCATACTTACCTCCACTGTGCAGTTTGTTTTGCACAGAGTGGCCCGGTATGCAAGCAAGTTTTTAAAGTCGACCATAGCTAGTTGGGGGCAAGAACAACTTATCCAAGGTTCCCAGATTTTCAAATATTTTGCTTGTGACCCTCAATATACTAGACATCTGCTCATTGACCATCAGAACGGTCATTCTGATTTTCACCCCCTGGAAGGTAATAGCTGGGGTCTTCCAGGCATTGGCGATGGACTGATATACTTTCTTAAAGCAGAGACCCTGGAAAATAAAATAGTGCTTGTTCCAAAAAATGTAATGTTACACAATATTAGTGCAAACGTTTATCAAAATGATAGTAAAAAATACACTGCAGTACTAAAATACCCATTCTGTAGGCAAAATATAAAAGATGATGTTGTATTGAGTAAAAAGATATCCAACTTGTCAAGCCTTAAAATGCATACCCCCCATGAATCAGCATGAAGCATCAGTACTCCAATATTTTTAGGTGATGCTTTAAAAGCCTCTACAGGTCATCAGTTTAAAGTTACGGATGAGTAATGGCCCTAGAATGTTTGCTCTCACTAAAGTGCACACACAGCGATTTGTAACATGTGTAGCACAATAAACATTCTCATGCATAGGCAATGTATGTTTACATTCACAAGTGGGTATATATGGGAGTGAGGGACCCAACCTTTTTTGGGGGGGGGGGGGGTAAGTGCTTGGGTGTACACTTTTTACACTTTTCTCACTAAAATGTTTTTTTATCACAAAAGGGACAAAAAAATAGTTGTCTCTTTAGAATGAGACATCTCAGAGCCATAGGGTCTAGAGCAGTAGTGCCCAACCTTTTGAAAAGCGAGGGTAGAAGTCACTTAAGCGACTTGGTAAACGGTCGCGGGTCACAATGAGCGGGGCGGGTGAATGGCATGACCGTGTCAACTCTGCATTTGGAGAGCAGACACGGACGCAGCCCACAATACTTTTTAGTGGATCGTATTGGAAGTAGATCACAAGTCGGTTTATGTCTGCCACTACTTAGAGGTGAATGGAGGGTCCAATTGGTCAGACTGTCGGACTGACTTTGTGAAAGGGGTCCAAGACTGCTTTCATACTGATGCGCTGCGGTTTACCTGCACCACGTGTGCAAAGCAGTGTACCTTTGGCTTTCCTGCAGTTTGCAATATACTGCTATTATATTCTGCAGGTTTGGTGCACTTTCAGAAAGCTTACCAAACTCGCAGGTAATAATAGAAGTCTATGGCTCAGTGCAGGTAACCCACAGGTAAACTGCTCTGCACCTGCGTATCAGTTTGAAAGCAGCCCAGTAACCACTGCAGAAAAGATATGCCCATATATACACTGTGATTTTAGTAATAAACTGACCTTTAATAACAGTATTATTTCTATTCAATCCCAGAGCAGGAGGGCGCAGGCCACATCAGAGGGCTCCGTGGGCCACATGTGGCCGCCGGGCCACTGGTTGGGCACCCCTGGTCTAGAGAAAGTGTTAGCAAGACTCAGAAGTGATGTTTTACATGTTGCTTTAAGTAGGGGAGATCAGAGAATGTTCTCCGGATGTGTTGGAAGTGATGTGTTGGTTGTAAAGCCTCCTGATTACTTTGATCTGACAGTCGGCTTGTTAGATTTATGCACTTTCCTTGCTGCTGTTCATGGGGTGTGTGGAAGTGATTGGGTGGCTGTACAGCTGCTCTTTTGCCAGCCATCAGTAAGCTTGTAAGATTTAGACACATTCCCAGCTATTGCAGCAACCGGGAGTCAGTGTAAAACCCTATGCTGCTACCAAAGTATAATATACATTGGTGGCGACAACATGCTTGGAGGACGCCGTATGCAATGTTACAAAACTGTTCTATATTCGCAGACAGCCACCGTAACAGTGTAAACTGCCAGCACCTATTGGGCCGTAGATTCAGCAGCAGCAGCACCCCAATCTATTTCACTGCAGTTTAACCTCTTCACGGTTATGGTAAAACCAATCTAAATGCCTAAGCACAATTTTGCAACTTTAACATGTGTTAGTAAAAAAAATTGTGCATCCAGGTGGATTAAAGCTTTTTTTTTTTTTTTTTTTTTTTTAAGACATGGGCTTTCATTTGGTGGTAAATGGTAATGGATATCTCCTGACTTTTTTTGTATTATCAAAGGAAAAATGGCCCAAAATAGTAAAACATATCTATATATTTTAGAATGTTGCTGTATATTTCTTGGTACTACCATAACCTTCCACCAAAGAACAACCCAAATTAATTTCTACTGCTCCAAACGATTTCAGTGATACCACATATGTGTATGTCTTTTGTTGTTTGTACCCGTAGTGAAAATCAGAAGCAATAATGTGCATTTTGCTTCTTTTTTTTTTATTATTACCTAAAACACATTGACACTGATCCTGATACTAATTAAAAAAAAAAATCCATTCCAAAAAAATACTGACCTGACCTTTGACCCTGACCTTGACTCAAACACTAACCCTGGTACGGACCTAGATCAAACCTTAATCTAGGTATTTTTGCTTTTTCTTTCTTTTTCTTATTTTTTTTTTCTTTTTTTTTCCACACACTTATTTTTTTTCTCTGCAAGGTGAGAGAGAGAGGGATACAATGTATCTCTCTCCTCCATTCGCAGAGAAAGAAAACATGGGAGCGGGATTCACAGTGACTGATGATAGCAATTCAGACGCTATCACAACAATCAGGAGACCCCAGACTAACCAACCGCTCTCTACTCCCCAGCATACCCGCCCGATCGGGAACAACGACGGGATAGATCTGGGTCCTGATCATTAGTACGGGGCCGGGGGTCACAGTGGAACTCCAGTCTCTGTGCTGGGAGACCACTGTGCAACGCACTCCCAGCACAAAGGGAGATACGCAAATATGCAGCCCCAAGGAAGAAAAGCCAAGTTTAGTGGGGTGACATATTTGTGCTACATTAGCGTGAAGGGGTTAAAGCGGTTCTGCACCCATCCATAGAAGTATGTTTCTATGGCTTCCCTATCCTGTAAGATGACAGAATTGACGGTTCAATTCTGCATCTTTTAAGCTTACCTTGAATGATGGCTTCATCTGTGTTTTTTGATTTTTATTTTTACTTTCTCCCTCACAACTGTCTTCGGATCGCACTGCTCATTGGCTCTACAGCACCTCCGGACACCTCCCTATCTTGTACAGGACGACTTCTGCCCGCCAACAAGCTGAGGAGGAGAAGACTACAGACCCCAGGATGCACCGCGGCTTAAAATACCACCTCCTGACGGAGGTATGACCTAATGCGCAACACGTTCACGCAAGGACTTCTCTTTAACACCCGATGATCCCTGCATAGCCGACCACCCACCTCTACCATAAGCCTTCGGCTGCGTACTGGCTCTCAGCAATACGGAACGCTTCGCCACCAGCCTCTCAGAGAGACACTCGGATCCGGAATACTACACTCCTCACACCATTGACTCAGCGATACCACGGCTCCCCTGCTGGTGACTGATACCACCTCCACGCAGAATGACGCTACTTTGCTGGATGTCGGGGTGCCCAGATACAAGCACACTCACGGAGCCCGATTGACGCTTCCTGAACCCCTTTTTTTTTTTTTGTTGTTGTTGTTTGTTTTTTCCTCGTCTGATGGGTAACTATACTTGTGATTATATCACTAACAAAGTACATAATTTCTCTAACAGCACTTGCAATGTTTTTTTCCTTTACAGTCCCCCAGGTTTTACACATTGATGTATGGTTTAGTTTGCTTTTCCTTATACACTACTGTATTGATACCTGAGTATTACTTATGTATGCGGTTACCAATCACACCACCTGCCTGTACGGCTTCGCAGACCTGTGCGGGACGACATATGTGGCAACCGATCTTCCCGCACATGTCTGACCCTGCAAGCTGGCCAACGGGCTTGCTCACTTATGCCTAAAAGTTACCCCCATATTTGGGAAATATCGCTTAATACCCATCGGTGTGATCGGTCTACCACTTTGCTTCTTCACATATGGGCGGTTGCCCATAACTTAGTACATTAAGACACCATGCCCTATCAAACAATAACTGCCTACCTTACGCATACCTCCACCACTGATCCCATTGATCCTGTGGTGACGGACTACCTCACACTCCCACTCTCTCTTCACCGCCACGGTCCTGGTCGACCCCACACACGGATACGTGTTGGTGTAAGGTCTCCCCCTTTCGGGGCCCTCACGCCACATTCATTCCGTGACCTACCGATACAGTCTCCCACAAGAGGTCTGTGGACACACCTATCCACACCTCATCGGTCCAACTCCAGTGACCCCCCAGATACACAGAAAACCTTTGCCTCTACTGTTCGCTCATCCCTTTCCCTTCCCACGCAACCATGGCGAACGTTATCCCTATTCCAGCCTCACAGGACGACCAACGACCTTCTGTCCATACACTCAAACTATGCTCCATAAACATTAGAGGACTCAACACACCTGAAAGGAGATCTCAACTCTTATATTCCTTGCAACGCTCGAAGACCCAAATCGCACTCATACAGGAGACACACTTCCGTACCAACTCCATTCCTAAGCTCCAAAATGCTCACTTCCCCACGGCCTTTCACTCCTCAAACATCGAAGCGAAATCCAAAGGGGTATCCATCCTCGTATATCTAAACACTGCCCCATTCAGATCACTGATGTCCAAAGGGATCCACACGGTAGATTCCTGTTTATTAAAGGTACTTTATATCAACGACCCCTTACCATCGCCAACATATACGCCCCCAACTCAAAACAAGTCCCCTTTTTTCGCTCCACTATGCAATTACTTGCCAGCTTCCAATCAGGTACCCTTTTAGTTGGGGGAGATTTTAATGTAACTCTGACACCCTCAATAGACACGTCCAACGGATCATCTTCCCTGACCTACCGAGCCCTTCGGGCAATACGACTGGAACTCCTCAACCTGCAACTCCACGACTCTTGGCGCACACTACACCCCACCGTGAAGGATTTTACTTACTTCTCCCACCCTCACAACAAATATTCCAGGATTGACCACTTTTTTATATCTCAAGCAAGCCTGTCCTATCTCTCTGCTGCCTCCATCGACCCTTCTGTACTTTCGGACCACAACCCTATTTCCATGACCTTACGTCTCCCGACTTCCCGACCTAGGGCCTCTATCTGGCGACTTGACAACTCGCTACTGACTGACGCCGCCAACGTACAACGCATACACTCCTGCCTATCCAACTTCTTCGCGGAAAACTCTTCTGATGACACCTCTCACACGGTCACCTGGGCCGCACATAAATGTGTTGTCCGGGGAGAACTACTCTCTATTGCCGCGCAGCGTAATAAACACAGAAATGCTCGCATTACAGAACTGACTACTCACATCCGCAAACTTGAGCACGCACACAAAGCGTCCCTTGCTGCCTCTTCTTTAACTGATCTGACTAAAACTCGCAAGGACCTCAGGGACGTCCTTCATGGTGAACTGAAACGCAAATTTACAATGACACAAAAAATTTACTATGAATTTGGCAATAAAGCGAGCAAACTTCTAGCGAGAGCAATACAGACCAAAAGAACGGCCCACACAATTCACACAATTAAACATCCCTCAGGCAAATCCCTGGTTACCACGGAAGACATCTCTAACCATTTCGTACGCTATTTCTCTAAATTATACAATCTCCCACCCACACGTCAGACCAATTCTAACACAGACCGCCAAACGGCCATCTCCGAATTCTTGACACAATATGGCCCCACCCCCCTCTCCACTGAAGACTCCATGACACTAGATCTACCCCTCTCACAAGACGAAATACTTATGGCCTTGAAACAAATGAAGTCGGGTAAGAGCCCAGGCCCGGATGGCCTGTCTGTCGGATACTACAAGGCCTTCCCGACCACACTCATCCCGCACCTTACGAAAGCCCTCAATGACCTCTCTCCAGACTCCGCGGCTCACAGGGATATACTCGAAGCTCACATCACACTCCTTCCCAAACCAGGCAAAGACCACACACTAGTGACCAACTATCGCCCAATCTCGTTGCTCAATGTGGATGTAAAACTGTATGCGAAAGCTTTGGCGAATCGCATTCTCCCCCTTATCCCCAATTGAGTTTCTCTGGAGCAGGTTGGTTTTGTCCCTGGCAGGGAAGCCAGGGACAACACCATCAAAGCTCTACACATCCACCATTGGCTTTCCAAAACTGCTACACCCGTTTTTTTTCTTTCCCTGGACGCAGAGAAGGCATTTGACAGGGTAGCTTGGGACTTCATGGAGGCCACACTGAATGCTATAGGCCTTCCACCCCGTATGCTGCACATGATCATGGCGCTATACTCCTCCCCAACGGCCAGGATCAGGATCAACGGCTGCCTGTCGGATGCCTTCTCTGTGTCCAATGGAACCCGTCAAGGATGTCCCCTCTCCCCACTCATCTTCATCCTAACCATGGAACCTATGATTCGAAAACTTAGAGACAATCCCTCCATCAAAGGCATTGAAATAGGTCACAAGCAATATAAAATAGCTGCCTATGCGGACGATATCCTACTTTTTCTTGCTGACCCCATCACCACCATCCCCAACCTTCTGGCTGACTTCTCCCTATTCCACTCCCTGTCCAACCTCCGGATCAATTTCGAGAAATCTAAGGCATTAAATATAACTCTACCAACGGCTCTGGTTCAACAAAGCAAACTTAACTTCCCATTTAGCTGGGAGACACATGAACTCTCCTACCTCGGAATCAAAATCCCGACAAATCTCCGTGATCTATTCGCCAGGAATTTCTCAAAGGCGCTGCTATCTATTCAAGGAGACCTCCAGAAATGGCATCTGGGTTCTTTTTCTTGGATGGGTAGAATCGCCTTGATAAAAATGAATATTCTACCCAGACTCCTTTACCTTTTTCAAGCTATCCTAATTAGGTTACCAACCTCATTCTTTAATGCCTATAAACGTTTGTGCAGGATCTTTATCTGGTCATCCAAGACCCCTCGCATAGGTTGGAATAGGATGGTTTTACCTAAAACACTGGGAGGTCTCGGCCTCCCAGACCTACAAAAATACCACTGGGCCTCACATCTCACTAGAATTGTCGACTGGCATGTCCATAGTACTACCAAAGAATGGATCACACTGGAAGACTCCTTCTCATCACTCCCTCTGTCAAACTCACCATGGATTAACCTTAGACATGTCCCAAAAGATTACGCGTTACATCCGCTTACTGGAGCTACTCTTTCCATCTTCAAAGTAGCTTGCAAATCACTTGGCGTCACACCCACCCATGGCCCCATGACCCCATTAGAAAACAACCCTGAATTCCCCCCTGGCCTATCCTTACACGGTCAGACGGGCAATACACGCTCTCCACGTGTTAGAGCACAACAATTCTTCCAAAATGGATCATTAATGTCTTTCTCCACCCTCTCCACGGCACTACCCGAATACAATATTCCATTTTTTAAATATTTACAATTACGACACTTCTTTAACACGACACTTGATCTCATCCATATACGCCCTCCTATTTTCCAAACATGTAATCAAGGAGGACAAACTAGTCACTCAATGGGAATCAGATCTCGCCCTAACACTCTCCCAAGCTGAATGGGAACGCATATTCACTCTCATCCACAAGGGCTCGCTAAACGTTTCTACACAAGAAAACAGATATAAACTCTTTTCTAAGTGGTACAGGACTCCTGACAAAATACATCACTTTCACCCAACTACTCCACCAACCTGCTGGAGGTGCAACGCCGCCCGGGGCACCCTCCTTCATGTGTGGTGGGACTGCCCCCTCATCCAACCATTCTGGTCAGAAATCCATACAATGATCTCCAACATAACCACAGATACACCGTCCTTTACTCCTGCATACTACTTACTGCACCATACTCCTGAGCCTCTTGGCCCATACAAAAGGTCTCTCTCCCTTCAACTGGTCAACGCTGCCAACCTTTGTATCCCTGCTCTATGGAAAACCAACACCCCACCCTCAATCGACGACTGGATACGTCGGGTCGACAGAACGTCTGAAATGGAACAACTCATTTGTCAAGCTCGTGAGCTCCACGGCACAAGCCACCTCACCTCCTCTCGCGTCATACACACCTTAAACTTACTACACTATGTCCTCATTCAGACACCTACATGTCTGGTCACCAACCATTACATTTCTTCCTGCGCCCCCCTTGCTTATCCTTCGCCTCCCTTTCACATGAACCCACCCCCCCACTCAACTAGAGGCTCTCATAGATAGGAACAATCTC
Organism: Lithobates sylvaticus; assembly: GCA_028564925.1. NCBI lineage: Eukaryota > Metazoa > Chordata > Amphibia > Anura > Ranidae > Lithobates > Lithobates sylvaticus. Next base: position 373,587,057 of record CM053028.1, on the reverse strand, counting down.
CAAGACGGTCACTGGAACCCCCTTCTTCACCTCCTCCCCCACCCTACCCCACATGCTCTTAACCCTTTGGGCTCTACACCCGAGTCAGGATGCTCCTTCCATATTAATGATACTAGTTCTTGACTCTCAGACCCTTTACCGTCCACAGCAAGTACCCTATAGGGGTGTACGGTATCTGGGCCGCCCGCGAAGGACGCGACCCCCACTAAGTGAGCCCACTGACACTTCACATCACTCACCTTGTAGATAAGGTACTCTCGGACTGTTCTCCTGCTAACACATTGCCATGACTTTTTATGGCACAGGCCCCCTCACGGGGAACAGAGAAGCATATCTTTATATTACCGATCGCCGCTGTTCTCTCTCACGACTATCTTCCTTAGAGTAGATAAGTTTATATCAACTGTACACATTTGCTTCTTGTTGAGCTTGGTATTTTCATTTGCTCTGTATGTTACAATTTACTGTTACAATTTAATGTTATCCTGATAAAACTCAATAAAATTCTTTGAAAAAAAAAAAAAAAAAAAAAAAAAAAAATGGCCAACAGCAAGCCACTTTTAATGGGGAGAACTGGCTGAAATTTACTAGAGATAAAGAGTACAAGTAAGTGATTTACTACAAGAATAAGGAGACTGTAGATTACACAAAAGTTTTAAATTGAACAGCAATGGGATAATTTTATTGAGCAATGCTAGGCCCAAAATTATTACAGACAAAGAGCACAGGGTAGAACTGTACAAAAGGGTAAAACTTGTACAAACTTTTCCAACTTTTCCAAAACTGTTAACTATCCACTTAAAGTGGTTGTAAACCCTTACAGACCACTTTGACCTACAGGTAAGCCTAGATTAAGGCTTACCTGTAGGTCCAAGTAATATCTCCTAAACCTACACGGGTTAGGAGATATTTGCAAAAAGACAGGCACCACTGTCACTGACTCCGTGCTACAGGGGACATCGGTGACATCGCAGGCTCCTGTGTCATGTAAGTGACACATAATGGGCTACTATGCGATGCATAGTAGCCCATTATGCTTTACCTTTGCAGGGAAACAAAGAGGAAGTAAACCCGTTGACGGCGGAGCGGTGCGGCTCTTGTGGCGGGACGCCGTCATATGACGGCCTCTACATTTTGGCCACTAGGGGGGCGCTGGCGTGCCCGCCGCGTCGCTGGGGACCTGATGCGCGTGCCCGGCGGCCGCGATGTCCGCCGGGCACACGTGATTGGCAAGTAACTGAGCAGGACGTGGATCGGTGTATGTAAACACACAGATCCACGTCCTGTCACTGGAGAGGAGACCGATGGTGTGTCCCTTGTACATAGGGACACTGATCGGTCCCCTCCCCCAGTCAGTCCCCTCCCCCCACAGTTAGAAACACTAACATGGGGAACATATTAACCCCTGCAGCGCCCCCTAGTGTTAACCCCTTCCCTGCCAGTCACATTTATACAGTAATCAATGCATTTTTATAGCACGGATCGCTGTATAAATGTGAATGGTCCCAAAAATGTGTCAAAAGTGTCCGACATGTCCGCCGCAATGTCGCAGTCATGATAAAAATCGCAGATCGCCGCCATTACTAGTAAAAAAAAAATAATAATAAAAATGATATAAATCTATCCCTATTTTGTAGACGCTATAACTTTTGCGCAAACCAATCAATATACACTTATTGCAATTTTTTTTACCAAAAATATGTAGAAGAATACGTATCGGCCTAAACTGAGGAAAAAAATTGTTTAAAAAAATAAATAAAAATTGGATATTTATTATAATAAAAAGTAAAAAATATTATGTTTTTTCAAACTTGTCGCTTTTATTTTGTTTATAGCGCAAGAAATAAAAACCACAGAGGTGATCAAATACGACCAAAATAAAGCTCAATAATAAATCTGTGGGGAAAAAATTATAAAAATGTTATTTGGGTACAGCGTTGCATGACCGCACAATTGTCATTCAAAATGCGACAGCGCTGAAAGCTGAAAAATGGCTTAGTCAGGAAGGAGGTGTTCGTGCCTGGTAGGCAAGTGGTTAAGGACCGAGCCTGTTTTTCAGACTCAATGATTACAAGTTAAAAACAAGGTTTTTTGCTAGGAAATTACTTAGAACCCCCAAACATTATACATTTTTTTTCTAACACTCTAGAGAATAAAATGGCGGTCATTGCAATACTTTTTTGTCACACCGTATTTGCGCAGCTCTCTTACAAGCGCACTTTTTTTGGAACAAAAAAACACATTAAAAAATAAGACAACAGTAAAGTTAGCCCAACTTTTTTTTATATTGTGAAAGATAATGTTACACCGAGTAAATTGATACCCAACATGTCACGCTTCTAAATTGCACCCGTTCGTGGAATGGCGTTAAACCTTTACCCTTAAAAATCTTCATTGGCCATGTTTAAAAAATTCTACAGGTTGCATCTTTTAATTTACAGAGGAGGTCTAGGGCTAGAATTATTGCTCTCGCTCTACCGATCGCGACGATACCTCATATGTGTGGTCTGAACATCTTTTTTATATGCGGGAGCTGATCACCTATGCGTTCGCTTCTGCATGTGAGCGCGTCGGGACGAACAATTCTTATTTATTTTACTTTATTTTATTGATTTTAAAAAAAAAATAATAATTTGGGTCACTTTTATTCCTATTACAAGGAATGTAAACATCCCTTGCAATAGAAAAAAGCATGACAGGTCTTCTTAAATATGAGATCTGGAGTCAAAAAGTCCTTTAGACTTCATATTTGGACTTAAATGCAATAAAAAAAAAAAAAAAAAAGAAATGTTGTCATTTGAAAAAATGACAACAAAAAAATGGCCCTTTAAGAGGTATGGGCGGAAGTGACGTTTTGATGTCGCTTCCAACCTGCTATGGTATGGAGACGGTGGGAGCCATCTTATACTCACTCGTATCCATACCAAGGAAGGAGAAGGACCCGATCGCCTCCGCGGCTACCAACGGCTCCGGTAAGCCGCGGAGGGCAAGGGAGAGTGGCGGGAGGGGGGCCCCTCTCCCGCCGCCGATAACGGTGATCTTGCGGCGAATCCACCACAGAGAACACCATTATCATAAACAGAACCGCCCACTGAAAAGATGGATACCTTGGTTGTGGCAGCAGCTGCCGACGTATACTGTATATACAGTGGATGGTCGTTAAGTGGCTATACGCAGCCATTTATTGTTTGATAGCTCTTTAGTCTATGTTCACCTGTGTCCCGCACTCGCCTGGGAAACTGCCTTTGTGGCCTTGAGGCACCTTGGGTGGCTGGGATGGGTGAGTATGGTTGCGCTTTTGCTTCACTGGCCACTTAGCAGATTGTGAGAAATGGCTTTAATCAACTTTGAATTTACTTCTAGTTTATATATGAATGAGGCACCTCACTTTCATGGTCTTCAGCCCGGTGAGACGCTTGCTACTTTGTTGTTGTATTCACATCATCTGTTGGTATATGAATACTTTTTATGCTGTATATATTTCCTTCATTTAATTTTCCTCTGAATCATACTCCGGAAGAAGCGGTTCCCCACAAAATAATGTAGAGTTTATGACTGGAAGGACACAAATGGAAGTTGCCCCATTCTTGGGTTGATATAATAACTTATTTTCAGTCTATATTAGAGGAATATGCATTTTATTTATTTACCTTTTTGTCTCTGTTGGTACTTTTGTTTGTGTTTTATGTATCTGTTTGCCCCTATGGATAATTTTTAATGAATTTATCTAATAAATTTTTATTCTTATAACATCTGAGTATTGTAAGTTCAAACTGGACGATGAAAGTCGATTTTTGCTTGTTCTATTAACCACAGTCTTGATTGTTAATCTGCAAAGCGAACTGTAGGACAGACTGCAAAACCTAAACATCTCAGTATGTCCTTCTATGTAATGGTATCAACTCAGTTGAACGAGATCCAGAGTACGCCCCCCACGCTGAGGAATGCGCATGTCCCCCCCTTAAGTAGCGAAAGATGCTCCATCCTCCATCCATATATTTCAGATATATGACCTTGGATTCTATCATATCGATGACACATATATTCCATGGGTGACATAGTGACAAGATCACATTTGTGTGATAAGGTATGCAGGTAATGATGTATTGGAGTATACCTAAAATATTGAGAGTCCAGTAGTTGGTGTTTTTCCATTAGCATTCATTTGGATAGTATTCCTTTTTGATCCCCGAGGTCCGCAATCCACTTGAAACCCTTAGGTGCGAGTAGGCGACAGAGCCTGCAGCGGTATTTTGGCGTGCCTAATGAGGCTGTACGAATGTTGAGGCCAGGACAAGTACAGGCGATAGTATATTGGGTTGCTGACAGTGCCTCCGGTTCCTTCACATTGTCTCCCACCCAGTCTCCTGATGAAAGTTAATAATTTTTTCCAGAAAGTGCGTATTCTGGGGTATTCCCACCATATGTGCGGCATCGTTCCGTTGAGTTTCTGAGGTTCTTAATGACTTCCTGTACCTCTTCTGCTGAGAAGGGGGCCTCCAGCATTTTATTTTTATTTTTTATTTTTTTATGTTATTTTAAGTTATTTCCCTATCCACATTTGTTTGCAGATCACTTGCCATGCTCTTAACAACATTTTGTTGCCATTTGCAGCCCTCTAGCCCTTTCCATGACCTTTTTACAGCCATTTTAGTGTTCAAAAGTCCGGGTCCCATTGACTTCAATGGGGTTCGGAGTTCGGGGTCAAGTTCGGTCCCGAACCCGGACTTTTTTTCCGAAGTTCGGCCGAACCCGCCGAGCCCGAACATCCAGGTGTCCGCTCAACTCTAGTCATGATTAATTGTAAGACCCGAGATTTCTGGAAAAGGTCAAAGTATTGCATACAGGTTGGGAAGGGAGGTAATGGACAACGATATGCCCATCAAGATGTCATCTGCGAATAGTAGATTTTATTATTTTAAAAGCTATTAGCAGGTGCTAAAAAAAGCTACATGATCCCAAGCCAAGTACATGTTTAGCTAAATAACAGCTAGAGATGATGGACCTGCTAGGCATTCTCTTTAGTAGAACAGCTTATAGTTAAGCTCCCATTTCACCAACTCCTATAAATTCAAAATTAACACTTTTAAGACATATTTTTTACTTACCCTATTCTATTGTTACATGACAGTGCTGCTGGCTTCCCTCCTCTCCTCTCTCCCCAGCTGCTGCAGGGGATGTTTCTGGATAGAGGTGCTAATCAATATGTAATCAATATGTAATTTACTGGCCCCTTTCTTTTCTAAATGAACACAGTGAACACACTCAACTGTGTTCCATCATAACTAAAGCATAGTTTACTGTGTTTATTATACTTCAGTTTGTGAATGAACAGCTAGCCGCTCAGCACAGAGCACTTCCAATTCATTCACTGTCCAGTGCAGCTGAGGCTGCAGAGAAATGCATGTGTGTTTGAACGTTGGGGTGCACATCTTGATGCAATAGGCTGTGCACACCTATGGTTGCACCCCAGTTTCACAACTTGCTGTCTTTTATTCAACCATATGCAGCTAAACATGAGGAAAGTAGCTTTCTGTCATGTACTGTATGAGGGAATCCTCAAACAATAAATACCAGTTGTGGCAGTGCTACCTGGAAGATTGCTGGTTTATGGTAGATTTTGGAGAGAAGGGCATGCTGATGGCACAGCTGTATGCTGGGCTATTTAGTTATGGCCTGGCTATAGCTCAGGGCCCCACCCAACAGACAGGATGTCTGCGCATGGGAGTCAGATGGACTCCCATTCCTTTGCAGGAGTCATAGGCTGCATGGGGCAGCCAGAGCATGCATGTCGGCAGGAGGCAAATGTAGTTTGTGACAGAGCAGCAAGGAGCTGATCGGAAGTAAGCTAGGAGAGAGCTTGACTCTAATGCCACGTACACACGACCGGTTTTGCCGTCGGAATAAACTTTGAAGGTTATTTAATAACGCGGTGACGTACAACGCGTACGACGGCACTAGAAAATGGAAGTTCAATAGCCAGTAGCCAATAGCTTCCATCTCGTACTTGCTTCAGAGCATGTGTTTTTTGGTGTGTCGGAACAGCATTCAGATGAGCGGTTTATCCAATAGTAATTAGTTCCGTCTGAAAAATATAGAACATGTTCTCTATCTAAGTCCATCTGAATTTTTGATGGAAAAAGTCCAATGGTCGGAATTTCCAATGAAAAGCTCCAATCAGACTTTTTCTGTCGGAATGTCCGAACGTGTGTACGTGGCATTAGAAACTATTTTGGTCTGAGGAGCAGACCTAAGGCCTAAGCTAGAGGCCTGAAGCAGCCATGTGGCAAGAGCGTAAGCCAGGAGGCTGAAATATACTGTTGTGAAAGATACAGTAATGGTGGAACCCCCTGCGTGGGCTACTGATGTCTTTGTGAACTTTTCCGTGTTTTTAAATAAAAGTGGGCTACATGCCCTTAAAAAATACAGTTTTGGACTGGCACACTCACTGAAAACACACCTGTCTGATCACCCCAATCTTACACAGTTTACTGTAATTTTATAGAATGTCCAGTGGCATTCAGCGTTAGGAAACTATGCTGAAGAAAAAACACAAAACAGCTTTTTAAAGGTTGCATAACTTGATATTTGTAATCTTACAAAGTTGTCTATGCATCTTCTTGCAAACCTGCAAAAACTTTCAAAGACATATTAATAAAAATCTTTAACTGGATGCAGAGGGTAGTTATTAAAAACCACGATTATTTAACCACCTGAGACCCAGAGTACGTCATATGACGTCTTTTTGGTCTCAGGGGTATATCTGAATGATGCCTGTAGCTACAGACATCATTCAGATATTGCCGGTTTCAGCCGGCGATTCCCTGCACCATAAGAATGATCATAGCGGCTGTTCCGCCGCTTGATCGTTCTTACGGGCGGCGGGAGGGGACGCCCCCCCTCCCGCCGCCCTCCGGTGCTTCTACCGACTCACCGCTTCCATCGGTGAGTCGGACTCGGGATCCGCCGGCACCGGATGATGATCATAGAGATTTCCGGCGGACCAGATGGTCGCCGGAGTCTCTATGATCGTTCGGAGGCCGGGCGCGATGTTATGACGTCACGCCCGGCCTCTGCATTCAAAAAACGGCGCCGCCTCCGCTGGGAAGCGGTGATCGTTTTTTTTTTTTTTTTGATTTTAGGCTTCCCAGCCTAGAGGTGAGATGTGGGGTCTTATTGACCCCATATCTCACTGTAAATATGTCCGATCATGTAATATTCCTATTACAAGGGATGTTTACATTCCTTGTAATAGGAATAAAAGTAATCAAATATTTTTTTTTTTTTTTTTAAAGTTGTTGAACTAAAAAAATAAAGTAAAATGAACAATAAAAAGAAAAAAAAAAAAATTTAAATCGCCCGGTCCCCGCGAGCTCGTACGCAGAAGTGAACGCATACGTAAGTCCCGCCCACATATGAAAACGGTGTTCAAACCACACATGTGAGGTATCGCCGCGAACGTTAGAGCGAGAGCAATAATTCTAGCCCTAGACCTCCTCTGTAACTCAAAATATGTAACCAGTAAAAAATGTTAAAGTATCGACTATGGGGATTTTTAAATACCAAAGTTTGGCGCCATTCCACAAGCGCATGCAATTTTGAAGCGTGACATGTTGGGTATCTATTTACTCGGCGTATCTTCATCTTTCACATTATGCAAAAAAATTGGGCTAACTTTACTGTTTTGTTTTTTTTTAAAGCAGGAAACTGTTTTTTTTCTGAAAAAAACGCGTTAGAAAATTGCTGCGCAAATACCGTGCGAGATAAAAAGTTGCAACGACCGCCATTGTATTCTTTAGGGTCTTTGCTAAAAAAACATATATAATGTTTGGGGGTTCTATGTAATTTTCTAGCAAAAAAATTTGGAATTTTACATGTAGGAGAGAAATGTCAGAATTGGCCTGGATCTCAGGTGGTTAAACAGTTTTTTAAACTCTGAATAAAGCCATTCTAGAAAGCTTTGAATTTACTAATAATACCTTTTTTGTTTTTTTAAATCTATTTAGAACATTTTATTAATTGATAAGTGTGTTTTTTTGAAAGTCAGGCAAATCAGCAAATTGAAAATGTTTGATTTTGCTTGAATATATGCATGCAGTTATGTCCAGTCTGTAGGGAACTATACAATTCATTAATCATGATTGGCTGGATTCCTAGATTGTTATTCTCTACAGATTAGATACATTTATATGTACTGTAAATATTTAGAAGGAATAAAAAGGGAAGAGTCAGCAATTCATCCTAATTAGGTCAACTCTATATATAACTTAATTATTGTCTTATCCCATCCTAAATTATTGAGAGGGTTTTCCTTGCCGTAGCATTGTGAGTTAGCATGAAATAATATATACACAAGTATAGAAAAAATACGGTAACCACTAAGTAACCTGTCACAATGAAAACACTTATGCGGCGTACACACGCTCGGACTTTCCAAGGGGATTGTCCTTTGGACCTAGTTCAGTGGACAAACCGCCGGACTTTCCAGCGGAGGTCCGCCGGACTTTCCGAAGGTGTGGACTTACCCACACACGCCCGGACTTTTCCAGCGGACAATCCGCCGGAGTTTTGGCCAAAGTCCGCGGGATGCAGGGCGACATTGTCCGGTTCATAAAATCCGTCCGACATTCGGCCCATGTGTACGGCAGAAGCCGATGCTGGAAAACCAGCAGCCGACCAGCTCCCAATCAGCGCTCTCAGCCATTGACCGGAGTGCTCTGGCGGCGGATCGGATTGTTAGTACAGCACACCTGAGCTGTCAGTTTTTTTTGATTGAACGAAAATAAAACTGTGTCCTAGGCTTAAGACTCAAAATGTATGTGAACCCACAAATAAAACTGCTATATAATGCAGCTTCACAGTCCTTAGATGTGGTGGCTGCATTTGTTTTCTTTTTTCCTTTAGTTTCACCTAAGGGCCTTAGGGAGACAGCACTCACACGCTGTATTGACAGTATGATGGTGCAGCTTCATCATCCAAGGGCAGAAAGCTAGGGCTACAGAACACCTTCCCTCTCCCCTTATTCATAACACTGCTAACTGATGAGACTGTAGCACATGCAAAGTGCATAGAAAGTTATCAGCTCACCTGATCTCTTCCAGGATGAAAAGGTATTTTTGGCAGCTATCTAATATACAAAAAACTTTAAATGTAATATTCCACAGACACTAAGAGAGCAAATAAGTGAATTTCATTGTGAGGGTAGTTCTTTCCATCAAACAGGATTTTTGAATTAAGCAACACAGGTTGTACTGGGAACAGTGTGTCCAATACTTAGCTTTATATCTGTAAAATGTGATTACTGACAACACAGCTTTTATTCTTACACTGCATGCCAGGAAATGTTTATTATTGACAGAGCTTTGGTCTAGACTTAAATCTGAGTCTAGCACACTGAATAGGAGAGGAGAAGCAGATCATTTCAGTGTAAATACACCAATTTACATCATTCAGCATAGCTGCAGAAGGAATGAGAAACACGGCTACTGGACAATAAATGTTGTTTGAAAAGAATAAAATGGATTGATTTATACATCCAATCAATTAATCAGGTGGTTATAAGATGCTGTTTTGTATCACAAATGGTAAAATCTTACTTAGGTTTAGAGCTACCTATAAGAAACGATGGTTAGAAATTCTGACCCAATCGGTCTCCTGAATGATTGTGACATAAGCATACCAGAACACCACATTATCACATTAGTAGTAGTGTGACAGTTATTTGATATCCAGTGATAGCTTATGGAACTAGAAGGAGTGCATATGTTTACCAATAGCACCCCTGATCCTTTGTAAAATACTGCTTCTACCTTACTATGGATAAATGTTAGTACTTTAGAGGAACTAGATGGATAATGAAAGAATGAAGGCCTCCTATTGGATGAACTACAGTTTGGAAGAACAGGCTCCATGTGAAATTAAATATAATCAGTCATAGAGCTACAAAATTAGCATTATATCTATATTTTCAGGATTTTGAAAAAGAAAATCTACAAAGAAATACAGTGGAACCTCAGATTGTGAGTAACGCGGTTAACAAGTGTTTTGCAATACGAGCTATTATTTTTCTTAAATCCTGGCTCGGTTTGCGAGTGTTGTCGCGCAAAACAAGTAGGATTCAAGCCCCTGTGGGGTGCAGTATCACATTTGGCCAGAGGTGCGGGGGCACCGGTGACACTTGGAGCCGTTCGGAAATACTCGGAAACACTCGGAAACACCCCATTCCCGAGTGTTTCCGAGCCTTTCCGAGTGCATCCGAGCGGTCTCCGAGTATTTCCGCGTCTCTTCTGTGCCCCCCCCACCTCTGGCCACATGTGGTATTGCATGCAATAGAAGTCAATGTGGAATGAGTTATCTTTGTTTCCATTGACTTCTATGGGGACACTCGCTTTGACATGCGAGTTCTTTGGATTACAAGCATTCTCCTAGGACGGATTATGCTCGTAATCCAAGGTTCCACTGTATAGGACCGTTGTGGCTTCTTATAGAATTGCAGCTAAGGTTGTTGGACTTGCCTGCACAGCAGTGATAATATTAGCTCTACAACTATATGGTAACAGAATAATAATTCAGTAACTGTGATAAAAGCTATGACAAAAAATAAAGTGACTAAGACTGTGTTTTATCAATGGACTAACTGTAAAAGCATCTCGTTCAAGTACCCCAAACTAGCAGACTTTGGGTTAAAAGCCAAACTCTAGGAAAAGATTAAAATGCATTATTTTTTTTGTCTCATTGTGACTGGGGCGAACATACAAAAGCAACCTTATTCTTCTCTCCCGCAAGTTTCCCCCTAGCTGTCCCCAAATACTGCTTTTTTTTGCCACTCCGATAGATGCAGGCACTCAGACATCATCACGTATAAAACAGGACCAGCGTTCCTGCATTGTAAGTGAGAATGTAGTAGACATGGAATACTTGATAATAGTTACACTTACTAAGGCTTCTTCTGCTGCCAGTGTCTTCCTTCTTTAGCCATAAAGCATAACAGAGTTGAACCATCCCAGCCTTAAGCCTCGTACACACAATCGGATTTTCGGCAGGGAATTGTGTCACTGTTGGCCTAAAATCTGATCATTAGTACGCTCCATCAGACAATTGTTGTCCAACTTTCCGCCAACAAATATTGGATGGCAGTCTAGTAAATTTTCCGCGGACAGCGGTCTGTTGTCAGATTTTTCATATTGTGTGTACACAAGTCCGTCACACAAAAGTCCAAAGTACAAACACCCATGCTTGGAATCAATGCTCACCAAACACGACATTAGCAGAAGGTCCCCAAACTGTGGTGCTCAAGAGCTGAAATGCCTCGTAGTACGTCACTACGTTCGTGTTTGTTGGCCAACAATTGTGTACCATTTGTATGCAAGACAATTTCCTGGCAAACGCCCTTCAGACAAAAGTCTGACGCTTTGTCTGATGAAAATCTGATCGTATGTACGAGGCTTTAGGCTTTACTACTTTCAAAATTAAATTTTTACAAGACCTGGTTGAATTTATATATATATATATTGTGGAGATGCGCCCCATCTCACAGGTGCATATAAGCAGCACATGCCTGATTTTGGCAGGGATGCTAATTACACACCTGTGGGCTGGGTTCAAAAACATCCCAGGAAATGCAGTCAGTGCTCAGACTTGGAGACGGCTCCGCCCAGCAGACAGGAAGTCTGGCTAGGAGGTTGGGAGAGTTCCAAGAGGAAGAGACAGGAGCCTAAGACTGTAGGTGGCAGTCTGAAGCAGGCAGGTGTAGCCTGCGACTAAAGCAGCACGAAGCTGACAATGAGTAAGCCGGGAGGCTATCGTTTGGTTATGCAGTGATGGTGGAACCCCCTGCGAGGGAAGATTTCTGTTGATTTGAACTTTTTTCGTTTCCTTTAAATAAAAGTGGGCTGCCATGCCCTAAAACACAAGTCTGGAGTGGCACGTTTCTGAAAAATCGCATGCACCACTTGAATCTAATCACCCCGGATCGTCACATTATATATATATATATATATATATTACTGTATATTATATAGTGTAAAACTGCCCCTGAAGTAAAACAAAATCCGCTTCCAGGTAGGTATCAGTGAATGTGTCTGGGTTCAGTTTGGGGGTTAATCAAACCTTAAATGTAGTCTGAAAATTGCAATTTAAAACCAAACCAAACCAAAGTATATGGGGGTGAGGTGTGAATCCTGATAAACATTTCTTGCCATTTTCAAGTTTAATATGCATAGGATTGTCAACAAAAGGGCATGTTGAGCTGTGTATTGCCATGGGGAACAAGTGTCAGCATAAAAAAAAGTAAAAAATACCATATTGTTGGGAGAGGGTCTTCCTTTCAATTCAGCGTTGAGGGGGGGAATGGGCAAAATACCAATCCTTTCAAATATATGCTGGAGAAATAACGTCAAGCATTATGTGTTGTTTTAAAACAGTAAGATTCTCATTGACAGCTTCACTGATACTGTGATCTGGCATCACATATTTTGCATGTTTCATGGATTTTTTTAGCTTTTATTTCTAGCTGATTGATTACATTTTGGGAATACAGTTTTTTTAGTTAATATTAACTGTTACACTTGATGTTGTATTCAACATAAAAAAAATAAATAAAAAAAAAATAAAAAAATGGGCCATTTGCACATGGTTTAATAGTTTTAAATTTTAAGCAAAAGAAAAAGGAAGCCACTCTCCATTATAAACCTCATGTATATGTATTCACATACCTGATGCACTGACTCCTTTACCTTTACCCAATTCTGCATCTAATGCAATTCACTCCAACTGAAGCTTATTGTAGAGTGAGGCTCTTAGAACAAGAAAGCCTTAAAGGGATACTAAAGTTTTTTTTTTTTTTCTTTAAAAATAACAAACATGTTATACTTACCTTCTCTGTGAAATAGTTTTGCACAGAGCAGCCCAGATTCTCCTCTTCTCAGGTCCCTCTTTGGCACTCCTGGCCCCTCCCTCCTGTTAAGTGCCCCCACAACAAGCAACTTGCTATGGGGGCAAATGAGCCGAGCCGCAGCTCTGTGTCCATTCAGCCCCCTCTCTCTCCTGATTGGCTAACTGACTTTGATTGACAGCAGCGGGAGCCAATGGTGCAGCTGCTGTGTCTCAGCCAAACAGGAGGGGGAGTCTCGTACAGCCGAGGCACTCTTGCACATCGCTGGATACAGATGGGGCTTGGGTAAGTATTAGGGGGGCTGAGGGGGGCTGCTACACACAGGTTTTGTATCTTATTGCATAGAATGCATTAAGATAAAAAAAACCTTCTGCTCTCGTTCTGGGTGGACGTCATATAAAGGCAGCCCAGAACGACCGCTCTTGGGGGAGGCGCAGCGTGATAATCGCGGCCACGCCGTGTTGCTAGGACATGGTGCGACCCTGATCTGTGTAAAGAGCCAGCAATCAGTGGCAATTAGTGATGCCAGTCAGTGCTGGCTATCACTGTTGCCCATCAATGCTGCCCATCAATGCTCATCACTGCTGCTCATCAATGCCACACATCAATGCTCATCAGTGCCCATCTGTGTCACCCATCATTCCGCCTATCCGTGCCACCTATCCGTGCCCACCAGTGCTGCCTATCTGTGCCCACCAGTGCCGCCTATCTGTGACCATCAGTGCTGCCTATCTGTGCCCAGTGCCACCCGTTAGTGCCGCCTATCAGTACTCATCAGTGCCACATATCAGTGCCACCTCAGTGCCCATAAGTGTGGCATATTCGTGCCTCCTCATCAGTGCCACCTAATCAGTGCCCATAAGTGCCGCCTCATCAGTGTCCATAAGTGCCACCTCATCGGTGCCCATAAGTGCAGCCTATCAGTGCCCATCTGTGCTGCCTCATCAGTGCCCATCAGTAAAGGGGAAAAATTATTTATTTACAAAATTTACTGACAGAAACTAAGAAAAACTTTTTTTTTTTCACAATTTTTTGTCTTTTTTTTTTTTAGGAAAATATAAAAAACCCAGGAGTGATTAAATACCACCAAAAGAAAGCTCTATTTGTGTGAAGAAAATAATAACAATTTTGAATGGTTACAGTGTAGCATGACCGCGCAATTGTCATTCAAAATGTGACAGCGATGAAAGCTGAAAAATGGCTTGGGCAGGAAGGGGGTGTAAGTGCCCGGTATTGAGGTGGTTAATAACATACACTGGTGTATCACCCTCTACTTTCAGGTAGGTTCTAGATTATGATTTTTCTAGTTACAGGGCCTAGTGGTAGGTACATTTAGCCAGGCCTGTATTTCATTTCAGGCCTGGTTGTTTTGATCTGGGAATGGGAGTGTCAGTATAGTGGGGGGTGTGGCCACCTACACTTTGGCTCAAAGATGCCTCCTCTGCTTGCAGAAGGATTATTCTGGAAGAGAGACTGGACTTGAGACCTTGAGATGTGGGGAGCCCTGACCAATCATTAACTTGCATTGGCAGGAGGCAGGCCTCTCATATAAGCTGGGGTCACATGCTTCCAGGGAGGCGTTCTGAAGCACAGGAAAGACAGCATGGAGTGCTGAGGTGCTGTACCGGGCATCCCCATGTGGGGATGTGCCGTGCATGGAGGAGGGATGGAGGAACCACAGGGAAGGAGTTAAAGATGAGGATCTTCATCCCCGTGGGGTACATCGGGCTGCTGTGACCGGGGAACACAGGACCTGGATGTAATGAAGATCAAGTGGAGGAAGTAGGAGTAAAGCAGCGGAAGTAGACCAGCTTATCAGCTTTCTGTGACCAGGGAACACAGGACTTTGATACAAAGGAGAAGGGCAGTGTAACGGAAGAAGCAGAAGTACTGGAGAACTGTGTGGCGGGGAGCACAGCATGGACAGAAGTGGACAGGCTGGGAGCAGTAGTCTGTCATTTACCATGTGCCAAGTTATCAGGAGGGAAGATCCTGTGGGTGCAAGGTTGTAGTAACTTTCAGAGACTGTGAGGCAGGAAAACCACATCAGTCTAACATAGGGGAATTATTCAGAGTGATTCGTCTTGTTTAACTGGAAGCAGTGAGTTGTAAATCTTCAGTCAGATATAACAGAAGAAGAAATAGTCTGCAGTGAGGATAATACAGGGGAAATCCATTAACAAGGCCAAGGCCATGAATGATACCCTATCCATTGAGATCTCTCTGGGCATCTCATACATCCCTCATTTCTATCCAAGTTTATCCCACAAATAAAAGCAAGAAAACAGAGAAATTAACTGTTCATTGTCTTTTCGGTGATTAATGAGGGGTTGGCAGCAGGGTGATTGGCGGATTGCTATAACCACATCCGCAACCCCTACGGGGGTACTGCTACACTGGTAACTCATTAAACTTACCTACAAGCTGGGGAGATGTCTTCTATAATATATCATGGATGCTACAAAAGTCAGACACAAACATATAGTTTGTATCAAGAATGCAAAAACAGACAAGACAGGTTTTTAAAGTCTATTATATGAGAGACAATAACAACAAAATATGTACATTGGCCGAATAGCTGAACAGTGGGCATTAATGTATTTAATATTATTTTTTCTTTATTATTTGGCCAAGTTTTTTGCACTGTATCCCCTCCCATATACACAAACAGAAAGTTCCTGGCCCCTTTCCACTTCCTCTTCATCAAAAGCACAAAAAAGCCACACAAAGTGCCAGGTCTCCACCTGCTGTGGTTTTGCCCCTTCAAGCATGTGGAATGCCATGAGGCAGTAGGAGGCAAAATAGGAATACGAGGAAAATAAGTTTTGAGGTGCTGGAGGTTAGGAGGAGCCACTGCTACACAGCCATGACCAGCACACCTGTCATAGTGGCACACACAGGCAGCAAAGATGGCGCTGCAGCAGCAGGTAAGGAGAGTGGTGGCAGCTGTCCAGGGAGCCCTCCTTCTCACAGCTCAGGAGGGGAAGGATATGCAGGAGTTTACCTTCTCACAGCCTGAAGGAGAACTGCCAGAAAGTCCAGAGCAGATCCTCAACAGCAATCTCTTCTCTCTGTATCACCAAGGGGCACAATGGACTTTTCTTTATCTCCAACATCTCTAGCCTCTTCAAAAAGATGGCTCAATTGACTGAAATAGCTTTCAGTGAACCAAGCTTAGAACAAGAATCCCATTTCGCACCAGCCACCGCATATTCAGAAGATGCTGTCCTGATCGCACCATTCTCCACTCTCCTTCAACAAGAACTAACCAAAGCATGCACCATTAGACATGTGCGGTTCATTTCGTTCCAAATTGGAATTCAGACGAATGTTGGTTTTTTGGAAATTCAGATGTATCAGAATTACCGAATTACAATAGTACTGAATTTAAACAAATCCAAAATAACGAAAACATTTTGAATAGTTTTCGAATAGTTTTCGAATTTACAAAGAGAAAAAAATAGAATACAAAATAAAGGAATAGAAAAAAAATTATAGAATACAAAAGAATATAACAGAAAATAAAAGAATAGAATATAATAGTATATATATATATATATATATATATATATATATATATTATATATCATTTATATTCTATTGTTTTTTAATTTTATTCTATTTGAATTTTAGAAGATGGTTATAATCTTTCTATTTAATTAAAAAAAAAATATTCTATTCCTTTCTATTCCATTCTATTATTTTATTTTCTATCCCATTTTGTTCTGTTTTACTCTAGTATATTCTATTCTTTTATTTTCTGTTATATTCTTTTCTATCCTATAATATTTTTTTCTATTCGATTCCTTTTTTTTCTATTCTATTTTATTCTCTTTGGAAATTGGAAAACTATTCGTATTTAAAAACTTTTAGAATTTGAAAACTATTCGTATTCAAAAACTTTTAGAATTTGAAAACTATTCGAAAATGTATTCGAAAACTTTTCGAAACGATCCGAATTCGAAAATTCAAATTGATTCAAAAATAAATAAACAAAACAAATTCTGAAAACAAATTAAACAGATTAAACAAATTAACCTTAACAAATTGTATGTAAATAACAAATCGAAACTAAACTAATTGTTTTGCTCTGCGCATGTCTACACGATCATCATCACAGAACTTAAAAGAGACCAAAAGGGCATAGGAGAGAGATTGGATACTATTGAAACCAAAACATATGACAGAATGAAAGAAAGTGTGGAAATAGGGAAATGATCTCTATCTCGTCATCTACTCACAGGAGCGTTTTCAAGATGAATTAGTAAAGTCTGTTTAAATGTGTCAGTCAATATCCTATCTCCTAGAGAATGTGTGTGTAGAGGAGAATTGTATGTCTTCATCCAAGGCAGCATTCTGATACTATTAAGAATCAGTTTCTCATCCAAAATACTTGAAAGGTAGTTTATTCATCAGCGAAAATAAGCAAAGACAAGACATCATGGTTACGGCTTCAGAGTTCAGGTAGATTTCTGATGTTACATCTTAACCTGTCTCCTCCTCTCTCCTTCATCCTCCATTCTTACTCTCTGCACCTCCCCTTCCTGCCTCTACCATAACCCTATTCCATTCTTATAGTATTTGATACTGTCATGTCATCATTTCCTGGTGACACCCAAATTTGCATATATTCCGAATATGGTTTTGTCTAAAGATAAGTAGCATAACTCCACCCATAGTCCTGTATCCTGAGTAGTAATGCCGAAATATAATTAACCTTTACAGTAAAACCATATCTCTGTACCCTCTGCCCTTATATTCTCTGACCTTCAAAACCAATCACCAATATTATATATAACTTTTGTGTGTTTATCAGAAACCTTTATCAATTAAAATATAATTAAAATATAATTAACTCAAAAACTTCTAACACAGAATAATCAGAGTAAATCAAAATACTAAAATGATCTCTGACTTACAATCCCAACTCGATCAGGCAAACGCTAAGATATATTTTCTCCTATCTAGGCTTTACAACTTCCACAAAAGAGGATTACCTGAATCTATCTCCAATATTGATGCAGTAGCAAGAACCCTAATGAAAGACCTAATTCCTGACATCCCCAAGAACCACATGGAAGTGGATAGGCACAGAGGATAGTGGCACTGCCACTTAGTATGGAATGATAAAAAAAAGTCCATAAAACAAGTCCTTGTTATAAAATTCTTACTACAAATGAAGAAGGTAAAAAATAATAGCAGGGAAGTGGGGGAAGAGAAGGGAAGAAAAAAAGACCTGTGCATTATTGGCAACAAGTCCGTACACCGGGGAAAGCCTTTGGTCTCTTTCACACGGGGCAGATCAGTGCTGACCCGCCCCGTGGATATCCGTTTGCTCAGCGGGGATCGCCAGGGCAGGACATGTATGTTACTCAGTCGGCAAGTGGTTAAGCTCAACAAATCAGTTGGTGATGATCGCTGACATTATTAACCACATACTGTACAGTCATGATCATATGCGGTCAGTGAATTTGCCAGGGATCCCACAGCTACTTTGTTTACAAATAAAAGCCAACAAGAAAAAAATGTCATTTAGTGTCAATAGTTTCTTCTCTATAATGTCCCTTTTGCTTGCGTACATTGTACAGATGTGTCCTTTTTGTGCAGGTTTAAGGCACTCTCCTAGCATGTTATTTAACCTGTAGCTGACCGCCCACAGTCAAATGACGGCGGGCTGGTGCAGCTCTTGTGGCGGGGCGCCGTCATAAGACGGCGCTCGCTTTTTGGCCACTAGGGGGCGCGCGCTTGCGCCCGCCGCGTAGCTGGGGACCCGATGCGCGTGCCCGGCGGCTGCGATGTCCGCCAGGCACCCGCGATTGCCCGGTAACTGAGCAGGACGTGGATCTGTGTGTGTAAACACACAGATCCACGTCCTGTCAGAGGAGAGGAGACCGATGGTGTGTCCCTTGTACATAGGGACACCGATCGGTCCCCTCCCCCAGTCAGTCCCCTCCCCCCACAGTTAGAATCACTCATATAGGGAACATATAAACCCCTGCAGTGCCCCCTAGTGTTAACCCCTTCCCTGCCAGTCACATTTATACAGTAATCAATGCATTTTTATAGCACGGATCGCTGTATAAATGTGAATGGTCCCAAAAATGTGTCAAACGTGTCCGATATGTCTGCCGCAATGTCGCAGTCACGATAAAAATCGCAAATCGCCGCCATTACTAGTAAAAAAAAAATAATAATAAAAATGCTATAAATCTATCCCCTATTTTGTAGACGCTATAACTTTTGCGCAAACCAATCAATAGACGCTTATTGCGATTTTTTATTACCAAAAATATGTAGAAGAATACGTATCGGCCTAAACTGAGGAAAAAAAATTGTTTTAAAAAAAAAAAAATTGGATATTTATTATAATAAAAAGTAAAAAATATTTAGTTTTTTCAAACTTGTCCCTCTTAATTTGTAAAACCGCAGAGGTGATCAAATCCCACCAAAATAAAGCTCTATTTGTGGGGAAAAAATCATAAAAATTTTATTTGGGTACATCCTTGCATGACCGCGCAATTGTCATTCAAAATGCGACAGCGCTGAAAGCTGAAAAATGGCCTGGTCAGGAAGGAGGTGTTTGTACCTGGTAGGCAAGTGGTTAATGGAATTGTGTTTTTATTAATGTTTTAATGTTTTATTCACAATAAAGGACCTACTTCCTGCAGGCAGTGCCCAGCTACCCATGCTTATTTTAACCAAAGGTTGGCAAAGGAACAAGAAAAAAATGACAAGACTTGGCTCCCATAGACTTCAATTGGGTTCATGCACTATATTCGGGGATTGCAGACGTGCTTGGTGAATGTCTTGCAAAGTGAACTTTGCTCATTTTGTCTGTCAGTAGTCCTGAGGTTGCATGGATTGTGCTTGCACATCCAAATGCCCTCTAAACTCTATGGACAGCCTTAGATTGATAAATGTGCGTTAGATTTGAACATAGTATGTTAAATATTCAACAGTCTTGTAACTATTGTATCATATTCAGAGTACCCATTTAGTATGCACCACATCTAAAATACATGAAAAGAATTTTGAGTAACCCAGACAATAAGTCTAGTGGAAATATGGTCTTGTTTGTAGCAGGCAGTTAATAGATTGGTTAATGGTGTTAATAACCAATGCCTCAGGGAGCACAGAATCTCACCTGTAATTAAATTGTAAATAATTAAGCCTAAGGGGCAATTAAGCATAACAAGCAATTATATGTGATTGTTTAAAACTCTCTTTACAAAGAAACTGCTACATTTCTGGATGTATATCTTTACATTAATCTGAAGTGACCTGAAAACAGATAATGAAGACATAGTTAAAAAATAAATGATGCCCACAGTGTTAATGAGATAAAAAGAGTTATACATGTATTGACATAAAAACATAACTAAAGTTAATAGGGCTCCTAGAATTTTGGGTGATAAAGTAGATACTTATGGACAATTATAGGAAATGAATATTAAATAAGGCCCCAGAAATCAATATGCTACTTAGTACAAATGCTTTCATTAGCAATTTACTTGAAGGCTAATCTGCCAATTACCGAAAGTGTAGTTTTGCTTATAATCTTGTATATAATGACTTAATGCTATTTATACATTTACTAAAACTTATTTTTTTTACAAACAGTAATGTAACTTAGTGTTTGTTGTGAACATCATTTATTCCTTCAATGGGTGTGTGGCATATAACCAGCTATGGAATGTTTTAGTGTGTGTGAGAGAGGTAAATCTCATGAATGTGGTGAAGGGTGTGAAGTAGAGCTGCACGATTAATCGTCAAGAATCGTTATCGCGATTTTTTTCCCCATTGCGATCTTGACAAAAGTGTTTTACGATTCTGTCTATGCAAAGAATTCTCTCTGCTCTTCTTGAGCCACAGCCGACAAAAGAAAGGAAGAGAAAAACTGGACAATCTGCCAAGAATCACAACATTCTTTAGCAGTGGAACGTAATTATAAACATTGTAACAATTTTTCAAAGCAATAGACTTGTGTGTAAGGCTAGGTTCACACTGCTGCAAATTGTATTGCGAATTTGAGCCGTTACGATCGCTTAAATTCTTAAGTCATTTTAATAACATAGTTTTCCGTGAGTGCCGTTCACATCAATGTGTTGTGAATCTAAGCTGCGTGAAAAAGGGGTCCTGTCCGAGTTTGATCCATGTGCGATGCAAATTCAACTCCACAGACTGCTAAATTTGCAGTAGAATCACAAGAACACATAAAGAATTTGCAATGCAAATTCGCAACGCAATCGTATCAAAATTGCGCTAAATTCGCACCGCAGCAGTGTGAACCTAGCCTAAATGAGGAAAGTTTAACCACTTAAACACTAAACCTTTTTCTGACATTTGTTGGTTTCAAGTTAAAATCCTTTTTTCTTTTGCTAGAAAATTACTTAGAAGCCCCAAACATTATATATATATTTTTTTAGTAGAGACCCTATAGAATAAAATGGTGGTTGTTGCAATATTTTATGTCACACTGTATTTGCGCAGCAGTCTTTCAAATGCATTTTTTTGGGAAAAAATGACTTTAATGAATAAAAAAAACGAACCAGTAGTTAGTCCAATTTTTTTTGTATAATGTGAAAGATTTTACGTTGCGAGAATCGTGAGAGAATCGTGATCTTTTTAACCTAAGCAAAAAAATAGTGATTCTCATTTTGGCCATAATCGTGCAGCTATAGTGTGAAGTGAGAATTTCAGGTTAGCGGGGGTAGAGAAAAGGAATTTCATGGATGTGGTGGAGGGTGTAGAGTGAGAATCTCAGGCGAGCAGGAATAATGGGAGGAGGAATCTCTTGGATGTGGTGGTTGGTGTGGTATGGGAATTGCAAGTTAACAGGGAAAGAGGAGCAGAATGACATGGAAGTCACAGAGGGTGTGGAGTAAAAAGTTCAAGAAGGAAGAACAAAGGACAAGGAATTTTATAGATGTGGTGTGGAATCAATGAATCTTATCGCTATTATAGGAGATATAGTTTAAGAATCTCAAGTTAGCAGGAAAAGGGAAGTGGAATCTCATGGATATGGTTATGCCGTGTACACACGGTAGGAATTTCCGATGGAAACAGTCCGATGGGAGCTTCTCAACGGATTTTCCGACCGTGTGTATGCCCATCGGTCTTTTCTGTCGGAATTTCCGACGGACTTGGGATTGAGAACCTGTTCTCAATTTTTCCACGGAAAACCTTTCTCGGATTTTCGATCGTGTGTATGCAATTCCGACACGCAAAATTCCGACGCATGCTCGGAAACAATTCGACGCATGCTCGGAAGCATTAAACTTCCCTTTTATAGTGCTGTCAAATGTGTTTTATTCCGCTGTGTTACAGACCGTCGGAATTTGGTGTGACCGTGTGTAGGCAAGACAGTTTGAGCGAAATTCTGTCGGAATTCCGACGGGAAAACCATCAGAGCTTTTTCCGACGAGAATTCCGACCGTGTGTACGCGGCATTAGGATGTAGCATAGGAATCTCAGGTGAGCAAGGAAAAAGAGAGAGTAATCACATGGTTGTGATAGGATAGGAAAGGTAGATATGATATGATAGGTAGGGCTATGAGATGAAAAGATTCTGTTAGATGTGATGGGATATGTGAAGTGAGAATCTCAGACTCAGGTGGACATAATAAAAGGGAGAAGAAGTTAATAGATGTTTCAGGGGGTGTTAAGTAAGAATCCCAGGTGTGCAAGGAAATGATGAGTAATTAATTGCATTGATGTGGTAGAGGTGTAGAATAAAAGGATTTGTGAAAAGGGTTTAGGGGATGTTGAGAGAGAATAAGCAGAGAAAGAGGAGAGGAATCACATGAATGTTGTGGGTGTGTTAAGTGAGAATTTCAGGTAAGCAGGGAAAGGAAAAAAGATTCTAATGAGGATGTGAAGTGGGAACCTCAGGTTAGCAGGGAAAAGGGAGAGGAAACTTATGGATGTTGTTGGGATAGTAAGATTTTGAGGTGAGCAGGGAAAAGGGAAGAACTGTTTACTGGGGACCAGCTCAGTTAGGAATTAATAAATTATCTGACTTAGCTAGGGTACTAGTAAGAGATAAACACTAAAATCAGTTTGTATATGTATTAAAGCATGCTTGTTATACTTACTGTGAAACGTAAGGGGTTACCCTCTACACTGTGTAAAAAGGCTGTTTGATCATGTATCCTCTGATCATCTCCTTCTTCCACTGACTCCAAAATATTTCCTGATATTTACAGAGCCAATGAACAGGCTGCACATGCTCAGTTTGGTGTGTATTGCTAGAGAGTTTTTTTTTTTCTTTTTTGGGAGAGTGCATGTGATCAGCACAGGGCCAATCAGCACTCTCCAGACAAAGGGTCAGGGGTCCTGCATTCCCATAGGACAATTGTGGGAGGACAAAAACTCCACCTACAAGCTTTAACCATACACTGATAGAAGTCACAAGACTGCTCTAACTGCTGAAGAAAAAGGCTATTTAGCAGTTTATATTTAATTAAAAAATTGCATTTCCATGTTCTGTGTCCTGTCCTGTGTGAGACCAGATATAGTGAATGCAGGGTACTGGGTTTAGTAACACTTTAAGGCAATACTCCCAAAAATGATTGCATAGAAGCCTTTATATCTATACGAATCAAAATGTTAGACTTTTGAGGCACCAAAACACAGTCTTGTAAAATATCAAATTTGTTGTATACAGTTAAAATTTAAATCATATTTTTGTCATTATATAAAATTCTAACATTTGGATTACTAGCTTGCGTATGTTCACTGACAAACACATGTTAGTACCGTACAGTATACCTTGTGTTCCTGCTCATCAGTTGTTATTATCATGTATGTTACAAAATAAGTCACAACCTATCGGTTAAAAAAGTAGATATAAGCCCTTTAACAATTGATACCAATGGGTTATTGAGCCGAGAATATCTATATAAGATTCACAGGTAATACACAGCCTGCTTCATCAGGAGAGCATTAGGTACGGTTGACTGATACTATCGGTATTGGTGGCAATACTGAGCATTTGCACGAGTACTTGAAATTATTTCACTATATGGGCTGAGTGTAACAAGATGTCCACTGCCGCCTTCTGACTGCAGGCTTAATGCGGCCGACTGACGGGTTGCCAAATCTCACAGAACTATTTGTCTTGGGAAAACAACATAAAAAATATATTATAATATTTATTATTATTTATTTTATAAGTTGCAGTGAAGCCTTTTAGTGCCCATCAGTACCTGCCCATCAGTGTCACCCATCAGTTCCCATCAGTGCCACCTATCATTGCCTATAAGTGCTGCCTATCAATGCCCATCAGTGCCACTTATCAGTGCCCATCAGCCAGTGCCACCTATCAGTGCCACCTATCAGTGCTCATCAGTGCTGCATATCAGTGCCACCTATCAGTGACCATCAGTGCTGCATATTAGTGCCTCCTCATTAGTGCCACCCCATCTGTGCCATTCAGTGCTCATCAGTGCCACCTATCAGTGCCCATCAGTGCTGTATATTAGAGCCTCCTCATCAGTGCCACACCATTAGTGCCGCCTCATCAGTGCCCATCAGTGCCGCCTCATCAGTACCTATCAGTGCCACCTATCAGTGCCCATCAGTGCTGTTTAAAAAGATATCATTAGTCTGTATTGTGCTTTGAAAACTGTTACATGACATTAAAAAAAGTATCGGTATTGGCAAGCAGCCTGGATACTCTTCTTCTCTGGTCCCACGCCAGTGCTCTTGGCTCCTCCCTCCTGCCGGGTGCACACACAGGCACGCTTCCGAGCCACGGCTCTGTATGTCCACTCAAACACGGAGCCTCGGCTCGGCCCTGTCAATCACAGACCAGAAGTGGCCTCATACTAGGAAGTTTTACAGTTTTTAACTTATGTTGGTGATTTTTAATTAAGATGTAAGCATTTTATATCTTAATAAAGTGTGTTATTGATGATCTTATACTATTGGGAGCACTCTCTTTATTTTCACATGGCACAGGAGTAACCAACAGTGTGAATGCAGCATTGTTAAAGGGACCAACACACCGCTTATCCAGGAAGCACTCCTAGCAGGAGGCGGGCACCCTTGTGAGAGGGAGACCACAGGACGCTCACCATGGAGTTACAGCAGAAGATCACTCACTGGATATGATTACACATGCGTTGTATCATATCTTCAAGGTGAGAGCAGTGAGAGCACAGTGGTGACGGGAAGTGGTCACGAACATATATTTTGGACTGGTGTATTTTGCCTTTAGTTTTGAATGGACTTCACATTAATTTGAAAAGGACTGTCACATTTTCACATTTATGTTTTTTCATGTGGTTCATGTATATGTTGCATTGTTTGTGCACTGATATATTTTATACTATGTTTTGATTATAGTTGTAAATCATAGGATCACACAGTATATATTCTATATAGTTTATTGTATGCAAATAGGTGGTAGCACTGCACAAATTTTGATTTACCATTTAAAGGGAATGATTAGTGATAAAGTGGGCCTTGGATGTGCTAAGGTATTATTTGTTATAGCTCCAGTTTGATTTAATAACTGACCATGCTCCCCTCAAATGAATGGCCCAAAAGAAGGAGACAAATAGACGGGTGAACCTGTGGTTTTTGGCTCTACAAGATTACTTCTTCACGGTAAAACACAGGCCAGGTGTTAAGATGGGGAATGTAGATGCTCTGTCCTGTGTTCACTCCTGTTTGGCCACAGTTGTTCCAACCCTGGAGTTCGAACAGGGGGAGGGGGGATATGTAGCAGAGCCTCCCAGACAGAGATGGGAAAAGTCTTGTTGTTCTGGGTCTACACATCTCCCAGGCTCCTCTCTTACACATTTAGGGATCTCTGATCCACAGTCCAGTTCGGGTCTTGGTCTTCTCCCCTAGGTCAATTTATACTCACCTGAGACTGACAGCCAGTGCTCTCACACCTGGGGACCAGACAAGTCTGTCTGGGAGAGCTGCTAAGGTCAGTAAAAAGCAAACAAGTTGTGTGACAAGCTTTAGGCTTGTGCAGCCTGATAGTAAGAATTTCAGTTTGTATAGTTAGCGCTGGAACAGAGCTCCGGTGGGTCACGTGAGCACCCAGCTACGCTGTAAATAAGGTGTTTTCCACAATAAAGTTACAAAAGGAGACGCACTGGACGTTATATATTCTTTTTACAAAGCGGATTACATCATTTTACAATGACTTTAAAGCAAGGTTTATTTTTGGGGTTACAGAATGTCATAATGCTGACACCTGAGTTGACAGGGGGAGAGAAGACAGGGGACAGGAATTAAAAATAAAAATAAAAATGATTGTCTTATTCCAGGTTTTTTAGAACATAGAGAGGGGTGAATGACACAATACAAGCACTGTGCTGTCTATCATGTTTTTTTTTAGGGTTACAACCACTTTAAGTTCATCATTGTACACAGGGCCACTGATAGGGCAGTACAGCCAGGCCTGTTGTACTGGTCCCGGTCCCCATCAGCTCCACAGGGGGGCTCAGGCAACTTTACAGTTAATCTATGCATATAAAAATCGAGAATTTTCTAAACCATACCCGTACTACTACTTGCTTAGGCCCCTTTCACACTGGGGCGGGGAGCCGCGGTGACGGTAAAGCAGCGCTATATTTAGCGCTGCTTTACCGTCGTTTTAACCGCGGTATTCGGCCGCTCGCGGTGCGGTTTTACCCCCCGCGAGCGGCCGAAAAAGGGTTAAACACCCCCGCAGAGTGCCGCCGTAGCGGCGCTTTGTGGCGGTATTGCCGCGGTTTTACCGCGGTGTCCCATTCTAATCAATGGGAAGGAGCGGTATAGGAGCGGTGAACACACCGCTCCTATACCGCTCCAAAGATGCTGCTAGCAGGACTTTTTTTGTCATCCTGCTAGCGCACCGCTCCAGTGTGAAAGCCCGCCGGATTTTTTCATGCGTGAACAGGCGCTATTTTTAGCGCTGCACCGCATGAAAAACGCTCCGGTATGAAAGGGGCCTTAGAGAAGGGGGTTGTAATTACATTTTCCTGTGCCCGATCTGGTCTACAGAGGGGCCCAGGAGGTGAGTGCAGTGGTCAAACTATCTCTCCTTTTTCGGGCGCATGTACATAAAGCCGCACCGCATATTGCTCTGCTAGTTAATTAGACCCGGCTGCCTCTGCCCACTGCCTTCCCTGGAGGAGTGATACTACGAGGCTCCACTTAGCTCCCACCTCCCATTTTCAGGTGCTGAAAGCTGAGACTGAGGTGAGACGACAGGCGGCTCAGTGGATGAGAGGGAGCAAGAACCTGGAGGACAGCAAGGCTGCACCCGCACTGCACACATTAAATGAAGCACAGAGGATAGAATCCTCACTGTGTCCCACTTAGGCTTACACACAGCATAGCAGGTTATGATTATCAGCATTATTATACTCACGCAGGCAGCAAAGTCAGAATGTGCTCTTTCATGGATCTGTCACAGTGTGTCATATTGCTGTTTGGTGCTTACTTTGTTATGGCTGTACTGGGTTAAAGTTTGTATCACACAGTACATCCATAAGTTAACAAAGTCAGCACCCAAAAGCCATGTGACACTGTGACAGATCCATGACAGAGCACATGCTGACTGTGCTGCCTGCTTAATTTTCATAATGCTGATAATCATAAGACGCAGTGAGATGCTACTTTACACTTGTGTTTGGGGGGGGGACAGTAAACATGTGCCCCCCAACCACGCCCCTTTGACCACTTCCTGTCCACCAACGTACTGGTACATTGCTGGATTGGAAGGGTAATATCTTGGTCATCGCTGCAGCAATGATCAAGATATCACTTTTTAGAACAATGAGTCTGCACAAAGTAAAACTAATTATAGTGGCTAAGAAGCCCCTGGATTACTTTTACAAGCAGTGGAAGGGGGTTCCACCACCATCCCGCCATCACCTTTACTGGGCTCTCCCGTGCAATCAGAGGTCCCATTAAGGATGTGAGCAGCAACATCCAGTTCCTGGGACACAGTATGCATGCATATGTAAATATTGACAAATCTGCAGAGGTTGGGTCAGGGGAGGAGCCTGGGTTGGAGTCGAGGGCGGGGTTAAAGGGGGCCCTGTCGGGTAGGCTGTACGGAGCCCCATTATTTCTAACAGTGGCCCTGATTGTACATAAATAAATAAGACATTTCCTGAAAATAAGTCATTGTGTGTTTTTTGTAGCCGGTCTTATTTTCAGGGAAGTACGGTATATAAAAAAAAATGTAATCTTTGGTATCACTTATCAGTGATAGACCTGTCAGTCTACTAAATAGGTCAGCTTTGGGTGAGTTTAACCCATATATCACATATAAAATATATATAAAATATCAAATTAAATACGTAGAGTTCCATAAAAAAGAAAATGTTTTATAAATTTGCATGCTTGAAATTGTACAGCTGGAAGAAGCTTTGATTATGTTACTGTGCGCTGAGTTTCAATATAAGCATCTCTCTTGGTTTCCGGCTATTTAAGCTGTAAGTGTGACCTCATTTTATTATCTCTCATCTACTGCTGAATACAACTTACAAAATAAATTTTTTATAAGGCTGCCCTGTTTTAACACTTTCCTGCAATGACACTATAAAATTATAAGACACCGCTGTGAAACACTGGCCAGCTTACAACTCATTCATTATCATTAGTGTATTCTCTTGAAGAGAAAACAAGATAAAAGTTTTATTAAAACAAATGGTAAGGATAGCACATGAAATATATTACAACCTAGTGATAACTCCCAGAAAGAATATCTTATCTTAGCGTGGGAGAACATAAGTCCAAGGGAGAGGTAGAAAACCGCCAAACTATCTTTTATATAAAAAACATAACTAATGTTCTCTCGGTGGATTGCAGTTGTTAATAATAGATCAAGCACAAAAAAATGTAATAGATAAATGTTCGAATCATTAAAGTCCCTTTTAGACACAAAATAAAAAGAGTGACTCATATCAGGTCAGCTATCAAATACATCCATTTTAACATTTTCTCCGAAAGTGTGCATAAATCTTCTCTATCTGGATTTCTTACTATAGCCCTGTCAAGACTTCTCTCACATCATATTTGGTTCCTGAAAACTATCCACATTAAAATTTCATCACAGGATTTCCAGAGGTTTCATAAAGGGTTATGTCATGAAGCACACAAAGTGAAAAGTTTCCATAAAAAATAAATAAAAAGACTGCCGTGCTAGCAATAAAATAGCAAAGTAGCTGTCTCAATGATCTCGACATATGCTTAAAATTCCGGATCTGAAGCAAGTTCTAGAAATAGTAATTTCTGCTACAAAGTTTGATGAGAATGTTGCCTCATTAAATTTTATGTGACGTAGTTGTGGGCAGTGCATGAAATTCAAATCATAGGTGGCACCACATTTAAATCACATAAATAGCCTGAGTCCATATCCACAGTGAGACTGACTGCAAGAATGATCTTGCTGACAATACAACTGTAATTGAAACAAGTGCTAAAAGATGCAGTTCAGCTTTGTTTTAGTGGAAGAAACTTAACTTTATAGGAAGTTTCTACTTCTTTTCTCTAACAGAGGATTAAGTGGAAACTAAAATAGTTTGGGATCAATTTTTTTTTATGTTTATATATATATATATATATATATATATATATATATATATATATATATATATAATTTTTTTTTACCCTTTTATGACCTGGGGTCAAGCCTCAGTCAGTTGCATTGGTTAACTTGACAATAACCCTATGAATGGCCGTAGATACTTTTTTTCCTGGGGGGTTCCAGGTCCCTCAAACTCTAAGGCATTGTTTACACTTATGACGAGGGAAGGGGGGTAAAAACATGTAACTGAATAGTGGCACGCTTCAAGATCACAATGCATGTGGTTGTGGTGCATTAATGCAGGGTTTAAGGGATTAAAGTAGGTAGTGAGGAAGCAATACTGCACCTCCTCCCTGCCTGCCAAATGCTTTTCTAAAGAGCAATCTGAACGCGGATCCTCTTCGGAGTGCAGCGCAATGTGAAACTAGCCCCAAGTGTTTATGTAGCTGACATCCTAAAGTTTTTAAATATACACCAGCTATATCCTTTTTTTAGCTAAATTTTTTACTTGGATCCATTCCAATTTTTTTTTCTTAAACACTATATGCATACAGTATATATGTTTTATATGCTGTACCATGTACTTTTTTTTGTACTTTATTTGCTATGTAGCCAGTTCATACCACTGCGTTGCAGTGGTGTGGGCTGCAAAGAAGTGCTACATGCAGTAACTTTTTCAGCACAGTGATTTGTGACACAAACTATCACATCCCAACACCAACGTGTTGAACAGAACTGAATAAAATGTCACCTGCATGTCACCTGCATTAAGTTCTTCCAAAAAACGAAAAACAATGTGATGTGTGATGCACATTGTGCTGTCTACTTCCTGTGCATACTAGGGGCCATGTTGGAGTCAACACGCCATAACACACAAGACAGGGTTCAGGCAAACATCTACCCTATTCCACAGCCGCCCCCCCCCCCCCACTGCAAGAAAACTCTTCCCTAGCAAAAATGTCATACTTGCTCTGTGTAATGGATTTGCACAGAGCAGCCCCGATCCTCTTCTTCTCGGGTCCCCCGCTGGTGCTCCTGGCCCCTCCCCCTTTCTTCATGCCCCCCCATACCAAGCCGCCATGGGGGGCACACATACATGCTTGCTTCCGAGCTGCCTCTGTTTGTCCGTAAGACCTCACTGGTTGTGATTGACAGAATGGCTCCTGTCTCAGCTGAAGAGGAGTAGACATGGGAACCGTCAAAAAATTTGTTTCGTTCCATTCCGTTTCTTATAAAAAAAAAAATCATAATTCGTAATTCGTGTACGAAATTTAATTTGGATTCGTACGAAATACGAATTTCGTACGAATCGTTACGAATATCGACACTCTACGAATAATAACGAATTATCCGAAAACGTATTAACGTTGCATAACACAAGTCTATTGTTCACCAATCACTCAGAGGAAGTACGAAATACGAAATTTCATTAACGAATACGAAATTTCATATTTCGTACTTCCTCTGAGTGATTGGTGAACAATAGACAATAGACTTGTGTTATGTAACGTTAATACGTTTTCGGATAATTCGTTATTATTCGTAGTGTCGATATTCGTTATACTGAATCTCAAATTCATTCGAATCATTTCGTTATATCCGCTATAATTTCTTTCATATTAGTTGAAATTCGTCATTTGGTAGTTTGGATTCGGATAATTTGGATCCGAAATTCGTAAACAAAATTTCGTATTTCGTACAGAATTCGTATTCGTACGAAACTAATCACACATGGCTAATGAGGAGAAAGAGACCCAGTGAAGCCACTGCTCCCGTGCACATCATTCGACTGAGATTGGCTCAGGTAAGAATTGGGGGGGGGGGCTGGGGGAGATGCTGCAAACAAGAGTTTTTTTA
The DNA here is from genome assembly GCA_028564925.1 of Lithobates sylvaticus. Lineage (NCBI taxonomy): Eukaryota > Metazoa > Chordata > Amphibia > Anura > Ranidae > Lithobates > Lithobates sylvaticus. The sequence goes on along the minus strand of CM053028.1, from coordinate 373,555,768 downwards.
CCTTCATGCATAGTATGCATGGTATGCATAGTATGCAAGGTAAAAACCTTTAGCCTTTACAACCACTTTAAAAATTCCTCCTACACAAGGCAAAAATTGCTGCCAAATGTACGCCCCTCCAAGCACCTGTACCTCAATTATCCCACATTAAAGGAAAAAATGTCCCCCCTCCCTCCTAAGAACCCCCTTCCCCAAGTAAAGATCCCCACTGCAAAACACTGTCCTCCCACAAATATCCACAAAAAATGATCCCCGTGTCTAAACCCACTCCCCCAAAGTAAAAATATCTCCCTCAGTCAATACCCTCTCCCCAAGCAAACATTTATAATCCTGAAGAAATCTCCCTTCATTCAACAAACTCCCCTCCCAGAAGCAAATCCATGCCATTAACCACCACCTTCTCCAAAAGCAAAAAAAATACCAAATTTTTTTAAAGCATATTTTTTATAAAACGTATCCAATAAAAAAAGAAAAAACGAATTTCTTCAAAAAAATTTAGGCCAAAATGTATTCTGGTATATGTCTTTGGCAAAAAAAAAAAAAAGTCCCAGTAAGTGTAAAATAATTGGTTTGTGCAAAATTTATAGTCTAAAAACTATGATATATGTATACTGGAATTTACGCAGCTATAGACGATATACTGTAATGGTGGTGATCAGCAACTTATGGTGGAACTTTAATAGGATGGTGGGAAAATCTGGTGCTAACAGACACTATCTGAGATGATCACTAACTGACACTGACATCGCTAGTGACACTAATACAGTGATAACACTGCACACTGACACTGTTCAAATGACACTGGCTGGAAAAGGGTTAACATCTAAGGGCAATCAACGGTTAACTGTGTGCCTGACAATATGTAATGTATATAATGTTTGCTGCTTTTAGTTTCTGATCTGGCTGTTTTCTCTCTCTGCTTTTCAGGGAGAAGAAACACCCAGATCACGCTTCACAGTACCCACTGCGAGAACTCTGTGTGTGATTGGACACAGCCATTCAGCTGATTTGAGCCAAAATCATTGGCTAAAATCTGCTGCCAAACTCATGCTGTGTCCAATCACAGCACGGGTCAACAGGGGGCATGCATACAAACCTGTAAGAAGGTTGTCACGTACATGTATGTGATCATGCCTGTACCTGCCACCCACTCGCAGTATATTTACTGTGAGCAGTCGGCAGTGTACGGTAAACCAGATTACTAGCATTAGAAAGCCAGCGCGGATTTGTGCTCATGCTCGTGTACATTGGACACATGCTTATTTTTCCAAGCGAAGAGCCAATGTTAGATATACTGTGCAAGATCTTTGGGCGCATATTGCAAGAACATGCACATACCAATTAGCACTTGATGCCCAGTAGTCTATTTAAACTGGTCTGTTACTATGAGCATTCGCTGAATGGTCTTCATCTTGTTCCTGTGTTCCCGAGACCTGATCTGCTGTACTTGCTTACCCATGTATGACCTGGCTTGCCTTTGAACTTCTCTTCTGCTCTTGCGCTAGCTATGTTACCCAACTAATCCAACCTCAGCCTGTTTACTGGACCTGACCTGCCTACTGACTCTGTATTGCTTTGCCCAGCTGTTGCTTACCTTGGCCATCCTCTTTGGCTTGCTTTGCCTACTGATTCGGTTCCTCGCTGCCCGGTTGTTTCTGACTGCTGCTCGTCTCCTTGTCCTGCTTCCATCTCTCGCCCTGGTGCCAGGCTGCTCCTGCATCCTCTTCCGAGGACTGTGACTACCAGATGTAGCCAGAAGCTTGCTAAGATTGCCTGTGCCATCAGGGGACACTCTGCAGCAGTTGCTATAGTGCGGTAGTTCACCCTAGTGTTCAGCCTGGATCCCATGTTGTCATGTCCCAAAGGCAGAGTGGAGCAAAGGATCTTGGGATATGTGGTCCCTTGAGCCAGATTACTGGGATCAGACTGCCATGGACTATGAGTACCAGCCAGCTAGAGAGGGAAAGCAGAATGCTGGAAGAGGGAATATAAAGCCTGTACGGGGACGGGATCACTCTCTTGGGACCATGGCCTGGATCTGCCAACAGTGACCTGGACTGTAGATCGGGCTGTGGGCAGATTGTGGCCTGTGCTACAGAAAGAGCCATCATGAGCAGACGTGGGTGCATCTGCTGCCAGAAACATCTGATCATTCAGTGGCAGCCTGGAGGCCACCCTAATCACATCCATGCCAGATCCAACTGGACAGTAGCATGGTACGACATGAGGTCAATCGCTGTCCATTGAGCCAGATTTTGCAGAGGCCTGCTGCAGAGCCCTCATGCCACTTTTTAAAACAGAAGGTCACTAGCATTGGTGAGTGGGCCCATTCTCTTTACACCAAAGAACACTGCATGCAGACACTGTTGCCTAATTCACTCCCACAAGTCTATAAGGGGACCCTTGCTATACTTTATTTCATACTGAAATAATCTAGTGTCCATCTTACTTGCCAGGCCACACTGTGCCTATCTTAAAGAGCTAGCTGAAGACTCAAGCCTTCTCTTCAAAGGACTACAGTATACCCCCCTCCCCATACACACACACACACACACACACACACAGTATAAGAACAATTGGTGCCCACCTAGACCTACACAGCAACCAAGGTCTCTATGGGGGTAATTTACGAAAAGGCAAATCCACTTTGAACTACAAGTGCACTGCAAGCGCACTTGGAATTGCAGTTGCTCTAAATCTAAGGGGTAGATCTTAAATGAGGAAAAGCTCTGCTGATTTTATCATCCAATCATGTGCAAGCTAAAATTTTGTTTTTTATTTTCCTTACATTTACCCCTCAGATCTACAGCAACTTTACTTCCAAGTGCACTTTCAGAGCACTTGTAGTGCAAAGTGGATTTGCCTAGCAAATAACCCCATATGTTTTAGAAAATAGGGATGAGGGCTCTAGAGTTGTAAAGTGTAAAAATGTAAAATGTAAAGTTTTATACATCACTGGGACTGTGGTGTCAAGGGATTAAAGGGAGAGGTCTAACAGAAGCTGTCATTTCTCTACCCTTTTTGGCCTGTAGCCATAGACCCTATCCAGGGTTAAATTCTGCTGGTGATACGTTCTTAAAGTGTTCTAATTGTCTATTTTCTTAATTGGCTTTGCCATCAAGTTTCCTGACTGTGTCTTATCTCCTGCATGCTACAAATTCTTTATTGCTGAATTCATTTGCCAATAATCTATCAGTAAACAAAGTGTGCCTTTAAGTTCTTTTGTTTATAACAGAAATGTCAGAACCCAGAGTGTCAGAGGTGTCAGAGGTCTTGCATGGTCAAGGCAACCAGTGGGGTACAGAATCTTTGAGCGACCCTCACGGGGGTAGTGCTACACAGCTGTACCCACCTACAGAGTGGACATAACTGGCCAGCTACTACAGCACTCATGCCAGTCCTTGACCTTACACTCTCTGTCTCAACCTTCAGGAGTGTTGGGCAGGAGGTGCAAGAGAGGCCCCCACAACGATTAGTTTAGTATTGATTATGTATCTCCTTACTAACTTCCAAGTAAACAGCATAGTGGCTAAGTGGCTAGTACTTCTGCCTAGCAGTACTAGAGTCGTTGTTTCAAAATTCCATCTATGGCACCACCCGCAGAACATTCGCATGTTCTTCTTGTGCCTGCGTCAGTTTTCTCATGGTACTCTGTTTTCTCCACACTCCAAATATATGATGGTATGTTAATTGGCCCTAATATATGTATGAATGTGAGCTAGGGACCTTACATTGTAAGCTCCTTGAGGGAAGGGACTGATATGAATGTTCAATAGATATATGTAAAGTACTACATAAATTGACAGAACTATATACAGTAAGTACCTGCATTAATAATCGTAACATAAAATTGTGTCTACTACTTTGAGTAGGCTCTTGGTAAAATGCTAAGCTGTCACTAGACAATGTGCTATTGCTGGCAGGTTTTTTTTCTAATGGCTAACCTTAAGAACTGAAAACCATCAAGTGAGGCAATAATAATTTAAACAAAGACGTTCTTCAATGTCCTGACAACAATCCTATTGGATCCTGTGGCAAAATCCAAAGTAGGGCATTAATAAAAGACATCTTAAAATATGCATGAACTAAAATAGGATTCTAGCTTGTGCACAGATTTTATCATCGGCTACAGAAAGTATTTGGTTGAGTTTATTGTAGTTAGTAAATGTAATATTTCACATACTTTTAAGTCAATAACTTAGTTTTTTGAAGGTGACTTGCCATTAAATTTGACCCTTCTCATAAACCAATAGGGCACAGGTTATCAATTTGTAATATAAATTTGAGCATAAAGTACCCAGTGTTCTCAAGACTCTACATGTTATCCAAAACCAAGATAGCGTAGATATTTCTGGCTCCTAGGAACATTGTGGGTGCGAAAAGCTACAAAACATTTTATATAGATTCAAAAACCTTTTTTTATCAAATAGATGTAAAGAGTAATTCCAGCAACATTTTTATTTTTATTTTTTATTGCTGTCCAATGTTGGGGATACTGGCTGAGGACATTGATCAATGTCACAATAGCAGGATGTGAAGGGTCTCTCCCCAATGACGTGGTGCTTACCAATGCTAATGAAATGTAATGTAAGGCTAATTTTGCCACTATAAATAAAGTGCTTCATATACATCAGGCAGCATTGACATGGTTTTGAGGTGACCGGTCAACCATAGCACAGGGAACTGGCTGAGGTCATTGATCTCCATTGCAGGAAACTGCCTGCTTGTATCATTGCCAAGGCTGGATTTGAACAAAGATCGAAGCATAGTTGGGGAAAATTGCAAAAGGAACGCTAGAGGAATTTGGATATGTGAGGCGAGAGCTGCATTAAGTAGGTGTGTCCAACCTTTTGACCTTGCCTGGATCACATTGGAAGAAGAGAAATTGTCTTGGGCCACACATAAAATACACAAACAATAAGGATAGCTGATGAGCAGAAAAGGTCATGCAGATCACAAGTTAATGATCAACCATATAGATATTTTTTTTTTTTTTTTATACGTAGCACGCTCTAGTGTGTCCTAGAAGTTAAAGTAGGTAAATTGTAGTTCAGCTCAGGGCTATGCCTGAGCTATGGATCAGGGTTATTAAAGTTCAGGGATACTCTCCTGGCAGCTCTCTGGTGCCTCTCTCTGGTCTAGAAGGTTGGAGAATCTTCTAGAACTAGAGGGTGGGGGTTAGGAGGAGCTGTTTTGAATATTTATGGAGCCTTGGCCAATCCTCATATGTAGGCTAAATACAACATACAACTAGTCTGATTTTTTTACACTGTTTTTGATAAACTAATATTTCTGGTTCAATGGATGTAGTAGCAATTCTCAATGAATCCTCAAGGTACTCATCAGATATTTTGGTTCTAATTTTGCCCTTCATGTGCTTCATCCTTGAAAATAGTTACTAACAAAACTGAATGACATGAATAAGGCATGAGTGTGAAGAGTGGGATAGTTTTCTTTAGGAAGATAAAACTTAGGAAGATAAAAGTCCACTAAAGAGACACTGTCAAATGTTTTGTAGCCACATGTATTCACAAAGTGTAAATGTTTACAAAAGAAAGACACCAAAAATTAGAATTTTTAGATAAGTTTATGGTTTTGTGTTGGGCCACATTCATAACAGCCTTGGGCCACATCTAAGCGGGTTGGAAATAGTAATTTAAGTGCTGCCCAGGAGGGTAAGAGTTAACACTTTCACACTTCTTTGGTTTTGGCAGATTTTTCTCTGGGTCCAACCCACTAATCCTGTGTTTTAAAAGTAGGACAGTTGTCTGGAGCAAAGAGGAAAGAGGAGCACCCGCGTGGGTAGAACAGAGAGTTTCCCCAAAGACCCGGGGCCCAATGCCCGTAAGGGAAAGAATCAGAGAACAACACCTGGGAGGAGCAAAAGAATGTTGCTTACTACTGCTGAGATGTAAAAATCATCAGAAACTCTGGGTTTGCCCCCAGCTGCTGGAGAATGCCACTAGTGGACTCTGCATTATACATGGATTCCACCTTTGCAGCTCATAGCCTGAGTTAGGGTTGGGGACTAATGGCAGGAAAAATGTTTCCGCATATTGGACTTTGTAATGTCTTTTGCACTTTTTAGAGTAAAGTTTTTAAACCTTGTTCCTGCCTGGTCTGAAATTACAAAAAGGGGTATAATGCAAGTAACCGGCACCATTCCATAGTTCAGATCACTAAGGTACTTTGGGGTACAAAGATATCAGTATACGAGTAATGCAATGTGAAGATACAAGGGTTACCTAGGGTAATGGAAGCTACAAGCAGCATGTTGTTAAGCCTGAGTTGTTGTTGATATTCTCTCCGTGGCAGTCCGTCTCGCATAGCAACAGGTGCAGACTCTTGGTGCAGAGGTCCCCAGTCTGTGCCCAGGAACAGAAGAGTTAAGTAAAGTGAAATGCACACATGGAGTCTGCATTAGGTGCACCCCATAATGTTACTGGGAGTGAGGTAGGGGTAATACACTTGACAGGTGTATGTGGGCAAGGCTCAGCATGCTCCTCTTAAATGTAAGTTACAGAGAAGGTTTACATTGTCATGGGGACCTAAGAGTTGACTGGAGAACAGTTACAGTGTAGGTGTACATGGTGTACATTTATGTATGAAAGCAGAGGCCTGCCTTAAGGTTGAGTATTCTCTTATGGCGGCCTCAGTCTTGTCCAGGGGCATTGACAAAAATGGCACAAAAGTAAAGTACCCCATGTGTAGTAACGTGATCCTGTTACAGGTGCCTAGCATAGCCCAGAAGAACCCACTAGTATGTCTATCATGTGACCCTTGCTTGGCCCCCAATGAGGAGGGAAACAGGGAGGATGTAACAACCACCCAGGGACCCTACCCTTACAATTATGTAGCCCATGGGCCGCAGTTTGGACACCCTTGCTTTAAAGAGACCGATCACATTTTGTTTAGTAATAAAGGATGGTATTGGTGGGTTACTGCACAGTAATTTGTAATCCAAGCACATACTTCACCATTTAGCAGTGTTCGTTGTAGAGAGCTGGTCCCCCTTAGTCTGCTGGGAAACTGACACTTCCAGGAAAGCCAATCTTCCTGGTCTACCACAGCTCACACTGGTTTCTCCTGCTGACTCCATTGCTTCTACTGTACAATGACATCCAGATACCTGAATTAAAAATGTTATAATGTGACAGGGTCTCTTTAAGGTAAGTGTTTAAAAAATGCTTAGGGTAAGAGGTTTAAGGATAGGGCTTCTCTCTCTCTCTGTGAAACTACCAATGCATATCTTCCTGAAAGCTAATGTGTCAATTTCCCACTTTCATGTAATGTTTCAGGCAACAACGATTTACCACGTAGTTTTCTTCTTTTTCTTTTTATTCTCTTATTTTATTTCAGGCTAATGCCTCCGCATGTTCTTATCTTGGCAATGCAAAGGTTCAAAAAAGAAAATCATAGGCTACAACTAGTGTTTTCCAACAAACTAGCTTTGATCAAAAGCACATATTTGGTATTCAGTCCTTACTGTACACTAACAGGTATGTGTGACATTCTGTTCCTAAAAGAAAAAGAAAACAAAAAGAAAAACTCTCTACATGTTTCTTTGTGCACAATGATTTCCATAGTTGTAGAAAGGGACTGAATTACATTTCACAGTGTGATGAAATAGAGCAGTAGATAGATAGAAAGAGTGGAATTGAAACCACCCACTTCCAATTAGGATGTATTTATGCCACTTGAAATATGCTTTAAGCACGGTTTCATATTCAGATTTCAATCCTCAGCACACATGAGTGAGGATGCTTAAAGTGATTATAACCCTTTAAGCCTTGTTTTTTATAGTTACCTACTCTGTGCAATGCTATTTCATGGAGTGGTCGGAACCTCCTCTTTATGGGTCCCCTGCCAGCACTCTAGGATCCTCCACTTCTTGGCACACCACCATAGGAAGCCAATTCCTGTGGAGGTGCATCTGTGGGCTCACTCCTAAGCCAGGCAGTATGCGACTATTAACACACATAATGCAGCTTAAGACCACTCCCCTCCTCCTTTTAGGATGATTGACAGCAGTAGGAGCCAATGGCTCCCACTGCTCTCACTGAATCCTATGAGAAGAGGAAGAGAGAACAGTGCTCCTGCATTCAGACACAGTGCTGGATTAAGATAGGGATCATGTAAGTATAAGGGCGGAGGGAGGGGGCAATAAAGGCAATGCAACATTTTTTATCTTAACCACTTGCCGACCGCCCCATGTAGATATACGTCGGCAGAATGGCACGTACAGGCAGAACCACGTACCTGTACGTGCCATTCTTCAGGCGGTTGGGGGGTCCGATCGGACCCCCTCCGCCGGCGGGGACGGTCGGCATCGCTTCAGGAGCGATCCGGGACGAGGGGACGGCCAGTGGTTTCTGGCCACCCCCTCGCGATCGCTCCTGGCGAATGAAAAGCTTCCCCTTCCTGTCTATTGTATAGACAGGAAGGCGGAAGTGATGTCACGCTCGGTGCGCCGGTCTATGTGACCGGAACGCCGAGCAGAGAAGATGTAAAGGTTAGTGCACAAACAGTACACTGACACCAGTACACATAGGCACACAATCCACCCCCCTGTCACCCCCAGATCACCCCCCAGATCACCCCCTCCCCCCCCCAGTCACAGTGTCACTAATTGCAGTGATCATTTATTTACTGATCACTGCATTTAGTGTCAGTGTGACTGTAATAACTGTCAGGGCAGTTAGTTTTAGGTCCTAGGTAGCCCCCTACCCCCCCCTAATAAAGGTTTAACCCCTTGATTGCCCCTAGTTAACCCCTTCACCCCCTTTTGCCAGTGTCACTAAGCGATCGTTTTTCTGATCGCTGCATTGTGTCGCTAGGTAACCATTTTTTTTTTTTTATTTTAACCGCCATGTTTTATATAGGTTCATAAATAGTTTTATAGGTCAGGTACCCCCATATTACAACCTAAATAAAGGTTTTAACCCCCTGATTGCCCCTAGAGTTAACCCTTTCACCAGTAATCACCGTATAACTGTCACTGGTGACGCTGGTTAGCCAGTTAGTTATTTCGTTATTTAGGTTCCCCGTCAGGTTTTTATATAGCGTCAGGTACCCCCATATATTACCTAATAAAGGTTTAACCCCCTGATTGCCCCTAGTTAACCCTTTCACCCCCTTTTGCCAGTGTCACTAAGCGATCGTTTTTTCTGATCGCTGCATTAGTGTCGCTAGGTAACCAGTTTTTTTTTTAGGTTAACCGCCATGTTTATATAGGTTCATAAATAGGTTTATAGGTCAGGTACCCCCATATTACAACCTAAATAAAGGTTTTAACCCCCTGATTGCCCCTAGAGTTAACCCTTTCACCAGTGATCACCGTATAAAATGTCACTGGTGACGCTGGTTAGCCAGTTAGTTATTTCGTTATTTAGGTTCCCCGTCAGGTTTTTATATAGCGTCAGGTACCCCCATATATTACCTAATAAAGGTTTAACCCCCTGATTGCCCCTAGTTAACCCTTTCACCCCCTTTTGCCAGTGTCACTAAGCGATCGTTTTTCTGATCGCTGCATTAGTGTCGCTAGGTAACCAGTTTTTTTTTTGTATTACTGTTACGGGTGACGCTGGTTAGTTAGCTTGTTTTTTATACTGTCAGGGCACCCGCCATTTATTACCCAATAACGGTTTAACCCCCTGATCGCCCGGCGGGTGATATCAATTAGGTTTTAGGGTCAAATAAGGTCTGCGACGCCCCAGGTTAGTGCCAGCACCGCAAACACCCACGCGCAAAGCATACACCTCCCTTAGTGGTATAGTATCTGAACAGATCAATATCTGATCTGATCAGATCTATACTAGCGTCCCAGCAGTTTAGGGTTCCAAAAAAACGCATTGTTATCGGGATCAGCCCAGATACCTGCTAGCACCTGCGTTTTCCCCCTCCGCCCAGCCCAGCCCAGCCCACCCAAGTGCAGTATCGATCGATCACTGTCACTTACAAAACACTAAGCACACATAACTGCAGCGTTCGCAGAGTCTGGCCTGATCCCTGCGATCGCTAACATTTTTTTTGTGGTAGCGTTTTGATTCAGTCGCTAACAGTCAGGAGCTTTTTTACCTGTTAATCTCAAAAAAATAAAAAAAACAAAAATAGTTGTCGTTTTATTGTTCTCTCTCTCTCTCTATTGTTGCTCTTTTTTTACTCCATTCTATTCTGCAATGTTTTATTATGTTTTATCATGTTTTATCATGCTTGCTTTTCAGGTATGTAATTTTGTTTACTGTGTTTTAGTGTTAAGCATTTTTTTTTGTTTTCAGGTGCGCCATTCAGTTGCAGCGCGGATTTATTTATCTTGACAGCAACAGCGTTTGCTCCCACGATACATAAAGCCGCGACTCCAACGCTGTAGGAGGTGATTTCACCACCACAGTTAAAAAAAAGAGCATATGTGCCGAAGCATGGGGGCAGCAGGGGGGGGGAGGAGCGATTGGCTCCTAATGCCACGTACATACGGTCGAAATTCCGACCGTGTGTACACGGCATAACTTTTGCGGGAGGATGCCCCCATGCATCGGCATATATAAATGGTGCATGTATGCCCATCATTAGAAGTGGGTGGATGAAGGGAGGTATTCTAATGGTGGGCATACCCACCAATCAATCTCTTTTTTTCGTTCAGCCAAGAGGCTGCATGAAAAAAAAAAAGATTACAATATATGTCCAGTATGTTGCTGGACTTTGAATGGTTATACCAGAATGATGCCTGCAGGTTTAGGTATCATCTTGGTATCATTCTTTTCAGCCAGTGATCGGCTTTCATGTAAAAGCAATTCTAGCGGGTAATTAGCCTCTAGACTGCTTTTACAAGCAGTAGGAGGGAATGTCCCCCCTCCCGGATATAAACCGCGCCATTGGGAAATTGGGAAAGCATTTTATCACACCAATCTTGGTGTGGTCAGATGCTTTGAGGGCAGAGGAAAGATCTAGGGTCTAATAGACCCCAATTTTTTCAAAAAAAGAGTACCTGTCACTGCCTATTGCTATCATAGGGGATATTTACATTCCCTGAGATAACAATAAAAATCATAACAAAGAAAAAAAATGGAAGGAACAGTTTAAAAATAGAATAAAAAAGCTAAATAAATAAAAAAAAAACTAAAAAAAAAAAAAAAAAGCACCCCTGCCCCCCCTTCTCTTGCGCAAAGGCGTACACAAGCGTTGGTCTGGCGTCATATGTAAACAGCAATTGCAGCATGCATGTGAGGTATCACCGCGAAGGTCAGATCGAGGGCAGTAATTTTAGCAGTAGACCTCCTCCGTGAATCTAATGTGGTATCATGTAAAGGCTTTTAAAGGCTTTTAAAAATGTATGTAGTTTGTCGCCACTGCGTGTTTGTGCGCAATTTTAAAGCATGTCGTGTTTGGTATCCATGTACTCGGCCTAAGATCATATTTTTTATTTCATCAAAAATTTGAGCAATATAGTGTGTTTTAGTGCATTAAAATAAAAAAAAGTGTATTTTTTCCACAAAAAATGCGTTTGAAAAATCGCTGCGCAAATACTGTGTGGAAAAAAAAAAATGCAACACCCACCATTTTAATCTGTAGGGCCTTTGCTTTAACAATATATATAGTGTTTGGGGGTTCAACGTAATTTTCTTGCAAAAAAAAAATATGTTTTCATGTAAACAAAAAGTGTCAGAAAGGGCTTTATCTTCAAGTGGTTAGAAGAGTGGGTGACGTGTGACATAGGCTTCTAAATGTTGTGCATAAAATGCCAGGACAGTTCAAACCCCCCCCAAATGACCCCATTTTGGAAAGTAGACACCCCAAGCTATTTGCTGAGAGCAATGTTGAGCCCATTAAATATTTTTTTTTTTTGTCCCAAGAGATTGAATAATGAAAAAAAAAAAATATATATATTTTTTTTACAAAAAGTTGTCACTAAATGATATATTGCTCAAACATGTCATGGGCATATGTGGAAATACACCCCAAAATACATTCTGTTGCTTCTCCTGAGTACGGGGATACCACATGTGTGGGACTTTTTGGGAGCCTAGCTGCGTACGGAACCCCAAAAACCAAGCACCGCCTTCAGGCTTTCTAAGGGAGTAATTTTTTTATTTCACTTCTCACTGCCAATCACAGTTTCGGAGGCCATGGAATGCCCAGATGGCATAAAACCCCCCAAAATGACCCCATTTTGGAAAGTAGACACCCAAGCTATTTGCTGAGAGGTATTGTGAGTATTTTGCAGATGTCGCTTTTTGTCACAAAGTTTTGAAAATTGAAAAAAGAAAAAAAAAAAATTTTTTTTCTTTACTTTCTTCATTTTCAAAAACAAATGAGAGCTGTAAAATACTCACCATGCCTCTCAACAAATAGCTTGGGGTGTCTACTTTCCAAAATGGGGTCATTTGGGGGGGTTTTGTGCTATTTTGGCATTTTATGGCCTTCGAAACTGTGATAGGTAGTGAGGAGTGAAATCAAAAATTTGCACCCTTAGAAATCCTGAAGGCGGTGCTTGGGTTTCGGGGCCCCGTACGCGGCTAGGCTCCCAAAAAGTCCCACACATGTGGTATCCCCATACTCAGGAGAAGCAGCAAAATGTATTTTGGGGTGCAATTCCACATATAACTATGGCATGTGTGAGCAATATATCATTTAGTGACAACTTTTTGAAGAAAAAAAAATTATTTTTTATTTTTGTCTTTATTCAATCACTTGGGACTAAAAAAAAAAATATTCAATGGGCTCAACATGCCTCTCAGCAAATAGCTTGGGGTGTCTACTTTCCAAAATGGGGTCATTTGGGGGGGTTTTGTACTTCTCTGCCATTTTAGCACCTCAAGAAATGAAATAGGCAGTCATAAATTAAAAGCGGTGTAAATTCCAGAAAATGTACTCTAGTTTGTAGACGCTATAACTTTTGCGCAAACCAATAAATATACGCTTATTGGCATTTTTTTTACTAAAGACATGTGGCTGAATACATTTTGGCCCAAATGTTTGACTAAAATTGAGTTTATTAGATTTTTCTTATAACAAAAAGTAGAAAATCTCTTTTTTTTTCAAAATTTTCGCTCTTTTTTCCGTTTATATCGCAAAAAATAAAAATCACAGAGGCAATCAAATACCATCAAAAGAAAGCTCTATTTGTGGGAAGAAAAGGACGCAAATTTCGTTTCGTTACAAAATTGCATGACCGCACAATTACCAGTTAAAGTAGTGCAGTGCGAAATTGAAAAAAGACCTCTGGTCCTTAAGCTGACAATTGGTCCGGGGCTGAAGTGGTTAATGCTGGAAAGTGTCTAGGGGTGGCAGAGGTACTGAGACACACTTTCCAACTACTACGCATGCAGCAATTGTAGTCAGCTTCTCTGAGGAGGGACCAGTATTTTGGGGGTCTGCACGCTGGTAGTGTATGATTGCCAGGAGAAACCAGCAGAGAGGGCTGCTTAGCAAGACAGAGTAAGTTCCTGGGGCCTAAAGAGAAAGCTTTTGCTTCGGAGAGGCTAAAGCCAATGGGGCCTTCAATAAAGGTATCTGCAGTTCAGTGCCCCTACCATTATTTAGAGCAAGGCTGAGTTACTAAAGAAATTAAAAATATGTACCTAATAAACTGACTAAACGTTCATTTTAATGATCCAGTATCCAGATCCAGCACATGAAATAAAAAGGAATTTAGTTTTCACATGATTCTTCACACATATTTTTGAGCAAAGATTTTTCAACTTCTTAATACATTAGCCCCCCAATTAGAATCTAAAGAGCTCATGTTTTCACCCTGTTGCCTGAAGCGTTAATCTGCAAGAGAGTTGTACCTCTGTAGGGTAAGGGCACATATGTGCCTGGTGTAGTCCTCTTCGTGGCCACAAAATGGCATCAAAATTCATGGAATAGGATAGTGTTAGGACCACATGGATTGATAGGCAGTGCAGGTGATGTATGAACTATTAGATGTCCTCATAGGTAGGACGAAAGTAGTAGGTAGGGTGCACTGAGAGTGAATTCCAGCCCTGCCTCTGCCATCAGTGGAGCATCCTGGTAGTAGGCTAACATATAAGTAGTTTAGGTGGGGAGCCACCACTCTTTCTTAGTTATAGGAAGTACTGAGGACCAGGTGGCTGCAAGGTGTAGACTTTATTGAGATATTATAAAGCTCCCCATTAGAGAGGAAGCAAGAAAGGAGAAGAGCAGGACTTTATGGATTTTGCGCATCCCTGGCTAAGGATGCAATACTCTTTTCAACCCCTATAAGGTGTGGACTCCTTGACATACTCTAGCTTTCTCTAACTATTAACTATTATTTGTAACTAAATGGAGAATGAAGCATAGGTCAGGTTGGGTGCCTCTGAGGGGGTGAGTTCATGCAGTTGTTAAGTTCCCGAATACCCAGGGACTCCTGGGATTAGCTCATCTCAGTGTGCCTAGGGGACTACTTATGTTTAGGCATGAATGAGTTAATAAGTATAAAGTACATGCTGATCATACACCTCAGCACAGGGCAGACCACTATTACACAACCAACCTATTTTAATAAAATGTTGGTAAATATATACTTTTGATATCCTCAACCCAATTGCTGTACACCTAAAGATAACTTGGAAGCAATGGTCCCTGTTATTGTGTAACCATGCACAATTAAACAAGGAATCATTCATTGCCATTTGCAAATTGCTGTTAAACATGTTTCTGCTATATGAATAAATAGCATAAAAGCATTATCAGATTTCATGTGTCTTTTTAAGGAACGCAGACCTTCTTTTATACAGCATTCACACATTAGATATACTGAAAGGTTAACTAACAAGTACATTAAGATGTTGATCATTTATTATTACAAAATACTTCCCACCACATGCATTGTTTATGCAAAACAGAACATCATACCTCTGATTTGTATGGCCTGAAAGGATCCTGCATTTAAGTCCCATTGGTAACGAAATTTGTAAATATAAAACAAAAGAACTATGTAACACACTGCACCGACAGCAGAAAGATACAGTGATAAATGTATCTGTCTTCTATGATTTGTGTTACCACAACTCCTTTTGTATTTGTTTTTACACAGTTCAGAACAGAAAGAAAATGACATGGCTGTTTGGCAATTAGCTTCCAGCAATATTGTGTCTACCATATAACAAAAATACACACAAGATAAACATTGAACATAAATGTATGTCAGTGATCCTATCCTCACTAGTAAGATCCATAGACAGGGGACATGACTTTTAATTTTTTTTTTCTGCTAATTGTCAGGCAGCATATGCTGAATGTTAACTGAATGGGAACTTCTATATCGTAACATCATTAAGTGAATCACTCTATCTATAAAAATGTAAATTCCTTTGCTTCAGTACTTAAGCCTAAATATTGAGTTTTATGCCTAATATGTGACTAATAAATGGGCTTTAAGGGGACTTTGTCATAAGAGAAATATTAGTTTTAAATCCCATTCAAATCCAATCAAATCAGTTTCAAATTCCATTTAAAGTTTGTCTAAGGGCACGTGGGAGACACACATGACACACATGAGCAATTACACAAGAAAAGATTTTCTGGGCTAATGAAATCAAAACTGAATGGTTTGGTCCTCAAATCAAAAATACAACTCAAGACAATTTGAATGCCTATATGCCTATATGCTGCTCTCATTTCCGAAAGCTGTAACCCTCTTTTGGGGGGGAATGGTTATCAGAAATTACTATCTTAAAACAGGATATAGCTAAATCAGTAAGTAAATAAGACAACCATAGCCTTTACTTAGTGTACACACGATCCGATTTTTGGCAGGGAATTGTGTGATGACAGACTGTTTGCCTAAAATCCGACCATTAGTACGCTCCATCAGACAATTGTTGTCCAACTTTCCGCCAACAAATGTTGGATGGCAGGCTAGTAAATTTTCGGCAGACAACGGTCATTTTCCTATCATGTGTACACATGTCCATCACACAAAAGTCCAAAGTACAAACATGCATGCTCGGAATCAATGCTCGCCAAACACGACATTAGCAGAAGGTGCCCAAAGGGTGGCTCTCAAGAGCTGAAATTCCTTGTAGTACATCACTACGTTTGTGTTTGTTGACTGACAATTGTGTACCGTTTGTATGCAAGACAAGTTCCTGGCACACGCCCTTCGGACAAAAGTCTGACGCTTTGTTGGCCAACAATCATGTGTACGAGGCTTTAGAGTGGTTTTATGATAAAGATGGCAGCACCTTTACCCAGGACTCTGTGACCAGAGGGGATTCTCTTCCTGGGAAATTACCCAGTAATCCAATCAAAGTAATTGGGAGCAAAGGAGCTACTGCAAGCAGCATTTAACATTAACAATATGTATATAGATGCACACTAGTAATAATACAAGCTTTATATAAAAAGACAGTCATGTTAGCTGTCAAATCAGGTTTCTAATATTCCCATTGAGTCAAAATCCACCTCCTGCAGCAGAAGTTTTAGTTCTTTATTGTTTTATTAACTAGAGGTCTAGCATTTTGTGTATATGCCTTTTCATTTTTCACAGTTTAACCTTTTAGGTTCAGCATGCCTGTTAGATTTGGAAACTTTATTTTCTCTATCATCTGGTTTGAAGCTCCCCTCTGACTTTGCCCCGATCTGTACACTCTGACCCTTGCTCACTGCACAGTATACTTCCCTTTGATCCTTTCACCCACATCCTAATTTAATAGCTCTTTCAACCCTCTGCCCTTCTTCTCACCCAACAGGGCTGTACCGTTCCAACTTAGATGTAGTCTGTCTCTGCTACAGAGCTGGTAACCAACCGCAAAGTCAACCCAGTTCTCCATGAACCTAAAACCCTCCTTCCTACACCAGTTTCTCAGCCACTTGTTTACCTGTTTAAGATTCTGTTGCCTTTCTGGTGTGGCTCGAGCTACAGGCAGCATTTCTGAGAATACCACCTTGGAAGTTCTTTATTTTAATATTGCACCTAAGCCCCCAGCAAACAGCATACTGTTCGGTAATTACGGTCTTGTGGCAGACCACCTTCTAATAATTGAGTCCCCTACCACCAGTATTTGTTTATCTTTCCTGTAACCTTGCCCCCATTGTTACTAAAATAGTCATTCCCCTGGCAGCTAGGGGAGGTAAATTGCTCCAGTAATGACACTCCTAAGCGGATATCCCGAACATCACATAACTTGGCATATTTGTTGGGATGTAATAACTCAGGACCAGCCTCCCTAACTATCACCCAGCTACCTACCTCTGGCACCTGTATCTCCCTATTATCACCCTCCGTTATTATAGGCTTTTAGCCAGCACCTGATTGGTAGGGTCCACACTTCTACCCAGGTTACTGATATTTCGCAGTGCTGCCAGCTGATTTTCTAGATCTAGGATCTGGGCTTCCAAACAAACAAGTTTCTCACATCTCACACAGCAATATGTGACTTCAAATGGTTGTTTCAGGAATGTATACATGGAGCAACGTGTGCACTGGGTCATATCACTTCTCCTGTATGTCATGTTACCCACTAACTTAATGGGGATAAGCAAATGTTTTTATTTTATTAGGATTTTAGCACTAGTTGTTTGCCCTAAGTGTTAGAGAATCTCACACTTATAGTGCCCTGCGGCACTCATGATGCCCCCTCGAGCACCCCTAGTGACCCTCGCTTCTCTCATAGCACTTCTTCAGTACTCACAGAGACCCCTGAGGCACTCATGGTGCCCACTCTGTACTCATGGAGCCCACCTAGTACTCACAGTGCCCACCCAGCACTCAATCCAGCCACTTAACACTTACAGTACCTCTTCAGTATTCATAGTGCCAGCTCAAAACTCCTAGTGCCTCCTCAGTACTCCCAGTGCCTCTGTCTCACAGTGCTCATAAGTATTCACTATGCCTCAGTACTTGCAATACACTAGTACTCACAGTGTCTCAATACTCAGTGTTCCTCAGTATACACTCTGCCCTTCAATACTAGCAGAAACCTCAGTACTCACAGTGCTGCTCCAGAGAACCCTTTATGCTCCAGCAATCCTCTCTGAACCTCTTTATTGTCCCTCTCACTGCATCATTACTCTTCTCCACCACTCTGTTCCAATCTCGTCACCCAGGGGCGGACTGACCATTCGGGCAGTTGGGCACTGCCCAAGGGCCCGGGGTCAGTGGGGGGGCCCCATGAGCTTACTTGTCACTGTGGGGAAAGCAGCATTCATTGCTTCTAACTACATACACTGGTGGTGTATGTAGTTAGAATCTCCGATCCTGGTGAATGTCTCCCCCTCCCCCCGTAGTGTCCTGCACTCGCTGTGTGATCTCTGCTTCAGATGCACCGTCCTGTCCCCCCCCCCCATTATCAGTCATCAGTGTTGTGTGCTGGGAGAATCGGGGGCAGAGCACACCGCAGGTAGGGAGAGAGGTGAGCTGAATTGTTCGGGGGGGGATGTCTGGAGAGGTAAGCTGCAAAGTTTCTGCTAGGAGGATTTGTTTTGCAGTGAAGGGTCCTACTCCTAGCTGACTGACAAGGAGAACTGAAAAGGACAGCCTGTGTGTTGGGGGGGTAGTCTGAGTCAGCAGCAACCCCCAGAGCTTACAGACATTTCCTAAACTGACACACAGCCCTATCTTTATAAAAAAACAAAAGAAAAACACTCTGTCCAGTTAATGTGAACTTAATTTATGACCATACTATTTAACGCTTTGTTAACCAAACTCAGTATAATCCAAAACGCACTAATTTTTAAACACTCTATATAAAAAATAACAGTCCATAATCACTTTCCGCTGGCCGTACGTATATACAGTGGAACCTTGATTAACGAGTAACGCAGTTAACGAGCTCTTTGAAAGACGAGCAACTTTTTTTTTTAAATCCTGACTTGGTTTGCAAGCGTTGCCTCGCAAAACGAGCAGGATTAAAGCCAATGGGGTGTGCAATACCACAATTGGCCAGAGGTGCGGGGTGTCGGTGACACTCGGAACGGTTCGGAACCGTTCTTAAATACTCGAAATCACTCAGAAACACTCCGTTCCCGTGTGTTTCCGAACCTTTCTGAGGGTTTCCAAGTTTAGCCGAGCTGATCCTGATTATTTCGGAGGCTCTCCGGTGCCCCCCCCCCCACCTCTGGTCACATGTGGTATTGCATGCAATAGAAGTCAATGTGGAACGAATTATCTTAGTTTCCATTGACTTCTATGGGAAAACTCGCTTTGATATGCGAGTGCTTTGGATTACAAGCATTCACCTGGAACGGATTATGCTCATAATCCAAGGTTCTACTGTATACTTTATGTCCTAAATGTAGACATTTCTGTGCTGAGAGTGTGCGCCCTTCACGCTTCCAGAACAATTAACAATAGCATCGATGTTGGAGCGCATGCGCAATAAGCTATTTTGTTCACAACTTTACTACCGTTGCATTTTCTGATGGGTAGCGGTATTCTGATAGAACACCGGAACAGTCTCAATGCATTCCCTACCTTCCCATCATCCCTCCCTG
This sequence comes from Lithobates sylvaticus, assembly GCA_028564925.1. NCBI lineage: Eukaryota > Metazoa > Chordata > Amphibia > Anura > Ranidae > Lithobates > Lithobates sylvaticus. The sequence continues at coordinate 373,536,331 of CM053028.1, read as the reverse complement.
GTCACCCCTCAGACACTGCCACTAAATGAAATATCTCCCCAACTAAAAGACATCTCCCCACAACTGCCTTCATACCATCTGCACTTCCCTCCTGCATGCAATTATACACTACACACTCCTCTGTCATACCCCCCACACTCCTCTCCTATTCAGACAGCCCACACTCCTCTCCTGTATATACCACCCACTGTAATAACCTCCACACTACTATGCTGTACATACTACCCACTGTCATATACTCCACACTCCTTTCCTGTACATACTGCCCACTCTCATACCCTCCACACTCCTCTCCTGTACATACTGCCCACTGTCATAGTGTGGAGGCTATGACAGTGGGCAGTATGTACAGGAGAGAAATGTGGAGGGTATCACAATGGGCAGTATGTACAGGAGAGGAGTGAAGAGGGTATGACAGTGGGCGGTATGTACAGGAGAGGAGTGTGGAGGGTATGATAGCAGCCATCTTTAAACTTAGGGGGCCATGATCTCCTATTGCCCAGGGGCCCCATGAGTTGTCAATCTGCCCCTGTCCTCACCCCACTGTCACTGCTCTGCTCCAATCTACTCACTACATTGTCACTACTCTGTTCTTCTTCTCACACCACTGTCACTGCTTTGTTCCTATCTCCTCACACTCTGTCATTATTCTACCCCAATTTCTTCACACTGCTGTCATTGTTCTGCCTTATAATCTCCTCACACCGCTATGACTGCTTTGCTCCAATCTCTTCACACCACTGTCCCCACTATGCTCCACTGGGGTTCAATCCCCATCTCACACCGCTGCCACTGCATTCGGTTCAGTCCCTAGTGGCTTTGCCTTCCACTTCCAATTCCTCATTTGCCTACTGCTTTGGGTTCTGTTTCTGGCCAGTGTGTGAAGTATCACAGGAGTGGCTGGTTTAAAAAGTATAAAAAGGGATTCTTTGTAATCCAGTAAAGAAAGTTGAAGTCAGGAGTAAGACAGTTTTGTACCATTCTAAATTCCTAGCACAATCTCACCCTGATCTGAAACTGTACCTATATTATTTGTTCCCTTCTAATGACATTCTTTTTCTCTGATCTCGGTTCCAGTTTCTACCTCCACTTTAACCGGTTCCGGACCAGCCGCCAGTTATACTGCAGCAGGTTGGCCCGGCTGTGCGAAGCGTCGTAGCTACACATTGCGGCCGCAAAGATCGGATTAGATCCAGCACTGATCAATCCCCAGGCCAATGGCATCTGGCCTGGACCTGGTGACCGCTCCTGGCAAATGAGATCCATCCCCTGCATGTGTAAGTGTAAACACAGCAGGGGAAGTGATGTCATCTCTCCTCTTGGAAGTCTTTTCATTCCAGAGAGAGGAGAGAAGACATCTCAGAGTAAGTGCACCAACATTACCCATTCACCCCCTGTCACTGTGTCACCCAGTGCAGTGTTCATATTTTTTTTATTATCACTGTACTGGTGTCATTAGTGAAAAAAATCTGTGTAATGCCGCGTACACACGATCATACTATCTGGCGTACTTAGTCCGATGGACTTAGTCCGACAGACAACCTGCCGGACTTTCCGAACGTGCGGACTTGCCTACACACTCCCGGACTTTTCCGGTGGACTAGATCCGGCGGACAATCCGCCGGAGTTTTGGCGGAGGTCCGCCAGACTTTTGAAATGAACGGACTTGCCCACACAGAGTAAAGTCCGTTCATTTTGAACATGAGTCAATGTCCCCGCCTCCATCGGTGAGATTGACACCTCGCTAACCCTGTCACCTGGTATGGATATAAAGGGGAAGCCCTACGCTGAAAAAACGGCGTGGGGTCCCTCCCAAAGTCCATAGCAGACCCTTATCTGAGCATGCAGCCCGGCCGGTCAGGAAAGGGGATGGGGACGACCGATTCACCTGGGGAAAAAAAGTGTACATAAAAAAACACCACCCCCCCCCCTCCTGAGCTGTACCAGGCCGCGTGCCCTCAACATGGGGGGTGGTCTTCTGTCCCCGCCGCCTTCTGCTTCTTCTGCTTATGCTTCTTCTTCTGCTTCTTCTCCTTCTTCCTTCTTCCGAAGTTGACACAACACTCTCTCTGGCCGCAATGGCAGGGACGCGTTGTGCGGCGACTTATATAGGGACAAGGGGCGGGGTTACCGGGTGATGTCACATGGTGACCCCGTCCCTTGTGATGTCACAGTCCCAGCATCCCCCGGGACAGTGACATCACAAGGGGCGGGGTCACCATGTGACATCAGCCGGTGACCCCACCCCTTGTCCCTATATAACTGGCCACCGACGTGTCCCGGCCATTACAAGCGGAGACAGCGTCCTTTCAACATCGGGAGAAGAAAGAAAAAGAAGAAGAAGAAGCAGAAGGCAGCGGCGGCCCTCCATGTTGAGGGCACGCAGCCTGGTACAGCTCAGGAGGGGGTGGGCGCTCGCTTGTCCGCACCCCCTTTCCTGACTGGCCGGGCTGCGTGCTCGGATAAGGGTCTGATATGGATTTTGGGGGGAACCCCATGCTGTTTTTTTGGCGTAGGGATTCCCCTTTAAATACATACCAGGTGACGGGGCTAGCAAGGTGTCAATCTCGCTGATGGAGGTGGCGACATTGACTTCCTTCGCTAGTCCCGTCTACCTGGAGTCACATTCAAAATTAACAGACTTTACTCCGTGTGTGGGCAAGTCCTTGCCGAGTCCGGCGGATAATTTTGAGTCAAAACTTCTTTCTAAGTCCGCCGGACTTTTGGGAAGAAAAAGTCCTCCGGAGCCCACACACGGGCGGATTGTCCGGCGGACTCTGGTCCGCTGGACCAAGTCCGCCGGATAGTCCGATCGTGTGTACGTGGCATTAGGGTACTTAGTGTAGGCTCAGATAGGTCTAGGGACCCCCCCTAACCCCCCTAATAAAGGTTTAACCCCTTGATTACCCCCTGTCATCAGTGATCACTGTATAAGTGTCGTGATGCTGGTTAGTTTTTTTTTTTATAACGCCAGGGCACCCCGCTGTATGTTTCCTAAATAAAGGTTTAACCCCCTGATCACCCGGCGGGTGATATCAGTTAGGTTTTAGTGTCAGATAGGTCCTGCTTCACCCAAGGCAGCATCAGATTAGTGCCAGTAGCGCTAACACCCATGCACGCATCATATACCTCCCTTAGTAGTATAGTGTCTGAACAGATCGATATCTGATCAGATATATGCTAGCGTCCCCAGCAGTTTAGGTTTCCTAAAAATGCAGTGTTAGCGGGATCAGCCCAGATACCTGCTAGCACCTGCATTTAGCCCCACGGCCCACGGCCCAGCCCACCCAAGTGCAGTATCAATTGATCACTGTCACTTACGATAACACTAAACACATAACTGCAGCGTTCGCAGCGTCAGGCCTAATCCCTGCGAAGGGAGCCCACCACTTCTGCAGCACCGGAACTTCCCCCATTCATTGGCCAACCTGGAATTCAGGTAGAAACAGTTGATTTTACGACACTTGACTTTTATTCGCTGTTTTTCACGGAAGATCTCTATAGATCTATTATCAATGCTACTGCTAGACTAATACCTCAGTAACCGATCTGTGACTTTTGCTCCTCTCTACCAATCCCTTCACTGGCTTCCCCTACCCCACCGTATAAAATTCTAAATACTAACCACAACATACAAGGCCATGCACAACATTGCCCCCAGCTACATCACCAAACTCATCTGTAGATATCGCCCAAGCCGTCCCCTCTGCTCCTCCCAGGACCTCCTGCTCCCTAGCTCCCTTGTTACCTCCTCCCATGCTCACCTCCAGGACTTCTCCAGAGCCTCTCCCATCCTCTGGAACTTCCTGCCCGATATGTCCTATCAGCCCCTAACCTGTTCACCTTTAGGAGATCCCTGAAAACTCATTTATACAGGGAAGCCTATCTCACACCCACCTAAGAACTGTCCCTGTGCCACCCCCCATTAAATCATCCCCCGCAACTATTACCTTTTGTACCACCACCCCCTCCCTTTAGAATATAAGCTCTATGAGCAGGGCCCTCCTGTCCCTTCTGTATTGAACTGTACTGTAATTATGTTGTCCCCCCTCTACATTGTAAAGCTCTGCGTAAACTGTTGGCGCTATATAAATTGTGTATAGTAATCAGTGGCGGCCCGTCCATAGGTCCATAGGGCCCTGGCCCTTTAAAAAAAAAATAGAAAAAAAGGTCCTTAAGTGCACTGTGTTCGAGTGCCGGACACAGTGAACTATGGGAAGCACCACGTGTATGCAATCACAGGAGTAGCTTCCGCCCGGCGCTCCTAGTATCTATTACTATGGCCGGGCGGTTTGATTGACATCTATGTTAGATGTCACTTCCTGTTTTCTCTCTCCCATTGCGCCCAGAAATATGAGGAGCGGACTCATCTATAACCAATGCCAGTGCTCACACAGCAGGATAGGACAACACAGCAAGGTAAGTGCCGCTGTGCCCGTCTGGACCTCCCGCGGAGAAGGGGGAGGGGGGTTTGATGGGGCACAGGCTGCATTTCATGGGGCACAGGCTGCATTTCATGGGGCACAGGCTGCATTTTATGGGGAACAGGCTGCATTTGATGGGGCACAGGCTGTATTTAATGGGGCACAGGCTGCATTTGATGGGACACAGGCTGCATTTGATGGGACACAGGCTGCATTTGATGGGCACACTGGCAGTGTTTGATGGGCACACTGGCAGCATCTTATGGGCATAGTGGCTGTGTTTGATGGGCACAGTGGCTGCATTTGATGGGCAAAGTGGTTGTGTTTGATGGCACAGTGGCTGTGTTTGATGGCACAGTGGCTGCAATTGATGTTTTTTTTTTTTTTTTATTTCAGTTTGTTTGCGCCCCCCAAAAATTTTGAGCACCAGCTGCCACTGATAATAATAATAATAATAATAATAATGACGTATACCGGATTGTCCCTGCATGACAAGGAATACTCAATAAGTGTGCTCTTAGTTAAACATGTTTGATTGTTTTTATTGGTTAGTCGTTCAAACATCCACATCGAACTCCATTCAAACATCCACAGCCACTCTGTCCCCACTATGTATAAATATATAGAGGTCTATGTATAAAACGTTTGCTTAACGAATGTGACAAATATTTGCACAGCTCCATTAAAACTCAGCTTATTCTGTGTAATAAAAATATTCCCTGTGATTGTAATCACCATCTACTGACCACATTCTGTCTTTTTACTGTTTGAGGTATTTTTAAAAAAAAAAAAATGACCACATTATACCCACTAAATAGTGTTTACAATGGTAGGAGATCATTAAGTTTTACAGAATATGACAAGTGATACGACAAAATACGACAAAATTGGAGCTGTACGAATGTTTGTCACATTTGTTCCGCAAACTTTTTATACATAGACCCCTTATTGATAGATACTCATATACAGACAGTATCTTGTGAAACTGGAACTTTTATTTTGCTAAAATAAAAAAGGATTACATAGCAATTCTGTATGTGATGCAAATACAATAAAATTAAGTCATTCTTATGCTGCGTACACACGTGCGGACTTTTCCCGGCGGACCTAGTCCAGCGGACAATCCGCCGGACTTTCCAGCTGGCTTCGCTGGACTTTCCGAGCGTGTGGACTTGCCCACACACGCCCAGACTTCTCCGGTGGACAGTCTGCTGGACAAAGTCCGCGGGACTTTTGAAAATGAACGGACTTGCCCACACACGGAGCAATCCGTTCATTTAGAACGTAACTTCAGGTTACGTAGCTACCGTAGGCAGTAAATGCCGCCGCGCTAGCTCCGTAACCTGGCATGGATTTAAAGGGACTCCCTACGCCGAAAAACGGCGTGGGGGTTCCCCCCAAATCCATGTCAGACCCTTATCCGAGCACGCAGCCTGGCCGGCCAGGAAAGGGGTGGGGACGAACGAGCGCCCCCCCCTCCTGAGCCGTACCAGGCCGCGTGCCCTCAACATGGGGGGTGCCCTGGGGAAAGGGGGGCCGTGCGGCCCCCCCACCCCAAAGCACCTTGTCCCCATGTTGATGAGGACAAGGGACTCTTCCCGACAACCCTGGCCGTTGGTTGTCGGGGTCTGCGGGCGGGGGCTTATCAGAATCTGGGAGCCCCCTTTTATAAGGGGGCCCTCAGATCCCGGCCCCCCACCCTATGTGAATGAGTATGGGGTACGATGTACCCCTACCCATTCACCTAATGTGTAAAATGTAAAGTAAAAAAACACCCACACTTTTGAAAAAATAGTTTATTGCACTGCTCCGGGGGTCTTCTTCCGTCTTAGGGGTCTTCTCGCCAGACTCCTCCGCCATTTACCAAGCTCTTTTACCGAGCGGAGAAGTCCGGCTACCTTCTTCGTCGTCGCCGCCGTCGTCTGGGGGTCTCGATCCGCCTTCAGGGGTCTTCCGGGGTCTTCTGGGGGTCTCTTCTGTTCTTGCGGCGGTCGTCGTTTTCCGCGCCGCCGGCGCCGCCTTATTTTTCTTCTTCTTGTTCTTGTTGTTGTTCTTCTTCTTCTTCCGATGTTGACACGTCGCTCCCTCTGGCCGGAATGCCAGAGCCGCGCTGTGCTGGGACTTATATAGGGACAAGGGGACAGGGTCACATGCTCATGTCACATGGTGACCCCGCCCCCTGTGATGTCACAGTCCCAGCATCCTCCGGGACTGTGACATCACAAGGGGGCGGGGTCACCATGTGACATGAGCATGTGACCCTGTCCCCTTGTCCCTATATAAGTCCCAGCACAGCGGGGCTCTGGCATTCCGGCCAGAGGGAGCGACGTGTCAACATCGGAAGAAGAACAAGAACAAGAACAAGAAGAAGAAGAAGAAGGCGGCGCCGGCGGCACGGAAAACGACGACCGCCGCAAGAACAGAAGAGACCCCCGGAAGACCCCGGAAGACCCCCGAAGGCGGATCGAGACCCCCAGACAATGGCGGCGACGACGAAGAAGGTAGCTGGACTTCTCCGCTCAGTAAAAGAGCTTGGTAAATGGCTGAGGAGTCCAGCGAGAAGACCCCCAAGACGGAAGAAGACCCCCGGAGCAGTGCAATAAACTATTTTTTCAAAAGTGTGGGTGTTTTTTTACTTTACATTTTACACCTTAGGTGAATGGGTAGGGGTACATCGTACCCCATACTCATTCACATAGGGTGGGGGGCCGGGATCTGAGGGCCCCCTTATAAAAGGGGGCTCCCAGATTCCGATAAGCCCCCACCCGCAGACCCCGACAACCAACGGCCAGGGTTGTCGGGAAGAGGCCCTTGTCCTCATCAACATGGGGACAAGGTGCTTTGGGGTGGGGGGGCCGCATGGCCCCCCTTTCCCCAGGGCACCCCCCATGTTGAGGGCACGCGGCCTGGTACGGCTCAGGAGGGGGGGGCGCTCGCTCGTCCCCACCCCTTTCCTGGCCGGCCAGGCTGCGTGCTCGGATAAGGGTCTGACATGGATTTGGTGGGAACCCCCACGCCGTTTTTTGGCGTGGGGAGTCCCTTTAAATCCATGCCGGGTCACGGAGCTAGCGCGGCGGCATTTACTGCCTACGCTAGCTACGTAACCTGAAGTCACGTGCTAAATGAACGGACTTGCCGATGAGCGGCAAGTCCGTTCATTTTCAAAAGTCCGGCGGACTAGCCTACTAACGGCGGGATTGTCCGCCGGACTGCCAAGTCCAGCGGATAATTTTAAAACCAAACTTAAAACTTTGGCCTGCCGGACTTAGGCGCCAAAAAGTCCGCCGGCGCCCACACATGAGGGGATTGTCCGCTGGACTTGAGTCCAGAGGATAATCCCGCGGGATTGTCCCTTCGTGTGTACGCCACATTACTTATGGGCTTTAGAAACAGATGATTTTCCCAAATTATTTGATGTAGATACTTAGGAGATAAAACTAAGAATTACATTTTTTTTTACATGTAAAGTGATCCATGCATTTCAGCAATGGAAAATATGTATTTCAAATCAGATTTGATGGCACTGAGATTGCATAGGACAGTCATTAGCTTTTTCTTTTTTTAACCTAACAGATTGTTCAATTATTCTGAAGCTCTCTTCCTAACAGATTGTCCAATTACTCAAGTCTTCACCGTTCTGAGAAGATAAACCAATTATTCAGGTCTTTTCCCTTCTAACAGATTGTCCAATTACTCAGCAAACATGACCATCTACTGACTCACACATGGACAATACCACAGAACAGCTGATTCCTGTGACACGTATGATAATGGTTCCAGCCATTCTCTATACAGCTGGATCCATCTGCATACTGACAATGGAATGTCATAAAAATTCCCAAATGACTTCAGACAAATGGATTAAGTTTCAACACCTAAGTAATGTACAGACTTAAATAGCATGTAAAGAATATTTTCATTTCATATTTTTTTTATATTAGCTTTAGATTTGTTATAATCATATTAAAGTTTACTTTTAACCAATAAAACATGGTTAAAGGTGAGCTGTTGTGTCATTTAATCCCCTTAATCTCCACACAGACAAAGAAAGTAAAAAATTGTTAAAGCTGACCTCTAGGCAGGTAAAATTTATTTAAATGCTCCTCCCTATCTGACAAAGTATCTAATGGATGTTTTTTTTTTTCTCTAGAAGATAAGATAAAACAGGGTATTAATATGTGGTCACATGACAACTAGAAGTCTGGTCCTCTTCTCTCCAGTGCTGGAATGTGGGCACATACTCCTATATCACTTCATGCAACGTACGACCAGTGGTGGTCACGGGTACTGTACTGTACATGAATACATCTGCAAGACTGTTGGTGATAACACCAGTAAGAATAAAGACTTTGATTGTCCCAACCAGCAAGGAAGGAAGGATGTGAGACCCTGGAATTAGGTACGCTTTCGACTATTATTAATACATTATTATTATAAAGGATTTATATAGCACCAACAGTTTGCGCAGCACTTTTATCAGCTGCTGGTGAAGGGGGGAAGGAGCATAGTTAATGATTTTATTACTGCCCAGAGTAATGCCCTGTACACATGATAGGATTTCCAGACAATAAAATCCATGGGATTTTTTCAGACGGATGTTGGCTCAAACTTGTCTTGCATACACACGGTCACACAAAGTTGGTTGGAAACTCTAAACGTCAAGAACGCGGTGACATACAACGACGAGCCGAGAAACGTTAAGTTCAATAGCCAGAGATGCTCTTCTGCTTAATTCCAAGCATGCACAGCACTTTGTCTGTCAGACTTGTCTACACATGATCGGAATTTACACGATTGGATTTTGTTGTCGGAAAATTTTAGATCCAGCTCTCATACTTTGTGTGTCAGAAATTCCGATGGCAAAAGTCCGACGATGCCTACACATGGTCGGAATTTCCGACAACAAGCTCTGATTGCACATTTTCCGTCAAAGTCCGACCGCGTGTACAGGGCATTAGGCTTTTCATCAGTAAGCAAACAGTTTTACTAAAGAAAACCAACCCCCCCCCCGCTTCTCTTCCAGGTCAATCAGGATTTAGGACTCGCGGCCAGTCGGGTCTTAGAACTTAGGACCCAACCAACCCCCCCCGCGCTTCTCCTCCCGGTCAAACAGGATTTAGGACTCGCGGCCAGTCGGGTCTTAGGATTAATAGAATGCTAATTTGCCTTTTTGAAGCCAATTACAGCCTCAGGCTCTAATCACGTGCTTTGAAAAAAAAAAAAAACTATTGCAATCCATGCGTCCGGCACCCTGCATGTAGATAAGGGGCTGGGTGCATGGATTAGAGGGGCGACGCCCCTGCGCCCTGATGAGCGGCCGCCACTGGTAGATAGTATAATATAACTATGTTGCTGGTGGTAATGTTACTTTAATTGTGAGTGTTTTTTTAAACTGGGAAGTATGCATTTTAAGGGCAAAAAGTATGGTAAAAGAAATCTTTCATACCAGCCTCTTTTTAATATTTATCTTTTCCTAATGCAGGCATTGCTTTGCAACTTATTTTTGTTAATCTGTAGTGTAAAGTGTGCAGAGCAGGCCTTTTAAAAGTTCCTTTCAATTTTCTTTACATTTTCATTACTGATGTATAACAAAGTGAGGTATGGCATTCATCTTGGCAAGCATGTGAGGTTGTGATGAAAAAGAAAAGCTTTGAATGCTTTAAATGACTGGATGATTGATTCTGTCAGCAAATAAGTGGTGAGAATAAAAGTAATTCTAATGCAGGACAAGATTAAAGTTATGCTATTGTTTACCCTTTATTATATTAGGTTTGTTCATATGCAGAGTTATGATTTGCATTGTCAAAGTTCTAACATTTACAGTATAATTAGGTGTAGCGCCGACACTTTTCTAAAGTGTGCGCTATTCTGTAAATTTAGTTTTTTCAGAACTGTAACTGAGTTCTGGGGATTAATTGTTCTAGGTCTTTTACTTTGGAATCAGTTTGGCTGGGCTGTACTGGAGTTCTGCCTGGTCATAGGTGGAGTGGACACCTGTGACAGGCTGAGAACGCAGCCTGGTTGGACGCGTTAGGTACCAATCTTTCTCAGAGCCAATCAGTGGGCGTGTCTGGCCCCGCTGTTTTTTCCGGCAAGTGGTATTTAAGATGCTGAAGTCACGTGTTCAGGGTTCAGCTTGCTCTTTTGATTCCTGGTTTTGGTCCGGACCAACCCTGTGAGGGGTCCTGGACCCAGGAGTGTCTGCTACCCCTGTAAGCCTGGTCACCCTGACCAGCCCCAGAGGCCCTCATAGTCTGGGGTGGGGATTCGTCCGTTCCCGATCCTCGGAACTGGCTATTTCGAGGCCCAGTAACTGAAGGAGGATTCTGAGGTGTCCCGGTGTTCTCTCAGGATTGGGAGCTGAGATTGTATGGACACTAGTGAATCCACATTTCCTACGGTATCGCCAAAGCGGCTGGAAGATTCAGGTACCATAGGAAAAGTTCCTAACTCATCCTTCGGTTACAACATAGTCTGTGGCAGAGACTCTCACATTGGTCATTTGAAGTTTCACAACCGAGTCTGTGGCAGAGACTGAGCTAATTTTGAATCACTTGTTGGCTGCTAGATCTACAGACAAGGGTTTATCCAACAGTGAAAAGTCCAGTTGCGAGTGGCTACTCTCTGGGCTATCTGAGAAGACATTTACCTGATGTCAGCAGTTATGAAGTGCCTGAGCTTTATCATCCATGCCCTCTATTCCCAACTGAGAGACTGTGTTATGTTTGAACGTTTTTTGCAAATAAAAAATCATCAAAAGGACTTTGAGTATCGGTCTCTGCAATTACTGGGTACTAACCCTGGGAACCCCTAGACAACGAACGACGAGCTACAAGGAGGAGGTAACTGGTAAGCCCAGAAAATACATAGCCGCCTCGCAGGGGTTATGGCGCTACATAGGTTTATTCTGTCTCTGTTGACCTGTAAATCTCATAGGTCCTAACTACAGCTGACCATAATAATTTGCTTGTATATTTCAAACCTGGCATTCTACCGAGATGCCTATGCTAATGTTGTTATTTTTATCTTAAGCAAACACCCGTGGATAGCACTTTTGTACTTACTTTGTACTTAACAACAATAAATGGAACTTTATCAGAAATACAGGTGTTTATATTTCCCAATATGTTGTGCAATATTTGTATTCTGGCACTAATCAAGATATACAGTTGTGCTTATAAGTTTACATACCCTGGCAGAATATATGATTTCTTGGCCATTTTTCAGAGAATATGAATGATAACACAAAAACTTTTCTTTCACTCATAGTTAGTGTTTGGCTGAAGCCATTTATTATCAATCAACTGTGTTACTCTTTTTAAATCATAATGGCAACAGAAACTACCCAAATTACCCTGATCAAAAGTTTACATACCCCAGTTCTTAATACCGTGTATTGCCCCCTTTAACATCAATGACAGCTTGAAGTTTTATGTGGTATTTGTGGATGAGGCTCTTTATCTTCTCAGATTGTAAAGCTGTCCATTCCTCTTGGCAAAAAGCCTCCAGTACCTGTAAATTCTTGGGGTGTCTTGCATGGACTGCACATTTGAAAACTCCCCAGAATGGCTCAATGATATTGAGGTCAGGAGACTGAGATGGCCACTCCAGAACCTTCACTTTATTCTGCTGTAGCCAATGGCAGGTCGACTTGGCCTTGTGTTTTGGATCATTGTCATGTTGGAATGTCCAAGTACGTCCCATGCGCAACTTCCTGGCTGATAAATGCAAATGTTCCTCCAGTATTTTTTGTTAACATACTGCATTCATCTTGCCAACAATTTTTACCAAATTTCCTGTGCCTTTGTAGCTCACACATCCCCAAAACATCAGCAATCCACCTCCGTACCTTTCATCATAGGCCTTGTTGACTCTCCAAATGTAGAGTTTATGTCAAAAACTCAATTTTGGTCTCATCACTCCAAATGACTTTGAACCGGAAGGTTTGAGGCTTGTCTGTGCTGTTTGGCGTATTGTAAGCTGGAAACTTTGTGGCATTTGCATAGTAATGGCTTTCTTCTGGCAACTCGACCATGCAGCCCATCTTTCTTCAAGTGCCTCCTTATTGTGCATTTGAAACAGCCACGCCACATGTTTTCAGAGAGTCCTGTATTTCATTTGAAGTTATTTGTGGGTTTTTCTTTGCATCCTGAACAATTTTCCTGGCAGTTGTGGCTGACATTTTTGTTGCCTGATCGTGGTTTGGTTTCAACAGAACCCCACATTTTCTACTTCTTGATTAGCGTTTGAACACAGCAGATCAGCAGATTGGCATTCTCAATTCCTTAGATATCTCTTTATTTCCTATTCCTGTTTTATTCAGTTCAACTACCTTTTCCCGCAGATCCTTTGGAAATTCTTTTGCTTTCCCCATGACTCAGAATCCTGAAATGTCAGTGCCGCACTGGATGAAAGATGCAAGGGTCTGTCAGGAGTTCAGAAAAGCATTGACCTTTTATACACACGCATTAATTACAAGCAAACAGATCACAGGTGAGGATGGTTACATTTTTTAGCCATTCAAACCCCTTTGTGTCAACTTGTGTGCATGTTATCAGGCCAAAATCACCAGGGTATGTAAACTCTTGATCAGGGTCATTTGGGTAGTTTCTGTTGTCATTATGATTTAAAAAGAGTAAACGCAGTTGATTGATAATAAATGGCTTCAGCCAAACACTAACCATGAGTGAAAAAAAGTTTTTGTGTTATCATTCATATATTCTCTGAAAAAGAGAAATCATATATTCTGCCAGGGTATGTAAACTTATGAGCACAACTGTCGTATTTATTTGATGTTCTCAGTGCTGGCCATTTTTATATTAGTTAGATCAGTGTTTGCTATACAGTGTATGAATAGTGTGAATAATGTGTGCAATTTAAAGTATAGGTAAACTCAATTACTATAATATATAAGCTTTAAAGTGTTAAAGAGGAGTGCCACCTTAAAAAAAAATATTAAAAGTCAGCAGCTACAAATACTGCAGCTGCTGACTTTTAATAAATGGACAATTACCTGTTCCAGGGTCCAGCGATGTTGGCAGCAGATGACGAGCAATCGCTCGTCTCTCGGCTGCCCCCGCCGCCATCCTCTGTCAGGGAATCGGGAAGTGAAGCGTTGCGGCTTCACTGCCGGTTCCCTACTGCGCATGCACGAGTCGCACTGCGCGTCTTTACTAGTCCCCGTTGTGTCCTAGGAACTGTGTGTTTCCCAGAACACAACGGGGGGGGGGGGGGCTAGGCATCTGAGGCTAGCTTTTCCCGGAAGTGGGAAGTTCACCTTTAGGGTGGAGGTCCGCTTTAATGTAATTCCAAGAGTAATTTTCAAAGTCTTTAAATCTGCAGCTTTCATTAAAATAGCACACAGTGATCCTGTCAATAAGGTCCTTGTTCAAGCACTCCCTGTTATAGTGTTACAGTGTTCTTTCCCTCTCTGGGGCCATTTAAAAAAAAAAAACAATTACAGAGGCATGATTTATTGTTGTCACCATCAAAAATCTCACCTTGAGAAATGCCATGCAGCCATCACTGCATTTATATAGGCAGGGAGTGGCTTAAAGGAGGCTGCAGGGGATCAGCAACACTAAGATGGAGTGCGTTTAACCACTTCAGATCCACGCTACAGCCGAATGACGGCTACAGAGCGGATCTGCTTTGCCGGGACTACGTCTATTGACGTCCTCCTCTTTGCAGCCTCGCCACGTCCCCCTGAAGGGGGCGCGCGGCACGCGCTGTGATCACTCGGGTCAATGAGACTCAGGTGATCACAGATCTGAGTAAGGGGCCGATCCCGTGCCACCTATCAATGCCCTTCAGTGCCACCCATCAGTGCCACCTCTTAGTGCCCTCCAATGCCACCTATCAGTGCCCACCAGTGCCGCCTATTCTATTGGTGCCCATAAGTGCCCATCAGTGCAGCCTTATCGGTGCTAATCAGTGCAGCCTTATTGGTTCATATCAGTGCAGCCTATCAGTGCCCATCAGTGTAGCCTCATCAGCGTACATCAATGAAGGAGAAAAAATACCCGTTTGCAAAATTTATTAACAAAATATAAAACGGTTTCATATTTTTTTTTTTTTAATTCTGTCTTTTTACATTTTTTTAACAAAAAATAAAAAACCAAGAGGTGATCAAATAAATCCAAAAGAAAGCTCTATTTGTGGGGAAAAAATTATAAAAATGTAATTTGGGTACAGTGTAGCATGACTGTGCAATTATCATTCAAAGAGTGACAGCGCTAAAAGTTGAAAATTGGTCTGGGCATGAGGGGGGTTTAGGTGCCCAGTAAGCAAGTGGTTAAAACAAAGGTGGAAAAAAGTATTATATTTAAAATTGTTTATTAAATGCAGTGCCTTAGCATACTTAAGCCCCATACACACGCTCGGACAATCCGCGGACCAGGTCGGTCGGACTTTGTCCGACGTACTTTGTCCGATGTTGGCGTTGCGTACACACGGTCGGACTACGTTGTCGGAATATCCGGTCCGGAAGAACGTCGTGACGTAAGTCGTCGTCCACGAGATTACAAAAGGGAAGTTCAGCACCACGTCAGGCACCCGTTGGGCTCCTTCTGCTGATCCCGTGTTTATCGAGAGTTAGTGGAAGTTTGGTGACTTAAGATTCGCGCTTCTCAGTTTTCTGACTCAGATCGTTACTGCTCTTCAGTTTGTGCTTGTCGTGCGTATCTGTTTATTAGTGCGTGTAGTCAGTTCGCATTTGTTGGTCATTGCGGCCTATATCTTGATATAGGACGCTTTGATTTGCACTGCTTATTGTCTGCTCGTTGCTGGTATTCACTTCGTTCTTTCAGGCCTTGCTGTTTATCGGTGCTTTCTGTTTGTCCGTTCTGACCAGCCGACCTTTTGTGACCTTCTGAGCGATGTTTCCCGTGCGTACTCGTCGCCGAGTTCGTGCTGTACGCGGAATTGGTGTCGGGCTTTTAGCTTTGACCCAAGACCCGTCCATGAACAGAGTGACGAGGAGTATGTGGACCAAGAATTGGTTGCTTCAGCGTGACCAGTTCTCGCACATGCCTTTGCTTCGTGAGATCCGGGAGAATAATCCTGATGATTTCAGGAACTTTCTCAGGATGACGGACCCCGATTTTCACCGTCTTTTGGCTTTGCTGACCCCCTTTATCAGCCGGCAGGATACCTGCATGAGACAAGCCATTACTCCGGAGCAGAGGCTTGTTGCCACGTTGAGGTACTTGGCGACAGGGAGAAGTCTTCAGGATTTGAAGTTCTCTTCAGGTATCTCTCCCCAGGCCCTGGGAATCATTATTCCAGAGACCTGTTCTGCCATCATTCAGGTCCTGCAGGAGGACTATATTAAGGTAACATTTCAACTTTACTATTCCCTTCTATGTATGCTCTGTTTGCTAATGACTTGTATTTTTGACCTCCTTCCCTAATTACCATGATTGCAATATGTTCTAATATGCTGTGCCCCTTTTCTCCTTCATGCATTTTTCCCTTCACTTACCTCACCAGCATGCTCTTCTGCCCCAATAGACACCTATGGCCTAGTCACTTAAGCAATGTCTTTTGTCTGCTGCATAGTATTGTTTGCCCCCAAACACCCCCTAAAATATGCACAAATGTTTGCTGTGTGGTTTACTTCATGTAGAGCCCCCTTTTTTTTTTTTTTTTCTTTTGGTGGGGGGGGGGCAAACTCATTAGGAACCCCCTCCCCCAACTGCTCTGTCAGATGCTACCAATCCTTTATCTGCTGGCTTTCCCAAGGTCAATACACACTATATACCTACCTCTTTATAGTGCGCATCTTTAGGGATGAATTCAGCAAAGCATGTAGTGCAAGGGGCTGCCTCCATACATTCCATTTCCTAATTTTTTGTCTTCTTTCCCTCCTATTAGCTTGCTTGGTAATTTAATAATGTCACACTGTGCCTGCCTTTTTTGGGGGGGGGGGGGAAATGTTATTTGATCTTTCCTGTGGCCTGCCAATAGTGTTAAGTACAGAGGGTCTGGCCAAACTAGCCCACATTATTGAGCCATTTGCCAATCAATGAAGTGCAGAGGGTTACCTGTCCACCACCCCCCCCCCCCAAAACCCTAGTTATTGCCAATGTCCCATCAGAAGTGGGGGGATTGATGGGGGGGTGAGTAATCTGTGAAGGGGAGCCTCTACTTTTCTGTGTAAATACTTTCCAGCCTCCAATTTTATACAATGCTCTTGTTCCAAGATGTTGATTGTCTAATCTGCTTGCAATGTTTAGGTGCAAAGTGACTAATTTTTTTTTCTTGTTTCACTCCACAGTTCCCTTCCACGCCACAGGAATGGCAGACTGTGGCCTCCCACTTTGCCAGCCGTTGGGACTTTCCTAACTGCGGAGGGGCAATTGATGGGAAACACGTCCGCATCGTCCCACCGCCCAACTCGGGGTCCTACTATTATAATTATAAAGGGTTTAATAGTGTAGTGATGTTGGCGGTGGTGTCGGCAACATACGAGTTTATGTATGTGGACGTGGGGATGAACGGCCGGATATCGGATGGTGGGGCCATTACGCACACGGAGTTCTACTGGCGTCTCCAAAGTGGCAGTCTGTGCTTGCCACCTCCAGAGGAGAATGCCGAAGGACTCCCCTTCGTCTTTGTCGCAGATGAAGCGTTTGCGCTGACTCCCCATGTGATGAGGCCGTTCCCGATGAGGACCCTCACCCCGGACCAGAGGGTCTTCAACTACAGGCTGTCCAGAGCCAGAAGAGTGGTGGAGAATGCTTTTGGCATCCTGGCCAGCCGCTTCCGCCTGTTCCTGACGGCATTTAACTTGGCGGAATACAAACTGAACCACATAGTTCTTGCCTGTTGCATATTGCACAACTTCCTCAAAAGACATAACAGGAACTATGTGGTGCCCGTTGGCCCAGATGTGGAGGGCCCTCCAAATGCGGACCTCACAGCCCTTCGAGTGGCACGTCCAGGCTTGCCCCCTCTCAATGCCCGCGTGGTCCGGGACCAATATATGGAATACTTTGTGGGTAGGGGGGCCATTGCTCTGCCTGACGATGTGTGAGAGGCATTTTTTAATAAATCTGATATTTTAAACAACCTCTGATTTCTTGTCATTTCAGTCTTCTTTTTAGCTTATTTTACTTTGTCATTTTTTCCCTTTGCCTTCGACAGTGGTAATGCACTTTCTGGGCAAAAGGAGGTAACAGTCTCTTCTTCCCAAAAAGATTATTCTCATGTGTGTTTGCTACCTAATCTTTGGTCTAGAGAAGGTTTGTCCTGCATAACTGACACCCAAAATACTCCTTTTCAGCACCAGGTCTGACATGTGTGTATTCTCCAAAATGCTGTGCTCCGTGTTTTCGTACAAAGCACTGTGGGTGTCATTTACATAAGTCAAATCCGCTATGCTCTACAAGTGCATTGAAAAAGTTCCCTGGGAAAGGAAATTGCAGTGCAAAGTGGATTTGCCTTTAGTAAATAACACCCATTGCCCCCCATATCCTTTACATTTTACATACATAATGCATTGTTTTAGTTAAATAAGGAAGCCACACATTTTGAAAAGTAAAAAAGTTTACTTGGAAAACATTCACAAGTGCGTTTACAATCTTCACGCCAAAACTGACAACATCTTGGTTATTTACAACATTATTTACAAAGATTACGCAATTGGTAAAACCAGGCATGGAGCTAAGCAGAACCTATGAAGTAGGAAAGTTCAACTTTGTAAAGTGAAGACAAGATCAGACATGACTATATGTTCAAAGTGTGTTTGATCTTGCCTTCATCACATGGGGGGGTCACCCCCGAAAAGTGGAAATTTGGAACATGCACACAATTTGGTTCTGAAAATGGTCATTAGATGGTAAAACACATGCCTAGAAGCTTCAAAAGTGCCATTTTCCATCATGGGGATGAATGGACGTTTTTTGGGGGTGCAACCCCTTCACCACAACCACTTTCGTAGTTCGTAAAGTGTTTGCACCCCCAAAAAAACGTTGCCATTCATCCACCATGATGGGAGCTAGCACATGTGGACACAATGTGTGCATGTTCCAAATTTCACACAGTTTTTAAGTTGCAAATGTGTTCAGAAGCTGGCACAAATGTGTGTAAATTACTTGGTGCTTTTTCATATTTTTTCCTAAAACATCAATGATGTTCTTCAATTTTTGTTGAACATCATTGATGTTTTGCTTTATGTAATCTAGATCTCGATTGCAGACCATTATCTCTCCGATGAGTACGTGGGCACTCTCTGTGGTAAAGTGCGATTTTTCTTCCACAACATCCACGTCACCTAAAAACCACAAACAAACAAAAATGGGGTGTTGGAAATGAGGCAGCCATACATGGATTAGCTTACCAGTAGCTGTGTTCTCCCACACTCACCTGTTGTGGTGACAATTTCTCCAAGTTCGATGATCTCTCCTTCCTCCTCCTCCTCTGCTTCTGCTCTTTCCACTTTTTTGGTAGGTGTTGGTTTGGGGGTTTCCTCAGACGGCCCAAGTTTTCGCTCCCCTATGAGAATGTCCAAAAGGAAGATTTAGCAACACAAGCTATTGAGGGCAGAAATAGGAAATGACAAACATTGCTTGAAAGTGACGGACACTATTTTAGTTTGGCCAGTTACAAATGTCAACTACATGAATGAAGTCACTTTGTAAAGGTGCTAAACTGACTAGCTTTTTGGTAGAAGTTTGTGTGATGGAGACCCCCCTCTAGTATCCACTGGAGCACATGTGTGGAAAAGCATAATAAAAAGGGGGTTTGGGTGTCCCAGCACTAGTGCTCTCGAGTCCAGATGGGTAAACAGCTACTGGGTGACCTCTCCTTTACATTGAATAAATTGGCTTTACATTCTGGATGACATTTCTAGGGAGAACAAACTTCCTTTCCACCAAAAAAACACCAAACATCGTATTATAAGTGGCCGCACGATCGAGGTTGCGTACGATCGAATGGACACACACACGACCATGACAGTGGCAGAAAGATCGAGGCTGAGTACGATCGAATGCACAGACGAACATGAAAGTGGCCATTTTGGAATGTACAACTTTGTAAAAATCAAACCACATGGAGCAGTATGCAAGCAAGAAATCAAACACAAAACACAACTACTTACTTTTTTGAAGAATTCTCTTGATCTTTCTGTACTGATCGGCCTCCCTCAGTTTCAGGTCTGACCAGCGTTTCCTCAGTTGCTCCTTGGATCGTTGTACCCCAAAATGATTGTACAGCCTTCTCACAACTTTAGACATGATCTTGGCCTTGCGGACATTGGGGTTGAGGTAAGGCCCATACTTCCCATCATAGTCGCTCCTCTTTAATATGTCCACCATCTCCAACATTTCTCCAAATGACATATTGGAGGCCTTGAATTTCAGGCTCCGTGATCGGGACGTTTCTGCCTCCGGCCTTTCCTCGTCCTCCTCCTCGTTGGGGGGATATTTGGGGCGCACCTGCTGTGTCCCCGCCATGTGCTCTCCCCACTGCGCCGTAAAGAGAAGGGGTGGGGAATAGACGAGAAAGATCGTCAGGGGCGGGCGGAGTTTGACGCATGCGCACTGTATATAAAACGTCACACGCCTGTGTCGTAGCCACGATCTGGGAGACGAGGGGAGAGAAAGCTCACGCACGAGACGATCGCTACAAACGAAGGTACAATTTGACGTTGGTACATAACTAGCCTAGACTGATTAGAACTTGAGGCTTCTTTATGGAGAAGATTAGGAGAGTTTAGGCTGACATTATTTATATTGTTTTGTGTGGCGTTGTGTCTTGCAGAGGTGATGGAGGCGTTCTACAACGTGAGCTTTCTCCCACACTTCATTGATAAATACCGGCAATTCCCCCTCTTATGGCAGGCAAAACACAGGGATTATAGCAACAGACCAAAGAGGTACGCAGCCCTGCTGAAACTGGTGGCATTTGTAAAGCCTACCCTGCCCATGGCAACCGTCGCAAACTTAAAAGTGAAGATAAACAACATGAAGACTACCTATTTCCGGGAGCGCAATAAGGTCCTGAAGTCACAAGCATCTGGAGCTGCAGCAGCTGATGTCCATGTCCCCACGCTCTGGTACTATGACAGGCTCCACTTTCTCAAAGACCAGGCTACTGTCAGGAAGTCACTCTCGACTCTTCCTTGCACGCGTCCTTCCACGCACGCCACCCCTGATGAGGCTTCCGAGGACCAACCTGGGCCTTCCAGTCAGGAATATGTGCAGGTGCCCAGCTTGTTCCAGGTATAGTAGTTTTGGAACCAGTTTGTTGAATAATGAATGATGTTCAGTTAATTCAGGATCCCCAATTGCTTATTTCCTAACGTGATTGACATATCAACAGACAGTGGTGTGGGAGACATTTTTGGGAAGAATCTAAACTGCAGGGCTGAGAATTGTATGGTTTTGTATTTGAAAACATTTTGCAACAGTCACTAGATGAGAATTGTGTGTGTTTGATGAACAAATAACTGAAACTATGTCCCTTTTTCAGACACAGGAAGACCTCAGCCAGGAGGTGGCTGTGGAAGGTGGCAGTCAGGAGGAGGCAGGGGGTAGTGGCAGCCAAGAGGGGGGTAGGCGTAGGAGCCTGACTGTCTCCCAAGTCTCTCCCCTCCGCCTTCCCTACAGAAGGGCGAAAAACATGGGGGAGGTGGGAGAGTCAGCGCTCCAGCTGATAAAAGATGCCTCAGCCTCCCTCTATGCCACACCCACCTACGAGGAGGCCTTTGCCTCCTTGGTTACAAGTAAATTTACGGGTATGGAGGCGGGGCAACGCAGCATGTGTGAGGAGGTCATCCTCAAAATACTAAATGAGGGGATGGCTGGGGAGATGACTCCCCTCACACATGTTTGCGAGAGTGACCTTGCTCCGCCTCCTCCTCCTCCTTCTGCCACCCCACCAGCACCAGCACCACGGCGTGGAAGGAAGCGTACAAGGAAGACAAGAGAGTGACAACCTGGACTCAGTCTGGTCTGAGAGAAGATGGAGCCTCTCGTAGTACCAGAGCCTGGGGACCTAGATGGCATCTGCTGCAGTTCCGGATGTTTTGGACTTCAGGACTGCGCTCCCTTATTATTTAGATAGGTAGTCTTCATGCCCCCAATTGTTTAAGTCTGTAAAATGATGGTTGCCATGGGTGTCCAAGGCTTTGCAAATTCCCCAAGTTTCACCATGGCTGCGTTCCTCTTTGGTCTGTTGCTGAGACCTAAATAAAGGTTTTTTTGATTTGAAATAATCATTGACTATTGTGTTTTACTTTTCTACAATGACAGTTTTTCTTTGAGTAGGCAGGTACATTTCACTAATCCTAGAATTAACAAGGGGCACCAACAACCAACAAACTCCTAGTAAATGTAAGCAAGAAATACAAATGTTAATAATGTGGTTTTGCTAAGTTGAGACATACAAACCCCCTCCAAAAAAAAAAAAAAATCTCCTTCAAATATGTATTCCCCCAAAAAAAAAAAATCAGGGTAAAAAAATAAGAAAGATTGTATTACGATCTGAGTAAAAATAAACATGTAGTGTATAAATGCTGCAAAGTAATAAAGAAGTAAGTTTGTGAGAAGTGCGGGTGAATAGGAGCAGCTAAAAGATGTCATTCTTGTTGCATTGTAAAGAAAAAGAGAATGCGCTGCATTAAAGACATTTTAACATTGCAGCGTGACGAATGTGCTGTGTCGATTAGGAAAGGTAGTTTTACCTGACCGAGCGCTTCCGTCACAGAATTTCTTCTGAGCATGCGTAGCACTTTGTCCGTCGGACAAGCGTACACACGCTCGGATTTGGTGTGATCGGACCGGGTTGACGGGAAATCTTTCCAGCAGGAGATAAGACTTTGTCCGACGGACAAACCGACGAACACTGTCCGATGGTGCATACACACGGTCTGATTTTTCAACAACCTTGTCCGATCGGACCAAATTGATGAAAAAGTCCGACCGTGTGTATGGGGCTTAAATGTCATTTGTTTAAAGTTTACATCTACTTTAACTAGACCTAAGCTCTTAAAGTGGTATTAACCACTTAAAGACCAGGCCTCTTTTTCAGACTCTGTTTTTACAAGTTAAAAACAAGCTTTTTTGCTAGAAAATTACTTAGAACCCCCAAACATTATACATTTTTTTTCTAACACCCTAGAGAATAAAATGACGGTCATTGCAATACTTTTTGTCTCACCGTATTTGCGCATCGGTCTTATGCCTGTACACATGGTCGGACTTTCCGACGGAAAATGCGCGATCGGATCGTGTTGTCGGAAAATCTGATCGTGTGTGAGCTCCATCGGACTTTTTGTCGGAATTTCCAACACACAAAGTTTGAGAGCTGGATCTAAAATTTTTACGACAACAAAATCCAAGCCTTTACATTCCGATCGTATGTGGACAAAGTGCCACGCATGCTCAGAATAAATTACAAGACGAAAGCTATTGGCTACTAGCCTCTTTATAGTCCCATCGTACGTGTTGTACGTCACCTCGTTCTCAACGATCGGATTATTTGTGCGACCGTGTGTATGCAAGACAAGTTTGGGCCAAAATCCGTCGGAAAAAATCCAACAGATTTTGTCGTCGGAATGTCCGACCGTGTGTACAGGGCA
Organism: Lithobates sylvaticus; assembly: GCA_028564925.1. Classification (NCBI taxonomy): domain Eukaryota; kingdom Metazoa; phylum Chordata; class Amphibia; order Anura; family Ranidae; genus Lithobates; species Lithobates sylvaticus. Next base: position 373,513,321 of record CM053028.1, on the reverse strand, counting down.
TTACAAGCGCCCTTTTTTTTTATAGTTTCTGTACTACTTTTGGCGATTTCAGGGTGCAATTTCCATTGACATCTGTGCAGAAACTTGCATAGATGTCTCTGAATTCGCCCCCGAAATCAGGACTGACATATGGGAATGAAATTGTGCGAGTTCAGATGAACTTGCACGATTTCATTCCCGCAGTTAGTGTGAACCTGGGCTAAGACAATAAAGCAATACTGGATCTTTTCTCTTATCGATTGGAATTTTGCCACGAAAAAAACATTTTTTTACAATGGACAAGAAATATTGGCCATTGCAATGAAATATTAACTGTGCAAGTCCTACTTTTAGCACTTTGGAATGCTAAAAAAAACAAAATCAAAGTCATATGGAGCTTTGAGTAACTTAATATAAAAGCCTTCTCTGGGGCGAATGTATAGGCAAATTAAAACATCTTAGACCCTGTAAATTTCTGCATTCTAGTTGATAATGAGCAAATACATTCACAGGAGTCATCATGCAAGCCAGAACAAGTTACCATTAGGCTTTATTCACACTGCTACTGTTAAACTCACGTTTTTGTGAGTTTAGGCTTTTTTTCTGCCCTTAAAGCGGTGTTCCGCTTAAAAAAAAATAATTAAAAGTCAGCAGCTACAAATACTGCAGCTGCTGACTTTTAATAATCGGACATTTACCTGCCCCAGGGTCCAGCGATGCGGGGATCAAAGCCCCACTTGTTTCCCCCTCCACTCGGCGGCGCCGGCATTGTAACTGCGGGCACCCAGCTGTGGCTTCACAGCCAGGCACTCACTGCGCATGCGTGAGCAGCGATGCGCACCGTGATTGGCCGCGCAATCAACTGGGACCTGTGGCGTGTCCCAGATGATTGATAAGAGGGAGGGGGCAGAGCTGATTTCCCTTCCTGCGCCGAGGGATGTGACGTCAAGAGCCCAGGCACTGAAGGAGGCAGACTACGAGGGACCTCCTAGCAACAGGCATTTAGAGGTGAGTAAAGGGATAGAACTCCACTTTAAACTCCCCTCTATGTTATTTTCTATGTTATACTCTATGTTATTTGCAGTTTAGTAGCAGGAGAGTTTAGAGGATGTTTTCTGAATGCCCTAAAATTGCAATGAGGTGAGGCAATTTTGACCACACAATGGCCAGAGTAAATAAAAATTCTGGCCAATGTAATAAACGCCCAAACTCTCCAAACTCTGTTAGCCACTTGCTGACCAGACCTTTTCTGGAACTTTTTGTTTACAAGTTTAAATTAAAGTTTAAATTCAATTAGTATTTTTTGCTAGAAAATTACTTAGAACCCCCAGAAATTATATATGTAGCGGTGTAGTTGCCACTAGTTACTAACATCCACCATATAACCCTGCTGCCTGACCTTCATTTATCACTTCTGAGAAAATGAACAGTCATTTGCTTTGTTTTGTTTTTGTTTATTGGGGGATATAACTTGGTTGGGGAAAGGGTATATGGGATGCCCATAGATCAAATTACCTTGCCATCATATTTATAAATTAGAACTTTGATTGAGCCTTGAAGAAATGATGCACATATATAACATCTACAGTCTCTTCCCTGCATCACAATGCAGATTATTGCTCATCCTCTGCGTAACTCCTGCAGACTATTGCTCCCAAGAATCCTTCCCTCCTGCACAAACTTATTCTGTAGAACATTGTTTCCTGTCACATCCTCTTCTATATGCAAAAGATTCCACTCTAATGCTGACTCTGATTGGTTGCTGCTACTAGAAGAACAAAAAGAAAAAGTTGATTTAAGTCTCTTAAATGCAATTCGCTGAAGTGGCAAAAAAAAAAAAAAAGAACCAGTAGCGTTTAATAAATTACAGGTGTAATAATCCAGTTACATCTAAAACATGGAAGTCCGGCACATGTCCTATCCACACTTATGTGGCGTCTGTCCGGCGCTTAGGCGTTTCTACAGCTTGTAAAGTGGAGGAGAATCCTGTCCAGCAGGGTTTACGGGAAGCTGGAAGGCTGAGACCGAGGCTTGGTTGTGGAGCGGTGGGGTGTTGGAACACCGGCGTCGGGCGCAATGATGTCACAGGTAGTCGCGACGATGTTTCGGAGCATGCACTCTGGCTAACAAGACAGGCGCACTCCTTTCTCACTGGAAACAGGGGAGACGCCTCAGAACTAAAGCACAGGTGGTCACACCCACTGCTAAACTAACCACTCCCTACTCCCAGATCAAAAACAAACAGACCTAGCTTGCAGCATAGGCCTGCCTAAATGTACTTGTACTGACAGTTCTTTACCAAAAATCCTCACTCTAGCACCTACCTATGGTAGAGGGTGCTACATTCAGCCCCCCCCCCCCCCATTTACAGCTGGCCCCCAGCTGTGGAAAGAAAATGTCCAAAAATGACCTCCTGGGTCCAGGAGTAAAGGCACCCCATATCAATTGGTTGAATGGGGAAAGGGTGAAACTTGGACGGGGCTATGCACAAATAAATTAAGTAAAGAAATATAATATGTACAATTTGTTCACATATTCACACTGTACAATTTGAGCATAGACATCCTAACTACAGGTCCCTGCAGCTAGGTACATACAAGTGAAGCCAGAGCACTTCTCCCTTGGAAAGAATACTCTGCCAATCACAGGTCTTCTTCTGTTCCCGCGGTGGAGATGGACAGCCATCACATCCCTGGCCTTCCTAAAAGAAGACACAAATAAACCTACAACCTATCTATACAAGCTAACTTTACAAGTAATTCACCACTGAGAGGGAGTTATAATCCTCCCTTTGGTGAAACATCAATTTAAATTTCCAACATGTAATTACCCGCCTGCTGTCACTCCACCAGGAGGGATCTAGGGGAACCTCCGGCAGAGCAACAGACATACATGCATGTGAAACCAAATAACCCCTCCTTGCTCCTGAGTGAAGGGGCCCCTTCCGAAGTAGCAGGTAGCAAAGAGGTTGACAGGGACAGTACACCCTAGTGTCCATGATGCACTTGTCCCCCCATCAGGCACCCTGGGTGGCAGGCAAATGACTGTCCCTGCATAAGAATTTGAACTGTCAGTGGAGAAAACCACACAGGCCCTGCCCTGTGTTTGCAGTCCCTGTGGCCACTTTTATGTGGGCAGCACAGCACAGCAGTCCTCCTCACATATAAAAATGTGGATCTGGCAAAAATAAAAAAAAACACAAAAGTTTGCCCCTTTTTTCCTGTATAATGTAAAAGATGATATTATGCAGAGAAAAAAGAAAACCTAACATGTCATGCTTTTAAATTGCGCACGCAATTAGAATGGCGGCAAACTAGGGTACTTAAAAATCTCCATAGGCGACATTTACATTTTTTTACAGGTAATCTGTTTAGAGCAGGGATATGCAATTAGCTGACCTCCAGCTGTCGCAGAACAACAAGTCCCATGATGCATAGCAAGACTCTGACAGCCACAAGCATGACAGCCACAAGCATGACACCCAGACCCAGAGGCATGATGGGACTTGTAGTTTTGCAACAGCTGGAGGTCCGCTAATTGCATATCCCTGGTCTAGAGTTTACAGAGAAGGTCTAGTGCTAAAATTATTGCTCTCACTCTAGCAATCATGGCGATATCTCATATGTGTGGTTTGAATACCGTTTACATATGCGGGGGCGTGAGCACAGAGGGATGGGGCGCTTTCAAAATTTGTTTTCTTATTTATGTTCCTTTTATTTTTATTTTTTAGATCCCTTTTATTCCTATTACAAGAAATGTAATAATACAGATATATTAAAATCTACAAGGATTTGCACCAGAACTTGTGAACAGGCAAAAAATTTGTGCGAACATGAGAACACACGTTAAATGCTATGGGACAGGAACACGAAAAATCAAAAGTGCTAATTTTAAAGGCGTATATGCATGTTATCGCCATGAAAAGTGTTTGGGGACCTGGGTCCTGCCCCAGGGGACATGTATCAATGCAAAAAAAAGTTTTAAAAACTGACTTTTTTTCAGGAGCAGTAATTTGAATAATGCTTAAAGTGAAACAATTTAAATATCGTGCCTGGAGTGTCCTTAGTATGCCTGTAAAGTAGAACATTGTTCCCGTGTTTAAAACAGTAGCACAGCAAAATAAAATTTCTAAAGGAAAAAAAATTAATTTAAATCTGCTTGTGGCTGTAATGAATTGTCGGATCCCAGCAATATAGATAAAAATCTGTAAAAAAAAGGGCACCAAAATTTAAAAAAAAAATTGCGGGGGGTCCCACCAAAATCCATACCAGGCCCTTCAGGTCTGATATGTATTTTAAGGGGAATTGTTGGCCTTTTCCCAAATAGAAAAAGGAAAGAAGAATGGACTTTATAGGCACTTATTATGAAAAATATTTTTTAGTACAAAATTTATTGAATAACATATATAATTAAACAAGAAACAACATACAATACATAAATAACACCAGTATTGACAAAAAACAATATTGGAGCTAAAAGGTTGAGAACTCCGAAAGACTGCCCCTATGGGTATTACAGTACCACACAATGATTCGCTAGACGTGGGGTCGGTGTACGTGTAGTATTGACACCATAAATTCTTCCCACTGGAATGTGGACTTGCCCAAGGAGGGGGTTGGTCGTCGGTCCCACCAATTAAAAGAAGAAACTTGTGCTCGACATGTTTCGCGACTACTAGGTCGCTTCCTCAGGAGCTTATGTTCTGGTTTAGAGGAGACAATGTGTTACTTTATGTCACTTTTACATATCTGTATCATACAAACATCTTACATTCAATATAAACATTTACATGGATAAAGGTGAGGCTCACCTACTGATGCAGAGCCCTGACCCAGAGTCTCTCTACTCGCTTGCGCCGGTGGGCCCTCCAGATGGTTTCACGTGAACCCCCCTAAAGGGAAGGAGGGGGGAAGGAGGAAAGGTGGACACCGTAGGCCACCGAAAAGCAGCGTCGCCACCTCTATCGGGTATACTCACCGACGGTGAGACCCTCGAGGTTGGGCACTGCTGTGCGGGGACAAAGTTATGGGGACATAAATGGTGACTAGTGATACAAAGAAGGGATGAAAAGGGGCAAAGCAAGAAAGTAATGATAAACGAAAAATTGGTCAATTAGAACATCATATATTAAATGTTCACTGGAAAAGTAGCCTCTCTACATATACTCCAAAATACTTACTGGGGTAGGTATTGGTAAGAGGTATAATGGGTTGCTTATCACTTCACTCTGCTGGGGACCCGGAGCTTGATACCCAGATGAAAAGGTCCGCACTAGGGGGATATATAGATAAAAGAGTACTTGTATGTTCTCTACAATGCGTGTATAGTTAATGTTATCATTATACCTAAAGCCAGCATAAAAAAGAGAGGCCTGGTAGTATGACCATAGGGGAGAGGATATATCTCCTAAAGGCCACATCTTGGTATAGATGAATTAATTAGCAAATGTACTTAGGACTTGTTTAAACGATATTGAAAAACAAAACTAATGTTTGCCCCCTTAAAGTAATGGACCCCCTAAGACATCTAAGGGCATCAAGAAAGTGCCCCCTTAAAGTAATGGACCCCCTAAGACATCTAAGGGCATCAAGAAAGTAAAGGGCACTATACCTTGCAGAGTGAGTAGAGTAGAGTAGTATATGTCCAGCGCGCTAGTATCTACCCATATGTATACCACTTATGTGTATATCCTGTTCTTTTTTCCATCCTAACTCAGCGCGATGGACCCCATGTCCTGCACACCACGTTGAGGACGGACACCCTATAGTCACCAGTGCGGCAAGGTTATGCAGCCGCCCCAGCCGCAAGCACCTCCGTTCCGTGCTGCCCTGGTCCCCCGCTGTCATCGGGGACCACTTGGGTGCAGGCCTGCGGTGCTGTGCGGCTAGGACGACGTTGCTATGCAACGTCCTCCGCCACGCCATCTACGCCGGGTGGAGCGCAACGCAGTATGTGATGCGCGCGCACCCACGGCTTTGTCGATGACGTCCCGGGTGGTTCGGATAGACGTCGGACGTGCTCTGACGTCATCCGAACGGGACATAAGAAGCGGTCTCTTGGCTGCCACTTCTCACAGATGCCCTGTGAGAGCGGCAGCCATATACCTGCCAGGCAGCCGCATTATCTTCCTGCTGGACATATACTACTCTACTCTACTCACTCTGCAAGGTATAGTGCCCTTTACTTTCTTGATGCCCTTAGATGTCTTAGGGGGTCCATTACTTTAAGGGGGCAAACATTAGTTTTGTTTTTCAATATCGTTTAAACAAGTCCTAAGTACATTTGCTAATTAATTCATCTATACCAAGATGTGGCCTTTAGGAGATATATCCTCTCCCCTATGGTCATACTACCAGGCCTCTCTTTTTTATGCTGGCTTTAGGTATAATGATAACATTAACTATACACGCATTGTAGAGAACATACAAGTACTCTTTTATCTATATATCCCCCTAGTGCGGACCTTTTCATCTGGGTATCAAGCTCCGGGTCCCCAGCAGAGTGAAGTGATAAGCAACCCATTATACCTCTTACCAATACCTACCCCAGTAAGTATTTTGGAGTATATGTAGAGAGGCTACTTTTCCAGTGAACATTTAATATATGATGTTCTAATTGACCAATTTTTCGTTTATCATTACTTTCTTGCTTTGCCCCTTTTCATCCCTTCTTTGTATCACTAGTCACCATTTATGTCCCCATAACTTTGTCCCCGCACAGCAGTGCCCAACCTCGAGGGTCTCACCGTCGGTGAGTATACCCGATAGAGGTGGCGACGCTGCTTTTCGGTGGCCTACGGTGTCCACCTTTCCTCCTACCCATAGGGGCAGTCTTTCGGAGTTCTCAACCTTTTGTTATTGTTTTTTGGGGGTCTGCGGGTGGGGAGCTTACCGGAATCTGGAAGCACCCTTTAACAAGGGGACCCCATATCCCGCTCCCCTATGTAAATGGGTATCGGGTACATTGTACCCGATGCCCATTCACCAAAAAATTTGTCAAAATGGTAAAAATTACAGTAGACAGTTTGGGACAAGTCCTTTATTATAAAAAATTTAAAAATGTCCTACGATGTAACTCCATCTTCAATGACAGCGCCGATGACCCGAGAAAAAAAACAAAAAACGTAAAAACTCTGTCTCCATGGGAGGCGTCCCGAAACTGCAGGCTTTTTGCAATGACAGCTGTTATATAGCTGAGGGCAGGGCCACCCGGTAACATAAACAGATGACCCCGCCCCCTTCTAACATCATGTCACCCGCCGCACTCTCGTCCCCACCCCATTTTCCTGCGGCCTGTCAGGTTGCATGCTCGCATGAGGGTCTTGTATGGACTTTTGAGGGACCCCCACGCCTTTTTTTTTTTTTTGGTACAGGGTTCCTCTTAAAATCCATACCAGACCCAAAGGTCCTGGTAATGGACTGAGGGGGAACCAAAGCCTTTTTTTTCAATGATTTTTATATATATTGCCGGGATTCAGCAATACATTACATCCGTGAGCAGTTTTAAATTACATTATTTCCTTTACAAATGTAATTTTGCTGCTCTCATTCATAAAACTATGTACAGCTCCCATGTAAGCAGCCTTACATAGTGTGGGGCATGGACTCCCTATGCCATGATTGACCAAAGGCAACCTGCCAATCATGGCTCTCACAGCAGTGCACGCTGTGATCGACCAAAGTGCATGCTTTGGCCAATCAGCAGCCTTCAGCAGCCCGAGGGCTTTCACACTGGATCGATGCGCTGGCAGGATGCTAAAAAAAGTCCTTCTAGCCGCATCTTTGGAGCGGTGAAGGAGCAGTCTATACACCGCTCCTTCACTGCTCCTGTCCATTGAAATCAATGGGGCAGTGTGGCTATACCGCCGGCATAGCGCTGTTGCAGCAGCGCTTTGTGGTGGTTTTAATCCTTTCTCGGCCACTAGCGACACTTTACCGCCGACGCACCAACAGCCCCAGTGTGAAAGGGGCCTAACAGTGTTCGTTTGTTCTTCCAAATTGTTTGCCTGTTCGATATGTTCTGGTGCAAACCGAACCAGGGGGTGTCTGGCTCATCCCTACTGGTGACTCACATGCTTGAACAAGGGGGACAACGTGCTTCAAAAGTTTACACTACAGTCTATTTAATTAACCAATAAATGGAGTCACCCTAAATCCAAACCCCTGTTAAAGAAGTATGGTGTAATACTTGTGTATTTAAGAGAAATCTTTTATTTTTTTTTTCATAGTAAACTTTATGCATTACTTATGAAAACATATTTGGAATTTTTCCATAATAATGTACTTTTGTTACTTTGCTTTTTACTTTAGAAGCTACATTTAGTGAAATTAAACACCTACTCTTTAGAAAAAAGGTGTTTTGTAACCACATAATGTAAGTAATTCTTGCATGTGTTTAGAGCACATATAATAACAGCTTACCTGTTCACAGCTTAACTGTTCACAGCATGTAAAATTACATGTTTCCTATTATCCAGACTGAGATTTAACCACATTTTTTCTCCTAATAAAAAAGCAAATTTAAGTTTCCACTGAGTAATATTCACTGGTTAAACAAGTAAGAAAATGCAGTATTACTTAGAATGTAAATGGGTACAAAAAGTAAAAATTAAGATTGTATATTATTTATATATGAGTTTTGAGTTTTACTAATGACAATCTATTTAAAAAAGTGTCAATAATTTTAAAACACATTTTTGGATTCAGTTTGTTATCTGTAAAAATAGATTTTTGTATTGTTGATGCAATGATTTTATCTGACTACTGTTCTCATGCTGCATATAATGCTGTGCAAAGCAAGACAAGACTCACAAAGACATTCTAAGTACTTTATGAACCATGTACTTTATAGGTAAAGTTATAGGTAAAGTTGATACAGGGAAAATCCGATTGCCTCTAGGGGGATCAGGAAGGGATTTTTTTCCCCTGCTGTGGCAGATTGGAGCATGCTCTTCTGTTTTTTCTTTTTGCCTTCCTTTGGATCAGCTGTGGGTGTGGAATTGGGTGTGTTGAATTGTACGATGTTTTTTATTTTTATTTATTATTTCTTTTTTTTTGTGGTTGAACTGGATGGACTTGTGTCTTTTTTTCGGCCTAGCTAACTATGTAGCTATGTCTTTATGTAATTAGCAATATTAGTAAATAAAAAGTTTCAAACAGAAAACAGTTTTAAATGTATATGTGCTTCGACCACCCACTGTAATTGGGAGTGAGAGATAATAGAATAATAATAATAAAGGAATATTTTTAAAAATTACTTCACCCTACACTTTGTTGAACATTTTATAATCTTTTGTGTATGCTTTAGATTTTCATCCACTTTTAACTAACTTTTCAAATGCTTTGCAGCTACTTCTTATTTCTTACTTCATCCTATCCAGCTTGCATTTTATCTGTTCCTGTTTGGTCACTTCCTGTAAACTTCATGCCATTGTAAAGTCTTTCAATATCTTTCTTGATCATCTGTTCCCTCTAATATGGACTCTTGAGACTTTTTGCTGGTGCTATAGCACCAGTAATCACCCTCTGGTGCCACTGCAGCATATAATGGTATAAAAGATGTAGCAATATCTTCACAGCTGTATACAGTATATTGCACTTTTCATAATGCTTTTTTAATATTGTATAGAATGCTGAGGATTTATCCTGGACTTGAGTTATGTGTCCATATTTTTTGGGTTGTGGTCCTATTAAGCGGGATGATAAGAGACATTTTGAGTAGAGGTTTTCGTCCATGCAGGGTGAGGGGTTCAGGGGTAGTCCGTTCTAAAGGATTGATTAGTCAGAGAGACTTTGGGTGGGAAAAAGCCTTCATCAATAGTTCAGCAACATTAGGCTGGTTTCACACTGGGGCGTTGGGGGCGCTGGCGGTAAAGCGGCACTATATTTAGCGCCGCTTTACTGTCGTTTTAGCGTCACATTTCGGCCACTAGCGGGTCGGTTTTACCCCCGCGAGCGTCCGAAAAAGGGTTAATACCGCCCGCAAACCGCCGCTGCAGCTGCGTTTTGCGGGCGGGTTCGGAGCGCTGCCCCATTGTTTTCAATGGGAAGGGGCGCTATAGGAGCGGTAAATATACCGCTCCTACAGCGCACCAAAGATATGGCTTGCAGGACATTTTTCAGCGTCCTGCAAGCGCACCGCTTCAGTGTTAAAGCCCTCGGGCTTGCACACTGAAGACACAGCAACAGCTGTTTCGGGTCGGTTTGCAGGCGCTATTTTTAGCGCAATAGCGCCTGCAAACCGCCCCAGTGTGAAAGGGGCCTTAGGAAAAATGTTTGTGAAACTACAGACAGGAAGGCAAAATTAAGACAGTTTTCAATGTTTGTAGCTGTACATCGGCTCTTTAAGATGCTGTAGCAGGTGGCCACAGTGGGTCCCCAGAGCCGATGTGTGTGCCCAGCGGGCACAATGACTGCTGGGCACCCACGATCACTTGTAACAGAGCGAGAACCATCTGTGTGTGTAAACACACAAATCCCAGTTCTTTCAGGAGCGAGGAGAGAGATTGTGTGTTCCTACTAAGTAGGAACAACGATCTCTCTCATCCTCTAGTCAGCCACATTCCCCCCACAGTTAGAGCACATCTAGGGAACACATTTAACCCCTTAAATTGCCCCCTAGTGTTAACCCCTTCCCTGCCAGTGACATTTATACAGTAATCAGTGGCTATTTTTAGCTGTGATCGCTGTATAAATGTCACTGGCCCCAAGAAAGTGTCAAAAGTGTTTAATGTGTCCATCGCAATGTTGCAGTCCCGATAAAAAGCGCAGATAACCGCCATTACTAGTAAAAAAAAAAGATAATAAAAATGCTATAACTTTTGTGCAAACCAATCAATATATGTTTATTGTGATTTTTCTTTTACCAAAAATATGTAGAAGAATACATATCTGCCTAAACTGATAAAGAAATTAGTTTTTTTTTTTTTTTTTTGGGACATTTATTATAGCAAAAAGAACAAAATATTGTATTTTTTTCAAAATTGTTCTTTTTTTGTTTATAGCGCAAAAAATAAAAACCACAGAGGTGATCAAATACCACCAAAAGAAAGCTATATTTGTGGGGAAAAAAGGACATACATTTTGTTTGGGTACATTGTCACAGGACCGCGCATTTGTCAGTTAAAACAACGCAGTGCCGTATCGTAAAAAAAATGCCTGGTCAGTAAGGGGGTAAATTCTTCCGGGGCTGAAGTGGTTAAAAAAGCTCATGAGAGTTAGAAAAGCTTATTTCAATTATTCTGCACTCACCTTTCCTCATTAGCTAGAAAGATGTACATTATCTGGAAACAAAGCAATGTCATACAGCAATAGAGTGTGACATAGCTATGTTTAAAAACAAAGCCATGCCACACAGGAGCAGAAAAGGTTTCTTTAACCACTTGGCCCCTGAAAGGTTTTACCCCCTTCATGATCAGGGCATTTTTTCTTTTATTCAGCATTGTTAACTGACAATTACTTGGTCATGCAACACTGTACTCAAGTGAAATTTACAATTTTTTTCACACAACTAGAGCTTTCTTTTGGTGGTATTTGATCATCACTGTTTTTTTTATTTTTTATTATATATATGAAAAAATACAGAACATGTTATAAAACATATCCAATAAAATGTCTTCATAAATTTAGGCCCAAATGTATTCTGCTACATGTCTTTGGAAAAAAACAAACTGCGTTTTGGTGACAGTATACTATATAAAATGATTGCCTGTAACCTGCTGACAAACTCATGCTGTGTCCAACAGCACAGGTCAGCATGGGGGCATGCACATGTGTACCTCTAAACCAGGGAGTACACTGTAAATGTACTGCTGGCGGTCATCAAGAGGTTAATCTAATTTCATCTAGAAGTGCGACATGGCAAAATCTGAAGCTAACGTTGACTGAATTTAGGCAAAAACAAAATCTCTGTTATTACAGAGAAATCAAGTTCTGTATAATCACACAATACTCTTGGAAACACATGCATGATACTAGGCAATGAGTATTTAATGCATCCCAAACACTGCAGCTATGCTAAAATCAGACGCAAACCACCCACCAGGGTCAATAGGAAGGAAAGGTATGCACTTTGTGAAACACTGTGCTGTGTAATTATATCTCTCTCTTCATTGTGTGCCCTCTCACTCCCTCTCTCTCTTTTTTAACTGCATCACCAGTAACAGTCAAATGTTTAACCACTTCCCTACCGCGCATAGTCATATGACGGCGGCAGGAACCCTTTGTCCCTCCGAGCCGCCGTCATATGAAGTCTTTTCTTCCCGAGCCTCAGGGGGTGCGCGTGCCCGCCACGTCACTAGGCACCCAATGTGCGTGCCCGGCGACTGTGATGGCCTCCGGGCACCAGCGATTGCCCGTGAACACAGCAGGACCGTGGATGTGTGTGTGTAAACACACACACATCCACGTCCTGACAGAGGAGAGGAGACCAATGGCGTGTTCCCAGTACAGAGGAACATCGGTCTCCTCCCCTTGTGAGTCCCGGCCCCCACAGTTAGAATCACTCCCTAGGAAACATAATTAACCCCTCAATCACCCCCTAGTGTTAACCCCTTACCTGCCAGTCACATTTGCACAGTAATCAGTGCATTTTTTATAGCACTGATCGCTGTATAAATGTGAACGGTCCCAAAATAGTGTCAGAAGTGTCTGGAGTGTCCAATGCATTATCGCAGTCATGAAAAAAGAAGGCTCTATTTGTGGGGAAAAAAATTATCAAAATTTCATATGGGCACAGTGTTGCATGACTGCGCAATTGTCATTCAAAATGTAACAGCGCTGAAAGCTGAAAATTGGTCTGGGCAGGAAGGGGGTGAAAATGCCCTGTATTGAAGTGGTTGAATATGACTGGTGATTATGAGAGACATTCTATTTACATCAGGCTTCCTGCTTGTGTGACAGGTAGCAAGATAGGTGTTTCAGCATCACAATCAGGAATGTTCCAAGACTACTAAATTACTAACTATTGTAAGGGGCGAAAACTGGACTGGCGCAAAAGAATAAAATAGTTACAGAACCACATTCAAACCCCCTAAATGTATATTTATATATAGCAAATAATAAAGATGATAGTAAAAAAGATACCTGTTAGCATGAAAAGGGCAAAAATAGCCACAAAATTCCAAGAGACAGAGGCAAACTGAGTAGAGACATTTTATAGGCTGGCTATATTTACCTATATACAGATTTTGACAAACCAGTCTCCATTGGGACGGTATCCTTGAGTAATCTCACCTGGATACTTATAACTGAGACGTATTTTCCTGCAAGGTATTGTTTGCCTTTCTTTTTTTTTTATGTTGTATGTACCCATTCATACTCTGGCTTTTCCCTATTGAACAGACAAATGTTTTTAAATGTGTATGTTTTATGATTATCATAATTTTAAAACCAATATGTTCTATTTCAGTCAGTGAGATCTGTTCTCTTTATTTTCTATCTGTAGAACCTTGATTGTGTCCTGAAGAAGCCTAACGGTGAAACGTGTTGATGGGGTTCACTGTATATTATGTATTAATATACATGATTTTTAACTCTTTGAATGCTCTATTCATGCTATGTATTTTTCAATAAATATTGTTATTTTTCAACCTTCTTTGTTGTTTCCTATGCCTCTAAAGTCCGACCAAGGTTTACTGGTTTAGTATTCCTCCATGGTCTATTGTAATTTTGCTTTCTGCCAAGCCAGAGAAAGTGAGCAAGGATTTGGCTCTTGTGAAATGATGCTTAGCTGTAGTAGCAATTGTTCTCCCTCCACAAAGGAGAAGAAATGGGAATTTTTGAAAAGCCTACTTGATATCCTTCCACAAAAGCACCAGAAGTAAAGGCTGCATTTTTAAATGGTATATGGAGACAAGTCCACAAATATCTGGATAGTGTGATCTTGTATTGATAATTAAGGAGAATCTAGAGAGAGTTTCATAACAGCTTTTTTCACCACAAAGAAATTAGGTTTCACAATTATGATTCTAAGCAGTCCATCCTGACACTGTGTTTGTAAAGCTCTATGGGCCCTGTCAAGCTAAAAACAGGGTTCAGGAAGATCAGGCATAAGATCTTCGAGAAAAGTGTGCACCACCGAAGGGATATCTTTGACAGATTCCTGGAGCCTTCTGATCCGAAAATCTGGTTTGTACCTTGGTTCGTCCTAGCGACCGTTAAGTCAAACTTGTGTCCAATAGCCACAATGCGGAAGCCCAAGTCTTTTGGGTTCCCTTTGTCACAACTTATTATGATAAAACTATATATACATTATCTACACTTTATCTAAACAAGTTCCAAATAAGCAAGACAAATATCTTAATTTAAGTTGACTTTCCCACCTTAAGACATTCTATCGTTCTCAACTGAAACAATTTAGTTTACAAAGCGTACACAGTTAATTAAAGGCCCTTGTAGTATCCGGACAATGGGGCTGATTTACCAAGATGAATGCTCTGCGCTGGTTCATACCACAATTGGTGCGCCAGATAAATTATTACTTGAGCGTATGAACCGGCGCACACGTAAGCGTAACACACAATATACCGGCGCACCGCGAATAGCGCACGCCATTATGATTAACATTCCATTCACACACGGGCAACACGACTTCCAGCGCGACTTACAACACGACTTGGGGCAACTTACAACACGACTTTAAGTCGCCCCCAGGCCAGGCGACTTTAATCTAAAAAACGGCATGGGTTCCCCTCCAAGAGCATACCAGGCCCTTCAGGTCTGGTATGGATATTAAGGGGAACAACGCGCCAAAAAAAAAAAAAAAAAAAATGAAAGGAAGAAGACCAGAAGAAAGAAGACTTTAATAAAGGACTTGTCAAATACCGTCTAATGTCATTTTTAACTATTTTTTCACCTTTTTTGGTGAAATGGTAGGGATACTTTTGTACCCCCTTACCATTTCACACAGGGGGGGAGACCGGGATCTGGGGGTCCCCTTGTTAAATGGGGCTTCCAGATTCCGATTAGCCCCCTGCCCGCAGACCCCCACAACCAACGGCCAGGGTTGTGGGGATGAGGCCCTTGTCCTCATCAACATTGGTACAAGGGCCTGATATGGAATTTTGGGGGAGCCCCACGCATTTTTTTTCTTCATTTTTTTAATTTCTTAATGCTAACATGACCTGTGTTCAAATAGCCTTTAAAAACCCATAGAAGTGAACCAGAGCAAAAATTTCAAAAGTAAAGTTGAGATGTGTGCCCGTTCAACTTATGCAAATGAACCTACGTGGCTTGACATTTACTAAGATTTTGCCAGCGCAGTGAACCAGAGCACCTGAATGGGCGCAAATGCCGCGTGAGCATGCGCAATACATAAATTGACCTAGCGCAGTTGTATTGTAAGTGTATTTGCAGGCGCCCCCAAAGCACTTTGTCTCCATGGTGGGGAGAAGGGCCTCATCCCCACAACCCTTGCCCGGTGGTTGTGGGGGTCTGCAGGCGGGGGGCTTATCGGAATCTGGAAGCCCTCTTAAACAAGGGGAACCCTAGATCCCGGCCACCCCCCTGTGTGAAATGGTAATGGGGTACAAATGTAACCCTACCATTTCACCAAAAATTTCTGAAAATGGTAAAAAAAAACACAAGACATGGCTTGGGACAAGTCCTTTATTAAAAAATTTAAAAATAAAAGTGTCCCACGAAGTCCATTCATCCCCGCCCCCTCTGATGCTACGGAGAAGCCATAGGGATGTCCCCCGGCATCAGAGGGGGCGGGGTCACCCAGCGACTTCATCATGTGGCCCCGCCCTCAGTTATAAAAGAACTGTCACCTGAGAGGCTGGTGATTATGGCGGGTGCCTCCCATGGAGGCAGATTGTAGGTGGCGTATGGCTTTTTTTTTTACCATTTTCACACATTTTTTGTAAAATGGTAGGGGTACATTTGGCCCGTTACCATTTCACACAGTGGGCCGGGATCTGGGGGTCCCCTTGTTAAAGGGGGCTTCCAGATTTCGATAAACTCACATACCCCCACAACCACCGGGCAAGGGTTGTGGGGATGAGGCCCTTCTCCCCATCAACATAGGGACAAGGTGCTTTGGGGGGGCCGCTAACCCCAAAGCACCCTCCCCATGTTAAGGGCATGTGGCCTGGTATGGTTCAGTAGGGGGGGCGCTCTCTCGTCCCCCCCCCCATCTTTTCCTGCAGCCTGCCAGGTTGCGTGCTCGGATAAGGGTCTGATATGGATTTTTGGGGGACCCCGCGCCATTTTTTTTATTTTGGCGTGGGGTTCCCCTTAATATCCATACCAGACCTGAAGGGCCTGGTATGGAATTTGGGGGGACCCCACACATTTTTTTTTTAAATTTTGGTTTGGTGTTCCCGTTAATATTCATACCAGACCCGAAGGGACTGACAATTCATTATAGCTGCGAGTACTTTTAAATTACTTTTTTTCCTTTAGAAATGTAATTTTGCTCTGGGACTGTTCTAAACACGGGAAACAGGCGCCACTTTACAGGCATACTACAGACAACCCCCAGGTATAAAATTTAAAGGAATATTTAACTTTTATTGTTTCACTTTAAGCATTATTAAAATCACTGCTCCCGAAAAAAACTGCCGTTTTTAAAACTTTTTTTTGCATTGATACATGTCCCCTGGGGCAGGACCCAGGCCCCCAAACACTTTTTAAGACAATAACTTGCGTATAAGCCATTAAAATGAGCACTTTTGATTTTTCATGTTCGTGTCCCATAGACTTCTTTAACGGTGTTTGCGCTTTCAAACAACCTTTTTGCCTGTTCGCATGTTCTGCTGCGAACCGAACCGGGGGGGGGGGGGGTGTTCGGCTCATCCCTAGTGGCCAGATAGATTTGTGGACACAATAAATTAACAATATTGAATCCTATGGACTAAGACTGGGATGCCATTAAAGTTCATGTGAGTGTAAAGGCAGGTGTCCCAATTTGACAATATAGTGTATATGTATATACATATACTCTATTTTTACAGACAATTTCGAAACTTTTACACAATTATTTTAGTGTCTATGTATGTCACAAACGGGCTATTATTTATGATGTTTGTGTGTGACTTGTTGTAATAAATATTAATTTATTTTTGATAGCTCAGCCTGTAATTACATCGATCTTTTGTGTTTACTTAAAAAATTATACCTGGGTAAAATTAACTCTAGTTAATTAAGTCAGTTAAATGATTCTTATATTGGAGGCACTGTGATCCAATCAATTTAATTGACTAAATTAATCATTCAGGCATTCCCTGACATAACAGATTTAATATCTGCAGTATCCTGAGATGCTGTTTTACATAGGATCCTATCCAAAATATCAGAGAATTTAGTAAATAAAGAGTGAGAGTCTGAGTCCATATAGTCAGCACCATAGAGTCCCACAGCTAGATCAGGCAGAGTTGGAGTATGGAAGAATCCCCTGGTTGGGACACTATGAGATTGTCCATGGCCTCCTTTATAAGCTTCTCAGTAGAGGCAGGGGAGTCTCTATTATAAACAGGGTTACTCACGTGTGTTGTGTGGGTTCAAATAATCACCCCCATCCTCCTTTATAAAACAGTTTCCCATGGCTGAGATGTAGTTGCAGTCACCATCCTGGAATGCTCTGGCTGGGCCTGTTCTACTGGTGGCAGCTAAGAATGAGCTTGGCACTCTGGCATGGGAAGAGAGATTATGTTTTACCCCCACTCTGTTGGCAGTGTGCCAGACTGTGGTCGCTATGGCTATGGAATTTCATCCTGGGCCGAATGGAGCACTCAGGTTACACCACCATCATGGAGAGCTCTGCGCATGGGCCCCCCAGACCAGTCATTTTCTTAAAGGAAATACGTAATAACAAAGTTCGGAAGCAATCTCTTCCATTAAAGGTTTCCAAAGTAAAGTCCTAGATCCATATAACTCAGTGTTGAGACAATAGACTTCCATCTAGCTAACAGACTGGGAAAATTACTTCTGTTACACAGTCCTCATATGAAATGCAGGTACAGTTATCAGCTTGCACATAAACCATTATCTATATAAGACAGCAGTGCTTTTCAGGCACAGAAAATAGCACCTTCACCAGATAAGGAATATTAGATTGTAGAATGATCACTGTGTACAAATAACTGTTAGACAGTGTGCCAAGTAATTTACATTTCATAAATCACTTGGCTCCTATATTTGCGTTTTTATCTTTTAAAAGGCATAAACCAATCATCATTCAGGATGATTTATAAATTACTATAAAATATTTAAGAGCTTTTGCTAATCAGTATCCTGCTTAAAGGGTTACCAATAAAATTACTAGCCAGATACATCACCTGTCTCAAAAAAAGAGAGAAAAACATATAGCATGTTTGTGCCCTTAGGTTGACAAATACAGTATGTTTTCATTGATGTGCAATGTTGTGTATTTATTTTTACTTCTTAAGATTTTACTTCTTAAGATTTTATGGGATAAAAATTGTATATTTGGAGGTAAAGCACCTGTGCACAACGTATCAGTATTCATACCTGATGGGGTCCCAAGACAGGATTATATGTTATAAGCTCTAGGGCTACCTTCCTATATTGTATACTGTGGCCATTTTGTTTTTATTGGATAGAACACCATTGGAAAACACCCATCTAGATTCTTGCTAAACACGTTTACAATGGGGGGACATAAAAGCACAATTTCTAGCCAAAACTTGTATGAATTGACACTGCAAAATTGACCTAGTTAAGTAAGTACCAATTTGATAGTACATGTGAATTTTCTTCTTTTTTTTTGGGGGGGGGGGGGGGTTAAATTGGTATTTAGGGGCTAAAGTACATTTAGGCTTAGAGTCAAAGGGGGAAAAAACCTTAAGGGTTTGCTGGAGGTTTATAGTCCTATTTGGATAAACAATAAAAAGACTCAGTCCTCAGCAGTTCTCCAACTGCTGTACTCTTTACCCTGCAGTCTCACCCACACACAAATCCAGGACTGATTGTCTTCTGGGTTGAGTAACACCCCCATATCAAGAGAATGCAGAAGAGAACAGCACAGTGTAATGAAATAATGTCACTCTCTGCAACATTTAAGATCCATTTACTACTGAAGAAAGAATGGGGAGCTAGGAACTGCCATAGGGGACACGTAGCAATGGGCAACAAAATCTAAATATACCATACAGAGGGAGAGGGTCCTCTTTTTCATGAAACTTCATGGGTGACGAAAGAAAAACACCATTGATTTCTATTACATGCTTTGGAGATGCTTTTTTAAGTTGTATGCAGTGTTAAGGAACGGTGTGATGCTGGGGTGCTGGAGTTAAAATAGTAGTATGTGCAAAACTTTCTTTTTTCATTTAGGATAGAGCAAGTGAGGGTTATAACCCCTGTCAGATTTTTTTTTCTCCATCCCATTTTAAAGATTTACCTTCACTTCCTATCCCAGAGCCAAATAGTTAGTGAGAAGAAATCCCTGCAAATTTAGGAAATCCCTTTGGGATTCCCAGGTCACCAAAAGATTTCCCCTCCATTACTTTTCTGGGGACAACCCAAAATGTGAGATTTTCTTTTACTTTCATTTTTAATGATAATGGTAAACAGGACAATCAGAGAGGGCGAATCTCCCTAATGGGGACACAGACAGCCTAATAAAAATGGACAGGGATTCTAATCCCTCTCCACTCTATCCAAAACTAAAAAAAAGTTTTGCCTTTAGTTATACCGTAAGAAGTAGAGCTATGATTCTGGCACTGAGAATGAGTGTAGCAAGAAAAGAAAAGGAGGGTAGCCAGGGGAAAGGGCAGGAAGCTCCAAAAATAGGGCATATCATCCTATGTCTATAGGCTTCTCACCCTTCCCCAAATATTCCTCCAATGAGAAAATTGTTTGAGGGGCTTCCTGGTGGACTGTCAGCTGCCATAGAATTACAGTTGTGTTTATGTAACTTGTTTATTTTACATGTTATTTGCATGGTTACAGAATTATTTGGCCAGTTTCTCTAGTGAAAGACTTCTTATCCAAGGACACATAGCAACCATGTATTTTGGGCCTGCTAATGCACCCTTCTCTTCTTCCTTAAGGGTGTATAACAACCATTTATTTTGGGCCTATAATGTGCACTTTTTCTTCTCCTCCACAAGGGATCAGAGCAGCCATTTACCTTTCTAGTGTTGCTCCTGCACCCTCATTCTCCTCTGCTAATCATGCCCTATTGCTCCAAAGCACCCCCTATGTTGTCCCCCATTTGTCATTGCAGTCATTACATTTATTAAGTCGGGTGTTTGGCTCCACCACACTGGTGGCATACAGTGGCTGCAGGTTAAAAATGAAAGGGCAAAGGCTATCCACCTAGTAAACTGTAAACAAACAGACCTAAAGGGAGAGTCTGGGGTTCTGCATGCAAATGTAGTGGGTCAATTTATTATACACTACCTTGTCCCTATGCAAAAATTTGAACATTGGGTTCCTTGCAAGATAAGGCCACTATCTCAGACATTCTCCTTGTAGAGGTGATGATGGCAACAATTAGTTAGTTTGGTGTTATCCACACATTGATAGCATAATGGAAATGGTGGAGACTGAATTCATATGAGTAGGGTGTCTCACTCGAGAACCCAAGAAAACAGGAAATATTAATTAGCACATAAAACACAGTCCTAAAGCAGATGAATGAAGAGGTTTTTTTTATTATTTAAGCTATCAAATAAAAAGTGTATATCCAGTATTGAATTGAAAGAAATATTTCACAGAAAATAACTACAAGTATTGCACAGGTCCAGTGTGTGAGCAGCTTGATCAGGCTGTAATTTCTAATGGGAAGACAGGACGGGTTTTATAAAGATCTACAAATTAGAGTGAATTATTGCACCAACAATAGCCATAAATATTAAGCAATGCATGCACAATATGTAAGCAGATTTATTAAACAAAAAGGTTAATAGCCTGATAAAAGGGTGGAAGAGGTCTGGCAGCTACAAAGTAAGCAGAGGAAACAGTTACAGCAAGAGAAAAAAAAACAAAAGCAAACAAAAAAGGATGAAAATGACCTTATGCATTGAAGACACACTGGGCACAATCATGAAAATATGAAATACACTCATAATTACCCAGTTAGATTTTCTGAAGCTTCTAATAAGTCTGATGATAAAATATTGCTGACTCCTATTTAGGGAGATAAGAGGTATCAGGGGTAGTTCAGCTGAACTATGCAGCATGTAACCCCTAGGAGAGGCATATCTTTACCAAACTCAAGAATGCTAAGCAGAGATAGACACGAAAGGGGGCACAATGTGGTGCATTGAAAGCTTACAATTACAAACCATCCTCTTTCTTGAGCCTGGTGGAAAAGAGACTGGCACCAGCAACGTGTAGTCATTTATTTTATTTTCCATACATTTCTTGCAATAAATAAAAATGTATAATAGCATAGATTTCAGATTTATTCATATACAATTTTTTATTTTATTCATTGATTTATTTTATATTGTTCCTTACTTGCTTTGTTATATTACTTGCCTTATTTTTGTGTATTAGTTCTGTGATTGCCCCATTTAATTTGTATAATTTTAAAGTCTTAGGTTGTGTACTTTTTTCTTATTATGTTCAGATTAATCCATCGCCTGCCCTCTATCTATCCAACAGAATGCACGTGCTTCCATTGTGGAGACTCTTAAAAGTCAGAGTTGGGGACTACAGGTAACAGGGTTCCTTGATGGGGCCTGTAGCTTACACATGTATTTGCAAATGTGTGGAGACTAAACCCCTATTTTTAAAGCATACTGTTAGACAGGTAAATTCGGTTGGTTGCAGGCTGGTCGGTAAGTTGAGCTTGGAAATTTCTTTGGTTTTATTTGACATACGTTGCCCTTCCCATGCTCCTTGCTGCAAAGGCCAGGTATAGATGGGGGCAGTGGCCATTTGTTTGTATAATTATGGTACATACCGCTACTTTCCATACTGCAGAGCTCTGTTTTCACAATTCTCATATTTATGTTTTACCTGTTTTATTACTATTTTGCATTCTCGGTTCTGGTGAAGATCTGCATTCTCTTGGAGTTTCAGGCTGTATAGTTTTGCTAATGTAGATACTCCCTGATACCTGCTATCATCCTAAATGGAGTCAAATGAGCTCTAAAGTCCATGCCAGTGATTGCAATTTTTTATCATCAGTCTTACTGAAGGCTACATCTGACTGGGCAATTGTGAGTGCATTTCTTATCTCTAATAGTTGAACCCAGTGTTCTTTAATGCACAAGGTCATTTAAGCAGATTTATTAGTCCACAATTCAGTTGGAAATGACAAGGCAGGATTTATTTTTACATTCAATTTTTTAGGATGGTGAGAACAGACAGGTTTAATAAAGAAATCAAAAGTAAGGTGTATTATTTCACACAAAAAGGCAAAAAAAAATGCAAGTCTTAAATGCACACCATGTAAGGAGCTTTAGTAGGATGGGTGAAACCAGGCAGATTTATAATCAAGACATCAAACTAGAATTGCAAGCAGAAGCCATAAAAATAGCATCAGAAGACGTCAAAATTAAAATTGCAAGCAGAAGCCCAGCAGCTAAAGAGCAGCTGCTGTTTTTGTAGTAAGGACTGCTGGGTCTATGCACTGTGAATGTGAAGGGATTACATAATAATACATGTTTCAGGCTGTATGTACTGTGAAGTAATTCTTACTCAAAGATATTCACAGTTTATAACAAGATGAGTTTTTCAGTTGGTTTCTAAGTCCAGGTTCACATCTATGCGGCTGCACTTGATGCATTTTTCAGGCACATTTTGCAGTCCTTTTTTTCCCACAAATAGAGCTTTCTTTTGATGGTATTTGATTGCCTCTGCCATTTTTATTTTTTGCGATATAAACGTAAAAAGACCGAAAATTTTGAAAAAAAAAATAATATTTTTTACTTTTTGTCATAAAAAAATGTAATAAACTCAATGTTAGTCATACATTTAGGCCAAAATGTATTCAGCCACATGTATTTGGTAAAAAAAAAATGTCACTAAGTGTATATTTATTGGTTTGCACAAAAGTTATAGCGTCTACAAACTAGGGTACATTTTCGGGAATTTACGCAGCTTTTCGTTTCTTACTGCCTATCTCAATTCTTGAGGTGCTAAAATGGCAGGGCAGTACAATCCCCCCCCCCAAATGACCCCATATTGGAAAGTAGAAACCCCAAGGAAATTGCTGAGAGGCATGTTGAGCCCATTGAATATTTTCTTTTTTTGTCACAAGTGAATGAAAAATTACAAAAAAAAAATGACACAAAGTTGTCACTAAATGATATATTGCTCACATATGCCAGGGTTATATGTGAAATTACACCCCAAAATACATTCTGTTGCTTCTCCTGAGTATGAGGATACCTCATGTGTGAGACTTTTCGGGAGCCTAGCCGCGTACAGGACCCCGAAATCTAAGCACCGCCTTCAGGATTTCTAAGGGCGTAGTTTTTGATTTCACTCCTCACTACCTATCAGAGTTTCAAAGGCCATAAAATGCCAATATAGCACAAAACCCCCCAAATGACCCCATTTTTGAAAGTAGACACCCCAAGCTATCTGCTGATAGGCATGTTGAGTCCATGGAATATTTTATATTTTGCCACAAGTTGTGGGAAAATTACAATTATTTTTTTGTTTGCACAAAGTTGTCACTAAATGATATATTGCTCAAACATGCCATGGGCATATGTGGAATGACACCCCAAAATACATTCTGCTGCTTTTCCTGAGTACGAGGATACCACATGTGTGAGACTTTTTGGGAGCCTAGCCGTGTGCAGGACTTGAAAACCAATCACCGCCTTCAGGCTTATCTATCACAGTTTCGGAGGCCATGAAATGCCCAGATAGCACAAAAAAAACCCCAAATGACCCAATTTTGGAAAGTAGACACCCCAAGCTATTTGCTGAGAGGCATGTTGAGTATTTAGCAGGTCCTGCTTTTTGTTACAAAGTTTTGAAAATTGAAAAAAGAAAAAAAAATGTATTTTCTTTCTTCATTTTCAAAAATAAATGAGATCTGCAAAATACTCACCATGCCTCTTATAAAATACCTTGGGGGATGTCTACTTTCCAAAATGGGGTCATTTGGGGGGGGGGGGGGTTGTGCTATCTGGACATTTCAGGGCCTCCGTAACTGTGATAGGTAGTGAGGAGTAAAATCACAATTTTACACCTTTAGAAATCCTGAAGGCGTTGATTGGTTTTTGGGGTCCTGTACGCAACTAGGCTTACCATACCTGCAAACCAAATACAATAAAACATAGTAAAAATAAAACATTGCAATCTGTGCCTAAAAAAATATATGCCGAAGCATGGGGGCAATCCGGCCCTAATGTTAGGAGCAAATTGCTCCTCCACCCCTGCCCCCATGCTTCGGCATTTACGGTATGCTCTTTTTTTAACTGTGGTGGTGAAATCACCTCCGAAAGCGCTGGAGTCACGGCTTTATGTATCGTGGGAGCAAACGCTGTTGCTGTCAAAATAAATAAACCCGTGCTGCAGCTGAATGGCATACCTGCTAAGCAAATGATGGTTAACAATAAAACAAACATTACAGTATAACATACCATACCTGCAAAGCGAATACAATAAAACATAGTAAAAATAAAACAGAGAGAGAACGATATATCTAGAACAATAGTGAGCGAACAGTAGAGTGGACAGTAGAGAGCGAACATAGGAGAACCATAGAGAGAGAGAGAAGAAAAATACAACCACAACTATTTTTAGCTTTTTTATTTTTTTTTGTGTGTTTTTTTTTCACTTTTAGAAAAACTGTAAACTGAATGTTGCAGATTAGGGTCTCTCAAAATGTAATGGCCATCACATCTTTCAAGCCCCCAAGACCCCCTCTTAGTATGACGGTGATTTGCCTGCCCGTGCTATTCTGCCGCAGTACAACTGCAGCGGCTGGTCAGGGACAGGTTAAAAACGACGTCAGCCACGGAAGATTTTACCCCCTTCCCGAAAAGAGCACTTTTTACAATTTGACACTGTGTTGCTTTAACTGACAATTGCACGGTCATGCAATGCTGTACCCAAACGAAATGTGCGTCCTTTTTTCCCCACAAATAGAGCTTTCTTTTGGTGGTATTTTATCATCTCTGCGGTTTTAATTTTTTCTGCTATGAACAAAAAAAGAGCAACAATTTTGAAAAAAAATTATTTTTTACTTTCTGCTATAATAAATATCCCCCAATTTAAAAAAAAATAAAAATTTCTTTATCAGTTTATGCCAATATGTATTCTACTACATATTTTTGGTAAAAAAAATTGCAATAAGCGTATATTGATTGGTTTGCGCAAAAGTTATAGCATCTACAAACTATGGAAAAGATTTATGACATTTTTATGGCATTTTTATTTTTTTAATTTTTTTACTAGTAATGGCAGTGATCTGCGATTTTTAGCAGTATTGCAACATTGCGATGGACAGATCGGACACTTTTGACACATTTTTGGGACCATTGACAATTATGCAGCGATCAGTGCTATAAAAATGCACTGATTACTGCGTAAATGTCACTGGCAGGGAAGGGGTTAACACTAGGGGGCGATCAAGGGGTTAAATGTGTGTACCCTCAGTGTGTTCTAACTGTATGGGGATAAGACTGAGTAAGAGAGGAGACATATCGCTGTTCCTACTTACTAGGAACAAACTACATGTCTCCTCTCCTCTGACAGCACAGGGATTTTTGTGTTTACACACACAAATCCCTGTGCTATCTCTCGTGCACCCAATTGCACGTGGCTGGCGGTCGTGCCACATGCGCCCTCTGGTGGCCAAAAATGGGAAGGACGTACCCATGCAGGGTTTCAACCAGGAGAGCCATTCTGCTGCAGTATATCTGCGTGAGACGGTCAGGAACCGGTTACACACTCGTTTTTTATGCAGTTTTGCATGCAGTTATAAAGCATTTTACGCTTTTTTTTCTCTTTAAACACACTGTAAATACACAGTACATTGCTGACTGCTAAGGAGGCGGTGGGGAAGCCGGCCACCATGTTCTTGACAACTGATAAGTCATCAGCTGTCAGCCAGCAAGAGAAAAAATTGCGAAAAAAACGGCATGGGTTCTCCTCCAGGCCCTTATCTGAGCATGCAGCCTGGCAGGTCAGGAAATGGAGGGGACAAGCGAGCGCCCCCCCCCCCCCAAACCATACCAGGCTATATGCCCTCAACATGGGGATGTGTGCTACCTTGCACCAGAGGGAGAAGACACATTGGTGCTACGACAGGGGGCATTTTGTGGGTTGTGGGGAAGAGGCCCTTGTCCCCATCAACATGGGAGCAAGGTGCTTTGTCCCTGCCCCAAAGCACCTATCCCCCATGTTGAGGACATGTGGCCTGGTATGGTTCAGGAGGGGGGCACTCACTCATTCCCTCCCTTTCCTGACCTGTATGGATTTTTGGGGGGGAACCCACAACATTTTTAAAAATGTAATTTGTGTAGGGGAGCTCCCCTCCAAATCCATACTAGACCCAAAGGGCCTGGTATGGACCTGGGGGGAACCCCACAACGTTTTTTTTCACGATTTGTTTTTTTTTTGCCTGCAATATTTTTTATTTACATTCTGCTGTGAACGGATGACTCATCGGTTGTTAAGGATGCTGCGTCCGGCTTCCTGGCTCCTAGCAACCAGCTGTATACAGTGTTTAACCGGTTCCCGCCTGGCTCCTGTACATATACGTTGGTAGAATGGCACGGCTGGGCAAAGTAACATACCCGTACGTTACTTTGAATTTCCTGCCATGTGCGCGCGCCTGCAGATGTCTCCGTGACCGTGGTCACAGATCCCGCGGACTCGATCACTGTGGGGATACCCGCGATTGTGTCACGGAGCTCAAGAATGGGGAGATGTCAATGTAAACAGCATCTCCCGTTCTGCCTAGTGACATCACACTGATTGTCTGCTCCCTGTCATCGGGAGCAGCGATCAGTGTGGTGTCACACACAGCCACGCCCCCATACAGTTAGAAACACGCCCCTAGGAACATTTAACCCCTACACAGCCACCTAGTGGTTAACCCCTTCACTGCCAGTGAAATTTTTACAGTAATCAATGCAATTTTATAGCATCGATCGCTGTATTAATGTCAATGGTCCCAAAAATGTGTCAAAATTGTCCGATGTGTCCGCCAAAATGTCACAGTCATGATAAAAATCGCTGATCGCCACAATTACTAGTAAAAAAAAAAATGATTAATAAAAATGCCAAAAAACTATCCCCTATTTTGTAAACACTATAACTTTTGCGCAAACCAATCAATAAACACTTATTGCTATTTGTTTTTTACCAAAAATATGTAGAAGAATACGTATCGGCCTAAACTGAGGAAAACTATTTATAGCGCAAAAAATAAAAACCGCAGCGGTGATCAAATACCACCAAAAGAAAGCTCTATTTGTGGGGAAAAAAAGGATGCCAATTTTGTTTGGGAGCCACGTCGCTCGACCGCGCAATTGTCAGTTAAAGCGACGCAGTGCCGAATCGCAAAAAACGCTCTGGTCAGGAAGGGGGTAAATCCTTCTGGGGCTGAAGTGGCTAAACAGAAAAATAATATGTACCTTCATGGGCAGTTTACTAAATATACATGTTAGCCAGAGTAGGTTAGTAGACACGCATTTAACATCATACACAAATAATGGGTAAATACTAAAAAAGTACTTTCATTTGTTTATCTAAAACTAACTTGCAGTACACACCCCAGTGAGTTGTTTAGGTGTAAATATCTATGTTAGCATTGTCCTATTACATAAACACATTCTTGGCAGGAACAGTTTCCGTTGGTTTAAGATAATTAAATACAAACATTAGGCTCTAGATATAGAGAAGGCAGATGATGTAGTGGTATTTTGTATCTGATATAATGAGCCTAGCTTTATATCTGCTGCATAAAATAATAAAACAAATAAGAGGTTACTGTAATTAAAATGCCAGGGTGGGCATTCAGCAGCCTCCAGACTAACTCTCTGTGCAAATTATTATCAGAGTATTCTTGTGGGTGCATGAGCTACAACAATAGGTATAATAGGTTATTAGAGTAAAGTTTTACTTTGACATTTGTATGATAAATCTGAAGGCAATTAGATTGAAAATCCTTTATTAGATCAAGCAAGTGTACCAATTACTGTAAAGAAGGATGAGTACTTAAATTTTAATTGAAATTTGAGTACATGATGCATTCCCAGAGGGGCTGTTAGAAAATCAGCAAGTGACACTGTGAGCACAATTAGATCACAGTTTTAGGAAGGCAAGACCTGAGTCACAGTCCAACAGACAACTTCATTCAGATAAATGGGCAGGCTATTTTTTAATATTAACACAGCTAGTGGCATTGCTAGGATGGTTTACAATGAAAACCATCTAGGTTTAATAGTAAAATAACCAGTTTGCTGAAGCTGAGATTAAATGAGAGCTTGACACATCTATTGATTTTTTTAAGGAGAGATTAGACTGATAAATAAAGGTCAATGTTGGACAAGCCAAAACTGATCAAACTAAATCAGCATTTTATTAAAGTTATGTGACTGAGAGTGCTACAGATAATCATTAAAGCCCTTACATTGTCATTACATTGTCACCCTAAAGACACAAACGGCATGACACACATTAATACAGATTTAAAAACATAGGAAATGCCTCCACTGTTTATTGAATTACTCATGTTAAATGATGGAAACTTCTCATATAAGCTTACATAAGTATGCACTTGTAGCGTACCCCCCGCAGAAGCCGCTAGTTTGGTAATCCCTCTGGAGTTATTCTTCTTTCACTGAACTAAGTGGTGTAATACCTCAACCACTCTGACACACCCTTTATACAAAGAAACCACATCAGTTTAAAATGACCTTGAGTATATTGAAGGTAAGGGATTCAACAAAGACAAGTTTATACAACTATAATCTTAACCTTGTAATGATTTACTACTATGCAATGCAGTCGAAAAACAGACTAGAGATTTATGAATTTTTTTTAAAACATGATGACTGGGCACAGATTCCACCATGCTTATAACTTGACCTGTAACAGGACCACAAGAGTCCAAACAGAGTAGCTAAAAAAAAATATGAAAAAAAAAAAAGAAATTCAGGGAGCTAAGCTACCTTCGTGACTCAGAGATGGCTCTGCTAAACCAAAGTTGCCTGGAGGGCTTTGATTTGTCTTAAAAACATTCTTTAATAAAATAAATAGTGAGACAAGTTCTAATAATTAAGATAAGAGGATATTGTTCCCAAAATGTAATCTCTTTTTTTTTTTGGTTTTGCTAGCTTAGTTGGGGCCCTTTTTGATGGTGCAAAAGTGGTGAATATTGGTAGGTCCACCAATCCTTTTAAAGGTGTTTGTGAGGTGATACTTTAAAAAAGAGAGGAAACAATAATGCCTCGTACACACGAGTGGAATTTCCCGCGGGAATGTCCGCCGGACTGAAGTCCGCCGGCGCCCACACATGGGCGGATTGTCCTGCGGACTTCAGTTGCCTATGATGTCACAGTCCCAGCATCCTCCGGGACTGTGACATCATAGGGGGGCGGGGTCACCATGTGACATGAGCATGTGACCCCGCCTCCTTGTCCCTATATAAGTCCCAGCACAGCGCGTCTCTGCCATTCCGGCCAGAGAGAGCGACGAGTCAACATCGGAAGAAGAAGGCGGTGGCGACGGCGCAAAAAGCGACGACAGCGGCAAGAACAGAAGAGACCCCGGAAGACCCCCGAAGGCGGATCGAGACCCCCAGACGACGGCGGCGACAACGAAGAAGGTAGCCGGGCTCCTCTGCTCGGTAAAAGAGCTAGGTAAAATAGCGGAGGAGTCCGGCGAGAAGACCCCCCCAAGACTGAAGAAGACCCCCGGAGCAGTGCAATAAAATATTTTTTTAAAAATTGTGTGGTATTTTTTGTTTACACTTTACACTTTAGGTGAATGGGTAGGGGTACATCGTACCCCATACTCATTCACATAGGGTGGGGGGCTGGGATCTGGGGGCTCCTGAATTCCGATAAGCCCCCCGCCCGCAGACCCCGACAACCAACGGCCAGGGTTGTCGGGAAGAGGACCTTGTCCTCATCAACATGGGAACAAGGTGCTTTGGGTCCCAGGGCACCCCCCATGTTGAGGGCACGCGGCCTAGTACTGCTCAGGAGGGGGGGGTACTTGCTCCCACCCCTTTCCTGGCCGGCCGGGCTGCGTGCTCGGATAAGGGTCTGAGATGGATTTGGGGGGATCCCCACGCTGTTTTTTCGGCGTAGGGATTCCCTTCAAATCCATGCCAGGTGACGGGGCTAGCGCGGCGGCATTCACTGCCTTCACTAGTCCCGTCTACCTGCAGTTACGTTCTAAATGAACGGACTTTGCTCCGTGTGTGTGGGCAAGTCCGTTCATTTTCAAAAGTCCCGCTGACTTTTTCCGCGGATTGTCCGCCGGAGAAGTCCAAGGGTGTGTGGGCAAGTCACACGCTCGGAAAGTCCGGCGAAGCCCCGCTGGAAGGTCCGGCGGTTTGTCGCCGGACTAGGTCCGGCGGACATTCCCGCGGGAAAGTCCGAGCGTTTGTACGAGGCATAAGAGGTGAAGATAATTTAAAAACTCTAACAGGAGGAGAGAGTACAATGAATTCTATTTCTATTCGATATCCTAAAACATGTGATATAGCCGTATCTGTGTCTGTAATTTGTGTAAAATGGGTTTGACAACCCCCTCTAACCAATCCTTGTTTGCTAGTCTTAATGGCGGAGGGACACCTTTCAACTTTATAGCTCGAACTCCAGATAGACTGACCTAATGTATGGAGGTATGATGAGGGGCCTCCAGGTCCGTACTGAGATGTACAGACTGTAAGGCTACTTTCACACTGAGGTGGGGGAGCGTTAGCGGTAAGTTCGCTAAAGGCGCTTTTCGGCCGATAGCGGGCGCTTTTAAATCCTGCTAGTGGCCGAGGAAAGGGTTAAACGCGCCCAAAAAGCACCGCCGTCGAAGCATTTTGCAGGCGCGTCAGCATCGCTGCCCAATGATTTCAATAGCGGGTGGGCGGTTTGGGAGTAGTGTATATACTGCTCCCGCATCACCCCAAAGATGCTGCAGCACTCACACTGGGCCTGCAGAAGAGGCAGTTTACAGGCGCTTTCCAGGCACTATTTTTAGTGCAGAAAACGCCTGTAAAACGCCTCAGTGTGAAAGTAGCTTAAGTGATATTGGGAAAGACTTTCCTTGACTCACTGAGAAGTCACTATAATTGGCTGGAGTCCTCACCTTAAAACACTGAGAGGCATATGCAGAAATATATACGATCTAAGTCCCTTCAAGAAATAACCACTGGCCACACCTTTTTGTAATGGTAGCCACAAGTAAAGCTTGTTGCTGACTATTCAAGAAAGCTACAGTTTCTCTGAAATATTGCTGACTGTTAAAGATGGCTACTGTCTTTTTTTTCTGAAGTAATGGTGGCCAGAAGTGAAACTGACAGCTTTGATGATTGTTAAAGATGACTGCTGTCCTTTCCCTGAGGTAATTGTGACTGTGTGTGAAAACTGACAGTTTCTCTGAAATATTGCTGCCATCCTCTCTCTGAGATAATGGTTGCTGGAAGTGAAACTGGCAGCTTAGTTGATTAACCACTTCAGCCCCGAAAAATAATTTACCCCTTCCTGACCAGAGCACTTTTTGCGATTTGGCACTGCGTCGCTTTAACTGACAATCGCGCGGTCCTGCAACGTTGTACCCAAACAAAATAGACGTCCTTTTTTTCCGACAAATAGAGCTTTCTTTTGGTGGTATTTGATCGCCTCTGAGGTTTTTATTTTTTGCGCTATAAACAAAAAATGTTTTGAAAAAAACACATTATTTTTTACTTTTTGCTATAATAAATATCCCCCAAAAATATATAAAAAAACATTTTTTTCCCCAGTTTAAGCTGATATGTAATCTTCTACATATTTTTGTTAAAAAAAAATGCAAAAAAAAAAAAATGCAAAATAGGGGATAGATTTATAGCATTTTTATTATTTTTTTTACTAGTAATGGCTGAAACTGACAGCTCTGTTGATTGTAAAAGATGGCTGCTGTCCTCTCCCTGAGGTCCCTTGGCAGATACGTAGGTTGTGCTGCACGACAGGGAAATCTTCCAGGCTTGATATTAAAATTCCTGCTTCCTTCCTCTTCTCCGGTTTGACCACGAAGAATTAGAACTTTTTTGAGGCATTCCTCCTCATTGGTTTGCTCCTCCCCCTCGTCTGCAAAGCTTTTTGGAAATTGTAGCTTCACTTCCGCAACAGTGTCATGTGATTCCATGTACCAAAACTATATTTTGCATCCTCCTTTGCTTGACAGCATCTCCTTCTTGCTAATCAATGATAACTGGGGGGGGGGGCAATATAATGTGCCTATAGAGGCTGTGCTGATAGTCACACTGGGTCTTATTGTCCCCCAACCTCCTTACAAAAAGGATACTTTATACTAGCCCCTGGCTATACATTTAAAGGAGATCTATGGTCACAGGATACACTTTCATTTTATAACATCAGCATTGTAATAGCATTATAAACAATAGTTATTTTTTGCCAATTCAGTATAAGCTTACTCTTACTTTCAATTTCTAAAGACTACATATCCCATGGTACCTTTCTGCCTGTAAGCAGTGAATCCTATACTCACTCCACCTCCTGAAACTCCTCCTCTTAACAGTCTGTAGTTTAGAAGGCAGGCTCTGTGAAACATGTGACACAACAGTGCCTACTCACAGAGCATGAAGAATGTGCTTCATGGAATTCAAGGAAGCAAATGTGTGGGATTCTTCACATAGTAAGTTTACAAACTTCAAGGTCATTCAGAATAATAGGAGTAAGCAAGAAATAGTTGAAATGCAGTTTGGAATCTATTACAATGATTTTAAATTTTGACCATAGATATGTTTTAAGCAAATGGTATCCTTAAAAAAACAAATATGTCTCCAGGAATGATATCTTATTTAATACCAGCAGACTAACATACACCAGCTCAGAGGTTTATTTAAACAAAGTCATATTTTAGAAATATATGCCATGACTGTAGAATAAGCAGTTCTCCAAAAAAAAGCACTTAAACTCATAGACGAAATAGACAAATGGCATAGATAATATGGTAAATACTATAGACAGATCGTAATTCCCAGTCAATCTAAACTTCCATGACCTTTTGGAGGTTCACAACTGACAAACAGCAATCAAGAGTGTTTTGTTTTCAAAACCAACATAGAAAACATAACATTTTGTGCAGATGTATTTTGATTGTGCTTTTTTTTTTTTTTTAGCCAAACTGCAAAATTTTTTATCTGTCAGTGTTAGTCACTTGGCAATGAGTTTGGTTGGGATCTGTCAATCAAACATTTGCTCTCCCTCTCGTAATTTCAAATAAAATAAAAAATAAATGTCATTACTGCTGCTTTTGGAGCAGCCAAGCACTTAAAATGATGTCTACATTATCTAGGAAGAAGTGTGGTGGTTAAGTTGCACTAAAAAAAAATGGCATTTACAATAAAAATGTTAGAGACAGAAGTTATAAAATGTATCACCAATGCAGTAAAAAAAAAAAAAACACTGCAGTTTCCAAACTTGTTGTAAAGTGGCAGCAGATTGATTCCTCCCTGCCAAACAGCTGACATTGTTGACTGGAGGGCTTGTTTATGTTTGCAGTCGCAACAGACTTAGAACTATGGTACCACTCAAATCTCTTTCTCCCAGTATATGTGAACTATTTTAGTAAAGCCATCAGAGAAGGAGGGTAGCGTTGAAGTTAAGCCATAACAACTTATTACCACAAAGACATCTGAAGGCATGGCTGCTTTTTAAGTAGGCACCTCTGATATTTGTCATGCTTTAGTCTTGCACTCTGGGATGTCAAGCTTAGGACAAGTCTTGTCTATATTCCCATTGCATACGTACCTAGATCAAAGGCTCATCTGTAGCGGGTGCTGTAGCGATTACCAGCTGGACATATCACAGATCAATAAACATGTTCGTCAGCACACCATGGATCTTCAATTGCTGTCCAAAACCTTTATTGCAGAGAGATCACATCACAAAAGTAATATCAAGTGCAATGTTTCAGAGCCACGCAGCGCCTACACGCCTGACGAAGGGGTCCTCCGAAATGTTGCACTTAATATTCTTTTTGTGATGTGTTCACTCTGCAATAAAAGTTTTGGACTGTAATTGAAGATCCAAGGTGTGCTGGCGAACATGTTTATTAAGCTTAGGACAAGTTCCAGTTGTGTGAGTGTGGAAACTCATGCTACCATCTCAATTAGACTGCTAATCAGGAACTGTTTCTCCAAATTGGTGAATGACAAATCCATATTCATTTGAAAAATATGTAGCTTATTGCTAAACATGGTCATCCACAAACAGATTTGGTAATTCCTCTTCACTCTTTCTCCATTACCAGTCACCCAGTATGGAGTGTTTGATAAAAAAAGAAATATTTCCCCAATTCCCCATTTGTCTGCAAACTATATCCGCAGTCACTCGAAGTTTGGGTTAGTTGATGGAAGCTTCTTTTGGAAATCAGCATATTAGATTTAACACCAGCAGAGAATATCTAACCTGTGACAATAATGAGGCCTTATGAAGTGAGCCTGATTTTGCACTTTCCAGCTTTAGTAAATAAACCCCATTGTGTACTTAAAAGTGGGGTACATATTTAAAGTCTGGCTCTTTTTGTCCTGACACTGTCCTTTTCATAAATCTCCAGCTCTGAAACCCTACACATAATCCATAATCTCTGTTATACCTTCATAACAAGCATATACTCAAAAGTATAAGAAAATAACAATCAAGTAGGTACAAAACATGGAAAGTAAACGCCGCGCTAATCCCTAACTTGAAAATAATAAAAATTTATAATATTGACCAAAATCATGTAAGTGACATATAAAAATATATGTGAATAAAAAGTAAGAAAATAATTAGCAGCAGCTAAAAAATTGCGAGATATAAACAATAAACAAGACAGAATAATACAAAAAGCCGCGCTAATAAATGCAAAATAAATCAAAATAAATGTGCAGATTCAAAACAATGAACCCAAAAAAAAAAATTTTTTCCCATAAAAGTCCGGTGATATAAAGTAATAAACAACAAAAAAGTGTTCATAGATGTGACAATGTGAAATCCAAAATCTAGTGACTGTGAAACAAGAACACCGTGATCCACCACCGATATATGAATGCGCTTACCAGAGGGCAAGCTCAGATAAGCCTGTAGTATGATGATATCGGGACAAATCTCAACCATCTAGATTCGGCACCAATCCGGATCTCCTTACATAGGGTCAGCCAGGGACAGATAATCCAATACTAATCCTCCTTAAGACCAATTGTAGCATAGGCAGTCTCCAATGGTATCGGGCCAGAAATCTCTCACTGACCACAGCAACTTCTCTCTTCCGGATCCACAGACAAGCAGCAAAAACAGCGCGGTGTCCTCCCAGCCAATGGGAATTCTAGTTACAGTGATGTCACCTCACATAGCAACCGTGAGCAGGGTGAAGCGTGAGTGAGAAGAAGCGGTACTAAGTGTCTGCAGTGCAGGAGCTGTCTGTCAGAGCTGAGCACACGTGTGGGTGACAGGGACTTGTGGGCTACGGTACACTAGGTACTAGTACTAGGTACAAAACATCTCTGTGCTATAACTTCTTGAAGGAGGATGAAGCACATTAAATCTTCTATGAAGAATAAGTTCAAACCTAATATCATCATGTCTGATGTCTATCAAATCATAAGTTTGTTCTGTGCAATAAAATGTTTGTTATGGAACTTTAAGACATGGTCATTTGGAATTGATATGGATGTTGAAATAGTCAGAAAAAAATAGTATTGAGGGAGTGTCTCCTGAAACACACCCTCGGCACAACGCCCAACGCTTTTTCATATTACATGTATGAAGTTTTCAACCACTTTAAGCTAAATCTCTAAATGCTCTAAATCATAATTCAGAAATGAAATAATCCTTGACTGTTTGAAGAAAGCTACAATAATATAAACTCTGTTATATTCTTTTCATAGAGTGACAGCGAGAGTAACAGACATTTCTTAAATGTGGGAATTGCTACAGCAGGAACTGTGAACAGTGTTTTAGCTAAAACATATGGTCGTGTAAAGGGTTACTGCCCCAGTAACGATCACTCTCAGTCTTTTGGTATTTAGAATGTTGTCCCACAATCTGTAAAAATCTCTGCTAGTTGAGACTAATAAAGAAATTGTCACATCCTTGTGGCAGTGATAAGATTTAAGGCTGCCATCACCACAAATTTCTCCAATAAGGCTGTGTCTGATCTATATGCTCACATCTCTGATAATGCTGCATATTCTCTAGACTTCTCCCTGTTTAACCAGAACCATACTATTGCCAACATATGGAGCAACAGATACCACCAGTTTGGAAAGGCCAGAATTCATATGGGACAGAATTCATATCCAGCCATGTTATCCAGGTAAACTCCTAAACTATGAAATGCTCCATTTCTATATGTCATCCATGCTTCTTTTCTATGCAATGAAGCACAGATAATAAGAAGGTACCACATTATAAATTGTAAATAAAGAAAATATAATGCAATTAGGGTATCAGTGCCCATCAGTGCCGCCTATCAGTGCAGCCTCATCAGTGCCTCCTCATCAGTGCCCATCAGTGCAGCCTATCAGTGCATCCTCATCAGTGCCCATCAGTGTAGCCTATCAGTGCCCATCAGTGCAGCCACATCAGTGCCACCTCATCAGTGCTCCCTCATCAGTGCCCATCAGTGCCCATCAGTGCAGCCTCATCAGTGCACATCAGTGAAGGAGAACAATTACCTGTTTATAAAATTTTATAACAAATTATGAAAAAAGTTTTTGTTTTTTTTTTCAATTTTTTCAGGCTAGTTTCATTTATTTAACAAAAAATATAAAACCCAGTGGTGATTTAATACCACCAAAAGAAAGCACTATTTGTGTGAAAAAAATTATACAAATGTCATATGGATACAGTGTTGTATGTCAGTGTAATTGTCATTCAAATTGTGACAGTGCCTGAAAGCTGGAAATTGGCCTGGGCAGGAAGGAGGTAAAAGTGCCCAGTAGGCAAGTGGTTAAATATTGGTTAAATATTGGACTATTTAGGATCATAGTCCACACTCCCTATTTTCTGAAGCGTACCCATATCTGCATCTTCAATTAAGGCCTGGTTCAAACAAGATAAAAAGCACAATTTTACACGTGCGCAGCTGTATTGTGAGTTTCGCTAGGGAGTGGTGCAATGCACGTTTCAGCAGTTTACTTTTCCCTTTTTTTTTTACTTTTTTTTTGAAGTGTCACACAGTGACAATTCATGAATGTGTCCACACAACAATGTGGTGTGTTGCACTGCAATGTGGTGACATGTGGCGCCAACCAGCGTGCTGCAGACATGCTGCATTTTGCGTCACTGCACCACAATGCACATCACACCAGCATTATGGTATATTTACAAATTTGTGACCAGGGATAGGGAAAGGGGATTATGGCGGTGCCAAAAAAATATCAATTTGGGTAGTTTAAGATAAAAATTCATAATTATTTTATTTCATAATACATGAAAAAACACTAATAAAGCATCCAAAGTGTAATATTACATCACATGCAATAATTAATTTTACAAATACAAAGAAGAATAGAAAAATGGGCCTAGCTCTTATATAGGCCAAGGGTATAGGTGATCAAAACCGACATGTTTCGCAAAACATTGGCTTCTTCAGGGTGTTGATATATACCTGTGCCAAAATAAGGTTTCTAAAAAAGCGCACAAGGAATAAGAAAAAACATAAGTTCATAATACAAAATACATGTTTATCAAATTATACATATTATAAGTTCAGAGTGCATGACATGGTCAAAGACTTCACATAAATCGCAGGATCAGGTGCGTCATAGATACG
Organism: Lithobates sylvaticus; assembly: GCA_028564925.1. Taxonomy (NCBI): domain Eukaryota; kingdom Metazoa; phylum Chordata; class Amphibia; order Anura; family Ranidae; genus Lithobates; species Lithobates sylvaticus. Next base: position 373,475,471 of record CM053028.1, on the reverse strand, counting down.
TACCCCCGGGCCACAACCCTGAACCGAAGCTTGAAGGAAGGAACCCCAAAGCGGAATCATTGATCTGATACCATGTCTATGGCTGCAGGGGGGCGGAAAAGGACCTAGCAATCAAGAGAATCATTCAAATGTAAATTCATTTTTTTTTTTTTTTATAAATATAGGGATAAAAATAATCCCAAATATAAAGGACTAGCATAGCCTCAATTACTTACGCTTATTGATTAAAAACTAAAGTAAAGCAGGGGCGCCGAGAATTAAGTAGAAAACACATAAGCATGTGCTAACAGGGACAAGGCGTGGAATAGATCGTCCCAATTGCAAGTAGCTGTTAAAAATATATATGGACAAGAGCCTAATTAGTTGCTGCATCTAGGGCATGGGATACAAGCCAGATTAATTGTCAAATAACAAATAAAAGAAAAGAAAAAGAAAAACAAACTCACCTATTGCTGCACAGACTGTCAGGCCACCTTCCCCAATGTGGGTTAGCGGAGTCTGGCCACATACATTGAGAAGTGTTTGATAGCAACAAGCCAGTGTTTAAGCTGGTGTGCAGCTATAATCAAAAGCCTGAAGATGAAAAAGTAATAAATTGTCAGTGATGGCGAGATGAATGAAAAATAAAAATTAGCTGGGACCATATGAAGTAAGCTTGTAACAATACCTTGGCAGCAAAACAGCAGTGTGACGGCGCCCCTGAGTCCAGCGGGATAGTGAAAGGACCTGCTGGCTTTATATGCCCCCCACACCTGATCGACATCAAGCCGATCAGTGAGCGGACAAAGAAAGCTCCTGCACATGCGCCCGTGTTAGCTAGCGACGGGCCTACAATACCCATAATGCCACTCATGTGTACGCGCGTGTCACATGACTGCGGCATCCACGATGATGGATGGACTCTGTGCAGAGGCAACCAATCGCCATGCGACTGGTTTGACAGCAAGAGTGGTATATACATTGCCAGATGGAACAGGCAGGAGGAGAGATGATAACAAATGGGAAATCGTGGCATGGACAGGGGCTATATTTATTAAAAATAAATAAAAATAAATTTACATTTGAATGATTCTCTTGATTGCCAGGTCCTTGTTCGCCCCCTGCAGCCATAGACGTGGTATCAGATCAGTGGTTCGGCTTTGGGGTTCCTTCCTTCCAGCTTCGGTTCACGGTTGTGGCCCGGGGGTACGTATCTATGACGCACCTGATCCTGCGATTTATGTGAAGTCTTTGACCATGTCATGCACTCTGAACCTATAATATGTATAATTTGATAAACATGTATTTTGTATTATGAACTTACAGTGGTGTGAAAAAGTGTTTGCCCCCTTCCTCATTTCCTGTTCCTTTGCATGTTTGTCACACTTAAGTGTTTCGGAACATCAAACCAATTTAAACAATAGAAAAAAGGAAAAAAAGAAACTGCGCTACGGTAGAAGCACACCAAGTGTGCATAAGGATTTGTTGTGGACCTAAAAAGGCCTAACTGAAAGCTGCAACTCTACTGTATAACATACCTACAGTGAAACAGAAATAAAAAATAAAAAGAGCAGCGCTTAACCAAAGACATACAGTGAGGTTGATTCACAGTGCTTAATTATCACCCTAATAATACAAATGTATGTGCAACACCTGTGAAAAAAAGGGTGTAACACTCCTCAAATTAAGAGATTGCTTGTATGAATAGCATGAGTGATATGGCATTCTATATTCTCCCCATTCATTAGTGAAAACTCATATATAATATATGCACTTTGCATGTTCTCCCTGTGCCTGTGTGGGTTTCCTCCGGGTACTCCGGTTTCCTCCCACAATCCAAAGACATGCAGGTAGGTTAATTGGCTTCTGTCAAAAAAATTGGCCCTAGTATATGAATGGGGACCTTGGATTGTGGGCTCCTTGAGGGTAGGGGACCAATGTGAGTGTGCAATGTACAGGGATAGGGACAGTTGTAGACACTCGCTCAGGTTGAACTGGATGGACTGGTGTCTTTATTCAACCTTACTAACTATGAAACTATGAAACTTAATATACATAAAAAATGAATATAAAAATAAATATAAGAATAAATATAAAATCCAATGCAAATAAAGTCCAAGTGAGGTGAGTGTGAAAACTGATGATTGCACCCGTGCAGCGTAACAAAAAATGTATATAGTATATATATCAGGAGAGTGCCAGTCCATCCAGAGAGGTCTTCAGATGTCAAAATGGTCCACCACCAAAGGAAAGGAAAATGGGAATAAGATTCACTTCTTACCAAAACTGCATGACACCCCACTACAGAGTGTCACGGTAAGCCTGAACAAAACAAAGATCTCTCTTCGCCTCCCAGATGATGTGACCAAACTCCCTCAGCCTGGATACGCCACTCCACTTTCCTTAGTGATGCTCTCAGTAAAGGGTCAGCGATGTATATCAATACCCATAGAAAAGAGAAGGGCTCCGATAGTGTAAAATCCAAGGTTTTATTAGCATAAAAAACATAAATGCACTTACATCTCAGATAACGAATTCAAGCCTTAAGTGTATTGCGCTGGCCGGACGCAAATAACACAGACCCGTCCTTCCTGGAATCCCAATACAGCTCAGAGGTGACGTCAGCGCGTCGCTCCGCCCTACCGGTTTCGCAATAGAGTTGCGTCGTCCAGGGGCACGGGCGGCGCGCTGCGTCACCTCCCTTATGTGGCTGCCGACTGACACAAGCCTCATTCCGAACCTCCAATGGTAAGCGAGGATCGCTCTGTCAGCTAACTTATCGCGAGATCTACAGCTCGCATGGTATACTCCAATAGACTAGTCTGCTCGGCATTCTCCTTAGGACAAGGACGCAGAGCCGCTACAGCGCTGCGCCTTGAGTGAAAAAAAAAAAAAGGGGGTGGTTTATCTCATCCAGTGCCCGTGTGGCCTCCAGTATGTAGGGAGGACCAAAAGGGCCCTTCGAGTTAGACTGAACGAACACATTAGTAATATCAGGAGAGTTTATGACAAGCATTCAGTCTCGAGACATTATGACCAGGTCCATAATAGGGACCCATCCAATACACTATATATGGGGATAGACAAATATAGGCCCCATTGGAGAGGCGGGTCCCTGGTCAGGGAGATCTCTAAACAGGAAATGGCCTGGATCTACCGATTAAAGACCTATGTGCCTTTTGGCCTAAATGTGGACACGGATGTGAATGCTTTCATCAACAACTCATGATCGCACTCACACCGTGTCCATCATTGGGTTTCCGGTTAGGCCCTGGGCTATCCCGTGACTATGAAGAATTTGTCATCATGGTATGTTTAATCAAGCATGCGACATCTGTTATGATACATGACAAATTTGGTTTAGCGTCTTTTGTGATGATTTTAGATTTAATTCATAGGAGGTGATTGTATATCAGAATAAAATGTGGGTGCAGGGGTCGTTTGTCCCGCCCCCTGCATTCGACAGAGGCCTATGATGCTAGGGGTATAGTGCATCAGGGTCAAGGTATTATGTGAAGGTTGACTGACCATTTGGCTGAGTCCGTGGAGTCTTGCTCCTCTTTTTCACAATTGGGAACACGCATCTTTAAGATTGTAGGATGGAAGTATATACCTCCTCCAATCTGATACGGGGTGACGTGATGCGCAAAATACCCACAAATAAAAAAAATTTTTCAACGTAGTTTATAGGGTTGCATAATTACCACCTATACAGGCTTATTTCACTGCTGCCATGTAGTGCCACACATAATTTTGCAGCATATTTATGTTACATCTTGAGAATAGGATGGTCTAATTTTAATATACAGGAAATTAGGTAAATTACTCAATCAATGCTCGAGTTGATCCATCAAGATTCATCTTGATGTATATCAACTAATTTTAAATTCATTTTTATATTTATTTTATTTATTTTAATAATTTGATGATGTCCTTTCCCATTTGAGGTTTTTAAAATCCCATACTTGCAATGAGGGGTGACGGATGTATCTCAAAGTTTATAATCAGGTAATCGGGAGTCAATTCTGAGTGTCCCTTATACTCTGTTTTAAGTAACCCTCACGATTACATCAGGGTAGCAACGAGGCTTATTAACACAATATGTCTTATGTGTTACAAATAGAGAGTTCTGCATACTAAACGGGAGACCACTTAGACCTTTTAATATTATGCTGGTTGTTCTGTCCCCCCTTTTTTTTTTTCACTCAAGGCACAGCGCTGTAGCGGCTCTGCGTCCTTGTCCTAAGGAGAACGCCGAGCAGACTAGTCTATTGGAGTATACCATGCGAGCTGTAGATCTCGCGATAAGTTAGCTGACAGAGCGATCCTCGCTTACCATTGGAGGTTCGGAATGAGGCTTGGTCAGTCGGCAGCCACATAAGGGAGGTGACGCAGCGCGCCGCCCTTGCCCCTGGACGACGCAACTCTATTGCGAAACCGGTAGGGCGGAGCGACGCGCTGACGTCACCTCTGAGCTGTATTGGGATTCCAGGAAGGACGGGTCTGTGTTATTTGCGTCCGGCCGGCGCAATACACTTAAGGCTTGAATTTGTTATCTGAGATGTAAGTGCATTTATGTTTTTTATGCTAATAAAACCTTGGATTTTACACTATCGGAGCCCTTCTCTTTTCTATGGGTATTGATATACATCGCTGACCCTTTACTGAGAGCATCACTAAGGAAAGTGGAGTGGCGTATCCAGGCTGAGGGAGTTTGGTCACATCATCTGGGAGGCGAAGAGAGATCTTTGTTTTGTTCAGGCTTACCGTGACACTCTGTAGTGGGGTGTCATGGAGTGGATGGACTGGCACTCTCCTGATATATATACTATATACATTTTTTGTTACGCTGCACGGGTGCAATCATCAGTTTTCACACTCACCTCACTTGGACTTTATTTGCATTGGATTTTATATTTATTCTTATATTTATTTTTATATTCATTTTTTATGTATATTAAGTGCATATATTATATATGAGTTTTCACTAATGAATGGGGAGAATATAGAATGCCATATCACTCATGCTATTCATACAAGCAATCTCTTAATTTGAGGAGTGTTACACCCTTTTTTTCACAGGTGTTGCACAATTTAAACAATAGTCAAGGACAACACAAGTAAACACAAAATGCAATTTGTAAATGAAGGTGTTTATTATTAAAGTGAAAAAAAAATCCAAACCATCATGGCCCTGTGTGAAAAAGTGATTGCCCCTAAACCTAATAACTGGTTGGGCCACCCTTAGCAGCAACAACTGCAACCAGTTTGCGATAACGTGCAATGAGGCTTTTACAGCGTCCTGGAGGAATTTTGGCCCACTCATCTTTGCAGAATTGTCCTAATTCAGTTACATTAGAGGGTTTTCGAGCATGAACGGCCTTTTTAAGGTCATACCACAACATCTCAATAGGATTCAGGTCAGGACTTTGGCTAGGCCACTCCAAAGTCTTAATTTTGTTTTTCTTCAGCCATTCGGTGGTGGACTTGCTGGTGTGTTTAGGATCATTGTCCTGTTGCAGAACCCAAGTTCGTTTCAGCTTGAGTACACGAACAGATGGTCGGACATTCTCCTTCAGGATCTCTTGGTAGACAGCAGAATTCATAGTTCCTTTTATCACGACAAGTCTTCCAGGTCCTGAAGCAGCAAAACAGCCCCAGACCATCACACTACCACCACCATATTTTACTGTTGGTATAATGTTCTTTTTCTGAAATGCAGTGTTCCTTCTACACCAGATATACTTGGACACACACCTTCCAAAGAGTTCCACTTTTGTCTCATCGGTCCACAGAATGTTGTCCCAAAAGTCTTGGGGATCATCAAGATGTGTTGTGGAGAAATTGAGACGAGCTTTGATGTTCTTTTTGCTCAGCAGTGGTTTTCTCCTTGGAACTCTGCCATGCAGGCCATTTTTGCCCAGTCTTTTCCTGATGGTGGAGGCATGAACGCTGACCTTAACTGAGGCAAGTGAGGCCTGCAGTTCCTTGGACGTTGTTGTGGGGTCTTTTGTGACCTCTTGGATGAGTCGTCGCTGCGCTCTTGGGGTAATTTTGGGCAGGCCGGCCACTCCTGGGAAGGTTCACCACTGTTCCATGTCTTCGCCATTTGTGGATAATGGCTCTCACTGTGGTCGCTGGATTCCCAAAGCTTTGGAAATGGCTTTATAACCCTTTCCAGACTGATAGATCTCAATTACTTTCTTTCTCAATTGTTCCTGAATTTCTTTGGGTCTCGGCATGATGTGTAGCTTTTAAGGATCTTCTGGTGGACCTTACTGTGTCAAGCAGCTCCTATTTAAGTGATGCCTTGATTGTGAACAGGTGTGGCAATAATCAGGCCTGGGTGTGGCTAGAGAAATTGAACTCAGGTGTGGACAACTACAGTTATAGTATGTTTTAACAAGGGGGGCAATCACTTTTTTCACACAGGGCCATGATGGTTTGGATTTTTTTTCACCTTTAATAATAAACACCTTCATTTACAAATTGCATTTTGTGTTTACTTGTGTTGTCCTTGACTATTGTTTAATTGGTTTGATGTTCCGAAACACTTAAGTGTGACAAACATGCAAAAAGGAACAGGAAATGAGGAAGGGGGCAAACACTTTTTCACACCACTGTATGTTTTTTTCTTTTTCCTTGTGCGCTTTTTTAGAAACCTTATTTTGGCACAGGTATATATCAACACCCTGAAGAAGCCAATGTTTTGGTGAAACATGTCGGTTTTGACCACCTGTACCCTTGGCCTATATAAGAGCTAGGCCCATTTTTCTATTCTTCTTTGTATTTGTAAAATTAATTATTGCCTGTAATGTAATATTACACTTTGGACGCTTTATAAGTGTTTTTTTATGTATTATGATTATGTAATAAAATAATTTTGAATTTTTATCTTAAACTACCCAAATTAATATTTTTTGGGCACCGCAATAATCCCCTTTCCCTATCCCTGGTCACAAACTTGTAATTATAATTTGGGATGAGGTGCCGTATACTGTGAGGTCTCTCCAGCCCCACTTCTCTTTTCTCGAGCATTATGGTATAAACAGGAAACATGGAAAACAATTGTTTTTTCCATGCCCGAGTGGCAGTGTTACCAACCATCAGTATTTTTACTGGGAGCCAGTAAAAAACAGGCAATTTTCTCCTGCCAGTAAATGCCAGTAAAAGGAAAAAGTTACCAGTAAAAAATATGGTTGTGATGTTCGGCTCTGTCCAGAGCCGGCCAAGACCATCCAAGTCCCTGCTACAGTGTGTTCGGCAGCTCTGGTGGAGGCCGTGTCATGTGATGTCATGGTGCAAGGGAGCAAAGCAGAGTGGCCAGAGCCTTGTGTGTGGGTCTGCAGGACAGGAGAAGGGCAGGTCGGGAGTGGGACTGTCAGTGCTGTTTAGACTGGAGTGGACTGAAGGGACCAACTTCATGTGTGTGTGTCTTCCTATTCTAATTTCTTCCCCTCCTGAATCCTGTCCCTGAGCTACTTACTATATTGAAAATAAAATAAGAAATATGTTTTGTGCCCTAATATCTACCTTAAATCACATTGGTAATTGTATATTGTACTTGTTTGTAGTATACATGTGCGCCGTCAATAAATTTGTTTAGTTTTGTTCCTGTTTCGTATTAGCCGTTAATTCATATTTCGTAATTCGTGTCCGAAATTCAATTTGGATTCGTACGAAATACAAATTTTTGTTAGGTTTGTTAACTTTTCGTAACAATTACGAACGTTTGTTATGATGAATTTATCATTATGAGGGGCTCCCACCATCCCTGTGCTGTGCCCATTGAGGGGCTCCCACCATCCCTGTGCTGTGCTGACTTCCTGTGTTTTTAACTTCATCATAACGAATAATCGTAATTAACGAACATTCTTATTTTGTCCGATTCTGAATCTCCCATCGACTACCAGTACCAGTCTCCCATTCCCATATTAAAAAAGGTAATTTCCCCAACCCTCACTCAGCAGCAGAAGAAAACCTCTTATTGGTCAACAAAACACCAGTCACGTTTCAGTTGTAACGGAATTTGGACCTGAAATTCGTAAACGAAATTTCGTATTTCGTACAAAATTCAGAAGCATAGCAATTCGTATTTTGGATCATCCCGAATGTACGAATTTACGGAAATTCGTACGAATTTTCGATTCGTACGAAACTAATCGCACATGTCTAGTTTGTAGCCTAAATACTAAAATTTTGCACTTAAACCTGTAATTGTGTAACTTTTGGGCAATGCAAGTAAAAACTTGGCTGTGCCATGAAATTTTGGGTGTCGTGTCAGTAAATTTCAATCTGGTAGGTTGGCAACACTGCCGAGTGGTGACCTTCATTTAACGTGTGTGGAAACCGCAGGTCCCTGCACGTAGTGTGAATGAGCCCTAAATGATTTTTGGAAACTAAATACGCCTGCTGGTTGAATACCATTAATTTGTAAAAGACACGCTGAATGAACAGCACAAAGATTACTCTGACACGAAGGACAAAGTACATGAAACAATAAAACAGTTTTAAGAAATCACGTGAAAATCCCATGCTAGTAAATCAAACTGTGATTGCTAAAAAAAATACTATTTAACACAAAGCACTCCAAGACATGCATGCTTTGTATGTTAAATACTCATTAATTTATTTATTTATTTTTTTACTTTTTAAATACCGGACAGCTCAAAGCAAAGTTTACATTGGAAATGACTGATTGAGTAATGTAATGCATTCCTTAATGGTGATGTCCTGAGTTAAACTATCCATAAAAAGCAGTCCTTTCTAGTTGTGATCCAAACTCTTTATTAGTTACTTAGAGATGAGCTCAAAAAATATAGGCATTGCATATATTTTAAATTGAGTTGGCATGCGCTTCTCTTTTTAATACATTTTCCATGTGCACTTGCTACTTTTTGCAGCAATTTGTCTATTACGGTGAAATATTGCATTGCAAACACTTGCTATTAAACGAGAATGTGAGGACACTACAGATCTTGCAGAAAAGATTTCCTTGTCTGCAGTAAATCAAAGCTTAATGATTTAAGTGAAACTTGCTGCAGTAAGTGGCTCATTGTCTTTGTCAATATTGATATGTAAGTGGTGAACTTTGCAGCACTTTCAGTATATATGTGTTACAGAACTTGTATTGAATGTATTTTTACAGAAGCCTTTGTCTAAATGCTTTAGATTTACTTGTTTCCATCACTGCCCTATTTATGCAATTGCCTGCCATACATTTAATTCTAGCTTGCTTGACTGAAGGATATTGGATGCTGAGTGGAGACATTACGCAGCAAACACTGGAGACTGTTAAGGACAGAGGGTGCTTAATGGAATATCCTGAGGTCAGCAGTGTAAGGAAAACATTTAATAAAGGTGTCTGCTTTAAATGCTTTTCCAAGGCAAATGAGGCCTTCCAATCGGATGCCAAATCTAATTTATAGCCTAAAACCTTTTATATGGGATACTTGGTATAAAAAGCGAAGTTAGGCCATAGCCAAGCATATTTCTCCAGACTCCACACATTAGAAAGCATTTACCCAAAAGAAAAATGATCTTGCCACCAAATAACTTTGTCCTCCACCACACAAATTCAATTACCTGTGGGTTGAAGTGGAATTAAATACAAAAGGAAACATTTCTTTTATTGCAGCTCACCAATTCTTAGATTTGGTGTCTTCATTTGTTTTTCTTTTTGAAGTTTTATTTTATTCTATTCTTATCTGGTGAGCTAGCCAGCAAGTCTGTTGTTTTTCAAAAGAACAAGCTCTCCTGCAGTTGTAGAAGTTACAGACACAAACCGTTTATCCCTGATGGGTGTGCTTACAATGGTCAGCTTTTCCTTATTCATGTAAAACTTTTATCCCAAAAGAAAAAAAACTGTTGTAACTGCTTATAAAGTATAAGCTGGAGTATGGCTTCAAATTGCTCCCCTTCCCCAAACTGACAAAGCTCCTGCCCAAAAATGCCCCTTACGCTCCTTCATCCAGAGTGAGGACACTTAATTCTGGTTTAATTAAGGCATGCTTTGTGCACCACTGCACAAAACATATTTTTCCAGTACAGAAGAATGAAAAAGGGTTATTATTTGGAAACTTTAACAAGTTTAAAACCAAAAATGTTTATGCGCATTAGCCAAGAGTTATGCCCCGTACATACGGTCGGAAATTCCGACCACAAAATCCGTCGGATTATTTCCGACGGATTTTGTCCGACACTGGTGTTGCATACACATGGTCGGACAAAGTTGTCGGAAAATCCGATCATTCTGAAATTGGTGACGTTCGTTGCGTACGACGGGACTACGTAGAGGCTAGTAGCCAATAGCTTTGGTCTTGTAATGTGATCTGAGCATGCGTGGCACTTTGTCCGTCGGAATTCTCTACACACGATCGGAAAAAGTCTGATAGGACTTTGTTGTCGGAAAATTTAAGAGCAGGATCTCAAACTTTTTCCGTCGGAAATGCCGAAAAAGTCTGATGGAGCCCACACACGGTCGGAATTTCCGACAACATGGTCTGATAGGACATTTTCCGTCGGAAAAATCTGTGCGTAGGGGGCATTAGACATCAGGTAATGACACATCTTGATACCTCTCCCTATATACCCAGCATATTGCATCTACATGTGGTGGCTGGTGTTTTTTTGGGGGAGGTGGCAAACAATCCACCCGTTGCCCCCCCCGGTCGGGTCACGGACAGCGCTGAAGCCCCCACCAGTTCAACCAGCCAGGTCACCCCCCCCCCTGTCAGTCAGTCAGTAAGTCAGGGGCAGTACTTACCCCATCTCGCGGCTTCTCTCCAGGCTGTGGGCGGGTCTCAGTTCCGCTGCCTCTCCTCCCTCCTCCTGCTGGTGGCCAATCAGATCGGATATCCCTCCGGCCAATCGGGTGATGGGTCTCATGACCCGCTTCCTGATTGGCTGGAATGAGGATCAGTGTGAAAATAGCAAATATTCATTCGCTATTGTCACACAACTGGGTGGGATCGGGGTTCAGTGCTCACTGTGTGTGTGTCTACATATATAAATATATATATATATATATATATATATATATATATATATATATATGGCCTCGGAACATTGAACTCCCTGCTGGCACAGGGAAAGAGAAGTCTGCAAGAACTTCTCTTATGTCACCTCCCCACCTGCACACTGAGTGATAATGCTAATGCACACAAGGTGATCGCCCAGGCACACCCTGCCCAGCCTGCATGCATGCCTATATTGACAGATCACTTCTCTAAGCCCCTGGAATGTTGACAGACAAAGGTAATAACCTCATGGGTAGAAGCACATTAGGTATTTTGCAATGAAAGTTCAAAGTAGGTGCTTCTGAGTGAGCATTTCCAACTCCTCCAGGCAGATGCCCCAAAGAAAAAGGCTAATAGAATGCACTACACCAAAAGGCTCCATGTTTTTTGGGTCAAACACTGAAATCAACATTCAGGCTGGTGCTGGTCAGTCCTCTGCATTGTATCCCAGAAAGAACATTTAGAGCATGGGTTTAAAATCACAAAAATTATCCAAGCTCTGGATGATTTTCTACACCCAGAATCTTATTCTGGTGTACTAAGTGTATCTGTGGCAGTTATTTTGCCTCCATATACTTTCCAACTATTCTTCATAGTTATGGGCACTGAACATCCCACACAGTATTATGATGATGTAACCTAACCCTACAGCATAAGTAGATAGTATCCTGCATGAAAATCTATCAAAGTGTGTATCGTTTTTCAAGTTTAGCTTTTAAAGGTCTTTCAACTCCAGTGTTCTAATTCTATGGGAAGACATACATTTTGAAAGAAGATCTTTTAATCTGACATATCTTGACCAATATAATCCTGGAGATTTAGAATTCTCTGTATACTTATGAATCCTTTAATACTATAAAGTCTGCCACACACAGATGAGTGAACAGAGCATATCTGGTGAAGTTGATGACTATTGATGTGGTCAGTGGCGAATGATAATCAGTGATGTTTTTATGCAAATAGGTATGTGTGTGTAGAATTGTAAGTTGTGTGGAGAATCACATAGTCCATTAATCCAACCAACTGCACTGACGTTTCTTTGAATGGGATTATCTGTAGGTGTGTGTATGCAGACAAATAGAAAATGTGTGAGTCATATAAGATTACACTCATCAAATTTACTAATGGATTTGCTCATTTCTACTGACAATGAATGGACCATCTTCTCCTCTATATCTCATCTAATAAGTATACATAAAATACAAGGGCATACTTTTCTAATATTCTCTCTGTGTTCCAGAAGACAGAATGGATGTAAGCAATAGAACCCTTCACTGCTATGTTCAGGAAGTCTGCCCATCAAGCGCCATTTCAAGGCTGCAACACAATCCGATCGATAACTAAATGATGGTAATTAAAAGAAAAGTTTTACCAACTTTACCAAACAAGCATGCATAACTTTCTATACAACCAACATGAAAACTGTATGGAAATTATGCAAACATGTCATTTGGATTTTGCTTTAATGTGATATGGAACACAACATTACTCCACTAGGTAATTTGGCCTCTAGGCGTTAAAAATGTTAAGCTGGTTTGAAATGAATCTTGTGCTCGCATACAAAGGATGACAAGGTGAAATACCCAGTAGCAATGGTAAATGTTCCAAGATGACAGAACCATTCTTTTAAGGTACAAACGTGTCTTAGACTTGATACAAATGTCTATGGTCGTGAATAACTCCTGATAGACAGCATTAGAACCTCATATATCTTTCTACGTTGAGTAGGATAGCTCAAAGATTCATAATAGCTGAAAGGTAGATTTATAGAGGCTCTTTATTCACACAGCATTTGTACGTCAAAACAGATTATCTGCTGCATTACATTTTAAAAGAAGGATGTAGAGATTATCTTCATGGATGTGTCTCACTAGATCCCTGAAGCTTTTCTACTTGAGTTAGCTTTATACTCTGTCCAGAATTAAGAGCTGGTAAATTGTCAGAGATTTCAACTGTACTCACAGCTGCTTCAAATTACAAAATGTCGTCAACCAATAGTGTATTGTTAATTGGTTATTGCAGATTTTGACATGTCATTTTTGTCTCTGTTGCTAAGTATCGGGTCTGTTTGTCACTGTGCTATTGTTAGGTGTCTAATGAGCCAGTCTGACTGGAAGTTAGGGAGACAGATCAGATTATTTTTATTTCAGTATGTCTAGAATTTACTGTAACATGTTTGTACCCAGTAGCATGTTAGTTGTCAATTACAGAAAGAGATTCAAGCTTACATTTACTGTAGAATGAGATATCTACTAGATTATCTACTAGACCATGTTTAAAGGTTAAACCTGTGTCCATTCCTCATATGTTACTTTATTTATCATACCAGTAGTTATTTGTAATGATTTTCTCCAAAGCTACAGCCATTAATATTAAAGTGTCTCAAGGTTTTTTTACCTTCATGCATAAAGGTAAAAAATCTTCTGTGTGCAGTCCCACCCAACACTCACCTGAGATCCCTCTTGATCCAACGATGTGCACAAGAGCTGAGCTTCTCCCAGGTCTCTCATACCTAATTGGCTGAGACAGTAGCGGGAGCCATTGACTCCTGCTACTACCAATCACAGCCCGTGAGCCAATGAGGAGAGGGTGGGGGCCGGGTTAGGCCACTGCTCTGTGTGTCTTATGGACACACCAGTGCCCCCAGAGCGGTTTGCTCCTGGGGGCACTAGATGAAGGTGAGGAGCCAGGAGCACTGGTGGGGGACCCGAAAAGAAGAGGATTGGGGCTGTTCTGTGCAAAACAATTGCACAGAGCAGGTATATATAACATGTTAGTAATGAACCTTTAATGTAACTTTAAATAATAAGAACAGAACATGAGAAGTGATATCTATCTTTGCAAAATCAGTTTGAAACACCTAAAGCGGGACTGTACCTGAAATTTTTTTATTAAAAGCCAGCAGCTACAAATACTGCAGCTGCTGACTTTTAATAAATGGACACTTACCTGCCACAGGTTCCAGCAATGTCGACAGCAGAGGCCGATCAATCGATCGGCTATCTGCTGCTGCCGGCGCCATTCTCGGTGAGGGAATCAGGAAGTGATTCACGCAGCGCAATGAGAATCGTCAGCGCTGTCTGCCGGGACACGTGTGTGTCCCGGCAGACAGCGCGGCGGGACAGGAAGTGGCGTAAACTCCCGTGGGAGTTTATGCCCGGAAGTGGGTGCAGATACCTGTCTTATGCCCCGTACACACGGTCGGATTTTCCGACGGAGAATGTCCTATCGGACAATGTTGTCGGAAATTCTGACCGTGTGTAGGCTCCATCTGACTTTTTCCGTCTGATTTTCCGACGGACAAAGTTTTATCTCCTGCTCTCAAATTTTCCGACAACAAAGTCCTATCGGTCTTTTTCCGATCGTGTGTAGCGAATTCCGACGGACAAAGTGCCACGCATGCTCAGATCACATTACAAGACCAAAGCTATTGGCTACTAGCCACGTTCAGAATGATCGGATTTTCCGAAAACTTTGTCCGACCGTGTGTATGCAACACCAGTGTCGGACAAAATCCGACGGAAAAAATCTGATGGATTTTGTGGTCAGATTTTCCGACCGTGTGTACGGGACATTAGACAGGTATCTGCACCCCCTCCCCCCTGAAAGGTGCCAAATGTGACACCGGAGGGGGGGAGGGTTCCGAAAAGCGGAAGTTCCACTTTAGGGTGGAATCCCACTTTAAAGCGGTAGTAAAGCCAGCTTGGTAATTTTTACCTACAGGTAAGCCTATAATAAGGCTTACCTGTAGGTAAAATGAATATCTCCTAAACGTGCATGGTTTAGTAGATAGTCATCCTGCATGCAGCCAGTGACATCGTTGGCGCATACACTCTGAAGGTCTGGCATACCTTGCCAGAACTTCAGAGCTTTGTGCTGGAACCGAGGGCTTCCGCATGAATGCGTGGAAGTGACGTCATTGCGGCTCCATTCAATCACATAGCCGGAGCGCGCAAAGCCAGAAGAAAGACCGTGGGAACATGTTTGCCGTCTTGGCGCTGTCAGTACAGCGCTGGAGGGCTTTGTTCCAAGATGAGAATTTCATAATGTGCTGGTATGCGATGCAGGTTTTTTTCTTTTTACAACAACCGCAGCTTACAAGCGTTTTAAAGGGTATCTGAACCCAAAATATAATATATTGCAGCTGCTTATCAGTCATTAGTTGTATTGACTGCATTAGGTTTGTTTATTTAGGCTTTTTCACCTTTATTTTCACCTGGTAATAATACACTGTCCTAGGGTCCACTGGCTACACTGTATCTATGAAGCCATAGTTGTCACTCCATGTTGCGCTCCTGATTTGGACTATTGACAACACCTCCACTCCTCAACTCTATTAGCCACCTGCCACCCAAGGACATTCCTGTATGTCCTTGAGTTGCAGTGGTTATACCAGGATGATGCCTGCAGCTACAGTCATCATCCCAGTATCTTTGTTTTCAGCCAGTGATGTTCTTTTTTGTAAAGGTGATCCTAGAGCATAATAAGCCACTGGATCACTTTAACTTCCGCCAGCTTCCTGAGCTCTCCCTTTCCACCGGGCAATCAGTGGTCCTGCCAGCTGACCATAGAGATCATAGAATACTGGAAGGTCCCTGATCATCTCTATGGTTTAAGAAACTGGAAGTGATGAGTGTGTCTGATTGGTTGTGTTGGAGGCCAGAGGAGAGGTCTAATAGACCCCAGATCTCCCTATAAAGAGGACCTGTCACAGCCCATGCTATCACAAGGGATGCTCTTCGTCCCTTGTGTGAGCAATAAAGTTGATCAAAAATAAAGAATGAAATAAACAATGTAAAAAATAAATTTTAAATAAAATAATAACACATGTTAGGTATCGCCGAGAACGGTATAGCGAGAGAAATAATTATAGCACAAGGTCTCCTGTGCAACTCTAAACTGATAACCCGTAAAGGCTTTTAAAGCATCACCTATGGAGATTTTTAGGTGCCATAGTTTGGCACCGTTCGAAGAGCTTCTGCAATTTTAAAGAGTGACATGTTAGGTATATCTTTACTCAGCATAACATCATCTTTTGTATGTTACCAAACAATTGAGTATTAAATTGTGTTTTTGTGCATTAAAACAAAAAAAAAATATGTTTGAAAAACTGCGGCTCAAACATCGTGTTACATAAAAATATGCAACATCCACCATTTTATTCTCTAGGGTCACTGTTAAAAATGTTTGGAGGTTCTAAGTAGTTTTCTAGCAAAAAAAAATATGATTTTTACATGTAGGAGAGAAGTATCAAAATAGGCTTGGGAGGCAAGTGATTAAATAGTAAAGTTTTCCTTTGTAGTTCACAAAATATAGCTGGAATAACTGATAACATTGTTTGATATATAAGTGCACAAGAAGGTACAACTGACACTAAAATTCTGGCAAAATAAACAGTTATGTTTTCTGTACTTGCCCTGAAAAAAGAAAATGAATGCTGCCATGACATCTAAGGACTAGTAAGCTGCAGCATGCTACTTTTTTGTTTTGGGGTTTAGATACCCTTTAACCACTTCAGCCACAGAAGGATTTGCTCCCTTAATAATCATGCCATATTTTGCGAAACGGCACTGCGTTATTTTAACTGACAATTGTGCAGTCGTGCAACATTATACCCAAATAAAATTAATGTATTTTTTTCCCCACAAATAGAGCTTTCTTTTGGTGATATTTGATAACCTCTGCAGTTTAAAATTTTTTGCGCTATTAACAAACAAACTGTCAATTTTGAAAAAAAAAAACAATATTTTTTATTTTCTGCTATAAAACACACCCAATAAAAAAATGTAAAAAATGTAATCTCTTTATCAATTTAGACCAATTTGTATTCTGCTACATATTTTTGGTAAAAAAAATCCCAAAAAAGCATTTATTAATTGGCTTGTGCAAAAGTTAAAGCGTTTACAAAATAGGGGATAGATTTTTTATTTTTACTAGTAATAGCGGTGATCAGCGATATTTAGTGGGACTGCAACATCCGGTGGACAGATTGGACACCTAACTGACATTTTTAAACTTTTTTGGAAACCAGTGACATTATTACAGAGATCAGTGCTAAAAATATGCACTGACATTGTACTAATGGCACTGGCAGGAAAGGGGATAACACCAGGGGTGATCAAGGGGTTAACTGTATTCCCTCAGTGTATTTATAACTGTGTGGGGGGTGGGCTGCCTGGAACAACACACAGATCCATCTTCCTGCAGAGCAGAGAGACAGGATCTCTGTGTGATCCCCTGTCAGAATGGAGATCTGCCTTGTTTACTATGGCAGATCCCTGTTCTGTCACTGCAGGGAATGATCGTGGGCGACTGCTGATTGGCTCCCCCGCTGGCGTGCCCACAGATCGCTGTGTACGAGCCGACGTACAGCTAAGGCAATTCACGCAGCCGAGCCAACCTGCCGCAGTATAACTGAGGCGGCTGGTCGGCAATCGGTTAATATTACACGTGCCCTAATAATTTTTTTACCAGTGATATGATAGATTTCAGAACTGCGATTGTTAATTGGGTAGTTGGTGAATCTAACCCCTGCAAGATTTATAGCTTGTAAAGATGTGTGCCAATTCACATTAAACCTGACACTTATATTTTCCATTCCCTCACTGGTTGAGCTCTCATCACCCTTCAAGTGGAGAAGGAATGTGGAGAAAATCAATTACAAAAACTTGTACTGCAGCTTTAAAAAACTTTTAAGACTCTACAGACACCACTCCATATAGACAACAGCTTTGCTGTACTGGTATTGTAGTGAAATGTCCATTTACTTACCATGCTCAAATACAGGTGGAAGTCACTATAACTACATTTCCCACAACTTCCTGTGTTCCTGGACATGGCCAGGGAAGATAAGTTCCACAGCTTCTTTCCCCCTGCAGCTTAGAAAGGCCAAACCCAATGAGGCAGAGGTAGTTGGTCAAGTGATCTGAAGCCTGAAGAGAGGGCCTCCACTGTCAGAACCAGCATGCAGGTAGCCTACACGGAGCCTAGTAGCAAGCAGCTTTTCTGGAAGACCCAGCTACTGTGTCTATTAATCATGTACAAAAAAATGCACAAAGCTTAGAAACAGAGAACAGAGATTTTAAGCACCTTGAGGCGAGTCAGTTCGCATTGCAGCGCTATACAAGTCATTCATTCATTCAGAACACAATGAAGACAGGAAGCACAACATTTTGCACAGTTTAACACTTTAATAAATGAAATGAGGTCAAAACATATTGCACTTACATATATCCATCCAAGAAAGAGCTTTGTACACAGCATTATCACCATAGGAGGATGAACGCTGACAGTCAAAGGCTGGATCCTCTCTTTGTAAGTTGACAGGCTGGGGAAAACAGAGGACTCCCTCTCGTACTCAAAGCTGTGTTCCACATTGGGGCCCACAGAATACAGTTATGTACAGATCACTCCCTCAGGCAGGGTTGCATAGTAATGAAGCCATAGAGATGGGCCGAACACCCCTGTTCGGGAGTTCTGCTGTGAAAAGTTCCCAGCATGCACTGGTCCATGACGTCAAAAGGGGGAGGTGCCACCAAGTAATGTAGCAGGTGGCCCCACCCTTACTTATATACGAACTGTCAAACAGCTTAGCCTGCAATCAGCGGCATTTTTTTATTTTTCGGATGCGGCGGGCGGCATGATTGACAATGGATTTACATTGGGGGACACTTTTTTATTTTTTAATGAATGAATTGTCAAAAAACTCATTCACATAAGGGGAGGGCCTGGGATCTGGGGGCCCCCCTGTTAAAGACCCCTGCCTGCAGACCCCCACAACCACCGGCCATGGTTGTGGGGATGAGGCCCTTGTCCCCATCAACAAGGCGCTTTGGGGTGGTGTGTCAGATCTCTCCTGCCACCAAGGAACCCACCCCCTCCCCATATTGAGGGCATGTGGTCTGGTGTGGTTCAGGAGGGGAGAGCGCTCGCTCGTTACCCCTTTTATGACCTGCCAGGCTGCATGCTCAGATAAGACTCTGGTATGGATTTTGGGAGGGACCCTACGCTATTTATTATATATTTTTACTTTTTTTCCAGCAATTTTTTTTTTTACACAGCTGTCAGCAGGAAAGCCCATTGACAGCTGATGAATCATCAGTTGTTAAGGACACCACGGCTAGCTTCCTGACCCCACTCCTAAACAACCAGTTTATCCTGCACCCTGATTGGGCTAACCTTTGCCCAATCAGGGCGCAAAATGCATTGTGCAGTGCGCAGTGCATTGCAAGGCATTTGGCGGGGCGAACATCTGCCAAACACTCTGAAAATTCCGGTGTTCCCCAAACAGCCAATGTTCAGCCTGAACTGATGCTTGGGCTGAACCGTTCACTCAACTCCACATGTGAATGCAATTTGTTTTTACTTCATTTTATTAAAGTGTTTAAATGTCTGCCATGTGAGCTGATCTCTGGCCATTTTTGTCTGTCTCTCCTCGTGTTTTGTTTTTCTTCCCTTGCTGGATCCAACATTAATTGCCAGGGCTCCTGTTTGTGAGCACTTGTTGTCATCTCCCCACCCCTTCACAGCTCCCAGGGGAAGAAGGGTGGACCTCTTGGCAGGCTTTATTGATTTTTCTTTGTCCCTTTTGCAGTACCATATACATGGCTATATATGAGTTTTTTTCATGTACTTTGCAGCCTGACCACCATGGTGTGAGTTGGCAAGCATCTTGCAATTAACCATGCTCCCCTGTGCCTCTACAGAGGAATCAAGAGTTGTCTTTGAGATTCGTTGCACAGTTGCTCCAGATTGATGGTGGTATCCTTATTGCATTTTTGTAATGGCAGCCAGCTTTTCTGGTAAGTGTCCATTTCACAGTGGTGCGGTGGATGATTCTGGAGCACTGTACTGGATCACCTCTTCATTCTTCAAGTCACCACCAAATTTGTGTACACATCTTTGCACTAAGCTATTGTGTTTTCACCTTTAAGTTTATATTGCTTATCCTATCATGGGACTGTGCACTTAAATCTATATTTTTCACTACATTGTTTTTTTTATTGTTGATTCCCATCCTTTAGAATAATTTTTTTCACTTTTAACACTTTTTTGGACTTTATTTCAATGTGCTCTCTATTTAGAACACAGTATACTTATCTCATTGCTGTTCATTTAATTTTGGCGCTACACACTTTTTCTTTAGATTATTTATAAGTTTGGTGTATTACTTATTTGTGTCAGCTGCTGCCCCACCACAGCGCAGGAATACATCTTTTCAATTCCTGTTATTAAAGTGTTTAACTGTGCAAGATCTCGCTCTTCCCTGTCTTCCTTTTTGACTCACCACTACCCCATAGGGTAGATTAGCACCTCAAAATCTGCAAGAATAAGGCTCTGGCAATGGGCTGGAGAGCATTCTCATGGGAATTTGACCCCCTAGCTGTGTTAGGAGGCAGTCATGAGGCATGGAGAAGTGGAAAGATAGGGAAGCCGAGGATAAAGTAAGTCATTTTTTCTTTTAGCAACAATTTGGCAAAAGGTTGGCAAATGGCAATAGGATTTTACACTTTCACTGCCTACCCTACCTCCAAGCTGTAGTATTTCTCCCCTCAGTTGGCTGCCCATGATTCCCCTTACAAGAGCATGCAGCCTATGACCATAGATTTTCCTCCTGCATATATATACAGTGGTGTGAAAAAGTGTTTGCCCCCTTCCTCATTTCCTGTTCCTTTGCATGTTTGTCACACTTAAGTGTTTCGGAACATCAAACCAATTTAAACAATAGTCAAGGACAACACAAGTAAACACAAAATGCAATTTGTAAATTAAGGTGTTTATTATTAAAGGTGAAAAAAAATCCAAACCATCATGGCCCTGTGTGAAAAAGTGATTGCCCCCTAAACCTAATAACTGGTTGGGCCACTCTTAGCAGCAACAACTGCAACCAAGCGTTTGCGATAACGTGCAATGAGGCTTTTACAGCGTCCTGGAGGAATTTTGGCCCACTCATCTTTGCAGAATTGTCCTAATTCAGTTACATTAGAGGGTTTTCGAGCATGAACGGCCTTTTTAGGGTCATACCACAACATCTCAATAGGATTCAGGTCAGGACTTTGGCTAGGCCACTCCAAAGTCTTAATTTTGTTTTTCTTCAGCCATTCGGTGGTGGACTTGCTGGTGTGTTTAGGATCATTGTCCTGCTGCAGAACCCAAGTTCGTTTCAGCTTGAGTACACGAACAGATGGTCGGACATTCTCCTTCAGGATCTCTTGGTAGACAGCAGAATTCATAGTTCCTTTTATCACGGCAAGTCTTCCAGGTCCTGAAGCAGCAAAACAGCCCCAGACCATCACACTACCACCACCATATTTTACTGTTGGTATAATGTTCTTTTTCTGAAATGCAGTGTTCCTTCTACGCCAGATATACTTGGACACACACCTTCCAAAGAGTTCCACTTTTGTCTCATCGGTCCACAGAATGTTGTCCCAAAAGTCTTGGGGATCATCAAGATGTGTTGTGGAGAAATTGAGACGAGCTTTGATGTTCTTTTTGCTCAGCAGTGGTTTTCTCCTTGGAACTCTGCCATGCAGGCCATTTTTGCCCAGTCTTTTCCTGATGGTGGAGGCATGAACGCTGACCTTAACTGAGGCAAGTGAGGCCTGCAGTTCCTTGGACGTTGTTGTGGGGTCTTTTGTGACCTCTTGGATGAGTCGTCGCTGCGCTCTTGGGGTAATTTTGGGCGGCCGGCCACTCCTGGGAAGGTTCACCACTGTTCCATGTCTTCGCCATTTGTGGATAATGGCTCTCACTGTGGTTCGCTGGATTCCCAAAGCTTTGGAAATGGCTTTATAACCCTTTCCAGACTGATAGATCTCAATTACTTTCTTTCTCAATTGTTCCTGAATTTCTTTGGGTCTCGGCATGATGTGTAGCTTTTAAGGATCTTCTGGTGGACCTTACTGTGTCAAGCAGCTCCTATTTAAGTGATGCCTTGATTGTGAACAGGTGTGGCAATAATCAGGCCTGGGTGTGGCTAGAGAAATTGAACTCAGGTGTGGACAACCACAGTTATAGTATGTTTTAACAAGGGGGGCAATCACTTTTTCACACAGGGCCATGATGGTTTGGATTTTTTTTCACCTTTAATAATAAACACCTTCATTTACAAATTGCATTTTGTGTTTACTTGTGTTGTCCTTGACTATTGTTTAAATTGGTTTGATGTTCCCGAAACACTTAAGTGTGACAAACATGCAAAGGAACAGGAAATGAGGAAGGGGGCAAACACTTTTTCACACCACTGTATATATATATAACACCTCCTGAACCTATTTATTTACATCTGACAAGTTTAGGGTTCAGCTGTAAGAGGAAGCACACACAGCCACTATACCTGCCCCTCCCCTTTGCTGTTCATTCACAGAGGCCTTTGTATTTTGTGAACATGTTCACATAATACAAAAGCTTCTGTGATTGGGCAGGAGGAGGGGAGGGGCGGGCATATCTGCAGCAGCGACTCTACTGTTGAAGATGCCGAAGAGGTCAAGCGTCAGGGTTCCTGGGGAACTATAGCAATAGTTGTCTTTTCCAAGAGTTATTTAAACCTGTCAGATGTAAATAATAGAGATAAGTCCAGGAAGTGTTATGCACTTCCTTGGATCTAACTCATAGTGTGCCTTCACTTTTTATAAAGGAGCTTTAAAGGCCTATCCCAAGCATGTAATTCAAAGGATTGGTGTTCTTTCCATGCCACCTTTAAAACTACATTAAAAAGACTCTCTCCTTGGTGTAAGGTATTTTTTTTTTTTAATAATTGACCTTGTTAAATTTCCCTAATGGCAGTACCTTCAAATTACGTTTTCTGCAATAGTGTACCTATTAGTCTTGAAAATGTCCAGAATTTAATATCAAGATTTTAACCCTTAGATTTACAGCTAAGTTTAGGTTTCACACATTTCAAGCCTTATTTTATGAACCCCCTGTGAATCAAAGTTTGGCAGAATTGCTCATCCCTAATTGAAGGTGGTTACATGTGAAATAATTGCTCATCCCTAATTGAAGGTGGTTACATGTGAAAGAATCTTCATCTGTATAGCCAGTATTAGTGCAAAAAAGCATCTATTTGCATTTATGTATTCTCTAATAAGAAGGGATTTGACAAAATTTAGAATATAGAGTGATTGCTATAGTGCATTACATAAAATGATAATAATGTGCTAAGGAAAGAAGCAACACATTTGTGTGTCAGCAGTTGTCACAGAAATGGACAGATCTCATAGTCACTGGGAACCACAACCTTATGGTGAGAAGCACACTGCAACAATTAAGGGAGTGACTTAAAAGTGGTCATGCACCTCTAATACAGGATAGATAGATAGATAGATAGATAGATAGATAGATAGATAGATAGATAGATAGATAGATAGATAGATAGATAGATAGATAGATAGATAGATAGATAGATAGATAGATAGATAGATAGATAGATCTATGCGCATGTGGGAAGCATATCCAGCTCAACACTTTTGTTGTTCACCCAGACATGGATGTCTAATGTGTTGTAGTGCATCAATTCATCCCAGTCCTTTTTGAGAGTGATCTGGCTGTCTTGGAACATGATTTAAAGAAAATCTAATATAAATTTTTTTTTTTAGCAATAAGATGATTTTCACTGCCACCACTGCAGTACTCCCCAACCATCCTCCTACTGAACCTGCAAAATGGTCTGAGTGTGCTATGCCTGCAGAGGATTACGGTACTCTGATTTTAGCATAGCTTCTGTGTTCCTGAATGCATTAGTATTTTACTTGTTTGCCTGGATTATATGTGAAAATATTTCTCTGACCAAAGAATCTAGATTTGCTTTAAAAAGTCAGTCAAGTTAAGATTTTTACCCCTTCATTGAGTAACTGATTTTACGTTTTGCTAACATGGCGAAACCTTTAAGAAAATCAATCTCCAAATACTGAAGCATATTATAACAACTTACATATATTACATTGCTAATGCTTTGTTACAAGCATTAGCTAAGATTAATTTATTACATAGCTTTCAAACTCATTAAGATTGCAGACAAAAAAACTATTTCAATTACAAGAACAAGGAAACACACAAACACCGGAACTGAATGATGAAGGTGAGAAAATAAAGCAAGGTGTATGTAAGATTACGCATTCCGAGGTGATTGTAATGAAGCACAAGACACATGGAAACAGAACGTTGCAAGGCAGAGAAGTTAGGAGATAAAAAGAAAATGGATGGCTTAGAGCAAACAAAGCTACAAATGGAAAACAGGCTGGGGTATTTGTTTAATAGAGATAGAATACACCAGATAAAGTGCTACAGAGAGGACAGACACAAGATAGGACAAGGTTGAATGAAGCAATGGAGAAATACTCCCCACAGATCAGAATTCAGATCTCTAAGCTATCCTCATATATTTTCAGTTCAGAAATCTGACTGTGTTTTTACAGAGGCAAAAAGGTATTCTACAACTTGAATAAATTTCCTTTAATCTCCTGTTTGTTTGTGATATCATAGTGTCACAGCAAAATCTACTCAGTTTCTTTCATTTTAACAAACAATGTCACGTTCCTGATTAGTGGGGGTTTATTTTATTATTTTTTTTCTCTATGGTTTACTAAGGCATTGATATGTGTATGTGGAAATATGGATTAAGTAGGTCTTCTCCATTTTACAGCTCAGATATGGCACAACATAGCAATTTTCTAATCACCCCCCTAAGGAAGTCAGATTGGTAAATTACACACCAACTTTGTGGATTCAAGCTGCATATTAAAACAGGTCGGCTCAGTGCTGCCAGGATAACTAATAAATGTACAGTTCACGTTATGCTTTAATTCAAGAATGGCTCTCCTAATGACATTCCCTAATTAAACTACCTCTGCAGGCCACTATTTACAACCACAAGGTTCACTGTAGACATTTATTTAATGTAACATAAAATTCAGAACAAATACTTGCCCTCATATGTCATGCTGTGTCATTTGGCTAACACAATATACAACTGCATACATAAGAGGCCTACAATGATTGAATTCAATAGCAAAATATTACTTACGCTATGCACAATGGAAATCTATAAAATATATGGCAGTAATCTTCATCATCAAAACAAATATTGCATTAAAGTGACCCTCTGTCATTTATTTTTTATAATACATTTTTCATTTATTTTGTTACATTCTTCTCATGGTTTTAAATGTCAATTGTGTGGCAACATTATGGAAGTAGTTGTTAAAAGAAATACCCCTCACCAAGTTTTATAGAAGAATCTCTTGTTTTTGCAACTTTTTCTTATAATGGCATCCTACATTATAAGCATAGTTTGGTCCTATTTACTCAATAAAGGGGTTGTCTAAATCAGATGTGTACCCTAGAACCAATTAAGCTTTACCGCTTGTGATTGCCACTAAAGAAAATGGATGCTGTGTGTTGGAGCTTATATTTATGTACAGAATGGGGCTGTACTGGACATGAAGAATCATCTGGTAGGGTTATTCAACATGCAAGGGCCTTTAATGCAGTCTATATACTATACAGGTACCTGTAGCAAGCTATTGTAATTCTATTATAATTTTACAGTAGCTATAAATTGAGGTTTCCCCCTATGAAACTAGACAGTTTAAATGTGGTGATAAACTCAAATTACACTCATATATGTCATATCTTTCTACAACTGATTAGACATTAGGGGTAGGCTGGGTCATGGCAAGGAAAGAGAGGGGAAAGCAGGGGACGATGCCCTGGGTGCATTGTAAGAATTCATTTAGGCATATAGGTGTGCCAGTTGGGTGTATAGGTGGCACAAGTATATTTTGCAAGTGTTTTTATAAAGGTTTAACCAAACTGATGTGCATTTACAGTGCTCATTCACAAGATGTATGCTGTAACGTATATATTGTAATGTGTTAAGGCGTGATGCATTCGACAGCCCATTTACTTTGAAAGAGCTGGCAATGCACCACAATACCCCAAAAAATAAATCCTGTGCTATTTTTTGCAATACATCACAGTGTACATAAAATTGTAATTTGTGCATTGTGGTGTATTGAAGCAAACTATATGCATTTAGGGCTTGTGGGACCCTGCTGTAGCTCCCCTTTCTGGGTTGAGCCGTAATCTATAATTTTGGCAAGGTTGTCTTGCCCAGCAAAGCAGCATATAAATGGGGGAGCTTGTAGGTGTTAAGGAGTGGGTAGTGGAGAACAGAGAGAGAGGACAATGTGCTACTGGTTAAGCAGAGAGAGTTGAGAGTGTGCTCTTGATTCATTTTGAAAGGGCTGTCAATGCATTTTTTGCAATGCACCACAGCTCACAGAACATTGACATTTGTGCTTTGTGGTATGTTGTAGGAAGCTATACATGTGCATTAGGGTGCAGATAAGAATGTATTACAATGAATAAATCTTGTGCTGCATTTGGGAATCCAAGGGCCTCACCAAGAAAAACCATGTAGCAAATCATACAATGGCTTTTACCATTGGAGAATGCCGGAATTACAACTTCCCTTAAATACGCCAGACCCTGACAAGTGGATGACTAGACACTGTTGGGGAGTGGACAGAGGATGTAACTTTATGCAAACATGAACAAACTCCTGTGTGGTCAACTAATCTGTGTTAGTTCTAATTCAGTAAAGCAAGAAAAAGCAGAAGAAATTGGAGTTTGTTTTATGCTACCTATGGCCTATACCTAGGACAACCTTGTGTGGAACATGGCTTGATGGGAGGAGATGGCAGCCTGTGAAGTTGGTAGAGATGGGTTTGCCCTGTCTGCACTATGTACCGATAACCCAGAAACTGTTTTTCTTTGGAGTTGGGCTAGTTGGTGTGTACGTTGAGGGACCAGGTTGGCAACTACAGGTGATAGGAACCAGAGCTTGTGACAGAGTTCTCCTATGTCCCTAGCAGAAAGGTTCCTGAAGTAGGCCACCTAATTTGGGAGCTGAATTGTCAACTTTTTTTACACCACAACACATTTTACCACAATGCATGGTAAAGCCCTTTATAAGTCCAAGGTACACAAGTATGCAATGTGCCAAATCATTTCTAATTGCACACTCAAATGAAATGCATATGCAGTAGAAAACATGCGTGATACCCTGCAGTGCACTGGAAAAAAAATGGGGTACATTTTTGGAGGCAACTCTCCAACAATAATAAGACCTCTCCTTTTAAACCCATAGCACTGTTCCCTTAATGATGAGCAAGATTTTTTTGTATTTTGTTCAGCAGAACAAATGTTCCTGATTGTGTCAGTGTGTTTCTGGCGGTCTCAGTGCATTACTGATTTTTGTCTCTGCAAATATGTATTTTGTTTGTCAGTACAGTACTGAATGTGTCTGTGTGAACATATTTCTGGTTGTGTCAGTATGGCACTGACTATGAGTCTCTGTGAATGTTACTCATTGGATTTTTTGGTGGGCCATCCTACTCACTTCAATGGTGGGCCACAGGTATCCAAGTCAGACCCAGGGTGCTGGAAGCAGCAATCTTGTGTAGACAGGTGCTGAGATTAGAATGATAGTGAAAGAAACACTAGCTGTAGCTGCTCTCTGTAGCTGCTGCCCTGCGGTGCTAAACAAGTTAAAGTGGGGTGCCCCTTAAAAACATTTTTTTTAAAAGTCAGCAGCTACAAATACTGCAGCTGCTAAATTTTAATAATCAGACACTTACCTGTCCCAGGGTCCAGCGATGCGGGGGAACGAAGCCCCCCCTCGTTCCCCGCTCCGCTCGTGGCACCAGCATTCTTACTGTGAAGCCACAGCCGGGCACCCACTGCGCATACGCGAGCGGCGCAGTGCATCATGATACACTGCGCAGTCATCTGGGACCTGTCCCAGATGACTGACTGCGGTGAGGGAAAGTGACGTCAGGGCCCGGGCACTAAAGGAGGCAGACTACGAGGGACCCCCTAGCAACAGGCATTTAGAGGTGAGTAAATTTTTTTTTTTTTTCCAATTATTTTATTTATTTATTTTTATGAATTTTAAGCTATTTTGTTTTTTTTGGTGGAAACGCCACTTTAAAATCTGTTTCTGCAGGAGGAGGGAGATACTGGGCAGGAAGAGGTTATTGGACTGAATCAGGCAGCAATACAATGTGGGAACTATATTCTGGAGGAAAGACTGTGGCGTGGTGAACAAAAGCTTTTAAACTACATTCCCCAATTTTACAAGGCTGTGCAGAACCTAACTTTCTCTTGCCACGAGGGAGATGAAAGAGTGAATATCACTGTCCATTGTGCACCATCACTGCTGCATATTGGCGGCCTGCGAGGGATCCAGAGTGCTGAGTTCAGAGGGTGCCAACCAGTGCCAGGACAAGGTCGTCTAGAGCCCAGGGCGAACATGATAATTTGCACCCCCCTCTAAGATGTATGAGCAAATGTTCTCCTCCCCCCAACAAAAAAAATTGAGGACCAGTCTGCATGTTTACCATCTAAGCAGAAATTCCCCCTCCTGCCAGCACAAATCCGCCCCCCTGCTGAAAGCACAAATCTTTGCCCCACCATTCCGCTCACCTCTCTCTCTCTCTCTCTCTCTCTCTCTCTCTCTCTCTCTCTCCTCTCCCTCTCCCTCTCCCTCTCTCTCTCTCTCTCTGCCCCCAGCACAAATAACCCACCACCTGCCCAAAAAATGCCCCCCCATCCTAGCACAAATCTTTTACCCCTCAAATTTCCCCTTCAAGCACAAATCCTCTCCCCCTAACTCCAGATTCCCCGCTTCCCAGCAAAAATTCCACTCCCCCATCCTAGCACAAAATCCCCCCCAAATCACCATTCCTAGTACACCTCTCCTAATCTCCCCTCCTAGAACAATTATTACCCCCTACCGCCCCCCAAATTCCCTCTCCCAACATAAATGCCCTCCCCCAATATCCTTGTGGTGCCCCCCGACCTCACATGATACCACGGTGCCCAGGGCAGCCGCCCCTCCTGCCCACCCCTTGTCCCAGCCCTGGTGCCAACAGACAAAGCCATCTGGATGCAGAGCAGGGAATGGACTAGCTGCTGTGTGTAACTGGATGGAAAGCTGCAATATTTCTGGGACGTGGGAGCTGCTGCTGTTGCTGCTGGGCTCCAATGCTAGCCAGCTAAAGAGTTAAGATTAACGAGACATTTACTTTTTTGCCTCTCAGGGGACATTGCACCATATCCTAGACATTCTCCTAGAGTGCACTCTAAACTAGTTATATTATTATTATTATTATTATTCACATTGCAGTTAAAGTTTATATGCACAGTTTATTGCTGACTTATGAGTGAGCGGATTCCACTCTAGTGGTACAGAACTCTATTCTAAGTTACTTTGGCATAGTGACTCTACTTTCTAACAGACTGTGGCCGAACCTACCTTCTGTATGCTCATTTACATTCAACCACCATTTATTCTAACCCATACCAATACATTGAGTTAATATACAACTTAACGGTCTTGTGTCTTTTTCCTGATACTAATTCACAGTCAAGTTAAAGGTATCCACCCTTCTAAAAGTGCTTACAGCTGTTTTTATTCAACCAGGTGTGCCAGAGTGGCTGAGGATATTCACAGAGTTGAGGCAAAGACCAAAGGACCCAATCAATCAAGCAGCTTCTGCGGGGGGTAGCGCTACACTAATGCTGAAGAAGAGGAGAGAGTTAGGAGCAGACTGTTCTTCCCAACCATGTGACGGGGTGAGGGCTGCATGAGGAGGAGCAGCAGCTGCAACAGCACATGCACACTGTTCCACTTATCCCCTGCAATGGTGCTATACTCTTACTGATCCATGGGGTGGCAGTTTGGCATCTTCATACTGAGCACTAGATGGCCTTGTTCCAGCACTGCAGGCAGGCAGGATTGGCCCACAGGTAGATCATTCAACCATTCATTTTATTTATATAATCTTATTAAAACTAGACACAGACATCAGGATCTTTGCCCGACCCAGCAGATATATCCCTCCAGTTAATAAATGGTTAGTGAAAAGATTGCATTCAGTTACTTGTTAATCAGAAAAGCAAACAAAGCTTAATATATGAGCATTTCGTTTCTTAACCTCAACTTTGCACTAAATATTGTCTAAAAAGTGCTTTCCTTAGTTTGCGGATATACAGTTGTGTCAAAAAGTATTTGCCCTTCCTGATTTTCAATTTGTATGCATTTTTCTCACACTTAAATTATTCAGATCATCAAACAAATTTTAATATTACACAAAGATAACCCGAATAAATCCAAGATGCAGTTTTTAAATTAATATTTCATTTATTAAGGGGAAAAAGCTGTTCAAACCTGTCTGGCCCTATGTGAAAAAGTAATTGCCACCCCCATTCTAAATCATGAATGAACTGGGATTAACCACAATTTTTTGGAAAGCTGAGTTAAATTTCACTTCCCACACCCATGCCTGATTACTGCCAGACCTGTTGAATCAAGAAATTACGTAAATAGAAGCTGTCTAACAAAGTTAAAGTGGATGTAAACCCACTCGCATCCTTTCTAAACTACTGCAATATTGGTTATCTAGAAGGATATACATGCCTCCTGCATGTATACTTATCTGTCAAATGTCTCCCCTCTGTCTGCTATGAGACCCAAAAAACTGCAGATTTTGTGGGTGGGTCGGTTTTCCAGGGCTCAGTGGGTGGAGTCGTGATGTCAGTAGACTCCCCGACCACCTCTACACTCCCCTTATCAACATGAATTTTCTCCTGTGTATTTCTTACACTGAACTTGATCCCTAACATCCAGTCAAAACCCAGAAAAGTCCCCACATGACTTCAGCATGCCAAATCATGCTGAGGTGTGGAACAGCCAATCCTTGCAGAGCAGCAGAAGAAAGGAGTGGGAGGGAATTAAAAAATAATGCATGTCTCTTAGGCTAGTGAACGAGATATGTAAATCACCTGTCACTCACAGCAAGGGGGAGGATTTGACAAGTTTTATCTCACTGAACAATAAAAGAGGATTGCTCAGAGATGGATTAACTCTTTGTGGCAAGACTGGACTCAAATGATAGGAAATCTTATACTGTACATTATGACATCAAAAAAAAAAAAAGAAATCGGGTTTACATCCGCTTTAAGCATGCTAACAGATCACAAGTACCCCCACATCATGCCACAATTTAAAAAAATTCAAGAACAGATTAGAAACAAAGTAATGTACATGTATCGGTCTAGGAAAGCTTTCAACACCATTTCTAAGGCTTTGGAACTCCAGTGAACCACGGGGAGAGCCATTATCCATAAATGGAGATAACTTGGAACAGTGGTGAAACTTCCAAGGAGTGGCCGGCCTCCAAGAGCATGACGACAACTCATCCAGGAGGTCATAAAAGAACCCAGAACAACATCTAAAGAACTGCATGCCTCACTTGCCTCAGGTAAGATCAGTGTTCATGATTCAACAATAAGAAAGAGACTGGGCAAAAATGGCATCCATGGGAGAGTTCCAAGGCCAAAGCCACTGCTGACCAAAAAGAACACAAAGGCTCATCTCACATTTACCAAAAAACATCTTGATCATCCCCAAGACTTTTAGGCAAATATTCTATGGACTGATGAGACAAAAGTTTACCTTTTTGGAAAGCACGCGTCCCGTTACATCTGACATAAAACTAATACAGCATTTCATAACAAGAACATCATACCAACAGTCAGACATGGTGGTGGTAGCGTGATGGTCTGGGGCTGCTTTGCAGCTTCAGGACCTGGATGACTTACCATAATTGATGGAACCATGAATTCTGAGCTCTACCAGAAAATCCTAAAGGAGAATGTCCGGCCATCAGTTCATGACCTCAAGCTCAAGTGCACTTGGGTTATGCAGCAGGACAATGATCCAAAACACAACAGCAAGTCCACCTCCAAATGGTGTAAACAAAGCAAAATGTAGGTTTTGGAGTGGCCTAGTCAAAGCCCAGACTTAAATCTGATTGAGATGTTGTATCATGATCTTACACAGGCCGTTGCTGGAAAACCCTCCAATGTGGCTGAATTAAAACAATTCTGCAAAGAGTGGGCCAAAATTGCTCCACAGCAATGTGAAAGACTCATTGCCAGTTATCGCAAATGCTTAATTGCAGTTGTTGCCGCCAGGGGTGGCACAGGCAGTTATTAGGTTTAGGGGGCAATTACTTTTTAACATAAAGCCAGGCAGGTTCGAACAGCTTTTTTGCCTTAATAAATGAAACCATCATTTAAAAACTGCATTTTGTATTTACTGGGATTAGCTTAGTGTAATAATAAAATGTGTTTGATGATCTGAGTTATTTAAGTGTGACAAATATGCAAAAAAATAACAAAATCAGAAAGGGGGCAAATATTTTTCACGCAACTGTAATTTGAAAATCTTGACCTTTGTAGCTATAGCATTGGATCTAT
This sequence comes from Lithobates sylvaticus, assembly GCA_028564925.1. Taxonomy (NCBI): domain Eukaryota; kingdom Metazoa; phylum Chordata; class Amphibia; order Anura; family Ranidae; genus Lithobates; species Lithobates sylvaticus. Next base: position 373,443,144 of record CM053028.1, on the reverse strand, counting down.
ATGGTAAATCAGTAACAATTATTAATTTTTTGTATTAAAACAAATCTAAAAAAATAGCTTGGAATAAACAAAATAAACTAAAAAGGTATAAAAATGATGTAGCTGTAAACATTGCCCTTATTGTTATGATAGAGTTTTATTAACACTGCAATCCATTATTTAAAATAGAGCTACATTGCTGCAAAGGTGCAGTAACCCAAAAATGCAAGTTAAAGATTCCTTCAAAAGACTAATTAAAGCTGCATCAATTATAAATTTGTTGCTATGGATTACTGCCCATAAGCACTTCTGTATGTTCGTGTTTACTGAGCTGGCATGTCAGTATCTAAGCTTATATTTTAGGGGGAAATAAAACGAGTTGCCATGCAGTAGAGGAGTTTTATTTTCCATGTTCTGACAGCTTTAACTAAATGTCAATACCGTTTAACCTTGTTGCAGTGGAAGGTCTGCGAGCAGGTGGCACAGGCTCTGATGTATTTTCACACTGGGCAACAGCCTGATACCTTCAGTTAGAGAGTTCACTTGGAAATGCTTTTACAGAAACAATCATAATATAATCTCTAAGGGAAATAAATAGAGCCAGTGAAATGTGATATAAAAAAACATTAGATATATTTGCATTTAATACTGCTATAATTACCATTGTTATCTCTATTTATGTGAGGATTTATTAATTACATGCTTAGAGATCTATTCTTCTGTTGCTGCCAAAACACTAATAACAACAATACACTAGATTTATTAAAGCTTAACAACATATGTTGGCACATCAAATTGAAGTGTATCATTGCAGTATTTATTATGCGTCCACATACACACACAGCATACATATGGTGCAATTACAAAAATATATTGGGGTTTATTTACTAAAGGCAAATCCACTTTATACTGCAAGTGCACTTGGAAGTGCAGTCACTTTAGATCTGAGGGGAAGATCTAAAATGAGGGGAAGCTCTGCTAATTTTATCATCCAATTTTTTATTTTGTATGTCAACATCAGATCTACAGCTACTGCACTTCCAAGTGCACATGGAGTGCACTTGGAGTGCAACGTGGATTTGGATTAGACTTTAGTAAATAAACCCCATTGTCTGCTGTGGAGTATATGCCACAGAAATCCTAATTTGAGTAGTGGCATTGCAAAAATAAAAAAACTTGATTGGCTCTAATGTTTTGGGTTCATTCTAGTGATTGTACATGCACATAACATGTACAAAAATTAAACCATGCAAACTGCATACTGATATAATTAACCTCCTTGGCGGTAACCCCGAGTCTGGCTCGGGGTCAGCTTTTTGTGCTGGGAGCGGTAACCCCGAGCCAGACTCGGGCTTGCGTTGCGGGATGCAGGGGGGAAGTTACTTACCTTTTCCCCTGGATCCTGCGATGTCTCCCCGCTGTGTGAGCGAGCCGTCCGCTCGCTCGATTCACACAGTGCCGGGTGCCGCCGATCTCCGTTCCCTGTGACGTTCCGACGCACGGGAGCGGAGATCGGCGCCAAATTCAAAAAAGTTTAAAAACACAACACATATACAATACTGTAATCTTACAGATTACAGTACTGTATACAAAAAATACACACCCCCTTTGTCCCTAGTGGTCTGCCCAGTGCCCTGCATGTCATTTTATATAATAAAAAGATTTTTTTTCTGCCTGGAAACTGGAGATTGTCCATAGCAACCAAAAAGTGTCCCTTTATGTCAAAAGTGGTTTTAGACCAGCTAGAAAACACCGATAAAAAAATAAAATCACAATTTATCATCAAACAATAAATTTAATGACAGCGACTATTCTGCAACTGAGCAAATTTCAGTGTTTTTGATTTGATTACATTATTGAATCATTTTTATATATATTTTTATTATATTATAATTTATTATTTTGTGTTTCAAACTTTATCATACCCGGGATGTCTACTAGACTCTGGTTCGGACAGATTTAAGTGAGTTATTCATAAGAATTGCAGGCCTACAATATAAAAACGCCAAATTTCCATGCAAAATAATTGTACCGCTTTCAGCACTAAATTCCAGCCAGAATCATACCGCCAGGGAGGTTAAAGGGGACGATGAAATAATGAAATAACAGTAGAAATAAAAAAGCCATAGTGCACATTGCACTGAGGATATAACAGTGTGCATATGTACAGATATGTCTGCTCTGGTCACAGCCAGTGCTCATACAAGGTATATGCTGCTACTAGGAATGAGTATGGACCAAATTGTTTTACATTGGGGCATTTTTCAGAATGCCAGACTCTTAGCCACTTTTGCAGGAGCCAGAGTGCGTATATAGTAGCAGGTTTAATCACCTGTGCTAAATTGGTGAAGGCCTTGCTGACCTACTGGGGGTCATTTACTATAGTGCTGCAGTGCTAATTAAAGCTAATTACCACTAATTAGTGCTAATCACGCTAATTAGCGATATAAGGGTATTCACTATAGCGCTGGTAAAAAAAAATACTCCCAAAATCTAATTTACTATAGTTTCCTGAAAACAAATAGCACCCAAATCCCTACTCTGCTAAAACCTGGAGTAGTGCACATCGAAATAATGTTTAGAGCATGATATATTTGCCTTATGCCCCGTACACACGATCGGACTATCCCGCGGGATTGTCCACCGGACTAGAGTCCGCCGGACAATTCGCCCATGTGTGGGCTCCGGCTGACTTTTTCTCCTCAAAAGTCTGGCGGACTTAGTTTGAAGTTTTGATTTAAAATTGTCGATGTACCCCTACCCATTCACCTAAGGGAAAAAAGTGTAAATAAAAAACACAACACAAGTTTTTAAAATACTTTATTACACAGCTCCGGGGGTCTTCTTCTGTCTTGGGGGGTCTTCTCGCCGGACTCCTCCGCTATCTTCTGCTAGCTCTTTTACTAGCGGAGTAGCCCGGCTTTCTTCTTCGTTGCCGCAGCCGTCCGGGGGTCTTGTTCCGACTTCAGGGGTCTTATCCCGATCTTCTGTTCTTCTTGCCGGGCCTCCGCTATCTTCTGCTAGCTCTTTTACTAGCGGTGGCCCGGGCTTTTGTCACCATCGCTGTCCCCGCCTTCTGCTTCTGCTACTTCTTCTTCTTTCTTCATCCGATGTTGACACAACGCCGTCTCCTCTTCTAATGGCCCAGACGTGTTGCGCTGCCAGTTATATAGGGATAAGATGCGGGGCCACTGGCTCAAGTCACATGGTGACCCCGCCCCCTTATGATGTCACAGTCCCAGCATCCACCGGGACTGTGACATCATATGAGGGCGGGGTCACCATGTGACATGAGACGGTGGCCCCGCCCCTTGTCCCTACATAACTGGCAGCGCAACACGTCTGGGCCATTAGAAGAGGAGACAGCGTTGTGGCTCCCGGATTCCGATAAGCCCCCCGCTCGCAGGCCCCAACAACCAACGGCCAGGGTTGTCGGGAAGAGGCCCTTGTCCTCATTAACATGGGGACAAGGGGCTTTGGGGTGCAGATGAAAATGTGGGCTGGTGAGTAGTTGTATTCTTTTTAATTAGTTTTGGGGGTGGTGGTTTTGGGGAAGTGCAATATCTTAATTTTATATCTTATAATTTCTATATGCATTTATGAACCAAAAAAAAATGAATCTCTTCAGCACACCTGCAATTAAATTATAAAGGTGGGATCTTTATATATATAACAGCTGTGGAGAATTGCAGGTAATTAATTCATCTGGTGGATAGGCAGTGTTGTATGTGTCAGCCCTGGTTCACATTGATGCGTTTTGACATGCGATTTGACAATTGGACCGTTCTAATTGGTGCAGCGCCGCAATTTCCAAAAGTCGTTTATTTTTGGCGACTTCCGGGTGCAATTTTTATTGACATCAGTGCAGAAACCTGCACAGATGTCTCTGAAATTACCCCTGCACTGACATGCGGGAATGAAATCGTGTGAGTTTAGCTGAACTTGCACGATTTCCTCCCACTGTCAGTGTGAACCAGGGCTCAAACTGGGCTTTTGTCTTTGTAATTCACCTGCTGCTATCCCAGGGACACCATTTCTTATCGAACTCCCTTAAGTTTACCTTCAAATATCATTATATGTAGAAAGACAGATTTGCATATCTGCAAACAAAAATAAAAAATAAATTAATTGTGGTTGCGATCAAATATTCGCAGCTGCGATCAAAAGAGCGGGAGTTTCACCTTTTGACCCGGAAATTTGTCATTTTAATTACCCTGAAGTTCCTGTGCTGGTCAGGATCTCCATCTAGGTGGACATGGCGAGGTCCCTCTTTAGAAAAGAGGAGGTGCTGCTCATTTGCCGGGTAAGTATAGGATATGTACTTGTGCTTACTCAATGTGGGGGTGGATGTGGTAGTTAGATTTGGTGTGGGTGGGGTTCATTGATTTGTTGGCATCACCACACATTTGCTTCTGGCCCATGTGCACACATCACTTCCTGCATTTGTTCTGTTGATGTAAATCAGTAAGGACTATGCAAATATAAATGAGAGCTCCTTTCTATTAAAATATACATAACTTGTTTCACAGTTGGGCAACTTTTCCAGCAAATTTGGACCTCTGAGTTGCATGACAAGTTGTACTCCATGATTCTCAATGATAACCATTCATATCTGTGCTACTGCAAGTTGCAACAACAGAGTAGTCCCTGTACTACATTGGTGTGACTTTCATGTGACTTGAGGTACATAGGGCGCAATATTACACAGGAATTCCCAGAAGTTAGGACCAAGTTGCAGCAGCAAAGTGGCAGCAAAATAGTGTGCCTTTCAGGTCGCAGCAGTGTGAATGAGATTCATATATAATACCTTTGAATCAGGCCCTATTCTCACTTGTGCATCCTGCAAGTAGGTCAAATTCGTCCCTGCACTACTTTGGTTTGACTTTGATGCAACTTGAGGTCCATATACCGCAAGATTACACAGGCATTGGTCGCACAAGTGCAAATGGGGCCTAATTTAAAGGTCTTATCAATGAATCTCATTAGGTTCCTTTCACACTTGGCTGACTTTTCATACAACTTGAGGTCCATAAGGCCCCTTTCACACTTGTGAAAGTCCCGCGATTTTGCAGAGATTTTTGCCACAAATTTGATGTCATTTGAAGCAATTCCAGTGTAATCTTGAGGTCTATGGATGCAGGAGTCGCAGGACAAGTCGCACAAGTGTGAAAGGGGCCTTAGGGCCAGTTCACACTGCTGTGAGACAATAGATGGGATTTGCCCCGCACTGCAAATCACATGCAATGTCTGTGTGATGCAAACTCAGCCATACAGATTGTATGGTTGAATTTGCATCGCATTCGAACCAAACTCGCACAGGACCCTTTTTTTGGTCCGCAGCAGAATCGGATCGCATGGGTGTAGTCTGAATTTGCAGTTCACTCTGCAATATGCAAACTGATTTGCAGGTGTCATTAGCTTTCTACTGACACTCCCAGCAGTTTGCATATGGCAGTGTGAACTGCCTGCGAGTTGTATGCGATGCGGGAACCCGCACTGGATTTGCAGGGTTCCTGCATCGCTCCAATGTGAACTGGCCCTGACCCTAGGTTCACACCTATGCATTTTTTATTTTTTTAGTTTGTAGAAACACTCTACAGTCCATTTAACATGGTTTCCTATGGTACTAGTTCACATCTATGAGTTTTCCAGCCAATACGTTTTTGGAAATGGTCGGGGTCTTTTTTCATGGGATTTGCGAAAAATAGATTTCAATGGAACCGCAACAGAAACACAACTGTTGCATTTGTGATGCGATTTTTCATGTGTATTGCAGTTATTATTTTAACACTGTATATAGCTGGTTGCTAACAGGGGGGGCGGGAAGCCACCTGCCACATCCCTAACAACCAATGAGTCATCAGCTGTCAGCCATGCCAAAATTAAAAAAAAATGGCGTGGGGTTCCCTCCAAAGTCTATACCAGGCCCTTTGGGTCTAGTATGGATTCGGAGGGGACCCTCAAGGCTAAAAATAAAAAAAAATGGTGTGGGGTTACCCCCAGGTCTATACCAGGCCCTTTGGATCTAGTATGGACCCGGAGGAGACCCCCCACGCTAAAATTTAAAAAATGGCATGGGGTTCCCCCCCAGGTCTAAACCAGGCCCTTCGGGTCTAGTATGGACCCGGAGAGGACCCCCCCCCCCCCCATGCCAAAAGTAAAAAAAATCCATACCAGACCCTTATCCAAGAACGCAACCTGGCAGGCCGCAGGAAAAGAGGGGGGACCAGAGAGTGCCCCCCCCCCCTCCTGAACCGTACCAGGCCACATGCCCTCAACATGGGAAGGGTCCTTTGGGGTCCCAAAACACTGAGCCCTCATGTTGATGGGGACAAGGGCCTCATCCCCACATCCCTTGCGGTTGTGGGGGTCTGCGGACAGGGGGCTTATCGAAATCTGGAAGCCCCCTTTAACAAGGAGGCCTACAGATCCCTCCCCCATGTGAATTTCTTTTTACAACAAGGGGCCCCCACATCCTGGCCCCCCCATGTGAATGGGTATTGTGTAGAATGTACCCGATACCCATTCACCAAAAAAAAGCAGTGAAATGTGACAAAAAACAATAGCTGGTTTTTGAAAATTCCTTTATTTTAAAATAGCTCTGAGTGGTCTTCTCCCCCGACTCGTGTCTCTCCCCGTCATCTTCTCCTGGTGCTGTCTCTCTTGCTGCCATCTTCTGTCACCGTCTGGCGTATCAGGTACATTGTACCCATACCCATTCACAAAAAAACAGTGAAATGTGACAAAATTCCTTTATTAAAAATGTCTTCTTCTTTCCCCCGCTTCTTCCTCCAACTTACTCTGGTCTTTCTTTAGTTTTCTCCTTCTTCCTCCAGCTTCTTCTTCCTCCGATTTGTCCTCCTGGCTTTCTCCTCCGCCGCTCCCGCCACCGACCTGCTGAACATGAAAACAACGTACCTCCTCTGACACTGTGGCCAGCCGATCTGTCCACTTCCATAGCGCACATATCATATATAACTATGGGGCGTGGCCGTCGGATGATGTCAGCAGGAGACCCCACCCCTTTGTGACATCACTAATCCATCATGCCCTGGTGATGAAGTCACAAGGGGCAGGGTCTCAGAGTGACGTCATCCGCCCCATCACAGCATTTGGAGGAGGTTCGTTTTCTGAATGTTCAGCGGGAACGGAGGAGGAGAAAGCCCGGAGGACGAAGCGGAGGAAGAAGAAGACGGAGGAAGAAGCAGAGAAAGATGGAGGAAGAAGCGGTGGAAGAAGCAGCTGGAGGAAGAAGGAGAAAACCGAAGGAAGACTGGGGAAAGAAGACATTTTTATAAAAGGAATTGTCAAAAACCGGCTATTGTCTTTTGTCACATTTCACATTTTTTCATTGAATGTGTAGGGGTACAGATGTACTCGATACTCATTCACATAGGGGGGTAGGGATCTGGGGGCCCCCTTGTTATAGGGGGCTTCCAGATTCCAATAAGCCCCCCGCCCGCAGACCCCCACAACCACCGGGCAAGGGTTGTGGGGATGAGGCCTTGTCCCCATCAACATGGGGACAAGGTGCTTTGGGGGGACCCCAAAGCACCATGCCCATGTTGAGGGCATGTGGTCTGGTATGGTTCAGGAGGGGGGGAGCTCGCTCATCCCCTCCCTTTCCTGACCTGCCAGGTTACGTGTTCGGATAAGGGTCTGGTGTGGATTTTGGGGGGGCCTACGCCTTTTTTTTTATATTGTCGTGGAGTTCCCCTTGATATCCATAACAGACTCGAAGGACCTGGTATGGACTGGCGAGGGGAACCCACGCCGTTTTTTTTTTTTGGATTTTTACTCTATATTGTCGGGAACCGGCAATTCATTACAGCCGCAAGCACATTTAAATGCCATTTTTTCCTTTAGAAATGTAATTTTGCTGCGGTACAGTAATAAACACGGGAAAGATGCGCTACTTTACAGGCATACTATAGACACCCCCAGGCACGATATTTAAAGGAATTTTTATTGTTTCACTTTAACCGCTTCAGCCCCGGAAGATTTTACCCCCTTCCTGACCAGTCATTTTTGCGTTTCGGCACTGAGTCAATTTAACTGACAAATGCGCGATGTTACACCAAAACAAAATTGAAGTCCTTTTTTTTCCACAAATAAAGATTTCTTTTGGTGGTATTTGATCACCTCTGCGCTTTTAATTTTTTGCGCTATAAACAAAAAAAAGAGCGACAATTTTGATTTTTTTTTTTACTTTTTGATATAATAAATATCCCCCTAAAATATATAAAAATATATAATACCAATTTTTTCCACAGTTTAGGCCGATATGTATTCTTCTACATATTTTTGGTAAAAAAATCGCAATAAGCGTATATTGATTGGTTTGCGCAAAAGTTATACCGTCTACAAAATAGGGGATAGATTTATGACATTTTTATTATAATTTTTTTATTAGTAATGGCGGCGATGTGCGATTTTAATTGTGACTGCGACACATCGGACACTTTTGACACTATTTTGGGACCGCTGTCATTTATACAGCGATCAGTGCTATAAAAATGCATGGAGTACTGTGTAAATGACGCTGGCAGGGAAGGGGTTAAACACTAGGGGGCGATCAAGGGGTTAAGTGTGTCCTAGGGAGTAATTCTAACTAACTGTGGGAGGGATGGGCTACCACTGACATGACAGAGATCACTGCTCCCGATGACAGGGAGCAGTAGATTCCTGTCAGGTCACTAGGCCGAACAGGGAAGTGCCTTGTTTACATGCTCCGTGACGCGATCGCGGGACACTGGCAGAATCACATTGAGTCCACGGGACCCGCAGGCATGGTAACCCTGTAAGCAGCGGCATGCGTGCACCCACTAGCCCTGCAAATTAATGGGGACTTACAGGTACGCCCATTTGCCCACCACTGCCATTGTGCCAACGTATATCGGCGTGCGGAGGTCGGCAAGTGGTTAAGCATTATTAAAATCACTGCTCCTGAAAAAAACGTCCGTTTTAAAAACATTTTTTCCAATTGATACATGTCCCCTCGGGCAGGACCCAGGTCACCATACGCTTTTTATGGCAAAGAACTTGCATATAAGCATTCAGTGAGAACTTTTGATTTTGCAGGTTCGAGCCCCATTGACTTCCACTATTCCCACATATGTGATCTGACAGGCATGTTCGCAGGCAATAGCGCTGCTTTCCATTTGCTTTAGCGCCCAGTTTCTGAGAGTTGAAGTCTTAATTGGCCTTAATTGGGCGCTATTTTCCGGGACTGCAGGATCATTTATCGGCGCTATAGTAAATGATCCCCACTGTCTCTTGTCTTGTGTTCCATTACTCTGAACACCTGGTTTTCCAGTCCTGTCCTGCCCTGCTATAATATTTTCCAGTCTTGCCCTACCCTGCTAGCTCCCGGGTCTGCTCTGCTAGAGCTTGGCCTGTATATAGTTCTCATATAGCTTTTCCAAAACATTGTATTTTCTAACTTTGCTTGCACTGTTGTCATTGCCTGCTTGTCGTTCCTTTTTTGCTGTGTTTAGTGATTTGATATGATCTGTTGTATTTTCCTTAAAGCGGTTCTGCACTGCTTTTTTTTTTTTTGGGGAATATGCCAAGGCCATATAGCTAAATTGGGGGACTTACCTGTTCCTTCTTCCTTCTTCCATCTCCAGGGCAGCACAGTGGTGTAGTGGTTAGCACTTTCACCTAGCAGTAATAGGGTCGCTGGTTCAAATCCCGACCATGACACCTTCTGCCTGGAGTTTGCATGTTCTCCCTGTGCTTGCGTGGGTTTTCTCCGGGTACTCCGGTTTCCTCCCACACTCCAAAGACATGCTGGTAGGTTAATTAGATCCTGTCGATAAAATTGGCCAAATATGTGTATGTTGTATGTGTTTGTAGCGTGTCGGGACCCCACAGGGCAAGGACCGCACTATACCACAGATGGACACCAGTGGCAAAAAGCGCTCTGAGGCGATTCAGTTCGCATAGGTTGCGCTATACAAGTCATTAATTCATTCATTCATCTCGATCGCAGCCGGTTTTCCTCCGATAAAATTCTTTATATTCTTCTTTTCTGCTGGGGGCCATCTTGCCTGTGGGCATGTGAAACCCCACAGGCACTTTAGATGGCCCAGCATGCACCGCCGTTACTGCGCCAAGCTCGCGCGTGCGCAGTAACGGCAAAGTGCAGCTCACGTTCTACGAAATCTCGCGAGATGTCGGCACATCTGCCGACATCTCGCAAGATTTCGGAAGATGTGTCCGAAATCTCGCGAGATTTCCGAAGATGTGTCCGAAATCTCGCGAGATTTCGGAAGATGCGTGACGAGGATCCCCGCACAGACCCCGCCCACCCCCGAAGAGACAGAAGACAGGAAGTCATCGATTACAAGGTAAGTGAAAAAAAAAAAAAAAAACACATTTCATTTAGTACTCTTTGCCTGATTTGGAAGGCAAAGAGATTTACTAAATGAAATGTGTGCAGAACCGCTTTAACTCTCATTAAACACCTTTTACACTTGCTCTAATATCTGTATTACCTGCTGTGGGTACAATGCTGGTTGCACCCAGCTGGCACATTATCCATGCAGAGGAATTCATGACAGACATGATTCTTTAAAAATCATTCAATTCTTTGTTTAGTGCATTAAAACTAGGGGTTATTTACAAAGGTCATTAGAGTGATACAGTACATTTAATTTCCTAAAATTACTTATACCGTGGGCATATTTATTAAATCTTGCCATACTCTGACAAATTATCTATTTGTAGAGCAAAGACACATAGCCATATTTAGCTTATGGGACAAAGTAAAATGTACCAGGTAGAGGTAAGCTCTAGATAACAGCACTTAAACAAGTACTCCAAAAAGCAAAAGAATCATGACATTATTTTGTCAAACAAAGCTGACATACATTAATAATTGTACACTTTCTGTGCATCAGACACCTCGAGGAGTGGAATTTAGCTAGAAGGCAGATGACACAATTTTGCATATTACCCATATTCATGCATTTTTTTCTCACTCTGATCCTTAAACTCATGTTTCACAAGCACTGATCTGGCCCTCAGGACAGATTGTAATATACTTATGAGACAGGGTTTATTACTAGCGGGATGACAGGAACATGGCTCATTATCTGGCCTCTTAGTCAACACTCTACTTCCTATTATTGTTTTACTTTGCATGCTTTGCGGCAATTAAACACTCAATAATATGTGCACATAGCCCAGTTTGCATGGGAAAACATTTACCCACAAATAATATCCGCAGAAAAATGTGCAAACCTTCAAATCATATTGCACTTATTTTCTTGAATAAAACAGAAATGCCTGCATAAAATCTAGCACATGCAAACATCTGTATTTTATCTTTTTATGGGATGAGTTCAACATTACCCCATGTTCTATTAGGTTCAAATTTAAGACATGGCACAACAGAGATGGACTAAATGTACAAGAGTCAAGACTTTCAATTATGGCTTTAGAGATCTCCTTGTTTATATAATGTGTTGCTGGAGAACTTCCTGGTGTTTTGTTCTAAATGTACTCTGATAGCTAAAGCTTTTATACCTGAGGGTGCTAATATACATAATCGTGCACTAAGGAATGTATGACCCTGTTGCCCAGTACAGATATTGTGCAAATTTCCATGTAAAATCTTTTTGACATGTAACTGATCCTCTGGACACCCATTCATATATATATATATATATATATAAATATATATATATATATATATATACATACATTTATATCTAATAATCGACTTTAATAGTGACATGAGGTAACTATAGACAAGAAATGATCATGAACTAATTGTATCATTTTCACCAATAATCCTATAAACTAAGGCAGGCATTCACAAAAATAGCCATCATCATCATCATAGGCATTTTACACTAATCATTATTGTTTTCTGTTGAGAAAAGCCTGCACTATTGGCTAATGTCCTCTTTCCTCCTGAATTTACATAAACATTCATGCTCAGGTAAATCAACATATTTGAGGGTCGAATTTAAAGGGGACTAGATATTTCTAAGATTCTATAAACTCCTATGATCAGTGTTACTGGCATAATATTGTTCCACTACAGAGCCACACCGCGTACATCGTGACCACAGGCTCTATCTCTATGTCCTGTACTGCAGTGGGCTCCAACATGGATAACATGTATGTATATAACACGTATTGGTTAGGCATGTCTTTATAATGATTCAGCACATTTCTGTTGTGTGAAACGCATCTACCTTGACCACTGCTGGTGTCCTCTGGTGTCATTTTGGATATATTCATGTTTCAATAAACTTTACTTGGAGCCCGCGTGAGGTGCAGCCGTTTCTTATTTTGACAATTTACCACGGAGGCGAGCCGGGCTAGCACTCAGGTGTGTGTTCCAGTGGGCATATCAGTTACACCTGGGGCGGTGAGTTCTTTTCATTTGGACTCCAACATGGAGACCCTGCCACTAAGGGAGGTGTGCAAGGTATGGTGTTACCGCTCACTATCAGAACCACCATCATCATTTTCACTGCCAGTTGGCTGCTTCTCCTTCTTGTACCTCTCCTAACCATAAAGACTAATTGTAATATACTCTGCTTGATCATAACCCAGAGGGTTAACTATGGCTTAATTCATTGTTTATCGGTTCTTTGCATACACCATAACTATATAGTACTGAAATACACAAGATTTCTCTGTCCCAAGTGAAGGACACAGACAACTTCTTCTTTGCAAAATAACTTACTTTACTGTTTTGATCTTGTAGAATACACACAGGATAATACATTCCTTATTAGATCAAGTCCAGCATTAATGAATGTACATTGCAGAACTCTGGCTGTGCATAATTTACTGTACTGTTCCCTAGTGGTTACAGAAATTGTGCTATTGCTTTAGTGGTGCTTTCTATGCCTTTAGTTAGGAAGTCCTTTAAGTCCAAAACACATGTGAGCTAGGATTGCTGCCAATAGAATGGTTACTACATAATTGAGCTGTTCACCACTCACGTTCCATGCTGAACTACACCCAGGAGCAAGACTTTCCTTGCATATATAGCCCCAAACAAAGGGCTCCTGCCCATAATGCAGCTTCCCTGAAGGGTAAGTCAGGGCGCTCGCACACTAAGTACTTCAAAAAGAGCAGCTAGCATTGGACAGTATAATCTCCCATAGCTGTCAATCTATTCCCTTCAAGAAGGGAGGAACAGTGCAGTGGCATGCCAACCAAGGTTGCGTGTTTGTGTTGATGCACATAGCATAGGACATTTGGCTGTAGTTCCTGAAGCCTGCATAAGAACGGAGCCACCTAAATCCAGAAAGAAACACTAGCACTGAATCAGGAGGGAGGAAAAACATTCATAGATCAAGATGTAGCACATATTGTAATGCCGTGTACACATGATTGGAAATTCCGCCAGCAAAAGTCCAATGAGAGCTTTTGGTCGGAAAATGCGACCATGTGTAGGTTTCATCGGACTTTTGCTGGAGGAATTCCAGCCAGTAAAAGATTGAGAGCAGGTTCTCAATTTTTCGGTCAGAAAAAGTTCTGATCGGAAATTCCGATCGTCTGTAGCAATTCCGACTTGCAAAATTCCTACGCATGCTCGGAAACAATTCGACGCATGCTCGGAAGCATTGAACTTAATTTTCTCAGCTCGTCATAGTATTGTACGTCCCCGCATTCTTGACGGTTGAAAGTTCAGCAAACTTTTGTGTGACCGTGTGTATGCGAGCCAAGCTTGAGCGGAATTCCATTTGAAATACCATCCAAGATTTTTCTGACGGACTTGTCCATTTGTCTCTTATCATATGACAATGTGACCTCATTGTGTTTAAATTATTTTTATTAAATTATTATAAACATACAGACTTTTCCATATCATTTCCAATACATGAATACAAAACATTAAAAAAAAGGAAAATACATACACATTTACAAATACATAAACAAGAAAAAAACTAAAATTGGATCTGTCCTTTATCATCCCCTCTCGAATGGCCAAATTTCTGAAAAAAATTATAGTCAAAACATTTTCTTTCACTTTCCCCTTTCCTCACTCCCTTCTTCCCATTTTCTCCCTATCTCCTTGTTTTCTCTTAAGTGTGGAGGCAAGGATACTGCCACCTTAGCTCCCAATCCCCTCTTCACATCCCCCACCAAAAAAAAAAAAACGTTTTAAATTTAAATACAACCCCTCCCTACTTCCCCTCTTCACTCCCTCTCCTCTCATCCCTCCCCCCTTCCTCTTTAAATTTATAATGTGTTTTTATATACAACCCTCTTCCCCCCACACACTCTCATCCCCCATGTAGTGCCTATCCCCCATCCAATATTTATTACCTTACACACCTTTTACATTTACCTTTACACATTTATTAAGTAATATATCTTTTATGTATATGTATATACACACACATGCGCACACACAAGTGAATCTGTGATCCTCCCTTACCCTTTTCTTTATTTATTTATGAGGTGGAGAAAATAATGTGCCTTTTCATGAGGGGCAGAGAGAAGGGAAAGGGGAAAGAAGAAAGAAGAAGAAAAGAAGGAAAAAAAAAGAAGAGGAAGAAGGAAAGGGGCCCGGTAAAGGACCCTAACTACCACCCTCAATTCCCATATGACTCAAGTAAACCGGAGATTGTTTAAATTCTGACCATCCTTTCCAAATACTAGCAAATCTTACTTCAGAGTCATTTTGCAAGTGGATTACTTCCTCCATAAACCTAATCTTATCTACATCCCTAAGCCACTCCTTTATTGTCGGGGCCTTCTTAGACCCCCAATGTTTGAAGACCAGTGTCTTTGCTGCATTCAGCAAAAAAGGAATAATTGCTGTTCTATATTTCTTCCTTGTGGAATTTATCACATGGAACAAACATTGCCAAGGATCCAGCCCAATTTAATTTCCACAAATTTTTTGGATTAGATGTATTATTTCCATCCAGTATGATTGAATCAGGTGGCACTGCCACCATATGTGAGCATGTGTCCCAACCTCCCCATATTCCCTCGAACATAAAGGAGAAATGTGAGGGTTCATTTTATGTATTTTTAATGGCACATAGTACCATTTGACCAATAATTTATAGTTAATTTCTTTTATCCGCATGTCCATTGAAGTGGAGTGGACATAGTCTAAAATCTTATTTTTTATTTCTTCGGGTGGTGCCTGATTCAACTCAATTTCCCAACTCCCGAAAGAGCATGTGGCTCCATCATCCATTAGGGGATATTAGTCTCCTATAGATATTTGAGATCCCCTGTCTATTTATTCCCCCTTGATCAATTAATCTTTCCCACGAGTTTAACCTGGAAGCATCGCAGAGAGGTTTTGGAAGAGAATACACAAAATGTTGGAGCTGTCTATATCTCCGCACATCCCGTGGGGTCGTGCCATACCTCTCTCGCAGCTCCATTAATGAGCACAAAGCGTTCCCCTTCAAGATATCCTTAAGCCTCAGCTGGTCTGATAGAGTCCATTTTAGATATTGGTTATTATCTTTCCCCAGCGGTAAAAAGTTATTCCCAGTCAAGGGGGTCAGGGGACTATTATACTGCCATGAAATTCTATTAAGTAGTTTATCCCATACTCTAAATGTTTCTATAGTGATTGGTGCTATTTCTCCCGAGAGCCCCCTGTATTGCTTTGGAATCCAAATAATCTGACCCAAAGAAACTTTACTCAGTGACCTGATTGTGGAGCTGCTTTATATTTTATATAATTTTAGAATTTATTATTTTGCAAGTAGCTGTCAGGTAAACACAGTTAAATAGTTAATATTGCAAACAGTAACAAGAATGCCAATTTAAGGCTAATACTGAAATGAAAATATGTCACTTGGATATAAGCTAAGCAATTATATAGCCAGTTAATCACGACCATAGTTCAAAGTATATTGCAGTACTAAGAAAACCATTGCCTCTATGCAAATAGGACCATCAATATTCCCTCCTTAAGCCTTCTGACTGTGTTTAAATGTGCTAATAGAAAATGTAGGTCTTTGCATTTTTTTCTCTTTGCTATTACGCATTCACATTTTTACTGGATGTATAATAAGTTTTACAGTTTAGCTTGTTATAAATTAGAAAATGTGATATATTTTGCTTGGGTAATTCAATGCCAGGGCTGTCACAGAGGCATATTTTATTTACTGCATATAACCTTCTTGCTGTGATGGAAACGGTATACCACAAATATAACTAATTAGAAATTTTCATTAAAATGTAACATTAGGCGGGTACCAGACTGTGATCAGAGCCATGCCCCAGTAAAAGGCCTATATGCTAACCTACAAAAGGGTGTCTCCACTTTTATGTATTTATGTTCATAGGTTTATCATTTAGCCAGGGTATTAGAAAATGTACAAATGTAAAAAGAAAAAACTAGCGAGCGCTTAAACTGCCAGTGAAAAAATAAATAAAAAAATAAATAAAAAAATAAATAAAAAATAAAGATAAAAGGAAGGCAGGTAACTCAATAGGTGACCACCCTACTAAAGCTATAACAAACAAACAGTGCAGTGCCAGAAAATAAATATTGCTGTACATAAACCAATTATTAGTGCAAAATAGGGATGAGCTTCGAGTCGAACTCATGTTCGACTCGAACATTGCCTGTTCGCCTGTTCACCGAACTGCGAACAATTTGGGGTGTTCGCGGCAAATTCGAAAAGCACCCTGTAAAAGTCTATGGGAGAAATCTAAAGTGCTAATTTTAAAAGCCTATATGCAAGTTATTGTCATAAAAAGTGTTTGGGGACCCGGGTTCTGCCCCAGGGGACATGTATCAATGCAAAAAAAAAAGTTAAAAATGGCCGTTTTTTCAGGAGCAGTGATTTTAATAATGCTTAAAGTGAAACAATAAAAGTGTAATATTCCTTTAAATTTTGTACCTGGGGAGTGTGTATAGTATGCATGTAAAGGGGCGCATGTTTCCCGTGCCTAGAACTGTCCCTGCACAAAGTTTCATTTTTGCAGGAAAAAAAGCTATTTAAAATCACTCGCGGCTATAATGAATCGCCATCTCCTATAATATAGAGAACAGTCATTGAAAATCATTGATTAAAAAAAAAAAAAAAAAGCGTGGGGTTCCCCCGGAATTCAATTACCAGGCCCTTCAGGTCTGGTATGGATATTAAGGGGAACCCCGGGTCAAATAAAAAAAAAAATGACGTGGGGTTCCCCCCAAATATCCATACCAAACCCTTCAGGTCTGGCATGGATTTTAAGGGGGACTCCACGCCAAATTAAAAAAAAATGGTGTGGGGGTCCCCCTCAAAATCCATACCAGACTCTTATCCGAGCACTCAACCTGGCAGGCCGCAGGAAAAGAGGGGGGACGAGAGAGCCCCCCCTCCTGAACCGTACCAGGCCACATGCCCTCAACATTAGGAGGGTGCTTTGGGGGTCTGTGACCCCTCAAAGCACCATGTCCCCATGTTGATGAGGAGAAGGGTCTTTTCCCCACAACCCTGGCCGGTGGTTGTGGGGGTCTGCGGGCGGGGGGCTTATCAGAATCTGGAAGCCCCCTTTAACAAGGGGACCCCCAGATCCCTCCCCCCCCTGTTTGAAATGGTAAGGGGGTACATAAGTTAAATTTATGATTTACAGTCACTGGGTGTTCTCATCCACATCACTTCGTATTCTTTGGATATGAACTTTTTTTGTCAACTATTTTAATTATTTTATTTTATTGTTTGGGCTGCACATTTTATCTTTTTATATTACACTGTGAAGGATTTGTGGTTTGCCTTTTTTGTGTTCAGCTTGCATTTGTTAGTTTAATTATTTTGGATTGGGCTGATTGCTTTACAAAGACAATTCATTATAGCCACGAGTGATTTTAAATAGCTTTTTTTCCTGCAAAAATGACACTTTGTGAAGGGACAGTTCTAAGCCTGGGAAACATGTTCCCCCTTTACATGCATACTATACACAACCCCCGGGTACAAAATGTAAAGGAATATTACACTTTTATTGTTTCACTTTAAGCATTATTAAAATCACTGCTCCTGAAAAAAATGCAGTTTTTAAAACTTTTATTTGCATTGAATGTTAGAGTCCCATAGACTTTAATAGGGTTCTAAAGTTCACACAAGCTTTAGATCTGTTCGCAGGTTCTGGTGTGAACCAAACAGGGGGGTGTTCGGCTAATCCCTAGTGCAAAGGTACATAGACTTTGTCCACTTAATATCACTTAGAATGACACAAACAAATCAATAAAGTTAAAGCGTTTAAATGAAGGTGCTTAGTTGAATCGTCCAAAAGTGAGAGTCTATACAAATAGTCCACTATCCAAAAATACGGCACATGTTCACACTCTCATTATTAAAGTGCTTAGTGCAATGAACCAAGAAGAAAATGGTGCAATTTCATTCATATATCTAATAGTGAAAATCCTCCACCACATTGCACTCAATCCACTCTTTCAGGAGATCAATGGTGTCCTTTCCTCTCAATACACAGAGCTGCTTGGTATCCATCCTAATGAAGAAAAGCTCACCACCCAGAGCCAAAAATGCAGCATATAGTGTAGTATTTAGTATTCGAGATCACATAAAATTTCCACATGGATACAAACAAATTCAGCCAGCACTTACTCCAAAGGCCGCTCCACAGTCACCGAGTAATTGCGCCATCTTCTTCTCATTTCAGTGAGCTAAGCACTAAGCACTTTATTAATGAGAGTGTGAACACGTGCCATATTTTTGGAAAGTGGACATTTGTATAGACTCTCACTTTTGGATGATTCAACTGAGCACCTTCATTTGAGCGCCTTTTTATTTTTTTTATTTGTGTCATTCTAAGTGATATTAAGTGAATAAAGTCTATGTACCTTTGCACTAATAATTGGTTTATGCACTGTAACATTTATTTTCTGGTTCTGCACGGTTTGTTTGTATTAGAGAATTTACGTTTTTGTTATTATGCTTCCAGAAGATCTTGAAATTCCAGCTATGCCCCATCTTGAATGTTTATATTTTGCTTGATACTGAATGGGGAACTATAAAAACAATGGTAATGCTGTAGTGTGAATATGCCATAGAAGGAACACTCCAAGGGCAGACATAAATAATAAGCAGATTGCTGTGGCGGCACAGATTCATTCTACATAAGCCACTTGGTTTCTAGAAGCGCTCACCCTCCTCACAGAGCATATCAGAAAGTTTTCACAAATTCTCTATTGATTTGATTAGATCCCAACGGATTAAAGGCACCAAAAAAAAAGTAGGGAAACTTAAAGTTTTTTATATGTGAACCCTCACCTTGTAAAACAACCCATTCAAAATATAAATGAAAGGCAAAACATTTATGTATACATATAAAAAAAACATTACCAATACCTTTTTTCCTTTTTTTATAAGTGATCACATATGCTCTGTTCTTAGATGCATAAGGAGCTCAGAGAGCTAGGGGAGGAGAAACCGCAGCACATTGCTCTGACTAATGAAAGGATGTGCAGGGGGGTATCAGGACAAATCTGATCATTGAAAGAGGACAGGCTAAGTTCCCAACACAGCCAGAAAACTGACCACATTGGGCTCTCATGCCTAGTGTAGTCAGTTTTTAATAGGAAAGCAGAGGGACTGGCAGGATCACCATTTATTTCAAAGGAAGGCCCATATCAGAAATATGAAATGTTGGGGTAATAATATTTAATCTAAACTGAATCTAATGTAGTCTATATTTTATTCAGGTTTAAATAGAATATGTCTGTTTTGAGACTTTCAAGCCTGTTCATTCAGGTGACAATTTTTCAGGGAGCACAGATGCATATTTGCATAGTATGGTATAATAAACCTTTTGCAAGAACACAATGTTTTTAACATCTGTTCCAGCCTGTCTCTGTTGCATATAATTATTCATACTGTCATTTATGAGAAGTTCTCTTGTATTTTTAAACTGTGATGATTGTATGTTTTAAATAATTTGGGTAGATGAAGTCTCAGTTAAACAGATAACATTATGCTCTTAACCATGAGCACTTGGTATGGTTGATTAACTTCACACCACCATTTTGATTCCATATATATATATATTTATGGTTTAGAGCCCTATGGCCGATACGGATATAGATGACATACAGGTTTAACACAAAACTTACCACATGAAATGGACCTGAAAGTGTTCCTTGGTCTATCGTATGGTACACCAAAATAAGGGGGCATACCCTAGATAAGAAATGATGAAATTAAGTAACTATGAAATGAGATGAAATGAGTATTCTGTGAGGAGTAAGAATACTTGAGAAATGCCCTGAAAAAGGGGAAGGGAGGGTGGGTATCTCGCAGAGGAAACCGACAAAGACCAGCGGCCAGCGGGCTGGTTAAATACCCCCCGGGCTCCTCCCATAAATTCAGGCCACCATACTGGCCTTCTCATTTATGGTTTAGAGCCATATGGCCGATACGGATATATATGACATACAGGTTTAACACAAAACTTACCACATGAAATGGACCTGAAAGTGTGCCTTGGTCTATCATATGGTACACCAAAATAAGGGGGCAAAAATATTCAGGTAGGGAATAGCTTTATTGATCTGAGATAAGTCACTGGGGGAGTTTGGCAAAGGCCTGGGCCATTTCCACTTGTGGATTGAGAATGTAGCCGGCGAAGCAGGCTGACTTCCACCTGCCTAGCTTCTTGATGACATGGTCCGGGACACCTTGACGGGATGCTGTTGAGGCTGCCCCGATCCGGAATGAATGTCCGGAGTACTGGCTGGGGTTTAGATGAAGGTTGCTGAGGAGGATCCGGGTGTGCTTCATGAACTGGCACGTGTTGAGAGGTTTGACAGGAAAGGGTAGAAGAGGACTAGAGTCTGGCTGCTCGGACAGTAGTACCAATAATCGATTCAGTGTGGCCACTGGACACCAGTTGTTATGGGTCCTATAGAGGTGTATGTCCATTCCTGAGCCTATTTGCTGAGACTTTGAAACAGCTAGATGTAGGATGAAGTGGTCCTGGTGGCGGATTAAGTAACCTTTGCGTAACACTGGGCCTGAAGGGTGACTACAAGTGAATTTGCTGGGTCGCAGGAACCCGTAGAAGGCCATGTGTATGGCGGCTTGTAGGACCAGACTAGGGAGGAGACCGAACGGAGAGGTGTCCAGGATGGTTGACATGTCCCTAAAGACCTCTCCTGTTATCGGTAGGTGTTTGGCGCAGACTACTGGCTGAAGTTTCTGGATACCCCTGAGAACGGCCCGTACTGCATGAAATGTAAACAAGGAGGGTCTCGTGGGGTCCCGTAGGGACAGGAAATGCTGGACACCGGCCAGGTACAGCCGTATGGTGTTGTGGGACAGTGTCAAGTTAGCATGACAGTAGGAAATGAAGGCTAGTATCTGTTTGATACTAGACGTTTCTTTGGGGTGCTGAGACAAGAATTTGTTGAATGCCCTTCAGGCTCTCTGAAAGGCCTTGAGTGTATTGCGGGAGAGCGAGGAATTGATGAGTAGGGTTGCTGCCTGTAAATGCTGGGCTAGTCCAGGGTCAACTGAGACCAGACCGGGATAGGAGCCGACAGGGGACTGGCTCTGGGCATCTGTTTAATGAAAGAGGTGTAATTAAAAGGGGAAAGCGCATCCGCTGCCAGATTGCGCTTCCCCGGAATGAACGAACAGTAAACATTAAACTGATGTTGAAGAGATAACTGTACCAGCCTACGTAGGAAGGACATAACGGGCCGGGACTTAGATCTGCCTTTATTTATAATTTCTGCTTAGCAAGATTATCGGTCGTGAAGGCTGCTGTCTGCCTGGACCAGTTGTGGCCCCAAAGGTGCGCAGCTGCCACAATAGGGTAGAGCTCAAAGAGGGCAGACGTGGTGGTGAAGCCAGGTATTGCTAGTACCTGTGGTGGCCAGGGTGCTGCAAACCATAAATGGCCAAAAATGGCGGCAAACCCTGTGGAGGCCGCCGCATCTATCACTACCTGTGGTGACAGGGAAGACACTGTAGGGATGAAAAGTGAAATACCGTTTTAGGTAGACAGGAATTCTTCCCACATGGCAAGGTCCGCTATAGCTGCGGTGTCAAGATTGATGATGTGATCCGGATCCTGCGTGTGGGACAGGTAGAATAGCAAGCGGGATACGAAGGAGCGGCCCTGGGGGATGGTCCGCATCGCAAAATTCAGCATGCCAAGAAAAGACTGAAGTTGCTTTTGGGTGCATCCTCTGGCACAGGTAAACTTCTGGAAGACCGCCCTGATGCAGTCCAATTTGTCTGAGGGGAGACTGGCCTGCATGGCACGGGTGTCCAGATTGACACCCAGAAATGTGATTTTCTGTGCTGGGCCGTCGACCTTGTGTTCTGCGATGGGAACGTTAAGGTTGTTAAAAAACACTCTTAATTTGTTAAGGTCCCCTGGGGTTGACCCGGGCGGCTCTATCAGTAGGAAGTCGTCCAGGTAGTGAATGACCTCTTGACACTGTGTTTTGTGCAAGAGGATCCACGAGTGTCTGGGCAAACTTATTAAATAGCCAGGGGCTACCGAAGGTCAGTTTGGTGGCAAAGTAGTATGCCTACCTCCATTTGATGCCATGCCAGCACCAAAGGGATGGCTTTATGGGCAGTAACTTAAAGGCATCTGAGATGTCTGCTTTAGAAAGCCAGGTACCTGTGCCTGTTCTGAGTATGTCCACTGAAGCATACTTGAGGGAGAACTCTTCGGAGGGGATAAGGGAGTTGAGACTGGGGATGGGGGAGGAATGAGGCGCTGACAAGTCGTAAACCAGACGCAATTTATTGGTAAATTTGCCCTTAACAAGCCCAATAGGGCTAACTCTCCATGTGTTGAAGGGGGGCTAGATGAAAGGGCCTATCATAAAGTTTCGGTCTATCTCCATCTGCAGGAGCTGGTCGATGGCCTGTTAATCGATGGCTGCCGACCGTAGGTTTCTGCACTCATGGGTGGTGTGGGGCAGGGAGATGAGACCGGTATGGAAGCCCTCGGTGAAGCCTTGGATAAGGGAAAACGGCCAGGGAGGGAGTGGGGTGTGCAGTCAGATAGAAGCCGAACCATGCGACATTGACCCGGCTTAGTCATGCCTTCTTCTGTTTGACCTCACATAGGATCCTGGGGTGAGTCCTCTGGCACAGGGTACAAACATGGAGTAGGCGGCACTGACTGAAATTACATGACCCGTAATTGTAGTTGTTGCAGATGGCTGCTCCCCCGGCCGTTGGGACTGGGCGTCCGAGCTTGTCCGTCTGTGGCACTCGTGTAGGGGCCTGCTGACCCTGACCTGCGCTGGAAGTAGCGGTGTTATCCAACTGGCGACTGGTAGCCGCAATGGCACACCAGGCACCGGTGTGGGTAGCCGACTGGCATATTGCACACAGTGGTGACCGCAGACCAGTGAAATGTCGGCAGAAGAGTTCTGTATCCATGATGCTCCAGTCTGTGGGCGTGTGAAACTGGAGAAACCTTGCTCCGGCTTTGGCAGAGAAGGAGCGGTGATAGTCAGAGAACCCAAAGCCACTGTATTTGTAGCCTAGGTCTACGACTGTGTGGAGGTATAAGTCCAGCTCCTCCCATCTGCCGGGGGAGGCTGAACACACTACGTCCCTCAACATGCCAAACGCCAAGGTAAATTCTGGTACAGAAAGCTTCCTGTTAAGCCTGGGGTCCTTGGCTTTCAGGATAACTGAGATGTCTCCCCAAGTATACGCCTTGTTCTCTGCCAGATCATGGACTGAGATTAGTAGTGAGTCAAGGTTGACATCCTTGCCTTCCAGGATGTCCTTCCTGACGTTGGTTCGTACAAGGTGAGAAGGGTATACTACCGGACTCCACGCTGTGATACCTGTAGAAGGCGCTGTGACGGCCTGGACTACGGCAGGGTCAGGGACTGCAATGGCCAGGCGGGTCTCCAAAAGTGTTACCCTGTTCTGTACCTCAGTGACTGATGAGGTCAGGGATGACACCAGGGTGTGCAACTGGGAGATAGCAGACGAAATTGAGTCCAAGGACGTCTATTGGGTGCTGGATCCTGCTGTGGCAGGCGGAGGAAAGAGGAGCCTGAACAGCTCTGCCTTCCTGGCCGTAGTAGGAAAGGGCACCCCTCTACGTCTCAGTTCTGTAGTCAGTCTAGGGATAGTCCACCCCCTAAGAGACTGAACACTGCCACTCTCGGAGACTGGAGAGGGTGACAGAGGGGCCGTGAGGTCTTTACTGCTGGCTGAAGACTTTGTTTTGTGGCTTATGAAGCCTGCTGACTTGTCCTCTGGGGTGAGTCTTTAGCAGACTGGAGCCTATAGAGGGTGACATGATTTTAAGTGTGCTTGTGCTCCCTACTGCATAAGTACCTAAGCTGAGTATACATGTCCCCCTCTTTTTTTTTTCTTTTACCTGCTGAAGCACCGTTCAAGCTGGTGCAGTTGGACCTACTGAACTCGACTGACCTGAAGAAAATACGAGAGAAAAACACTTGTTGAGAGTTGTTTGCTGTTTTCCAGAAAATTGGCTTAGAACGGTGATTCAACAGGCGTCAGTGACTTGAAATGAAATTAAATGAACATGAAATTAAAGAAATGAATGAAATGTTGTCTTTAACAAAATAAACTGCCATGACAGAGGCCTGGCTCGGTCGTACCGCCGTTGCGAGTGACTGTGAACCGGACTCTGGAGCATGTACTGAAATGAGGCAATTGGTGAAATGAGACCAAATAGCTGGGGCACACCGGGACGAATTGGTACATCGTAAATGCAACAGGATTCGAATCGGAGCGCGGTACGTGAAGTAAAATGATTTGAACTGCCATGACAGAAGCCCGAATCGTCATGCCACTGTTTGCGACTGAGCACGATCGGACTCTGGAGCATGTACTGAAATGAGGCTGGTCCTGGGGCACGCCGAGATGAATTAGTGCGAAGACGTGACTAGATTCCTGTCGGAACGTGATAGGTGACACAGAAATGATATGCCATGACAAAGACAAGAATCAAAAAATGATCGAACCTATGAAGTGAATCTGTCTCTGGAGCATGTACTGAGATGAGGCCGAGCAACTGGGCGTACCAAGGCGAATCGGTGCATCGACTGGATGCTACTGGATTTGTATCGGTACGTAATATGTGACACAAATGATATGCCATGACAAAGACTAGAATCAACGACTGAAGCTACTACCGACAAGTGAATCCGTCTCTGGAGCATGTACTGAAATGAGGCCGAAGCGACTGGGCGCACCGGAGCGAATCGATGCATCTTTGGATGCGACTGAATTCGTATCGGAACATAATATGTGACAGAAATGATATGCCATGACAAAGACTAGAATCAGTGCCTGAATCTGTAACCAACAAGTGAATCTGTCTCTGGAGCATGTATTGAAATGAGGCCGAAAACTGGGGCACACCGGAGCAAATCGGTGCATCGAAGATGTGACAGGATTCGAATCAGAGCGCGGCTCGTGACAGAAATGAATGAAATGATCGAAATGAAATGAAATGATTTGAAATGTTTGAAATGGTATAGAAATGATATGAAATGATATAGAAATGATTGAAATGGTACAGAAATGATTCAAAGTGTTTCGGAATGATCCGAAATGACTCGCCAATGTTTTTTAAACGATTCAAAAAAGATTGTGTGATTCAAACAGATTTGAAATGTTTGCGAAATGAGTGCCTGATGTGGCATCGACCGGAGTGTCACAAGCAAGCGACTACGATTCATCTTGCGACACCTGGTAAGAACCGTTGTTTGGTAACAAACACGTTCGGGTGAAATGTTTATGTTAAGATTTGTGACATGTTTGTGAGTGATTCGTGAGTTTGTACGGGTATCACAGTTTAGTGACATGGCAAAATGCAGTGCATAGAAATGAAAATCGGGAGCCGAAGCCCTACCTGCGACAGCTGAACCAGATGTGTTGTACTGAAACTGCGACTCGGTAAACGAGTGCTACTAAACATGAATGATGATGACTCCCGGACACGGACTCACGAACACAGAACTTGCAACACAAACTGAGGAAGACGGGACTAACGAATACGGGAACTCACGAACAGGAACTTAGAAACGTTTTCTCGAATAGTCGGCCCTAGATCTCTGACGTAACAGATATCTCGCACAGGAAACCGACAAAGACCAGCGGCCAGTGGGCTGGTTAAATACCCACGGGCTCCTTCCATAAATTCAGGCCACTTATATATACACACACAGTATACAGTATAGTGATTTCTTATTATAGAATGCTTTACAGGGATCCGTCCATAGCTATTTCTGCTCCATGGGGGTTTCCAATATAATTCATTGCTGCAGTCACATGCTGAGGCCAATTGGTTACATGCCAAGCAGCCTAACATTATGTGCTAGTAAGGAAACCAGACCACACTCACATAAACATAGAGAGAACACACAAAACCCATAGCCATTAGTGGACCTGGCAGAGGCAGCCCTAGGCTTTGTGAGGCCTTAGGCATAACTTAGACATGAGGCCCCACTCACGTCCATCTATCTCAGTTCTGGTGTCAGTGCTCTGTGTCTCACAGTGCTGGTGTCAGTGTCCTCTATCTTAGCGCTGGTGTCAGTGTCCTCTATCTCAGTGCTGCTGTCAGTGTCCGCTATCTCAGCGCTGGTGTCAGTGTCCTCTATCTCAGTGCTGGTGTCAGTGTACACTCTCTTAGTGCTGGTGTCAGTGTCCTCTATCTCAGCGCTGGTGTCAGTGTCCTCTATCTCAGTGCCGGTGTCAGTGTACACTCTCTTAGTGCTCGTGTCAGTGTCCTCTATCTCAGCGCTGGTGTCAGTGTTCTCTATCTCAGTGCTGGTGTCAGTGATCTGTCTCTCTCAGTGCTGGTGTCAGTGTCCTCTATCTCAGTGCTGGTATCAGTGCTCTGACTATCTCAGTGCTGGTGTCAGCGTCCTTTATATCAGTGCTGGTTTTGGTGTTCTGTCACTCTTAGTGCTGGTGTCAGTGTCCTCTATCTCAGTATTGGTGTCAGTGTCCTCTATCTCAGTATTGGTGTCAGTGCTCTGTCTCTATCAGTACTGCACTAACATAGAGCTCCTTGAACTCAGCCTCATAGATGAGAAGGGGCTGTGCGAGTTTCACCATCACAGAGGTCTCATCATCCCTGTTGGGCAAGCAGTAGGTCCCCCCGGACTCCCCACAGTGTAAAAGCTCCTGGTGGGAGATAGCCATGAAGAAGCTGATCATGAGCAGTGCCAGTGCAGAATGAAGAGCACCTTGCCCGCCAAGGCTAAGGATCGGCGCTGGACTGAGCTAGGACCTCCCACCACTGCAGTGGAGCCCTGGGTGGCAGATGATGAGGGTGGGGTGGAGGGAGGGGTCAGGGGACCCGGGCTGTCTATCACAGGCGGGCACACTGGGACACTGGCAGAGGACCAAGCAGATCTGACTGTACACATGTACACCCCAGGCCCCATGTACCCCCCAGGCCCATTAACACCCTATGCCCATGTATCCCCCATACCCATTTACCCCCCATGCCCAAGTACTCCAAGCCCATTTACCCCTAGACGCATGTACCCCCCAGGTCCATTTACCCCCAGGTCCATTTACCCCCCAGGCCCATGTGCAGCACACAGAGCAAGGCTCTGTCCCCTCACAGCTCAGTCAGTCAGTGCATCCTCAGCTCAGCCAGACTCAGCAGTCATGCATCTGCACACAGACATTGAGCTAGGATTGGCTCTGCCCCCACCACAGAATCCCCACCCTGGAAAGAGGGTGGACTCGGCAATCCTGCTGGGGTGCTGATTGCGCCCTTACACTAGATATCGGCTCAAGAGATGGACAGGATTTGCCTGAGTGTGGGAAGGGGAGTTGTCGGTCTGTGTGTGTGTCTCTGCTGGCTGTTCGGGGGGAGTTTAATGACAGGAGTGGAGGCTTGTAGGGTGTCGGCAGTGCCCTGGTGGGGCATGGTGTTATAGAGCACAGAGGAGGAGGACTGACTGTAATAACACTAAATAAGGATAGCCAAAGGCGGCTACTTAACCACTTCAGCCCTGGAAGATTTTACCCCCTTCCTTACAAGAGCACTTTTTGCGATACAGCACTGCAACGCTTTAACTGACAATTGCGCGGTCTTGCAACGTTGCACCCAAACAAAATTTACGTCCTTTTTTTTCCCATAAATAGAGCTTTCTTTTGGTGGTATTTGATCACCTTAATTCTGTTACATATTTTTGGTAAAATAAGGCGCAATAAGCTTATATTGAATTGTTTGCGCAAAAGTTATAGCGTCTACAAAATAGGGGTAGATTTATGCCATTTTTATTATAAATTTTTTTTTATTAGTAATGGCGGCTATCTGCGATTTTTATCATGCCTTCGACATTGCAGCGGACACATCGGACACTTTTGACACTATATTGGGACCAGTGACATTTATACAGTGATCAGTGCTATAAAAATGCACTGATTACTGTGTAAATGACACTGGCAGGGTAGGGGTTAAACACTAGGAGGTGATCAAGGGGTTAAGTGTGTCCTAGGGAGTGATTCTAACAGTGGGGGGTGGGCTCACTACAACATGACAGAAATCACTGCTCCTGATGACAGAGAGCAGTAGATCCCTGTCATGTTGCTAGGCAGAACAGGGAAATGCCTTGTTTACATCTCCCCGTTCTGCCGCTCCATGTCACGATCGCGGGCCCCCAGTGGACATCGAGTCAGCAGGACCCACGGGCACGCTCACGGAGTATGCGGCGGGTGGCGCGTGCGCGCCCACTAAGCCGCGTCTTAAAGGGGACGTACAGGTACACCCATTCCCCAGCCATGCCATTGTGCCAACGTACATCGCCGTGCTGTGCTGTGAGGCCCCTCTAGTGTTAGGCCTTAGGGCACCGCCTAATTTGCCTAATTAAAGAGCCGCCTCTGTGTGGACTCATTCAATAAATACCAATACACTATGTGGCGATCTCTCTCTCTTCCTTTATATAACTTGCATGAGAGAACAAGGAAAGGGAATAGCCAGAAAGGCTGATTTCAATGCCATCTTCATCTGCTTTCCATGGATGGATTACTAATGGGGTGTGTGAATCCATGCTTTGCTAGGCTCCTATAACGTGGAGTCTATCTATCCGGTAAGGGCACCTCTTTTATACTGCATGGTGGAAGGTGCATTTTGGGTTTCTCTGTTATACTTCATTCCAGTAAACACGAGGAGTGTTTGGACACTTATATGGACACTTTTCTGGATTTATTATACAGTTTTATTCATTAGACACTAGCGCAGCAATATTTAGTTGTTTTACATTTTTTAAGCAGAGGTCCTAGAGAAACAAATGGTGGGTGTTGCATATTTTTATGTAACATGGTTTTTAGCAGCATTTTTTCATTTTTTTTTTTAAAATACTTTTTGGGATTTTAATGCACAAAACACAATATAATAGCCAAATGTTTGGTAAAATAGAAAAGATGATGTTACGCTGAGTAAATAGATACCAAACATGTCACACTTTAAAATTGCATCCGCCTGTGGAATGGTGTCAAACTACAGTTCCTGAAAATCTGCACAGGCAACATTATGAAAGCCTTTACAGGTTACCAGTTTACAGGGGAGTGTGTTGCTATGGTGATCTTTATAGCATAGATACTGTATATTTGTGTAGCAGTACCCCTGTAGGGGCTGCTGGATAATGTGGTCCACCTTTCACCCTGCCCAGCCCGGCATTCACTTCCCAGTCACTCTTGAGACAATGAACAGTTCGTAGGTTTGTTGGTATTTTTATTGAGGGATTTTGAACTTGGATAGGGTAAGGGAAATTATGGGATGCCCAAAATCAATAGTAGAATCAATTGGATGATTAGTTGGAACCTCTATTTACACTTATAAATCTCCAGTCTTCTCCAGCACAATGCTTATTTGCTTACTGTTTCTCTCTCTCCTGTACAATACTTAGTTCCAGGTACAGCTAGTATGTGGTAGGCCAAACTCTGACTCTGTCAGGCCTTAGTAACTGCCATTTGCAGGCAGGGACCATGGGTCCCTTTAGTGTAGCAACAAATAGTGGAAGAAAAGTATTTTAGTGCTAGCTGCCCTATGGTGGACTACTGATCCCAGTCAGTCCTCTTCAGGCCCTGCCAGCCCTCCTGACCACAGCTCCCTGACTCCATTGTCCATGTCTCTCCTGCTGGCTCTACATCCACCTCAGACTGCACACTCCCAGTCCGCTCCAGCATGCCTCCCCAGCTTTCCCAACTGTGCCTGTCACTCACCAGCCCTCCTGGCTGCACTCCGGTGGACTCCTCATGGAGACTTGCCGGCAACACTCGCTCCTGTTGTCCTTCTTGGTCCCTTTCTATGCCTCCTGTCCAGATCTTTCTTTGTTTCTCAGAAAGGCTCTGACTTGCACCTGAACCCCACAGGTCGAAGGTCACCCCCCCCCCTGGGGGGCACCCAAAAAGCCCTGACAACATAGTGCTCCATCTCCAGCTTCTTCCAGCTGGCAGAAGGGAGGTAATCAAAAAATCAAAAGATGATGCTATCTGTGAGCCAGCAGCCTACACTGAGCCACTCCCAGCCCACACAGATCAAAAACAAACAGGCCTAGCTTATAGCTAGGCCTGATTAAACTTACTTGCTCTGACAAAAATCCTACTTAAAGTAAAGGGTGCTACATGTGAATTGTTAGATTTTAAGACCATGTGCTGTTTTTTGAAGTTAGGCCTCCCCTCTTGATATGCTAACAAATTTGTTGTGAAGCTCATTGCAGGAAATTAGGTAGTAGGAAGTGAGGGGAAAAGGACCTTTGTACAACCATGTGGTGAGAGACAAAGGAACCGTTGTTCTGGAGACAAAGCTGGAGGCAGTTGAGCTGGACTCTGAAACAAGGAGCCATGACAAAACGCAAGTGAAGTAGCTGATTAGTATACTTATGCCTATCACAGGCCATTATCCATGCTCATTCACTAGGAAGGATAGTAAGTGTTTGTGCATGCTTGTTGTAGGTATAACTGTAATGCGGCGTACACACGGTCGGAATTTCCGATGGAAACAGTCCGATGGGAGCTTTTCATTGGATTTTCCGACCGTGTGTATGCCCAACGGTCTTTTTCTGTTGGAATTTCCGACGGACTTTGAATTAAGAACATGTTCTCAATTTTTCCGACGGAAAACCTCTCTATCGGATTTTCCGATAGTGTGTATGCAATTCCGACACGCAAAATTCCGACGCATGCTCGGAAACAATTCGACGCATGCTCGGAAGCATTAAACTTCCCTTTTATAGTGCTGTCGAACGTGTTTTTTCCCGCTGTATTATTGACCGTCGGAATTTGGTGTGATCGTGTGTAGGCAACCCAGCTTGAGCGGAATTCCGTCGGAAAAACCGTCAGAGTTTTTTCCGACGAGAATTCGGATCGTGTGTACGCGGCATTAGTCTTGTATTGTTTTTTTCCATAATTACAATAGTTTGTATGTACAGCATTTTTGTTTAGTAAAGGCACATTAATACGCTACAGAGTTCTAACTGCTTCCTTGGCTTATACTGCAAAGTGACCTTAAAAGACACAAAGTAAAATAATCGGGTTCTCATCTGGGATTTGTGGTAAAGTTCAACTGAAGCAGACCTGTTTTCTGTGGTGTGTTCCATTGCTTGTACTGAGGAAAATGCTGTGTATACTGTTTAGGAAAAGCAAGGCTACAGAGGTTTCTGGTGTCTAGGAGGGGGTGTGCACTTTGCCTGCCTGGGCCAGAGACAGTAGGTGGATGTCTGTTGCAAAGGGGCTTGCTAGGTATGCTTCTCCTTTGAACAAAGCTTGGAGTGATGGAGTCTCTGATTTCTCCTCAGATTTTAGTTTTGAGTTCAGTAAGGAAAAGCTACATACTGAATCTAAAAAGAGGAAAAAGGCAGAGGTAGAATGAGACTTGTTGAAAGAGCAGCTTGCAGAGGCAACTGAGTGTTTGGAAGACACTGCAAACAAGGCAAGAAATTTAGAAAGTTGGCACAGTTGGAAGGAATATATAATCTGCATTGTCTTTTACTCTTTTAAAAGCGAAGTACAGCCAAAGCTCATTTGGCTGTACTTCTCCTGTGGATTACAGGAGTGCAGTTTGTTCTGCACTCCTGTGAGAATGGTCTTGACTGGGGAAAGATTGCAATCATATGGTTTCTATCCACCCAGGAGCTTGGACCAGCACCTGGTACAGCCTCTTAGCGAGCCACTGAGAGCCTGAGCCAGCCGCTTCTGAGCTCCAGTGAGTGGGGGGGGGCAGAGTAGAGAGCTGGTGACTGACAGTCATCAGCTCTCTTCTCAGAGTAGCAGGAAGAACTGAGTGATCAGCTGTGTTTGATCGCTCATTTCTCACCCTTTAAGATGGCGGGGACAGATGCAGCATCATATCGATGCTGCATCCACCTAGGTAAGTATGATTGTAAAAAAAAAAAACATACTTCTCTTTTATAGTAATGAACATTTGAGAGGTGGAGCAGGCAGAGCAGATGACCAGGTCAGATGGAATGAGGCAGACTAGAGGAAGAGATGAGAATGAGGAAGATGCAGAAGATTTTCGGATGGCAGCTGAATTGAAGTAGACTTTCACCTGAGCATTTCCTTATGGTCTGAAGGGCAATGGACTTTCATCTGGGACATTTCTTCTATCAATTTTACACAAACTGCCAAATGCATTACTAACTCTGCTGAAAGGAATGTTGCCGCTTGTCCAGGGACAAAAGTCTGACCGCCCAGAACAGCACTGATCCAGTACATGGACAACTTGTTGGTTTGTTGCAATAGTTTGGAATTATGTGAGCGGGACACCATCAGCCTGCTCTGTTTCCTGACTGAGACCAACAACAAAGCCAGTAAAGAGAAACTACAGTACTGCCAAAAAAAGTTGTTTTCTTGGGGCATTGCATTTCTCGTGGTACCAAACACCTGAAGAGTGGAGTCTGAATCTTTAAGCCCTGCCAAAAAAACTCCTCTCCCAGACCCAGACAGGCCCTGTATGTAGATGGTTCATGCTTTTACACTGAAAAAGGTAAACCTGTAGCTGGGTATGCAGTAGTGACAGCAAGTAAAACAAAATGTACAGAAGCACTAAACCCCAAGCTTTCAGCACAAGCAGATAATTTAATAGCCCTAGATAATGCTTGTTAAATTTCCAAGGGACAAAGGGTTAACATTTACACTTACAGTCAATGTGCATTTGGGGTGGCTCATTACTTTGATCATATCTGGAAAGATTGCAACTTTTTGATCTCAGCCAGTAAGCCAATAAGGCATGCAGAGTCAATAGAGGGGCTATTCTTGGTCTTCCAATGTCCCACTGAGGTTGCCACTTTGAAAACAAAGGTGAATGTGAGAGAAGATACAGAGGAGGCTGCAGGAAACGCAAGCGCTGACAGGTCAGTGAAGAAAGCCGCATTGGAGCACACACATCGCCAGACCAGATTACCCTTTACAGAGAATTAAAATAGACTACATTGATATCCCACAGTCTAGTCCTTATGTACATGCTTTAGTCTGTGTAGACATGTTTTCAGGATGGTCAGAGGCCAGGTCAGTGTCCAAAGGTACAGCTCAAACTGGTACAAAGAAACTCCTGTCTCAGATAGTGTGCAGGTATGGGATACCAGAAACCATTGAGCGTGACATGGGTACCCATTTCACAGGAAAGGTAATACAAGAGATATTATATGCACTAAACATTGAACAAGACTTCTATACTCCATGTCATCCACAGAGAAATGGTAGAAAGACTGAATTTTACAATAAAAAACAGACTAAGTAAAATAATGGCAGAGATGGGGTAAACCTTGACCAGAGTACTTACCTATTGATTTGCATTCAATCAGGAACACTCCCAAAAGAGGCACAGGTCTCACACCATATAAGGGTGGTTTTTGGGTGCGCTTCTAAGACAGGTCTGTACTTTACACAACAAATACAGGCCATGCATTTAGATCTTATCGGATATGTTGCTGCACTTCAGAAGCAGTTGATAAAGATACGTACCATTAGGGATGAGCTTCGAGTTCGAGTCAAACTCATGTTCGACTCGAATATTGCCTGTTCACCGAACAGCGAACAATTTGGGGTGTTCACGGCAAATTCGAAAAGCCGCGAGCACCCTGTAAAAGTCTATGGGAGAAATCTAAAGTGCTAATTTTAAAAGCCTATATGCAAGTTATTGTCCTAAAAAGTGTTTGGGGACCTGGGTCCTGCCCCAGGGGACATGTATCAATGCAAAAAAAGTTTTAAAAACGTCAGTTTTTTCAGGAGCAGTGGTTTTAATAATGCTTAAAGTGAAACAATAAAAGTGTAATATTCCTTTAAATTTTGTACCTGGGGGGTGTGTATAGTATGCCTGTAAAGGGGCGCATGTTTCCCCGTGCTTAGAACTGTCCCTGCACAAAGTGTCATTTTTGCAGGAAAAAAAGCTATTTAAAATCACTTGCGGCTATAATAAATTGTCGGCTCCCGTAATACAGAGAACAGTAATTGAAAGTCATTTATATAAAAAAAAAAAGCGTGGGGTTCCCCCCAAATTCAATTACCAGGTCCTTCAGGTCTGGTATGGATATGAAGGGGAACCCCGGGTCAAATTTAAAAAAAAAATGACGTGGGGTTCCCCCTAAATATCCATACCAGACCCTTCAGGTCTGGTATGGATTTTAAGGGGAACTCCAAGCCAATATTTAAAAAAAAAATGGCGTGGGGGTCCCCCTCAAAATTCGTACCAGACCCTTATCCGAGCACGCAACCTGGCAGGCCACAGGAAAAGAGGGGGATGAGAGAGCGCCCCCCCTCCTGAACCCTACCAGGCCACATGCCCTCAACATTGGGAGGATGCTTTGGGGGTCTGTGACCCCTCAAAGCACCATGTCCCCATGTTGAGGAGGAGAAAGGTCTCATCCCCACAACCCTGGCTGGTGGTTGTGGGGGTCTGCGGGCGGGGGGCTTATCAGAATCTGGAAGCCCTCTTTAACAAGGGGACCCCCAGATCCCACCCCCCCTGTTTAAAATGGTAAGGGGGTACAAAAGTACCCCTACCATTTCACAAAGTGTAAAAATTTGTTAAAAAACACACAGACACCGTTGGGAAAAGTCCTATTAAAAAAAAAAAAAAAAAAAGTTGTTAAAGGGGGCTTCCAGATTCTGATAAGCCCCCTGCCCGCAGACCCCCACAACCACTGGCCAAGGTTGTGGGGATGAGACCCTTCTCCTCATCAACATGGGGACATGGTGCTTTGAGGGGTCACAGACCCCAAAAGCATCCTCCCAATGTTGAGGGCATGTGGCCTGGTACGGTTCAGGAGGGTGGGCGCTCTCTCGTCCCCCCTCTTTTCCTGCGGCCTGCCAGGTTGCGCGCTCAGATAAGGGTCTGGTATGGATTTTGAGGGGGACCCCCACTCCATTTTTTTTTTACATTTGGCGTGGAGTTCGCCTTAAAATCCATACCAGACCTGAAGGGTCTGGTATGGATATACTTAGGGGGAACCCCACGTTGTTTTTTTTTTAAATTTGACCCGGGGTTCCCCTTAATATCCATACCAGACCTGAAGGGCCTGGTAATTGAATTTGGGGGGAACCCCACGCTTTTTTTTTTATCAATGACTTTCAATGACTGTTCTCTGTATTACGGGAGCCGACAATTCATTATAGCTGCAAGTGATTTTAAATAGCTTTTTTTCCTGCAAAAATGACACTTTGTGCAGGGACAGTTCTAAACACGGGAAATATGCGCCCCTTTACAGGCATACTATAAGCATTATTAAAATCACTGCTCCTTAAAAACGACTGTTTTTAAAAAAAAATTTGCATTGATACATGTCCCCTGGGGCAGGACCCAGGTCCCCAAACACTTTTTATGACAATAACTTGCATTTAAGCCTTTAAAATTAGCACTTTTGATTTTGAACGTTCGAGTCCCATAGACTTTGATAGGGTTCTAAAGTTCACACAAACTTTGGGTCTGTTCGCAGGTTCTGGTGCGAACCGAACAGGGGGGTGTTCGGCTCATCACTACATACCGTGTGTTTTCATCCTTACCAGATCCAAACGAGTTATAAGTCATGAACCCTGATTTGAACAGCCACTAAGTGTGCAACTGGTCATGCCCGCATCCCTCAAAGTAGAAGGAAGGGACACATTGATACACATCAGCCATTGTAAAAAGGTGGTACAATGAATCTCTTCCAATTTCTGATATGTATCAGATTTTTGGGTGTGATTATGGGGCAGGACAACAAAGGAATAGACAACCCTAAGCCTAATGCATTGCTAATACTTAAATATCAGGTGGTAAGGAAGTCGGGATACTCAGAGACCCTGACTATACCTGTCTTGGTAAATCCACTTACACTGGAATACTTAAATCAGGCTACAGTTCAGAGGTCATACAGAAACATTACCAGTGCACGTAGAGACATGTCAGTCACTTGTCACTAAATGTTGCATGTTTAATTAAGGATCCTACAGTGTGTATAATGTTCCATGGGAATAAGACTAATGTAGGAAAAGTGGATTGCTCACAAGTACTGATCAACATCTCTTGTGTACAATTAATTGCAGACAGTCTTCAAAATAAGATTTGCATACATTACATAAATTGAATTGTAAAACGTACAATCAACACCATACTGTATGACAACACAGACACATATTCCTTCTGTATTGAACTGTATTGTAATCGTACTGTCCCCCTCTACATTGTTAACAGCTGCGTAAACTGTTGTCGCTATATAAATCCTGTATAATAATAATAACAATAATCAGATTTAAATTCTTGATGTTCAGACAACAGCTAGAGTCTTATTATGGAAAGCTTACCAATGCCTGTCAACGCCCATGGGTGGCCACACTTGGATCAGGAATCTAATATGTCTGTGGCAATAAAGCATATAGTTAATTTCTCACCAGGACTCAGGAATATGTACCATAGCTTCCCTGATTCCCTTGGTATCTGCTCATCATGATGACGACAATTCCTTATAGGTACTGCATTACCCTGAATATCTCCTAAAATACAGAAGCAGAACCACAAGTGTACATTTCACTACTGCTGACAAGGCCTGGTCCTGGTTTTCAGCCTGGATAGGATGGGGAATTGAACTCATGACTAGACTAAACAACTATTCAATCGTCACTGGTGAAGTGTTAAACATCACCTAGACAGGCATACACCTGTTAGATGTTTAATTTTGCCTTTGGAAATAAATGGTATTTCCTCTAGGAGATAGAGGAGGTCGACATTACGTACCTACTGAGATAAAGGGGAGTCTTTGGTTGACCCCATAGTGTGGGGATAAGGTCTTTAGCAGCGTTAAGAAGATGTGGTATAATGGAACATTTGTATGGGCCAACTGGTTCGACATTACAATAGAAAAACACTGCCCAAGGGGTAAAGGACAGTGTGGTCCCAGTAATCAAACGGATATGCTGGAGCACATCCTGCCAAAATGAGTGGATAACCGGGCAGGTCCACCAAATATGGGCATGGGTGGCTCTACTTTTACAGTTTCTCCAGCAAAGGGAGGAGTGTGATGGGAACATGAAATGTAACTTGACGGGGGTATAATGCCATCTAGCAAGATGTTTGTAGTTGGTCACCGGCTCTGCTACATTAGAAGATATGGAAGTAAGAGGTATGGGAGAGTTGTAGAATTTTATCCTTCTGTTTATCAGAGAGGGTAGCATCAAATTCAGTTTTCCGTTTGGTGAGGTAATCCAGGTATGCAGATTCCTGGAGGGAAATTAGTGCTTTGTAGAACTGGGAAATGCAGTGTAAAGGAGGATCTTATGGGCAAAAGAGGAACTCCATGGAATTTAGGTCTTGCATATCCCATAAAGGATGAGGCCTGGAGCGGAAAAATTTTGTTAGTTTAGCATGTCTCTATTTGTCCATGAAGGTAACAGGTCTTTGGTTTTAAATAGTTTAACCCTTTCTTATCTGTGATCTGTTGATTAGCATTCCTCAGCATGATGCTTATGCTGAGGGAACATCAACCTGTGTGCCATTTTGGAGCCTAGAGCCCACAACGGAAATCTCCTAGTT
This sequence comes from Lithobates sylvaticus, assembly GCA_028564925.1. Classification (NCBI taxonomy): domain Eukaryota; kingdom Metazoa; phylum Chordata; class Amphibia; order Anura; family Ranidae; genus Lithobates; species Lithobates sylvaticus. Next base: position 373,405,221 of record CM053028.1, on the reverse strand, counting down.
AAAGTGGTGTTGCCACCAAAAAAAAAAAAATGTGTTTAAAAATCATAAAAAAAATAAAAAAATAAATAATTGGAAATTTTTTTTTTTTTACTCACCTCTAAATGCCTGTTGCTAGGGGGTCCCTCGTAGGCTGCCAACTTCAGTGCCCGGGCACTGACATCACTTCCCCTCGGCGCCACACAGTCATCTGGGACCTGTCACGTGTCGTCTCACGGCGCACTGCGCCACTCGCGCATGCGCATTGGGTGCCCGGCTGTGAAGCCACAGCCGGGTGCCCATAGTAAGGATGCCGGTGCCGCGAGTGGAGCGGGGAACGAGGGGGGCTTCGTTCACCTGCTGGACCCTGGGACAGGTAAGTGTCCGATTATTAAAAGTCATTTTGCTGTGGTACTGTTCTATACACAGGAAAAATGCTCCACTTTACAGGCATACTATAAACACCACCCAGGCACGATATTTAAAGGAATATTTTATTTTTATTGTTTCACTTTAAGCATTAAAAAATCACTGCTCCTGAAAAACGTCTGTTTTTAAAAAAAAAATTTGCATTGATAGATGTCCCCTGGGGCAGAACCTAGGTCCCCAAACACTTTTTATGACAATACCTTGCATATAAGCCTTTAAAATGAGCACTTTTGATTTTTCATGTTAGTGTCCCATAGACTTTAACAGTGTTCCGGTGGCTTTCGAATTTGCCCCGAACACTGCATATTGTTCAGTGTTCGCAGAACATCTGAACAACCAACGTTTACAACGTGTAAAAATTATAATAAAGTAAAACATAATCAGAGAATTTATTAAAACAATCTACAAAATAAAATCCACATTTGTCCATAAAAAAATAATAATTAAAAACTGAAAAAATATTAGATAGGCAAATCAGCTATTGAATTATGGTTAAATTGGTTGTAATCCTAAGAAAAACATTGATCCTGTTGCTTTAAAGCATTAATAACCACACAATGCTTGTGCTGTGTAATTTGGCCCTTTGTATTATCTAAAATACTTGGCTGATCCTGCCTGGTGCTGCAATCCCCTCTGTAAACTGACCACGTTTATCATGACTGCTGAGCCCTGATACCGTGGTCAGTTTATGTGCCTCTGTCATCCTGCTGTCTCTCCTTGCTCCCTCTCCCCCGCTCGCTCCCTGCCTGTCAGCTAGTGTTTGTACTGATTTGCTTCCCGTCCCTCCCCTCCTGCTGCTATCATAACTGTGTGATATTGCTACAATCCACTGTGTTATAATAAATGATGTGCCCCAGTGTATGTGTTTTTTTAAATGTATACCTTATTTCATGGCGCCACTCGGCGCTCACGTTACCGCCCACTGCTCTCCTCCTCTCCTCCCCTTCTCATGGCTGACTTCAGCGGGGGATTCTCAGCCCCTCCCACTGTAGTTATCAGATCGGGAGAGAACAGTGGCGAGCAATCACGTGAGCGCCAAGCAACGTTATGTAATAAGGTATACAGCAGCATATTTTTTTTAAAACACATACTCGGGGCACATCATTTAATGTAACAGAGGGGATTGTAGCAATATCACACAGTGGCTTTACAACCACTTCAAGTTAACTCATGCTTACTGAAACTGCTAAATTTGAGCTGGGCATTCAGGCATTAATTACCTCTGGTCACAAAAGGGTTTATTATGGATAAAAAAAAAAAATGAAAACTTTTATCTAGAACACATGCTGTATCTATTGAACTTAACTTTACATTATCTTTGGGTATAGTCAAAACAAAAAAACGAACATACCGTATTTATCAGCGTATAGCACGCACTTTTTTTACCCTGAAAATAGAGGGTAAATCGTGTTATACGCCAATATCTGTTTTTTTTTTTAACAACAGGGGGCAGGGGATTGGTCAGTCCGCCCCGGGTGCCAGCTATTGGGAGGGCGTCAAGCCAGATGCCCTGCCTCTCCTGGCCGTGGAACAGCGCTGCCAGTAAACTCTGAGGGTCAGAGGACATTACTGTATTGCCAGCCCTTTGTGGTGTACTGCTCCTCCTGTGTAACTCTAAGTAACTTCTAATGTAAATCTAAGCCTTTGAATCCTTTAACGCCGCTTGTTGTGGCTGCTCTCCTTCTCCCGCTCCGCCTCCTCTACATGTGTAGCTTTTGATTGGAGGAGGAGAGCGGTCACATGACCGTCAATGAAAGAGAGGAGAGCAGTCACATGACCGGGTCCACGAGAGAGAGCGGTGTTAATGGAGGTATTTAGAAGTATTTTGATTTGTGATTAGTGACACAGGAGGAGCGGTGTATGGGAAGGGGCTGACAGGCTGTGAAGTTTTCTCAAATTTGGAGTGTGCTTGCAGCGCTGTCCCTGTGCCAGCGCTGGGAGTGCAGGGGGGGTCTTTATAATGAAAGGAGTCTGTGTGTTGTACAGGGGGCTGTGTACTATGCGGGGGTCTGTGTATTATGAAGGGGTTTGTGTACTATGCATGGGGTCTGTGTACTATCCAGGGGATCCGTGTATTATGCAGGGGGTCCATGTACTAGGCAGGGGGTCCGTGTACTATGCAGGGTGTCCATGTACTATGCAGGGGGTTTGTGTATTATGCAGGGGGGCTGTGTAAACTTTTTTCCTGAAACTTCCCTCTTAAATTGAGAAAAAAAGCAGTTGGGCAAATGTTGATAGGAAAATAGTCTATCGCTTCCCTTGTATTTGAACACAAAATATATATTATAGGCCTGGTGTGCATATACACAGCCAATACCCCTGGGGGAAGCTTCAATGGATAGACATGAGAAGAGTGTATGCAATCAAAAAATATATGTTTTATTTGGGGCAATATATACCCAAGATAGCAATGGTAAATTGCGAGGGAAACAGCTGGTGAGGCTGTGAGTATATCCCTGATGAGATCCCTGACGGAGCGGCGCTCGGCGCAGCCCCGCCCCCCATGGGCGGGACCGCGTCCAGCGTTGCAGCGTCACCGACGCGGGCAAGTGGTCCCTCCCACTTGGCGCTCTGTGGAGCGCAAATGGAGGGCGCACAGAGATGGTGTGCGCCCAGAGAGGACATACTCCGCGCATGCACCGAGTGAAGTCCGCGCATGCGCGCTGTCTTACCCATGCCAGGCGGCCATCTTGAGCATGCGCAGCAGGTACCTAGGGTTGTATGTAATGAAGGTTAAGCCAAAAAGTTGTCTGTGCCAAAGTGCTCTCGGCGCGGGTAAGACAGCGCGCATGCGCGGACTTCACTCCGCGCATGCGCGCACTATGTCCTCTCTGGGCGCACACCATCTCTGTGCGCCCTCCATTTGCGCTCCACAGAGCGCCAAGTGGGAGGGATCACTTGCCCGCGTCGGTGACGCTGCGACGCTGGACGCGGTCCCGCCCATGGGGGGCGGGGCCACGCCGAGCGCCGCTCCGTCAGGGATCTCATCAGGGATATACTCACAGCCTCACCAGCTGTTTCCCTCGCCACACTGACCAATTAGGTAGCTAGCATCCAGGCATCCCCTGGCGCCCACACACAGCTGCTAATTATCCCCACAGCGTATTTAACTATCCGGCAATGGCGGGAACAGATATGCTGATCCCCTGCTGGCGTTCTGAGACAACCACATACCAACATCTGAGAACCAGGTAATTTACCTACACATCCTTTACTACCAAACTAGCAGTTCACTTGGTACTTACTCTTTGACCTATCGATCCTAATACCAGCTGTACTCTTATAATCTATTTCAGCTCTTTACTAATTCATGGTCAAAGGCTATTAGGCCACGGTACATCACCTGTACCCTGCCCGAGATCCTGCAGCCATCCGAGCCTCCAGCAGCCCATCCCCTTAAACATAGGGCAACGTTCTTTGCTTTTAATAGCACAGATTTTCTGTACATACAGTCACCACTATATGACCGATTGGGTTGCTCCAATCATACCTTGGATTGACTCCCTACTTTGCATGTGAGTACCATAACCACACAATGGCAGCACTAAGCTGATTTATGGCAATACACCCCAATATACTTCTATGCACTAATGTCAACTTTATCTTTCACATTTTATATGTGAAATTACAGGATGTTTAACTGCCTTTGAAAAAGGACTTCCGTCCGAAACATGTCGGCATCTTCCTAAAGACTACTGTTGTATCGCAAGTTATTTTGCAAATGTCAATATCTATGTATGCTCATACGGTCAAAACGCTATATGTATATTTGATTTGATTGAAAATCTGTACATTTACCATTGCTATCTTGGGTATATATTGCCCCAAATAAAACATATATTTTTTGATTGCATACACTCTTCTCATGTCTATCCATTGAAGCTTCCCCCAGGGGTATTGGCTGTGTATATGCACACCAGGCCTATAATATATATTTTGTTTCCCTCTTAAATTGGGGTGCGTGTTATACGCCGACGCGTGTTATACGCCGATAAATACTGTAATTTTACTATCTTGTTAAAAAAGATAACATTTTCCTCAAACTCATGTCTGTATCTATCAATATTTGTTAAATTGCATTCCTTTTAGAGTCTAATAATTGGGAAAACTGAAGTTGTTTGTTGGAATTTACATGTCCAAATACTATCATTTAAATTTGGCTGTATAGATGCTCAGGTGCTATGTGCCATGTATTAGGTTAGAGAAGATGAAAGGTAATTAATAATATAAAGTCTGAATCACAATGGCCTTTAGTTTGGGCCTTTAAAAAAAAAAAAAAAAAGCAGACCTTGTTGTTTATTCAGTCTCAGCTTACTAAAATCAAAGACGATGATGACTACAAACGCAAAGAATAGAGAGAAAAGTTGAATGACATTTGTGTGGATATGATTGATTTCTCCTGACAATACACTGCAGATAAGAATTTGTCAGTTTCATATCATATAATCTCCTAGTGAAACTGCTGTCCAGAATTCTTGGGAGAAGGAAACTGTTTTGAGATGCAATAGGCACATTAAAATAGATAGCAATACAAACATTAGGGTTTGTGCAGCAATAAATAATCTACACAGTTATATACATCAATGCCAGAGAGACTAGTTATACCGCAAACACAGTATTAAGTGGTAAAGAGGAATGAGCTTTACTGATTAAACTCAGACCAAATTGTCCCAGTTTTCTCATGATTTTAAAATGGAATGGAACTGTACATTTCACTACAGATTACAACTATACTACATAAGTCACTACATAAATTAATGTATAGGTTGGGATTTGACTTGGCTTGCCCAAATTTGCATATTTGCAGAAATCAGCAAACAGCAGGAATCACTGATTTTTATCTGTCCAGGTCTCGTCTGCTTCAGTATTACTCAAGTCCAGTGCTCCTCTTTTTATATACTTATGGATAACTTACCCATGAAAGCCATATTATAGCCTGGAACCTACCAATTCATTTCTGCAAAGAATTAGACACCTGTAAGGTATAGTCAACGCACCCGGGGGAATGTAAGACTCCCTGCCAAAAAAGACTTTCTTGCAAATTGAAAAATAAAATGAATACCGAACTCTTTACAAAAATGTACTTTTCTCCATATAAGAATTCATATGGGTGCCCCTAAAATCAGTGTAGCTATGTTAAAAAAAAACTTTTAAGGGGCAGCTGTAGCATACCCTTGGCTTCAGGAAGGAGGTCAACCACATTGCTGGAGCATTTTCCTCTTACCTGCTTAGACAGGACTGTGCAGCCATCTGGGGAGAGAGGGAGAAAAATTATTGTCATTGGTTGCTGCAGTGGATGGAAGCCCTGCCTACCATAGGAATTTGGACAAAGTAAGCACAGGGGCTACTGGGGAGTGTAGGTGTCAAGACCAGGGTCTGAACCCATGACCTCTCCTATGTCCGGCAGCAGGCACCTGAGATGCTGGGTAGCTCCATGTCTGATCTCTTAGAACAATCTTGCCTTGTCTCTTGTTTCTGGTAAACCTTGAACTCTTTGTTCCTCCTATGAACTTCCTGATTTAAGCCATGTCTTCCCACTTCCTGTTTGCCAGATTATTGTGCTCTCTCCAGCCGAAATGCTCCTTTGCATACCTGCAGCTGTCCTGATCTCCACTACATCTCATTACTGACCTTTGGCTTGTTCCTCGACTATGTTTCTACTAGATCCCAACCTAAAACCATTCATTATTGACCTTTGGCTTGTTCCCTAAAGTGATACTAAAGTCTTGTGTATTCTTAGTTAAGAATAACAAACATGTTATTCTTACCTGTTCTGTGCATTGGTTTTGCACAGAGCAGCTCTGATCCTCCTCCAATCTTGCTCACCTCCCGGTGAGGCAGTCCAGAGGACCACAACCTCGTACTAACATGCAGCAAAACCCATCTCTACCACCAGAAGCTCTGGGGAATACTGGTTAGTGCTTAGACCCCACACCTCAGGTGAGCCTGTGTCATCCAGGGTGACCTGCTTGCTTACTTATCCAGCTGGTTGATGGGAGCCTCTCTACTGCTATAGCTACTGGTCTCTGAGCCTGACCCCTGATTGTGACAGTAGTCCCCAGAGTGACACAGTCCTGGCCCAGGAATAGAGATAGGAATTTCATCTTCAGGCTGCCCAGCGGGAGGAATATAGTTTGATGGGGGGAGAAAATCTGGAAACCTGCTCTAAGGATGATATAAGGGCTGTATGGGATAGGACACAGGCTGCTGCTTCAGAGAAAGGTGTAGCTTAGACATGTGCGATTAGTTTTTCAAAATTCGTACGAATTTACAAATCCGTAGTACGAATTTACAAATCCGTAGTACGAATTTTTTCGAATACGAATTCCGTACGGAATACGAAATTCCGTTTACGAATTTTGTCGCCAAATTATTCGAATCCGACTACCAAATATCGAATTTCAACTAATATGAAAGAAATTATTATAGCGGATATAACGAATGATTCGAATGACAAAGTGTCATTTTTGCAGGAAAAATTCCGTTTACGAATTTCAACTCCAAATTATTCGAATCAAACTACCAATATCGAATTTCAACTAATTCGAATGCACTCGAATGATTCGAATGAATTCGAATGATTCGAATGACAAAGTGTAATTTTTGCAGAAAAAAAAGCTATTTAAAATCACTCGCGGCTATTGCCGGCTAATGAATTGTCGGCTCCGTAACACAGAGAACAGTCATTCATTGATAAAAAAAAAAAAAGCGTGGGGGTCCCCCCAAATTCAATAACCAGGCCCTTCAGGTCTGCTATGGATATTAAGGGGAACCTCAGCCAAAAAAAAAAAATGGCGTGGGGTCCCCCCTAAATATCCATACCAGACCCTTCAGGTCTGGGATGGATTTTGAGGGGAACCCCGGCCAAAAAATAAAATAAAATGGCGTGGGGTCCCCCTCAAAATCCATACCAGACCCTTTATCCCAGCACGCAACCTGGCAGGCCGCAGGAAAAGAGGGACGAGAGCGCCCCCCCCCCTCCTGAACCGTACCAGGCCACATGCCCTCAACATTGGGAGGGTGCTTTGGGGATCTGAGACCCCCAAAGCACCTTGTCCCCATGTTGATGAGGACAAGGGCCTCATCCCCCTAACCCTGGCCATTGGTTGTGGGGGTCTGCGGGCGGGGGGCTTATCGGAATCTGGAAGCCCCTTTAACAAGACCCCCAGATCCCGCCCCCCCCTGTGTGAAATGGTAAGGGGGTACCTACCATTTCACCAAAAAAGTGTCAAAAATTGTAAAAATTACAGGAGACGGTCTTTGACAATTCCTTTATTAAAATCTTCTTTCTTCTGGTCTTCTTCCTTCTTCCTTTCTTCATTCTTCGGTTTCTTCATCTTCTCCTTCCATCTTCTCCTTCCAACTTCCCTAAGGCTTTCCCCATGACGTCAGAGGGGGGCGGGGTCACCAGGTGCATTATAAAAGACCTGTCAGCCGGATCAAAGCCTCACACAGCGGGAGCCTCCCATTGCGAGGAGCGGCCCGAGAAGAGACACCGACGCCGACGCCATGGAAGAAGATGCCGGACGAGAAGGACGAGAAGACCGGAGGAAGAAGAAGCGGATCGGAGGAAGAAGAAGATGGAAGAAGAAGATGGAAGAAGATGCCGGAAGGAGAAGATGAAGAAACCGAAGGATGAAGAGAGGAAGAAGACCAGAAGAAAGAAGATTTTCATAAAGGAATTGTCAAAGATCGTCTCCTGTAATTTTTACCATTTTTGACACTTTTTTGGTGAAATGGCAGGGGTACTTTTGTACCCCCTTACCATTTCACACAGGGGGGGGGGCGGGATCTGGGGGTCCCATTGTTAAAGGGGGCTTCCAGATTCCGATAAGCCCCCCGCCCGCAGACCCCCACAACCAATGGCCAGGGTTGTGGGGATGAGGCCCTTGTCCCCATCAACATGGGGACAAGGTGCTTTGGGGGTCTCAGACCCCCAAAGCACCCTCCCAATGTTGAGGGCATGTGGCCTGGTACGGTTCAGGAGGGAGGGGGGCCGCTCTCGTCCCCCCCTCTTTTGCTGCGGCCTGCCAGGTTGCATGCTCGGATAAGGGTCCGGTATGGATTTTGAGGGGGACCCCACGCCATTTTTTTGGGCCGGGGTTCCCCTTAAAATCCATCCCAGACCTGAAGGGTCTGGTATGGATATTTAGGGGGACCCCTACGTCATTTTTTTTTTAATTTGAAGCGGGGGTTCCCCTTAATATCCATAGCAGACCTGAAGGGCCAGGTTATTGAATTTGGGGGGACCCCCACGCTTTTTTTTATCAATGACTTTCAATGAATGACTGTTCTCTGTGTTACGGAGCCAACAATTCATTAGCTGCGAGTGATTTTAAATAGCTTTACTGAATACTGAATCTCGAATTCATTCGAATCATTCGAAGCATTCGTTATATCCGCTATAATAATTTCTTTTATATTAGTTGAAATTAGATATTTGGTAGTAGTTGGATTCGAATTGTTCTCTGTGTGTTACGGGAACCGGCAATTAGCCGCGAGTGATTTTAAATAGCTTTTTTTCCTGCAAAAATGACACATTGTACAGAGACAGTTCTAAGCACGGGAAACATGCGCCCCCTTCACAGACATACTCTTCATATCCATAGCAGACCTGAAGGGCCTGGTTATTGAATTTGGGGGGACCCCCACGCTTTTTTTTTTTTTTATCAATGAATGACTGTTCTCTGTGTTACAGAGCCGACAATTCATTAGCCGCGAGTGATTTTAAATAGCTTTTTTACCTGCAAAAATGACACTTTGTGCAGGAACAGTTCTCTATATTAGATATACTGAATCTCGAATTCATTCGAAGCATTCGTTATATCCGCTATAATAATTTCTTTCGTATTAGATGAAATTCGATATTTGTAGTTGGATTCGAATTGTTCTCTGTGTTTACGGGAACCGACAATTCATTAGCCGCGTTAACGATTCGTAACGATTCGTAACGATTCGTAACTTTACTAACGATTCATAAGGAATCGAAAAAAATTGTGCGATTCGTACGAAATACTCTGTGTTACGCGGACCGACAATTCATTAGCCGCGTTAATGATTCGTAACTTTACTAACGATTCGTAATGATTCTAATTTTTTTTTACGATTCGTACGAAATTCGTATTTCGTACGAATTCGAATGGAATTTCGTACACAAATTACAATTTTTTTAATATACGAAACGGAACGAAACGGAACGAAACGAAACAAATTTTTTGACAGTTCCCATGTCTAGTGTAGCTCAAATGGGTATGCTCACAAACTATGGTTGCTGCTGTTCATGTGTAGAATGTACTAGGGGCAATTACTCTCTTCAGCTGTGATAGCCAGTGCTGCAGACCCATGTTATATGTTTTGAGAAGCTTTGAGACTTCAGCTGTGCTCTGGTGAGAAATTGTGCCTGTGATCCATTGAGAGACTGCTGCTGCTGGGTGGGTGAGAGTCAGCTGTCTTTTCCTTACCCTCGAGGGGAGGACCGGCTGAAATTGCTGCAGGATGCTGACTCGAGAGGAGGACCTTTTGATGGCCCTAGTGGGACTGCCACAGACCCAGAAACCAATTTACAGTAGTGAGAGGTCTCTTGGCCACTGGCTTTCTGTGTTTGCATATTCAGTGGGATAGTCACACCCCTTTGAGGTCGATCACTCTTTAACAAACTCTTTTGTAATCCTAAATGGAACAGTTATTCCCAAAGTAACGGTTCAAGTAAATCCCAAAGATTAACCTTTTACTGACCACAATATAATTATCACCATATATGTATAAAAGTATCCTGTCAGCAAGTGGTTGTACCAATCATGGCTTCTGACCTGATTTCTCAATAAAGAGTACCAGTAACCTGCCCATGCTATCATATAGGAGGCTTGTTCACCCCCTTGTGATTGCAATGAAAGGAAATAATTTTTTTTTTTTTTTTAAAGCGTAAAAAATTAATTTGAATAAAAATAATGAAAACAAACGAAAAACACCCCCCAACCATTTGCACATACACACAAATGCAATCACGAGCTTAGGTCCAGCATGAGTATGTAAACAGCAATTTCACCGCACATGTGAGGTATCTCTGCGAGTTTTAGAGTGAGAGCAATAATTCTGGAGGTAACTCTAAACTGATAACCTGTACAGGCTTTTAAAGTGTAACCTAAGCAACATTTTGGGTACCATAGTTTGTCACCATTTCTTTGGTCCATGCAATCTTGAGACTTGACATGTTTGGTATCTATCTACTCAACACAACATCATCTTTTACATTATTGTACCAAAAATGTGTTGTTTGTGTGCACTAAACTTAATTTCAGTGTTTTTTTTTTCTTAAAATGTTGTGTTTGATGCACAAATATTGTGTGATAGTAAAAATTTTCTAGTTAAAAATCCAGATTTTAACATGTGTGTGAAAAGTTAAAAAATTGCCCCAGACATCAAGTCGTTAAGGGCCCCTTAGGGCAGGACTGAGTTTAATACTATTGATTAGTAAGATATCCAGGTACTTTGTTATCCCTCACTTAGGTTTTGTGGTTTGTGATCACCTGATTGCTGATTAGCTACACACTGATCAGTCATTGTGCAGCCCACTCCTGTGTTTTTTTCCTCCTCTTAAATTGAGAAAAATACATTATTATACAGTATCTTGTTTCCTGTTAGGGGACAATAACATAAACAAAATTAAATATGTTAAAAAGGGAAAAAATAGATAGATCAGAATTTGATCTAGGTCAGGGTTAGAGTTAGGGTCAAGGTCAGTGTCAAAAGTCAGAGTCAGTGTATTTTAGGTAGGATTTAAAAAAAAAAAACATTTGTTTAAAATACTATCAGTGGCATTTAGTGTCAGTTTCAGTATGTTTTAGGTAGGTAAAAAAGGCAAAATGAACACTATTGTTTCTGGGCTCTACTACGGGTACATAAAAAGAAGATATATTTTAGTATTGCTGCAAATTTCAGAAACAGGAGAATTTATTTGGGGTTTTTATTTGGTGGTATGTTATGGTAATATATACAGTATGCAACATGTTGTGTTAGTTCATAATAATAAAAATTTCAATTCATAGTAAAAAAAATGTCCATAGAAAGTAAACAGTCCCCTATAGATAATGCTGAGAAATGAATGATCCAAGTAGCAAAGATCAAAGGTGACATTTCTTCTCTTCACCATAAAGGCCAATCACCAACACCCTGATAAGATGTCCTCTTACCAGAACTCAAGGACCCCCTGATAACAGGCATGTCAAACAAGTAGTGTTGTTTGACTACTTGCACACTAAGTAGTTGCAATGCACATGCACACTAAGTAGTTGCAATGATATGTACAGTTTTACTAACACATGTCTAAGTTGCAAAACTGTGTTCATGAGTAAGGATTTGTTTTACCCTCGTCTTGATTGGGTTGCATTACTGCTTGGGACTTCCTTCTTGTGTTAATGCTCCAGCCAATTTCAACCAATCACAGGAATGTGGACGTTCAGGAACATCCCTCAGAAGGAGGCGGATCGCGCACCCGCATGCCCGCGCAGCAATGCAATCCCAATGCGCTCGAGTCACCCGGACATGGCGCATCTCCGATCAGCAGGAAGGCTCTGTGATTGGCCCTCCAGATCACATGACGGCCATGTCAAATCACAGCAATCATGTGATGTAAACTAGGCAATCGGCTCTCCTCACACAGAAGTTGTCGGTGAGGAGAGCGGATCGCTGCAGCCGGCTGGTGATCAGGGAGTATGAGCTGTTTTTTACAACTTTTTACACACTGATCACCAGTGTAAAACACACATGTAAAACACACATGTACACAATGTAAAACACACATGTAAAACATGTACACAATGTAAAACACACATGTCCCCAAAACACATGTCTCCACACACATGTTCCCACATAGTAAAAACACCTGTCCCCCACAGATTTAACAGTAAAATCACATGTCCCAATAATTATCTGCACACATATGTCCATGATCACCTGCGCACATCTGTACAAGATCATCTGCGTACATATGTCCGTGATCACACAAACCAGTTATTATACACTTAACAGGATTATTTTTACCAAAGACATGTAGCAGAATACATTTAGACTTAAATTTATGACAAAATTCAATTTTTTTGGATTTCTTTTAAAATAGAAAGAAGAAAATATATTTTTTTTTCCAAATTTCCGCTATTTTTTTGCTTATATCTCAAAAAAATTAAAACCAGAGTGGTGAATAAATACCACCAAAAGAAAGCTCTATTTGTGCGAACAAAATTATAAAAATTTAATTTGGGTAAAGCGTAGTATGACCACGCAATTGTCATTGAAAATGCGAGAGCGCTGAAAGCTGAAAATTGGTCTGGGAAGGAAGGGGGTGAAAGTGCCCAGTATTGATGTGGTTAAATAGTAGACAAGATGTAATGGCATAGACAGGACTGTATAACCGACATGTTTCGTCTTAAACAGACATCATCTGGGGTGTCAGACTGTCTTTGCCATTGAGTTTATAAAGGAGATATGACCCTAAAGTGGATAACCAGCCCGTGACATGACATGTGTGAGTTCCTAATTCACTTCCTGTATCTCGGCAAAATGGCACAGAAGCACATGCTCACTCTGATACTGAGGCAGGACAGCACGTTGTGGCTACGTCATGGGTGCGGGTCAAGCCTCTCCCTGAAATTGAGGCAAATAACTAGCTACCAATATGTCATGTATGCGGTTCAAGCCTCACTATGATATCGGGGCAAACACCACTACGTCATCAACATAATCATAAAGCTATAACGAATAGAGCGGGTATATGCGATTCAAACCTAATTTTTGCAACGATATTGGTCACATAGCTATATTATCTCTATAGAGGGGATGGTAATTCCACAGGACTTATACAAATTTGAATCACAGTAGGCTATCAACAGCTGGTCTATGATCCACAAAAAATTGGGAAAAATCTAAGTGATCATTAAAAAATTAGAGAGAGAGAGAAAACCCATACGGAAAATGTGTAAATATTTAAAGGGACATCAAATTGATTCATGCCTTATTAATAAAAACATTGATGTCCCACTCCATTTTCATACCAAATGGGGAGTTGGACCGTAGCTCATATATCCAAAATGTTTCACGTCGAAATACACCCCTAGAGCTAGCTCCTCCTCTCCATGGTGGTATATAACAATTGATAATTAAAAATTGTGCACCACTGGGATCTCGGTTATGATATTTCCGAGTGCTTAGATACACTGTGATTGGTTGCTCCCTTTCTGATTTTGACTGCATGCTCATTAACCCTTATAGAAAATGGGATGATAGTTCTGCCCACATATTGTTTACCACACGGGCAAGTAATTAGGTAGACAATATTTGTAGTGGCACAGGTAAAAAATAGTTTCATAACATAAGCGCGGTTAGTGACTGTAGATTTAAATTGTTGTGTTTTCACTCTGCCGCATGTATTGTGTTGACACTAGCTGTTACTGATTAAAATTTTCGTGTTCGATTAATTGATTTTTTTTAAATCAATTAATCGACTAATTTCGATTAATTATAACACACAGTAAAGTCAGTTTATATAGTGAAATACAGTACTTACAACTCCGTCTGACTATTTAGATCTTGAATTTTAAAAGCAGCGGCAACCCTGGTCATCTCACAGGTTTGCTAATCTGACAGAAGGATCGAGGAATTAATCTTTAAATTCACCAGTCCTAGTTGACACACATTACACTTTTTGCAGGGGTAATAGCCAACTAACTTATGAAAGAGGTAAATAGAAAGAGGTAAATAGAGACCACTTCAAAGAGTCATCTATATTTTGGCGAGGCTTATCCACCAAAAGGGAGCCTCTATCTACAGCAAGGGTCTTCTGTAGTTCTAAAGCGACCTCTCCTTGATTATAAACCTTATCTAAAAATCTATGTTGGAAAGTTCATGAGGCCCGATGTCTAAAATCATGTGTTTCAGTACAATTCCATCATAGACGTAAAGATTGGCTGCGAGGAATGGACCGCAGCCACGATTTTTTGTTGACAGGGATAGAGTCATTATGGTCGGTTGGTTTAAAACAAGTCTTAAACATGAACTGACGATTGCACAATTCAATTTCCAAGTCGAGAAAATGTATTCTTTCTCGACTGGTCTCATGTGTCAATATGATGCCCTGATCATAATCATAAGAGGAGCTTGTCGTCTATATATCTGGCCGATAGGACCAGGTTGGAACTATTCTGAGCATAGACAACATCCTCCTCCCACTTTTGGTAAATAATACATGGTAGGAATTCGGCGGGTACGGGGCACGTGGCACCAAAAATATATTTTCCTTTTTGTTCAAAATGTGTTTATTGAAACCTCAATCTATATTTTTGATCAGATCCTTCTTATATAGCCTTCTTCGCCTTGAGGCGATTCAGTTCGCAGTTGTAGCGCTATACAAATCATTCATTCATATATAGAAGTGGGATTGTTAGGCAATTTTCTATATGTATCTTGATCACTTACGATCCTATTCATCTCATTTATCCAAAACGACACCCCTTATCAGCAGGGCAGATGACAAGGTCTTTCCTTTCACATAGAGACTCTAAACCGATGCTCGTTTTAGTTTGACCAAACATTTTTTTTATAGGTAATTTTTCTTTACTTTAAGTCCTTGAGAACCAAATCTCTAAAGATGTTAATAGCTGGAGCAATTGGACCTGGAGGGTTGAAAAGGGATTGATTAGATAAGCTGGAATGAACCGTTCTAGGTGGAACAATTTTTGCATAAGTCCTAGTTGGATTAGAAATCAAATATCAATGGATATTTTTTTTTTTTATACTTTAAATTTTTATTCACCTTTTTTACAGTTTACAATTATAACACTTTTTAATACAAAAAGCATACAGTAGAGCATTATCTTATTACTAGTTAAAAAAAACAAGAAGCCAATTCTCATAAACACAAAGTCAAGAGATTGCTACAACTTAACTTCCTATAGTCAGTTCCCTACCGCTTGTCTATGCTGCATCCAGTTCATTTACCTTATGTGTTGTCAATTTATTACTCCCCTCCCTCTTCCCCACCCCACCCCTCCCCATCCCTTTGTATTGATGCATTTGTATCTAGCTACTCCCTATCACCTATTCTCTATAAGGGGGAGAGGGGAGAGGGAAAAAGGAAGAGAGAGAGAGAGAGAGGGAAAAAAAAATAAAATAATAATTTCTCCTCACCCCCTCTCTCTCCCCCCCCCCCAGCATCCACAAGCATTTCAGTGATCTATTCGCCTCTTCCCCAACCTTGACAAGCTACTGACATTTCTCTTTCTTATTGGCTACCCTGTTCAGTGAAGCTTCTTAATTATTGACCTGTTTACGCAGGGGAGCCCTTTTTGGTCATCCATAAGCCCCACATCCTATCAAATTCTTTGAGGTTGCCTCTTTTTAAATATGCTGTTCTTTCCCGGCATAGATCTCGTTTATTGTATTAATCCAATTATTTACTGTAGGAGGCTCTTTTGATTGCCATTTCATCGCAATCAATTTCCTGGCCTGGAACATGCCTCTTAAGATTGCAACCCTGGTGCTCTTCCTCTCTCCCCTTTCTCTTCTAAATCCCAAGACACACACCATGGCCTCCTTTTCTAGTTTAATTGCAAATACGTCTTTTAAGATGTTAATCACCCCTTCCCAGTACCGGAATAGTTTAGGACACTTCCACATCATATGCAGGAGGTCCACCACCTCCTGACATCTCGGGCATTTGTCATCCGTTCTCCTACCAAACTTAAACAGCCGTTTGGGTGTATAGTACGCCCTATTTACCAGCATCAAGTGGGATATCCTCTGCGGGGGGGAGACTGATATAACCGGGGCCATCTCTAATACTCTTTTCCACTGATCATTCGTTATTGCGCCTATATCTTCCTCCCATTTTAATTTTACGTTGTGAAGTTCTCCACCTAAATTCATTTTGTGAGTTATCTGCCCGTATATCTCTGTTATCAGTCCCTTCGTGGGGCCTAAGTGTAATATACTTTGCCATAAATGAGTCTCGTTCCATATCAATGGAAGACCCAAAAACTGGGCATCGAGAGCATGTCGTATTTGCATGTAAAAATAAAATGTACCCTGTGTTATATTAAACTCTTTTACCAGCTCACTAAATTTTTTGATTATATTGCCATTATATAGTTGTCTTAATCTTTTGATTCCCCGTTGTTCCCACTCACTGTTTTTCCCCACCTGGAGGACTTCCTTTAAATTATTATTATCCCATAGAGGAGTGTAATCGGACATTCCGCTATAACTCATTTTCTTTTTAATTGTTGAGTTTGACCAACATTTTTATTGTGGGGTATTTAACTCGGAAGGAATCTGCCTCTAGTGCCTCTATTATAGTGCTATGTCTGGACTCCGCCACTATTATTTTTCCGTTTGGGTTACCCCCTTCTAAGTCACCACATCCCATAAGTTGCTGCAATTGGGATGACCAGTAATAACATTCTGGGCGTGGGACCGCAAATCCCCCTGCCCCTACTGGAAGTTGAAGAGTACTAAGGCGGATTCTAGCCTGGCCACCCTTCCAAATTAATTCCCTGAAAAGGGTCTCCATTTTTTGAAACCACTTTCTGTCTATCCATATCGGGGTGTTGTGTAATATGTACAGAAGTTGTGGAATCCATATCATTTTAATTAACCCACATCTCCCCGCTACCGACAGAGGAAAGTGCCTCCAAACCGAATTTTTTTTTTTAAATTTGGCCAACAGTGGTACGAGATTTTTACTTAGATACTGATTGGGATCCTTTGTTAGGGTTATCCCTAGATATTTCATCGTATCCACTACCGCTATCTGGGATATTCCTAATGTTGTTGGATGACCAATAATATCTATGGGCAGGAGTTCCGATTTATCGCTATTTATCTCTAGGACGGTAAACATGCCAAATTCCTCCACTACCCCAAGAGCATTTTTCAGTGATCTGCCAGTATCCCCTAAGAATAGCAACACGTCATCCGCATATAGTGCGATCTTTTCTTCTCTCCCCGCCTTTTTACTAAATCCCCTTATGTCAGAGTTAGTTCTTATTGCAATGGCCAAAGGTTCCATTGCCAGGGCGAAGAGCAGGGGTGATAAAGGACACCCATGTCTTGTCCCTCTCTCTAATTCAAACACCTCCGACATTACATTATTGATTTTTAGTCTGGCTATGGGTTTCTCATATAACAGCTTTATCCACCTGGTGAATGAGGGACCAAATCCGAATCTTTCCAATACCCTCCACAAATATCCCCACTCCACACTGTCGAAAGCTTTAGTCACATCTAGTGTCATTATCGCCTTTGGTCCCCCATTCACCTCCGGATCCTGTATATTCAGGAAGGCCCTTCTAATATTGATACTTGTCGAGCGGCCAGATATAAACCCTGTCTGATCTGGATGGATTATTCTTGTCATAATTTTGTTTAGCCTAGTTGCCAGAACCTTGGCCAGGATCTTTGCATCAGAGCAGAGGAGAGATATTGGTCTATATGCCGCTACATCCAGTGGGTCTTTTCCCTCTTTTAGCAGGACTATAATTGTTGCCTCTAACATAGAGGCTGGTAGACATCCCTCCCTGAACACATCCTCCAATGTGTTTAATAATTCCGGTAGCAAGACTTCACCGTATTGCTTGTATGTCTCAATTGGGAGGCCATCCGGGCCAAGGGATTTCTGATTTGCCATATTACCCACTGCCTGTTGCAGTTCTACAAGACTTATTGGGGCCTCTAGCTCCTCTCTCTCCTCCTGTGTAATACATGGGGTCTCCAATCTCCCCAGGAAATCGTCCATTAATCTCTCTACTCCAACCTTCTGGGCTGTGTAGAGATTTTTATAAAAGGCTCTAAAACACTGGACTATTCCTGTGGAGTTGGAGATAATTTCTCCTCCCTCCCCTCTTATAGCCTGAATGGTAGACGGGGGTGAATTAGACTTTACTAGTCGCGCTAGCATCTTGCCCACACTCTCCCTCTGCGAAAGTCGCCTGCCGCTGAAGGAGTCTATTTGTTTCAGCCTTCCTCATGATTACCAATTTATGTTCCTGTTGCTTATCCAGCCATATCTTTTTCTTTACCTCTGTCGCATCTATTATATACTGGTTTTCTGCGTTTAGTGTCTCCCTTTGGGATCTTTCTTCCTCTGCTCTGGCGTCTTTGCGAGGAATGGACCGCAGCCACGATTTATGGTGGCAACTGTTGACAGGGATAGAGTAATTATGGTCGGTTGGTTTAAAACAAGTCTTAAACATGAACTGACGATTGCACAATTCAATTTCCAAGTCGAGAAAATGTATTCTTTCTCGACTGGTCTCATGTGTCAATATGATGTCCTGATCATAATCATAAGAGGAGCTTGTCGTCTATATATCTGGCCGATAGGACCAGGTTGGAACTATTCTGAGCATAGACAACATCCTCTTCCCACTTTTGGTAAATAATACATGGTAGGAATTCGGCGGGTACGGGGCACGTGGCACCAAAAATATATTTTCCTTTTTGTTCAAAATGTGTTTATTGAAACCTCAATCTATATTTTTGATCAGATCCTTCTTATATAGCCTTCTTTGCCTTGAGGCGATTCAGTTCGCAGTTGTAGCGCTATACAAATCATTCATTCATATATAGAAGTGGGATTGTTATGCAATTCTCTATATGTATCTTGATCACTTACGATCCTATTCATCTCATTTATCCAAAACGACACCCCTTATCAGCAGGGCAGATGACAAGGTCTTTCCTTTCACATAGAGACTCTAAACCGATGTTCGTTTTAGTTTGACCAAACATTTTTTTTATAGGTAATTTTTCTTTACTTTAAGTCCTTGAGAACCAAATCTCTAAAGATGTTAATAGCTGGAGCAATTGGACCTGGAGGGTTGAAAAGGGATTGATTAGATAAGCTGGAATGAACCGTTCTAGGTGGAACAATTTTTGCATAAGTCCTAGTTGGATTAGAAATCAAATATCAATGGATATTTAACTTACGGATGTATTTGTGTATGTCAATAAAAGTGCCAAACTTGTCTAGCTTTTTAGGAGGGGCAAATTTTAAAGCTTTGTCAAGAATTATTTTCTCTTCCTCATTGAGTTCTTTAGTACTAAGGTTAAACACACCTTGATTGGTTATACTCTCGGTTTTTCTTTCCTCTTAATTTGCCACCCCCCTCGGGAGCCTCTCTTTGTTCTGGACGTCTTTTTCTCCCCTGAGTATCCCCTGGAAAAACCTGATTGTCATGATTGGGATTATGTTGGTTATAACTATATGAAGAACAGTCACAACCATCAAAATCTCCTTCCATATATGGGTATTGTTCATCATGGTAAGTATCTCTCAGCAGGGAGTATCTATTATGAGTAGAAACAGTGGGACGATTGGAGTAGTATTGACTAGAGTTGTATGATGTCTGATAATGGTCATACCGTGTAGGGGAGACTCTCCTAAAATTACCACCAGGTCCATGGTCATTATATTGGTTTGTGGAGTTGGGTCAATTATGGGCTGGTCATTGTTGGTGCAGGACAGAAAAACCCAAACAACGCAGCAGCTCCATCAGGGTGGGAGCTACAGTACATGTGCGATCTCATTACAGAACATTTGATTTCTATAAAAGGCCATAGTGAGGAAACTTGAAAAACACCAGAAATTCATGCCATGAACCAGGCTTCAGTGGCATATTGGGTGAGTCATAGGCAGAGTGGATCTTAACAATATAGCTCATCTCTACACATATATAAAGTAAAGAGATACAACTTTATGAATGTTGTTTGCTCATATCAATTAAGTAAGCTATAGGCTTAACGTATGCAAAATAAAGCAAAGTAAGGAAAATATGCCCAGAGCAACCAAGCCGGTTTCTTCTTTTATTAGACAGCTTGCACTGGGAAAATGATTCAAGGAATTTTATGCAGATGGATGTTCCAGGAAATGTTTTGCAAACAAGCAGAATGTTAGATATAATCCTTTGCCTAAAGTACAAGCTACCATGAGCAATATTAATATTCAAAACTATAGGGTATAATTGTTATTTATCACTGTTATTATGTAAATGTGACCAATCAAGCAAAAATGTTTCTTCCCTTGATGGGCACAGTTCTCTGCTCTCACACTTACGCCTTCTAAAATGCTTTATTTTACACACTATGTTTTTTTTCTATCTTTCTTTAACTTTCCTCTTATTTTCATTGGAGGAAAATTCTTCTTCTTTATTACATCGTTCCCTGCCAGTTTTACTTTTATCCCTTCTAGATGCTGAAGGCAGTGGTGCGTAAAGATAGGACAGTGAATCTTGATTTTCTTTTGTTGTGCATACAAAGCGTGATGGTGGATGGAAGGAATGGAACTATCCCAATAGTCATTGAATGCTTTCTTAGTACACCAATTCAGAAGAAAGTGGTGATTAGATAATTAAAGTGTTGCATATTCCCTCGTTTTCACTTCTGGTAACAATGATCACTAGGAGAACTAAAAGGAGTAAATAACTTTAGATACACTTTAACTGTCCTGCTCCTATGCCTATAAAAAGTTACCTCTAAGATGGACCTTACATTTTAACATTGTCATTTGTTTTGAACACATGTCTATATACAGAAAGTGGATTTGTAAAGACCTTACCTGTGGCATGCCTTTTTTTGCACTATTCCCAGCCTCACCTATCCCTAATTGCACTTCACAGAACCTAATTCTGGGTATTTTTGGTATGGTGGTCTTGCAATATATGGGGTTTGATTTACTACGGGCAAACAGGCTGTTGCAAGGGAATATGCCCCTAGAGCTTAGTGAATGAAGAGAAGCTCTGCCAACTTCCATCATGTAGAAGCATACATGCTATTTATATGTTTTATTTTCTTGCATGTGATTCTTCACCACACTCACTAAGCTCTGGGGCCTTTAGTAAGTCAAGCCCATGGTGTGAGCCATTTTCCTCACAGTGGCCAAGAGACCTCTCACCACTGTAGTTGGTTTCTGGGTCTATGGCAGTCGCACTAGGGCCAGCAAAAGGTCCCCCTCTCGAGTCAGCATCCTGAAAAAAATTCCAGACAGTCCTCCCATTGAGGAGGATGAAAAAGACAGCTGACTCTCACCCACCCAGGTTCAACAGCAGTCTCTCAATAGATCACAGGCAAAGACTACTAATCCTATCCTGGGACAAGACCAATAGCAAAGGAAAACATGCCAAAGTGAGCCCCACATCCTTTCCAGGTCCACATATTCTTGTGACATATTCAACCTGACTAAACTATTTCAACTACTTTGGTTAAAAACAAAGGTTTGCAATGCATATGGAAACCATACTGCTGCATCAAGGCACTTCTGATAAGTGAGGTCCTTAACTCTGAACTATCTCTTTTCTCAACTATGGGACATATACAGTACTGCAATGCATAAACGTAAAGCAGGCTCACCTTGAGGCAGACCTTTCCTCTTTAGGTACAGTAACACACCAAACCAGGGCCGGGACAAGGGGTGGGCAGGACGGGAGGCTGCCCTGAGCACTGTGGTATCATGTTCGGTGGGGGGCAAGATAAGTACATTAGGAGTAGGGGATTTGTGTTGGAAGTGGGACATTTTTTTGGGGAGAGGGATTTGTGCTAGTAGGGATGATTGAGGGGGGGATTTGTGCTAGGAGGGGGAATTGGGGGGGAATTTGTGCTAGGACGCGGGATTGGGGGAGGGGAATTTGTGCTGGGAGTGGGGATTTGTGCTCAAAGGGGAGATTTCAGAGGTAGTGGTGGATTTGTGCTAAGAAGGGGGATTTTTTCTGGGGGGGCATGCAGATTATTACTCAATTTTTGGGGAGGATTTTTGTTGGCACGTAATGCTCATACACCGTGGGGGGGGGGGCACAATTTAGCATATTAGCCCTGGGCTCTAGATGACTGGCACTGCACCAAACTCGTAGACATAGCTTTTGCAAGGCAACTTAAGATTTCCAGTGTGTGTTTGCACCAAATCCCAAAAGGCAATAAGGGCAGTTACTCCGGTCTGTTTGAAACTAGCAAAAAAGGGAAGAGTGCACAAGGGCAGGTAAAAATACAAATGGATAAGGAATATAAGGAATATATATATATATATATATATATATATATATATATATATATATATATATATATATATATATATATATATATATATATATATATACACATATATATATATATATATATATATATATATATATATATAAATATCGTCATTGGGAAATAGACGTATGAGTTCTGCCAGCGTTGCTGCAGAGGTTGAAGAGGTGGGGGGTCAGCCTGTCAGTGAACAGCCATACGCCGCACACTGCATTCGGTATCCGGGGTAGGACCGTCGGATTGTAACACTGTGAAAAGCCTCCTCAAATTTATAGCAATAGATCTCATTGGGATGAAACCCATCTGGTCTGAATGGATAAGAGACACTATCACCTTATTTAATCGCTTGGCTAGAATTTTAGCAAAAATTTTTGCATCCACATTAATCAGTGATATGGGCCTATATGATTCACAGTAGTCATGGTCTTTATGGGGCTTGGGGATCAGTACAGTACAGTACATTCAGTGCCTCCCTCAGAGAATCTGGGAGCACTCCCTTTTCTAGTGTGTCACTATAAACCACCAATATTTTTGGTGCCAGAAATGCCACTTATAGGCACTGTACCACTCAGCTGGGTATCCATCCAGACCAGGGGTTTTATTTGGGTTCAAAGAGGGCATTGCAGACATAATTTCGTCAGTGCTAAAGGGGAGGTCCGAGTCCTCTGCCACATCCCGGGGGAGTTCCCAGAGAGGGATTGGTGCCAGAAATTGACAGACCTCCTCCTCTGCATAGTCCACCCTAGATGTGTATAGATCTGAATAGAATTCAACAAAAGCAGCGGCTATATCTTTGCGTTTGGTGCAAAGAGTACATTGTTCATAATAAATTCAGGGAATGAAAGCTGGTACTTGCTGTGAGTGAGCCAAATATGTTAATAATTTACTGTTCTTATCACCAAACTCGAAGATATGCTGCGACTGGTACAGCCGCTTGTTTTTAGTCTTCTCAACCACCACTAGGTCCAGCTGGCGGGCCTTATCCATCCATACCCCAAGGTTGGTAAAGGTAGGATAATGAATATATTCTTCTTCCGCTTCTGTAGCGACCTGCTCACGTTCTTTAATCTTCCATTCTCTATCAGACCTGATTTTTTAATTAACCCCGAAATGGACCCCGGAGAGTGGCTTTAAAAGCATCCTAGGTGCTACCAAGGGGAACCTCCCCTTTGTTTCCTGACCAGAAGTTTGTAATATCAGTGGCTCTTGACCTCTCAAAACACTCCTCCTTTAACCATAATGGGCTCAGTCTCCACAGTGTGATCAGCCCATGTTCATGGAAAATAACAGGGGGAGTGATCTAATATGGCCCTTGGGAGATATCTTACATCAGCCACCCTCGGCAACACCTCCCTAGTCACAAAATACATATCTAGTCTGGATAAGGTGTTATATGAGGAGGAGAAACATGAATACTTTCTTGAATCAGCGTTCTTCCAGCGCCACGCCTCCACCAGACCATACTGTTCCGCAAATGCAGCCAATGGTGGGGCACATTTAGAGACCGTCTGGAATCTATCCATATCTGGGGATAGTACCGCATTTAGATCCCCCGCCATAATAATTGGGCCTTTAGCTACCTGGAGTACCTTTGCCATCAATGTAACCCACAACGCAATTGTAAATGGTGGTGGTATGTAAATCGCCACAAGTGTGTGGGGGGGTATTATCTATGATGAGGATCACTATTACAAATCTTACAAAGGGGTCCGTTACAATCTCCTCCAGGGTACATAGTAAGGATTTTGTTACCAAGAGGGATACTCCCCTTGCATAATTAGAGTAAGTTGAATGAAATGCATATTTTACAAAAAAAGGTCTCTGAAGAGCCATGGTTTTAGAGCCTAACAGGTGCGTTTCCTGTAGGAAAAATACATGAGGATTACGCTTCTGAATATAGTTAAAGACTAATGCCCCTTTAATTCTGGAGTTAAGGCCTCTTACATTCCAGAACAAAAGTTTAAGAGTATTTAGCGTTGGTGTCATAGGGAAAGGCGTTTATATTGTGGGGCCCGCCATAGCGGGGCAATGGAAGAGGGCTCCTTTGGAGCACATACAGCAATAACAGCTTAACATAGGTAGCTGCATAGTTATATAGTGGAATTTCAACAGCTTGAGAGACATAGAAAAGGAAATAAAAAACAAAAAAAGAGAACTGAAGTCCCCAACTTGGTAAGTAGTGATCCGGAACATAGGAACACAAACCCCCCTCCCCCTCCCTGCCCGAAGTTCCCAACATACTACAGGCCTCTTCCCCAAACAACAACATCAGTTTTACCCTATCGGGGAGAGTCCTTCCTTATCCAGCCGGGGAAGGGTGATAACTTGGTGACCTGCTGAGCAAAACGTGCTCCGCTTGATAGAATAATTTTTCATTGCAGCCATACAACAGTGCATTATTATTATTAAGGAGCTTTTATTCATAGGTAAGGCACATTAGGAGACTTTACAAGTTCCAAACAGGGAACCAGTAAGGATTCCTGTAGCACAGTGCCTGCCATGTCAAGCACTACTCAGTGATTCCAGCCATCTGTTATCTTCTTTAGGAGAGGTAAATAATTGCACTTTTCCCTTGTGAACCACCCCAAGCTTTGCTGGATATAGCATACTGTATGGTAGGCTATGCTCACGCAGGCGTTGTTTCACACTCTGGAATACTGCTCTTTGCTTCTGCATAGTCGCTGAAAAATCTGAGAAGATAGTTATACGATTATTATTGTAAATTAATTCCTGCATATTTGTCCCTAAATTATAGAAACCGGGCCAACATGTGTCTGGGAAACTGGCCTGGTGGTGGGGCTCTCAGCGGCACCTGATGCGCCCTCTCAATGGCAAACAAGTGGGAAAAGGTATCAGCTCCAAAGGTCTGTTTAATCCAGGTCTTTAGGAATTCCTCTGGGTGTTTCCCCTCCGTGCCCTCCGGGAATCCCAGGAAATGCAGGTTATTCCTGCGTAGTCTGTCTTCGATGTCTCCGGGCTTGGCTTCCTGGGACTTGTGGTCCACCACCACCTCCCGGACCGTCACCATGAGCTGGGTCAAATCATCCTCAACCTCACTAATGCGGTGTTCAGCTGTGGTGACACGGTTCCTAATTTTGTGAACATCATCTTTTAGTAGGACAAAGTCCACCCGGATGGTTTCTATTTGAGTCGTCAGGGACGAATGGCAGCTTCATGATCTTCCTGATTTGGGACAGCGATGGTTCTCCTACCTGGGAGCCTGAGCCCGTGGCCTCCTCCTCTGAAGGTGGGACTGGGATTGCTAAGGGGTCTGTAGCTTCCACCCAGCCTGCCTCCCCCTCTGCCTAGGGCTGGACGGCAGCAGCAGATGCACACGGCCTCTCCTCCAGGTGTCGGGCGCCATCTTGGCTGGTCTCGTGGGCAAACCGAGCGCAGGCGATGGGTCCACACTTGGCCCGTATTTGACCATAATCATGTGCCCTGAGTGTTCCTCGACTCTTCTATGTGGTTGCCTTCTAAAAATTTCAGTGTATGGCTGTACAGGATACTGAAGGATTTCAGCGTGGCTCGGTGCTCAGATGAAAATCTGCTCGCATAACGGAAGTCGACACGCTCCCTTTTCTAATGTGTCCAATGCAGGTGCTTCACTGCTTACTGACCCAGAAGGGGAACGCACACCATATTGACGAGGAGACAACGACACTCTGGTTTGTATGTCATTATGAAAAGAAATAGAATATTATTCAGATAGTGTTTTTACTATAATACTCATATAGCAAGATAGAACCTTTGAACTGCAAAGACCTTTGAAACTATTTATGTAAAATGCTTTCTGTTCCTTCTTATTTAAATATCTCCTCCTTCTACACTATTGTACTTACTGCCTTACTAAGTAGTTGCAATTCAAATGTTGCAAAATATTGTCCCCCACCTCCATCTGGCTTCCGAATGTCTGTTTTTCTGTATAGTAGTATTTATATAGCCCCAAGGGTAGCCACCACACTCTCTGTGTGGTAAATGCCCGAGTACTCACTCACAAAGGAATATCCATACAAATCCAAGAAAGGTATTGAGACACTCAATGCAGATAAATCAAAGAAACAGCATTTTGTTCTCAATGTTTTTACAGAGCTCAGCCAGTCTTTCTCAAATTACAAAAAAAAAAAAAAAAAATATGGAGGTGAACTTTCCTTGTATGTATATATGCATGATCTTTTTTCCCATTTACTTTATTTTAAACTTTAGCTGAAATCTATGCACTAGTTTTTCTCCTGTCTAGTACAGTGGATGTGGGATGGAGAACCTTTATTCACAAATGTATATATGTATATTTGATTTCTTGCTGTTATGCTTATAATATTTTATATTGTAGCATTTGAATAGCAACTACTAGATGCGCTGACTCTTATTCAAAAAACATGTTTTCCCAGATGGCCTCTACACTACTCCGAGTTCCCTTAGACCCCGATCCAGCTCTTGCATTGTTGAACCACATCACGATTGACTGTACTAGAGCCCAAAACCGCCTCCTCCTACATCTTACTACAGCGGCCAAGCAAATGATAGCTAAGGCATGGAAAACCCCAACACTGAATTTAATAGAAACCAAGAATAGAATCACCCAAGCTATGATACACAACAAAATTGAAGCCACAATCTTAGACAGAGACCCCCAATATCTTAAAATATGGCAGCCATTGATCGAACACTTTTTGCCCCCGGATTTTGATAAACACCTCTTAGAACCTTAACCTCCCCTATTCCCCAGGGACCTTAACCAAACCTGACAGAAGCCCATGCGACACCCCCGTCCCCTCTACCTGGCAACCCTTGCCTTTCCTCTCTTGCTTCTCCAACTAACCTGTTTTCCCCCCCATGGTGACACGATCAACTTGTGTATTGCATCCATCTGTTGCCTCTCTCTCATCCCATGGAATTATACTCTAATTCCTTTCTTAATGTAACAGTAGATTTTCGCCTCTAAATGGCTTGTTCTACCCAGAATCAATTAAAATATAGTTGTTTGCGTTATCCTATTCAAATTTGTATCTCTGTAACTGTTCTATATATCACGCTAACAACACTCTCTTGTAAACTTTAATTATCTTTCAATATCCGCAACTGATTATTTGTTACTGTTTATTGATTGTTACCAATAAAATTATTTGAAAAGAAAGAAAAAACATGTATTCATTTTTTGGGGTTTGGTAAGGAAAGCATGTTTAGTGATTACAGCACCAACGTACAGTATCACTTGTGCTTATTCTTTTTTTTATCTAAGAATGTGTTATCTTTCAATATCCGCAACTGATTATTTGTTACTGTTTATTGATTGTTACCAATAAAATTATTTGAAAAGAAAGAAAAAACATGTATTCATTTTTTGGGGTTTGGTAAGGAAAGCCTGTTTAGTGATTACAGCACCAACGTACAGTATCACTTGTGCTTATTCTTTTTTTTATCTAAGAATGTGCTTGTGCCTTCTCTATACTAACTTACTGCCTTACTGCCTGATTAGGTCAGAAACAACCTTTTTTTATTTCTGCCTCTGTCTCTTTTATATTAATTTGTCTCAGTTTTGTCTTATCTTTTCTGTTCATTCTTTCTTTTGTATTTTACGATTGTCCTATAAGTACAGAAAATGTTCCTTATGTATTTTTATGGTTATTCATATAGCGCTACTAAATCATTTGATTTGCACTGGTCTTCCAGACTACATTAGCAAATAGCATGAACATCTTATGGACAGATTTCATGTAGCAAATGGATAGACATTTATAATTGTGTTCTCTGCCTCCACAATTTACAGTGATGGATGAATTATGTTCCTCTGTTTTCTATAGCATTTACGTATATGTTGGATCTGTTACCAAGGAAACACAGAACATTTAAGATTTGTTCACATTGCAAATTCTCACCTGGGACATGAAGCTGCCTGCAAGAGTGTTGTACATCGCTATAGTCTTCTATCTAATTTCCATTCCAGTTAAATATCACAGATGTGCGATGACATATCACTACGTACAACCAGTGATGAAATGAAAATCATGACTCTTTCATAGTATAATTAATGATTCCAAATGTCTAGCTGTATTCAAGCATCCAAATACAGACTGATTTAAAGGCAGATTAGGACTAATCTGCCAATTTAACTGTACCTTGTAAGCTGATAACTCCAAAGGACAATTGTTTATCCAGCTATCAGTGGTATCTAAAGTTACACGGTAACAGCATCAGTCAGTGTATACCGTATATCTGTCAATGTGTAATCACAATATACAATTGCTTCTATTGTATGCTGTATGATTCTACTTAAATATGTATATGTAGACATATTTGTGAAAAGTTCATCTATTCGACACTTGAAATCTAGGATATGTTGCCGGATTTTAGGGTACAATAAAAATGTAATTTATATTAATTTGTTAGGAAAAGCTTTGCCTTACCTAAGTGTAGCTGTGCTGATGCACTGAAATGTCCATGTTGTTATCTGCTATGCATATTATGAAATATAGGGGGATGTAAGTAAATAAAAAAAAACATGTTCTATATTTTACATTACCCTGTGCAGTTTTGTATATACATCAAGATTACTGCTCATATAATGCAATGAAATCTGTACTAAATAGAAATTGATGTTGATTGTCCTAAGGCACTCCCCAGACCACAGTTTACATGGACCTATTTACAGGTACAGAGGCTGTTTTTTTAAATAGCAAAGAAAATGTATTAAAAAACATCCAGCAATGACAGCAGCTGGTTATAATTAAGAACTTCTTATGCCATATTCTAATTCCATATCACAATTTATATCAGATGTACAGTCGTGCCAAAAGTTTGCATACCCTGGCAGAAATTGTGAAATTCTGGCACATATATATATTTAAAATATGACTGATCATGCCAAAAAACTGTCTCAAACCCCTTCTCCATCTCTACACACAAAGTAAGATTTCTTTATCTGATTTTTCCATAAAAGTATTGATAATGTATTCTGCTAAAGTCTTCTAAGAGGAAAATGTAACTAAATTGCTTTTAAAAGGGGAGATCTGTTTCCACAATAACAATATTCCAACTCAGAAAAAATATTCCCTTTCTACTTCAGAAGCTGAGTCATTTAAATTTATTGTTTTCCTGCTGATACCATAGAAATTTAGTTTGATTCAGCTATTGCTGCCAATACTGTTTCATAATTCATAGACGCACTGCATTTGTAAAGTGCAGGGGAAGATTTATAGAATGTTTATTTAATTGGTTTCCTATGGTAATTTGCCATATAGTGAAGCAGATACATATGTATGTATCTGCACCAATCCAGCTTGTGAATATACATCTGCTTTTTTTAAGCAATAGATCTTCTAAGAAAAAGGCTCTGCTTAAAGAGAAATATGGGAACAATTTAAAACCATGCTACTAACCTAATGCATTTGTCTAAAGTATTTTGCATAACTAAGAAGTTAAATATCCCGCATTTTAGAGTTACAGTATGCAAACAGATATACAATATCTGTATTTGTCACTCTTGAACCTAAAGGCAAACTCCTATAAAGATCAATCACTGAATGGTCCACATTTGTTTTATTACAGTATCTTACCTCCTAAGGCCTGGGCAGAGGACAATATCAGAATGTCCAACATGTGATCTATTTTACAGACCAAAGGACATTTTCTTTAACTAGCCTTGTCATTCACACACCTCTGCCACACTGCCTAGTCAGGCAGGTGACACTATTATATGTTCTTTCAGCTTTGCAGTATAATAAAGCTGTTTATTTTCCCATAAACAGTCAGGTGACACAGGAAACTGCAAAGTGGTTACATGACCTTTGTTCTCGGTTGCATAAGGGGCTTAGAGAGGTGGAGACTGTAAGGTGTGTCAGCAGAGGGAGGAAAACAGCAGTACACTGATCTTCTCAGAGGTCAGGAGAGAGGATTTCTGTGCCGAGTAACTACGAGATGTCACCCTCATGAGAGCCAGAGAAAATATTAAAATGGTGGATGGGGAACCAGTGGATCCTAACTGGGGTTGTCTTTCCCCTACATGGCTCTTAAAAACTATTTACTGTATCAGGTGGTAAAAAGCGGGGAGGACGAGGTAGAACAGCTACTGGTTCCCAAATCCTTCCGTAGGGTGGTGCTAGACCTGGCCCATGGTCATGTAATGGGGGGGACAAATTGGTATCGAAAAGACCAGGGAGAGAATCACCCGAGTCTTTTGTCAAAGAATTCCCCTGCCCTGTTGTTGTTCATGTAATATTTGAGTGTAAGGTGGCAAGAATATTTGTCATATTGTTCACGTAGTAGGCCTTTTAGTTCATGTGGTTTGTGAATTGGATCAGGGTTTTGCTTTTTTTTATTTACTTAAAATTTTTCTTTATTACATTTTTGCCAGAAAGTTACAAGATAGGTAATAAAGGTATAGGCGTCAAACAAGAATAGGTAGAATACATTGTAATTAAGATGTTATCCTACATCATTATACAGATAGTGTGAATAACAGTATCAAGTAAAACTAAAGAAATGATCAACAGTGTAATATCTCTGTTAGTCAGATTTGTCTAACAATAGTCAGTACCGAGGGCAATTAAGTATTAAATATCAAATTTAACCTTGGGAGAAATACAATTCCCAGCAAGCAGGGATTTTCATAAGTTACAGAGGGGATGAGAAAGCCATTGATACCAAGAACGGTAGTGATTCAAGAAGGATGAGAAGAGTTCTAAACAGGTACAGGATCTGAGGGAGGATCATCATTTTAAAGGATGCCAATCTACCTAACCATGAGAGCTCAAACTGAAATAAGTTTTTGGTTTGATTGTGGACACTCAGATCCAGTATGAGAGACTTAGTATTAAAGTAGGCATAATATCCATTAAGTGTTTTGCTAGTATTTTAGCATAGAGTTGGACATCTGCATTTAACATATAAGATATTGGGCAGAAATTGGAGGGAGTGGTTAGCTCTTTCCCCGTTTGGGGAGAGTGTAGGCTTTGTAGGTTTTGAGCATCTCCGGGGGAAATACAACCTTGGAAGCTGCCATTAAGAAGAGGTTTTGTAGATGAGGTGTTAGAAAATCTTTGAACAGCTTATAATATTCATTTGGGAAACCATTTGGACCTGGTGCTTTGCCATTTGGCAAGGAATGGATAGTTTTTTTGAATTTTCAGGGAGGTGAATGGGGCATACAAACAGGACAGTTGTTCCTCTAAAAGTGCAGGGAGGTGCAATTTAGAGAGAAAAGCTCTAATGTTGGAATCAGAGGTGTGGGTTGTTTGGGCCTCATCTTTTAAATTAAATAAGGAGCTGCAATATTCTGCAAAAGCATTTGTAATGTCTTGGAGATTTAGAAGCTTTTGGTTAGTAAGAGGGTGAATAAATTGGAAACACTAATCTTAGCTCGCTATGACCCGAGTCTTTTGTCAAAGTATTTCCCTGCCCTGTTGTTGTTCATGTAATATTTGAATGTAAGGTGGCAAGAATATTGTTCACGTAGTAGACCTTTTAGTTCATGTCTAAATTTAATGAGGTTTGGGTGGGCGTGGCCTGACGCATGGAGGAGTGAGACGTGTTTGCTCTCAGCTTACGGCCAGTAAACCAGCCTCATGGGGAAGGATAAGACCATGGCACCTAAGGGCCGCAGTGAACACCGACAAGGGGGTGAGTTAGACTATTATTTTGGCCGCTGCAGATCATCTTCACAGCGCCGGCCGGAATCCAAGATGGCGCCGGCCCCTCTGTCCCCAGCGCGCTCTGAGTCAGCCCTGCACACACAGGTGAGCTCAAACAGACAGCTATCGCTCCCTGACGACCATGACTTCTCCCCCAGGCTCACCAGAAGCCGGTCTAACGCCTCCCTAGGATCAGGGGAAGGATGGGACATGGAAGCCCAGATCAGATCCCTCCACAGCTACATGAGGTCCCTGCCCACTAAAGCAGACTTTGAACACTGTGTTCACAGAATTGAAAAGACCTACAGAAAAGAGATTTCTGACCTAAAAAAAGATGTGGGGGCGCGTTTTGAAGATGTTGAGGGCACAGTAGATGGCATACGTGACACTGTTCAAGCACATGACAGGATCCTTAACACCCACACGGTCATGCTCCAGCAACTCTCTTACCAACAGGACGACCTCGAAAATCGCAGTCATCGCAACAACATACGCATAAGTGGTATACCCGAGTTGGTTGACCCCAAGAGCCTACCTGCAGCTGAAACTGCTATTTTCAAGCAAAATACTCCAACGACCTAAAGATGACCCGATCGAATTAGACCATGTACACCGCACCTCGGGCCCATGCACCCCTGATCCCTCTTTTGTGCGCGACACCCTGTGCCGCATCCATTTCTATAAGGTAAAAGAGAACATTATGAGGGCTGCCAGTACGCAGCACTCGATCCTTTTCAACGATACACCTGTTATGCTTCTACCTGATCTCTTCCGCCAAACACTGGCGATGAGGAAAGCCCTAAGACCTCTCACACAACTTCTGCAATCAAAGCAGATAAAATACCAGTGGCGCTTTCCATTCCACTTGCGAGTACACCACAAGGGTAAAACCGCCATATTTCGCACACTTGGAGACTTTCCGTCATTCCTCAGCACATTGGAACTCCCTCAAGTTGCACTACCTGACTAGCCGTTTGCACCAACCACCCCAGGACTGCCTTATACCCCGCAATAGCAGAAACAAGGCCGCAAGCGAACACCTCAATCCTCCCAGCACCAGGACCCCAACTATTGAACTGAACCGGAGGGTTCTCTTTGGCCTATTGCTTTTTTCCTATTAGGGACCCCCCTAAGAAGTGCCTAGACCCATGAGGGTCCATTTGATTGCTGACCATTTAACTACCTTTCTTTCAGGTTTTTGAAACTCTCTTCGTTGCTGTTTTCTCTTTTTGTGCCTCATGTTGCAGCACCCCCCCCCCTTTTTCTATGCATGCAAATGGAGTGCTCCCTAATGACTGTTCCAGCTCCCTCACCACGGGCCCCAGGACTTGTTTTTGCACTCTCATGCATACAATTGTGCCTCACAGGTTATTCTTATTAAGGCCCTACAGATACCAGTTTACTTCGTTTGTCGCCTACATAGGGCCTGCTGCACATTGATATCCCCACTAATGTTACCATACTATATGCTTTGCTGGTTTACAAATCTACCTCTGATGACCGTTTATATGTTTTTACTTGCTTTGTTATCAGGTCTATTTTTACTAGGTCATGACTCATTTTTGTTTTTACCGTGGAGCCGCCACCCCCTTACGGGTTTTTTTTTTCTCTCCTCTGTGGTGTACACTGACGTGTGCCTTTCTGGAAGGCTTTTTTGCTCCTTATTGTTGAGCTTTTGGAGCCACCTAGTGGCCTTTTTTTCTTTTTTTTTTTCTTTTAAGTTTTCTACTAGCCCCCGACCTACTAGAACTTCTCCCCACAATTACTGCTCATATATACAATGTTGTTTACATTTCTGATATTGGTAGTGGGGGAACGCAGCCATATTTATGCCTACAGTTCCTGCTTACACAGGGTCATAATACTGTTTCTTTTCTCCCTTTCTCTCTTTTTCTGCATTTTCTATACCTTAATAACTTACCTATATTCCTCTATCTCCCCTCCTGTTTCCCACGCCCTCTGGACCAGAAAATTTCTTCACCCCCTCGTCTAAAATATTTCCTTGCAGACTTCCCATCTTCAATTATTACGTCTCTCATTCCTCTGATTTTATATGGCGAATTATGGACCAATAGCCTTAGCATCCTTTAATTGTAGGGGTTTTAACACACCCGAGAAGCGGAGCCAGACGCTCTACCATTTCCATAGGAAACGAACCAAAATCCTACTTCTACAAGAGACACACTCCCGCAAGGGTGCAGTGCCAGCCTTGCACAATAGGTATTACCCGCAATGGTATCACAGTACTAATCCCCTGGCCAAGTCCAAGGGGGTATCAATCGCTTTTCATAAATCCTTCACCCCAGAAGTACTAGACTCTCTTATAGATGACGCAGGTCGCTACATATTCTTGAAACTGAAACTAAATGATTTTCTCTTTACAGTGGCTAACATTTATGTGCCCAATACAGGCCAGGCTCGGTTCCTCTCCTCGGTCCTCACCAGACTGTCCTCCTTCGGGGGTCTTAATTCATCATTGGAGGTGACCTGAACGTCGTACTGTCTCCGTGCGCAGACACATCCTCGGGTAAGTCCTCTGTTCCTTATTCCACACTGAAACGCATAAAATCGCTTCTACACTCCTCCCACCTGGTGGATGCCTGGCGGGTCCAGCATCCAGCGGAGAGGGACTAGTTACTTTTCTGTTGCACACAACTCCTACAGTAGACTAGATCACTTCCTTATCTCCCAATCTCTATTAGACACACCTCTCCAAACCTCGATCGGTTCTATACTCTGGTCGGGCCATGCCACGGTATACCTAACTCTAGTTTGTCCCCCTGGGACTTGCTGGGGGGCGAGCTGGAGACTTAATGATAATTTGCTCCAGGACTCTGTATGTGTTGCCGACATCTCTATGGCCATACGGACATTTATAGGGGACCATTCCACAGACACGACCTCTCCATTAAAGCAATGGGAAGCATTAAAATGTATAATACGAGGCGTCCTAATACAACACGGCTCCCGCCTCAAGAAGGCTAGAGCACACGACATCCGCAAACTCCTCACCACGATTGCTGATCTTGAACCCATACACGAACGAGACCTGGACCCTGTTATTTTTGTCCAGCTCTCAAATGCCCGTAGAGACCTACTCCAGCTCCTGGACTCGCACTCTTTAATAGCTAGGGATAGGGCCCAAAATCATTTCTACTCACTTGCGAACAAATGTGGTAAACACACAAGGATCATACACCCTAGACCTCCCCGACTCTCTATCCCCTTCATTGTCCAACCCAACCAAGTTAAAACTTTTAATACATCTGGCATATCGACATCTTTCTAACAGTATTACTCACAGCTTTACAACCTCCCAGATATCCAGTCCCCCACCTCCAGCGACCCCTTGCAAGACTATATTGCGGAAACGGCCCTACCCACAATATATTACTTCGGATGCGATGACCCTTGACGAACCACTAGCCACATCCGAATTCTTACAGGCCATCAAAGCCCTGAAAGTGGGGAAATGCCCAGGACCTGACGGTTACACTCCCCAGTTCTATAAGACCTTTGCTCCCCAACTGGCTCCCCTCTTGACGAAAGCCTTTAACTCAATAAACAACTCCAACCTACCCTCTAAAGAATTCTTATCGGCCAATATCTCCATTATCCCCAAACCGGGTAAAGACCCATCTCAATGCAGTAGCTATCGACCCATCTCTTTGCTCAATATAGACATTAAACTATTTGCGAATATATCACTAATACAGCGCAAAGGCCTGAAAGCCTGCCTTCTATCCTTTGACGCCGAAAAGGCCTTCGACAGGGTCAGTTGGAAATTTTTGCAACTGTCCCTGGAACAACTTGGCATTGGAACATACTATATTTCGAAAGTCACGTCCCTATACTCCCGACCCTCTGCCACAGTTTTGGTAAACGGCACAGTGTCGGCTCCTTTTGAAATCACAAACGGTACCAGGCAGGGCTGTCCCCTCTCCCCCCTCCTTTTTGTTATTGTTATTGAACTTAGCCTGCGCTATACGTCTAAACCCATCCATCCACAGCATACATATGCCATCTGCCCACCATAAACTGCCCCTATATGCCGACGACCTTTTAGTATACATCCAAAACCCGCATACTTCGCTTTCATCATTACTTCAAGAATTTTTTCGGTGCTCATAGTAATTTCAAAATCAATATCTCTAAGACGGAAGCTCTTAACATATCCCTCACCCCTCCCCGTTATCCATACTGAAATCCAACTTTTCATTTCGATGGCAAAATAAAGGGATCTCCTACCTAGGAATAGTCATACCCTCTAATCTAACAAATCTGTTCTCCCTAAACTATATCCCCTTACTATCCCGCATACGGAAAGATTTAGAGGAATGGGGAGGATCCTCACTACCTTGGTTCGGGAGGATCAATACCCTGAAAATGTTTCAAACAGTCCCCATATATGTCCCCAAATCATTCTTCTCCTCTTTACGCTCCCTAGCCATAAGCTTTATGTGGAATAGAGGACTCCCCAGAGTTAGATTTAAGCTACTTACTCTCCCAAAAACACGAGGGGGTACAGGTCTGCCTGACTTTGAGTCTTATCAAAAAGCAGCCCATGTAGCGCCTGTCCTGGAATGGTTTCCTCGCCCCTTTTCTAAGGCATCAGTGACAATTGAACAAGACCTATCTCCTGTGGACCTCCGGGCCCTCCTGTGGGGTTATAAATATAATTATGCTCGCCTGGCCTCTCTATCTCCATTGACATTGGCCTCCCTTAAATTATGGTGCCAGAAAGGTCTCAACACTATTCTATCCTCTGACCCAGGACCTTTGACCTCACTATTTGACAATCCCGCACTTCCACAGGGCATAGGTGCAGCCACCCTAGGATCCTTCAAACGTACTGCATGGCCCCAAGTCCACTTATTTGTACACCCCTCCCTAGGGACTCTGGTTACCCCTGAGGGACCCGGGGATTGGCTCACGGCACTACACACGTCCACATTGACCAAATGCCTGCACTCCTCTTCCCAAATACACCGTGCCCACACCAGCTTTGAGGAACTATGTTCCCTCCAGGAAACACCTAGACATCTCCTCTCATCTCTATACAGCCTACTACAGACCTCAACACACGACCAACTACCACATTACACGAGGATGTGGTCTGCGGACATAGGGGAAGACATCTCCAAGCCGGAATGGCAAACTTCCTTTCACTTTACCCACAAATCGACTATCTCATGTTACTCTCAAGAGAAAAATTTCAAACTCTTATCTAGGTGGTACATAGATCCCGAAACATTGCACAAAATTTTCCCATCCACACCGTCCACCTGCTGGCGCTGTGGAACAACTGTGGGGACGTATCTTCATATCTGGTGGGACTGCGAGAGGATCCGCCCCTTTTGGACGCAGGTATTTGAATGCTACAATCTCATCTCTGATAAAACGGTGCCAATCTCCCCAAAGATTGCTCTACTCTCTATACTACCTGGGTCATTGAAATCACAGAAACAAGACCTACTTCATTTTTTTATGTCCCCAGCGAGGCAACTTATACCTGCATACTGGAAAACAGAGATGACTCCTCCATTGTCACGGTGGGTTTCTACCATGAATGACACAATGAGAATGGAGGAAATGTTGGCCCTTGACAATGACACGTATACTAAATTTACAATGATTTGGTCAGTCTGGCTCCGCTTCTCCTCCTCTGACACCCTATTAAATAATATCCCGAACTCATAAATGATAAGTCGAGTCCCTTAGGGTTCATTTCAATCATCTACTCCCCTTCCTCCACCTAACTCCCGCTAGTCATCACCGGATTTCCCTCCCCCCCCTCCTCCCTACCTCCTTTCTCTCCCCCTAGTTCCTTATCCTTTCTTTCCATTCTAACTTTATATCTTTCTTACTTCTTTTACTTTATTTTATTTTACACATGCTACCTATGGTGTGAACTCTGGTTACTAGTCGAAGACTAAGTTTAATTATACAGAAAACAGGTTTCCTCTCTGATTTTACCCAGTCTAGTAGAAGGAGTCGGCTGTGTAGATCTTCTATCTATATTTTTGATACCGTTTTCTAACTATGTTTTTTCCATGTTGTTCACTGTTACAATGTTTTTCTCTTTTTTTTTCTTCTTGGAAAATGTCAATAAAAATATTTTCAACACTAAATTTAATGAGGTTTGTGAATGGGATCAAGGTTTTGCTTATTTTTATTTACTTTCAATTTTTCTTTATTAAATCTTTGCCAGAAAGTTACAAGATAGGTAATAAAGATATAGGCATCAAACAAGAATAGGTAGAATACATTGTAATTAAGATGTTATCGTACATCATTATGCAGATAGTGTGAATAACAGTATCAAGTAAAACTAAAGAAATGATACATAGTAACATTCAACAGTGTAATATCTCTGTTTGTCAAATTTGTCTAACAATAGTCAGTACCGAGGGCAATTAAGTATTAGATATCAAATATAAAGTTGGGAGAAATACAATTCCCAGCAAGCAGTGATTTTCATAAGTTACAGAGGGGATGAGAAAGCCATTGATACCAAGAGTGGTAGTGATCCAAGTAGGAGTTATTTTTGCATGCGAACATATGTTTGTATATACATTGGAGGTTGACATCTCTTATGACATCTGCAAGTCCTAATGGGGTGGTAGAGCGCCAATTTCACGGTATATGAGATTTGGCTGAAAGTAAAATATGCAGAATTATTCTTCTAAAATCACTAAGGAAATTGTTGATGGCAAGATTGCTAGTTCCAGACTGGGTGGAAGATAGCGATTAAAAGCATCTGATATTAACCTAAATATTTGATTCCAAAGTGATTTAATAACTTGCAGTTCCAGGAGATATGACACAGGGAGACATTAAAGCTACAATCTAACAGAAGGGTGATCGGTTAAGGAAGTATTTAGAGATCTTACATGGGGTTAGATACCATCTACAGTATATATATATATATATTTTTTTTTTTTTTGGTAATTTTTTTCCCATGAAAGTGGGGATACCCTTTAACCGCTTCCCAACTGGCGCACAACGATGTGCGTCGGCAGAATTGCATGAACAGGCATATGGGTGTACAGGTACGTCCCTTTAAATTTGCCGCTGTGCCATCGCGTGCACGGCGCCGGTCGAGACCTCCGTGAGTCCGATCTCACGGGGAGGAAGAATGGGGAGATGCTAAAGTAAACAAGCATTTCCCCATTCTGCCTAGCAACAGTGGCACTGATCTCTGCTCCCTGTGATTGGAGCAGAGATCAGTGATGTCTACAACACAGCCACGCCCCCCACAGTTAGCAACACGCCCCTAGGACACACTTAACCCCTACACTGCCACCTAGTGGTTAACGCCTTCACTGCCAGTGTCATTTACACAGGAATCAGTGCATTTGTATAGCACTGATTGCTGTATAAATGACAATGGTCCCAAAAATGTGTCAAAAATGTCCGATGTGTCGCAGTCACAATAAAAATCACTGATCGCCACCATTACTAGTAAAAAAAAAAAAATTATTAATAAAAATGCCATAAAACTATGCCCTATTTTGTAAACACTAGAACTTTTGCACAAACCAATCAATAATTGTTTATTGCAATTTTTTTTACCAAAAATATGCAGAAGAATACGTATCGGCCTAAACTGAGGAAAAAAATGTTTTTTTATATATTTTTGGGGGATATTTGTTATAGCAAAAAGTAAAAAATAATGTGTTGTTTTGAAAATTGTCGCTTTTTTTTTGTTTATAGCACAAAAAATAAAAAACGCAGGGGTAATCAAATACCACCAAAAGAAAGCTCTATTTGTGGGAAAAAAAGGACGTCAATTTTGTTTGGGAGCCACGTCGCACGACTGCGCAATTGTCAGTTAAAGCGACGCAGTGCCGAATCGCAAAAAGTGGTCTGGTCTTAAGCCAGCAAAATGGTCCAGTCTGAAAGTGGTTAAGGATTTTAGTGTCTATCTGGTAGGGGATGGATGGTTGTTGATGATGAATCAAATGTATTATTTGGATATAGACATAATAGTGACAGTGTGTAATGTTGCATTCTTCTTTGAGGGCTTCAAATTATTTGACATTGAGTTAAAAGTCAGGTCATATAAAGAGTGTATGTCTAGTGCTTCCCAGGTGTGAATATGCATTTGCGAAGAATATAGTAATACGATTCAATTGAGCTCAAAATTGTTTGTTGAGGAGAAGGAGCTGAGGAGAGAGATCTAAAGAGGCAAAGAAGCCGTAGTCATGAAAAGCATTGAGGCGGCACTGTGGTCACCACTTTCAGTCTTCTGGTGACATCACTTGTGGGGCTGACTTCCGGGCTTTGGAACACACGCCGACTCCAGGGATGAGAGCGGCAGAATGGTGATTCTATACAGAGGCTGACAATATTGGTGCCAATCTGCGGCACTGTAAAATGTGTCGGGGGGATCAGGGTAAAGAGCCAATCACAGTGCCCCTTTACCATGTGATTAGCTGTCAGCCAATGACAGTTAATCACAGGATGTAAACACTTCTCTTGTTAGGAAAGAAGAAGAAAGTTGATAGCCGGCTTCTGTTAAAGGGACATCAGCACTGATAATCAGGGCACTGATTATCAGTAGACATGTGCAATTCTTTTCATTCCAAATTCGTTTTTTAACTGTAAATTTGAATATTTGTAAATTAGAAAATTAGAAAATCCGAAAACCCCAAAATTTGAAACTCAGAAATAATAACTAATAATAACTTAACCGTTACTAACTATTAAATTATAGGTATTGGAATGTCCTTTCAAATTTGGCTGTTAGTGAACATAACGAATACGAATGTATCGGAAGTTACACATTTTCCGAAAAGAACGAATGCCGTATCTAAATGAATGGAACATAACGAATAATAATAATAAATAATAATAAAAATGTTTTATTATTATTATTACTATTATTATTTATTATTAATTCTTTCCGTTTCATTTGTTTAGATGCGGCATTCGTTATTTTGGATAATTCAGAACTTCGTTCACTAACAGCTAAATTTGAAATTCCAATACCTATAATGTAATAGTTAGTTATTATTAGTTAGTTAGTAGACATGTGCAATTCGTTTTTTAACAAATTTTGACAAATTCGTTAATTTCCGAATTTCCAAATTTTTCAATTACTCAAATTCCAAATTTACGAAATTCTGAATTTCAAATTTCCAAATTTCGAATTTCCAAATTTCCGAATTTCGATTTTCCAAATTTCCAAATTTCCAAAATTTTGGAAATTCAGAAATTTGAAAATTTGGGAATTCAGACATTTGAATATCCAAATTTTCAAATTTCCGAATTTCTGAAAAAAGCAAAAAAACTATTGAAAAGAAAACTAAAAAAAACACATTATTTTGTCAGTGCATGTCTATTTAGTTATTATTTGGAATTTTCTGATTTTCTTTCTTATTTTCGGATTTACTAATTTTTTAATTTACAAATTGCGATCATAACAAATGACCCAAAAAACCCAAAAGAAACAAAGACTAAAATTAATGAATTTTTCGGCAGTACACATGTCTAATTATCAGTGACCTGATTATCAGTGTAGCCACAACAGTGCCCACCAGTGCTGCCAATCAGTGCTTACCAGTGCTGCCGACCAGTGTTTATCAGTGCCACCTATCAATGCTGACTATCAGTACTGTCTATCAGTGACACCTCTTAGTGCCCTTCAGTGTGGCCTATCAGTGCCCATCAGTGCCACTTATCAGTGGGTTCTGTAAAGTTCACCATATACTATACAATCTAATTGTACAATCTTCTTTAGATCTACCATCAACTCTGTAGTGCAAGGACCTGCCTGGTTGGTTACAGAGTAATTGGCTAGATAGGTGTTTCCTCCTAATATATAAATTTGGTAAACCTAAAGGAGATTGTACAATCAGATTGTATAGTATATGGCCACCATTATACACCTAAAATTACCTAGTTGGCTTTCAGTGCCATTCATTGTTAATGGCACACCAAACACAGAATCAAACCCACATTTTGCCATGTGCAAAAACAAGTGGCAAATGCTGCAAAAAACATGCAAACCCACAACACGCCGAAATGTCCCATTAACCACATGTAGTGCAGCCAATCAAAATCTACAGGCTGCCCTTTGCGTGTCACAGGAAAAACAAGCTACAAAATGTGCGCTTCCACTATGCTTTTTGTGAATAGGTCCTGAATGTGAAATTGGTGCGTTAACACGAGAACAATGAGGCTCTATTCACATCTGTGTGTTTCCTTGCATTTCAGAAATGTGCTGCACCAAAAATCACAGTAAAAAAGGGACCAAGCTCTAAAGCTTCTTTGGGGCTGCCCTATGATGAGTAAAAATGCACCAAAACCCCCTAACCCCCTAAAAAAGAAGAAAAAAAGGAATGTGAGTTCCCACTATGCAGAGTTGTAAATGGGGCTTAACAGTTGAATGTTTCTGTCCACTCCCTTCTATGTACTTGTATAAATATGCCCATACAGTATGCAATCTGATTGTACAATTTCATTTAGATTCACCAGAACTTTGGTTTAGGAGTACCCACCTATCTATTCATTCACTCTGTATCCAATCACAAAGGCCCTTGCACTACAGAGTTGATGGTAAATCTATAGAAGATTGTACAATCAAATTGTATAGAGTATGTTGAGCTTTACAGAACCCAGGACATACTTCTCCTGTTTTCAATATTACAGCTCTGCTCCACATAGGCTGTTATCTCATCTCTCATCTCCTCAACACTTCAAAATGCCAAATAAACGATCTATGCAAGATTAAAGTTAAGGTAGGAAAAAACAAAAATTGATGCCTGTGTATTTAGTGAGAGGGGTGATCACTGATTGATTGAATTTCATTTAGAAAACATGCACATGGAAATGTGTGGGTAGGTAGGAGGGTGGATGATTCAGGGTGTGTGCTAATGAGGTCAGCTGGTCAACTCCTTCCTGTGTCATGACCTATAGTCTGTCCAGGAAGTAAGGCAGAAATAATGGATACGTGTTTGGAAACATCCATGAAGACAGTGAAGTAAGTGTGTGTAGAATTAATGGACAGCTTTGATATTTTTGCAAAAGAAGTACATTAATGCTATATTGGTACATAGGGGAGCTGGAATTTAGAAAAAAAAAAGGTGAACTTAGCCTTTAATCTAAACCTATTGGAATCTATAGTGGTGAATTTTGGTAATTTTTAGAGCTCTCGTGCAAGGATTGTTTTTTAAAAGGCCATAAGGAGCTGAATACTGACATGAGGAACATGTATCAATGCAAAAAATAATAAAAATACCATATAGTGCCAAGGGAGGCCAACTTTTACTGTGACTTCTAGGGTGACATAGGAAGAAAGTTAATCCTTTACATTTAATTCTTAAGAGATGTTTTTAAGTGGTATGTGGTGTTATAGAACAGTACAATTCTTCTGGTCAACACCACTGACACCGAATTCTGGCGTCACATAGTTTGCATGTGTTATTGAATTTGTAATGTTACATTATTACTAAGCTTAAAGGCACAGTTCACTTTTCCAAAACAGTACTAAACACATCCACATTAATAGAATAGAATAGCAACCATGATCAGCGCATGGCGGGTGCAAGGCTAGTTTTATTTTGAAATAAACATAAGAGTGTAT
The DNA here is from genome assembly GCA_028564925.1 of Lithobates sylvaticus. Classification (NCBI taxonomy): domain Eukaryota; kingdom Metazoa; phylum Chordata; class Amphibia; order Anura; family Ranidae; genus Lithobates; species Lithobates sylvaticus. The sequence continues at coordinate 373,361,529 of CM053028.1, read as the reverse complement.
AACTTCAGAAACAACACAGACAAAAATTATACACTAGCTAGAAAGTTTGCAAGAAGCTTGATTATGTCACAATGTAAGACGGAGAGATGAAAAAGATGTTATCCTGAAGTAAACATTAGAGTTTATTGTTTCAGAGACAATAGACACATACAATATATTTTACAATGGCTGAACAGTACATTAGAAGATTCTTTAGGCCACAATGTAATGACATGTACACACGGAGTTTTTTTTTTTCATCCAACCCAGTGGGCTGAACAAAAAAACTGACAGATATATATGTACTAACACAAGTGATGTTAGTACAGCAATATCCCCCGCTGAGCTATTGTGATCTGACAGGTTTTTAAAATCTTAAAAAAAAAAAATTTGAGCACTAGAAAAAGCTGCAAACTTTCAGACACAGATCTTAACTTGCCCTGCAGGAAACATCACAGACTTTGCAGCTGAGATACAACTGCAGAAAGATTGTGTGGCACATTTAAGGTATCCCTGGAAAAGGCTCCAAACTTTAAGGAGTAATGAGGGGTTTACCTTGCAGAAAATATGGCAAACTTTCAAGTAGAGACACAGCTGTCAAAACAGTGTATGGCACCTTTACAGTGAAATAGTATGCAAACTTGAAGTTGCATGACTGGATTTACCCTGCAGCAAACATTAGAAATATTTCAGACCTGACACATTATATGTGGTAATGGTGGTAGAGGAGGAGAAGCGGAAAGATTTGGAAGTGCTGGCAGGCCAGCAGAGGTGGCAGGAGCTGGTAATGTGGGCAACAGGCCAGAAGAGGTGGCAATAGTTGGCAACAGTGATAAGCCAGAAGAGGTGGCAGGATCTGGTAATATTGGCAGGCCAGCAGAGCTGGTAGAAGCTGGTAATGATGACAAGCCAGCATAGATGGCAGGATAATTTAATGGTGACAGGCCAGCAGAGGTGTTGAGAGACATAATGGTGGAAGGCCAGCAGAAGTGGTAGAAGTTGACAAAGGATATGGGGGGCAGATGACAAGAAAACAAATGTGGTTGGTAGTGTCAGCTGCAGCGGATTGTAATCATTTTTATGAAAGTTAGCTCATCCATGATGTCGGAGGACAGCCAGATACATCTCTGTAACAAATCTACCTGTTGTAGTGAAGGCCTTCTCAGACAGCACACATTGGCTTCCTGGCAAGCCATGGGGTCCTCATTTCAAAGAGTGTCTGCATCAACCTTCAACCCGAAGTAGTCTATAATCATATGATTGAGAATCTGCCTGTGGCTGCTGCCTACATTTTTCTTCTGCAGTTAGAAAAATTACAAAAGCATAGCTAAAGAAGGCGTCACCACCACTGTTCCTCTTTCCAGGGATCTGAGAATCAGAGGCACGTAGGGCATGAGAAGGGATTCTGCCTGAAATATTTGGAAATGCAGCCTTGAAGTTCTTCCACATTCTCCGCTCCCTTTTTAATAATAGCATGAGGTCTAACATTTTTCCTTTGTATCAAAGATCCAAAAGGGTGGCTACCCAGTAATTGTCCCTTTCCTTCGTGGACTGAATCTTGCGTTCCTCCTGCAGACAGTTTAGCATGAAAGAGCCAATTTGCCACAAATTACCTGCAGCAGACCTTGAGTCCTGGGTGTCACTGAAGACAACATTGTCATCAACAATCTCACCCCATCCATGTAAAACTCCCAGGATTTAGGAGGAGAGAAACATTCCCATGGAATCCTGCCCTATTTCTTTTTCCTCATCACCAAAACTCCAACCCTCCTCCTCGTACGCCTTCTCCCGCTCGAGCTGCCTCTGCCTCACAGGAATAGAAAAGAAAAGAGTCTTCCACCCCTGGGAGCAGTAATAAAGCCAGCAGTTTTGTCAAGTTGGCATTAAAATTCTGGGCATGGGGTAAACAATATCTTCTTCCACTCCATCAACTGCACAACAGAAACCTACCTAGTCAAGGATGTTGCTGAAGATGACAGGGTGGATTTAGAAAACTTATGATGAAGTTCAGGTCTACACTGGTCCCTACTCTGCATGGTCCAATGCTGACCCTCTGTCTTGCTGGATGTGCCATTACATAATCCTCTAAAACCCTTTGTGAGACCTCCCCCCCCCATATCTTGCCTACTTGGTCATTGAGGTTGCAGCAGATGCAGGTGGAGAATCTTGTGGGGGGAGAGGTTTAACATGAGGAAGTAGGAGGAGGAGTAATGTGGGCCTCATGCTGCTGGCTAGTGTTGTTGAAGTAATAGCAGGCTTTGTGATATAGATCTACAGTATGTGTCTCATGTATGTGGTTCCCAAATGATTGGTAGGTTTACCTTAGCTGATAAGTTGCAGGCCAGAACGTAGCTGGGGGAGTGCCATATGGCTGCTCTTTCCAGTCCTTTGTAAGCTGGCCACCACAGTGCATTTCACAGAAATGTAGCATAATGCACTGTGTATAGCAGTGTAAGTAGGGATGAGCCAACAGTTTCTAGGTTCAAACAAAACATTGCCTGTTTGGGCATTCAGAGGAACACTCAAACTTTTGCCCTTTCTGATGCCTGCTTGGAGGGAGCAAAACAGCTCAGGGAGCTGTCATTAAGCAAGGAGTTGTGCTAAGATTGGTCATTATTTTTTTTTTTACTTGTTCACATTGGGGGGATTGGTGTCTAGGGACATCCTTGTTTAAAAAGGGGCTTCCAAAGTCCAACAAGCCTCCTGTCCACAGGGCTGTGGGAAAGAGGTCCTTGTCCTCATCAACATGGGGACAAGATGGTTTGCCAGAATTATTGATAGTTGGTTGTTATAGCAGCAGGTGGCCACATTAGTTCTCGGTATCCATTAACTTTGAAAAGGTTGGATTCACCAGGCACCCAACACCAACCTGAACCCAAAGCTCATCCCTACAACAAAGCATGTCATACAAAGTTAAAAATATGTAGTGTTATTTCAATGAGCTGTTTATATTGGACATACTAATTAGGAGTAAGCTTAAATGAGAACAATTATAAACTCGAAAAGCACAGGAAAATTTTCCATAAGTGAAGTTGAAAGTTGTAGACCGAACTATGAATATTAAATATATATTAATAAAAATGGAACACCTTCATTACCATTTGACAATCTTGCTACCTCGAAATGCTTAATTTTTAGTGCATGTGGCTTTTTGACAATGTCAATTTGAAACATCTAATAAGATGAATGATTAAATTCCAGAATGCTTCAGGTCAGTTTATTGGGAGTAAACCGAATTGTTTATCTTTTGCAGGCTCAGAAACTGTTTCAGTCTAGATATGGAAGGAGGTAAGGTGAGGGTCCAACACCAGCTACAATGAGAATTACAACTATGTTGTAGCATCTGTGGTTCATTGTTAATTTATAAGTTGCTACTTTAGGAATAGGTTTGTGATTTTAAAGATATATCATTCTTCGTAAAACAAGAATGCAATGAGCTGTCCAGCTGCTGAAGTGTTTGTGTAAAAAAATATACGGAATTTCTTGAAAGTTGAAAATGTCCAATGTCCCTTCAATGAAACAAAAAAGCTGCTCCAGGTGAGTAATGCTGGCCATACACTATACGAAAAATCGGCCGAAATTCAGTCATTTCGAAAGTTTGTTAGTTTTTTGGCCAGTTAATGGGCACAAAATCGTTAATTGTTGGGACATTTTTGAGGAGAAAAAACGAAGGACAAGTTTTGAAATTTTCTGCCGAGCGAACAAGAAATTGAAAGGTCAATGTGTTTCCCGTCTGAACTGTTTGCACTAGGTATATGTAAAAAAAACGAACAAAAAATGCATTCATTTATGTCCACTGAACAATTTATCGGTCATTATATGATGGCACTATCTTTTTTGCGCTCACGGCCGAATGTTAATTTTTTCGAAAATGGGTTTGGCCGATTTTTCGTATAGTGTATGACCTGCATTCGTCTCTGGATAATGTCCCTTCCCCTGTGTAGACCAATGGGGGTTTTAAAGCGGAACTTTACCCATAACAACTTGATAAAAAATGCTGTTCTTTAGCAAGGAACTTACATTCAACAACTGTAAATTGCCTCCAGCATTGCTCATGTTTCTTCTTGCTGGAGGCTGCCATTTTGCTGAAGCCCAGAGCTATTGAACAGCAATAAATCATAAAGTGGAACTAAACCCATCAATTTAATGGTTTCAAAAAAACAGTTACATTCCTGGAATGCTGGGATTGCTAACTGTAACATTTGCTCGTGTCCTCAACCAAAGCCAAAATGGCTGGTGTCATAACTGATCATATATGCAGGACCATGGCAGTTGCAGATCAAACAGAGGCTAAGATGGCTGCCTCTTTGGCTGAAAATGATTAGGAGGGTATAATTCAAGGCTGTCAGCAGATCGGCCTCTACATACTCGGCAGTGCCTTAAAATGCCTAAAATGGAGAGCAACTGAGCATGTGCAGAGCAGGGTGAGACAGTGTATTATTGGATTTTACACGTTATAGACACTTATTTTTGATGTTTTACATAGCTATACCTGCAAAAGGGGCCAGCCTGAAATTATCTAGCAAGACCTAATTTTCTGACTAAAGTTCCACTTTAAATCAACAGACAATTAGTTGATTCTGGAGTTTAAAAACAGATCCAAAGCCGCTTAGTCTATTTTGGAATAAAAGAATGTCCTGCTCAGAGACTCTTTGCTTTTAATGGTTTACTATTGCATAATATGATTTTGCCTTTTAACATGCAAGCCCATAAAACATTGTGCTAAACATTATTTAGATGCATAGTGTGAAGTGTATTTGATATTCCATCAAAGTGCACAACTTAATATTTCTAAATTTGTGTTTCAAACACATTTTCCATCAGAATCATATAACACATGCCCAAGTGATCATAGCACTCTACAGCCGGATTAAATCAGAATTGACTGACGTATGCTGTGTCTTTTAGCTCTTTCAGCCTTTTTGATTATTATATTGACATTTTGTGATTCAACTGATGTGAGCAATAAACACAAGCATGGGCAGCAGCAGATGCTAGAAAACAAAACATTATTATTAGTGGTTATTTTGTTGCTATTATTACTCAAGGGAATTGCCAAATAAACTTCAGAGAAAGATCCAGATGCGCAGAATAACTATCCGTGTAAGCAAACTAACACCCCCAATTTGCTATATGAATAAATATGTACAAAATAGAAGCAACTATCTTTCCATACATGATATGCCATGCAATTCCTTGCAAACTGGGGCAACAGCAAAGAATTACTCATAGCAACCAGGTTACAGAATTTATTTTTCTTTTGGGGGTAGGAAAACATAAGCTAAAACTGAAGTAGCATTTCACAGTTTGCACAAGGTTTATAGTTGAAAATTAATTTAAAAGAATAGTTCCCCCTTTACAAAAAAACCTGCCTTTGCAGGTAAGGGAGGTTTGTAGATTAAAACAAACTGTGCAGCTCTGACTAATGCCCCATACACATGATAGGGTTTTCCGACAACAAAATCCATGGAATTTTTGAGACGGATGTTGCCTCAAACTTGTCTTGCATACACACGGTCACACAAAGTTGGACGGAAATTCCGAACGTCAAGAACGCGGTGACGTACAACACGTATGACGAGCCAAGAAAAATTAAGTTCAATAGCCCCAGTGCTGCTCTTGCTCTTGCTCTCTGCTTTTGTTGTCGGAAAATTTGAGAACCAGATCTCAAATTTTGTGTGACGGAAATTCCTATGGAAAATGTGTCCTATCACACATTTTCCATCAGAAAATCCTATCGTGTGTACAGGGCATTAAGCTCCTTTTCACAGTGAAGCTAATAAACTGAAGTTTTTGGGAGTTTGGGCATTTTTTTTAACAGCCCATAAACTCCCCTCTATGGACACACATGGACGTTTTTGGATGTTTATCAGAAGGGGAGTTTATGGGCTGTTGTCTGAACGTCCTAAAATCACGTTCAAGGCCAGCCCTCAAAACGCCAGATGCCGGTAATAGCTGTTAAACGCCATTTAGCGCTGTAGACAGAGCGTTAGGCCTCATCAGGCGTTCCTCAGCCTCTATTCAAAATTAATAGTTCCCTATGGGGGCCCATTGATTTGAATAGAAGTCGCACCAAAAGTCAGATCATGATGATCCGACTTGCGGTGCAACTTGTGTGCTGAGGATGTTGAAGGGGAACCCCCGCTAAAATTTAAAAAAAATTGGCGTGGTGTTCTCCCCTCCAGACAATAACAGACCCTACGGTCTGGTATGGATTTTAAGGGGATCCGAGCATGCAGCCCAGCAGGTCAGGATAGGGGGCAACGAGCAAGTGCCCCCCCTCCGGACAATAACAAACCCTACGGTCTGGTATGGATTTTAAGGGGATCCGAGCATGCAGCCCAGCAGGTCAGGATAGGGGGCAACAAGCAAGTGCCCCCCCTCCTGGACCATAGCAGGCCACATGCCCTCAACATGGGGGGGTGCTTTGGGGCGGGGAGGGCCCTGTCATGTTGATGAGGACAAGGACCTCTTCCCGACAACCCTGGCTGGTAGTTGCCAGGGTCTACGGGTGGGGGCTTATCGGAATCTGGAAGCCCCCCTTTAAGAAGGGGGCCCCCAGATTCCGTCCCCCCACCCTATGTGAATGAGTATGGGGTACATTGTACCCCTACCAATTCACCTAAAAAAAGGTGTCAAAAGCAAACAAATCAAATTTTATTACGGCAGCTCCAGCGTGTACAGGAGATACAGGAGATTAGTGTGCAGGGTATGACAGAGGGCAATTTGTACAGGAGAGAAGTTTGGAGGGTATGCCAGTGGACAGTATGTACAGGAGAGGAGTGTGGAGGATATGCCACTGGGCAGTGTGGAGAGAAATACAGTTGGTAGTATGTACAGGAGAGGAGTGTGGAGAGTATGATCGGGGCAGTATGTACAGGAGTGGAGTGTGGAGGGTATGACAGTGGGTAGTATGTACAGGAGAGGAGTGTGGATGGTATGAGAGTGGGCAGTATGCACAGGAGAGGAGTGTGGAGGGTATGACAGTGGGCAGTATGCACAGGAGAAAATTGGGGAGGGTATGACAGTGGGCACTATGTATAGGAGAGAAGTTTATGACAGTGGGCAGTATGTACAGCAGAGCAGTGTGGAGGGTATGATACTGAGCAGTATGTACAGGAGACGAGTGTGGAGGGTAAGACAGTGGGCAGTATGTACAGGAGAGGAGTGTGAAAGTTATGACAGCAGGCAATATGTACATGAGAGGAGTATGGAGGGTATGACAGTGGGCAGTATGCACAGGAGAGAAATGGCGAGGGTATGACAGTGGGCACTATGTATAGGAGAGAAGTGTATGACAGTTAGAAGTATGTACAGGAGAGGAGTGTGGAGAGTATGCCAGCGGGCAGTATGTACAGGTAAGAAATATATGACAGTGAGCTGTATTTACAGGAGAGGAGTGTGGAGGGTATGACAGTGAGCAATATGTACAAGAGAGGATTGTGGGGGGTGTGACAGCGGGCACTATGTACAGGAGAGAAGTGTATGATAGTGGGTAGTATGCACAGGAGAGGAATGTGGAGGGTATGACAGTGGGCACTATGTACAGGAAAGAAGTGTATGACAGCGGGCACTATGTGTAGGAGAGAAGTGTGGAGGGTATGACAGAGAGCAGTATGTACAGGAGAGGAGTGTGGACAGGTGGGGACAGGCTGGGGAGAGAGGTCTGTCAGCAGGGGGGGTTGTGAGGTGGTCATGGAGGGATATCTATCAGCGGGTGTGGGGAGTAGCTGGGAGAGATAGCTTTTGGAGTAGGGTCTGTCATCTGCAGGTTGGGAAATGGTCACCTGTGATACAAGTTGAAGGGAGGTGGCTAACATGGGAGGTCAGTGGCTGGTGAGGCACTGGCTAGTATCAGAGCCAGATACATACAGGTTACATATGCCACGAACATTAGAGCGAGAGTAATAATTCTGGCACTAGACATCCTCTGAAACTCTAAACATGTAACCTGTAAAAAAATGTAAAGCCTCGCCTATGGGGTTTTTAAGTACTATCAAGTTACTCGGCGTAATAGCATCTTTCACATTATACAAAAAAATCAGGCTAACTTTAGTGTTTTTTGATTCATGAAACAGTTTCTTTCCAAAAAAAAAACATGTTTGAAAAATTGCTGTGCAAATACCGTGTAACATAAAAAGTTGCAACGGCTGCCATTTTATTCCCTAGGGTGTCTGCTAAAACAATATATATGTAATGTTTGAGGGTTCTGAGTAATTTTCGAGCAAAAAAAATATGATTTTTACACGTAGGAGAGAAGTGTCAGAATTGGTCTGGGTGGCAAGGGGTTAATTACAAATAATTATTATATGTTGTTTTTAAGGTAATTTACTATATTTTCAAAAACTGTACTCAAGCAGGTGGCTTAATGGACAAATTACTGAAGTTTGAAATTATAACTTCCAACCAGTAATTTTACAGTAAATAGATAAATAACGAATTATAATCTTACAACATATAGCATAATAATATATGATTTAGCTTGATTATAACAGTCCCTTTTCAGCAGCAGAAGATTCTCATTTTCCCTCTTAACTGTGTGAGAAACATGGGATTATGGGTAAACCTTATACCCATTAACCCATGAATTTTCTTGTAATTAAGAGGGCTGGGCTGGAAGGGAGCATTTGTCTTTTGTTGGACAGCTGGCGCCAATAGTACTTTATCATTGGTCCAAGACTCCAAGCTGTCCATTGAGCTCAGTGCTTCTGACAAGAAGTGAGAGGCACAGTGAGCTCATCCTCTCAGTCTGCTACAGAGTGTACCCGTATTTAAACTGCCCGCTCTGTATGTAGCTTCTGACAGGCTGCGCAAGGAGCCCCGTTTTTCCGGAACCATAGGTCCTAGGAGTCTTCGGCTACCTACCCCCCATTTGGGGGTCTCTACAATCCTAAAGGTAAGAGGCCTGGAGCTGCAGCTCCAATAGCCCATATGTTAATCCGGCCCTGATCACAGGAGTGAGCTCTTTCTTTGATTCAAACCCCCTCACATACTCTCTCTCCCCTGATGCTGTAGCTCTGGGCTCATTTGAGAGCTCACTCCTGTGATGGTGGAGGTGAGCAGTGATGACTAGGCCAATTCCAGTCAGGCTTCAGAAGGTATGTAAATGGCCTACACTTATGCCACGTACACATGATCAGAATTCTCGTCGGAAAAAGCTCTGATGGTTTTCCCGTTGGAATTCCGATGGAATTCCGCTCAAATGTCTTGCCTACACACGGTCACACTAAATTCCGACGGTCAATAACACCAGGACTTACAACACGTTCGACGGCACTATAAAAGGGAAGTTTAATGCTTCCGAGCATGCGTCAAATTGTTTCCGAGCATGTGTCGGAATTTTGTGTGTGGGAATTGCATACACACGATCGGAATTTCCGATAGAAAGTCTTTCCATCGAAAAAATTAAGAACAGGCTCTCAATCTAAAGTCCGTCGGAAATGCCAACAGAAAAAGACCGATGGGCATACACACGGTCGGAAAATCCGATGAAAAGCTCCCATCGGACTGTTTCCATCGGAAATTCCGGCCATGTGTACGCGGCATTATAGCAAGGGCTTTATTTAAATTTAGTCAGAGATGTACAGTGTGTTTTTATCTACAGATGCATCTTATCTGCATAGACAGTTTTGTCGTAAAGGTGAACTATCACTTTAACCACTTGCCGACCAGCCGCCGTCATGTTACCTCGGCAGGTTGGCATGATCCCGAGAACCATCGTAGCTATACGTTGGCTCGCAGGATCGGGATAGCAGGCACACGCATGCGCCCGCTGCACTGCTGGGGTGCCGATGCTCGTGGCCGACGGTCGCGATGACCGCCAGCCACGAGTGATCACGAGTACGAGAGGCAGAACAGGGAAGTGTGTTCTGCTCTGTGAGGAGTGACAGATCATGTGTTCCTAATAGCTAGGAACCACGAACTGCCATTTCCTCTAGTCAGTCTCCTCCCCCTTCAGTTACAAAAACGTAGCAGGGAACACAGTTAACCCCTTGATCACCCCCTAGTGTTAACCCCCTTCCCTGCCAGTGACATTTTTACATTAATCAGTGCATTTGTATAGCACTGATCACTGTATAAATGCCAATGGTCCAAAAAATTTGTCAAAAGTGTCTGATGTGTCCGCCATAATGTCACAATCCCGATAAAAATCGCAGATTGCTGCCATTACTAGTAAAAAAAAAAAAAAAATTATAATAAAAATGCTATAAATCTATCCTCTATTTTGTAGACGCTATAACTTTTGCGCAAACCAATCAATATATGCTTATTGCAATTTTTTTACCAAAAATATGTAGAAGAATACATAGCAGCCTAAACTGAGAAAAAATTAGCTTTTTAAAAAAAAAAAATAGGGATATTTATTTTAGCAAAAAAATTTAAAAAAATTCAAAATTGATGCTTTTTTTCGTTTATAGTGCAACAAAATAAAAAACGCAGTGGAGATCAAATACCACCAAAAGAAAGCTCTATTTGAGGGAAAAAAAGGACGTCAATTTTGTTTGGGTGCAGCGTCGCACGACCGTGCAATTGTCAGTTAAAATGACGCAGTGCCGTATCGCAAAAAATGGCTCGGTCATTCAGCAGCCAAATATTCCGGGGCTGTGGTTAAAGATACTCTGCCATTTCTCTAAACAGTGGGCCCCTGCCAACTTGCCTCACTAGAGACCTGTGCCTCTTACCTTCCCATCCTGGAAGGAAGGAGGCGAGGAAGGGCATACATCTGATAATCCCAAATATATAGAGCAGACTCCAGTCAGTTGTACTGTAGTTCTAATGTGCTAGAAAAGAATAGGCTGCTAGGAGGAGAGAGAAAAGTGACAGAGAGATTAGCTTATCAGTCTGCTACTTCTCCTTTCACTGTTTCCAGGAGGAGGAGGACTGTCATTTGCCACTGCTAAAGCCAATCACAGTCCTGCTAGCCCCGTCCACCATCTGGAGGAAGACGACTCACTTGGTTGCTACTACCAATCTCAGAAAGAAGGGATTTCACTGTGATTGAGAAAACCACAATCAGGTGACGGTTTGTGGAATTACTGATGATCTACTGGGAACTTTGTTGGAATTATTTCTAAACCTTTGCGTCACTTACTACTGAACCCTGCACTCTGTGTCCCTTTAAGCCAGAGACAGTATTCAGCGCAATGAAAATCACACCCAATTTTTGTTGTGGCGCAGAACTTTTTCTCAGCTGCGGGGGCCCAACTTATGATCCTACACAAAAGGCCCACTGCTTTCAGAAAATGCCCCTGACCTGAGCTCATCACTGCACATCCATTCCAAATGCTTGTATGTGACATCACATACATCACATACAGTGGTGTGAAAAAGTGTTTGCCCCCTTCCTCATTTCCTGTTCCTTTGCATGTTTGTCACACTTAAGTGTTTCGGAACATCAAACCAATTTAAACAATAGTCAAGGACAACACAAGTAAACACAAAATGCAATTTGTAAATGAAGGTGTTTGTTATTAAAGGTGAAAAAAAATCCAAACCATCATGGCCCTGTGTGAAAAAGTGATTGCCCCCTAAACCTAATAACTGGTTGGGCCACCCTTAGCAGCAACAACTGCAACCAAGCGTTTGCGATAACGTGCAATGAGGCTTTTACAGCGTCCTGGAGGAATTTTGGCCCACTCATCTTTGTCCTAATTCAGTTACATTAGAGGGTTTTCGAGCATGAACGGCCTTTTTAAGGTCATACCACAACATCTCAATAGGATTCAGGTCAGGACTTTGGCTAGGCCACTCCAAAGTCTTCATTTTGTTTTTCTTCAGCCATTCGGTGGTGGACTTGCTGGTGTGTTTAGGATCATTGTCCTGCTGCAGAACCCAAGTTCGTTTCAGCTTGAGTACACGAACAGATGGTCGGACATTCTCCTTCAGGATTTCTTGGTAGACAGCAGAATTCATAGTTCCTTTTATCACGGCAAGTCTTCCAGGTCCTGAAGCAGCAAAACAGCCCCAGACCATCACACTACCACCACCATATTTTACTGTTGGTATAATGTTCTTTTTCTGAAATGCAGTGTTCCTTCTACGCCAGATATACTTGGACACAGACCTTCCAAAGAGTTCCACTTTTGTCTCATCGGTCCACAGAATGTTGTCCCAAAAGTCTTGGGGATCATCAAGATGTGTTGTGGAGAAATTGAGACGAGCTTTGATGTTCTTTTTGCTCAGCAGTGGTTTTCTCCTTGGAACTCTGCCATGCAGGCCATTTTTGCCCAGTCTTTTCCTGATGGTGGAGGCATGAACGCGGACCTTAACTGAGGCAAGTGAGGCCTGCAGTTCCTTGGACGTTGTTGTGGGGTCTTTTGTGACCTCTTGTATGAGTCGTCGCTGCGCACTTGGGGTAATTTTGGGCGGCCGGCCACTCCTGGGAAGGTTCACCACTGTTCCATGTCTTCGCCATTTGTGGATAATGGCTCTCACTGTGGTTCGCTGGATTCCCAAAGCTTTGTAAATGGCTTTATAACCCTTTCCAGACTGATAGATCTCAATTACTTTCTTTCTCAATTGTTCCTGAATTTCTTTGGGTCTCGGCATGATGTGTAGCTTTTAAGGATCTTCTGGTGGACCTTACTGTGTCAAGCAGCTCCTATTTAAGTGATGCCTTGATTGTGAACAGGTGTGGCAATAATCAGGCCTGGGTGTGGCTAGAGAAATTGAACTCAGGTGTGGACAACCACAGTTATAGTATGTTTTAACAAGGGGGGCAATCACTTTTTCACACAGGGCCATGATGGTTTGGATTTTTTTTCACCTTTAATAATAAACACCTTCATTTACAAATTGCATTTTGTGTTTACTTGTGTTGTCCTTGACTATTGTTTAAATTGGTTTGATGTTCCGAAACACTTAAATGTGACAAACATGCAAAGGAACAGGAAATGACGAAGGGGGCAAACACTTTTTCACACCACTGTACAAGCACGTGGGCTGGATGCGAGAGGTGGATCAGCAGCAGGATAAGTGTGCCAGGACAGGTAGATGTGTGTCATCTCTGCTTCCTTTCACCGCTCTGCATATCACACATATCATTGATGAGAAGAGGGTACAGCGGCGGGGCAGATGAGCAAGGAGGTACAGTAGTGGAAGAGATGAGAAGGGTTTTCAGCAGTGGGACAGAAGAGCAGGGGGTACAGTGATGGGGCAGATGAGCAGGGGGTTCAATGTTGGGGCAGATGAGAAGGGGGTTCAGTGGTGGGACAGAAGAGCAGGGGGGTACAGCGATGTGGCAGATGGGGAAAAAGGTGCATTGGTGGGAAGGATGAGCAGGGGTTTACAGTATTTGGGCAGAAGAGCAGTGGGTACAGAGGTGGGGCAGGTGTACAGGGTAGTACAGTGGTGGGGCAGATGTGCAGGGGGTTACAGTGGTGGGGCAGATGTGCAGGGGGTTACAGTGGTGGGGCATTTGAGAAAGGGGGTACATTGGTGGGGCAGATGTACAGGGGGTTACAGTGGTGGGGCAGATGAGAAAGGGGGTACATTGGTGGGAAAGAAGACCAGGGTGGTACAGTGGTGGGTCAGATGTACAGGGGGTTACAGTGGTGGGACAGATGAGCAGGGGGGGTACAGAGGTGGGGCAGGTGTGCAGGGAGTTACAGTGGTGGGGCAGATGTGCAGGGGGTGCAGTGGTAGGACAGATGAGCAGGGGGGTCAGCGTTGCCAAACTACCAGATTGAAATTTACTGGCACTACACCCAAAATTTACTGGCACAGCCACATTTTTACTGGCATTTCACAAAAGTAACAAAATTACATTTTTAGGTGCAAATTTGAGTATCTAGGCTACAAACAAGTACGCTAGGCAAATAGCAATGTGATTTAAGGTAGATATTAAGGTAAAACAACATACAGTGGTGTGAAAAAGTGTTTGCCCCCTTCCTCATTTCCTGTTCCTTTGCATGTTTGTCACACTTAAGTGTTTCGGAACATCAAACCAATTTAAACAATAGTCAAGGACAACACAAGTAAACACAAAATGCAATTTGTAAATGAAGGTGTTTATTATTAAAGGTGAAAAAAAATCCAAACCATCATGGCCCTGTGTGAAAAAGTGATTGCCCCCCTTGTTAAAACATACTATAACTGTGGTTGTCCACACCTGAGTTCAATTTCTCTAGCCACACCCAGGCCTGATTATTGCCACACCTGTTCACAATCAAGGCATCACTTAAATAGGAGCTGCTTGACACAGTAAGGTCCACCAGAAGATCCTTAAAAGCTACACATCATGCCGAGACCCAAAGAAATTCAGGAACAATTGAGAAAGAAAGTAATTGAGATCTATCAGTCTGGAAAGGGTTATAAAGCCATTTCCAAAGCTTTGGGAATCCAGCGAACCACAGTGAGAGCCATTATCCACAAATGGCGAAGACATGGAACAGTGGTGAACCTTCCCAGGAGTGGCCGGCCGCCCAAAATTACCCCAAGAGCGCAGCGACGACTCATCCAAGAGGTCACAAAAGACCCCACAACAACGTCCAAGGAACTGCAGGCCTCACTTGCCTCAGTTAAGGTCAGCGTTCATGCCTCCACCATCAGGAAAAGACTGGGCAAAAATGGCCTGCATGGCAGAGTTCCAAGGAGAAAACCACTGCTGAGCAAAAAGAACATCAAAGCTCGTCTCAATTTCTCCACAACACATCTTGATGATCCCCAAGACTTTTGGGACAACATTCTGTGGACCGATGAGACAAAAGTGGAACTCTTTGGAAGGTGTGTGTCCAAGTATATCTGGCGTAGAAGGAACACTGCATTTCAGAAAAAGAACATTATGCCAACAGTAAAATATGGTGGTGGTAGTGTGATGGTCTGGGGCTGTTTTGCTGCTTCAGGACCTGGAAGACTTGCCGTGATAAAAGGAACTATGAATTCTGCTGTCTACCAAGAGATCCTGAAGGAGAATGTCCGACCATCTGTTCGTGTACTCAAGCTGAAACGAACTTGGGTTCTGCAGCAGGACAATGATCCTAAACACACCAGCAAGTCCACCACCGAATGGCTGAAGAAAAACAAAATGAAGACTTTTGAGTGGCCTAGCCAAAGTCCTGACCTGAATCCTATTGAGATGTTGTGGTATGACCTTAAAAAGGCCGTTCATGCTCGAAAACCCTCTAATGTAACTGAATTAGGACAATTCTGCAAAGATGAGTGGGCCAAAATTCCTCCAGGACGCTGTAAAAGCCTCATTGCACGTTATCGCAAACGCTTGGTTGCAGTTGTTGCCGCTAAGGGTGGCCCAACCAGTTATTAGGTTTAGGGGGCAATCACTTTTTCACACTGGGCCATGATGGTTTGGATTTTTTTTCACCTTTAATAATAAACACCTTCATTTACAAATTGCATTTTGTGTTTACTTGTGTTGTCCTTGACTATTGTTTAAATTGGTTTGATGTTCCGAAACACTTAAGTGTGACAAACATGCAAAGGAACAGGAAATGAGGAAGGGGGCAAACACTTTTTCACACCACTGTATTTTTGTTATTTTCGATATAAGGGCAGATTATTTAGTCCAAAAACCTCCTGCCACCATCACCCCCTGCGGCCTGCCTCCATTACCCCCTGCGGCCTGCCACCAACACCCCCTGCCACCATCACCCCCTGCGGCCTGCCTCCATTACCCCCTGCGGCCTGCCACCAACACCCCCTGCCACCATCACCCCCTGCGGCCTGCCTCCATCACCCCCTGCGGCCTGCCACCAACACCCCCTGCCACCATCACCCCCTGCGGTCTGCCACCATCACCGCCTGCGGCCTGCCTCCAACACCCCCTGCCTCCAACACCCCCTGCAGCCTGCATCCATCACCCCCTGCGGCCTGCCTCCAACACCTCCTGCCACCAACACCCCCTGCAGCCTGCCTCCATCACCCCCTGCGGCCTGCCTCCATCACCCCTTGCGGTCTGCCTCCAAAACCCCCTGCGGCCTGCCTCCAACACCCCCTGCAGCCTGCATCCATCACCCCCTGCGGCCTGCCTCCAACACCCCCTGCAGCCTGCCTCCATCACCCCCTGCGGCCTGCCTCCATCACCCCTTGCGGCCTGCCTCCAACACCCCCTCCCCCTCTGTCTCCATCTTCCCCCTCTGTCTCCATCTTCCCCCTCTGCCACCATCACCCCCCTCTGCCACCATCACCCCCTTCTGCCACCATCTTCCCCCTCTGCCTCCATCTTCCCCCTCTGCCACCATCTTCCCCCTCTGCCACCATCACCCCCCGGCCCCTCTGCCACCATCACCCCCCTCTGCCTCCATCATCCCCCTCTGCCTCCATCTCCCCCCTCTGCCTCCATCTTCCCCCTCTGCCTCCATCTTCCCCCTCTGCCTCTATCTTCCCCCTCTGCCTCCATCCATCCCCTGCGCCAGCAGCCTGCCATCATCACCTTCTGTCATCGTCGTCGACTCACACTGACTGGGCTCAGCCGCTCAGCTGTCACTTCGTCCATGCCCGGCCTCAGAAATACTCTGCGTGGAGTGGACTCAGGATTCGGAATATGGATGCAGGGCTCCGTTCCGAATCCACATGCTGCTCAACCTCCTCCTGGACTGGTTATAGAGAGTTTTAAAAACTGGCGCTCCTGCCGGTGGCGGGATGTTCTATTTCATCACTCGCCTCGCCACTCGTCAGCATAGCGCGCTGCACAGCCTCTGAGACCCGCCCCTTCCGCCGGCCGAATACAGGAGGATCTGCTCGGCTCGGCTCGGCAAGCTCCGGAACTGCGCATGCGCAGTTCCATGCCGGAACGGTCACCGATATTTTTACTGGCACGTTCCCGTAACTACGGACATTTACGGGCGCCTGAAAAAGTCCCCGTTTTAACGGGCTGCCCGTAAAAATACAGGCGGTTGGCAACACTGAGGGGGGTACAGTGGTGTAACAGATTTGCAGGGGGTACAGTGATCTGAGGTGTGAAGGTGCATGAATTAGGGTTGATCTGAGGCGTGAGAGTGCAGGATGTTAATTTCTCACTACTACTCATGTAGTTAACAGCATTTACTTCATAAAAAAATCCTTTTTGTGATTGAGAGTGTGAAGTTGACATTTTTTTGTTATAAAATCAGCACACTCAATTTCTTTGAAAACATTTTTCGGCACACTGTGCTCAAAAGGTTGCCTACCCCTGGTCTATGGGAATGTTTGACCATTCTTCCAGAAGTGCATTTGTGAGGTAAGGCACTAATTCATCCCAAAGATGTTCTATCGGGTTTATGTGCAGGCCAGTCAAGCTCCTCCATCCCAAACTCGCTCATCCATCTCTTTATGTACCTTGATTTCTGGTGCAAAGTCATGTTGAAACAGGAAGGGGCCATCCCCAAGTCTGGGGTGGAGGAACTTGTCTGGCCTGCACAGAGTCCTGACCTCACCCTGCTACACCTTTGGGATGAATTAGAGCAGAGACTGTGAGCCAGGCCTTCTCATCCAACATCAGTGCCTGACCTCACAAATGTGCTTCTGGAAGAATAGTCAATCATTCCCATAAACAAACTCCTAAACCTTGCGGACAGCCTTCCCAGAAGAATTGAAGCTGTTACAGCTGTAAAGGGTGGGCCAACTCCACATTGAACCCTACGGACTAAGACTGGGATGCCATTAAAATTAATGTGCCTGTAAAGGCAGGTGTCCCAATAATTTTGACAATATAGCGTATATGGGAACACTGAGGTAATTAAAGCGATATTAACCCAAAATTAAAAATGTTATATTTTGCAGCTTACCAATCTTTAGATGTGGTGGCTGCATTGGTTTTCTTTTTTTAGTCTTTTTTCCTCTGTTTTTGCCTGGTAAACTGGCCACTAACACACCTCCTGAATTAGAGTGCTAAACTCTAGGTCTGGGATATGCAATTAGCGGACCTCCAGCTGTTGCTGAACTACAAGTCCCATGAGGCATAGCAAGACTCTGACAGCCATAAACATGACACCCAGAGGCAGAGGCATGATGGGACTTGTAGTTTTGCAACAGCCGGAAATCCGCTAATTGCATATCCCTGCTCTAGATGAATGAGCACAGGGGGCACAATTAAACAGCAGCATTGTCAGTCTGGGGGAAGAGGAGTAGCAGATTTAAATACACTAACAAATTAAAGCCAATTTTGTAAGCAGTTGCAGCAACAGTTTTTACATGAACAAATAAAAGCTGATCATTGTAAGCACCCCTGTCTGCGTTAAATGGTTTGTCTCATCCCTGTAAGTGACATATCTGCAAGGGAGCTTGTTCTTTTGAAAAACAACAGACTTACTAGCCAGATCACCAAATGAAAATACAGTGGAACCTCGCATTGCGTGTAACGAGGTTAACAAGCGTTTCGCAGTACAAGCACTGCATTTTTAAAAATCGTAACTCTGTTTGCGAGTGTTGTCTCGCGAAACGAGCACGATTCAGGCCAGAGCATGTGCAGTACCGCGTTTGGCCTGAGGTGGGGGTCGCTGGCGCCAATTGCACCTAATCGGCGCTGTTCGGAAATGCACGGAAAGGCCTGCGGACAGCTCGGCTGACCTTGGCAAACCTCGAGAACAGAGCCTTTCCGAGGTTTGCCGAGGTCAGCCGAGGTGTCCTCTGGCCTTTTTGGCCGTTTCCTAGGCTCTCCGGCGCCCCCCCCCCACCTCTGGCCGCATGCGGTATTGCATGCCATTGAAGTCAATGCGGGATGAATTATTTTCATTTCCATTGACTTCAATGGGGAAACTCGCTTTGATGTGCGAGTACTTTGGATTACGAGCATTCTCCTGGAACGGATTATGCTCGTAATCCGAGGTTCCACTGTAGAGGAAAGAACGGCTAGAAAAATTGAAAGAATTGGTCATCTGCAATATACTAAATGTTTGCTTTCAGGTTAAAAAAACACATTAAGAGAAAAGTATTCACATTGAGGTAATAATCTATAAATAACAAATGAAGTAGTATAAATCCCTTTTTTTCTGTGCTGTTATATGTGAATACCTATGCTAATATGGGCACAATCCTTCTCCTTAGGACACACAGAACATAATAACATCTTCAACAGGGACATATTAAAGCATTTTTAAATGCTAATGTTAAATAGAGGATTGTTGCATCAGCAAGTCGGGTTGATAAAGGTGCAGGTTGTATTTACATTCATCTTGTAAAGGGCCCGAGATACATCCTACAATTACATATAACATAAAGTGGCAGCGTGCCCAAGATATCAACGCTTTAAGTGAGACATTTATTGGATTCTGTCTCAAAATGAAACCACTTTGTGAATACTAATTTCCTAAAAAGGTTCTTAACTACCTAATAAATGTTTTCTTTTTTTTTTTTTTTTTAGCCTTCTTGAGTGTGTGCAAACTGACAAAACTAGTAGCTGCAAAGCAAACATGCTATCAGAATGGGAATACATTGCAGTGAGACTTTAAAGGTAAAAAAAAAAAAAAAAAGAAGTGTTCACTGATGGGATGACAAGCAGTGTCGGTATCTTCAAACACACAGAACAGTGACAACAGGAATCCATCAGGAGGATATTTTAAAATTCTGCTCACCTACCAGCTAACATTCTCTCTCGCTTTTTCTAAAGGTCTTCTAAAAAAAAAAAAAATACATGAAGCTAAGGTGGGGAAACAAAAATCTTCTTGGAATATATAGCCTTCTAACATGCAGCAGACTGAGATTCAAACACAGTAGAGAACACACGCAGGCAGTTTTTAAGGGAAAGGAGTAAATGAAAAATACAAACGCTGTGTAATGTAGGTATTATAAATAGCTGATACTACTTTGAATGTGTATTTTCATTGCATATGGTGAGCAAAGATAAGGTATAGATATATAAATTTGTAACTTGCTTATTTTCCCCACAATGGGTTAAAGGGCATTTACACTTTAAACAATACTGTTTCTGATGATGGCATTGAGGGTGGAGGAATTGCACTTTTATCGTTTGAAAGTCTGGAGCCTTTCTTCAGCTAATTGTTTCCCTATTATTGATTTGCCATTCTCTGTTGACTAATGCCGCATACACACGATCGCACATTCCGACATGTTTTTTTTTTTCCGATGGATGTTGGCTCAAACTTGTCTTGCATACAAACGGTCACACAAAGTTGGTTGGAAATTGCGAACGTCAAGAATGCGAGCCGAGAAAAATTAAGTTCAATAGCCAGTGTGGCTCTTCTGGTTGATTCCGAGCATGCGTGGAACTTTGTGCGTCGGAATTGCGTACACACGATCAGAAACGGATTTTGTTGTCGGAAAATTTGAGAACCAGATCTCAAATTTTGTGTGACGGAAATTCCGATGGAAAATGTCCAATGGAGCCTACACACAGTAGGAATTTCCGACAACAAGCTCCAATCGCACATTTGCCGTTGGAAAGTCCGACCGTGTGTACGCGGCATTTACTTTATTTACTAAATGCAAATCCACTTTGCACTACAAGTGCAAAGTGCACTTGAAATTGCACTGAAAGTACACTTGGAAGTGCAGTCACTGTAGATCCGAGGGGACATGCAAGGAAAATAAAAAAATAAAAAACAGCATTTTAGCTTGCACATGATTGAATAATAAAATCAGCAGAGCTTGCCCTCATTTTCGATCTACCCCTCAGATTTACAGTGACTGCACTCCCAAGTGCACTTTACACTTGTAGTTTGCACTTCTATGTAGCATCCTCTAGTGGTACTAGGATGTGTACAGTTAGATTTTTCTGTAGTGTAGAAAAATTTAAGCAGGGTTGGCTTGCCAAGCCTGTGTGTTTGATTCTGGTTTGGCAGGAAGCCAGGAGGAGATGGGTGACTCACAGGAAGCATCACTGAGACCTCCCACTTCTTTCCAGAACATGCTAAAATCTTCTGAAAAGGGAGGAGAAGAGGTGAGGTGAAGCTGCCTGGAGTATTCTGAGGGCCCTGACCAATCCCAAACCTGGATTGGCAGGGCGCAGGCCTCCTCAAATACTTAGGGTCAGCCCAGCTGGGGAGAAATTGTGATCGGGTGGAAAATGGAGATGAAATGTTAGACTGTCCAGTGCCTTTGAGAGAGCCTCCCAGTCTGGGGAGTGACCTTCAGCATGGGGTGGGGCCCTTTTACAACCCACAGAGCTGTCCTGACCAGGAGGCACAGGAGGAGCAAGAGAGGACAGCAGGAGAACACTGCTGGGCAAGTCTCCAGGAGTTCCACAGAGGCAGCCAAGAACACTGGTGAGTGTTCAAACAGTCAGGAGGACTGGGGAGGCATGCCTGAGAGGACTGGGAGAGTGCAGTCTGGGATGGGTGCAGAGCCAGTGGAGTGGACTGTGGTGGCTTGGGCAGTGGAAAGGGGCAGCTGCAGCCAGAAGGGCTGGCAGGGCATCAAGATGTGGTGCTGGGATAAGTAGCCACGTGGACAGCTAGCACTAGGTCTACCACCATGTTTGCTACACAAAAGGGGCCCGCGGTCCCTGCCTGCAAAGGGCATTTGCTAAGGCCTGGCTGAGCCAGTGTCAGGCCTAAACTACAGTGCTAGCTGGTCCTGGAAGTGTGGAAATGTAACCAAGTGATATGCTCGAGCTGGAAGTGAGGAGGTGTATATACAATATCTCACAAAAGTGAGTACACCCCTCACATTTTTGTAAATATTTTATTATATCTTTTCATGTGACAACACTGAAGAAATTACACTTTGCTACAATGTAAAGTAGTGAGTGTACAGCTTGTATAACAGTGTATAACAGCTGGCAACAAAAGTGAGTACACCACTAAGTGAAAATGTCTAAATTGGGCCCAATTAGCCATTTTCCTGGTGTCATGTGACTCGTTAGTGTTACAAGGTCTCATGGGGAGCAGGTGTGTTAAATTTGGTATTATCGCTCTCACTCTCTCATACTGGTCACTGGAAGTTCAACATGGCACCTCATGGCAAAGAACTCTCTGAGGATCTGTAAAAAATGAATTGTTGCTCTACATAAAGATGGCATAGGCTATAAGAAGATTGCCAAGACCTGAAACTGAGCTGTAGCATGGTGGCCAAGACCATACAGAGGTTTAACAGGATTGGTTCCAATGAGAATAGGCCTCGCCATGGGCGACCAAAGAAGATGAGTGAACATGCTCAGCGTCATATGCAGAGGTTGGCTTTGGGAAATAGACGTATGAGTGCTGTCAGCATTGCTGCAGTGGTTGAAGGGGTGGGGGGTCAGCCTGTCTGTGCTCAGACCATACGACCCACACTGCATCAAATTCGTCTGCATGGCTGTCTTTCCAAAGGGAAGTCTCTTCTAAAGATAATGCACAAGAAAGCCTGCAGTTTGCTGAACACAAGCAGACTAAGGACATGGATTACTGGAACCATGTCCTCTGGTCTGATGAGACCAAGATAAACTTATTTGGTTCAGATGGTGTCAAGCTTGTGTGGCAGCAACCAGGTGAGGAGTACAAAGACAAGTGTGTCTTGCCTTCAGTCAAGCATGGTGGTGGGTGTGTCATGGTCTGGGGCTGCATGAGTGCTGCCAGCACTGGGGAGCTACAGTTTATTGAGGGAACCATGAATGCCAACATGTACTGTGACATACTGAAGCAGAGCATGATCCCCTCCCTTCGGAGACTGGGCTGCAGGGCAGTATTCCAACATGATAATGACCCCAAACACACCTCCAAGATGCCCACTGCCTTGCTAAAGAAGCTGAGGGTAAAGGTGATGGACTGGCCAAACATGTCTGCAGACCTAAACCGTATTGAGCATCTGTGGGGCATCCTAAAACAGAAGGTGGAGGAGCGCAAGGTCTCTAACATCCACCAGCTCTGTGATGTTGTCATGGAGGAGTGAAAGTGGACTCCAGTGGCAATCTGTAAAGCTCTGGTGAACTCCATGCCCAAGAGGGTTAAGGCAGTGCTGGAAAATAATGGTGGCCACACAAAATATTGACACTCTGGGCCCAATTTGGACATTTTAACTTAGGGGTGTACTCACTTTTGTTGTCAGCGGTTTATACATTAATGGCTGTGTGTTTTTTTACACTGTTATACAAGCTGTACACTCACTACTTTACATTGTAGAAAAGTGTAATTTCTTCAGTGTTGTCACATGAAAAGATAGAATAAAATATTTACAAAAATGTGAGGGGTGTACTCACTTTTGTGAGATACTGTACAAGGAGTGTATATAGTTGAAGTCCCAATTCTTTATTTCTTCAATCAAGTGAGCATCCTATACACACCCTTACCCCATCCAAGTTGAATCCCCCTCAATAAAACATAAACAGTTTTAACAGTCATGTCACTGGTTCCTAAGAATGCCTGCACCTGCTGCATCCTTAGGAACTGCTGATGTCACCGGGAATCCCTGCCACATAAGCAAAGGGGCAAGGCCAGCAGTGACTTCATTCCTCTAATATGGAGACTGATGATGTAACCACTATACCTGCCCCTTACCTTATATAGCTGATGACTTCTCATGAAGACATAATTGCACTGGATAATTTTTTGTTTTTGGGTGAATGAGCGGGTGTCAGGCATTACAGTTGATAATGGATTTTTTGGGAGGGGTACTTTTTATTTTTTAATAAAGTATAAATGTGTGGGTGTCTTTATTTCTAGGTTACATCTTTTTTATGAATGAGTAGGGGGGTGAGCGGTATCTGGGGGCCGCCTTACTATGATAGAGGACTTCCAGACTCTGATAAGCCTCCTGTGCCTGCAGACCCTCACAACCACCAGCCAGGGTTGTGGGAAAGATGTCCATGTCCTCATTAATAGGCAACCACCTCACGTTCGGGTATGGCTCAAAAGGAGCTAACTGCTTGGTCATCCTTCTCCCCCACCCCTCTTTTCCTGGCCAACCAGGCTGCATGCTCACATTGAGGGTCTTTTTATGGGATCCTGCAATCTCCTTAAAAACCATACCAGAATGTCTGGTATGTATTATTTTTTTTTTTTTTTTGGGGGGGGGGGGGGGGGGGCTATGCCACTTTGTTTTATCATTCTGGATGGGATAGAATGTGCTACAGCAAAAGTGACATTTACAATGAAAGAAAAATTATAGTTTAAATTGACGGCTTATTTTTTTTAATAAAAAAAAGAGCACACTGACTTCTCCAAATGTCCCACAAAATACATAGCAGACCCTTTGAGATGTCTTAACATTCACACAGTGCCGATCCTGACCTCCCTGGGGCCCTAAGCAAAATTCTGCTAAGGGGCCCTCTACTTGACCCGTGATGCCGTGAGCTATGGGAACCATTTGCCACACAGTCACACCTGACACTTCAGTGCGCCCAATACAATCCTCCCTCCTTTAAACAAAACAGTCAAAGAATAAGTACAACAATATAGAACAGAATGAGGTCCCCAGAGAGCCCCCCTTACATCAGGGTCCTCAGAGAGCCCCCCTTACAGTAAGGTCCCCAGAGAGCCTCCCTTACATCAGGGTCCTCAGAGAGCCCCTCCTTACAGCAAGGTCCCCAGAGAGCCCCCCTTACACAAGGGTCCCCAGACAGCCCCCCTTAAATCAGTGTCCTCAGAGTCTCCCCCTACATCAGGGTCCCCAGAGAGCCTCCCCCTACATTAGGGTCCCCAGAGAGCCTCACCTTTCACTAGGCTCCCCAGAGAGCCCCTCCCTACACAGGGTCCCCAGAGAACCCCCCTCTGACATTAGTGTCCCCAGGGGGCCCCCTCTGACATCAGTGTCCCCAGAGGGCCCCGTCCTTACATCAGTGTCCCCAGAGGGCCCCGTCCTTACATCAGTGTCCCCAGAGGGCCCCGTCCTTACATCAGTGTCCCCAGAGGGCCCCCCTCTTACATTAGTGTCCCAAGAGAGCCCCTCCCTACACGGGGTCCCCAGAGAGCCCCCCTCTGACATTAGTGTCCCCAGGGGGCCCCCTCTGACATCAGTGTCCCCAGAGGGCCCCGTCCTTACATTAGTGTCCCCAGAGAGCCCCCCCTCTTACATTTGGGCCCCCAAACAGCTGACTCCCCCCCTTGCAGAGGTTCCCCTGTACCTGGCTGGTGGAGGTGGGAGGCGGCGATCGGCAGCTATATGGTGTCCACAGGCGGGGGGATCTCCCTGGGGCTAGTAGTTCTATCTCCGAATGTATACAGCGGAGAGGGGAGGGGCCTCTGACCCGGGCATCAGCAACAGTGTTCAAGCAGAGTGAAAGTGAAACTGATACCTGCCTGGTCAGAGGCCCCTCCCTTTTCCTCTCCACTGTATACACTGAGAGTACTACAAACCCCAGGGAGATCCCGCCGCCCACTCAGGCACCATAGAGCTACCGATCGCCGCCTTCCACCTCCTCCCACCTCCTCCTCACTGCACTCTAAACGGCCAGCCAGAGGTGCAGGGGGGGGATGCTGGGTCTTGGGGGCCCCCCACAGCGGCGGGGCCCTAAGCAGCTTGCATAGTGTGCCTATAGGGCCGATCGGCTCTGCATTCACAGGTAAGGTTTTAGGTCACCCCCAGGCAGGTTATGTAAAGGTTAATTTCACCTTTGGGTAAATGCTACATTTTTAGGATGGAATATGTAACATGTTCCCAATGCTGCAGCTTCTGTGCGATTCCCCCCCCCCCTCTGACAGCAGTATGGGGAGAAGTTCCCCATACTAGTTGTCACTTTTTCAAATCAGCACAGCTGTTCGGGGCTCCGCCCACACGGCTGCGTCATTCATTCACACAGCTCTATGTGTGAATGAACTACAAGCCCCAACATCCTTTGTGGCTGTCAGCTTGTAGTTCTTAATGAACTACCATGGCGCTTCCTGTCAGATTGTATCTGCTTGCCTGTATGGGATGTATGGGCACACAGATATTCTGACAGATCTGGAGGAGACCTGCATGGCCAACGATCTGCTGAGCACTGGTGCAATCCTTTACAGCAGGGGTCTCAAACTAGTGGCCCTCCAGTTGTTGCAGAACTACAAATCCCACCATGCCTCTGCCTGAGGGAGTCATGTTTGTAACTGTCAGCCTTGCAATGTCTCATGGGACTTGTAGTTTCGTAACAGATGGAGGGCCACCAGTTTGAGACCCCTGCTTTACAGGCTCCAAAAATAATAATAAATGCGCATGTTTTACCTGCAAAAAAATGTGCATGTATTATTTTTCTCAAAAAAGTGAACCTATATTTTAAAGAAATTTGGCATTTTAAATATTTCACTTTGGGTATTAAAAAAAAAAAATCACAGGTCCTGGCCAAATGAAAATTGTATTTTGTTTTTGCATTTTCCTCATTGCCAATCACCCATGCTTATTTTTTACACCCCCTTGCCTATTAGCCCGAATGGGCTTTTTTAATTTGACAGAATCGTCTCCTATTGATTTCAATAGAGTTCGGGATCGGCATCCAAAATGTGTCGAATAACGATCGAACCAAACCCAGGGCAGTTCAGCTCATCCCTAGCTATGATGCTTGAGACACAAGAGTGCCTAGACACAGGAAAGACATTGCTATTTCTCTGAGAAGAAATGCAAGAAAAAGGATATCTTCTTCAGAATACTGCTTAGGCACAATTAACATTTTAGATGTTCCCTATAAGAAAGCAAATCTGTACATTTTGAGTTCAGGTCCACTTTAAATTGACACATTTTTTCAGAGACCTATACTCTGGTTGTCAGTCATACCTGGCAATAGGGCTTTTCGGTATTAATTTTCAGACCTTTGAGAATGGAGGTGTATCATATGTGTCACTTACTATAAACATTCAAGTGGAAGAAGCTTTAAGATTTCATCCATGAATCATAGTTTCATGTATTTAAAGCACTTCAGTTGCAGGCACTTGAGTTTTTTTTGCTGTAACTTCACGGTTATCATTTGACCTGGTGGCAAAGGTTAAATTTAAAGTGATTGGTAACACAGTTAAGACTCTTTCAGCATTAACAGTTAAAATAAAAGAGCCCCTTTGAAACAGAGTAATATCTGTATTTCTCATTTTCATCACAACCCAAAAATAAAGAGTTTTATCCTTATCTTAGGATAGTGGGGGAGCCATTTGAATGTATATAATCTAATATTTCTGAGCCATTTATTCCAGACTGTAGATCCAAAAAAGTATTTGCATGGCTCTGCTTAGGACATCCTAAACCCTATACGTGTATTAGTGAGTACAATTTAAACTTATCAGTTTATATTAAATTTATTATCATGTGGTGCTCACCCTTGAAGGGGCCACTGAGAATGTACCCAGGTCTCCCTTGCTAGTACAGAGGCTGCCTGCCACAGACACAGTTCCATGCACACCGACAATACAGGTGCGCAATACAGTTTTTTTTAAAGCTATTGCTGAACAACTTGAACAGGAGAGGGGTTTAGAGATAAGGATACTCCAAACGATAGGAAAAATAATATACATAATAATCAAATTTTCTCTAAGCTGCCTTTACTGGAGGTAACAGGAGAAGTCCCAATCCATATAGCATCTTCTGGAACTTAGTCTGATTCTAGCACCTGCACACCGAACAGTCCACAGCAAGGTTTTTACCCACAATGTCCTAGGAGCTTTCTGCCACCCAGCATCAACAGGTAGTTCCTCAGTGAGGGAGACAAAATATCTTTCTCCAGACTAGGACTTCAGGATGATGCTCTCCATCAAATAATCCTTTAGCAATCATCTCCAGGTCCAGTACCTGCTGAGGCCCAGACTGCAATTTATATCTCACTAGCTATCTCCCAGGGGCCCCAGGAGAACAAGGTCTCTCCATGAAGAGGAAAGAACACTCTGGAAAGGCCTCCCAAACATTTATCACCTCCCCAGTCACTTTCTGGATGGGTCCTTCTGGGGACTGGCTGTGGCAAGATAAATATTCATGCTGGTCATTTGACTCTCCCTGCCCATTACTCCCTAAACTTGTTCCAGAAGCAGGTGGGAGAAATCAAACATCCAGTTAAGAAACCATGACCAGACAAAAGCAATCAATTGCTGTACCACTGATTACAGTGAAGCCAAAAACTAAATGTAGCCTAACAGCCTAACTAGAGGAGGACACTGCATTAACATAAATTTTAATAAGCTAACTGTATAAAACGTATTACTTTTATACAACTTGATCAGCAGGAACAGAGAAATAAATAGTATCTGGTCCCCTGAGTAAGGATAGGTAAGATTGATAGGCTATGCTGAGCAAAGCCAAAATTTGGATTGCTGCATGCAGAGCAGCACTACTAGATAACCTCATGGTTAAGATTAGGGATGAGCCAAACGTGGCTAGGTTTGGTTCAAGGCAGGTTCGTAGAACATGACTAAACTTTGGGTGCTAAATCCGAACCCTACTGAAGTCAGTGAAAGCTAAAGCAGAACCAAGGCAGAAAACATTTATAGAAAATTCTATTTAGCCAGGAGCAGCGACTTTAATAATGCCTTAAGGTCAACTTTAAAAATGCTAAATTCCTTTGAATAAAGTCCTTGAGGTTTTTGTTAACCTGATTGTAAAGTGGCACATCTGAATATTGTATAAAATCTACTACAGCAAAATTACAAAAAGCAAAAAAAAAAGAATTGCAGTTTAAATTTCAGCTAAATTACAGCTTTGGTCACTTTACTTCTGTTTGTAAACAAATGGCCAGGAATTCCCCTCAATTATACCAGACTCTTGTCCTCTTGACTATTGTGCCTGTGTCCGCTTTGTATAAGCAGAGCGGATAGAGTCCAGCCATCTGCCTGCTTAGCGGGGATCAGCAGAGAGATCCCCCCCCCCGATGAGCAGGTTGACTCCAATGGAGCCCGCCCTGTGTGGAAGGGGCCTTATACATTTCAATGTCCTGAAAAAAGAAGTTGGTAATATGTGGCACAAGAAGCATTTTTGTGTGTGTGTATATCCCCAGAGAGCCCCCGTTACATCAGGGTCCCCAGAGAGCCTCCCCCTTACATCAGGATCCCCAGAGAGCATCCCCCTTGCATTAGGGTTCCCAGATAGCCTCCCCCTTAAAATCAGGATCCCCAGAGAGCCTCCCCCTTGCATGAGGGTCCACAGAGAGTCCCCTACTTACATCAGGGTCCCCAGAAAGCCTCACCTCCCCTTGGGGACCCCTGCAGAGACTCAGGGCTATGGGCCCCAGATTTGGGGCTATAGCCCCAAAAGCCACCCCCTAGCGACGCCACTGGTTCAACCAATTAAAACATGTTTATATATATATATATATATATATATATATATATATATATATATATATATAAAATAAAATCCTATATACACAATCCTATAACCACAGTTGATCCAGAGGAAGGCAAAAAAAACAGCAAAGCATGATCCACAGAGGGGCAATTGGATATTCCCTAGATCGACTTTACCTATAATGTTAGCATCCAGTTATATTATGTACATTTAGGTAAGAATCCAGGCCTTTTTTAAAGCAATATACTGAGCTGGTCAGAACCAGCTCTTAAGGGAATTTATTCCACATTTTCACTGCTCTTAGTGTGAAGAAACCTTTCCGTATTTGTAGTTGAAATCTCTTTTTCTCTAGAGGTAAAGAGTACCCCCTTGTCCTCTATGATGACCTTAAAGTGAATAAGTCTACACCAAGTTCACTATATGGACCACTTATGTATTTATACATGTTGATCATATCCCCCCTTAATCTCCTCTTCTCAAGAGAATAAATTCAGTTCCTCTAATCTTTCCCCATAGCTGAGCTCCTCCATGCCTCTTATCAGTTTGTTTGTTTTCTCTGCACTTTCTCCAGTTTCCCGATATCCTTTTTGAGAACTGAAGCCTAAAACTGAACTGCAAATTCCAGATGAGGTCTTACTAATGATTTGTACAGGGGCAAAATTATATCTCTCTCTCTGCTATCCTAACCTCTCTTAATACAAGAAAGGACTTTGCTCACTTTGGAAACTGCTGCTTGGCATTGCATGCTATTATTAAACGTATGATCTACCAAAACACCCAGATCCTTCTCCACCATTGATTCCCCCAGTTGTACTTTCCCTAGTATGTATGATGCATGCATATTCTTAGCCCCCAATTGCATAACTTTGCATTTATCAACATTAAACCTTGTCTGCCACATAGTTGCCCAATTAAACAGTGCTTTGAAGTCAGCTTGTAAGTCGGAGACATCATATAAGGACATTATTCCACTGCATAGCTTGGTGTCATCTGCAAAGGCTGAAATGGTACTTTTAATCCCAGACCCAATATAATTTAAAAATATATTTAAAAGTAAGGGTCCCAACACTGAACCTTGGGGTACACCACTGATAACCTTAGACCATTCAGAGTAAGAATCGCTAATCACTAATCTCTGAATACGGACCTTTAGCCAGTTTTCTATCTATTTACAAACTGATCTTTCCAAGCCTGTAGACCTAACCTTACACCTTACCTGGGGAACTGTATCGAACGCTTTTGCAAAATCCAAGTATACCACATCCACAGCCACCCCTCTGTCCAAGGTTTTACTTACCTCCTCCTAAAAAGAAATCAGGTTTGTCTGACAACTTCTGTCTTTCATGAATCCATGCTGTCTGTTGTTTGAAATATTTTTTTTCCAGCAAGAACTTTTTTTATTAAACGCTCCAGTATCTTCCTAACTATAGAAGTTAAACTAACAGGTCTATAGTTATTTGGTAAAGACTTTTATCCCTATTTAAATATAGGCACCACATTGGCCTTACACCAATCCAGTGGAACTATTCCAGTTATTAAAGTGGTTTTAAGATTTAAGGTTATTTTATCTTCATGCATTCTATGCAAGAAAGTAGAAAACATTCATTGTACAGCTCAGTCCTCCCTAATACCTAAGCCTGATCTCGATCCAGCGATGTGCAAGAGACCCGAGGCTCTCCCAGGTCTCTCCCTCCTGATTGGCTGAGGTGCAGGAGAAGGAGCTATTTGCTCCTGCTGCTGTCAATCACAGCCAGTGAGGCGGGAGCGGGGGTCAGGACTGAGCCGCGCTCTCTGTGTCTTATGGACGCAGAGAGCTGGCTCGGGAGCAAGCATGCATGAGTGCCCCCAAGCAAGTGGCTTGCTATGGGGGCACTCGGCAAAGGGGAGAAGCCCAGAGTGCCAGCGAGGGGCCTGAGAAGAGGAGGATTAAGGCTGCTCTGTGCAAAACCGATGCACAGGGCAGGTAAGTATGACATCTTTATTTATTTTTTTCCTTTACAATCACTTTAAAGAGTCCCTGAAAATTAGAAACAATGGCTTTAAAATTACAGAGCTCAATTCTTTTAGGATTCGTGGGTGTATGCACTCTATTCACCTTCATTTTGTCTAAATATTTCTAGACCATTATCAGTTTGGATAACATCTCTACCTCTAGCAAAATAAGCAAAAAAAAAAAAAAAAAAATGAGAAACAAGAGCAAAGGCTTCCTCTGCACCATAAATTCGTAAATAGTGCCAGGCAGCTACAAATGTAAATCTCAGCTCATATACAGCCAAAAATAACCAGCCCAGAAGACTTGAATCCAGAAATCTAAAATAGCTTTTTTATTGCATCCATTAGATCAGGCAACAAATTGCAAACATTACTCCATTTTCCTAGTTGTGTTTCTGGCCACAATCCAACCCTCCAAACTTAACAAAGGGATGGATCGTTGCCCAAAAGGTAGCTATGAATATGGAGTATTATATATAACTTTTTTCATGGTCTTATTGATGCACTAAAATTGTTATTTAAGATTTTGGGCTAATTTCTTTAAGATAAAAAAATAAAAATAAAAGACTATACAAAAAAGTAGACAAAAACAGGAGGAAAAGGAGATGTGTAATGGTGATTGAGATTTCAGCTCTGCTTGATATTATTATGACAGTCATGCAGCTCTGAATTAGTCTTCATTTTTGAATATCATCTGCATCATATACTGTAATTCTCATCAATAATAAAGCCTCATGCACACAAAGCATTTGCCCATTTCTCCTAGACGCCTTTCCACCAAGCAGCAGAGTTTGGACAGAAAAAAACACTTGGTGCTTGCAAAATATGTGTAAAGGTGTCTAGACATGTTTAGGTGTGTCAAACGCCTGGGCGTTAAGTAATTTCATTGGCCAATAATAATAATGTATTCTGCCCAATGACATTTTTAACGAACAAGCGCTTGAAACGCTGCTGCTCCTTGAAGTGCTGGTAGTGGGTTTTTTCTAAACAACCCTGCCACTAGGGATGAGCCGAACATCCCAATCCCCCCCGCGGTTCGGTTCACACCAGAACCTGCGAACGGACCGAAAGTTTGCATGAAAGTTAGAACCCTATTAGTTACAATGGACGCGAGCGCTCGCAATCTAAAGTGCTAATTATAACAGCCAATATGCATGTTATTGTTCTAAAAAGGGTTTGGGGTCCCGGGTTCTGCCCCAGGGGACATGTATCAATGCAAGAAGAAGTTTTAAAAACAGAAGTTTTTTCTGGAGCAGTCATTTTAATGATGCATAAAGTGAAAAAAAAAGTGAAATATTCCTTTAAATGTGGTACCTGGGGGGTGTCTAAAGTATGCCTGTGAAGTGGCATGTGTTTTCCGTGTTTAGAACTGTCCCTGCAAAAAATGACATTTGTAAAGGAAAAAAATGAAGCCATTTAAAACTGCTTGCGGCTTTAATGTCATGTCTTGTCCTGGCAATATGGATGAAAATCTTTGAGAAAAATGGCATGGCTACCCCATCACCCCCCCCCCCCCCCCTACCCCAGCCCATTACCAGCCCCTTTGGATCTTGTATGGATATTAAGGGGAACCCCGCAACCAAAATAAAACCCTATACCTAAAACCCTATATACTCTGAACAGCAGTATACAGGCGGTGCAAACAAGACAGGGACTGTAGGTATATACTGTATGTATGTATGTATGTATGTATGTATGTATGGACTGTTGGTGTATACTGGGCTGTGCTGGAGGCACAGAACCCACACGAACTCCTGCAGATGGCTGTATCAGAGAACACCAGCTAATATGGATAGATACAGGTGTATACTGGGCTGTGATGGAGGCACAGAAGACACACTAACTCCTGCAGATGGCTGTATCAGAGAACACCAGCTAATATGGGTAGATACAGGTGTATACTGGGCTGTGCTGGAGGCACAGAAGACACACTAACTCCTGCAGAAGCCTGAGTATATCTCACACTGTCCCTGCCTATCTAGCTCTCTCCCTGCCTATCTAGCTCTCTCCCTGCCCGCCGTCACACACTACACAAGGCCGCCGGCGCTGGCAGCCTTATATAGCGTGGGGCGTGTACTAAACCCCCTGAGCTATAATTGGCCACAGGCATCCTGCCTGTGGCCAATTATAGCTCTCCTCGCTGCCGGCGCTGTGATTGGCCAAGCATGCGGGGTCACAGTGCATGCTTGGCCAATCATCAGCCAGCAATGCACTGCGACTGGCGCAGTGCATTGTGGGCCATTCGTATCACACGAATTTGATGCGAACGGCCCACAGAGTTCTGGTTTCTTCGAACGGACGAACGGCCAATGTTCGATTCGAACATAGGTTCGAATCGAACACCGGGCTCATCCCTAGCTGCCACTAAATGTCTCTAAATACCTTTGTGTGCATGGACACATACGCTAACATGCAGGGGCATTTATAGGCACAAAAAAAAGTCACACATCCCTAACAGCAGCATTGAAATCTCTTATTCTTTTTTTTTTTTTTCTTCAATTAGCATTAAAAACGTTCAGTCTGCATGAGGCGTAAAGTGGAAGGAGAACTATGCATTCAACACCCTTCCCACACTTGAGCGTCCTCATTCATTAACAAGCATGTGAGGTCATGAATGGGGCAGAACTGCTCAGGGCGGATTGGAATGTGGTTGGGCAGGAGAGAGTGTGGCTTTGAGTTGCTGCTTGAACAGACAGCGACAACGGTACCAGAAAGTGCCTGTAAGCAAACACATTCGGCTGCACAGGCACACCTTTGTAGGTGAAAGAGAGGAGTATTGTGAAATGTCTAGATTAGGTGGAGGTTTCTAATCAATCAGTTAGCAATTCAAATATTTTTAATATAAACGTTTATTATATTATTTATACAAATAAACGGTTTGTTTTTAGTTTTAGGTGGAATTCCACCTTAAGATTCTCAAATGCAAATTGTTTTTGTCTTACAATAAAAATTGGTATTATTATGGTCAAGACTCTATGTGATCCCTGTCCCTGTGTTTACATTTCCGCAGCACCTGAAATCTGCAATTAATGTGTTACAGAACCTAGTAATATGAAAATGGTTCCTCCGCCCCCCCCCCCCGCCGTGCCCACAGCTTATAAATCTTCTTTTTAAATTAAAATACTGCCACTATATACCTTTTTGACTGATCTGTATACTATGGTCACGTGATAAACTGCAGGGTTCAGAGTGCTGAGTGTTCAGGTAGGAAGAGATTTCCACTACAGCCCATGTCCTCTTGCTGTTCTGGGAGGTGGATCATACATCAATCAAGATGTGACATCCCACCCACTGTGTTCTTTTTTAGTTACTGGGTATGGAGGAGGAGGGGGAGACTGAACTGTCATTTAGGATCTGTATACACACCCACATGTGTGATTTCAATACCCTGTGACCTGAACAGCTCAACTGAAATAGGAAATGTTCTCTCCGGCAATAGAGACCAAACTGAGCATGTGCAGCTTCACTACCCTCACTGTGTCTTATCTGGCCTTGCCAAGAGAGACACTGCAGGAGGGGGAGGATGTGTGCATACAGGATCAAAGAGCTTTTTTACACAATACAGAGGATTAACCCCTTACGTTCCACAGTGGGTATAACAGGCATGCTATTCTGCATATACAGACTGATTTTACTGTTGTGGGTTTAGTAACACTTTAACCTGCTTCCTGACCGCCTCCTGTATATATACGTCCTCAGAATGGCACGGCTAGGCAAAGGCATGTATATATACGTCCCCTTTAATTGCCTAGCTGTGGGGTCGTGGGAGCGCCCCTGGCGGCACGCTCACGACCTGGTCGGAAGCTCCGTGACCACGGCCATGGGACCAGCGGACTCGATCGCTGCTGGTGTCCCGCGATCGGGTCACAGAGCTGAAGAACGGGGAGAGGTCTGTGTAAACAAACCTCTCCCCGCGCTTCCTACACTGCCTGTCATTGATCGGCTGTTCCCTGTCATCGGGAAAGCCGATCAATGACGTCAGACGTCAGCCACACCCCCTAATGTAAAAAAAAAAAAACCACACGTCACAGACCATAACCCCTCCCCGCCCCCTAATGGTTAACTCTTTCACTGCCAGTGTCATTTATACGGGAATCAATGCATTTAAATAGCATTAATTGCTTTATAAATGACAATGGTC
Source organism: Lithobates sylvaticus (assembly GCA_028564925.1). Classification (NCBI taxonomy): domain Eukaryota; kingdom Metazoa; phylum Chordata; class Amphibia; order Anura; family Ranidae; genus Lithobates; species Lithobates sylvaticus. The sequence continues at coordinate 373,326,383 of CM053028.1, read as the reverse complement.
CCAAAAATGTGTCAAAAATGTCTGATGTGTCCGCCATAATGTCGCAGTCACAATAAAAATCGCTGATCGCCGCCATTACTAGTAAAAAAAAAATATTAATAAAAATGCTATAAAAACTATCCCCTATTTTGTAAACGCTATAACTTTTGCGCAAACCAATCAATAATCGCTAATTGCGATTTTTTTTTTACCAAAAATATGTAGAAGAATACGTATCGGCCTAAACTGAGGAAAAAAAAATTTTTATATATATTTTTGGGGGATATTTATTATAGAAAAAAGTTAAAAATATTGCATTTTTTTCAAAATTGTCGCTCTATTTTTGTTTATAGCGCAAAAAATAAAAACCGCAGGGGCGATCAAATACAACTAAAAGAAAGCTCTATTTGTGGGAAAAAAAGGACGCGCAATTGTCAGTTAAAGCGACGCAGTGCCGAATCGCAAAAAGGGGCCTGGTCTTTTGGCTGCCAATTGGTCCGGGGCTGAAGTGGTTAAGGACTCGTTCAAACTTGGTGATTAACAATGGCATCCTGAATAGCACTTCAAACACAGTAGGATTTTTACCACGATTGTCTCGTGAGAATTGCAACAAAATGCACATGAAAATAGGTGCCTGGCTTAGGACCAAAATTTGGTCCCTGAGCTTCTTTGGAAAGACAAACGCATATAGGGCAGCCCATTTCGGCTAGGCTCACATATATGCAAAATTGGATGCATTTTGAACTGTATCCGATACCCCAAACCGGGTTTCTTTGGAGCCGGTTCACAAATCTGCAGTGCAGCAGCATTGCAAACTCAGTGCGAATTTAAAAAGAGTCCTGTGCATTTTCTGAGCACTGTGCAGTTCTGATGCAAATTACTATCTGAAATTGTAGCTGAACTGCTGAACAGCTTCTTTGGAAATTTGCAGTGAAAAACGGACCTGAAATTTGCACCGTACATGTGTGAACCCGGCCATAATGTGGTTGTAAACCCTTACACACTACTTTTACCTACAGGTAGAACTGTAATAAGGCTTACCTGTAGGTACCGTGAATATCTCCTAAACTTGCACGGTTTAGGATATATTCACTGTATCAGCATGTGCCAACGTCATCGGCACATGCGCACTGAAGAAACAGCTTGCTCGTGCCATTTCTTCAGCTGCTGTGCCATTACTGGAGGCTCCCGAGTGAGTGACATCATCGCGGCTCCGGACAATCACAGCGCCGGAGCCCTCGATGCCCGTAAATAACTCAGAGAGACATGTCACGGCCACATCGGTGTACCGGGACCGCTGCGGGGGCTTCGATCTAGGGTAAGTATTTCATAATGAGCTAGTATGCTATGCATACTAGCTCATTATGCCTTAAGCATTGTACACACAATCTGATTTTTTGATGGGAAATGTGTGATGACAGGCTGGTGGCGGAAAATCCTAACGTTTGTATACTCCATCGAACAATTGTCGGATTTTCCGTGGATAAATGTTGGATAGCAGGCTTTAAAATTTTCCGCGGACAACTGTCTGTTGTCGGATTTTTCGAGCGTGTGTTCACAAGTCCATCGGACAAAAGTCCAAAGTACAAACACGCATGCTCGGAAGCAAGGACAAGCCAGAAGCCCTGAACCCTGCCTAGAGGAGGACGTGCATCTAGAGCTCTGGCCGTCAGGAGCCCCACTACCCCCAGCTACCAAACAAGTTCCTATCCCGAATCCCCGAGCAGTTGGAACGGGGATTGGGGTTGGATACAGTACCCCCCGGACCCCACTGCGGACCCCACGGGGCCCGCCCAACGAATCGGCCCCGACCCTCCTCCGCGCCGGCCACAGCTGATAATCGGGCATCAGCCTTTAGTATAGCCCCCGGCTCCGGCCTAGTCCCGGCCGAGCGGGCCATCCGCCTCCCCGATCGCATCTCCACTCCCCTATAGGGTCAACGCGGCGCCCCCCCCCCCCCCTCTCCAACCACTCTACTGCCCTCGTACCTCAGCAGGAGACAGTCCAGGAGCCAGAACTGGGACAGGCCGCGGCTCGTGCCTAGTCCGGCGGCCATCTTGGTACACCCAGACCACAGCACTCCACCTGCTGGGACCGAATAGGGCAGCCATCTTGGTACACCCAGACCGGCCAAATCTAATTTTAAACACAGGTTTTTAACTACAAGCGATTGTACAACCGTATAATTGCTTGTTTTAATTGTCTTAATCAAATTTTTAATCAAGTTTTAACAAGCTTTTAATTACAGCATACGCCAGACCAGCTAGTTTTTAACCACTAGTTTTTAACAGCATTCACCAGCAATATCAGCATCGCTATAAAGCCGCCTTTTCTTCCCCAGGAGATCAACATCAGGATCCACCCTATCGCCATCATTGGATCACCCGGTAAGGTAAATATTCTGGTAAGTAACGCAGGGACCACCACTTAGCAGTTGATCCAGGGACCAACATCCGACCGCCCCTCGGGGGGTCAGGAAGGAATTTTTTCCTCTGCTACAGCAATTGGCCGCGCTAGTAGGGGTTTTTCGCCTTCCTCTGGATCAACGGGAGGGAGGGTTTAGGTCTACAGGGTTTTCCCACAGATCCGCAACATCTTCAACTAGCCTGCGCAAGACCGTTATCGCCTCAACAACAGCATCAGCGTTTTTTCAACGCATCATCTCGTCCACAGCAGGGAAATTTTTTGGAGCACCTCAACATGTGCAATTTCAAATACTCAGCAGAGTCCCTATGCAGACTAAGAAATTTGACCGCAACTCTACCAACCGACATTCAAAAAATATTACAAAAAGAACGACTACTAAGAATCGATCCACAAGCAACGATCAAACGCAAGAAGACTACAACTCAACCGCAACAGTTAGCATGCGCTTTGATTAACACCAGATCGGCAGTCAAGCACAGGCACGAAATCCATGACTTCATCACACAAAACAACATAGATTGCCTCTTCATCACGGAAAGCTGGCTAACACCCGACTGCAACACCATCCTAACAGAATTAGTGCCAGAAAACTACAGGATCCTAACCGAGCATCGGAAAGGAAAAAAAGGAGGAGGCCTAGCAGTGATCTTCAAAGCTCATCTAGCGCTCGTCAAACCTACGGTACAGAACAAAGCAACGTTTATGGAGACACTTACTCTACAGATGCAAACCACACCACAAGAAACCATCCACATGCTGCTATGCTACAGACCACCAGGACCAAAGACAAATCTACCGATACCACTCACGGAATTCATCTCGGCACACACCCTGAAAAACAACAAGATTCTGGTACTCGGAGATTTCAACCTCTGGGCGAACTCCACCGAAGACCCCATCGCCACCACCTGCATCAATCAACTGGAAGACCTAGGGCTTCAACAACTAATAAAGGCTCCCACACATGGGTCGGGTCACATCCTGGACCTCATCTTCAAGCAAAATACGGACATCAGCATTCAAGACAACATAGCGCTACCATGGTCAGACCACCACGCTATCAAATTTGAGATCGCCACCAACATCTCCCTGCAAAAACCAAACCCAGGAGCAACAACACACTGGATTAGATCGCAGAAGAAACTACATTCGGAAATCTTCAAAACCACACTAACACACAAAATGGGTACACTAAATCAAAACCACTCAACAGAACGAATACTCAGCTTCATAAACAAGGCACTTCTACAAACAGCAGACGCAGTCGCCCCGAAACATCGAGTACCCATCCGCAAGAAAAATTCTGGTTGGTTTAATGGCACGCTTACTCTACTGAAACGGGAACACAGAAGAGCAGAAAGAGCCTGGAGAAGAAACACCACAAAGGAAAATCACACAAACTACAGAATACTCACCAAGAGATATCATAAAGCAATTTTCACAGCAAAAAAAGAACATGTCTCAAACACCCTCTCAAAAGCCTTAAACCGACCACGGGAACTTTTCAAACTAGTCGCCCAGACTATGAACCCCACCTGCCTTGAGCCCCTAGGAAACGAAACTCAAGAATACTGCAACAAATTATCCGATTTTTTCATCAACAAAATAGACAACATTCAGAAAATAATTCAACAAAAAAAAACAACAACCAGCTCTACTCAACTCAACCCAGGTAAGGAATTTTACATCCACAGCGCACAAGCACCACATTTTTCACTTACCCCGATCACAACGGATGAAACCAAAAATGTCATCAAGAGCCTCCGAGACAGCACCTCGCCAAACGACATCATCCCCACATGGGAATCCATCTCCCCATCCCTAAGGATGCTCCATTGGCTCAAGGTAAAAGACAGGATCACATTCAAGACCCTCTGCCTCACCCACAAATGTACACAAGGAAATGCGCCTCAATACCTTTGTGAGAAAATAGAAAAATACATACCGAATCGCAGCCTTCGATCAACAAACCAAAATCGCCTTCTCATCCCCAAAGCCCGCTACAAATCGAAGGGAGAACGAAGATTCGCAGTACAGGGACCCCGGCTATGGAATGCTCTACCAAACAACATCCGCATGGAAGAAAACCATCAGGCCTTCAGGAAAAAACTCAAGACCTTGAAAATAATTCAACAAAAAAAAACAACAACCAGCTCTACTCAACTCAACCCAGGTAAGGAATTTTACATCCACAGCGCACAAGCACCACATTTTTCACTTACCCCGATCACAACGGATGAAACCAAAAATGTCATCAAGAGCCTCCGAGACAGCACCTCGCCAAACGACATCATCCCCACAAAACTCTTGAAAGAATGCTCCGACATTCTGGCCCCCGCTATCACACACCTTGTAAATCAGTCATTCAAAGAAGGATTGGTTCCGAATTCCCTCAAGCAAGGCATCATCAAACCATTACTAAAGAAACCCAACCTCGACCCCAAGGATCCGAACAATCGCAGACCGGTAACAAGCCTGAACACCATTTCCAAGAAAGCAGTAGTACAACAGGTTCAACTTCATCTGGACACACACAAGCTCCTGGACCCACTACAATCGGGCTTCCGCCCAGGCCATGGCACAGAAACAGCACTTCTGAAAATATGGGATGACGCCCTAGAAGCAGCGGATGATGGAGAATCGTGTCTTCTGGTATTGCTGGATCTCAGTGCGGCGTTCGACACAGTGGACCACAACGTGCTTCTCAGCCGCCTCAAGGAAGTGGCAGGAGTTACAGATGGAGATCTGCCATGGTTCGCTTCCTTCTTAGGAAACCGGTCACAAACAGTGAAACTAGGAGCCTTCACTTCGGAAACCCGGGCAATCACTTATGGAGTCCCTCAAGGATCACCATTGTCACCAGTACTGTTCAACATTTACATCCGACCACTCTTCAAAATTATTAGCAAATTGGATCTGTGCTTCCACTCATACGCGGACGACACTCAACTGTACTTCCGGATCACCGGACAAAAAGACCAATACCAGGAACTAGGAAAATGTCTCACATTGATAGATGACTGGATGACCACTAGCTCCCTCAAACTAAATGGATCAAAAACAGAATTACTGCTCCTCGACGCAAACTCAAGGGAAAAGACGAAGACCCCTTGGACACCACCAACCATCTTGGGACAGACCATCCTTCCAAGCAACAAAGCCAAAAGCCTCGGAGTAATCTTTGATTCAGAGATGACAATGGAGGCACAAATAGGATCCGTAATCAGCGGATCCCACCATCTCCTCCGCATGCTACGTAGACTCATCCCCTTCATCCCGGAAAAGGAAAAAGCGGTAGTAGTAGGAACCATCATCAATTCACGGCTCGACTACGCAAACTCACTCTACATAGGATTACCGGATTACCAGATTGTGCGCCTTCAAATTGTCCAAAACACAGCAGCAAGATTAATCACCGGAAAGAAACCCTGGGAATCCATCTCCCCATCCCTAAGGATGCTCCATTGGCTCAAGGTAAAAGACAGGATCACATTCAAGACCCTCTGCCTCACCCACAAATGTACACAAGGAAATGCGCCTCAATACCTTTGTGAGAAAATAGAAAAATACATACCGAATCGCAGCCTTCGATCAACAAACCAAAATCGCCTTCTCATCCCCAAAGCCCGCTACAAATCGAAGGGAGAACGAAGATTCGCAGTACAGGGACCCCGGCTATGGAATGCTCTACCAAACAACATCCGCATGGAAGAAAACCATCAGGCCTTCAGGAAAAAACTCAAGACCCACCTCTTCTAAACATGGCATCCCAACAAGAGCAGTCAAGCGTCTCGAGGCGATTCAGTTCGCAGTTGCAGCGCTATACAAATCATTCATTCATTCATTCAGTCATTCAGAAGCAGTCGGTCTTGTAAACTAGCATTCATAATGGAGAATTAACATTTGTGACGTGACGAATTATTACATTTCGAAATGCAGCGCACATTCTCTTCTTCTTTAGTGGAATAATAATGAAGTTGCTTTGCTGATGATACTGAATACTGATGTAGTTATTGCAAACAAATTTTCAAAGGCTTTTTTTTCTAGTGATATCAAGAATAATATTATTATGTTTTCTTTTTTTTTGGGCAAGTTACCACTACACCATTATCCTGTAGTTTTTAAGAGCAAAGATACAACTACAGTGGTGTGAAAAAGTGTTTGCCCCCTTCCTCATTTCCTGTTCCTTTGCATGTTTGTCACACATAAGTGTTTCGGAACATCAAACCAATTTAAACAATAGTCAAGGACAACACAAGTAAACACAAAATGCAATTTGTAAATTAAGGTGTTTATTATTAAAGGTGAAAAAAAATCCAAACCATCATGGCCCTGTGTGAAAAAGTGATTGCCCCCCTTGTTAAAACATACTATAACTGTGGTTGTCCACACCTGAGTTCAATTTCTCTAGCCACACCCAGGCCTGATTATTGCCACACCTGTTCACAATCAAGGCATCACTTAAATAGGAGCTGCTTGACACAGTAAGGTCCACCAGAAGATCCTTAAAAGCTACACATCATGCCGAGACCCAAAGAAATTCAGGAACAATTGAGAAAGAAAGTAATTGAGATCTATCAGTCTGGAAAGGGTTATAAAGCCATTTCCAAAGCTTTGGGAATCCAGCGAACCACAGTGAGAGCCATTATCCACAAATGGCGAAGACATGGAACAGTGGTGAACCTTCCCAGGAGTGGCCGGCCGCCCAAAATTACCCCAAGAGCGCAGCGACGACTCATCTAAGAGGTCACAAAAGACCCCACAACAACGTCCAAGGAACTGCAGGCCTCACTTGCCTCAGTTAAGGTCAGCGTTCATGCCTCCACCATCAGGAAAAGACTGGGCAAAAATGGCCTGCATGGCAGAGTTCCAAGGAGAAAACCACTGCTGAGTAAAAAGAACATCAAAGCTCGTCTCAATTTCTCCACAACACATCTTGATGATCCCCAAGACTTTTGGGACAACATTCTGTGGACCGATGAGACAAAAGTGGAACTCTTTGGAAGGTGTGTGTCCAAGTATATCTGGCGTAGAAGGAACACTGCATTTCAGAAAAAGAACATTATACCAACAGTAAAATATGGTGGTGGTAGTGTGATGGTCTGGGGCTGTTTTGCTGCTTCAGGACCTGGAAGACTTGCCGTGATAAAAGGAACTATGAATTCTGCTGTCTACCAAGAGATCCTGAAGGAGAATGTCCGACCATCTGTTCATGTACTCAAGCTGAAACGAACTTGGGTTCTGCAGCAGGACAATGATCCTAAACACACCAGCAAGTCCACCACCGAATGGCTGAAGAAAAACAAAATGAAGACTTTGGAGTGGCCTAGCCAAAGTCCTGACCTGAATCCTATTGAGATGTTGTGGTATGACCTTAAAAAGGCCGTTCATGCTCGAAAACCCTCTAATGTAACTGAATTAGGACAATTCTGCAAAGATGAGTGGGCCAAAATTCCTCCAGGACGCTGTAAAAGCCTCATTGCACGTTATCGCAAACGCTTGGTTGCAGTTGTTGCTGCTAAGGGTGGCCCAACCAGTTATTAGGTTTAGGGGGCAATCACTTTTTCACACAGGGCCATGATGGTTTGGATTTTTTTTCACCTTTAATAATAAACACCTTCATTTACAAATTGCATTTTGTGTTTACTTGTGTTGTCCTTGACTATTGTTTAAATTGGTTTGATGTTCCGAAACACTTAAGTGTGAAAAACATGCAAAGGAGCAGGAAATGAGGAAGGGGGCAAACACTTTTTCACACCACTGTATGTTGGTGTCCCTGGTCAATTTTACATTGTATTTTTTTAAATGTAACTGCCTACTCCCAAAATGTAATTTGAAGTAAAACACATAGCCAAGAATTATTCTACACAATTTTTTTATTGTGCATTAAAAAAAGAAAACAAATAAAATTAGACATGCTATCCGCCAATAAAACTTAACCAAAAAGTGCATTTTATGCATCCAAAAATATAGAAAATATAACAAATCAAATCATTATTATTCAACCAAAAAAAAGCCTCATGCATGTGTCCTGCTTCTTAATATTGGTGGGTCAACAATGCCAAGAGTTGGTGAAAGCAGGGGTCCATCTGGATTATTCTCCTGGAGCTCCCGCAGCAAAGGCATATGACTTAATTGGTCACGATTAATAAAGCCACCAATTTTTGGTCCAAGAACTCCTCCTCCTCCTCCTGTTCCTGGACTGGACTTGGGTCAAAGCAATAACTCCAAAGCCCATAATAAGTAACACGTTACCCCCCTCAATTTCGCAACATGTCTGGTTGATGAACGGCTGTTCAGAAACTGACTAAAAAGCGCGAAATGAAAAGCGCAAAACTGAAAAGTGCAAAATAAAACACACGAATCAACAGTCACCAAACTTCTACTAACACGAAATTAGCAGAAGGAGCCCAAAGGGTGGTGCTAAAGAGCCAAAAAAACGTGTAGTATGTCAGTACGTTCGTGTTTGTTGGCCAGCAATTCCTTGCTGTTTGTATGCAAGACAAAATCCAGGCACACGCCATCGGACAAAAGTCTGAGGTTTTGTCTGCGTAAAATCTGATCGGCTTTAGTCTTGCAGGTTTTTTTTTTTTCACAGGGTTGTTTGTATATTTACATTTTACAATTTCTGGAAATGAGTTAGGCTACATGTACACGGGCATATTAGAATATGCCCATTTACACTGGATCTTTCTGCCAGGAGCTGGGTTGTATTTACGTGCACTGATGCGTATATTTATGTGCGTAAGACATATGCATGTAATGTCATTCTAGTGGCTAGAATATACATTTTCTCTAACCACTAGGCTGAAATTATGCACATACACATAAATTATGCTACAGTACTTCTACTGTGGATGGCTGGCACAAGCAGGCTGGATCATGTACAACAATAAATGGTATTTTTACAGCGCTGTCCTAATATCACTCAAAGGTGACAACAAAAAATGAAATAACAGCTGCAACTAAAATGTGAGACACACACATTAATCAAAACAGGAAAAAAAATAGCTGTGCTAATAAAATTTATGTGAAACGTAGTATAGTGACTGGTGAAAATGACAATATATCAAACCCAAAAAAACGTATATGTACACAACAGGGATACGAACTCTCCATATAGGCCAATGCTGCATCAAAAGGTACAACACTCCTAAGGTGTGCAAAAATTTAACAAATTAAAGAGATGAAAATTGGAAGTAACTCCCAAAGTCCAATCGACTCCAGTGGGTTACTGAAAAGAATTTGTCCCCAAAAATAGAGTTCAAAAAGAACAGTTCAAAAATGATGGTTCCTCCACCCTTCAATCATTAGTGACTTGTAGTAACGACACCCAGGAATAAGTGACAGGGTATAGCAGGATAGATCCTCCACCACTAAAATTACTGCCCCTTACCAGCTGCCAAGATCTTTTTTTAAGGAGATCACAAGTGCCTGTGGCTTTTTCCCCAGCCCTGGGTCTCTGTGCTTGGATACTTCTTAGAAACTCCGCTCAAGGTATCCGCAATACAGATGGTGTTCACACATTCCCCATGTAAGGAGAGAAAAGCTTCCATAGTGTGATACTGTGATCCACTGTTTGCGGGTGCAATGCCTTTCGGGCTCCGCCTCTCAAATCATACCTCCCAACATTTTGAGAGCTCATTTTGAGATGGGGAATGTGTGAATACCATCTGTATTGGGGATACCTTGAGCGGAGTTTCTGAGAACTTCTAGCTATCCAAGCACAGAGACCCAGGGCTGGGGAAAAAGCCACAGGCACTTGTGATCTCCTTAAAAAGAGATCTTGGCAGCTGGTAAGTGGCTGTAATATTAGTGGTGGAGGATCTATCCTGCTATACCCTGTCACTTATTCCTGGGTGTCATTACTACAAGTCACTAATGATTGAAGGGTGGAGGAACCATCATTTTTGAACTGTCCTTTTTGAACTCTATTTTTGGGGACAAATTCTTTTCAGTAACCCACTGGAGTCGATTGGACTTTTGGAGTTACTTCCAATTTTCATCTCTTTCATTTGTTCAATTTTTGCACACCTTAGGAGTGTTGTACCTTTTTATGCAGCATTGGCCTATACGGAGAGTTCGTATCCCTGTTGTGTACATATACGTTTTTTTTGTGTTTGATATATTGTCATTTTCACCAGTCCCTATACTATGTTTCACATTAATTTTATTATCGCAGCTATTTTTTTTCCTGGATCATGTACAAGTATGTTATCCAGTCTGTTCCGGGTTAGGGGTGTGCAGTGTACCACTCGAGTGGCTGTTGTGTCCAGTGGATTTAGCACTGTGCTACTTTAACTGGTAATTGCGCAGTCATGCAACACTGTACCTGAATGGAATTTATATAATTTTTTTCAAACACATAGAACTTTCTTTTGGTGGTTTTTAATTACCACTTTTTTTGCTATATAAATGAAAAAAAATGATGAAAATTTGGGAAAAAAAATTAGTTTTTCCTAGTTGCTGTTATAAAATTTTGCAAACAAATAATCTTTCTTTATAAATTTAGGCCAAAATATAGTCTACTAACCCAAATCAGTGTATATTATTTAATCTGTGTGAAAGTTGTAGAGTCTACAAACTATGGCATATTAATTAGAAAATTGATCAATCCTTATGTACTGGACAGTAAAATGTCAGGACAGTACAAAAAAACTGAAAACAGATTACCCCTTTTTGCGAAGTAAATAGCCCAAGGTATTTAGTAAGAGGCATGGAAAGTTTTTTGTAGTTGCAATATTGTGTCACAATTTTTTGGAAAATGTAAATACTTTTTTTTTTCTTTTACATACTGTCACCAGTGCAGAGTCATCATATAACTGGTGTGGCGGTGATCAGGGATACTGACTGGTGATAGTATGTTAAAAATGTAAAAATATTTTTTATTCCATTTTTTAAGCATTTTTTTTTCTGCTTTTTTACTATTTTTTTTTTACATCCTGCCATTAGAGTAGTTGTACTACACTATACTACTCTATACTACTACTACCCCTCTATACTACTCTGGGGGTTGATCAGATTTTTTTTTACACTATTATTGCTTATAACAGTGTTGATCAATATTAAAAGCAATCATTTTATCTGTCAAGGCTTTCAAAAGGCTTTCATTCATGGCAGCTTGATTACTATTGTGATCTGTGATTGGCTACAGATAATCACACGGTACAGGGTGCTGCGATTGACCCAGGTACCATGTGATAGTTGTAGGCCAATCACAGCATCGCAATAATAATCAAAACAGTCATGATTGAAAATCATTCATGACTGTTTTGTTGACATTGTAATCATGTGGTCGATATGTACCGATCACCATAACCCTCGGGTCGCATCCCCCTCCGCATCCGATTCGCATGACAGGAGATTGTGACCAACTCTCTATGGAGCCGGTTCACATATCACCGTTGCGGCAGCGGAGAAGCTAGCACAGGAGTGCTGTGCGTTTTTGGCTCCGTTTCAGGGACGAATTCAGGCAAAAATTCAGCCCTGATTCGTCCCTGAAATGGAGAACAGGTACGCACCAGACCAATGCTGCGAGCCGCATTTGTCGGAGGTATGAACCCAGCCTCAGTGAAAATCTTGACATTTGCAAGGGGCGCAACATGTCCATTTGCATGTCCATTAAGTAGTTATTGACAACTGTTGTAAGTGCATGAGCTAATTATAGAGGTAATCGCACAAAAACGTACATGCTTTATCTTGTCTCCTTTGAATGTTTGTCCTATGTTATCCCATGAAATAATATTATTATCAAATACTGTATATGAATTTCACTAGAGAAGGTGCACAGTCAGTTGTTTTGCACTCTGATCACATATTCAAGCAAATGGTAAAAAAATAAAAATAAAATAAAATAGTCAACAAAATGCATACTTTTGTTTTTCTTTTATACCTAGCATATCATTTTGGCAAAATGGATCTATAATCCTACTCTTCAGTCACAGTTAATTGCACAGCATGAATGTATAAATATAAGTTATGACATTTAACAAAACAAATCAAGTCTGCAATATTCCATTTAAATTTTAAGTTGATAGCATTGTCTCTGTGAAGTCCTGTATATCTATATTACCTGTATTTTGAATTGTACTGATTAGGTTTTCAATGGACCAAGCCCATTTGATAGCGATAATTAGATATGTTATAATTCCCTGCTATTATAAAATCACATTTCTGAGTACCATTATAAGCTCTGAGTTGCACAATCAATAAAATGTCTGCAATACAGTGTGCAATAGGTGTAAAAGTAAAACTTGACTGCCATCTGTTGTCTGCTGGAAGAAATTGCCGCGAGATTTATAGGAAACAAACAGAAAAGGATCAGCGCTCTAACATACATTGTCAGAAATAATTAACCATCTTACCTCTACAGGGACATATGTCATTGTTTTTGCTTCTATTTTATCGTCACCTTAATTATTTAGAATTGACCCTTATAAATTGCTGCTGTTTTCCCTTGCTTGAAAGAGCCAGAGATGTATTATCTAATAAATGCTAAAAGCTCATATAATTCTTAAATGAAGCTCAGTTTTCTGATAAATTAAGGTTAATGAAACAAATAATGATAAATGAGAGCTGGTGTCCTCTGCAGAAGTCTTTTCTGGAGAAAGGAAATAAGGTCAGCACTCAGCACCTCGTTGGACTGGCTGAAATATTGAATTTTTTTAAAGGCAAGCAGGCTTTCTCTGTGCAGCTGAGCTGGTCTCGGGTTCTTCTTGCATTTATAACATTGGCTTACCTGCACATTGACTGCACTTCATTAACCTCTTTCTCAAAAGAAAGAAATGCTGGGAAATGTTAAACTTTTATGACAAAGTCCAATGATATGCACATGAGCATTTATGACAGTGGAAAAGGAGAATTAAGGGAAATTGTTTTATTTCTGCCTATTCACAAGTTTGTATTTGTGGACACTCGTGATTTTTGACAGTGCCTAAAGACAGTGGAGAAATATAAAAGTAATACAAGCAAAGGAAAAGGTCTGCTTAAAGTGGTTGTAAACCCCATTCATGAAATCTGACCAGTTATCCGACACATGAGATAACAGCAGCTGAAAATTTGTGTCGGGGAGGGTGCCTAGAGGTATATTAGCAGAGAGATTGTCTATTCAGAGTACAGCTCTGCATGTTCCTTCCTCTGCCTATGTGGAGGGGAAAGAGTGTATAAAGGGAAAGACAGCAGATATACATGTAAAACGTATGTAGGGAGGTGTGTTTCATCTCTGCGTATCATCTGAGGCTATTCACTTCACTGGGTATAGGAGAGGGTTTACATCCACTTTAAGTTTTTCATTTTGCTGCCACAAACATGTACAAACCCAATGTGATGGGCAGTTGAATAACAACTGGAAAAACCCTGCGACAAAATAAAAAAATATGTAAGGTAATTTCTAAAGCTGCTCCCTGAGTGAAGAAAAAATAATAGTATTTAGATATTCTCCAAAGATATGTGGACGTGGATTGAACCCCTGTTTTTTATTGAAGTGTATTTGGACCTCTTAGCAGTGGTGTAGTGCTTCAATTTCAACTTTTGTTATATTACACTACAAGCTAGGAGACTGTGGAGACCACGTGTAGGAGTTGCGTGCCGGTGAACCAGATCATTTACATCAACATCAATACTTTAAGATAGCAATGAGATAACCCTATGGTTCCAGTGCTATTTTTCCACTTTCCTCAACAAATCATTGTGGATGAAACAGCAAAAATAGTAAGCCAGAAGGAACATTACACTGTATTTCCTGTTCCAGCAGAGATGTCTGCAACTGGGAAACAAGTGGAAGCACCAAAGCACCAAATAGGCACCAAATAGGCTCTAGAACAGCAATTCATAGCCAACTGTAAAAAGCTACATGTGGCGCTCATTTGCCTATAAGGTTCACTGGGTTTAAAGGTGAATTTCTTTTAGTTTGGAAAGCATGTTTAAGAGATAGATTCTTTTTATGTCTTTTTGCTGTTTATGTCCTGTTGGAGACATTTTTTTTACGTCCTGCAGTAGTGACCACCAGGGTAGTGCTGTGAGCTGAATATCCTGTTTCTTCTGACCGCAGTGCTTTCTCCATATATTCTTATAGATAATACACTAAGGAATGACACATTTATTGTCTCTTTAGTGCATTCTATAAGCAAATAAATCTGATATAATTGCAATAAAATATTTATAATGTATTGCTAGCAGAGATTATCTCTTCAGTTTTAAACACTTCAGTCCGGAAGGATTTACCTCCTTCCTGACCAGGCCATTTTTTGCAATACATCACTGCGTTGCTTTAACTGACAATTGCGCAGTCGTGCGACGTTGTACCCAAACAAAACTGATGTCCTTTTTTTTCTACAAATCAAGCTTTCTTTTGGTGGTATTTAATCACCTCTATTTTTTGTGCTATAAACAAAAAAAAGCAACAATTTAGAAAAAAAAAAACAATATTTTTTACTTTCTGCTATAATACATATCCACAAAAAAATATATATAAAAAAAATGTATTCATCAGTTTAGGACAATATGTATTCTGCTACATATTTTTGGTAAAAAAAAAAATCGCAATAAGTGTATATTGATTGGTTTGCGCAAAAGTTATAGCGTCTACAAAATAGGGGAAATATTTAGGGACTTTATTTGTTTTTACTGGTAATGGCGGCGAGCTGCAGTTTTTGGCGAGACTGCGACATTGCGGCGGACAAATCTGACCCTAAGTGACACTTTTTGGGGACCAGTGGCACCAATACAGTGATCTGTGCTTCAAAAATGCACTGATCACTGTATAAATAGCACTAGCAGGGAAGGAGGTTAACACTAGGGGGCGATCAAAGAGTTAACTGTGATCCCTGGGAGGTGTTTCTAACTGTATGGGGGTGGGCTGCCTGAGAGAAGAGAGAGGTCGCTGTTCCTGATCACTAGGAACAGCTGATCTCTCTCTCCTCCCCTATCAGAACAGGGATCTGTTTTTTTACATTGACAGATCTCCGATCTGGCTCTCTTTCCCGCATCGGACCCACCGCCGAGCTCCCGCAGCGCGTGTGCCACCAGCGGTTTGCGCGCGCCCGCAGTACCACATGCACAGACCGACCTACAGTTACGTCGGTTTGTGCAGCAGAGCAGTCTTGCCACAGTATAAATGCGGAAGGCGGTCGGCAAGTGGTTAAAGTGTTACTAAACCCACAACATTAAAATCAGTCTGTGTGTGTAGTAAAGCATGCTTGTCATACTCACTGTGGAACCTAAGGGATTAATCTTGCGCATTGTGTAAAAAGGCTGTTTGATCCTGTCTTCTCTGATTCTCCCCTTCTTCCACTGTCCCCTAACCATCTACTGATAGCACAGAGCCCTTGGAGTCACTCTGCACATGCTCAGTAAGGTGTGTATTGCTAGAAAGTTTATTTTTTTCTTGGGAGGGTGCAGGTGATTAGCACAGGGACAATCAGAACTGTCCAGAGGGTCAGGGGTCCTGCAGCCTCATAGGACAGTCAGAGTAGAATGAAAACTCCTCCTACAAGCTTTAGGCAGACACTGATAGAAGTCACAAAACTGCTATATACTGCTAATGAGAAAACGTATATAAATTGTATATAGGGTGTCTGAAAACATCCAAAACAACCTATGACTATATTCACCAAGGCTAGTTTGCAATCGGATCGCTACCTGGTGCAAACTGCCAACCCCAATACATATTGGTATCATCTGATGCCCATGTGTATCTAATATCTTGCAGTAACAAACAGAAACAGAATAAATCCAGTCTAATAGACATGGTTTATTTACGTAGAAAAACTACTAACGCACAATTGGTTTAGTCTAGGTCACATTCCTTTTGGCAAGCATTTTTTTAGAATGTTTGAGGCCATAGTGATCAATCAATGACAAATGGAAATCTAATTTAAACTTCTGACTAATCCCTTTATCTGAGTATCCCTAAAGCTATTTGTACAAAGAAGAACAGTATTTGCTGACCTTTATCACCCCTCACTTGTTACATTATTATGATTTCACAGAATATGGCTTACAGATTCAGTACATGTCTCGCTAAAGCCAAGTAAATACTTAGTGTGTGAGCGGGTAACAGAGACATTAATCTATTACTCCTTCTAATAAAAAAGATTTTAGATGAACATCTTCACAAAGGTGCTAAAGTGAAACTGGGGATGTGCGCTTTAATCTCAGCCACAAAACTCTGTACAGTACTCACTAATCCAGTTGGTGACTGTAGAAAAAAATGTCCGCAAAGGTTCTACTTCCTTGGTCACCTTACTATCCCCTGGCCTGCCTATTCAACAAAGGGCAGTAGTATTATGATAAGGTTGTGCTCTCAGCAATCAAATCCACAGAATCACGCTGTTGACCCTCCCTCTTTCACTCTCGGCCTTGGTATGGAGGAGAAGTTGGGGGGGGGAATCAAATGGCATGTTCCAGGTACCTATACTAGAAATACTTAAAGCGGAAGTAAACCCATCCATTTACCAGTTTCAAAAAAAGTTTCATTTCCGGCATATGACGGAAATGTAACACTCCCATTGGTTGTGCTTTCAACCAAACTGTCAAACGTCCAATGGCTGGTGTCATAACTGATCACATGTGCAGCATCATGGCAGTTGTAGATTAAACAGAGTCAAAGATGGCAGCTTCCTTGGCTGAAAAAGATAAGGGGGTTTACTTACACTTTAAAATACATTTAATGATTTTGTGATGAATAGCTGGATCAAAAGATACTTGTTAATTTTTTTTTACCTTGCGTTTAGTAGAACTCCAGTTTGCATAATGTTTGTCCAAAATGAAAATATATAAGCTGGGATCTATTAGACCCTGTTGCCTTATGCGCTTATGTGAAATCTACATTAATATCTGTACAATATTGTAAGTAGAAATATATTTCAGTTAGAGGGAAATATATATATTTAAAGTATTGAGGGTTGTGTTGGTGTTACTGTAATTAGTTCAACTTCAAAGCTTGGCCTTTTGTTTTCCCTGATAACATCTCACCTGGGTAGTAAACAACAGCCTTCTTTGATTCATCCAATCAGGCTGTGCCCAATAGACATGTACTAGGTGACCAATTAGGGAGAATTATATTAGCCACACTACAGGAAGTAGGGGGGGGATATAATGCTTTGTGAGAAAGCTAATCTTCCCTTTTTTCTGGTGGGGAAACACACAGCAGTCATCATGGGCTGAACTGAACAGGTAATATAACTCTATACTTGCACCTTATATATTGTATTGTAAATATCATGTAATCCAGGGGACCTACACTGTACATTGTGTTGTAAATTCTGTCTGGTGTGTAATTTGTATATATATTATGTAACCCTATCAATAAATGTGTATTGCGGATTGAACTACCTCTTTTGTACAAAATCTCTCAGATCTAGATATGTATATGTCCATACTACTACAATGATTGAGGTGTGTGAACATATACAAATACTAGACTACAAATGGCTACCCACGAAGGGACAGAAAAATTTGGTGGTCTCTTTCAGCAATATCTCACGGGGTTGCAAATATCTACAAAAAGCACACTATGAAGGGATTTTTCATTTGAATGCTAAAAATGAACATTGGTGCTCTATGTGCTCAATATAGAAATGGGCTATAAGAAATAGCTGTGTTGTACAGTGTGTAATCATTAGGGGGCCTACTGTTAGTATACTAAGGAACACATAACTTAGGATAAAAGCTAAATATAATATAGAATTTGTACATGAAGAGTCCAGATGCATTAGAAGGAGATGAAAAGAGCTGTTGCCCAATGTTATGCATGGAGATTCAGTCTATTTAAAAATGTTTGAAAGATGTTTTCCTGCAGGGGATGAAGTGCATGTATGCCCATCAACAGGAATTGGAAACACAGCACAAAAGATGGATAGGGAGAACGGACAGTCTTTAGAAAATGTGCTACTTGTAGCTAACAATATTGGCAAACTATTGCCAGGAGTGCACATAACATTTCATGCAGATAATGTCTTGCAACGATGTAAATTGCTGGGAGTTGCCAACTCCAGAGATCAGGTTAAAGTTTTACTATTAACAGTTAACTTAGACACATGGTCTTCCCTACCAGACCATGTTAAAGAAGGAAGAGCAGATTACAATGAAACTGTAGATGAATTGCTAAAAATATTATATCCCTCTGACCTAGGCTTAATAGCAGCATTTAGAACAAAACAGGAAAATAATGAGAATCCACTTCTTTATGCAAACAGGCTATGGTCAGCTTACTATGTAGGCAAACGGAGAAACGTACACAGAGAAGACCCAGAGTACAAAACCATCCTAATATCTAATGCCCATCCAAAATTTAAAAGTCAATGTGGATTTTTTATAAATCCTCTTAAAGATTCATATCAATGTATCATGGACTGTATGCATAATTTTTTTCATGTAGCAAGAAAGTCTGAATCTGTGAAATCAAAAATACATCACAAGAGTACAAACAATACCTGTTTAGCAAGTCACCCTACAAGAGACGTGGCCACCTTTTCAAACAGAAAGAGGCACCATTACAATTACAATGCCTCCAAAGATAAGATCTATAGGCATGGCCCAGCAGTTACTAGTCAAAGGCAAATAGCCACATGCTCCCCTTTGAATGTAAATCCTATGGAAAGCGATCTCAGATTACAGCACAGGAAATCAGTTCTAAAAGAACTTAAGTTGATAACCACAATTACCTCTCGTGAAAATGAGATTGAACTACTGAAGTCACATATTCATGATTGGGAAAATACCAATAAAATAATGGAAACATCACAACATGCTCTCAAGGTAAAATATGAAGCATGCCATGCAGATTTGAGACAGTGTAATAAAGAACTGAAAGAAATAAAACAATCTTTTGATCAAATTGTTAAGGTCCCACAGAAAACCGTCTGTTCCATTCAAACACAAAATAAAGGACGGAGGGCCAACCTATCTATATTATCTGCTAGGACTTCCCCTTACGGGGAACAAAACTTAAATATTAGCAATGTAGAAACAGCGAAAGAAATACCAGATCTAATGTGTCATTCCGATGTCTATGATCTGAGTAATTTATTTTCACCAGATCCAAGTGTGAATGTCAGTGAACATATACCTATGTAAATGTAACAATGTGGCAGTGTTTGCTTTCTTTGTGTCAAAGAAAGGGAAAAGGATAATAACTTTTGTCTAAGTTTTATTTTCCAGGTGCAGGGAGCTCATGAGAAAGTATTTACATATTAAGCAGGTGTATTAATATAGATGTATATACATAAATATATACACCTAAGGTAATGTATATTAGGCTAGGTATTCAAACATGGTTATTAGTAATGCATGATCTTCCCCAAAGGATCAGAAGACTGTCATAAATATTCAAAGGTATAGGGTACAAGTATTTCTTAGTACAAAAGCTTACTCTCGCTTCATTGTATTTATTTTTTGTTTCTGGTTGGTGTTCTTGGTTTTTTTTTTTTTTTTTTTTTTTCCTTTCTCCCGTTTACAGAAACGCCTAACAATTAATTTGCAATTACCAAAGCGTTATCCAGAAGGTATGGGATGCAAACCAAATGAATGTGTATGTGTGAGCGATGGAATGCATGAGTATGAACAGTACATGTATAAACTAAGATTTGTTTTTTTGATAGGGGGTGCACCCAACATTGTTTTATGGCCATCCATAAGTGTGATCACACTAATGCGCATGCGTTGCACTGTTTATGATTATTTTATTAATATTTGTTGTTTTTTTCCCGTTTATAATGAGCTCAATACTGGTACCAGTTAAAATTTATAATTTTTTTTTACAAGTTTTAAGTATTCGCGAATAAATAACCTGTGCACAGATATGAATTATTTTTTTTTATGTCCTTTCTGGGGGCTTACAGTGAAGATTCATTCACTCTGACACTTGGAACTTACATGATACATTACTTTGCACATTGTGGCATCTTAGGCATTCAGTAGGTCTTGTGTTGCGTGTTGTTTTCCCTTCCAAATTCACTCATGTGAAGATTATAGGTCTACATGTTGTATTCTTAGAATGTAAGTATTTATAAACCCTACAGAGTTTTCCTATAATTTTTGGCTATCAGAGTTTAGATATGGGGTGGGTCCTGTACATTTTTGACTTTACTTACAGTTGATGGATTCATTACCTCTGCTGGAAGGCGGTTCCAAGCATCCACTACTAGTTAGGCCAGTATGAACCTCTCAGAGAGGTACAGTGAGATGTTATTAATGATTTTTAAGTTTTGTATTATAGGATAAATGCACAAACAAGGACGGATGATTGGACCCAGATGTGTACCCAAATACAAATAAGGACCTTAAAGAACATCATTTTTTTTTTTGTGTATGTTCTTAGGAGAAGCCTTAAATATTATTAATTACAGGCCTAGGTAAATTCTAAACACTGGTTTGGGGCAGTCTGTTTCAATAAACCCTCTAGAAAAACAACTTTTTGTGGCCTTTTTGACTTGCAAATGGGTTTGCACTGAGAGTCAATTAATATGTTAATCACCACCGGGAGAGGGGGTTACCTTTAGTATACCTACAATGCTAAAGGCAGTTTTTCAAATTTTTTTTTGGGTTAACAAGACACAGATTTAAGCCCCTTCAACAAAGTTAAAGTTTGGGCCAGCATTCAATCTGTATGGTTTAATTATTTTGTCTTATTTTTTATTTTATTTTTTATTTTAATTTTATTATTTTAATTGTAATTTTTAATTTTTTTTTTTAATCAATTTATTTTTTTTTTTGTTTGATTTTCTTCTTTTTTTTTTCTCTTAAGGGAAAGGATTTTTATTTTTTTTTTGTTGTTGTTTTTTTTTTATTTCTTTCCTATATCACCTTATTTTTTTTATTTTTTTTGGTGATTCTTCAGTTTTGCGTGACTATGGTCAAATAAAAAAAAAAGAGGGGAGTGAGTACGGGGAACACTACATGGAGAACATTTAAAGCGATTAGAAATGTTGATATAGAATATTAAGGCTTCCCTGTAGCATTTTGGGGATGGGCCAAGTCCCAACAGGTGTTAGTTTTCTCTTATGACATGGGATAATCGTTTTATATGAATTTAGGTCATGGTAGCTATTTATCATGACCCTAGTAATATTAGGGTTTAACAACAGTCATGTGACTATTTTCTGTGTAAATGTGACATACAATCCTCTCTACAGTTCTAACATTTGGGCAGTCATCAGATGTGGTCATTGATATTGTTTTTTTTGTTGGTCAGGTTTTCCTTTGTGTGCCATAATAAGTCAAAGAGCATTGCGTGAATATAATATAGATATACTGTGACTGGTGAGACTCATAGTGATTGGCAAATAGCAGGGAGTATAGTACAATTGTACTTAAAAGTATTTTAGCTTGATTGTTCCTGAAGCCACTAGTGACTGGTGACATCACACTTATCCATATTCTGAAATCAAGTTATTTTTGTCTGCGTAGATGACACTGCCTAATCTGCACATAGAACTCTCAAAGTGGTGACCTCTTCTGTAGCCTGCTAAAGGCCGGACGGTACAGTAGCTACCCATGGTAGCCAAAGACGGAGCTATATGCCCAAATGTTTGGCACCAGCACTGAACATAGCTGCAGTAAAGGGAGCTAGTGGTGAGTTGCGATGGCAACAAGATCCCCCTGGACACTTAAAGTGTCACACACACACACACACAGTGGTATTCAGCAGAAGGTGGAGCAGAGTTACTTGCAGGCATATGACAATGGAGGAAGAAAGATGAGCGGTGAAATCAGAAACCTGGCTGAAGAACGTAAACTTTCAAATTGTTACACATGTCACTGGGAAAAGGGTCTCACTTTATGTTGCAGTATATCTATGGCAATTAAAAGGTCCTTACTGCTCAGACTTACCAGACAAGCATTCAGTTGAATACATATGTCCCAAATGTACTTGTGTATCTCTTTCTCTACCTCTGTCCACATTAATAAAGTATAATCTTAGAAAGCCCGGATAGCTGTTCCAAAGGCCATTACTGTATGCTGTATCCAACTGGAATCACCATGGAAGGCTGTCCCAGAAGCAAGGGCAACATGACCAGATTGACATTATGGACTTTCGCACTATTATTATTGGACAGTTGAGAACAAGGATCCTCATGTTTTTATTATTATTAATTTTTTTTTCCCCCTTCATTTTTTTTTTTTTTTGGGTGTGTTTTTATTTTTCTCTTTATTTATCATATGATTTTTCTGTTATTATTATGGACTTATTACATCCAGAACAAGTGATGACTACCGATACTGGGATCCAGAAATGTGAACTGTAGAGATGGAGAGTTTAAAAGTTTTGTTTATTCTCAAAGAAGTTATTTCATTTCAGAGGGCAAAGCTGAAAAGTTCCAAATATTAAAGAAGATTGCACATAAACCATTATTCTATGTGTGGCCGAGTCTCATATACTCAACTGGCCACAAGGGGCCATCTGTTGCCTTATGCGCTTATGTGAAATCTACATTAATATCTGTACAATATTGTAAGTAGAAATATATTTCAGTTAGAGGGAAATATATATATTTAAAGTATTGAGGGTTGTGTTGGTGTTACTGTAATTAGTTCAACTTCAAAGCTTGGCCTTTTGTTTTCCCTGATAACATCTCACCTGGGTAGTAAACAACAGCCTTCTTTGATTCATCCAATCAGGCTGTGCCCAATAGACATGTACTAGGTGACCAATTAGGGAGAATTATATTAGCCACACTACAGGAAGTAGGGGGGGGATATAATGCTTTGTGAGAAAGCTAATCTTCCCTTTTTTCTGGTGGGGAAACACACAGCAGTCATCATGGGCTGAACTGAACAGGTAATATAACTCTATACTTGCACCTTATATATTGTATTGTAAATATCATGTAATCCAGGGGACCTACACTGTACATTGTGTTGTAAATTCTGTCTGGTGTGTAATTTGTATATATATTATGTAACCCTATCAATAAATGTGTATTGCGGATTGAACTACCTCTTTTGTACAAAATCTCTCAGATCTAGATATGTATATGTCCATACTACTACAATGATTGAGGTGTGTGAACATATACAAATACTAGACTACAACCCTTTATCCTTTATTAAACTACAAGTAGTGTAAAAAAAACTATTGACAACATTTTTTAAATAAACATGTTTTGAATGAACAAACCCCAATCTCCCCATTACCCAAAGTTCCCCAACATCTTCATTTTGCAACTTATAACTACAAAATGAATGAATTTCACATACATCCATGTTATCACTTTATGAGATCCCAGGAGGTTCCATTGTTTCAGTTACATAGATAATCTGGTTGAAAAAGGACACAAGTCTATCCAGTTCACTCAATAGAGAAAAAAAATATACCAAAACACACACAAATCTAAAATCTCCATATACACAATCCTATACCCACGGTTGATCCAGAGGAAGGTAAAAAAATAAAATAACGCATGATCTAATTTGTTCCAGCAGGGAAAAAAAATCTTCCTGCACAGTTCCAGTGCCCCTTACATTCCTAAACCCCCATAAGTCCATACAAGCCTGGATTCTGGGCTCCCCTCTTGAAAAGGCTGCTAGGCCATGATGGACATACAGGTCGGTTTCAGTAGGCAGGGGGCTCAAAAGCTTGTGCCTCTCGCTATAGGGACAGCAGCCCCATTCTGATCTTTCATTTTGGAAGAAGGAGGAAAGGAAGATGTGGGATTGACAAATCCAAGTCCTGAGAACTGCCTCCTAGGAACTGCCAGGGAGCATATTATTATTAGCAGTAAGTAATACAAATGTGCACCAGGAAATGTTATTAATGTACTATTCCCATGGTGTTTGCCAAAAAACCCCACCTCTATCTTTGTCATCACATCAGCATACTGATTCATTGCACGAGTGAGCAAGTGCACTTACTTACAGAAACTAGGTCTTTTAAATGGGTGCTCACTGACTTAGTACCAAAGGCTAGATGTAAGACACCTCCCATTCACAATCATAATCATCAAACACTCCAAAATGGACCCATTATGTAAGGTTTACCAGGAAAGGAAATAATCATTTTGAGTGGCAGTTCTCAGTCTATGATTTCACTTTAGCCTTGCTGTGTAACCTGTTTTATTTTGTCTTACTTTTGCTAAAAATCCAGTGTAAATTGTATCAGTGAAGCTAACTACAGACTTTAGATGCCATTTGGACATGGTCTGAACCCTTTCATTTAATGCAGAAGAGAGTAGAATAGAGTATCTCATCACCCCTGGTTACGATTGTATCTTGTAGTCAACATTAAAGACTGGATTGAAGAATCCACCACAAATATTCACTAGTTCTCCTAAATTGTTGGCTTTGCATGTCTGCCAGTACTGATACGTGAATAAGAAAAGGTGGTGCACTCCAAATGGTCTTTGACCCTTATATTTGAGTCCTGTACGACATTGCAAATTCAGTGAAGATTGTGTCAACCAGCAGAACATTCTATCCTTTTCTTAAAGTGTTACTAAAAGTAATTTATATATTTTTTTATTCAAATTAGAAACATGTTATGCTCACCTCAACCTCAATGTTATTGCACAGAGCGGCCCCGATACTCCTTTTTTCAGGTCCCCCAGCAATATTAGCTCCTCCTCTTCATCGCGTGCCCCCCTAGCAAACGGCTTGCTACGGAAGCACACTGTCCCTGCTCGCTCCCGAGCTGTATGTCTATGGCACACATATGTCTAACACAGCAGTGCTTAGCCCCACCCCCACTTCCTCCTCACTACTTTTGATTTGTTTTAGGAAGAGAGGGGAGAAGAGATGCAACCATGCACAGCACTGGATTTCTTCTCCCCTCTCGTCCCCTTTCACACAGGGAAAAGGGAGGAGAGAGCAAAATAAAAGTTTTTTTTTACCTTAATGCAAGGAATGCATTAAGGTAAAAAAATGTTTTAGCTTTATTATCACTTTAAGCTTCCTTTATTAGTCAAATATTAAATACATAGTTTTGTAGTGCTTTTAACTGCTCCCTTATGTTTCAACAGTAAAAAATGTGCTAATATACACAATAACATTGCCCAATCTGGTAAATATGAGCTAAATGTGTTTATTAGCAGGTGTAGATGGATTACTGTTGTGATCGTCCACCTCTTAGGGTTCGGCAGAGGAGTTGAATACAAATGCTTGAGGTGAAATTAAGGTAGCCCTCTCTGTCACATCCTTACATGCCTCTTTCTTTGTAAAACTGAAGGCAATTGTCATCTTCTGCCCATACTGAACATTACACAGTGGTAATGTAGAACACGTCCTGGGCTCCACCTGCCCATGCACTGATTACCCTTCACTCTCCCTAGTGACAACATTGACACACACTTTGCTTCACGCTGGATAGGATTCCGCCCCTAGGCTTACCGGGAATCTAACACCATACTTCTCCTTGAAGCCCCACACCCAAGACTCCCAGGCCAGGTCCCTAAGAAGGCCCTGTACTGCAGCTGATCCAAAGATGGGGTCTGCGCCTCATTGAAATGAATAGCCTCAGATGATACACAGAGATAAAACATCTCCCTACATAAGTTTTACATGTATTTCTGCTGTCTTTGCCTTTCTACACTCTTTCCCCTCCACATAGAGGAAGGAAGGAACATGCAGAGCTGTACTCTGAATAGACAACCTATCTGCTAATCTACCTCTAAGCAACCTCCCTGACATACGCTTCTCTACAGACTGACTGCTATCTTCTCTGTATCCAAATTCCATGAATGTTTTCAGCTGTGACTTCACTCGCAACAGTTAAATTAACCATCATTCTTCCTAACACCAAGGGTTAATGTGATGTTTCCACCAACATATATTGTTGTAATACACCTTGAATATACCACTATGTGATATTGAGTAAATTTAGACCAGGCAAAGACTCTTCTTCAACTTAAGGCCTTTGCTGATGATCGCCTACAATGCAGAATTAAGACATCATCATCATTAACATAGGATGGTGGCGCTTTTCCTGGTAATCTGCCCCATGGTCCATGCCAAATCTGAATGGTAAATGTCCATTAAGATAGCACATCCTGGAACCCTGACTGTGTTACTGTCAAGAGGCTGTTGGAACACGCAAAGTCCTTCTACATCCTTAGACAGGTCTCCCTTGCACTTCCCATAATTTGACCAAAAATCAACTATGAGGTCCACCTTCTATTATATTTATGTGTAGCTAGGTGCTGGGCTACAGAAAATATGTAGAATATGTAGGAGACATCGCCTTTGATTCTTCTCTCCCTCTGTTGAGATACTGATGTTATGCTGGACCATTCTTCTCCTGGGACAAGGAAAGCGCATCCCTAGCGCATTGAAAATGTTTAAGAAGTAATGTTAAAAACACAATGAGATTGCACTCACATGATCCCGATGTTAACAGGCATCACACAATGTCCAGAAAGCCATTCAAGATGGTAATCTCACTCCACCTAAAGCTAAATTCTTCAAACTCCAGTTTCTGTCTCTGTCTGCATTCTCATCCAGCCAGCACGGGGGAGTGCTAAAGCCAAGCAAGCCCATAGACTTCTATGCAGAGCACTGAGGATCCTGGGAGCTGTAGTTTAAGACAGCAGCCATATAATGGGAGTCATCACACTAGAAATCCAAAAATGCACTGTGCATAGGAGTGGAGAGATGATTTTTATTAAACTGCTTAGGAAAGTTCTTCCTCTTGGCACCAAGAGTTGGAGAAATAGAGAGAGCGAGAGAGAGAGCGCACCTCTGTCTGGATATTCACCTGCCAGCAGGAGACCATACTAGCAAGATCCGAGACAGAGAGTAAGAACACACCGGGGCAGTGCAGCATCACAGTACTTGCATAGGGAGACTGGAGCATCCACTCACCCTCTGTTTATCACCATTGATTGCCTGAGGCTTTTTCGAGGAAAGATTGAGCGGGCTCCCCTCTTAAGCCCCGTACACATGGTCGGACTTTTTCATGGATTCTGTCCGATCGGACAATGTTGTTGAAAAATCAGACCGTGTGTATGCACCATCGGACAGTGTACGTCGGATTGTCCGACGGACAAAGTCTTATCTCCTGCTGGAAAGATTTGCCGACAACACGGTCCAATCACACCAAATCCGATCGTGTGTACGGTTGTCCCACCGGACAAAGTGCTACGCATGCTCAGATCACATTACAAGACCAAAGCTATTGGCTACTAGCCTCTACGTAGTCCCGTCGTAGGCAACAAACGTCACCACGTTCAGAATGATCGGATTTTCCGACAACTTTGTCCGACCGTGTGTACGCAAAACCAACATCAGACAAAGTATGACGGACAGGATCCGACCGACCTGGTCCGCGGATTGTCCGACCGTGTGTATGGGGCTTTACAGTGAGAGGTCACCACAGCATCCTGGGGACTGGTCAGTGGGCTTATTCACCCATTGCTGATACGGCTATCAGGGACTGAGCCACTGAGTTCAGGACACTAAGTGTATCCAATCCATATCAATACTGCTCCCATACTGCACTCTATACCGCACTTACATAACTTCAGAAAACAAAGATCATTCTAGGGAAAATGTGACGTAATATTATTATTTTTTGCATTGTTTGAGAGTCAACAGTTACAGAAGTGATGAATAAAGACATAAAATGCTTCTTTGGTATGAAATACCTTTGAGTGAATTCTATAGAGAATAACGAATCTGCTAGTTTATAAAAAAGGTTTTAAGACTATACACGTATCTTCTTCACACCAAAGGAGTTTGTGATATTTGTTAGAAAAGGAGATCTGCTGATCAGGGAAATAGTGATCAGTCTCTAGTGAAAAATGAAGTCTAATCAATGTACCTAAACCCATTAATTCTTGCTGTAAAAGGATTACGCGTTTTAATTGCTTTATCCTTCTGAAGTCAAAGTAAGCTAAGCTCAAAAAGCAGCAGTATGCTTTTGTGTTGACACAGGGGAACTGCTGCTGCAGTTTAAGTGTTTGTTGGTGGTCATTGATAAAATGAGAACGAAATCTACTTCTTTCAAATTAATATGTGGCATTTAAACATAAAATGTGTTTGTCATTGCTCACCTTTGAAACATCTACAATAGCTTAGTGTCCCTATAAAATGTTTGCCATTGTTTCCAAACATTATTCTGGTAAAGTAATACTGTGAAAGGGGTTAACTTATAAGCATCAATAACAGCACTGAAATAAGTGTTCTTTATTAAATACAGAGATTTTCCATTGTATTTGAATATTTCAGTGATGGATCAGGCTTCCTTTTTAGTAGATAAAAGGAATGTATGTTTTACTACATGGGAAAGACCTTGTAAAATTACAAGAATTAGAGGACAGTTTCATGAATGGGCACATTTCTCACCGTCTGCTGTTCTCTGACCATATACAGTAAAACGTTAGATTGCAAGCATAATTCGTTCCGGAAACATGCTTGTAATCCAAAGCACTTGTATATCAAAGTGAATTTCCCCATAAGAAATCATGGAAACTCAGATGATTCATTCCACAACCATTTATTTATAGGTCTTTCAGTTTATAGTCCATTATGACATACATTTTTTTGCGGTTTACTACAGCTTTAATAAAGTAAAAAATAATGTAGCATACTAAATGTAGCAAATTGACACATTTTTTTAACCTCCTTACTTAGCTAGGATACTCTATCCTGAGGGATTTGATGCTTGTATAATTTAATTATCAAGAGAAGAACAAAATGGTTGGGTTGAAAGAAACTCCAGCCTTTTTTGTTTGGTTCTGGATAGTGTAGGAAATGTCAGAATCTTTGTAATGTCGCGTTCGGCCAGCAAAAGTCTGATGAAAAAGTCACGAGGTGCGTAACGTGACGTAACCCGTGGGTACGCAAACCGGATGTAAACAACGCGGACCGGAAGTAGGCACCGCGGACCGGAAATAGAGTAAGAAGGGCCTGCAAAACGTTGTTTGCCCTCTGATACTCACCTATACTACATATTTTGGTCTAAATTTTAAATATTTTAATGTAAGCAGCCTATGTATTCATATTAAAGCTAATTTTGCTTGGGTAACACACTATTTTGAGTTCCCTTACATATGAATATCAAGATGGAGCATGGAGGATCTATATCACAGCATTGCTAAAGAACTTGACTATCAGGGAGAACAAAGAACCAACCAGCAGTGAAGCGTAACGTATATACAGATATGGTAAGAGCTCTGTGAGCACGTTTTTGGATTTTTCACCCATTGTTCACTGGAAAAACCCTGCAAGCACTAAAGCTACTGATTGATGTGATTGAACCACGTCTGAAGGAATTGAGCATGCCTATGCACTTTATTGGAGTGAACTATAGAAATTGTGCATTTGCACACCATATTGGACACTGCAACATACAGCAATAGTCTGTATGTAACTGTTCCACTGGATACATTTTTTTCTGTTATATTGTTTCACATATTATATTTTATTGTGAGCACATTATTGGTATGTGAATATACACAGCTTTTGTATAACACATATGCACTTTATGTTATGCACTTTATCACATGCACATTGATGTAGCACTTTAGTGATGATTGTAGCACTTTATTAACATACGCATATGTCACTTATATATGTTTACATTGTCCTATTAGCACTTTAGACATTTTTCTTGTTATGCGCAGAGTCATGTACACCTGAGCACACACCTACATTTATTCGTATTGATTTGTGATCATTATTAGACTCAGCAGCATTTCCATTCACTATTTATTTATTTATATCTAGCACGTATTTAATAGTAGCGCAGAAGTCCATTTTTACAAATCAATTGTAATAAACGCTTGTTAAGATCACCTCCCCTTGAGTTGGAGTGTATGCGATCCAATGACAAAAAATATACTTTAGGAATGGAGTCACCATGGACAAGAGTCACATGTTGGCCAATAGGCACTTCTGGATCTCTTTGCGTATGCAAAAGAGATGACGATAAATGCATTTCCAAAATGAATTTATCGTCTTCCTGACATAGTAGCATCCACATTCACAGGAAAGTAGATACACCACGCCGGGAGTCTTGCAGTTGACGTAATGTCTGGGATGAAACATGCATCCATTGGGTAACTTGACATGTCTGCATCTGTGCATGTGTTCACAATATGTACATCACCCACATGAAAATGTGCCCAAAGTTTTACATGCATCACCTCTGGTAGTTCTAAATTCACTTGATACCAGTTTTTCACCCACAGAGGGAGCCCTCTTGTAGGCGACAGCTGGCATATCGGATACAAAGGGAGCAAATGGCAGCTCCATAGTGAGTAAATGCCAATACTTATTTAAGATGTGTTTGACCTATTTATGTTGTGTTGAAAAATGTGGTGACGATTTTGGTTATATTGTCAGCTTTGGGTTTTTTATGGGCAAAAAGCAAGTCCTGATGGAATAGATTAAGTTTTCTATTGTATGCCTTCTTAAGAGAGGCCTTGGAGTAGCCTCGCTCGAGAAGTCTAATTTTCAAAAGATCTGCATCTTTTTGAAACCTAATGCTGTCAGAACAATTGCATCGGGCTATAGGGAATCAATGCCAGTTTAGGATGGAAGCGTGTAATAGCGAGTTCCTGGCTGTGGGCTTGCGGAAAAACTCGCTAGACGAACGGCCATTAGTTTGTTTTTGAATAAGGTCATCTAAGAAAGTGATTTAATTTTCACTATGTGACATAGTGATATTCAAGTAAAACTCATTTTTATTAATTCGGGTCATGAACTCACAAAGAAGGACATCAGATCCATTCCATAGCATGAACACGTTATCTATGTAGCGGTACCACGTAATTACATGGTCCACATACATAGCGTGTCATCAGCCAATGTACGTTCCCACTCCCCCAGGTACAGGTTGGCATATGCAGGGGCACAACAAGTCCCCATAGTCCCACCCTGCACCTGGAGGTAGTGGGAATTATTGAAGGAAAATACATTGTGTCGAAGTATAAATTCAAGAGTAATCAAAATTAATTCAATATATTGAGGCTCACGTTGAGTGGATTGAGAAAGAACCAGGGCTTTTTTTCAGCAGGAACATGGGGGAACGCAGTTCTGGCACCTCCAACACTGAATGTATATAACGGCAAGAGGTGCTGGGGTGGGCTGGGAGGTCTGTTGTTGCTGGCTGCTGGGAGATTGTTGCCAGTGGGGTCTATTGTTGCTGGGGTGGATCAACTGTTGCTTTCTGCCTTTCTTGTTATCATTACCAAATTCCATACAAATTACGTAACAACACAAAATTATACATGGTTCTGTATTCTCTAAAAGGGGCAGTATTGAGCAGTAGGTAGGGGGTGAAACCAAGGGACAGTGCTCAGAGGTGGGTAGGGGGCTGAGACCAGGGGTGACTCGAAAAAAGGGGAGTACCTGCACCTTTCCTCTGAGAAAAAAAGCCCTGGAAAGAACATGGCGTACTGCTGCAAGGCCCCTATCATGAGGGATAGCACTATAAAGGGCCCCAACATTTATGGTCACAAGTTGTGTACCATCATCATCATTTACATGGAACTCTTCAATAATTTGTAACAGGTGAATAGTGTCATGCACATAGGATGGCATACATATCACAAATGGTCTAAGGCTGGATTCACACCTATGCATTTTTTGTGCTTTTTGCATTTTGCAGATTTGCACTACCGTCCATTTAACATGGTTTCCTATGGAACATGTTCTGTAATGCAAATCTCCAAAATGCAAAAAGAACTAAAAATGCATAGGTGTGAATCCAGCCTAAGATGGTTATCCACTACATGGCTGAGATTCTCAGTAATATTAACACATCCAGATATTATGGGTCTACCAGGGGGATTAGATGAATTCTTGTGTAATTTTGGTAGGGCATAAAATGTAGCCTCCCTGGGAAAACTTGTTCTAATAAATTCCCAGGTATGCTTGGAGATGACATTGTGATAATATTTATCTACCATAAGGTAAAACTTATTTTCCAATACTGATTTGGATATGGGGCAATACCATTTAGAGTTGGTAAGTATTTTAGTGCACATTTTGATATATTGGGTATGACAACAACGTTTGTGTCGCCTACGACCTTTGTGGTGTGCTGAAGACTGGGAAAAAGAAGAAGACACATATGAATATGCAGACATCTCAGGAACATCCATATACTTATTTAATCCAGATACATTGGAAGAGTTCTGTTTTAGTTTGACCATGTTGCCTTTTATAGGTCTTTCCTTCTTGGAAGGCTCTTTTATTTCGTTGAAATTTTTTATCTTTTTTAATCAGAATATCCTTATAAAATGTTTCCAAATTACTTTTGAGCTTAGCCTCAAAGTCAGGAAAAAGTGCATGGGTTTGTAAGGATATCATCTGGTTTTGTAGTTTGTCAATTTTAACATCCAAATCATTTATATGTTTACAATATTCTTGAATTAAAAATTACATCATGATATTGGAACATTGTTTAAGATTATTTTCCCAAGCAGTCTTGAATGCAGGGTCAATATTAGTAGCAGTGTTATGTTTGGCGCCAAGTGTCCAGCACCTCCCCTGTCTGAGAATTGCCTCCCTCAGTGGGAACATATGTAAATAAACTTTGATTACTCAGCAGGTTTGACTCGGTTCGAAACCAGTCTGTTTAAAGGTATAGTGATTTACAATAAGGGGACATTGCTTGGTCTATGTTTCTCCCCTTTATTTTACTGTTATGATGTGCTATGTGCTTTCATGCAAATTAACTTTTTAATCATACTTATTCTAGTATACCTCTTTGGTGCTACATACCATTACCTTGACTGCAGGTGTATCCTATAGGGCGCTTCTTGTGGATGTTTGTTTTGACTCATCCGGGGTGTGCATCTGTCCACCTGGTGGGTTTATGCAGACTAGCTCAATCACTTTGGGATCCTCCATCGGTGCACATGCTTGTTATACTGTTTTTGTGTTGTATACTGCTCATTGTAATGCTATGAATATACTATGATATACTATGAGAAATCAATAGTCCCTTCTATACCATGTATTGCAATGTAACTATTAGCGACTGAAGAAGGAATATACACTAATAATTCCGAAACTTGGGATACATTCAAGAAACTCATTTGGACTGACCACAGTATGACTCTGGCAGTACATGAGTATACTTGATAATATTGGGTTTGACTATAACATGTATTTTTGAACTGCGTATACTCACTTTAAAAATTGTTTTGTATATACCGTTTTTATGTATTACAATTGTTTCTAGGGCTATCTTTGCCCTTTAATCATGTTTTGTATTTAATAAAAGTGGCATCAATGCCTTTTAATCAATTTTCTTCTAATATACTCTCTGCCTGAAAAGTCCAAGGGGGTTATCTCATCTGCATTTGTTGCATATTCTTCCATGTTTAATCAGGATGTTGGCAGCCCCATACACCCTCTCCCCAACACTATTTCGACATTAAAAATAATGGTATGTTTATTTGTGTTGTTTAGACACCAAGCAACTTTTCACTTTTCAGTTACCTAGAAGTTTGGGTATTTGTTTTCCCCTTAATAGCACCACTTTCACAAAGTGGGGGATAAAACTGTACCAACTTTAAAAAAATAATTACCTCCAGTTTTTAGACAATAAAACTGAAGGTAATTAAAACAGTTGTAATGCTGCATACACACGTTCAGAATTTCCGTCCAAAAAAGTGTGATGGGAGCTTTTGGTCGGATATTCCGACCATGTGTATGCTCCATCCAATTTTTCTGTCTGAATTTCTGCCAGCATCAGATTGAGAGCTGGTTCTCTATTTTTCCGACGGAAAAAGTTCCTGGAGGAAATTCCGTTCGTCTGTATGCAATTCCGACACGCAAAAAAACACGCATGCTCGGAAACAATTTGACGCATGCTCGGAAGCATTGAACTTCATTTTCTCAGCTCATCGTAGTGTTGTACGTCACTGCGTTCTTGGCGGTCGAAAGTTCAGAGAACTTTTGTGTGACCGTGTGTATGCAAGACAAGCTTGAGCGGAATTTCGTCAGAAAAATCTTGGATGTTTTTCCCGACGGAATTCCGCTTGTGTGTACGGGCATAAGTTGACATACAGAAAAAACAAAGTGCTTGTCTCTAATTCTGTGTAGCATTTGGCATATCTGCCACCACTACCAGTCCCACCCATTAATAGTTGTTAAGGATGCTGTAATTTTCTCAGAAGACAGCTTCCTAGCAAACAGTAGTGTTGACAGTTGGCGGAGCCTGATGGAAAAGCTGAAACACTAGTTCCCTATTAGGTTCACCCTCTCCTTATGATTGACAACAGGCAGCGGGCAGTTTATATAGCCAATAGCATGTTGTAAAGCGCTGCACAAACTGTTGGCTCTATATAAAGCCTTTATAATAATAATAATAATAATAATAATAGCAGGCTTTCTATTGGACAAGGATCCACCCACTGCCTACTGTCAATCACAAGAGGAGAAGACCTAATGTGGGACCAGTGTCTCAACTTCCCCACTAGACTCCAGCCAGCCACAAAGCTTCTTAGCGAGACGCTGATTGTGTGGCAGCTGCAAGAGTGTCTTTGGCCTCACATGAGGTGTTTTTACACCTCATGTTGCCTGCAGTGACATTTTGTCATGTGGAAGCATGACAGAATTTTAAAGCATGTTATAGACACTCTTTACGACTTCCCCTGATTTGTTTTTTATATTTGCCTAGAGTTCAGATTTATCTTCTTTATGCCTACCAAAAAGTGGGTGTCCTTGATTTCTCTTTTTCTCCTTTCCTCCTTTCACCTTTTTGTTTACTTTGAAGACAGATGAAACCCCTCTATCTCATCACTCACAAATTAACATGGCACCATCATGGGCAAGGAAAAGAATGTACATTTATGGGAAAGAAATTAGTCTTTTTGTGTTGCTAGCAAAACATGGTGAAAAACCTGCAATCAAAGTTCTCTAAGCGATTCTCTAAAAATGCATTTATAATGCCAACCCTGAGCAATATTTTCCACATCGCCTATGTTTTGAAAACATTTTCTGCATGAATGTCAGCAGAGCAATTACTTTGAATCTCTTTGTTGTCACAGCTCTCTAACTTAATGAGTAATTAAACTTCATTGTTGGCATGAAGAATTTATAATTGTGTATGCCGAAATGTCAGTCCACTGCTTTGCAAAAGACCAGAAACACCACTGTCTGATTGTTTGTTTCAGACCTGCCCTTCTACTGTGCCTACTTTTCATGTTTTTTTTATTTCCACTCATGACAACTAAAAAAAAAGTGTTTTTTAACCACTTAAGGACCGAGCCACTTTCTGAGATTTGTTGTTTACAAGTCAAAAACATATTTTTTTGCTAGAAAATTACTTAGAACCCCCAAACATTATACTTTTTTTTCTAACATCCTAGAGAATAAAATGGCGGTCGTTGCAATACTTTCTGTCACACCATATTTGCGCAGCGGTCTTACAAGCGCACTTTTTTTTGGAAAAAAATACACTTTTAGTGAATAAAAAAATAAGACAACAGTAAAAGTTATCACAATTTTTTTTTTAAATTGTGAAAGATAATGTTACGCAGAGTAAATTGATACCCAACATGTCAAGCTTCAAAATTGCACCCGCTCGTGGAATGACGACAAACTTTTACCCTTAAAAATATCCATAGGCAACGTTTACAAAGGAGGTCTAGGGCTAAAATTATTGCTCTCACTCTAGCGATCGCGGTGATACCTCACCCATGTGGTTTGAAAGTTTTCATGTGTGGGAGCTACTCGTGTATGTGTTCGCTTCTGCACGCAAGCTCGTCGGGATGGGGCAAAATTTTTATATTTTTCTTATTTATTTTACCTTTTATTTTTTTATTTTTACACTTTTCTTTTAAAAAAAAATCGTGTCACTTTTATTCCTATTACAAGGAATGTAAACATCCCTTGTAATAGAAAAAAAGTATGACAGGACCTCTTAAATATGAGATCAGGGATCAAAAAGACCTCAGATCTCATATTTACACTAAAATGCAATAATAAAAAAATGGCCCTTTAACCACTTGCTTACTGGGCACTTAAACCTCCCTCCTGCCCAGACCAATTTTCAGCTTCAGATAATGTTACGTGGAGTAAATTGATACCCAACATGTCATGCTTCAAAATTGCGCCCGCTCGTGGAATGACGACAAACTTTTGCCCTTAAAAATCTCCATAGGCAACGTTTAAAAAATTCTACAGGTTGCATGTTTTGAGTTACAAAGGAGGTCTAGGGCTAAAATGATTGCTCTCACTCTAGCGATCGCGGTTATACCTATCGCGTGTGGTTTGAAAGTTTTCATGTGTGGGAGCTACTCGTGTATGCGTTCACTTCTGCACGCAAGCTCGTCGGGATGGGGCAACATTTTTATATTTTTTTTACCTTTTTTTTTTTTTTTTTACACTTTTCTTTTAAAAAAAAAATTGTGTCACTTTTATTCCTATTACAAGGAATGTAAACATCCCTTGTAATAGAAAAAAAGTATGACAGGACCTCTTAAATATGAGATCTGGGATCAAAAAGATCTCATATTTACACTAAAATGCAATAATAAAAAAATGTCCCTTTAACCCCTTGTTTACTGCCTTGTTGGCACTTAAACCCCCCCCCCCCCCCCCCCCCCCCTCCTGCCCAGACCAATTTTCAGCTTTCGGCGCTGACGCTCTTTGAATGACAATTGCGCGGTCATACAATATTGTACCCAAATTAAATTTTTATCATTTTTTTCTCACAAATAGAGCTTTCTTTTGGTGGTATTTAATCACAGCTGGGGGTTTTTATTTTTTGCTAAACAAACAAAAAAAAATGGAAAATTTTGAAAAAATATTATAATGGTGGGCACTGATAGGCTGCACTGATGGGCACAGATAAGGTGGCACTGATGGGGACAGATAAGTCGGTACTGATGGGCACAGATAAGATGGCACTGATGGGCCCTGATGGGTGGCACGGATGGGTGGCACAAATGGGCACTGATAGATGGCACTGATAGATGGCACTGATGGGCACTGATAGGTGGCACTGATGGGCACTGGTAGGTGACACTGATGGGCACTGGTAGGTTACACTGATGTGCAGCACTGTTCAGGCACTTATTGTGGGCACTGACAGGTAGCACTGACAGATGGCACTGTGGGCACTGACAGGTGGCACTGTGGGCACTGACAGGTGGAGCCGGTGGGCACTGACAGGTGGAGCTGGTGGGCACTGGCAGGCGGCACTTGTAGGGGGCACAGGTGGTCACCGTGGAGCCAGGGCACATCGCAGTGATCGGGACTAATGTCCCTCTCACTGCCGACGGTGATCGCCTTTTTTTTTTCTCCTCGCGCTGTCAGAAAAATAGCCGATTACCAGCTCTGTTGATATCACAGCTGATCATGTGGTGACAGCTGATCATGTGGTAAGGGGTCGGGATCGATCCCTTACTCGGATCTGTGATCCAGCGAGTCTCACAGACGCTCGTGAATGGGACGACGTCATATGACATCGTCCCGGCAATATAGATCTGCGCTGTAGCCGTCATTCGGCTATAGCATGGATCTCAGGAGGTTAAGAGCTATGGGCGGAAGTGATGTTTTGACGTCGCTTCCGCCTTGCAATGGTATGGAGACGGGTGGGGCCATCTTTCCCTCACCCATCTCCGTACCCAGGAAGGAGAAGGATCTGATTGTCACCGCCGCTACAGATGGCTCCGGTAAGTGGCGGAGGGCACCAGAGAGCAGCAAGAGAGGGGCGAATCCACCACAGAGACCACTATTATCAGAAACCGGACCACCTGACGAAGAAGAGGAAGCCGGGGTTATGGCAGCTAGCTGTTGCTATAACAAGGATATCCCTCTTCAAAGTTAGGACCTATATCGGCATGCGGCGGTCGAAGTGGTTAAAGTAAAGCTTTGGGACACCATGATGGGTCACTACTGAAAAAGTAAATAGCCTAGTTTGTCCAAGCAAGAAATTAGTAGTGAGTATACTATCAAAATCTGAGACATAGTCTAAAAAAAGAGAATATTAATTCCATGAGAGGTTCACACCTATGCATTTTGCAGTTTGTAAAAGACTTTAATGGACCCACACCAAAAACACAAGTGTTACATTTTTGATGCGTTTTTACATATGTCACAAGGGGGCGGGGCCACCCAGTGACATCAGAGAGTGACCCCACCCCTTAGTTATTTAAGAAATGGCAGATGGTGAAGCTGGAAGGAGGCGGGAGCCTTCGGCGAGAGTGGATCTTTTTTTTTTTCTTCGGGTCAGCAGTGGCAGCGGGGATAGTGATTGATGATGGATCTACATCAGGGGGGCATTGTTTTTTCATTTTTTTAAATATAGCACTTGACAAAAACTGCCTGCTGTAATTTTTTACACTAAACAGACCCCTGACATCTCCCCTTTGAGACAGGGAAAGGGACAAAGGACACAGATTCTCCAGTCCCTTTCTCAGCAGCCTCAGCTGCACTGAAGATAAATAGAGAGGAGACAGCAAATGCTTGGTATTGGCACCGATACTAGTATCCGTATCGATGCAAACCTACCCACAATGCATGAAAAACAAGTAGTATTAACTAGTTCAGCCTTTCTGTAAGAGAAGAGAGAGCAGTGTGCTTTAACTGTCACTCTTTCTGTATGTCTCTGTCCCTCTTTCTGTCTCTCTCTCTGTCCCTCTTTCTGTCTCTCTCTCTCTGTCCCTCTTTATGTCTTTGTCTCTCTCTGTCGATCTCTCTCTCTGTCCTCTCCCTGTCTCTCTCTCTGTCTCTGTCCCTCTCTCTGTCTCTCTATCTCTCCCTGTCTGCCTCTCTCTCTCTGTCTGCCTGTCTCTGTCTGTCTATCTGTCTGTCTCTCTCGCTATGTCTCTGTCTGGCTCTCTTTCTCTGTCTCTCTCTTTCTCTCTCCCTCTCTCTTTCTCTGCCTGTCTGTCTGTCTCTCTCTCTCTCTCTTTCTATCTCTCTCTCTCTCTCTCTCTCTCTCTCTCTATATATATATATATATATACTTGTCTCTCCCTCTCTCTGTCTGCCTCTCTCCCTCTGCCTGCCTCTCTCTCTCTCTCTGTCTGTCAGTCTGCCTCTCTCTCTGTCTATCTGCCTCTCTCTCTGTCTATCTGCCTCTCTCTCTCTGTCTGTCTGCCTTTCTCTCTGTCTATTTGCCTCTCTCTCTCTGTCTCTGTCTGTCCCTCGCTCTGTCTGCCTCTCTTTCTCTCTGTCTGTCTCTCTCTATGTCTGTCTCTCGTTCCCTCTGTCTGTCTCTCTCTGTCTGTCTGTCTCTCTATCTCTGTCTGTCTGTCTCTCTCTGTCTCTCTGTCTGTCTCTCTCTCTATGTCTGTCTCTCTCTCTCTCTCTGTCTGTCCCTATCTCTGTCTGCCTGTCTCTCGCTGTCTGTCTGTCCCTATCTCCGTCTGCCTGTCTCTCTCTGTCTGTCTGTCCCTATCTCTGTCTGTCCCTATCTCTGTCTGCCTGTTTCTCTATCTCTCTCTCTCTGTATACCCCATCTGGCTGCCTCTCTCTCTGTCTGTCTCTCTCTCGCTCTGCCTCGCTCTCTCTCTGTCTCTTTCTGCCTGTCTCTCTCTCTCTGTCCCTATCTCTGTCTGCCTGTCTCTCTCTCTCTGTCCTTATCACTGTCTGCCTGTCTCTCTCTCTCTCTGTCTGTCTGCCTGTCTCTCTCTCTCTTTCTGTGTCTCTGTTTGTCTGTCCCTATCTCTGTCTGCCTGTCTCTCTCTGTCTTTCTCTCTCTCTGCCTCTCTCTCTCTGTCTCTTTCTGTCAGTCTCTCTCTCTCTTTGGAAGCGCTGCAACACGGGCAGTTTTAACCCTTTCTTCAGCAGCTAGCCGGGGTTAAATGCGCCCCGCTAGCAGCCAAAAAGTGCCACTAAAACAGTGGTAAAGCGCCGCTAAAACTAGCGCCACTATCATTAACGGACCCGCCGCCCCAGTGAGAAAGGGGCCTTAGGCTGGGGAGTTATTTAGATATTACATCTAATATCTTTCATTTTTATTGAAGCATTGAAAATTGGCATATTTACAGAACACCTAGATGAGGTAAGTGTCCATTTAGCAGCAGGTAAAGGTTATTTTCAGATTTGGAGTCACTAACTAATGGAACATTTGGAAAACCAAGTGTAAAGATTTATGTGTAGTTACAGAATGTAATAAATAAGATTTGATTCCGCCTCTCAATAAGAATATGTATTATGTATGTATGTAGTAGTACTTGCTAGTTTCAAAAAGATGACAGTCCCTAAAAAATAATGGCAAAAAACGTATGGCTGTGGTATGATACAATTGTAAACACAATTTATAAAATTTACAGTATATGAGGTTTTCATATTTCTAAGAGAGAATTATGTTCAATAAGCAATTCCAGGACACAAAAGAAAGTATTTACGGAGTTATTTTTTTCTTTTAGGTAAATACTGCAACTGTGCTTAAAGTGTTACTAAACCTTTCTTGTTAAAAAAAAAAAGTGTTACTAAACCCAGAACCTGCATTCACTAGACATGTAAATTTGAATTCGAAAACTATTTGAAATCGATTCGAAACTTTTAGAATTCATCCAAATTCGAAGATTTTATTTTGATTCGAATACGAATAAACAAAACGAATTCTGAAAACAAATTAAACAGATTAAATTAATTTAACTAAATTAATTTATGCAAACGAATCTAAATGAAACAAATTTTTCCGTTCTGTACATGTCTAGCATTCACTATATCTGGTCTCACACAGTACACAAAAAGAAATGCAATAGTTTTAGTAAATATAAACTGATAAATACCTTTTTTCATCAGTTGTATATAGCAGTTAGAACAATCTTGTGGCTTGTATCAGCACGTGCAAATAGATTTTAGGAGGATTTTTTCCCACGATTGTCCTATCAGACTTCAAGACCCTTGATCCTCTGTCTGGACAGTGCTAATTGGCCCTGTGCTGATCACATGCACCCTCCCAAGGAAAAAAAAAAACTATCTAGCAATGCACACCAAAATGAACACTCCATAGACTCTGTAAATATCAGGTTATTTTTTGGAGTCTGTGGAAAAAGGGGAGGATCAGAGAAGACAGGATCAAACAGCCTTTTTATACAATGCAGAGGAGTAACCCTTTAGGTTCCACACTAAGGGGTATAGCAAGCATGCTTTACTGCATATACAGACTGATTTTACTGTTCTGGGTTTAGTAACAGTTTAATCATTCACCTGGGGTGGCATCTTTATTGTTAACATAATGTTCCATATTTCAATAAGCCCCCCATCCACAGACCATGTTACCCGCCATGACACATTTGTGGGGAAGAGACCCTTGTCCTCTTAACACTGGAATAAGCTGCTTTGTCAATGCAGGAGTTTGGAAGCTGGCAGTAAGGTGCCAGGTGTGATGAGAATGACAGGAGGTAGGGTGTTAACAAGGTGGTAGTGGAATGCCAAGTGTGATGAGGATGAGGATGGCAGGGGGTAGGTTGTAAGCAAGCTGGCAGTGCAGTGCACAGCGAGTAGACCACTCCCCCTGGGCCGTTTCTGAGTAAAAGGGGTACCCAATGCATTTAGCCTGTTGCATTTCCAACACTTACCGGTGGTGACAGCAACACCCACGGCCAAGTGGAAACTAGCACAACCCAGCTAAACTGGTACAGAAACCAGAACTTTAGCATAATTAGTCTGAGCCAAACTGCAGCTTCAGACAAACTTAAATTTACAAAAACAATAGCGTCTGCTCATTAGGAGCAGGGTGCTACATACTCCCCCCTCCGCATTAGACAATGTCCCCATCGTCAAAAAAAAAAAAATAGAGACTCTCAGTCCTGAGAATCGAGTACCTGAATCCCAAAACTTGGGTAGGGAGGGAAAAAGGGTAAGGTAACAACACATTGTACAATTAACAATTTCACACATAGAAGAATCACAGCAACATAACTCCCAACACATAACTATCTATCTAGGCCACCCACTCTCCAGCAGCTTGATAGTAGATCCAGTTGAATCCTGAAACAAAACGCACAAAAAGAGCAAGAACACACAAATCAGTATATACTGTAGGAAGCAAAGCCCCATTTCCGTGGAAATTACACTTTCTTTCCCCTGCTTTGTCTGTAGTGGCAAAGTGCAAAAGTTCAACCTCTGTTGTGCAAACTTCCACCATCTAGTGGCAGAAACCACTGTAACACAAGTCCTTTATGCAAGTACTGTGGCAGGTAGATGGTCTTGACTCGAAGCTTTTCTCTATGAGTTAACACTACCTGGCTATACTCCCCACAGTTCTTGTAGTTTAAAAGTTCCTCTTTCCAGAACTGACATCAACAGAACAGTCACTGTGTTCGATCACCAATAAAAGCGGGGATCAGGCAAAGTTACAGCTTTCCCTTTTGCATCCATGGTTGTAATGAAATACACAGTATTATCTTTGCCCGGCCGGCAAATAATTACTTTGTCTGCATAGATGTGTCTCCCGTAGCTCCAATGTAG
The DNA here is from genome assembly GCA_028564925.1 of Lithobates sylvaticus. Lineage (NCBI taxonomy): Eukaryota > Metazoa > Chordata > Amphibia > Anura > Ranidae > Lithobates > Lithobates sylvaticus. The sequence goes on along the minus strand of CM053028.1, from coordinate 373,283,654 downwards.
AAGACATCCGGTAAACCGATCATCCATACTGGAAGAACACCCTGGCTTTCTGAAAGGCTTTGGCACTTTTAAATAGTCCCAAACATCTTCGGCGTACCAACTTTCTCTGTTTCCCTCGATCTCCTGCATAACCTCTTTGGGGACGTAGGGAAACTCCAGCCCATACTCCGTGGCCACCTGTTTGTTCAATAACCGGTGTGATCGGGCGAGTCTTGGCAGAGATCGGGCGCTTCCTAATCCAGGGGGCACACATGAAGTTGGCGATTTTTGCACCATAGCATAAATGGGTAACTTCTTTGACCCGAACAAACTGGCATGTTTGGGCAAAGTCTCGCTAATAGTGACAGCGGTTTCCACACGAGGTGATATACTCCCAGAGTTCATGGCTATCCAGTCAGATACGTTACAAGCCGAGACAACATCATCAGTATTTGCCCACAGCATCTCCTGGGACATAGTTTCAAAAAGGTCATCATCTCCAGATACATCAGAGAGAGAGTCTATTTCAGAGTTCCCTTTATGTATATTTTCCCCAGATTTCTCACCCGTTCCTGGGGTGGACTCCTCTGGAGTGATCTATTTCTCTGGATCAGGTTCAGGTAGTCTCTGAGGTAGGCCTCGACAGCGGCCGCGGGAGGCCTTCACGTATCTCACCTTCTTTTGGGCAGGTGCCGTAAAGTGGGTAGTGGTAGATGTGACAGCTTTAGTGATGTCCACTGTCGTTCCTCCAATGGCAGTAACAGCACCACCTCCCTCGGGAAAACTCGGTATAGCAGGCTTTGATAACGTGGGCCTGACCGTAGGAGTGAACGTAGCGGTCTCCTCAGTGGCAATGCCCGTGGCCCAATCCATCCGGTAGGCACGAGGTAGCACGGTGGGTTGCTCTACTCGAACAGGTACTCCCCACAGTGTAGGCATCGGACAAATGGACAGGGGTTTGCGAACATTCCCTTGCACCTGTTGCACAACATGCCCAAGGCCTTGGCATTTCCTGTCGTGTACAGTATGAAACGCCCATGCGGTTTCAGGTGAATTCCAGTGTCCGTCATTAATGTTCCAGGCAATCTGACACTTGTAGTGGTACCCTAAGAGAACATCTTGAGCAGACTGCATTCCTGACATTCGGAACATGGCAGCAACAAACAGATCCTTCCTTCTGAATGCTTAGACACACACACACGCGGTATCTCGTGCAGCAAGTAGAGCCCACTGGCTCCTCTGGTCACGTAACTCCCAGGCTTTCTTGACTCCGCCTGCGGCTCACGCGCCAGGCATTGACCCGCAATTAACCCCTTGTGGGAAAAAATGGCACAGTCCAGAACCCTCTATTGCATAAGTTCCCAGTGAATAATTTCCTTAAGTTGCGAGAGGTAACGGCAAATCCCGGACTCGAGCCCCCACATGTAGCACTGACCCCCGAAGGAGCTGCTGTTTTTTTTTGTTGGGCTTACCGTTACCTTACCTGTTCACTGTGTCCGTCCTAGGGGTCCTGTTAAAGGGTTGGTCTAAGAATATCGCTCCGACACTCCTTTTTCTGAAGAATTATTTGAAAAAACACAAATTTGGGATAGAGGGTTAAGGGGAATCCAGGTACCTTGTAATTTGCGGGTTAGAGGTATTTCCTCGATCCAGAGGACAGACAGCTTCCACAGACTGGATCTGGCAACCACCGGATAGGCCCCTCTAACTGACCTAGCAGCCAATGAGATGCTTGGTTAAAGTCTCTGCCACAGACTTGTCAACTTAGCGGAATCGTTGTGCAATCCTCTGCCACAGGAATACACAACTAGCAACTTGTTGTAAAATTAAAGAACTGTCACACAGTACCAGTTTCTTTCCGCCAATCTGGCGGTACTGTGTGGTAGGTGACCCGGGATACTTCCTCCAACTGAGTCTCCAGGCTCTTCCAGAGATACCAGCCTTATTGCTCAGTCCTCTCCTGAAAAAGTCCTCCCCTGGATCTTCCAGTTGCGTGGCTTCTCCCCGCAGGCAAGACAGCACAGGACCACCTCTGGATCAGAAGGTCCAAGGACTTCTGGGCCCACCCTTCAGTTGCGAAGCCTCGGGCCAGCTGGCCCCAAGACATAGAAAAAGGCAGCACACACCTAAGGCCAGGAGGGCCACGAGGTTGGGATAACGAACCCCAAAAAATGGCGCCTGTACCTTAAATACCCTTACCCAGAATGTACAGCATGTAGACCACTCCCACCGGGCTGAGTAAAAGGGGTACCCAATGCATTTAGCCTGTTGCATTTCCAACACTTACCGGTGGTGACAGCGACACCCACAGCCAAGTGTAAACTAGCACAACTCAGCTAAACTGGTACAGAAACCAGAACTTTAGCATAATTATATTATAAAATTGATTTCGCGCTCATGTGCAATAAATGAATATACATAAAACACAGTCTTAATCAATAAAATACACGTTACAATCATACACCAAGTGCTATGAATGTGTAAAATAGTGTAAAAAAGTGTAAAAATAGTGAATAAAATATATCACTACCAAAAAAGTGCCACATAAACTAGTGTCGCAAAGTGAAATGATGAAACACAGTCCAACTGGGCTATAAGTGAGTAAGTATAAAATCTAAAATTGGACCGCAAGTAACAACGTCCAAAAGGTGACTGGTGCTGTTCGTTGGTGCAGGCCCGTTCTTCAGAATATATAAAGAACGCAATGTGTCATATCCAGACGTAAATGGTACAGTGGTTCAAACTTGGGCTGCGGTGGATGTGTGGGAATGGGATCCTTAAACGTGCTCTCTAGACTCTCACCTGAAAGCACGCATTCAAGAGCGTGTGTAGAAGATGTCTTGTCTTGTCCTTGCTCCTCGGATCGGATAGTTCCACCGATATCCAATCCGAGGAGCAAGGACAAGACAAGACATCTTCTACACACGCTCTTGAATGCGTGCTTTCAGGTGAGAGTCTAGAGAGCACGTTTAAGGATCCCATTCCCACACATCCACCGTAAATGAATATACATAAAACACAGTCTTAATCAATAAAATACACATTACAATCATACACCAAGTGCTATGAATGTGTAAAATAGTGTAAAAAAGTGTAAAAATAGTGAATAAAATATATCACTACCAAAAAAGTGCCACATAAACTAGTGTCGCAAAGTGAAATGATGAAACACAGTCCAACTGGGCTATAAGTGAGTAAGTATAAAATCTAAAATTGGACCGCAAGTAACAACGTCCAAAAGGTGACTGGTGCTGTTCGTTGGTGCAGGCCCGTTCTTCAGAATATATAAAGAACGCAATGTGTCATATCCAGACGTAAATGGTACAGTGGTTCAAACTTGGGCTGCGGTGGATGTGTGGGAATGGGATCCTTAAACGTGCTCTCTAGACTCTCACCTGAAAGCACGCATTCAAGAGCGTGTGTAGAAGATGTCTTGTCTTGTCCTTGCTCCTCGGATCGGATAGTTCCACCGATATCCAATCCGAGGAGCAAGGACAAGACAAGACATCTTCTACACACGCTCTTGAATGCGTGCTTTCAGGTGAGAGTCTAGAGAGCACGTTTAAGGATCCCATTCCCACACATCCACCGTAAATGAATATACATAAAACACAGTCTTAATCAATAAAATACACATTACAATCATACACCAAGTGCTATGAATGTGTAAAATAGTGTAAAAAAGTGTAAAAATAGTGAATAAAATATATCACTACCAAAAAAGTGCCACATAAACTAGTGTCGCAAAGTGAAATGATGAAACACAGTCCAACTGGGCTATAAGTGAGTAAGTATAAAATCTAAAATTGGACCGCAAGTAACAACGTCCAAAAGGTGACTGGTGCTGTTCGTTGGTGCAGGCCCGTTCTTCAGAATATATAAAGAACGCAATGTGTCATATCCAGACGTAAATGGTACAGTGGTTCAAACTTGGGCTGCGGTGGATGTGTGGGAATGGGATCCTTAAACGTGCTCTCTAGACTCTCACCTGAAAGCACGCATTCAAGAGCGTGTGTAGAAGATGTCTTGTCTTGTCCTTGCTCCTCGGATCGGATAGTTCCACCGATATCCGATCCGAGGAGCAAGGACAAGACAGGACATCTTCTACACACGCTCTTGAATGCGTGCTTTCAGGTGAGAGTCTAGAGAGCACGTTTAAGGATCCCATTCCCACACATCCACCGCAGCCCAAGTTTGAACCACTGTACCATTTACGTCTGGATATGACACATTGCGTTCTTTATATATTCTGAAGAACGGGCCTGCACCAACGAACAGCACCAGTCACCTTTTGGACGTTGTTACTTGCGGTCCAATTTTAGATTTTATACTTACTTACTTATAGCCCAGTTGGACTGTGTTTCATCATTTCACTTTGCGACACTAGTTTATGTGGCACTTTTTTGGTAGTGATATATTTTATTCACTATTTTTACACTTTTTTACACTATTTTACACATTCATAGCACTTGGTGTATGATTGTAACGTGTATTTTATTGATTAAGACTGTGTTTTATGTATATTCATTTATTGCACATGAGCGCGAAATCAATTTTATAATATACTTTTATGGGATTGTGTTGCACCGTCAGATTTTGCAGCTCTTTTAGGAATATTTTCCACATTTGTCACGTTTTATTGGTTTATTCATTGTTATTTAATATATACAGTGGTGTGAAAAAGTGTTTGCCCCCTTCTTCATTTCCTGTTCCTTTGCATGTTTGTCACACTTAAGTGTTTCGGAACATCAAACCAATTTAAACAATAGTCAAGGACAACACAAGTAAACACAAAATGCAATTTGTAAATGAAGGTGTTTATTATTAAAGGTGAAAAAAAATCCAAACCATCATGGCCCTGTGTGAAAAAGTGATTGCCCCCCTTGTTAAAACATACTATAACTGTGGTTGTCCACACCTGAGTTCAATTTCTCTAGCCACACCCAGGCCTGATTATTGCCACACCTGTTCACAATCAAGGCATCACTTAAATAGGAGCTGCTTGACACAGTAAGGTCCACCAGAAGATCCTTAAAAGCTACACATCATGCCGAGACCCAAAGAAATTCAGGAACAATTGAGAAAGAAAGTAATTGAGATCTATCAGTCTGGAAAGGGTTATAAAGCCATTTCCAAAGCTTTGGGAATCCAGCGAACCACAGTGAGAGCCATTATCCACAAATGGCGAAGACATGGAACAGTGGTGAACCTTCCCAGGAGTGGTCGGCCGCCCAAAATTACCCCAAAAGCGCAGCGACGACTCATCCAAGAGGTCACAAAAGACCCCACAACAACGTCCAAGGAACTGCAGGCCTCACTTGCCTCAGTTAAGGTCAGCGTTCATGCCTCCACCATCAGGAAAAGACTGGGCAAAAATGGCCTGCATGGCAGAGTTCCAAGGAGAAAACCACTGCTGAGCAAAAAGAACATCAAAGCTTGTCTCAATTTATCCACAACACATCTTGATGATCCCCAAGACTTTTGGGACAACATTCTGTGGACCGATGAGACAAAAGTGGAACTCTTTGGAAGGTGTGTGTCCAAGTATATCTGGCGTAGAAGGAACACTGCATTTCAGAAAAAGAACATTATACCAACAGTAAAATATGGTGGTGGTAGTGTGATGGTCTGGGGCTGTTTTGCTGCTTCAGGACCTGGAAGACTTGCCGTGATAAAAGGAACTATGAATTCTGCTGTCTACCAATAGATCCTGAAGGAGAATGTCCGACCATCTGTTCGTGTACTCAAGCTGAAACGAACTTGGTTTCTGCAGCAGGACAATGATCCTAAACACACCAGCAAGTCCACCACCGAATGGCTGAAGAAAAACAAAATGAAGACTTTGGAGTGGCCTAGCCAAAGTCCAGACCTGAATCCTATTGAGATGTTGTGGTATGACCTTAAAAAGGCCGTTCATGCTCGAAAACCCTCTAATGTAACTGAATTAGGACAATTCTGCAAAGATGAGTGGGCCAAAATTCCTCCAGGACGCTGTAAAAGCCTCATTGCACGTTATCACAAACGCTTGGTTGCAGTTGTTGCTGCTAAGGGTGGCCCAACCAGTTATTAGGTTTAGGGGGCAATCACTTTTTCACACAGGGCCATGATGGTTTGGATTTTTTTTCACCTTTAATAATAAACACCTTCATTTACAAATTGCATTTTGTGTTTACTTGTGTTGTCCTTGACTATTGTTTAAATTGGTTTGATGTTCCGAAACACTTAAGTGTGACAAACATGCAAAGGAACAGGAAATGAGGAAGGGGGCAAACACTTTTTCACACCACTGTATATTGTTTTATGCATTATTGAGTGTGTGCACAGGATCTAGTTTACCAACAGCGCGAAGGTCACCCACATTTCTATTCTTTAGCATAATTAGTCTAAGCCAAACTGCAGCTTCAGACAAACTTAAATTTACAAAAACAATAGCGTCTGCTCATTAGGAGCAGGGCGCTACAGTTGCAATAGGGTGCTAGGTGGGATGAGGATGACAGAGGGTAGGGTGTTAAGAAGGTTACATTAGGGTGCCAGGTGGGAGGAGGATGAGGATGACAGGGTGTTATCAAGGTTGCAGTGGGGTGCCAGGTGTGATGAGGATGACAGGTGGTAGGGTGTTAGCATGGTTGCAGGGGGTGCCAGGTGTGATGAACATGAGGATGACAGGGGGTAAGGTGTTAGGAAGGTTGCAGTAGGTTTCCAGGTGTGATGAAGATGAGGATGACAGGGGGTAGTGTGTCAGGAAGGTTGCAGTGGGGTGGGAGGAGGATGAGGATGACAGGGGACTAGGTGTTGGCAAGGTTGCAGTGGGATGCCAGGTGTGATGAACATGATGACGGGGGGTAGGGTGTTAGCAAGATTGCAGTAGGGTGCCAGGTGTGATCAGGGTGACAGGGTGTTAGCAAGGTTGCAGTGGGGTGCCATGTGTGATGGACATGAGGATGAGGATGACAGGTGGTAGGGTGTTAGCATGGTTGCAGTGTGGTGCCAGGTGTGATGAACAATATGAGTTTGACAGGGGGTAGGGTGTTAGCAAGGTTGAAGTGGGGTGCCAGGTGGGAGGAGGATGAGGATGACAGGGGGTGGGTAGTGTGTTAGGAAGGTTGCAGTGGGGTGCCAGGTGGGATGAGGATCACGGGGGAGAAAGAGGAAAGGCACAGAAAGAGAGTAAGAAGATCACAAATATGAAAAAAGAGAACAATACATTTTTGTCACAATCTGTATAATTTATGAATTTATAAATTGGGAAATAAAATTTACTTTTAAAAGTTTAGAAACGTCTATTCCCCCATATGCACATCTGCAGGCTGTAACTGATGCCTGAAGAGGTAAAAAAACAACAGTACAGTAGCATGTATAGTGGTGGTATCTCGTTTATGGGAATCACTGCCTCTTGAAATCCACTACAGCCTGTGTCCTCATGCTGTTATGGGAGGCGGATCATTCATCAATCAAGATGTGACATCCCACCCACTGTATTCTTTTTTAATTACTGGGTATGGAGGAGGAGGGAGGGACTGGGCTGTCATTTAGGATCTGTATACACACCCACATGTGTGATGTCAATACCATGTGACTGGAAAAGCTCAACTGAAACAGGAAATGTTCTCTCCAGCAATGTAGACCAAACTGAGCATGTGCAGCAGGACTACTCTGACTGTGTCTTATCTGGACTTGTCTAGAGTGACCTTGCTGGAGGGGGAGGATCTGTGCATACAGAATCAAAGAGCCTTTTTACACAATGCAAGTGATTAATCACTTACGCTCCACAGTGAGTATAACAAGCATGCTATTCTGCATATACAGAGTACAGACTGATTATACTGTTGTGGGTTTAGTAACACTTTAACCCTTTCCTGCCCAACCATGACATTCCTTTAAGGGCTCTGTGACGGAAGGGCGCATGGAACCCAGAATCCCTTGGAAAGGTTGGGAAACCCATGTTTCAGCTCCCCATACACCTCTTATGTCTAAGTCACCCTGTGCCATCCTGGTACAGGGTGAGTGAAAAAATATATCTTGGATTACTTAAAATGTAAGTAAGTAATATTTATCCACAGTATCTCCCAGGATAAATGTAAAGACTATTCTTAGGTTGTTAATCCTGAACAATACACAATCCTTGAAAGAGCTGATTACATTGACCTCCGGAGACGGACTGTCTGGTCACCTAGGCTGCCTTAAGTGCTGTGTTAATTAACATGTTAACCGCTTCAATACAGGGCTTTTAAACACCCTTCCTTACCAGAGCACTTTTTGCGATTCGGCACTGCGTCACTTTAACTAACAATTGCGCGGTCGTGCGACGTTACACCCAAACAAAATTGACGTCCTTTTTTTCCCACAAATAGAGCTTTCTTTTGGTGGTATTTGATCGCCCCTGCGGTTTTTATTTTTTGCGCTATAAACAAAAGAAGAGCGACAATTTTGAAAAAAAACACAATATTTTTTACTTTTTGCTATAATAAATATCCCATTTTTTTAAAAAAAAACAATTTTTTTCCTCAGTTTAGGCCGATACGTATTCTTCTACATATTTTTGGTAAAAAAAATCGCAATAAGCGTATATTGATCGGTTTGCGCAAAAGTTATAGCGTCTACAAAATAGGGGATAGATTTATTGAATTTTTTTTTTTTTTTTTTAACTAGTAATGGCGGCGATTTGCGATTTTTTTTTTTCGTGACTGCGACATTGCGGCGGACACTTCGGACACTTTTGACACATTTTTGGAACCATTCACATTTACACAGCGATCGTTGCTATAAAATTGCAATGATTACTGTGTAAATGTGACTGTCAGGGAAGGGGTTAACACTAGAGGGCGCTGGAGGGGTTAATGTGTGTCCCTAATAGGAGTGATTCTAACTGTAGGGGGAGGGGACTTAAGGGGAGGAGACCGATCATGTGATCCTCTGTACTGGGATCACATGATCGGTCTCCTCCCCGCTGACAGGACGTGGAGCTGTGTGTTTACACACACAGCTCCACGGTCCCGCCCGGTCCCGTTGTTTTAACGGGCAATCGCGGGTGCCCGGCGGACATCGCGGCCGCCGGGCACTCGCACCGGGTCCCGAGCGATGCCCAGGCGGCCGGGAATCCGAGGACGTCATATGACGCCCACCCAGGATGGTAGATCCACCTTGTGGGCGTCATATGACTATGGGCGGGTATTGAACTGGTTAATTATGTAATTGTATTTTAAGTTGTTGCTATAGGGGAGGGGGGAGTATCCATGAGCAGAACTACCTCATTATCTAACCTCTTGTGTTAAAAGTGTATAAGAAGGCTGTATTCTGTCCAATAAATGATTCAAGATTCTACAAGCTATTTTCGGCTAGACTTGTATTCAATGCAGCTATGATAATATATCTCTCTGATAGTCAAATTGGAGGAAGCGGGATATTTTGACGTAAGCACTCAATCGGAGTGTGGGATCGGATCCATCACAGGCTCTTTCACATGGACGTGTCTGTGTACAGAGCCCGCTCTGCTCAGCGGGAGATCGCTCCGTCAATCCCCTCTGAGCAGGCAGATGACCATGGTGTTAACACTGGTATCATCCACAATAAAGTTTCTTGTGGATGATACCAGTGATGTGTGACCCTCTTTTTCAAATTTGCATCACCTGCTACAGAAGTGTGAGTGTGCTCCATGCCGGTCTGCACCTGCCCTTTACAGCACTGCAATGGTTACATACCATGGCAGGTGGAGCTGTAAACTTTGGATATGCTGACCAATTACATGTCACTTTACAGAGGTATAGGGACCATAAACTACAATCATATAACCCCAAAATGTCCAAGAAAAGAAAAGTTGATGCAGACGGAAGGCAATTTTATGAGAGATGGGAAAGTGAATACACGTTTGTGCTTAATGGAGAGAAGCCGGTGCATTGCCATAGAATGAGATTTGCCATAGAATGAGATGCTCCGCCACCATCACATCCTATTGGCTCACAATCAGTCTCACTTTGGCTATCACAGGGAGAGGATCTCCTCCCTGTGATAGCTGGAGCTGCACGGAGCATCCGACGGCAAATCTCATTCTATGGCAATGCACCGGTCCGGGTGTGGGATGAATATATTATAGGGCGGAGAAGGAAGGAAGGGGGGTGGGGGCTGCAGAGGAATAATATACAATTGCAGGCACTATACTATTGTATGTGCACTACATGAGACGTTACTGAGTGACACATACATGTAGGGGAAGAGTACAACATAGGAAGTTGTAGTGAGTACATAGAAGTGATTTAATACACGGAGCGCAGTGCCGAGTATACATGGTGCAGTCACACACACAGCTCGCTCCCTCTCAGGTGAAGGGCGGAGGAACACGGTGTGCGCTGCGCCCGCCGCTCATTGTCAGGATTGGAGAGCCGGTGCATTGCCATAGAATGAGATTTGCCGTTGGATGCTCTGTGCAGCTCCAGCTATCACAGGGAGGAGATCCTCTCCCTGTGATAGCCAAAGTGAGACTGATTGTGAGCCAATAGGATGTGATGGAGGCGGAGCATCTCATTCTATGGCAAATCTCATTCTATGGCAATGCACCGGTATGTCTTACTTGCTACGAGGCAGTGGCAGTGATGAAGGAATACAATTCACGCCGGCACTTTGAGACCAAACACGGAGCCAAATATGCTAACCTTAGCCACAAAGAAAAGCAACAAAAGGTCAAAGAATGAAAAGTCAGCCTGCATTCTCAACTGAATATTTTTGCAAAAACTAGAGCAAAAAATGTTGCAGCAGTGAAAGTCAGCTTTCTTGTGGCTGAAGAAATTGCACGAGCTTCAAAATGCTTTTCAGAAGGTACATTTGTAAAACAGTTATGCTGAAGGTATATGAACAGGTGTGCCCTGAGCAATGACAGGCTTTTAACAATGCTTAGCGTGGAATCTTACTACACAGCTGGCTGAAGAAACATTCAGTTATCTGGCGTTTTTATTAGCTATTGACGAAAGCACTGACAATACTAATACAGCTCATCTAGCCATTTTTATAAGAGGTGTGAAGGAAGACTTGTCTATCAGTGAGGAGCTCTCGGATGTGGTCGCCATGCAAGGAACAATGACTGGGAGGGATATCTTCAATGCGGTGGAGGAAACTGGCTTGGTTGAACTGTTGAAAGAGAAGATGAAAAAAGTAACTGCCCAATGCCACTGATAACTTACCACTGCATTACCCACCAAGAAGCTCTGTGTGGAACTGGATAACATAATGTCCACAGACATGAAAACAGTGACCTTTCTTCGTGCACGGGGGCTAAATCATCGTCAGTTCCAACAATTTTTGAAGGAGGTGGGCATGGAACATACAGATGTGCCATACCATACAGAAGTAATGTGGTTGAGTAGGAGCACCATTCTCAAGCAATTTTTTTGTGCTTTTGGAAGAAATTACTGTATATACTCGAGTTTAAGCCGAGTTTTTCAGCACATCTAACCACTTAAGCCCCGGACCAATTTGCAGCCAAAGGACCAGGCCCCTTTTTGCGATTCGGCACTGCGTCGCTTTAACTGACAATTGCGCGGTCGTGCAACGTGGCTCTCAAACAAAATTGGCATCCTTTTTTTCCCACAAATAGAGCTTTTTTTTTTGGTGGTACTTGATCGCTCCTGCGGTTTTTATTTTTTGCGCTATAAACAAAAATGGAGCGACAATTTTAAAAAAAATTCAATATTTTTTACTTTTTGCTATAATAAATATCCCCAAAAAATATATAAAAAAACGTTTTTTTTCCTCAGTTTAGGCCGATACGTATTCTTCTACATATTTTTGCAATTAGCGATTATTGATTGGTTTGCGCAAAAGTTATAGCGTTTACAAAATAGGGGATAGTTTTATAGCATTTTTATTAATATTTTTTTTTTTACTAGTAATGGCGGCGATCAGCGATTTTTATTGTGACTGCAAATGCGAATTATACATTTTTAGGGACTATTGTCATTTATACAGAAATCAGTGCTATTTAAATGCACTGATTCCTATGTAAATGACAGTGGCAGTGAAGGAGATAACCACTAGGGGGCGGGGAGGAGTTAGTGTGACGTGAGTGTGTTTTTTTTTCACAGTAGGGGGCGTGGCTGACGTCTGACGTCACTGATCGGCTTTCCGATGACAGGGAACAGCCGATCAGTGACAGGCAGTGTAGGAAGCGCGGGGAGAGGTTTGTTTACACAGACCTCTCCCCGTTCTTCTGCTCTGTGACCCGATCGCGGGACACCAGCAACGATCGGGTTCGCTGGCCCCGCGGTCACGGAGCTCCCGACCGGGTCGCGAGCGCGCCGCCGGTGGTGCGCACGCGACCCCACTGGCTAGGCAATTAAAGGGGATGTACCTGTACGTGCTTTTGCCTAGCCGTGTCATTCTGCCGACGTAAATGTGCAGGAGGCGGTTGGGAAGCGGTTAGTGGTGCTGAAACACTTTTCTGCAGCAGAAAATTAAATTTTCCTACCGACTTTGGGGCCCCGTATCTCGGGGCCACTTGGTGCTAGGAACACAAAATTTGGTGTGCAAATCCAGTGGATCCTGCACCACAACATATCCTGGGGTTCCTAGCACCAAGTGGCCCCAATATACGTGGCCCCAAAGTCTGGATCAGAAAATGTCATTCTCTGCTGCAGAAAAGTGCTTGTCATTTTCCGAACCGACTTTGGGGCCCCGTATCTCGGGGCCACTTAGTGCTAGGAACCCCAGCTTGGATATGTTGTGGTGCAGGTTCCACTGGGTTTGCACACCAATTTTGGGTTCCTAGCACCAAGTGGCCCTAAGATACGGGGCCCCAAATTCGGTCAATTGTGTCCATTTGCAGCAATGTAATTTACATTACACGGCATCCTGCACTTCTGGACCCCTTTACATTACACAGCCTTTGCACCTCTGGAACCCTTTACATTACACAGCACCCTGCACCCCTTTACATTACACATCACCTCTGGACCCCTTTACATTACACAGCACCCTGCACCCCTTTACAATACACAGCACCCTGTACCCCTTTACAATACACAGCACCCTGCACCTCTGGACCCCTTTACATTACACAGCACCCTGCACCTCTGGACCCCTTTACATTACACAGACCCCTGCACCTCTGTACCCCTTTACATTACACAGCCCTTTCACCTCTGGACCCCTTTACATTACACAGCACCCTGCACCCCTTTACATTACACATCACCTCTGTACCCCTTTACGTTACACAGCACCCTGCACCCCTTTACAATACACAGCACACTGTACCTCTAGACCCCTTTACGTTACACAGCACCCTGCACTTCTGAACCCCTTTACACTACACAGCACCCTGCACCTCTGGACCCCTTTACATTACACAGCATCCTGCACCTCTGGACCCCTTTACATTACACAGACCCCCCTGCACCGCTGTACCCATTTACATTACACAGCCCTTGCACCTCTGGACCCCTTTACATTACACAGCACCCTGCACCCCTTTACATTACACAGCACCCTGCACCTCTAGACCCCTTTACATTACACAGCCCCCCCCCACATCTCTGGACACCTGTATGTTACACAGACACCCCCCTAACAGCTCTGGACCCCCTGCATGTTACACAGACCCGCCTACAGTGCTGCGCTACTTGGAAATCCGCAATGTCTCTGCTTCAATCGTGGAGGGGGCCGGCGGGCGCCGGCCTGACACCCCCCCCAGTGTGTGGCACCCGGTGCAGACCGCCCCCACTTAGTACGCTACTGAATAGAACTTCAGTGCAACAGTAGCCTGAGAGCAAAGTTCCAGGATGCTGCAGTTGGTGGCTTTTACCGTCTCCCCCCCCCCCCCTGCTTCGATGCCACAGCTCCAACTTCAAGTTTCCTGTGTTCTGTCCATGTTTGGGAGCACCTACCTACATGAATCTGAACAAGACTAAGGTCAGATCACGCATCACTGATAACCTCCATGCTGTTTTGCAGATTGCTACAGCACAAGACCTAAAGCCAGACATCGACAGGCTGACCTCAGGAAAACGCTGTCAGACATCCAGTCAGAAAAGTTAAAGAAAGTTAATGCCTTGTGTTTGCCATATGTGTAATAAACAGTGCCTGGCAATATTTGTATGTTTAAATTTTTTTAAAAAATGACTTACCAAAATGAGTTTTTCAATAAATTGTACAATAATTGTACATTTGAATATCTGCTTGCTATTATTCTTCCTAGGCTTCTGTTTTCAAATATAGTTATTACTTAAATTATTAATAAAACCAGTAGTAATTGAATGCAGAGACAATTATTTATGATAATAAAGAGTAAATACATAGTCCTACAGATACAACCGGCTCTTTAAGGGCAACCATACTGCTGATGCGGCCCCCAATGAATTTGCATTTGACACCCCTGGTCTAAATCTTTTATTCTTATCTGATATTCGCTAATCAAGAGGGACATCATCCCCTTCAAGCAGGTGGAGCGATTGTTTGCCCATTCATCTTTAAATGCTGTCTCCATATGGCCTAGAGTTGGGAAGATTTGTATTCGTAGACCAAAAGGGTTAATCTTTGCTTTTATATACTGCTCAAAAGGAGTGTAAGGGATGATTTATTTTCCAAAAGCTTCCTTAAATTAAAGAATAGAGATGAAAGTTCTGTATCCTTCTGCTCATTTTGTGCAAAATCCTTGTAAAACCCGGACATGGTAATGTCCCATTATGACCCATATAATTGGTCATAATGATTGCTTGGCTTAAAAAAGATCCCCAGTTGAATTGGACTAGAAAAAGCATGGGATAGTTATGTATATAGGATAGTTCAATACTAGTGGGGTATAGGAACACCGTCACGTGACTTCACCGATGAAGTCACGTGACGGTGACGACACGCGTTGGATACACGGACACCAGAAGTGACGTCCTGGCCGCGAGCTCGCCGCTCGTTACACCTATTACACTTTATATGAATTTTAATGTGAGTACCTTACTTTATGTTTTAAACATTAAAACGCTTATATCGAAATACTACACAATAGAAGCTCCTTATTTCCTCCCTATACCACCATGGCTGTTGAATGCTGAGCGTTGCCTGGTCTAATCCCGTGAGCAGGTATCCAGAGTTACCACCATATAGGCTTCATACACTTATGGAAGGGCTGAGGAAGAATGAATAGGAGACCCACAATTTTCCCCCTGGAGTGATCATTTATCTCCCTGTTTTCTACATATGCTGCTTACCTTACAGCCAGGGCCGGTACAAGGCAGGGGCGGACGGGGCACGTGCCCTGGGCGCTACCATTTTCTAAAGGCGGGGGGGCGCGCCGCAGCCTGCAGTTTAAATTGTGTAATGGGCCGGCCGCCGCCCGCCAGTACATTTAATTGCTGTGCCAGTGTGTGCCGCCGGCGCCGAGTGCGCTCCGCTTCTGCTGTATCCTCCCTTGTCCCTTCTTTCTGCTTGAGTTCCCCCCCCCCCCCGCGGAGGAGTCACTTAGTACATGCCAGCGCGGCAGCGCCAGCGGCGTGACGTCACTCACCAGGTGGGAGGACTCAGAGGAGAGGAGCGCAGGGAGCTCTGTAGCCTTGGCGCGCTGTGAGCCTGTGACCCGGAGCAAGGAGCTGCTGCCACCTGCCTGCCTGGCTAGTTAGAACGAAACTGCTAGAAGAATAGAGATAAGAAGAAGAGGAGAGATAAGAGGAGAGATAAGAAGAAGAGAGAAGAGAAGAAGAGAGAAGAGAAGAAGAGAGAAGAGAGAAGACAAGAAGAGAAGACTTGAATTTACAGCCAATGTGTCCATAGGTACTTTTTTTATTTTTTTTTACGAGACAGACAAGACAGACAGACAAGAGACATGACACACACTTGCTTAGGCCCCTTTCACACTGGGGCGGGAGCCGCAGTGACGGTAAAGCAGCGCTATATTTAGCGCTGCTTTACCGTTGTTTTGCCCGCGGGTTTCGGCCGCTCGCGGTGCGGTTTTACCCCCTGCGAGCGGCCGAAAAAGGGTTAATATCCCCCGCAGAGCTCCGCCGTGGCGGCGCTTTGCGGCGGTATTGCCGCGGTTTTACCGCGGTGTCCCATTTAAATGAATGGGAAGGAGCGGTATAGGAGCGGTGAACACACCGCTCCTATACCGCTCCAAAGATGCTGCTAGCAGGACTTTTTTTGCCGTCCTGCTAGCGCACCGCTCCAGTGTGAAAGCCGCCGGCTTTCACACTGGAGTGAATGGGGCCGTTTTTTTCAGGCGGTGTACAGGCGCTATTTTTAGCGCTGTACCGCCTGAAACCGCCCCAGTGTGAAAGGGGCCTTAATATGCCTCTCCACTTTTTTAATTTATGTAAATTGTAAAATGTTAATTTCTGAAAATATATGTGCAAAGTGTTCAGTGGTTGTGGCGGAATG
This sequence comes from Lithobates sylvaticus, assembly GCA_028564925.1. NCBI lineage: Eukaryota > Metazoa > Chordata > Amphibia > Anura > Ranidae > Lithobates > Lithobates sylvaticus. Next base: position 373,267,325 of record CM053028.1, on the reverse strand, counting down.
TACAGTACAGGACTAAGAAATCTTAACTGGTTGCTGACCGCTGGCTGTCAATTGACGGCCAGGCGGTGCAGCTCTCGTGGCGGGAGGGCGTCATATGACGTCCTCCCCTTCCTGGCCCACCAGGGGGCGCGCGCGTGCCCGCCGTGTTACTGGGGACTCAATGCGCATGCCCGGCGGCTGCAATGTCCGCTGGGCACTCGCGATTGCCCGGTAACACAGCAGGACCGTGGATCTGTGTATGTAAACACACAGATCCACGTCCTGTCAGAGAAGAGGAGACCGATGGTGTGTTCCCAGTACAGAGGAACACCGATTGGTCTCCTCCCCTTGTGAGTCCCCTCCCCCTACAGTTAGAATCACTCCCAGGGAACATATTAACCCCTTCAGTGACCCCTAGTGTTAACCCCTTCCCTGCCAGTCACATTTATACAGTAATCAATGCTTTTTCATAGCACGGATCGCTATATAAATGTGAATGGTCCCAAAAATGTGTCAAAAGTGTCCGATATGTCCGCCGCAATATCGCAGTCAGGATAAAAATTGCAGATCACCGCCATTGCTAGTAAAAAACAAAATTTGAAACGACATTGATTCTTTATTAAAAACGGGGGGGGGGGGGGCGCACTTTGTCATCTTCGCCCTGGGCACCAAATGGCCTTGTCCCAGCACTGCTTACAGCAGTAAGGTAAGAAGTTAGTACACCTACAGTGACACTAGCACTGAAGACCCACAGCACCTTAACCACAGTGCCACTATATTCAAGATATTCAGCACTTTCAGATTTGCACACTGCACCTGTATATTGCTGGAAACCCTGGACCAGAATTCCAGCTGCACCATTTTGCACCACTTTGCACATGTGCTTATGGACTATTATTTTTGAATGTGTGTTTTTATTCCATAAATTTAGTTTTTATTCCATTTGAATATAGTTTTCATTCCATTTATTTGTTTACCATTCAGATCATCACCTTTACTGTTATGGGATGTTTTAGCAACTATTGCACTACAGTCACTTTATAATTTTATATTTGCATACTACTGCTTCACTGATTAGTTGTAGCAGTGGACGCACATCAGTCACTGTATTTTGCACATCATTCGCAGTGTTTGTCACAATTTTTTTCTCTCTTTATTACCACCTGTACAGTATTTATGTGACATCATGTCTATTTATACTTATGAGCTGTTCATTTTGCACACTATTTACAGTGACATTCTCAACATTTATACGCATATACATTTGGGAGCGCAACACCACCTATTGATTTTTCTGCTTATGTAAAATTAACTGTTTCCACCTCAATTCCAGGTTGGCCAGTGAATGGGGGAAGTACAGGTGCTGCAGAAGTGGTGGGCTCTCAATTAGGATTGGCATATTCTGCAGAAAGGGCGCTATGGGGTCGACGGGCCTGTGTATGTCTTCTTGGTGGCTGTAGGACACTACTTGTGCTAGCCACTGCACTTATGGGACTCACCACGTCACAACGTAATACTGCAGTGCTGGATGTACGACCAGGGTGTACTAGGCCGCTGGTGCTTGCCAGTTCACCAGAAGGATGAGCAGCACTAGTACTGGCTCTCTCCATATGAGAGCCCTGCGGTTCTTACACCTCAACAACAGAAGAACAGGTTCAGGTATGCCTGACCTTAGCAGGGACCACTACTCTGTCATCAGAGCTATCTGTCAGGGTGCCGCTGCTGTTTACCGGTTCGTATTCTGAGCCTGAATCTGACAGATGGGTGACTTCCTCTTCACTCTCATCTGTCATGTTCAGAAACGTGTAGGCTTCTGCAATAGTGTACCTCTGTTTGGACATGTTGGCCTTTAAATTTACAGGTACAACTAGTGCGACTCACAGGCAAAGAGAGAAACTGGTTGTCAGCGACTGCTTCAATCACTACCAAAAAAACTGTTAGCATTTGCTGGGATTAGGCCTGACTCTGCAAATGCTGCAGTTATGTGTGTTGTGTTTTGTAAGTGACAGTAATCGATTGATACTGCCGTTGGGTGGGCTGGACTGGGCTGGGCAGAGGGGCTAAAGACAGGTGCTAGTAGGTATCTGGGCTGATCCCGCTAACGCTACGTTTTTGGGAACTCTAAACTATTGGGGATGCTAATATAGATCTGATCAGATCAAAGATATTAATCTGTTCAGACACTATACTACTTAGGGAGGTGTATGGTGCGTGCATGGGTGTTAGCGCTTCTGGCACTAATCTGACGCTGCCTGGGGCTGACCCTAACTGACACTAAAACTGATGTCACCCGCCAGGTGATCAGGGGGTTAAACATTTATTAGGTAATATACGGCGGGTACCCTGACGCTATAAAAAAATAACTAACTAACCAGCATCACCCGTGACACTAATACAGTGATCACTGGTGACAGGGGGTGAAAGGTTTAACTAGGGGGCAATCAGGGGGTTAAAACCTTTATTACGTAATATATAGGGGTACCCTGATGCTATAAAAACCTGACGGCGAAACTAACCAACTAACTGGCTAACTAGCGTCACCCGGGACACTAATACGGCGATCAGAAAATAGATCTACTAGTGACACTGGTGACAGGGGGTGAAAAGGTTAACTGGGGGGGCTATCAAGGGGTTAAACCTTCATTAGAGGGGTTTAGGGGGCACCCTAGACCTACCTGGGCCTACTACTAGCTGCCCTAATGCTGATTAGTGTCACAAGTGACAACAATGAAGTGATCAGTAAAAAATCTGAAAACTGCAATTGGTGACACAGTAACAGGGAGTGAAGGGGTTAACTGGGGGGCGACCGGGGGTGAAATATGTGCCTACGTGTACTGTGTCAGTGTAGTGTTGGCGCAACTCACTTTTAGATGTCCTCTCTCCGTGCTCTGGGACCGAAAAGAATTCCAGGACGGGAGGTGACATCACTTCTTCTGCCTGTGTTTACATTACACAGGCAGAGGAGGCATTTCATTGGTCAGAACCGATCAGCACAGAAATCATTGGCCTGGACCTGAAGACTGATCGGTTCTGCAATGAATACGATCACCGCGGGCACGACGGGGGCATGAGCGACTAAAGGGTATGTGGTTTTGCGCACCGTGCCATTCTGCCAAGGTATATTGGTGTGAGCCAGTCGGGAACCGGTAAACAAAATTACGTGATCGCTATTTTAGTGTTGTCATAGTGAACATGTGACTTTATTGAAATCATCCTAATGGCTGTGACCAATGAGCACTTCTCTACTCAACGTGCCCCCACCATTGCATCAACGTAACACATGAAGCAAAAGCTTGCTCTCGGTCATGGATGTAGAGCTTTTTTATGTTCGTTATATATTATTATTACTATCATTATTATCATTTGTTTATGCCATTTGATTAGTTAAGATTCACAGTTTTTCTTTAAGTGGATTTCTACAGGTTTTACTATAGTTACTCTTATTTTGAGGATCTATTTCCTTCGCAATTGACCCAATTTTGCTGTTATGTTAAAACTGAAAAAAGACTGTTTCCAGACCAGAAGAGGTATAAAGGTGAAGTGCAAGATATACAGAATTGTGTTCTTACACTAAAAGATTCCTACTACTGACTAACCCAAATTGAAAACCAGAAACTGCCGTTTAAATTTATTTCTTAGGTGCATTTGGAAGAAATAAATGTGTCCTATTGAAAGCACCATTAAGTGCCTACCTGCAGGGAACACATGCAGTATAGATATCTTTCTAACTGAATCTTTTTTTAAACTTTCCAGCCCGCCCTCTCTCCTATTATGTTTGAAATGTTTAGCAGTATTATTTCTTAGGGTCAGCTGCCTGGAGACATGAAAAACTACACTCATCTCTGTCCTTTCAAGTAGGATAAAAGAGCGTTTTTTTGCCTGTACAATCTCTCTGTAGAATGTAATGTATATAATAGTGTCAGAGGTAGCATCTTGCATACTAATCAAGGATAGAAGACCTGTAATATTGTCAGCAGTCATTGTTTTTCCCTATCGTGTGCATTATCCATGTCAGTTAAAACTTGAGTTTTATAGCACAAGCACAAAATTGTCTTTCTTTCTCGTCCATTAAGGTACAGTGACGTCTTTAAACTTCAGGTTATTCTGTCCTACAATAGTACCGGACACTGGCAAACATAAAAACTGTAGGCCGTCAACCCAGGATAACCCTCCTCTATAATAAGCATGCCACAGTATTTTATTAGGGTCCTAGGAGGATGGAAACTCTACTAAGGATTAACCTTTTTTTTTTTCTAACAATTTTTTTCCCTTCATTTTTTTTCTTCGATCAATACTCTTCTCTATATCTCTGCAGGGAAGTTCTCTTCCTATTAGCAGCTATGACAGTAGCTTTTGGACTGGACCACATTCGGACTCCGCTGGACTGGACATTGCGTGGCTAGCCTAGAAGTGATCTTTAGGCATTAGGTTTCACATGGAGCACTTTTCTAACTCTGTTCAGAGCCACTGGCATTGCACTTGTGTTTGCCCTGTCTCCTAAGACTTAGGCCGCATCCACACGAAGGGACAATCCCGCGGGATTATCCGCTGGACTGAAGTCCAGCGGATAATCCCCTCGTGTGTAGGCCCCGGCGGACTTTTTGGCGCCAAAGTCCGGCGGACTTTTTGGCGCCAAAGTTTTAAGTTTGGTTTTAAAATTATCCGCTGGACTTGGCAGTCCGGCGGACAATCCCGCCGTTAGTAGGCAAGTCCGCGGGACTTTTGAAATTAACGGACTTGCCGCTCATCGGCAAGTCCGTTCATTTAGCACGTGACTTCAGGTTACGTAGCTAGCGTAGGCAGTAAATGCCGCCGTGCTAGCTCAGTAAACTGGCATGGATTTAAAGGGACTCCCCATGCCGAATCCATGTCAGACCCTCATCCGAGCACGCAGCCTGGCAGGCCAGGAAAGGGGTGGGGACGAAGGAGCGCCCCCCCCCCCTCCTGAGCCGTACCAGGCCGCGTGCCCTCAACATGGGGGGTGCCCTGGGGAAAGGGGGGCCGTGCGGCCCCCCCACCCCAAAGCACCTTGTCCCCATGTTGATGAGGACAAGGGCCTCTTCCCGACAACCCTGGCCGTTGGTTGTCGGGGTCTGCGGGCGGGGGCTTATCGGAATCTGGGAGCCCCCTTTAATAAGGGGGCCCCCAGATACCGGCCCCCACCCTATGTGAATGAGTATGGGGTACGATGTACCCCTACCCATTCACCTAAGGTGTAAAATGTAAAGTACAAAAACACACACACTTTTGAAAAAATAGTTTATTGCACTGCTCCGGGGGTCTTCTTCCGTCTTGGGGGTCTTCACGCCGGACTCCTCCGCTCTCTTCTGCTCTTTTACCTAGCTCTTTCACGAGCGGAGGAGTCCGGCTACCTTCTTCGTCGTCGCCGCCGTCGTCTGGGGGTCTCGATCCGCCTTCGGGGGTCTTCCGGGGGTCTCTTCTGTTCTTGCGGCGGTCTTCGTCTTCCGCGCCGCCGGCGCCTTCTTCTTCTTCTTGTCCTTCTTCTTGTTCTTCTTCTTCTTCCGATGTTGACCCGATGCTCTCTCTGCCCGGAATGGCAGAGGCGCGCTGCGCTGGGACTTATATAGGGACATGGGGACAGGGTCACATGCTCATGTCACATGGTGACCCCGCCCCCTTGTGTTGTCACAGTCCCGGAGGATGCTGGGACTGTGACATCACAAGGGGGCAGGGTCACCATGTGACATGAGCATGTGACCCTGTCCCCTTGTCCCTATATAAGTGCCAGCACAGCGCGGCTCTGGCATTCCGGCCAGAGGGAGCGACGTGTCAACATCGGAAGAAGAAGAAGAAGAAGAAGGCGGCACCGGCGGCGCGGAAGACGACGACCGCCGCAAGAACAGAAGAGACCCCGGAAGACCCCCGAAGGCGGATCGAGACCCCCAGACGACGGCGGCGACGACGAAGAAGGTAGTCGGACTCCTCTGCTCGTGAAAGAGCTAGGTAAAAGAGCAGAAGAGAGCGGAGGAGTCCGGCGAGAAGACCCCCAAGACGGAAGAAGACCCCCGGAGCAGTGCAATAAAATATTTTTTCAAAAGTGTGTCCAGAGAGAGCGACATGTCAACATCGGAAGAAGAAGAAGAAGAAGAAGAGGCGCCGGCGGCGCGGAAAACGACGACCACCGCAAGAACAGAAGAGACCCCGGAAGACCCCCGAAGGCGGATCGAGACCCCCAGACGACGGCGGCGACGACGAAGAAGGTAGATGGCGGAGGAGTCCGGCGAGAAGACCCCCAAGACGGAAGAAGACCCCCGGAGCAGTGCAATAAAATATTTTTTCAAAAGTGTGTCTTTTTTTACTTTACATTTTACACCTTAGGTGAATGGGTATGGGGTACATCGTACCCCATACTCATTCACATAGGGTGGGGGGCCGGGATCTGAGGGCCCCCTTATAAAAGGTGGCTCCCAGATTCCGATAAGCCCCCGCCCGCAGACCCCGACAACCAACGGCCAGGGTTGTCCATCAACATGGGGACAAGGTGCTTTGGGGTGGGGGGGCCGCACGGCCCCCCTTTCCCCAGGGCACCCCCCATGTTGAGGGCACACGGCCTGGTACGGCTCAGGAGGGGGGGGCGCTCGTTCGTCCCCACCCCTTTCCTGGCCGGCCGGGCTGCGTGCTCGGATAAGGGTCTGAGATGGATTTGGGGGGGACCCCCACGCCGTTTTTCGGCGTGGGGATTCCCTTTAAATCCATGCCAGGTGACGGAGCTAGCGCGCCGGCATTTACTGCCTACGCTAGCTACGTAACCTGAAGTCACGTGCTAAATGAACGGACTTGCCGATGAGCGGCAAGTCCGTTCATTTAAAAAGTCCGGCGGACTAGCCTACTAACGGCGGGATTGTCCGCCGGACTGCCAAGTCCAGCGGATAATTTTAAAACCAAACTTAAAACTTTGGTCCGCCGGACTTTGGCGCCAAAAAGTCTGCCGACGCCCACACACGAGGGGATTGTCCGCTGGACTTGAGTCCAGAGGATAATCCCGCGGGATTGTCCCTTCGTGTGTACGCGGCATTAGCTGTCCATGTTTTGTGAGTACTTAAGGCTTGCCTCTCACCCTGAGCTTGCATGCTTCTGATTTGCTTTGCAGTCACAACATGTCTAATTCAAGACATGGGGGGGGGGTTAACAGTCCTACCAAACTGGGTGCCTCCAGCTCACTTCACTTTTTATCAATATGTCAATGACTGCTTGTAGTGTGCCCACTTTTTTATTTTTTTTTATGTATGCAGCCTGTAATCATGTTGTCCTCTGCTGTTAGAGTCTCTAGCATCATTGAAGTCCTTTTTGACTCTGCTGAGTGTAGCTGGGTCCTCTGTCCTATCTACTGCAGTTTTTGCTACGGTCATGCAGGACTTTTCAACACTCCCCCAGTTTTTTGCTGAATTTTATTGAACAGACTATAAAATCACTCCTACACCCAGACTCCCAGACCCTATGACTGATTTACTTACATTCTTATTGCCTTCTGAGCCATCAGCTGCAGAAACTCTGATTCTATATCAAATCCCTGTCAGAGATGGGTGTGAAAATTTCAGATGTGATGGCTTACTGGAAGCCTCAAGCCATGTTTCTCTCAGGGCAATTAGGCTAAATGTATGAAATGGGAAACAGACTTGAAAATAGTGTTGGATCCCCATGCTCATATAGGGACACTGCCTCTTCAGACTGGCCTTATCTGTTCTCATCAAAGAGGATACTGGTGGTAGGAATACTAATTTTTCCCAGTGGAAGAAGCCTAATGAGCAGATTGCAAAGTTGCTTCTCTCTCTTACTGTCAAGAAACATCCTGTTCATTTCTCTGCATCCCTTACTTGAACATAGAGATCCACCAGCTTGTCTTCAAGTCCACCCAAAAGGTCTGTCATTAAATTCTGACAAATCCTCCTCCACATGAAGGTTTGCCCCACAATCCAGATGCCTGGGTGCAGGAGGTGGTGTGGCAGGGCTACAAACTTGAGTTTTTTTCCCTGCCCCTCCTAAAAAAATCGACAGCTGTTTCACGCACACAGGCATTATCAGGAGTATAAAATTCAATTGGTGAAATAGTAAGCTTGCAATTACATGAAGCACCCCCAATCTGAAACAGTGTGGTGGCCAGGACCTCAGACATTGTATAGTAATAAACCTCTACAGCTGTTTCGCACATACACGCATCATCAGGAGTATAAAATGTATACATACATAAATGTGTGTGTGCGTGAAACAGCTGTAGAGGTTTATTATTATACAACGCCCCAAGGTCCTGGCCACCACTCTTTTTCAGATTGGGGGTGCTTCATGTAATTGCAAGCTTACTATTTCACACATGATGTTTTGCATTTGAGGTCTTGCTGCCATTATCCCTGGTTGGATTGGCATTTTTTTATGTAAGTGCTATAGGCACAATTGTGTTATATGTTTGTTTTTACGCTGGTTCACCAATAAATTCTGCACTATAAGATTTTTTTTCTTTGTCATTGGTAACTTATTACTACAGATGGGATATGCTGATTGCTGAGCTGTTTTACCATAAGAAATAAAACTCCCTGGCCATGATCCATGCACTTGTATACATTCTGAAGAGGGTCCTGTGATTCAGATAGATGGGATGAGTGTGAGCTAATGATGACTACATACCTCTGATGACCTAGATCTTATCATACGTGATTTTTGCTGTTTTATTCATTAGACAGCAACTATCTGGTGAGTGCATTTTTCTGACATGGTGGAGATCACACTGAGTGATTGAAGCACTAGAAGAGGGAGATCACCTGAATCATATCACTTGATATTTCTTCATAAGAACTATTCTATGTTTGATTCTTTTGAATATTTTCAATATTGGACTCACTATCATAACACTTCAGGTGTTTTGGGTTTTTTGATAATGTGCTGAGCACTGCAATTTCTATTTGTTATTATAAATGGAACTAACCAGATCTGTAATTGCCAACCTTTATCAGGGAGACCTTCTAGCTCCTTAAGACATTAAAGATTCTTACTTGCAAGTCCACATCCTTGCAGCACATCAGCACTTTCTAAAGCCCCATACACACGCGCGGATTATCCGAGGACCAGGTCCGTCGGACCATGTCCGTCATACTTTGTCTGATGTTGGTTTTGCGTACACACGGTCAGACAAAGTTGTCGGAAAATCCGATCATTCTGAACGTGGTGACGTTTGTTGCCTACGACGGGACTACGTAGAGGCTAGTAGCCAATAGCTTTGGTCTTGTAATGTGATCTGAGCATGCGTAGCACTTTGTCCGGTCGGACAACCGTACACACGATCAGATTTGGTGTGATCGGACCGTGTTGTCGGCAAATCTATCCAGCAGGAGATAGGACTTTGTCCGTCGGACAATCCGACGTACACTGTCCGATGGTGCATACACACGGTCTGATTTTTCAAAAACATTGTCCGATCGGACAGAATCCATGCAAAAATCCGACCGTGTGTATGGGGCTTAAGGCCGCGTACACACAAGCGGACTTTCCCGTGGGATTGTCCGCCAGACTAGAGTCCGCCAGACAATCCGCCCATGTGTGGGCTCCGGCGGACTTTTTCCTCCCAAAAGTCCGGCGGACTAAGTTTTAGGTTTAGACTTAAAATTGTCCTCTGGACTCGGCAGTCCGGCGGACAATCCCATCGTCTGTGTACTAGTCCGCGGGACTTTTAAAATGAACAGACTTGCCTCGCACACGGAGGAAAGTCCGTTCATTTAGAACGTAACTCCAGGTAGACGGGAATAGCCCCGTCACCTGGTATGATTTAAAGGGGAATCCCTACGCCGAAAAAACGCGTGGGGGTCCCCCCCAAATCCATCTCAGACCATTATCCGAGCACGCAGCCGGCCCCACCTCCTGAGCCGTACCAGGCCGCATGCCCTCAACATGGGGGGTGCCCTGGGGAAAGGGGGGCCCTGCGGCCCCCCCACCCCAAAGCACCTTGTCCCCATGTTGATGAGGACAAGGGCCTCTTCCCGACAACCCTGGTCGTTGGTTGTCGGGGTCTGCGGGCGGGGGGCTTATCGGAATCTGGTAGCCCCCTTTAATAAGGGGGCCACCAGATACCGGCCCCCCACCCTATGTGAATGTGTATGGGGTACGAGGTACCCCTACCCATTCGCCTAAGGAAAAAAAGTGTAAATAAAAAAAAAAACGACACAATTTTTTAAAATACTTTATTGCACAGCTCCAGAAATCTTCTTCCGTCTTGGGGGGTCTTCTCGCCGGACTCCTCCACTATCGTCTGCTCTTTTACTAGCTCTTTCACTAGCGGGGGGGCCCGGCTTTCTTCTTCGTCGCCGCTGCCGTCTGGGGGTCTTGTTCCGACTTCGGGGGTCTCTTCTGTTCTTCTTGCTATTGGCCGGGCTTCTGTTGCCGTCGCTGTCGTTGCCGCCGCCTTATGCTTCTGCTTCTTGTTCTTCTTTCTTCTTCCGATGTTGACACGACGCTCTCTCTGGCCGTGATGGCAGAGACACGCTGTGATGTGACTTATATAGGGACAAGGGCCGAGTCACATGCTCATGTCACATGGTGACCCCGCCCCCTTATGATGTCACAGTCCCGGAGGATGCTGAGACTTGGTCATCACAGGAATGTCTCCTCCTGATAAGCATGTTGAAGGTTTTTTTTGGCTGTCCTTTTAGCATTGGACCAACCTGTTGGAGGGTCATTCAATCTGGATTCAGGCAGACAGCTCCACAGCAGTGGCATACATCAACCAGAGGACCCAGAAGTCTTACCATGGCAAGAGAAGTAGAACAGTCTCTGTCCTATGCAGAACCACCTGTACAATCCTTGTCAGCTGTTTACATACAGACTGCAGCGTCTGGACTCATAAAGTGGTCTTCACTTCTCCCTCAACTGCTCCACAGGATCGAGATAAAAGGCATTCCAGAGAGCCTCATTGATCTAAATTGGATTGGCCCTGGCAGATGTGGTATGTCGACCTGGTAAAACTTCCAACAGACACACCATGGGTATGTAAATCGTTTTGGCGGCCTCAGGTTATAAAAAAGTAGGGGTGGGTATCATCATCCTATTGGATAAATGAAGAAAAGATAGGCATGGACTACTCCAAATATAATACCATGCAATACCTATTGTGATTAATGGACTATCTCAATACCCAAAAATTTTAAGCATATAAGATAAAATTAAGTATAATTTATTGAGAAAGATACATAAAAAATTAGCAAACCAATCTCGGTAATGCTATAACACAATAACAAATACAAGAAATAATACATTTACTAGACATGGGAGCCATCAAAAAATTTGTTTAGTTTCGTTCTGTTCCGTTTGGTAAAAAAAAAAAAAAAAACGTAATTCGTGTATGAAATTTAATTCGGATTCATACGAAATACGAATTTCGTACGAATCGTTACGAATTGTTAATTTGGATAACGAATAACGACACTCTACGAATAATAACGAATTATCCGAAAACGTATTAACGTTACATAACCAGTGATGTAAGTAACTGAGTTAAAATAAACTGAGTTACCTAACGCAGTTACTTTAGAGGGTAACGAGTAATCTAACTGATTACTTTTCCCCTCATGGTAACTCAGTTCCCCTTACTTTGGCTTAGTTACCCCAATTACATCTAGCGCCACGAGATGGCAGTAGTGTAATTCCGGTGTCCTGCCGAAAAAGTTCCCCCGCCGGATAAGGACCCCCTGTACTGCGCAGGCGCAGGGCTTGCGCAGTACGAAGGACTACGGAGCTTCCGAAAATTGCCGAACCTAAACATCTCTGAGTGAACTCTACACGGCACAGGTGCAGTTAACATGTAATTGTACGAGGCGATGCCGCACGCTCCTGATGCTCTTGCTACTCTGCAAGGGGCGTCTATCGTGTAAGTAAGGGGCGGGTCTAGTATTACTGTAACCAAGGGGCGCATTTATTATTATTGTTATATATCGAGCTCTGCCCATTAATTTAACATTCGCCCTCCTTCTGTAGCCATCCGCCCCTTACACGATATAATAATAATAGACCCGCCCCTTGCTTACACGATATAATAATAATAAACCCGCCCCTTGCTTACACGCTATAACAGATCTGCCCCTTGGTTAGAGTAATAATAGAGCAGCCCCTTGGTTACACGATATATAACAATAATAATTAATGCGCCCCTTGGTTACAGTAATACTAGACCCTCCCCTTAGTTACACGTATAGAATATTAAAAAAAAAAGTCAGTTACTTTGCTGCGTAACTAATTACTTTTCCAATGTAGTAACTGAGTTACTAACGCAATTACTTTTTGGGAGAAGTAATTTGTAACTTAACTAATTACTTTTTTAAGATAAGATGACCAACACTGTACATAACACAAGTCTATTGTTCACCAATCACTCAGAGGAAGTACGAAATTTAGTTTACGAATACGTATGAATCGTCACTCTACGAATAATAATGAATTATCCGAAAACATATTAACGTTACATAACACAAGTCTATTGTTCACCAATCACTCAGAGGAAGTACGAAATACGAAATTTAGTTTACAAATGCGTACGAATCGCTACGAATCGTTAATGATCGCTATAATTTTTTTCATATTAGTTGAAATTAGTTATTTGGTAGTTTGGATTCGGATAATTTGGATCCGAAATTCGTAAACTAAATTTCGTATTTCGTACAGAATTCGTATTTGTAAAAATTCGTAATTCTGATTCGTACAAATGTCGAAAAATTCGTACGAATTTCAGATTTTTACGAAACTAATCGCACATGTCTAAAATTTACATAGGTCTACACTCCCATTGTTGAGGGTGTAGGGATGAATATAGATGCAGACGGTATCCTCTACTAGTTTTGCGACTATGTCGCTTCCTCAGGAGGTGTCAAAGCATCTAAAACAGAAAAATATAGTTACATACATAAATTCAGTAAAATAACAACATTTGTAGCCAGTGCTAATAATAGCTGGAGTATATTTAGTCTTTAGATAGTCACAACTCACCAACTAGATCCCAGAGAGGACTCAGAACCTTGGTCTAAAAAAAATAGGATGTTGTTGAGACAAGACTTCCTTCTTACTAAGGTGGTCTCTGATTTTCATCTACTAAGACATTGTTCTCCCATCCCTTTGTCCAGCTCCAGTTCATCAAAAAGAAGTTTAACTGTATGAGCTTACCTCTCAGCCACTGCTTCTTCCAGGAAGACTGACTCTCTTCATCTCTAGGTGGCTCAGATAGACCATCTTTCAAGTTTATGGTCTCAAAGATCAGGTTAATGCTCACTCAACATGCATTTTCATTTGTCCATCACTATGATGACACTGGCCATTGTTTTTTTTTAGTAAAAGAACAATTCCAGGAAACAAGTATTCATTTAGCTACAGATGCTATTTAGTCAAGTCAAGTCAAACATTTTCCAGAAATTACCTTGTCCTGTAATCTGCTGGGGCTATAGCACACAAGAATGTATAGAGGGTCAGTGGCAGTGTCTCCTGCATCATCAGTTACATCCAGACATCCAAGGCAGGTATGATTGTGATCAATGGCTTTGAGAAACTTCTGACCTTTATTATTTACATGAGGCTTTCTGTGAGTCTAGTGCCAGCAAAGGAAGAAGTTATAAGACAAAGTAACAGGTTCACTTTGAAGACTTCCTTCCCAGTTTCCAGGTGTAGCCCTCTCTTTTTTTTGGGGGGGGGGGTGTATGAGAAATGACTAAACCTGTAGGTAAATAAGAAAACTTGAAATCTTCACTAGTTGGAAGAGTGGGTTTGATAATAGAGTTGGCAATGCCTTCAGCCAGGACAAGGCCTCTACGAACAGAGGGAATTACCTTCCTGGGAAATGAATCAGTATTCTAATTAAAGTAATTAGAAGCATATTGCATTGTGTACATATACCCAGGTATATATAGTTATTAATAGAGATACATCCAGATTAATTTTTGCAGCAAAGTAAAGTTGCAGGGTCCGTGAGGATGATCACAATGCAGTGTCTGTCTTGTGTCGGAGACCTGAAGACAAGATCAGCTGTCATGTGGAGATCTAATTGTTGTCCAACCAGCCTTATCACAGGCAATTGTGGTGTGGCAATGGAACTCAGCATCAGCCTATCTACTCTGCACTTAAAGTAGAGGGCCACCCTGAAAAACAAAACTTGATAAAAATGTTAATAAAAATGTAAAATTAAAAAAAAAAACATATTTTTTTTTACTTACCAGAAATGGAGGTTGCTAGGCAGATCGTCCTAATCTGCCTCTTCCTGTTCCTCAGAGCTGTTCTTTCTTCTGCTCCTATCGTCGCCTTCTAGTGAATGGGGCGCGGTGTGTTATGGGAACTGTGTCCCACAACACATCGCGTTCCCCATTCACAAAACGACTCGCGCATGCGCAGTGGGCCGCTGGGACCGGAGCGCCGAGTGACATCTCGGCCTCCACGACCGCCATCGTGGGCGCCCTGGGAGGGTAAGTGTACTTATTAAAAGGCAGCAGCTACTTTTTTTAGCTGCCGACTTTTAAATTTTTTTTTTTTTTAGCTGCAACACCGCTTTAAGACCCTTCCTAGTAGTTTCTAATCTGACATTCAACTGGACCTCTAACTACCAGAGATACTTAACCTGTCTCTAGTCTATGGTTATAGAGCCCTAAGTTAAAACTAGCTATAAAATTCCAAACCAAAAAAACCCCAAGGTTAACTAAAATAACATGAGCTGTAAATAAATTCTATTGGTTCACCTACTAATATACTGGGAGGTGACCACTACATTCATAAAATAGCACAGACCTAGCTATCTGACACTGTGCATGCGAGATAATAACAATAGTACAGAAATACTCGGTCTGTCACAAGGATTCAGAAACACACTCAAAAAGCTATTGGCAGCTGAAGTTAAACTAATGTAGCATAGGAATACTTGCGTAATAGTCTCTACAGAGCATGTGGCTGAGACTTTCTTTCTCTCTCCACTCCCTTCTTCTGAAGTTTTTAAGCCAACCCCCCCACAGACAGGAAGTGCTAATACATAATTATAAAGAAAACAAGGCAGAATATGCAGTCAAAGTGTAAAGGGTACAGTAGATTTGTTATAAACAAAGAGACAAGTGGCAAATCAAATAGAAACAGTTAAAATGTGCGTATCATCAGACCTCACCTTGGCTAGGGCTCTCAGCAAGGTGCTGTATCAGGAAGAGCCAGATGTTCAAAACCTAAAAAAGAAGCGGGGACACCACCAATATAGAGATACGGGATAGCACATACGTAAATGGCAACTCATTTAGAAATGAATAAGGCGGGTAAGTAACGGAGTTAAAAATAAAGGAGATACTTGAGCAGGTATCTCAATAGCGTGAGCCACGGGCTCGATGCAGGATGTGAGGACGTAGGGCAGTGACGCGCTTTGGAGGGAGGGGCCGGACCCGGGGATTGACGGCCAGACGGAGAGGAGAGGAGGAGGTGCGCGCTGGTCATAGGATGGCCCGCACACACACAAGGTCTGAGAGGAACGCGGGACCCGGCTATGGTACGAGGACATAGAGCCGCTCGCGTGAACGAATTAGCCGGACCGATGTGCGCATGAGCCCCCGCTCCCCCGCCTCTGGCTACCATCGCCTCACCCCCCCCCCCGTCTGTGTGTACAGCGCCGTAGCGCGAAAACGGGAAAGCGACAACGATACCACAAATCAGCTGGAGACAGGAAAACAACTAACAGGAAGCAACCTGGAAGGGTAAGACCCCTCTGAAAGGGGAGACACTAAAATAAAAGGCTTTTCCAGGATGGGGTAAGTGAAAAACGTATACCTAGAAACTGTGTGTCTGAGGAAGACTAAAATGGTTATTAAAGCTGAGTATAAACACACTAGCAGCAAGAGAGGAAAACAGCAAAGAAATAATCACTGTCAATGCCATATTAAGAGCGAGCTATAGACCCTTCTGCACCCCCAATCATTTAAGGACCCCCATCCTACATCCTATACATTTGAAGATCTTTGCTCCCCAGCATCTGATTCTGTAGTTTTTTTTTTTTCTCCCCTCATGGTCTTAATGCCTGTATACGTGCGTTTGCTTGGATGAAACATGAGAACGCCCTATATCTTCAAAAAGTAAAACAGATCATCCAATACTAGCGAGAGTAAAAGTAAAAGGTTAAAAGAAGGGGCGACTTAGAAGCGCCCTTCTAGTATTGAAGTCTTCTGTCTTATTGTGAAGGGTTGCGTTCAGGCGGATTTAAAGATTAATAGCGGGTAAAGCGTACCTAAGAACATATATACTCTCTTCTCGTTGGGTTGTTTCTGTTCATAATACTCTGAGGTACATGAACGTAAATAGGGTTAAGAAACCCATATAAGTGTACAGCACTGTAAAAAGCCAGATGTGATGAGAACTATATGTTAAGAGACAAATATTGTGGTTAATGTAGCGCTACTGAAGCTGCTGAACCTGTAGCCAGAACTAGCGAGAACTATATACGACCGCATAGACTGGGGAAACAGGAAGGCCCAGAAAGAAAAGGAACAAGAAAAGAGGCAACCTAATATGAAAGGTAAAACCACCAAAGGAACAGAACCTAAAACACCGAAGGAGAGAGTAAATACAAGTACTATTAAGCAATATCTGGTCCAGGGTGTGAGTCCAAAAAGCCCAAAAAGCCCAGCCATGGAAAAGCAAACAACGAAACAATCCAAGAAGAAAGAGGCCAATAAAAAGAAGGAGGAAATCCCAGAGGCGGCGGGGGGGAATACCAGCGCTGAAAGTGAAATAGATTGTAGTAAGATGGAGGAACAAACGGAGAACACTCAATTACTAACCAAGTCAATACTGGCAGAAATGTTAATGAACCTGGAAAAATCAATTAAAAATGAAATAGTGAATACGGGAATACACGGGAATACACGGGAATACTCATTCTACTCACACCCACACGACTCATATTCACGCATTGATCACATATTTTGCACCCCTATAATCTTAGCAAACGCACAAGATGCTGCTATACACCCTTGTTCCTGGTCGGACCACCACATAGTCTCCCTTAGCACACAATTTATTGGCCTTACCCCTACTCCATACTCATGGAGAATTAATGAAGCACTCCTAACAAACCCCATACACCAACAAGAGATCGCATCAGAAATTAAAGAATATTTTTCCATTAACTCAACTCCTGGTATTCCCCCTTCCTCACTATGGCTTGCTCATAAGGCAGTATTAAGAGGCCACCTCATCAAGCGGGCAGCAAAATGCAACAAATTAAAATGGGAAAAAATCCATACTCTTACTAAAGACCTTAATAACCTATATAAAATACACACGAACACGCATGATCCTGTTATCTTTAAAACAATTTCCCAAAAACGTACAGAATTAGACTCACTACTTACATTCAAAGCAGAAAAAGCACTTAGATGGTCTAAAGCAAAATTCTTTTTATCCAGCAATACATATTCTACAATGTTTGCACGAAAGCTTAATCAATCTATAAAGCCCACACATGTATATAAACTTAGGAATAACTCCAACCAATTAATTACCCACCCCCAAGACATTCTATCTATCTTCAAAAAATTTTATTCAAACCTACTCTCCGCACCTTCCACACCGATCCCACCCTCGACACTCTCCTGGCTAGATAAAATTCCTTTACCCAAATTAACTCAAACACAAATAGAGAAATTAAACGCCCCTTGCACAGAAGAAGAATTACTCCTAATAATTAAGTCTCTTAAGAAAAACTCCGCTCCCGGCCCTGATGGTTTTTCCTCCTTTTACTACAAACAATACCACCAACTTTTAATACCAAACCTTGCAAAGCTAAATAATAGTATTCTAAAAGGAGACCAATTCCCTGAAGAAATGTTGCTAGCGAATATGTCCCTTATCCCAAAACCAAACAAAGATCACACGTTACCCCAAAACTATAGACCAATTTCAGTAATAAACAACGACCTTAAAATTTTCAGCAGACTCTTAGCAAACAGATTAGCCTCAATAATCCCCTCCCTGATTTCCCCCTACCAATCAGGATTCATACCAGGCAGACAAATCACTGATAATATAAGATTAGTCACTAACATAATTCAAGACGCAAACATCAACTCCAAACAAGTACTACTATTAAGCCTAGACATCAACAAAGCCTTTGATAGCGTCTCCTGGAACTTCCTAGACATAATACTAAATAAATATGGCTTTAAGGGAGAATTTACCCATGCATTTCATGCTCTCTATCATAACCCCTCCACCAGAATAAGATTACCAGGCTGTAATTCTGACTTTTTCAGAATAGGCAGAGGCACAAGACAAGGCTGCCCTCTTTCCCCACTACTCTTCGCCCTCGCAATTGAACCTCTAGCAACAGCAATCCTTCTAAACCCAGATATTAAAGGCTATTCAACAAACACTGCCACATATAAACTCAGTATGTACGCGGATGACATGATCCTCTTTCTTACACAACCAAATATTGCCCTACCGAACCTCTTACAAACCCTTAATATTTTTGCCTCTTTATCAGGCCTTACAGTAAATGTCTCCAAATCTATTGGTTTACCAATTAACATCCCGCCACCCCAATTAGAATCCCTACGCGCCTCCTTTAGTTTCTCCTGGTCATTTGAATCACTCTCATATTTAGGTATCTTCCTTACCCCCAATATAAATGAACTTTCCTCCAAAAACTATATTCCCCTAATGCAAAAATTAAGATCGACACTTAAAATGTGGAAATCCTTCAAAATATCATTCTTAGGCAGAATCACAGCAATTAAAATGACCATCTTACCCAAAATATTATACCTCTTTAGGGCACTCCCAATTAGACTAAATAAAATAATGATCACCAAATTCCAATCAGATATCAATAAATTCATATGGCTAGACTCTCACCCACGCCTACCAAAAACGGTATTATTCAATCCACAAAGATGCGGAGGTCTCGGCCTCCCAGATTTTTGGCTATACTACCTATCAGCTAGATGGTCTCAAATTGCACAATGGCATATTCCCAATCCCAAAATTCCATGGGTTAGATTCGAAAGAGATTCCATCAAACCCTATTCCATCTCAGGCTTATTATGGGGAAACAAGATCGCAAACCACACCATCGAAGCCCTCAATAAAATAGTCTCACAATCGTATCATCTATGGAAACTATATAGTAAAAAATTCAACCTTATATCCAATTCTCCCCCACACGCCTCCTTCATAGGTGACCCAAAATTTTCCTATAATTTTAACGACATAGCTGACTTTTCATGGTGGATTAATAATAACCTGACATCCCTTACAAATTTCATAGATAACAATAATTTTACCTCATTCTCTTCTCTAAAGAGCAAACACCAAATTCCTAACACTGAGTTTCATAAATTCCTGCAGATCAGACATTTTTTTAACACATACTTTCAAACAACAAACTCTCCGCCTCCCTCATTTTTCGAAAATATATGTATAAAGTCCCCAAGAAAACCTGGCCTTTTATCAGAGATTTATTCGAACATAATTAACAACACAGAAACAAACAAACTACCATACATGCTCAAATGGGAACAAGAATTAAACATCTCTTTCTCTGTCCAAAACTGGGATACATGCATTAACAACTTACATAAATGCACTAGATCTATCACAGTTAAGGAGACAGCACTGAAATTATTCACCAGATGGTACTATACCCCAGTCAAACTACACTCCATATTCCCCACAACACCACAAACATGCTTCAGAGGATGTGATTCCCCTGGATCATACATTCATATTTTCTGGGACTGTAATAAGACTACACATATATGGAAACAGCTAGAAAGATTTGCCTCTATAATCTCAGATAACAACATTGTCCTAACCCCACACAGCTGTCTCTTATTCGCACCTGTTACTGGTCTCTCAACACACAATACCAGATTAATACATACAATCTGTGTTGCAATTCACTGGTTAATTGCATATCATTGGAAATCCCAATCCATTCCTTTAGAACATTTAAAAACTAGAATAAACAACGTCAATCTCATGGAAAAAATATTTCATACCATTCAGAACACTTCACATTTATACAATAAAAAATGGGATCCTTGGTTTAAACATTCCATATCCTTCTTCAATCCAACCTGAGAATGTCTACACATAAATCATCAATCTATCCTTTATAATGTACTATAGACCATATTCAAAACTATTGTACCATTGTTAAGAATTCCTACCTTATTACTTGTACCTTTACATTGTTACATATGTAAAACATATGATTACTGTCAAGTTTCAGCATATTTTTGTACTCTTTTTGTACCACCTTTTGCACTCAATAAAATAGTTTGTAAACAATAAAAATGAAATAGTGGCTTTAAGAACGGACTTAACGCATTTATTAACCCGAGTGGAGGAGGTGGAAAATACCAAAGACAAACATACACATGAAATCTCCGATCTTAAGGACCAACTTAGAATGATTAAGATAAATCAGAGGAAGACCCTATATAAACTTGAGGAACCGGAAAATCAGAGCAGAAGGCAAAACCTAAGGATACACTCCCTCCCTGAAGAAAATGGGGAAGACCTGATAAGGATAATCAAGGAAATATTCAACCCGTTGTTGAACAAAAGCCCAGAATGGGACCTGAAAATTGATAGAATACACAGAGTCAGGAAGCCTCAACATATACCTAGGGACACACCCCGAGATATTTTGGTCAGGTTCCAGAATTATAGTGAAAAAATCGAGATATGGTCTAACCTCAGAGGAAAACCCCCTCTACAGTTCCGGGGCGCAGATCTGCAGATTTTTATGGACCTATCCCCAGAGACATTAGCCAGGAGACGTATGCTTAGACCACTGTTAAATCAAATGCGGGCACAGAATGTAAAATATAGTTGGGGTTTCCCGGCCTGCCTCATTGGCTATAAGGAGGGTAGATCGGTAAAACTAAGGGTCCCTGAAGAGTTAACGGAGTTCTGTAAAAACTTGGATCTTCAAGTAATAGAAATCCCAGAATGGACAGAAAGGGAAGGATTAGAGTGAGAAAGGGGAGGATAAGTCTAAGAAGCCCTATGACGCTCACGATCGTGCTTTGCTATGTGTTTCCTTCTCTCTTTTTCTCTTTTGCTTTTTTTATCCCTCTTGGTTGGGCTAAAGGAGGGAGACCACAGGAGATGATATGTGGTCATAGTTGGTTTCAGGGGGGTGGGGGGGTGGTGGCTGGAGGGGGGGGGACGGGATGGGAAGGGAAGTATTGAGACCTACGTGGGGTCCTCTCCGTCTGGGGGACCATTCTAATCCCCCTACCCCGAGGATGTGCGGGGTGGGGGGGGGAGTGGGGAAGGGGGTCTAGGTCCAACCTCTGAGAGAGAAGCCCAGAGGCGAAGAGGAGTATACCTTAATTGCCAATGGTCTGGAGGTCAATATTGACCACAAGAAAGGGGGAGGGGGGGAGAGGGAGAGGGGAGGGAATGGGGGGGTGGGAAAGAGGGGAGGGTGGAAAGGGGTGGTGGGGGGAGTGAAATGGAGGTGCCTCTCCTTAAAAAATTAAAAAGAAAAAAGAAAAGTCCCTGATTAAGTTTTTAACATACAATGTCAGGGGGCTGAACAATTCGGCCAAAAAATATAAAATATTAACAGAACTCAAACATTACCAGGTAGACATAGTGTTCCTCCAGGAAACCCATTTTCTTCAGGGAGCTAACACAAAACTTTATTCTAAAAAATTTCCCACATGGGTATATGCGGATTCCACTACCAGGAAAGCTAAAGGAGTGGCAATAGGTTTTTTCAGAAGGGGTGCAGTTTAAAGAAGAAGAAAGACTGGTGGATCCAGAAGGGCGATTCCTCTTTTTAAGAGGACATTTGAATGGGACCCAGGAAACTTATACGCACCAAATAAACAGCCAACGGAATATATGAAGAAGATGATACGAACCCTTGCCAATTTTGGGCAAGGGATGATTATATTGGCGGGAGATTTAAATCTATGTATAAACCCGGAAGAGGATAGCACGTCCCGGGTACGGGAGACGGGAAAGGTACCCCTAAAAAAGCTGAAGAAGATTCTCCACCAAAATCAATTGGTGGATGTATGGAGAACTTTTAATCCAAAAATAAGGGATTACACTTTCTTCTCCCCCGTACACGGGACGTATACACGTATCGATTATTTTTTTGTGGACCATAATACTCTATCCAGAGTTACAGAGTCTCATATACAGATTGCCACCCTGTCAGATCATGCACCAGTCATGATGACAATAGAAGGAATCAACACATCAAAATCTTTTTCCAATTGGCGATTAAACAAAGCACTTCTTTATGAAGAGCAAGACATTGAAAAAATAAAGGAAGAACTAATTTTTTTCTTCGAAAACAACGAATCAATAGATATTCCGGATTCAATACTATGGGAATCACACAAGGCATATATTAGGGGCATCTTCATTGCGATGGGCTCAGGGAAAACAAAGGAAAGAACAAATAAAATTAAAAAATTAACTGAAGATATATATAATCTAGAGCAACTTCATAAGAAACCAGGGGGTCACTGTCAAGAGACATTCCATAGTCTTATAATGAAAAGGGAAGAATTAAAGGATATACTAACGCAGGATACAAAAAAGGTTTTTAACACGATCCTAAAAGATAAATATAGTGGGGGTAATAAAATTGGTAAACATCTAGCTAAAATCTTGAAAAGGAAAAAAACAAGGAACTATATTGGAAAAATCTGCAATAAACAAGGTGACTTAGTGGTTAGGTCTAAGGATATTGCGGAGGTTTTTCAACATTATTATGAAACCCTATATAATGTCAATAAAGAGAATAGGGACTCAGGGGGAAAAAGTAACAATAAAACATTAGAATTCTTAAAAAAGGCAGGACTCACCCAGATATCTCCAGAAGACAAGATGGATCTAGAAGCACCTATCCTCGAAAGTGAGCTTCTCAGGGCTATGGCAGATACAAAGTCAGGGAAAAGCCCGTGACCGGATGGTTTCCCGATTCTCTACCTTAAAAAATTTAGTAAGATCCTGATCCCAAAAATATGTAGATATTTTAATGGATTGGGAGTAGAATATGGATTAAGTCGAGATGCACAGAAAGCCTTAATAACCCTTATCCCTAAGGAGGGGAAAGATGATAGTTCCTGTTCAAGCTTTAGACCAATATCCCTCCTGAACTTCGACACAAAGTTATATGCAAAAATCCTAGCCAATAGACTAAAAAATCTGATGAAGGACCTTATTCATGTAGACCAGGTAGGCTTTGTCTCTTCTAGAGAAGGACGAGATAACGGGATTAGAACGTTATTATTACTACAAAAATTGAGGTCAGATGGACCCCCAGGTCTATTCCTGTCAATAGACGCAGAGAAAGCCTTTGACAGGGTAGACTGGGGGTTCATGATGGAAACTTTAAAGTTTGCGGGTTTAGGTACTAGGATGATACAGAGAATTGGAGCCCTATATAAAAATCCTACGGCAATAATAAGAATCAATGGAGATTATTCACCCCCCTTCTCTATGAGCAACGGGACAAGACAGGGATGTCCCCTGTCCCCGCTGCTGTTTGTTCTTTCATTGGAACCACTACTAGCCGCCATTAGATCAGATAACGATATAAAAGGAATTAGAATTGGGGATACTGAGCATAAAATAGCAGCGTTCGCGGATGACCTATTATTTTATGTGACAGAACCTAGGACATCAATGCCAAAATTATTAGAGACCTTAAAAACATATGGAGAGATATCGAACTTCAAAATAAATATCAATAAGTCTGAAATTCTAAATATTAATATAGGGAAAAGAGATGCCTTAGCGCTACAAAAAGAGTTTCAGTTCCCATGGAAACAAAAGGGGTTGAAGTATCTGGGGATTAAACTCGCAAACTCTATTGAAAAATTGTATAGCGAGAATTACCTCCCGTTGTTAGATGAAATAAGGAAAGAAACTAAAAAGATCCAGTACAGACCTCTCTCGTGGATAGGGCGAATAAATGCGGTGAAGATGTTGATCCTTCCTAAAATTACATACAAATTTAATATGATCCCAATTCCCCTACCTGATTATTATTTCCAAACCTTAAAAGCCATTATAAATAATTTTCTTTGGCAGAATAAGAAGCCTAGGATAGCACGAAATATATTGATACAAAATAAAGAACAAGGGGGCCTAGGGGTCCCCGATATAAAAAAATATTACCATGCGGTGATATTATCAAGAGCAGTAGAGTGGACACGTAAGGATAGTCCAAAACAATGGGTGCACTTAGAAAACGACATCAGTGAGGTAAACTTAAGGGGGGGGGGGGGGTATGGGGTTCACCGAAAATTAGGGACTTAGGGGTAAAGACACAAAGAATCACTAGGCACGTTTTTAAAATATGGGATTTAGTACACAAGCAAAATAAGTGGAGCTATAACTCGCCATTAATGCCACTAAGAAACAATGATTACTTCCCACCAGGCAAAAAAGAAATGGGAGGGCACTGGATAGAAGAGAATACACAATTAGGTGAATTAATAGAGAAAGGAAAAATAAAACCACTGACAGAGATCCAACAGAGCACGGCACATATAAAGATAAATGAATGGCGCTACCGCCAGCTGGCAAATTTTGTAGGGAAGCTTCCACATCCAATTAGATCCATAGACAATTATACCCCTTTGGAGAAAATATGTGAAGCAAAAGGGCTTAAAAAAAAAAGATGCATCCCATCTATACAAAATGCTCCTTTCAGAAGGACGGCTGGAGGTACCCCCATTCTTGATAAAATGGGGAAATGAATTAGATTCACATGGTTATAAGCACAACATAAAAAAAATCTTTAAGTTAGTACATAAGTCAGCCACGGATATTAGAACTGCAGAAACAAACTATAAATGTCTCGCAAGATGGTATATGACACCGAATAGAACCAATAAATTCCAATCTGAGATCTCACAGGATTGTTGGAGAGGATGTGGGGAACCGGGGACTATGGCCCATGTTTGGTGGAAATGCCCAAAAATCAGGAAATATTGGAAAACTATTTTGGACTTGATAAAGGAAATCACAGGGATTAAAATAAAAGAAGATCCGTGGATATGTCTATTCCACAGTACACCAGACTCAATAAAAACATATGTAAAAACCTTAATCCCGCATATGCTTAACGCCGCGAAGGCACTGATCCCTAGAAAGTGGCGACAAGCCCAACCACCTTCTGACCTAGAGTGGATAAATAAGATGGAAGAGACCTATCAGTTGGAAAATCTTGTGTACAATGGGGAAGAAGGGGGAGAGAAAGGTATAATTAAATGGAAAAGCTGGCAGGACTTCAAACAAACGTGGAGGTATGCCGAAATAATAATGCAAGAAGGGAAATCTTAGATACGTAATCAAAGTAATAAAACAATCAGAAGACGAAAGGGAGAGGCACCGGGGGGTGGGGGGGGGGGTAGGATAGAAAATTTGAGAAATTTGAGTGGTTTGAAAATTAATAAAGATGTTAAAGGTGGTAAAAGGAACATGAAGGTAGTATAGAGGAATATCATTATCTCTCTTGTTTTTCTAATAAAAGGTATTCTCCACAATGATGATCATAACATAAGAGACATTATTGAATCTTAAACTGAATATACTATCTCTTTATTGTTGTCTGATGTGGAAATAAGAAAAGAAAAAAAAAAAAGAAAAAGAAATGAATAAGGCATGTATGTTATGGATGGTATTAGTGGTAGGTCCATTTGTGCAGCAGGTGAGCCGTCCAAAAAACGTGTGGTGTGTGGTATTCGGGCAACTGGGAGCAGCCTTTTCCTAATGCATAATTATACATACATACACTGTGATATTAGCAGCTAGCAGTAGAAGGCAGCAAATGCATCCCTACACCAGTTTTACATATTCACCTTTCCCTTGCTCCCTAACCACTCCAGTTTGGAGTGAAAAAAATTAACAGATGTCTCCAGTTATGTGGGAGCATGTGTCATTTCTCTCATCTGACAGTGCTGGTGCTTGGCCCAGTGCTGCCACATTTTGGCAAGAAGAGCATCCGCAGCTCTGTTTAGACTCCATCTAGAGAAACTAGGAGCTTACATTTGGTTTCCTCTCATCACTCCAAGGGGCCTGCATATAGAAAATACAGAAGGTAAATAGGCTTTTGGTGTTAGTTCATTGTTATACATACAGGTCTCCATAGAGTCAAATACATCTGAGATGTGAGGCATCAGTCATCTTGCCTGTTGTGATACTTATGGGCACAAAGCTAGAATAAGTATAAGTTCAGTATAAGTTCAGTTCTTAACTCTCTCAGGGTGATGCTCAGAGGGAAGCATTACTGCATCTAGACAATATAAACAAAGAAAGAACTTGGCGCCAATGTGCATAAAAAATTAATATAAAAATTCAAATAATTGCCAGCAGCAGTGTGAATGTGAGCCACCTGGTGTCACAGTGAGCTTGAAAGAAGGAATGAACACTGTGCTCAGCTATGCTGTAACAAGTGCAAAAAACAATATGATTCACAGTGATATAATAACAGTCCCAGTCCCACTTCAATGTGAGGTAAAGTGCTCTTGCATTGATCAGAAACCGTTGCTCCAATTTGGTGTACAGACACAGGTGCCCCACATGGATGTGCACTCACTCTTTCGAGTTGACCATCTATTGCTAGAATGGTCACTTGCACTTTGTGGGGATAATGAGACCCCTAGATGGTGTAATCCAGGTCAGCTATACTGAGACTAATATACTGAGACTAATCCTCCATGAGTGGGAAGAGAGAAACAACAGAGGGACGCTCCCATAGTGTAAAACCGAAAAATTTAAGTTAAAAATATATATACACTCACATTTTTAGGTGCCTAAGCCTGGCACCCAGTGTGATCAGCATGCATGATGATAGGGATTGCTGGCCAGTCTCGAGTGTAGACGCCGCTGGTCCGCGGTATAGCATTTTCGGGCGGATATGTGGTCGCGATGACGCGATTAAACTTTGATGCTTTTCAGCCAATAGGAACGGCCGTCATCAGGAAGTTCTGATCTGCATCTAGACAAACTGTAGACTTTAATGTGGCCAGTGCAATAGTGTGAATTGGCCCTTAAAGAAGACAAACATGACGTCTTTGTGCATCAGACAGCTAATAAGAGGAATAACTCTCAAAATAACTTGTGTAGTGTTGTTAGTTATATCAAGTCGTGATCAGGAGAAATAAGACTGAGACAGCCAATGAGACTTGACCCAGAGGGAACCCATATGCACCTAATAATGCTCATTGGTTTTGCACTGTGAAAAGAGTCTTCAGTCTTGTGTAAGCTCCATATAATGACCTACCCAACTACATATTTACTTGCTCTTGAAGAATCTTCAGTGTGTGTCGGATGTTCATTTCCCAATTGCACACTCTAGTTCTACCTGCTGGCCTTACATCACTGTCCTGTAGTGATGCAAAGACAGCAGATGGAACCACATCATGCAGCAGGAGACAAGGCCTCTGATCCACTCAGAAGTGTTGGATACTGAAAATTCTTAGGCGGGCCTAGCTCTTAAAGAAATTGAAGATCTGAAGCACAGGTAGAGGGACACATTTTTCTTTACAAGGAGCAATGATTTATGTGGCTTTACTAATACTATACTAGCTGTATTTTTGATTGGTAATGCCCCAACAAAGTAGGAGCATTCTGCTCTGGAAGAAGAGACAGTAGAGCACAACGCGTCTCAAGGGTTAAAATACTAGTCGGTAAAATAATCATTGGATGTTTATGTACGTGAAGCACAGGAAGGTAATTTGTGCAAAACATTTTACATAATTTTGAAAATATGGATTTTCTTCAGTATAATGGCATTTTAAATAATATGACAGCTCCCCGTGCTCTTGTTCAAAAATATTTCCTAATGACTAACAGAATACTATAATTACACCCATCAAAAATAATTGTTGCAGGAGAAACTAATGAACATTTTATTTACAGCGATATCAGAATCTAAAGAAGCAAAACTCTTACTGTAAAATATGTTGAAGCTGTAGTAAACAATGCCCATTTAGCTATGTTAACAGTGCAAAAGCATGACAATTTTGTATAAAAGCAAATGGGAAATCCTTTTATGTCCAACAAACTCACTTCCTAAAGCACAACAACTGCACTTGATGTTTTTTTTTTTTTTTTAAAGACCTGGAAGTAAAGGTAAAACTGTCTATGTTTAACATTTGTCATTTTATGGTAATTTCATGCTTAACAATGACTCAAGTTCAGGATGTGATGATTAAATCAGACTGGATAAGAATAAATGCAGACCATGCTTCTAAAATGAGTTACTTGATAGCTTTAAATGAACTCATTAGTGGCTAATGCAGAAAAGCTCTTTATGGCTGTTAATGTTTGCTTGCCTTTGGCTTGGTAATTAATTTAAAGACTGTATAATTATGAGACTTTCCAGATGCCATATGTCAAATTCTTTTTATATCAGTAGACTACATTTGTTTGTATGTATAGATGGAACACTAAATTAAATTATATGTTGTAGGAAAACCATAAAAAATGTGGTAAATAGTACATAACATACACTTTTTTATATCAGGATTTTTTAAAGTTCAACAAAGAACACATTTTACAGTAATCCACGCCAAGCAGTTGAAAGTGAATGTAGAGTGTTTTTGTATATAGTTTCTTTTAGTCAGGTAAATGCGAATCATAGCATATTATTATTTCACTTTCTGATTATTTAGCAGTTTAACAGTTCCACTGGTACAGACACAACGCACATTGACAGATCACAGCAAGAAACTTAGAGAATGGCAGTATTTTCAACAGTGACAAAAATACATCTACATACATTGCAACTAGAGATGGGCTTGGGCGTTTTCGGGATCCTAGTCCCAACCCACCAGCCCGATCCTGCCATAAAGCTGACACTGCTAATCACAGACAGTGAAACATTTCCTGATCTGCAGCTGCACAGGCTGGGAAATGTCTCACTACCTGTTATTAGCAGTGGGCAGTGTTGGCTTCCTTGTGGGAATCAGGAAAGTGGATTGGGACTAGGATTCCGAACACACCCAAGCCCATCTCTAATTGCAACCTGCAGCATGGTGCAATTCGTTGTGCCCAATAGGAGGCCACATGTTTGCATTATTTTTATTTTGTAGTTATAGCCTGACCATCCATTGAAATCCATGTGTCCGATGCCCGGCATTTAGATTAGGGGCTGGACACATGGATTAGGGGGTCAGCACCCCTGCACCCCCTATGGAGCGACCGTCACTTAGCGGAAAACAGACAAAAAGAACAGAGTGCGCACAGTGTGTGGATGGTCTCATGCATTACAGTCATTGGTGCATCTGCAGCTGGGAGGAGGGGGTATCCAGGATCCCAAGATGGAGATGCTGCTGTAAGGAGTGGAGTGTGGTAGCCGGGGTGACCAGGCAGCCTCAGGGAGTAGCACATATGGATTGATGGAGCACAGGCGAGGACAGAAAGTGATGGCAACATGTTTCAAAGCAGATGCCTCTTTTTGAAGCCAGGAAGTGGATGCAAATGGGAGCTGTATTTATACTCTATGGGATATGCAGCATGGGACTAAAAGTCTCAGCTAGCATAGTGACAAATGCAATGGGGACAGAAAATAAGTGTAAAAACACTAATTTGGTTGCACTAGATGGACTTGGTGTGAATAAATTGTGCTCTGCTGTGAGAGCCATGATTGACCAAAGGCAGGGTGCCTTTGGCCAATTATGGCTCAGGGGGCTAAGTCCACGACCCACACTATATGTAAGGCTGCTTACATAGCGGCCTTACATAGTGTAATTAATGAGAGCAGCAAAATTAAATTTCTAAAGGAAAAAATGTAATTTAAATCTACGATCCCGGCAATATACATAAAAATCATTGAAAAAAATGGCATGAGTCCCCTCCCCCAGTCCATTACCAGGCTCTTTTGGTCTGGTATGGATATTAAGGGGAACCCTAAGCCAAAATGTTTAAAAAAATGGAGTGGGGGTCCCCCCCAAAACACCTTGTCCCCATGTTGATGGTGACAATGGCCTCTTCCACACAACCCTTGCCCGGGGGTTGTGGGGGTCTGCTGGCCGGGGGCTTTAACAAGGGGCCCCCAGACCCCACCCCCCATGTGAATGGGTATCGGGTACATTGTACCCCTACATATTCACCCAAAAAAGTGTCCAAAAAGTAATGACAGGTGTACCGTGATGTCCATCCATCTTCGATTACGGTGTCCGACGGTCCAGAGGAAAAAAACGGAAAAACTCTGCATCCATGGGAAGCGTCACGCCAACTCCAGTCTTTTCGCAATGACAGCTGCTATATAGCTGAGGGCGGTGCCACTCAGTGATGTAAGCGGGTGATCCTGCCCCTTCTGATGTCAGCCGACCCCACTTGCCTATATAACAGCTGTCAAAGCACAAACACGGCAGTCACGGGGACGCCTCTCATTGAGGCAGTTTTTCCGGGGTTTTTTTTCTCAGGACCATCGGACACTGTGATGGAAGATGGGTGGACATCGCGGGACACTTTTTTCTATTTTATTTTTTAATAAAGGAATTGTCAATAACTGTCTCCTGTCATTTTTACTTTTTTTACATCTTTTTTGGTAAATGAGTAGGGGTACAATGTACCCGATACCCATTCACATGGGGGGGCAGGATCTGGGGGCCCCCTTGTTAAAAGGGGTTCCAGATTCTGATAAGCCTCCCGCCCACAGACCCACACAACCACCAGGCAAGGGTTTTGGAAAAGAGGCCCTTATACCATCACCCCAAAGCACCCTCCCCATTTTGAGGGCATGTGGCCTGGTACAGTTCAAGAGGGGTGGGGCGGCACCAAGAAATATTTCATCAACTTATATCCAAAAGAGAAGAACTTAAAGATTTATTAACACAAGATACAAAAAGGGTTTTCAATAGAATTTTGAAAGAGAAATAACCGGGGCGGCAATAAAATCGGGAAACACCTGGCAAAGACTCTGAGGAAGGAAAAGTCGAGAAATTACATTGAAAAAATCCGAAATAAACAAGGAGAAGTAGTCTATAAAACAAAAGAGATAGCCGACGTCTTCCGAAACTATTATAGTGCACTATATGATGTCAAGAAAGGGAATATAGAAAAAGAAAAAGCAAATAAAATAAAACAGTTCCTGGAGAAATCAGGAATTCCCCAACTAACATCAAATGATAGTGAAGACTTAGAATGCCCTATTACAGAGAGTGAAATTGCAAAGGCTATCTTAGAATCGCCAATAGGTAAAAGCCCAGGTCCAGATGGATTCTCGATCAAATATCTAAAGAAATTCGGGGATATTTTGATACCCAGGCTCTGTAAATACATGAATGGACTTGGTGCAGAGTACGGGTTAAGCTCAGAGGCACAGAGAGCACAGATAACTGTAATTTTAAAAGAAGGGAAGGATGAAATGTTATGTCCAAGCTACAGACCAATTTCTCTCTTGAACTTTGACACAAAACTTTATGCAAAAGTCCTTGCTAATAGGCTAAAAGATAAAATGAAAGAATTGGTCCATTCGGACCAGGTAGGTTTTGTTTCAGGTAGGGAGGGGCGCGATAATGGTGTTAGAACACTCCTCTTGCTGCAAAAAATTAAAACTCTTGGGCCCCCAGGGCTATTCCTTTCAATCGATGCTGAAAAAGCATTTGACAGGGTAGACTGGGGGATCATGATGGAGACACTGAGGTATATGGGCCTGGGTACCAAAATGATACAGAGAATCAGGGTGCTATATGAAAAACCGACTGCAACAATAAAAATTAATGGGGATCACTCAACTCCCTTCACAATGAAGAATGGGACGAGACGGGGCTGTCCCCTGTCTCCATTGCTTTTTGTGCTCTCACTAGAACCTTTACTGGCAACAATCAGAGCAAATAAGGATATTAGGGGAATAAAAATCGGGGAAATCGAGCATAAGGTCGCGGCTTTTGCCGATGATCTGCTGTTCTATGTCTCCGAACCTAAATCTACAATGCCACGATTGATTGATACTCTAAAACAGTATGGAGAAGTATCAAACCTCAAATTTAATCTGAATAAATCGGAAATTTTAAATATAAATGTGGAACCAAAAGAAGCATCTGAGTTACAAAGAGATTATCCATTTCCTTGGAAGAACGAAGGCTTAAAATATTTGGGGCTTAAATTAGCAAATTCCGTAGAACAACTATTTAGTGAGAACTATATTCCACTACTAGATGAAATCAAAAACGAGACCAAGAAACTATCTTTAAGGCCTTTGTCATGGTTCGGTCGGATCAACACAGTCAAAATGGTACTGCTGCCCAAAATTACATACAAATTTCTAATGCTGCCAATCCCTCTCCCAGACTATTATTTCCAAACCTTAAAAATAATAATAAGTAGATTCATATGGCAAAATAAAAAACCCAGGATCTCTCGCAATATTCTGAAGCATAATAAAGAGCAAGGAGGATTGGGTATCCCAGACCTTAAAAAATACTATTATGCGGTCATAGTGTGAAGTAAGAACGGCAATATGGATTCCTTCACATCTAAGGGGTTTGGGCACAAATACACAAAAAATAACAAGATATGTACTAAAAATTTGGGACCTTTTACACAAACAATATAATTGGAAGTTTAATTCACCTTTAATGATTTTGAGTGATAGTGATTATTTCCCACCAGGAAAAAGACACGTAGGGGGTCAGTTGGTAGGGGAAAACACACAATTGAAGGACATAATGGATAAAGGAAAAATAAAAACACTGGCGGAGATACAACACAATGTGGCACAAATAAAAATAAATGAGTGGCGGTACCTACAGCTGATCCACTTTGTAAGAAATTTGCCCCAACCGATTAGAACAAAAGATAAATATACAGCACTGGAAAAAATCTGTGCTCAAACGGGGACAAAAAAAACAATATCTCGACTTTACAAAGCTTTTCTTGTAGAAGAACGGCTAGAGGTGCCGCCCTTCTTTTCAAAATGGGGAGCGGAATTAGGTTCACATGACTATATTCACAAGATAAAAATTTTTTTGAAACTAACTCAGCAACTGACACTATGACAGCGGAGATGAACTATAAATGTCTCTCCAGATGGTATATGACACCTGACAAACTTAATAAACTTCACTTAGACAACTCACAGGACTGTTGAAGGGGATGCAAAAAACAGGGCACAATGGCTCATATTTGGTGGGAGTGTCCAAAAATAAAGAAATTTTGGAGAGAGATTCTGGGTCTTATAAAATAAATCACTGACGTTAGTATAAAAGAGGACCCTTGGATATGCTTATTTCACGGAACTGACGACCCAATTAAGCTGTATACTAAAACACTGATCCCTCAGATGCTGAATGCAGCTAAGGCACTTATCCCGAAGAAGTGGCAGCAGGAAGAAGCACCAACTAAAAGAGAATGGGCTCTAAGGTTAGAAGAAATATACCATCTTGAAAAACTGAGATATAATGGAGAGGAAGGGGGAGAAGAAGATTTGAATAAATGGAAAAGTTGGCAGATATTCAAGCAGACATGGAAATATGTCGAAACTATTATATAATATAGAGAGGTGCAGCAGTGCCGCTCCTGAAGCAAGAAGATGAGAGGTATTGGGGAATAGGGTGGGTGGGAAAAGGGGGGGAGGAAAAAACCCTATACACTATAAAAGAGAGATTAACATGATAAAGAGACAATAATAATAAATATGGGATAAGGTCAATTTTATTGTTTAAATTTACGTATAAATACTTGCAATAAAATTCCACTATGATGTGAATTATAATGAGAGATAAAAATGAACGTGAAGTTGAATAATAATCTCTTGAATGTTGCTGAAGTGGAACAGAAAAAAAAAGAGAAAAAAAAAAAGGAGGGGTGGGGCGCTCTCTTGCCCCCCTTTTACTGTGACCTGCCAGGTCAGGCCAATGATTTTTATTTATATTGCCGGGATTTTTCCTTTAGAAATTTAATTTTGCTGTGGTTATGAACATGGGAGAGATGCCCTACTTTACAGGCAGACTAAGGAGACCCCCCAGGCACAATATTTAAAGGAATATTTCATTTTTTAAGCATTATTAAAATCACTGCTACTGAAAAAACAGTAGTTTTAAAACCTCTTTTTTGCATTGATACATGGCCCTTGGGGCAGGACCAGGTCCCCAAACACTTTTTATGGCAATAACTCACATATAAGCCTTTAAGACTAGCACTTTTGATTTTTCACGTTCGTGTCCCATAGACTTTAAACAAATTTTCGCACAAATTTTTTGCCTGTTAGCATGTTCTGCTGTGAACCGAATCAGGGGGTGTTCGGCTCATCCCTAGTCTTCAGGTCCAGGCCAATGGTTTTTGGCCTGGACCTGCTAATCGGTTCGGATCAGTTCTGACAGGCACAGGAAATAACGGTCTCTTTTCTCCTGTCCCTTTCGGATCCAGTATGAGAATAGATAACATCTAATCTGAGTACAAAGCACTACACTGACACCAGGTTACTTAGACAGGCACATTTAACCCCTTGATTTCCCCCCCAGTTAACCCTTTCACACTATCATTAGGTACAGTGCAGAGGCGGCTCTTTAATTAGGCAAATTAGGCAGTTGCCTAAGGCCCCACACTCACAGGGGCCTCGCAGCCACCTAGTTTGCCTAATTAACTGCTTGCCGACCAGCGCACGACGATGTATGTCGGCACAATGGCACGGCTGGGCAAATGGGTGTACCTGTACATCCCCTTTAAGACGCGGCTTAGTGGGTGCGCACGCGTCACCCGCCGCATACTCCGTGAGCGTGCCCGTGGGTCCTGCTGACTCGATGTCGGCTGGGTGCCTGCGATCGGGACATGGAGCGGCAGAACAGGGAGATGCCTATGTAAACAAGGCATTTCCCTGTTCTGCCTAGCAACATGACAGGGATCTACTGCTCCCTGTCATCGAGAGCAGTGATCTCTGTCATGTTGTAGTGAGCCCACCCCCTCACAGTTAGAATCACTCCCTAGGACACACTTAACCCCTTGATCGCTCCCTAGTGTTTAATCCCTACCCTGTCAGTGCATTTGTATAGCACTGATCGCTGTATAAATGTCACCGGTCCCAAAATAGTGTCAAAAGTGTCCGATGTGTCCGCCGCAATGTCACAGTCATCATAAAAATCACAGATCGCCGCCATTACTAATAAAAAAAAAAATTTATAATAAAAATGGCATAAATCTATCCCCTATTTTGTGGAGGCTATAACTTTTGCGCAAACCAAACCAAACCAAAGCTTTTTGCGACTTTTTTTTACTTTTTTTAGCGGTTCTGCGCTGACGTTTTTTTTTTAAAATGTTTAAAAATCATGTCTTGCTAAAGTCCGACTCACTTGTAGTGATGATGCCTGTTATCCAGGTCCGTTTTTTGGTCTAATCGATACTTTTTAAAATCATGCTCGGCAGATGTCATCTTGCTTGTGGGCATTTGAAGCCCACAAGCAATCACTTCCTTCTTCCATTGAATTTGAAGTACCAGCATTCCTTGCTGATTCCTGCGCATGCTCAGTGACTACTGCTCTGAGCGGCGTAATAACAATGGCGAATTTCAAAACGCCCTCCAAACGTGGCCGACGTATTGACGTCACGCCGTTGAAATCCCGCGAGATTTCGAATCGGACCTCCGCACTGACTCCTGGGATGAATTACACGAGATCCCAGGAGACAGTGCGGCGATCACCGGATATGATGTGGATACCCGCAAAAACACCGCCCACAGCCGCAGGGACTGAAAGCTCACATTTTAAACCTGAACAGGTACGATTAAAAAAAAAATCAACAACGTCCATTGTGAACTCTTCGCTGCATTTAGAAACGACTGAGCCAAACTTATCAAAATGTGTGCAGAACAGCTTTAAATTCCAGGAAGAGATCATCACAGCCCTTTTGTTTCCAGACGATGCTGTGGCCCAACTTCCCAGTGCAAATGCAGTAAGCCAGCTGCATGAGAGGCATTTTCCGCATGTCCTCTCTGGTACCCCTACCCAAAGAAACCCCCAAAGAAAATGTCATGTCTGTAGAAAGCACATATATAGGCGTAACACCCGCTTTTATTGTCCCTCCTGTCCTGACCAACCTGGTCTTTGCATTGGTGACTGTTTCGAACGCTGCCACACACTAGTTGAGTATTAGCATAGGGTACAGCACCACACAGTCCTAAGCAGACATACACAGGTTCTCGAAAGATGTGATGGCCATCACATTTTGAGAGACCCTAATCT
The DNA here is from genome assembly GCA_028564925.1 of Lithobates sylvaticus. Taxonomy (NCBI): domain Eukaryota; kingdom Metazoa; phylum Chordata; class Amphibia; order Anura; family Ranidae; genus Lithobates; species Lithobates sylvaticus. The sequence goes on along the minus strand of CM053028.1, from coordinate 373,231,173 downwards.
GCAACGTTCAGTTTACAGTTTTTTTAGTTTTTATAACAGTAAAAAATAAATAAAAAAAAAACACAACAAAAAAAAAGCCAAAAATAGTTGTGGTTGTATTTTTCTTCTCTCTCTCTCTCATGTTTGCTCACTATTATTCTGTATCTACCGTTCTCTCTCTGTTTTATTTTTACTATGTTTTATTGTATTTGCTTTGCAGGTATGGTATGTTATACTGTAATGTTTGTTTTATTGTTAACCATCATTTGCTTAGCAGGTAAGGCATTCAGCTGCAGCACAGGTTTATTTATCTTGACAGCAACAGCATTTGCTCACACGATACATAAAACCGTGACTCCAGTGCTCTCGGAGGTGATTTCATCACCACAGTTAAAAAAAAAAAAATGGTGCATGTATGCCCATCATTAGACGTGGGTGGATGAAGGGCGCTATTCTAATGGTGGACATACCCACCGATCAATCTCTTTTTTTCGTTCAGCCCACAGGCTGCATTAAAAAAACAACATTACAATATATGCCCAACAAGGACCAGCAACGTACTGGTATGTTGCTGGACTTTGAGTGGTTATACCAGAATGATGCCTGCAGGTTTAGGTATCATCTTGGTATCATTCTTTTCAGCCAGCGGTTGTCTTTCATGTAAAAGCATACCTAGCAGCTAATTCGCCTCTAGACTGCTTTTATAAGCAGTGGGAGGGAATGTCCTTGTCCCCCTCACGTCTTCCATGGTTTTCTCAGGCTCTCCTGTCCCAACAGGGAACCCGAGAATGCATCTGGTGGTTCCGCCAGCTGACCATAAAGCAAATCTGAGACAAGATTGGCTCCAATCATCTCTATGGCCTAAGAAACCGGAAGCTACGAGCATTTCATTACTTAAGTTTTGCCGGATATAAACAGCACCATTGGGAAATTGGCAAAGCATTTTATCACACCAATCTTGGTGTGGTCAGATGCTTTGAGGGTAGAGGAAAGATCTAGGGTCTAATAGACCCCAAGTTTTTTTTTAAAAGTGTACCTGTCAATACCTATTGCTATCATAGGAGATATTTACATTCCCTAAGATAACAAAAAAAAAAAAAAAATGAAAGGAACAGTTTAAAAATATAATAAAAAAGCAAAATAAATAATTAAAAAAAAACACCCCTGTCCCCCCGTGCTCACGCGCAAAGGCGAACGCAAGCGTCGGTCTGGTGTCATATGTAAACATGAATTGCACCCATGCATGTGAGGTATAACCGCAAAGGTCAGATCAAAGGCAGTAATTTTAGCAGTAGACCTCCTCTGTAAATCTAAAATGGACACCTGTAAAGGCTTTTAAAAATGTATGTAGTTTGTCGCCGCTGCACGTTTGTGTGCAATTTTAAAGCATGTTGTGTTTGGTATTCATGTACTCGGCGTAAGATCATCTTTTTTATTTCATCAGAACAAGGAAAGGGGTGCCTGAGAATGTATCAAACCACTTTATTAAATTGAACAATATCCACTCACATGGAAATAAGGGACTTTCATCACTGGGATGAACAGGAGGAACTACAAGTAGCAGAAGGTCCTTTTCGCTGACAGAAAGCAGCACATCAAATCCCAGGGATGAGGAGGGCAGTGAGTCATCAAATCCTGGCAGAAGTTTACCACTGTAGCATCGAACCTCTTGTCTGGTCACCGCTAAGATGGAGGACGGGCGTGCGGTGTTGAAACCATAATGAGGCTTGGATCGAAAAACAGCGTGGCACAGGGTGATGACGTCACAATAATGCGACACGTTTCTGAGCGTGCGTGCTATGAGTGGTACAGTAGCCGTGCTCCTTTGTCAAGCTTGATATTTTACCACAAGTTGCGGGAAAATTTTAAATTTTTTTTTCAGTTGTCACTAAATGATCTATTGCTCAAACTTGCCATGGGCATATGTGAAATTACACCCCAAAATACATTTTGCTGCTTCTCCCGAGTACGGAGATACCACATGTGTGAGACTTTTTGGGAGCCTAGCCGTGTACAGGTCCCCGAAAACCAATCACCGCTATCAGGCTTTCTAAGGGCGTAAAATGGTGATTTCACTTCCTCACTACCTATGACCGCTTCGGAGGCCATGAAATGTCAAGATAGCACAACCCCCCGCCCCAAATTACCCCATTTTGGAAAGAAGACACTTCAAGCTTTTTGCTGAGAGGCATGTGGTGTCCATGGAATATTTAATATTTTACCACGTTTTTTTTTTTTTTTTTTAGACAAAGTTGTCACAAAATTATATATTGTTCAAACAGGGCATGGTTATATGTAGAACTACACCCCAAAATGCATTCTGCTGCTTCTCCTGTGTACGGGGATACCACATGTGTGGGACTTTTTGGGAGCCTAGCCGCGTACAGGACCCCAAAATCCAAGCACCGCCTTCAGGATTTCTAAGGGCGTAAAATTGTCATTTTACTCCTCACTACCTTTCACAGTTAAGGAGGCCCTGAAATGTCCAGATAGCACAACCACACCCCCCCCCCCCCAAATTACCCCATTTTGGAAAGTAGACACCCTAAGCTATCTGCTGAGAGGCATGTCTTTCTTCATTTTCAATGGGGTCTTTCTTCATGTTCAAAAATAAATGAGATCTGCAAGGTATTTGCTAAGAGGCACAGTATTTTGCAGATCTCATTTATTTTTGAAAATGAAGAAAGAAAAGAAAAATGTATATTATTTTTTTTTCCTTTATTCAATTTTCAAAACTTTGTGACAAAAAGTGAGATCTGCAAAATACTCAACATGCCTCTCAACAGATAGCTTGGGGTGTCTACTTTCCAAAATGGGGTCATTTGGGGGGGGGGGGGGGTTGTGCTGTCTGGGTATTTTCATGGCCTCCGAAACTGTGATAGGCAGTGAGGAGTAAAATCAAAAATGTACGCCCTTAGAAAGCCTGAAGGCGGTGATTGGTTTTCGGGGTCCTGTACACAGCTAGGCTCCTAAAAAGTCTCACAAATGTGGTATTAATGTACTCAGGAAACGCAGCAGAATGTATTTTGGGGTGTCATTCCACATATAACCATGGCATGTGTGAGCAATATGTAATTTAGTGACAACTTCGTGTAATTTTTTTTAATTTTTCAATCCCTTGTGACAAAAAAAAATTAAATATTCAATGGGCTCAACATGCCTCTCAGCAATTTCCTTGGGATGTCTACTTTTCAAAATGGGGTCGTTGTACTGCCCTGCCATTTTAGCACCTCAAGAAATGAGATCGGTAGTCAAACTAAAAGCTGCGTAAATTCCAGAAAATGTATCCTAGTTTGTAGACGCTATAACTTTTGCGCAAACCAATAAATATACGCTTATTGACATTTTTTTTTACCAAAAACATGTGGCTGAATACATTTTGGCGTAAATATATGACTAAAATTGAATTATATATTTTTTTATAACAAAAAAGTAGAAAGTATAATTTTATTTTATTTTTTTAAATTTGTCTTTTTACGTTTATATTGCAAAAAATAAAAATTGCAGAGACATACCATCAAAGGAAAGCTCTATTTGTGGGGGAAAAAAGGACGCTAATTCCTTTTGGGTACAGAATTGCATGACCGCGCAATTACCAGTTAAAGCAGCACAGTGCCAAATTGTAAAAAGTGCTCTGGTCATTGAGCAGCCAAGTCCTCCGGGGCTGAAGTGGTTAACTGACCAGATCAATATCCCAGGAGTTTAACCACTTCAATACAGGGCACTTATACACCCTCCTGCCCAGACAAATTTTCAGCTTTCAGCGCTGTCGCACTTTGAATGACAATTGCGCAGTCATGCTACACTGTACCTAAACAAAATGTTTATAATTTTGTTCCCATAAATAGAGCTTTATTTGGTGGTATTTAATCACCAATGGGATTTTTATTTTCTGCCAAACAAATAATAAAAGACCGAAAAAAAATTTCTTCGTTTGTTACAAAACTTTGTAAATAAGTACATTTTATCCTTCACTGATGGGCATCACTGATTGGCAAGCATTAGTTTTTGGCCTCCCTGGTGGTGGGCTGCGCTGATAATCAGCACAGACCCCCAGCCCCCCCCCCCCGTCAGAGGATCATCCGATCGGCTTTCCTCACGTCTGACAGAGTGAGGAAAAGCCTATACACAGCGTTTCCTGTTTACACTGTGATTGGACACGGCTGATCACGTGGTAAAGAGTCAGTCAGAACTATTTACCTAGATCGGAGTTGCAGTGTGTTAGACTGACACATCGCACCACCAATCACTGCCGGCTAGTTAGTCTGATCACGTCCGATCGGGATAACAGAACCACTTTGCCGCAGTCATTTTGCTATATGGCGGGTGGGAACTGGTTAATTGACTTGATGCTATACTCCGATTAAAAAGTGTTCCTTTAAGTTTGAGCAGTGTAGTTGTGATAGTAAAACTGTACATAACACATTTCAAATTTGGGCTAAGGCATTAAGATTGGTTTTACCCTTAGGCGCAAAGGAATAAAAGAAGATCCAGTATGTCTCCTGCTGACATTTTGTATCTTTCTGCTTTTTGGAGAGTATTTGGGACCGGTTAAATAATCCAGACTTGTAGACTCTCGGCGGATTTGGAATGCACATCTCTAAAGTGTCTGGGTACACTATACTTAGTGTTTTTATATTGGTCACCTTGTTCTATGGCTCACCAAATCTGTGTGTGTGTGTGTGTGTGTGTGTGTGTGTGTGTGTGTGTGTGTGTGTGTGTGTGTGTGTGTGTGTGTGTGTGTGTGTGTGTGTGTGTGTGTGTGTGTATATATATATATATATATATATATAAATATAACGAAAGTGAAGTTTAAGTTTACCAGAGGCTACCTGACTTATAATGTTCCACGCCCTATGGTAAGTGAACCACAGTTGGAGGGGTAGGGTATGTTTCAGAATGGGGTTTTGTAGCAGAATTCCCCAATGCTTTTTAAAAAGTTATTATATATAGGGAGGACCAGATTCTGTGAGCACAGGAGAGCCATAGAACAAGGTGACAAAGATAAAAAAACAGCAAGTATAGTGTACCCAGACACTTTAGAGTAGTGCATGCCAAATCCACTGAGGGTCTGAAATATTGAACAGAATACTCTCCAAAAAGCAGAAAGATGCAATAGATTATGTGAACAGGAGACATACTGGATCTTCTCTTTAAATACTTTAGCTCCAATGGGGCTCCATGAGGCGATTGAAACTCATACTATTTTATGAAACTTAAAACTGATGCTAAAGTCTAGTTTTTATATACATGTTATACTTCCATGCCCTGTGCAGTGGTTTTGCAGAGCAGCCTGGATCTTCCTCTTCTGGGGTCCTTCTTTGGTGCTCCTGGCCCATCCCTCCTGTCGAGTTCCCCCCACATATTTAAAAAGAGGACTAAAAGGTCCAAAAAGAAAACTTCAAAAGGAGGATCAGTCAATTATAAACAGCTTTATTAAAGTATATCTAGAGGAAAAAAAAAGTTAAAATGCCAATGTTGTCAAAACCAGACAAGAAGCAACTGCAGACAACCACACACTCATCCAATCCGATGGTTGAATCAAAGAGGCACTAGTACAAGTGACTGCAGATAGAATATAATGTGGTTTAACCAGTTAGCCAGTCTATGACTTCAATGATAGTACAGGGCCAGATGAGATATGGAGTACATGAGGGACGGATGGATAGCTGAGTCCACTAAAACAGAGTCGATCAGTGGTGTATTTGCATAGTACCTTTACAGGTAAAGGCTGAATGGAGTCTGCGCACCGATGTACTGAACAGTAGCCAAACAGCTAACCTGGCAGTGTAAGGCAGGACTGTAAGCGGATGGACAGGTGCAGATAGGAGCTGTGTGCATGCAGTATCTTACTAGGAGGCTGGTAACATGTGGGTGAGTCGGTGTCCTATGGACACTATACACAAAAAGTCAGTGCGATCTCACCACTCCCCAGCCATGCTGACGGCTCCTAATGCCTCATGGACAGGATCCACATGGGAGGAAGTCCACCAGATCACATTCAAACTCATGTTAAATAGGAGTCAGTACACACCTGCCATCATTTAAAGTGCCTATGATTAACCCCAAATAAAAAAGTTCAGCTGTTCTAGGTCTTTCCTGACATTTTCTTAGTTGCATCCTACAGCAAAAGCCATGGTCTGCAGAGAGCTTCCAAAGCATCAGAGGAATCTCATTGTTAAAAGGTACCAGTCGGGAGAAGGGTACAAAAGAATTTCCAAGGCATTAGGCATACCATGGAACAAGGTGAAGACCGTAATCAAGTGGAGAAAATATGGCACAACAGTGACGTTACCAAGAACTGGACATCCCTCCAAAAATTTATGAAAAGATAATAAAAATGGTCAGGGAGGCAGCCAAAAAGCCTACAGCAACATGCTGTAGGAGCTGCAGAAATATCTGGCAAGTACTGGCTGTGTGGTACATGTGACAACAATCTCCCGTATTCTTCATATGTCTGGGCTTTGGGGTGGCAAGACGCAAGCATTTTTTTTTTGTTTTTTAAACCAAGAAAAACATCCAAGCCCGGGTACATTTTGCAAAAACACATCTGAAGTCTCCCAAAAGCATGAGGGAAAGTGTTATATGGTCTGATGAAACCAAGGTTGAACTTTTTGGCCTTAATTCCAAAAGATCCGTTTGGTGCAAAAAAACACTGCACATCACCAAAGGAACACCATACCCACAGTGAACCATGGTAGTGGCAGCATCATGCTTTGGGGCCGTTTTTCTTCAACTGGAACAGGGGCCTTAGTTAAGGAAGAAGGAATTATAGACAATTCCAAATATCAGTCAATACTGGCACAAAACCTTCAGGCTTCTGCTAGAAAGCTGAATGTGAAGAGGAACTTCATATTTCAGCATGACAATGACCCAAAGCAAACATCCAAAACAAAGAAATGGCTTCACAAGAAGATTGGAATGGCCCAGCCAGAGCCCAGACCTGAACCTGATTGAAAATCTGTGTGGTTATCGGAAGAGGGCTGTGCACAGGCGATGCCCTTGCAATCTGACAGATTTGGAGTGTTTTGGCAAAGAAGAGAGGGAAAATATTGCCAAGTCAATATGTGCCATGCTGATCGACTCCTATCCAAAAAGACAGTGCTATAAAACCAAAAAGGTACCTCAACAAAGTTTTAGTTTAAAGGTGTGCACACTTATGCAACCATATTATGTTTATTTTTACTTCCCTTCACCTAAAAGATTTCAGTTGGTTCAATTGAGTCATACAGTTTATAGGTCACATTAAAAAAGGTGGAAAAAGTACTGAAATTATTTATCTTTGTCTCATTTTTTTTTTACATCACAGAAACCAGACATTTTAACAGGGGTGTGTAGACATTTTATATCCACTTTGTTTTTTATATCAAATCTTTTAATGGTCTCAGTTTTAAATGCCTTCTTCATTTATCATTCTACATTTTTCATTGCATTTGTTTAAGCAATTTGGAGTTGTGGGCTAGCGTTCCCCATTAAAAGCTTGGTCATGTCCTATACACTAGGATTCACCAACCATAGGCTCAGCCCTCCTTTTATCCAAAGCCAGCCCATTCCACACTTTCTTCCCTTTAGTATTGAAGACTGTTCCCTCCCTCTCATTGAACTCCATACAAAGTCAAGTACACCCCTCCCCCCTTCATATGACAAAGAAGTGGATTCGCTCGGAAACATGTTACCACCCACTTTGAGGTGTCACCATGCCCCAACGTCTTTACCGTTCTGATCCCAACACTGGCTTGCTTTCCAGCATGGTTACAATTCCAGCTGGAGGATTCCTCTACACACCTGTCCATCCTGCAGAGCACCTTCTGCCACCACGCTTCTATCCACCCACAGCGGGATACACAGAAGTCCAACCCAGCTTCCGCCTGACCCTGGCCAGCTTCCTGGGACTGATAATATGCCCCTTTCGTCCAGTTCTGAGCGCAATCTTACCCTTTGTTTTTAGTTATACAATTTAATAAACAGATACACTTGGATTGCAGCACCTTTTGTCCATTTGTCTTTATGAGATATAGGACAGAAACCAAATGGCCATGTCTTACCAGTCCATGTTGCTGGTCCCTATATAGGAAACTGTATTTTAACACAAGGAGCACTTGAAATATTTTTTTATGAAAAAAGACAGACAAGATACTACACAATAATATCAAAATATATTTTATTCTGGACCTCTTTCAGATCTGAATCAAATTACAGTTGTCAGAGCAATACAATGCAAAAAGGTAAATGCAACAGAAAAAAATGTGTCAAAACAAGGCTAAGTAGGGTAGGGGACCTGGAGAAAAGTATGTTGTGGAACCAAAATACATCAAAGTGTAATTAACATGGTCCAGGACAGTACAGAACACCAAAAAAAAAAAAAAAAAGTAATCTGTTAGACAAGTTATCATGAAAACCAAACAATAAAAAGTATTTAACATGTACAAAAAACTGCAGTGGGCTGGTTCAGGTTTATACATTGGTTAGTTGAATAGCACAAGAAAGGATGCAGACTTGTGACTCCAGTGCTGCCGATAGGCTCACAGAATTAGACCCAAAGGAATTGTATTTTCACAAGCAGGAACTTCATACGCATAGAGGAATTGGAAGCTGTACACCAATATTTTGTAGAGTATCCATAAAGACGTCCCTTGCTTACTGTATAGCTTTATGTCTACACAACCTAGAAGGCTTTATTAAATAAAAGATCACATAGCTATCTGTGGTCTGAATTTTAAGTGCCTTGTTTAAAAAGGTTGGAAAAGTAAAAGCATACTGAGGGGGATAATCAGAGCACAGGTTGAAACTTCCAATTAAAATCTAACAGTTGGAGATATTCAGACTAGAAACAGCTGAAGTGCAAGGAAAAGCCACATTTTCTTTACGATGCAGCAGAATTACAAAGTATTCTCATAATATTTTAAACACTTCTAAAATTAAGTATTTGTTATATATTTTTTTACATTAGGTGGAATTAAACCGTTTTACATCAGCACGTAAATATAAAAAGTCCATTTAAAAAAAAAAATATGAAAAATTATTGGTGATGCTCAGTTCATATTTGAGCCAAGACAGTAAAACATCCATCCAGCCAATGCTTTGAAGCATTAATCAAAACATTTGTGTCTATTCCTGGGAGCACTTGGTTCTCTATCATTATTGCACACATTTCTTTAACATCAGCCACATACATAGTCTTCTAGCAAAAATTAACTGCCAGACTTTTTTTTTTATTTTATTATTTTTTTTTTTTTTAATTAGGAAAGCTTCTGAACATTGATAACATTGTAAATGCACAATAAAAAGAGAAAAGCAAAACAAAAAAAATAACAAGAAACAAAAAATAACACGGTGCACTGTGAAGGGGGAAGAACATAGGAACAGGTCAGTTGATGTTAATATTAGTGAAAACGCCCATAGAAAGAAAGAAATTGAGTTTGTATTATACCAAATTATAATACAAAAATCAAGTTTAAAACATCATGGCTGTATTGGGATGCACTTTTTAGATGCATGCGTACGGGAACAAAAAATTCTGTTAAAATATATGGCTACTTTGTTATTTTCACCTAATAAGTGAGTAAATGCACAAATAAATTCTTGATTTTACATGAAGGAGAATGTAGGAAGGGCTAATTGTGTGTAAGCTTGTGATTTTCTCTTTTTTCCTAAAGAGTGGTGTGTACATACAAGCCACCAATAAAAACACTTTTTGCATCACAGGAACAGCATTACCTTTCCCTTCCTATCCACGATAGCTCTGCTCTACAGAAAACATGTTGGATTTGAAGGCAACATACAATGCACTTTGCATTACAGGACCCGTCAAATCAAACACTAAATGTTTAATGTATTTTAAGCAAGGATAAAAAGGATCTGGAAAAAATAGTGGTGCCCATGGCAAACAGAAGCACACAGATTTTAAGCTAATATTTGGTTGAAATTGGCAATTCATTCTTCCTTCTAGTTTTAACAAACCAGTTGAAGGTGTTTAAACTACTAACACCGTCATCCTGTTCAACTACAGAAGCATGTTCAAGTGGACTTGTTTACTAAAAAACACACCATATCAATAATGTGATATAGTATTTCTTCACTTAAATACCTTTTAATCCAATTATGTATAGTATGCTTTCTAGTTACTATAGATGACCATAGGATATTAGACCGGCAAAAGTCACGTTAATGAGGCTGGTAAGTTGCATACGAAAAGTAAAAATAAATAAAATCTGTTGCTTTCCCTGCAAGGGACAGGTACTTTGCATGGGAAAGCAACTATTTACCATATTCAAAGAAAAGCTTCCAATGTGTAGCTGAATGACATTGCTATTATGGGAAAAAGGAGTATAAAAATGTTTGGTAATACAGCTAAAGTAGAGTTCCACAATATAATTATTACATTGTGAGGAGTCCACTTTAACATAATTCTCTTAATAATCATAATCGTATTTTACTCCAGACATGTGCAGAAAGGAAAGCGCCCACTGGAATTTCTCTCAACAGACTAATGGCAAAAGGACGCTTTGGTTGGTCTAAAAAGGATCTGTAATGGGAGAAGCATGTAGGCTGCTAGTGTGGCACTAATTCTGAAAATACTAGCTGCTTGGATGTCACACTAATCATTTGGCTTCAATACTCTTGTTACTGATCTTCACAAGTAGAGATACTGGACTTGTTTGCTATATACTTGCAGTACTCAAGTAATACTGAAGCCAGTCACAGTAAAACCTCTAGCAATTTTTGAAAAAGGCAAGAAATGGTTTCCTTCATATTTTTTCATTACGGATGTTCTTTAGTGCCCTAGTCTAGCTTTCTGTAACCCTCTACCACTTGCCCTTTGCTAGGTTTTTAAAAACACAGGATAATGGACTAGTTCTGTAATGTTGAAGACATTTTGGAAACTATCCTCAAGCCGGTCCAGTTCCAATGACTGTCAGGATGATACCCAGCTTTTTTTTTATCCACATAGGTAACAGACCTCTTAATCCAACTACCATGAAATGTGTAGGTACCAATTGTTCAAAAACAGTGATTTCAGCATTAAAGTCATTCTAAAAGGCAGGTGTTTTATCGTAATGCATTTTATGCATGAAGATAAACCTGTGTGCAGCAGCCCCTCCCCATACTTATCCGAGCCCCATCTCATTCCAGCAATGTGCACAATTGCCTCGGCCATCCAGGACTCTCCCGCCTGATTGGCTGAGACACAGCAGCAGCGCCCTTGGCTCCCACTACTTTCAAAGTCAGTTAGCCAATCAGAAGAGAGGGGGTGAGGCCGAACCATGGCTCTGTGTCTGAATGGACACAGAGCTGTGGCTCGGCTGCCCCCATAGCAAGCTGCTTGCTGTGGGGGCACTCAACAGGAGGGAAGGGCCAGCAGCTCCAGCGAGGGACCCGAGAGGAGACTCTGGGCTGCTCTGCAGAAAACCCACTGGACAGAGCAGGTAAGTATAACATGTTTGTTATTTTTAAAGAAAAAATACTTCAGTATCACTTTAATTGATTTACATGGCTAAAAAGATGTAAGCACCTATGGCAGATGTTCTAACACCAAAGGCTTTAATTATGTAACTTTAAGGCGGCTCCACAAATTTCACATCTACCATCTTATTTTTGGACAATGAACATTTACACATTCCATGGGCTAATGGGTTCCATTAGGGTGTCTGTGCTACCTGTGTGGATAAGATTTCTGGGATATCATTGGAACTGAAGTGGCTTGGAGAAGCTACAAAATGCCTTAACACTACAGAGTTGGAATATGACCAACTAGCACTAAAAACTGTACTAGCTATACCATGACAAATGAAAAAACAGTATACATACCTAATACTGCAGTTCCTGATCTGGTCTGATGTTATGAGTCCTTTTCTTCCTTCTGCAGGGAGCGAGCCCCGACTATTGCATTGAACAGCACCACAAACTGATGCGGTACATATTCTTGCAGCGTTCTCCTGCGTTTTCAGGGCGGCTTGATAAAGCACCCTTCGAGGGTGGATTTTCGGTGCCCTGGACTGAAGAAGTGGGTAAGATGACACTGGGCAACAGTCGACCTGTAAAAAAGGGCTAGGGCTGGACTGCAGAGAAGCAAGTCTGCAGGGGGCATAAATTTAGTGAGTTTTATACTTTATTTTGAATCCCGCATGGAATTTTTTTTTTGAGCCGGTCCTGGGTTTTAAAGAAAACCTGCACGGATAGAGTTACAAAAGATGCAACTGCAGATCTATTCCCAATATTTACCTTTGTTGCTCTGGCCTTAAACTGGTACTAAGCCACTGTCCTGGAACTAGCATGCAGCTAGTAAACTCAGTCCAAATTACCAAAAATACATGAAAAAGGCAGGAAACTAGTATTTTTCAAAAGGTGAGTTAGGCAATGCTCACAAGGCCATTTAAATGCCCTGTATCTAACACATTCTTTTGTCAAAACACAATGGAGATATAGAAGAGAAACAAAAGGAAACATGCTGTGATCAACTCCTATGTGTCCATTCCTTCAAACTTCAGATCTATCTGCTATGCCAGTTTCCAACCACACTCCATTTTTTGACAAAAACAAATGCAGGAGATGAAAACTAGAACACAAGCAACCCCAACATTTGGATAACACTTCTCTAAAGACACTCTTGACCTATGAAGAAATTTGAGATAAAACTTTTGTATTCACAGTGTTTTCAACAATCTCTGCAGTACATTGCTCAACAATTGATCCAGTCACATAGATCTCTCTGGTCCTTCAGTGGTTGTATTCACTAAATTTTAGCAATAAAAACATTTCTGATAAAAGGCTTGTGACATAACTGCCATGCTCAGTTAATTTACAATAATGTATACTTGGCCCAACCACCAGACTGTTTCCCAAAAGCAGGGAACATAGCTCAACTATGCTGTTTAAAAGGTGGCAATATTTTTACTAATATATATATATTTTATGTATGAAAATTATAAAAATCTAACGGGGTGAGAGGGAAGCAGGTATTGAAACTATTCTGAATAGCAGCATGGAACTTGTAGGGTTTTTGTTTAAACAGGTGCAGAAACATAAACGTATAAATAATTTGCTCAGTCTTATATAGTACAGCCTAAAACCTGGATTAAAAATAAAGCCTAAAATAATTATACACGGTGAACCGCTTGCTCTTCCTTCTATGTTATTGATATTCATATATAAAGGAACTCTCTCTATGGGACGCAAACAAAATATCTAATATTCCATTAACACTGGAATTTCTTTTTAAGGTTTATGCAGGTATGCCTGGTATTTAAAAAATATGCTTATTTAAAGAATATAAGGGGATGAAAAAAATGGTGTTTGTCGCAAAGGAAACAGTATATCTGTTTAAAAAATAAAAAAAAAATTGTTGGATGAGGGAACTTTACTCCTATTGTAGTAGAGCACAAGTAAACCATAATGGATTTATGGTCTAAAAGAAACAGACACTTGCATGTCTGCAGTCTGATCTTTGTTATTTGTGCCCTTCAGGTTTGGCAGAATTCTGATCCAAATAAGGATTCAGCCACGTCACCAAAAAAATAAAATAAACAAATTTAAGTAGTATCTCTGAGTGCAGTGTGAAGCACTATGGACTTTAGCTAATAACAAAGTACTTTCATGTATCAACTCATTTCAAATCCATCATAAATCAGTTTTCACATGCCTGATATTACCAATGAACAAATTTTTGATTGGTTACACAGCACTACTGCCCTTTAAACCAAGTTATTAAAATAAACGCTCATGCATGTGCTGCAGGCAGTACATTATGCCATTACATCCATCAGAGCTGTGTACCAAGTCAGACTCATCTTTCCATACTTGTGCGAAAACAGAACTATTTGTACAAAGAAAAAGCCAAAGCAAACAAAATGTGTAAAGTTATTTGATACAGCCATCTGATATTTCTTTTTAAGCCCCAAATATAATGTTTCAAAGCCACAAACTATTGCTCAAGTATAAAAGCCCACATTCTCTGTACAGGTAGACTGACCAGAAAATAAAAAACACAAAAGTAACAAAAAAAAAAAAAGACAGGAAAAAATAAGCAGGGGAAGGAGACACACAAGGTAGTTGAATGTATTTTGACCACAATCCTCCAAATTTGGTGCAATTATGCTCTGTGTGCATGTCCGGAGTCCTCCTCTTCCTTTCCAGGCCTTGTGAAGAATTCTGTTCCCAGCACACAAACTCACCAGATGCGACTAATGAATTTTGTCCTCTTTGAGGTGCCACAATTTGTAGGGTTTTTTTTCCCCCCCATCTTAAAATATTTATAGGACTTAATTTCGGTTTGGCTGCAGTGGACTGGCCATGGTTAAATGGGACTATAGCAGTACATGGGTCAGGGACAGTCATTTTGGCTATGTACACATTCATAGTCGGTCCATGGCTTCCAACCAGTAGCGCTATTTTCGTAGGTCTAATACACAAACCTGCAGTAGAAAAAGAAATTTAGTCAATTCAATACACCCAAATTTTCCATATATGTAAAATTCAGGGCTGCGCATACTAAAAAAAAATGAACAGACCTGAAAAAAAAAAAATAGTGCGCTCCTAACTTTGAGCTATCAATGCATCTGCTGAACAGATTTCCATAGTAGTGTTAGCCCTGCCCTGTTTTTTCCCATCAGTTTAGGCCGCAATAAGCACAAAAGTTATATAGTCTACAAAATGGGGGATAGTTTTATGGCATTTTTATTATTATTTTTTTACTAGTAATGGCGGCTATCTGCAATTTTTATCGTGACTGACATTATGGCCGACAGATCGGACACTTCTGGTGCTATTTTGGGACCAACCACATTTATACAGCGATCAGTGTGATTAAAAATGCACTGATTACTGTGTAAACGTGCCTGGCAGTGAAGGGGTTAACCAGCAGGGGCTATGTGTGTCCTAGGGAGTGATTCTAACTGTGGGGGGATGGGCTACATGTGACAAAACACTGATCACCTCTCCCAATCACACGGAGCTGTGATCAGTGTCCTGTCACTAGGTAGAATGGGGAAATGCTTGTTTACATCAGCATTTCCCCCTCTCCGTGAGACGATCGTGGGTATCCCCGTGGACATCGCGCCCACAATGCCGCATCTTAAAAGGGCAACGTACAGGTACGTTAATATGCCCGTACGTGCCCTTCTGCCAACGTATATTGGGATGAGCCGGACGGCAAGGGGTTAAGGTAGAAAAAAAAAAAGTCTAAAAGATACACAAAACTTTTTCACACTTACTGAACCATCTGATGCACTTGCTCCAACTTTGTCTCCTGCTGCATTCCAACAAACTTCAAATATGCCCCCTGTTCCCCGATAGCTGTGAACCAATGCACCCGTCTAGAGGAAAAACAGACAAAAAAAAAAAAATGTATATATTATTTCATTCTGTACCTCTAAATACTGTAATACATTTGCAAAAGTATTTTAAATAGAATGTTGTAGCATTCACAATGTTTCAAAAATCAAAATCCCAACTATTTGGGGAGTAAAGGATGAGTAATAGGGGTGAAGGATTGACAAATAAGTCCAGCCTCAGCTGCAATTATTTTTTTTTCAACAGTTGGAGCATATGGTTTAAAGATTTTAGGGAAAAAAATATATATATCTTTAAACCATGTGAAAAGCTGTCTGTAAGCACCCTATCAAAACTCCATGGAACTGCTACTTCTGCTGGACAGCTTAGCCAATAAGTGGAAAAAATAAGGAATCTACTGGTAGGAGAAAAAGCTAATAAAACGGATACCAGAGGCTAGGTAAGACTCTACGTAGACAAGCGAATCCAGATTGATTTTGGCCCAATTTTACAGGCGTTTGTAGTAGAATGCTCATATTAATCCATAATTTCATATTGTATGTAATAATTAGTAATGATTATCGTTAAAGCAGTAGTAAAGTGTTCAAAAAAACAAACAAAAAAAAACAAAAACAAAAAAAAAAAAAAAACAAAAAAAAAAAACACACAGGTCCCTGCAAGTTTTTGTCATAATGTGCTAGTATGCATTGCATAATAATACATTATTACATAGTTACATAGTAGGTGAGGTTGAAAAAAAAATAAAAAAGACAAGTCCATTAAGTCCAACCTATTATGAAAAACTTGCCTTAAAACAAAGCCCTTTAGAGGCACGCCATCATCACTGACAGGGCTACCATCTTCACCCGGTTTTCCTTCCAGGCTCTGGCCATTTGAATGCTCGCGATGACGTCATTCCCACGCATGCACACGGGAGCCTCAACCGCAGCACAGCGCTCTAAAGGGATGGCATACTCAGTATACCATCCCTTCAGAGCACATGCACCGGTGACATCACCAGCTTCAGACAGTTTAATTGAGATTCCTCGTACCAACAGGTAAGCTCTTATTATAAGCTTACCTGTAGCTAAAGTCACCAAGCAGCGTTTACTACCGCTTTTAAGCAACGGTCAATTCTGAAAATTTGAAGAGTAAATATGATGTAAAATAATATGTACATTTAAAAGCTGGTATTTTTTTTTTTTTTTTTTTTTTAAGACAGCCATAAGTTTACTGGGACAAAAAGTTCACAGGCTGCAAGACAGTTCCAGACATCACTGTCTGTAAGTGTTGACATTCCATTATGTTGTTTTGTATGTTTTTTACATTCTTGAAAGCCAATTATATTGTATCCACATGCAATTCCTCTGTGAAAACTTATTTAAACCCCACGAACCTCATATCCCTGAGAAAGTCTAGACTTGTTCCCAGTTGCAATAGCGATGAGGCGATGGCAGCTCAAAAAGAAAGGGCAGGGAAAAATCGCCTTAGGTAAAACCAGATGGTTGTTTATTCGAAAATAATAATATTGCTTGCAAAGCGTATACCAATTCAATAAATAGTTACAATAAAAAATGCGTCCTGTGACGTACTGACGTCACCGCGTTGTTTACGTTTCGTATGCACGGGCGTTGGCATTGTTGCCGGCCGCATTTTTTATTGTAACTTTTTATTGAATTGCTAGATATACGCATTGCAAGCAACGTTTTTTATTTTTGAACAACATCTGGTTTTACCCATGGCGATTTTCCCTGCCCTTTCTTTTTGAGCCGCCATCACCTCATCGCTACTTGTACCGTGCATGTACCTCCAACTACTTTCCTGACCAAATGTCTTACTACACCATCTGACCAGACCAAACACAGTCTTTGGAGGAAATGCCCTGGCTGGGTATTAGCCGCAAGTGTCTAACCTTGTGCAGCTGGTAAGCGTGCACTTTGTGTGGTGGTATATTCACTGTGTTCATATTACAAAGTCACAAGATCTTCACTAAACCTTTGGTGGCTGGTCCGTTCTTCAATGAAGGAACCACTAAAAGCATTAAAAGCAATTGGGGGACTTTACATAGGGCACATGCTTCACTATTGGGAAGTATCGCTTTTTTAAATTTTTTAAATCACGGTTCATTTATTAATTTCTTGTTTTGTGTTTACATATTTGGTTAACATGTCACTTTAACCACCCACCATCGTTATACGTCGGTATTTTGAAGAGGAATATCATTGGTATTGCAGCAGTTAGCTGCCATAACCCCAGTATCCTCTTCTTCAGCGGGCGCTCCGCTTCAAGTTAAAAGTGGTCTCTGCGCAATAATTCTAGCCCTAGACCTCCTCTGTAACGCAAAACATGCAACCTGTAGAATTTTTTAAACATCGCCTATGGAGATTTAAGGGTAAATGTTTGTCGCCATTCCACGAGCAGGCGCAATTTTAAAGCGGGACATGTTGGGTATCAATTTACTCGGCGTAACATTATCTTTCACAATACCAAAAAAACATTTGGGCTAACTTTACTGTCTTATTGTTAAATTCAAAAAAGTTCCCCCCCCCCCCCCCCCAAAAAAAGGTGCGCTTTATAAGACCGATTCACAAATACGGTGTGACAAAGTATTGTAATGACGGCCATTTTATTCTCTAGGGCAAGGATATTCAATTAGCGGACCTCCAGCTGTTGCAGAACTACAAGTCCCATGAGGCATAGCAAGACTGATAGCCACAAGCATGACACCCAGAGGCATGATGGGACTTGTAGTTTTGCAACAGCTTGAGGTCCACTAATTGCATATCCCTGCTCTAGGAGGTAAGGGGAAAAAATATATAATGTTTGGGGGTTCCAAGTAATTATTTTTTTTTTGCTAGAAAAAGAAAAAAAAAAAAAAAAAAAAAAAAAGTGTTTAACTTGTAAACAACAAATCTCAGAAAGAGGCTCAGTCCTTAAGTGGCAAATGGCTTTCTTTTGGTGGTATTTGATCAACTCTGCAGTTTTTATTTTTTGCGCTATAAAACAAAAACAGGAGCTGCAATTTTGAAAAAAAAAAAAAAAAAGATTTTTTACTTTTTGCTATAATAAAATATCCCCCCAAACTAAGCTTATATTTATTGGTTTGCGCAAAAGTTATAGAAAAATAGGGGATAGATTTAGGGCATTTTTTTTACTAGCAATGGCAGCGATCTGCGAATTTTAGCAGGACTGCGACATTGTGGACGGACAGAGCAAACAATTGACACGTTTTTGGGACCATTGACATTTATACAGGGATCAGTGCTATAAAAATGCACTTATTACTGTGTAAATGTCACTGGCAGGAAGGGGTTAACACTAGGGGGTGATCCAGGGTTTAAATGTGTTCCCCCTCGTGAGTGTTTTTAACTGTGGGGGGATGGGACTGACTAGAGGAGACATATCGCTGTTCCTAATTACTAGAGGATCTGTCTCTCCTCTCCTGTCAGAACGGGGATTTGTGCGTTTACAAACACAAATCCCCATTCTGGCTCTCATGCCCACGATCGTGGGTGGCCAGCAGGCATCGCGACTACAAGCATCGGGTTCCCCGCCGCGCACGCCTGCTATGGCTCTTAAAGGAGCAGATGTACAGTTACAGTTATTTGCGTTAACAAGCCGACCTGTTGCAGTATAATGACAGTGGCTGGTTGGCAAGTGGTTAATATGACCTATAAATTGTACAACCTAGTTGAACAATAAAACTGAAATTTTTGGAGGGAAGCAAAAACTAAAATAATATAGTTGTGTGCACACCCTTAAACTAATACTTTGTTGAAGCACCTTTTTATTTTATTACAGCACTCAGTCTTTTTGGGTATGAGTATCAGCATGGCACATATTGACTTAGCAATATTTGCCCACTTGTCTTTGCAAAAACACTCCAAATCTGTCAGATTGTGAGGGCATCTCCTGTACACAGCCCTCTTCAGATCACCCCACAGATTTTCAATCGGATTTAGGTCTGGGCTCTAGCTGGGCCTTTCCAAAACTTTAATTTTCTTCTGGTGAATCCATTCCTTTGTTGATTTGGATGTTTGCTTTGGGTCGTTGTCATGCTGAAAGATGAACTTCCTTTTCATGTTCATCTTTCTAGCAGAAGCCTGACATTGTTGTGCCAATATTGACTGGCACAACATCTGAGCCTAGCCTGATGATACAAAGCCTAGCGGAGAGCCTTGCGTTATGCATCTTTGATATTCTGATATTACAAACATATATCAACAAAATACATCATATCTATTTGGTATTTTGTGTTAGCGTATTCCTATCTTCTTGGGAAATAAAGAACACTCTGTTATTAAGCCGTGTGCTTGGTTTCATAGCTAACCTTGTATTATTGTGATATCAATAGTAACATGTGGTCAGAGTTTTAATAGACTAGCTAACTAAAGGGATAGAAAAGTAAAAACATGGGTACAATAATATCTATTGTACCAATTACTTCAAATTCATTTGTGTTTTTTCAAAATTTAGCCAGGCTTGGATGTTTTTCTTCGTAAGAAAAGGCTTCCGTCTTGCCACATAGCCCACACATATGAATATGGGAGATTGTTGTCACATGTACCACACTGCCAGTATTTGCCAGGTATTCCTGCAGCTCCTTTAATGTTGCTGTAGGGCCTCTTGGCAGCCTCCCTGACCAGTTTTCTTCTTGTCTTTTTTTTAATTTTGGAGTGACAGCCAGTTCTTGGTAAAGTCACTGTTATGCCATATTTTCTCCACTTGATGACGACTGTCTTCACTGTGTTCCATGGTATATCTAATGCCTTGGAAATTCTTTTATACTCTTCTCCTGACTGATACCTTTTAACAATGAGATTCCTCTGATGCTTTGGAAGCGATCTGCGGACCATGGCTTTTGCTGTAGGATGCGACTAAGAAAACGTCAGGAAAGACCAACTAGAACAGCTTAAAGCGGTTCTGCACACATTTCATTTAGTAAATCTCTTTGCCTTCCAAATCAGGCAAAGAGTACTAAATGAAGTGTGTTTTTTTTTTTCCCCCACTTACCTTGTAATCGCTGACTTCCTTTCCTCTGTCTCTGCGGCGGTAGGCGGGGTCTCTGCGGCGATCGTCATCGCGCCGCACTGTCTCCTGGGATCTGGTGTCATTGATCCCAGGAGTCAGTGCGGACATCTTCCGAAATCTCGCGAGATTTCGGGCGATGTCAACGAACGTGCGCTACACTTTGCCGTTACTGCGCACGCGCGAGATCGGCGCAATAACGGCGGTGCATGCTGGGCCATCTGAAGTGCCTGTGTGGGTTCACATGCCCACAGGCAAGATGGCCCCCAGCAGGAAATATTTTCTAAAACTGTTTCATCTGACGAAAACCGGCAGCAGCTATTTACAAAAAAAAGCACACGTGAGTACCTAAACTAGATCTCATAAGCCATTGCATTGTACTAAAAAAAAAAAAAAAAAACATACAGACAGTGCAGAACCGCTTTAACATTATGTGGGGTTAATCAGAGGAACTTTAAATGATGGCAGGTGTGTACTGACTCCCATTTAACGTGAGTTTAAATGAGATTGCTTAATTCTGAACACAGCTACATCCCCAGTTATAAGAGGGTGTGCACACTTCTGCAACCACATTATTTTATTTTTACCTCGCCGCCCCCCCCATTAAAATATTTCAGGTTATCAATTGAGTTGTACAGTTTATAGGTCACAAAAGTTGAAAAGGTTCTGAAATGATTTATCTTTGTCTTATTTTTTTACATCACAGAAACCACATTTTAACAGGGGTGTGTAGACTTTTTATAGCCACTGTACATGTACGTCGGTCGGGAAATGGTTAAGAAATGTGAGAGTTTAAATGGCAAATGCATTGTTTTATATTTTATGTATACCTAAAATTTGAGTTGACATTTTAGGAGTTTAGAGAGGGAGGATTTAAAGTGCACATTACCCCAAAAATTCACATCAGTTATATTGACTATCTTCATGTTAATGGTAAAATTAACTTGCCAGTTCCCCTAGTGATCAATTAGGAGGCTGTTCCACAGTGCACAGGAAGACCTACTCGTGTGGTAAACATTCGGTGAGTGGGGTGTCTGAGGGGTTACATAAAAAGGCTGTAATAGTTTAGCAAAGGTGCAGCTGCATATTGTGCTAAAGAACTGAACACACTTTCCATGTAAACCACTTCTGGAAGTTAGGTTGACCTCATATTAAGGCAATTAGATTTCAGGACAAAATCATGCTGCTTAACAATCAGACTCCCACAAACATTCAGGTACATGGTTGCTTATAAATTTCCAGTACAGTGAAGAAACTTTTTTGCTCTGGCTATTAACAGGCCTCACAAGCTACTATACAGTTGAGACCTGGTCATTGCCATCTTCTGCAAACAGAATTTAAGCAGGTTACTTGCTACCATCATCATCTTCTCGGTGTCCAAGACATGTCACGGTTCCACAGCCTGCCAACATCCATGCAATACTAATATTACTAATATAATCCAACATCCATGCAATACTAATATTAGTTTAAGTGGACTTGGTATGCAAATTTAGAGAAAGCGCCAAAAACGGTGTTGTATTCTAGTTTCAATATCCAAATTTAACTATCCCATTTTAAATGAATGAACAGATTTAATAATTTACTGATATAACCAAGGAAAAAAATTATACAAAATACAGAACATACCTGTGTATTCCAGATGTGTACACATTTATCAAAGGAACCACTGGCCAGGTACCGGCCATCCGGACTAAAGGCTACACTGTACACAGGCTCTTGATGTTTAGTCAGCGTGTGAATGCAGATGCCTCTTTCTACATCCCACAATCTAACCGTAGAATCAAACGATGCACTGTAAAGAAAATTATTAGGTTTAATTTACAGATTAAAATGACAAAATTGATGCTGCAAAGAAAAAAAAAAAATACTTACCTTGCCAACATTAGATTAGCATTGGGATTACTTGTTCCCGGTCCAGTGGGACTCCATTTGATGGTATATATCTCTTTGTTATGTGCTTGTAAGTCATGAACACAACTATCTTGCTTCATACTCCAGATCTGTATTCAGATGATAAAAATTATAAATATTGAGACATTACACAATATATGTGTGTGTGTGTACACATACATATACATATATACACACACATACATAAAATCTAAACACGCATAGTGGGTATAGAAAATAATCACCCCCCAGCCTGAAATGAAGACAGACACAGTTTTTATTTTATCCAGCTGTATTTACTAGTGCAACTTATAACATCCAAGTGAAAAGATATAACACCAACATGTCGGGGGGACAGAATTATCGAGTTGGAAAAAGGATACCGCCTTATGTCCGTATTTTGTTGAACCATATTTTGATGTAATTACAGCCTTTTAATCTGTTGGGATTTGTCTCTACTAACTTTTAACATTTAGACTTTGCAATATTTGCCCACTCTTCTTTGCAGAACTACCCACTAATTCAGTTCAATTTGATGGTGACCGTTTGGGGACTGCAGCCTACAAGTCATTCCACAGATTTTCAATGGGGCTTAAGTCTGGGCTCTGACTAAGCCATGCAAGGACATTCACCTTTTTTCTCCTTCAACCATCCCCATAACAGGATATTACCACCTCCGTGCTTTACTGTAGGAATGGTGTCATTTGGATGGTGAGCTGTATTGGATTTCCGCCATACATATCGTTTGGTGTTGAGGCCAAACAATTTAAATTTTAGTCTCATCTGACCACAACACCTTTTTCCATGTGGCCCTATAATTTGAGGTGTGTTTAAGGTGGTCAGATGAGACTAAAATTTTAATATTTGCCCTCAACACCAAACAAGATGACTGGCGAAAATCCAATACAGCGGAGGTGGTAATATCCTGTTATGGTGGTGTTGCTCTGCAGCAGGGACTGGAGCACTAGTCAGGATAGAAGGAAAAATAGATGTGGCATAATACCATCAAATTCCTGAGAAAAATCTGCATCCCTCTACAAGAAAGCTGTCAATGGGAAGAAGGCTTACCTTCCAAACATGACAATGACCCAAAGCACACAGCAAAAATGACCACATAGTGGTTGGAGAAAAAGGTGAATGTCCTTGCATTGCTTAGTCAGTGCCTAGACAAACCGCATTGAAAATCTGTGGGATGACTTGAAGACTGCAGTCCACAGTCTCCAAACTTAACTGATCTTAAGCAGTTCTGCAAAGAGGGGGCAAATATTGCAAAGTTACTGGCATGGGGGGGGGGTGATGATCCTTTTTACAACTCAGCGATTCCCTTTTTGAATCTTTTTTTTCCCTGACATGTTGGTGTTGTATCTTTCACCTTGAAGTTCTAAGTTGCACTTGTAAATACAGCTGAAAAAAAAAAAAAAAAAACACTTATCTTAATTTCAGGCTGCAAAGCAACAAAATGGGATTTAAATATTTTCTATACCCACTGTATACAAAGATTAAACTATTGCCAGATGACAAATGGTTATTTTCATCTCTTAATGGTTTGTTCACAACATAAGGTGCAACCAAATACATGCACATTCATTTCAATGGGCTGCCCTATGCACATGAAACATGCAAAAAAATCACGCTGCACCAAACCAGGTGGTACCATGCATTTTGGCAGCCACAAATGTACACGCATTTGCCAGATTATTGGGGGTGCCATACAAATGAGTGTCTGCAGCAAGCAGCACGTTTTCGTGTGGTTAAAAGCATGGTTTTGCACACGCTCTCGCACCTGGTGTGATGCTGTATGGTGCACTTTTTTTGTAACGCTGTATTGTGAGATATGTGAAAGCCAATTTATATTTTATGCATATAATAGCTGGTTAAATTACACATTTTTGTGATTTTGGCCCCACACACACACACACTTTTTTTTGGTATACACTGTTAATGTGGTAAACACAGTGAATGTTTTTTATTGTAATGGTATAGTAACAGCTAATTTACTGGGTTTAGTTTAACTGTACCTTTAAGGTCATGTCATCAGAACAGGATGCAAGAAGATTACCAGTGGGATCCCACTTTATTGCGTTCACTTCATTCTACAAACAGAAACAATGACACATTAGAATGCACAGGTACTTCCAGGACATTACTGCCATAAATTCATATGCTAAATCAAAGGGGGGGTGTAGGTATTGTAATAAATCCACAACTTATAAATTAAGTAAATTTATGTTACAAGTTCATATTATGGTTTAATAGATTCAAATTCGCTAAATCGCAACATCATAGTCAAAGAAATGTTCTTTCCCGGCATCATAATGTATGCTAAAGGGCAAGAACCAGTGAGCAGTCACACTATACAGCTGTTAGTACAAGAACCACGTATTGTTAGGGTCATTATGTTAAAGAACATCTTGTATGAAACGTTCAGCTGTCCCCCAAGTGCAGCCCATTTGGTCATAGATATACATTACCTCTGCCCTTGTTCTAGTGATCTTCATTGTGCAGCTCTGTCTGGAGCCACTCAACATTGAGAAAGCTTTCATGCTGGGTCATCATCATGTGCATCACTGCTGCAATCCCTATATTTCTACGGGAATTCAAACTCATTGTAGCACAAGCAGTCCTTCAGATTATGGTTCTAAATAGAAGGGTGGGGTCTCACCTTAGACAATGTGTACCAGTAGTAAGTACAGTTATCTTTTAACCGCTTCCCGACAGCCTCACGCAGATATACTGCGGCAAAATGGCATGGGCAGGCAAAATCACGTACCTGTATGTGGCCCTTTAATTGCCTGCCCGCGACCCGGTCGGGAGCTCCGTGACCCCGGCCACGGGACACCAGCGGCTGATCGGGTCACGGAGCTGAAGAACGGGGAGAGGTACGTGTAAACAAACCTCTCCCCGCGCTTCCTACTCTGCCTGTCATTGATTGGCTGTTCCCGGTCATCGGGAAAGCCGATCAATGAAGTCAGCCCCGCCCCCTAATGTAAAAAAACACACGTCACAGCCCATAACCCCTCCCCTCCCCCTAGTGGTTAAAGTGGTTCTGCACTCATTTCATTTAGTAAATCTCTTTGCCTTCCAAATCAGGCAAAGAGTACTAAATGAAATGTTTTTTTTTTTTTTTTTTTTTTTACTTACCTTGTAATTGAAGACTTCCGGTCTTCTCCCTCTGCGGCGGCGGGCGGGGTCTTGCGTCGATCGTCGTCACGCCGCACTGTCTCCTGGGATCTGGGGTCATTGATCCCAGGAGTCAGTGCGGGCATCTTCCGAAATCTCGCGAGATTTCGGCCACATCTGCCGAAATCTCGTGAGATGCCGGCAGATGTGCCGTTACTGCGCACGCGCGAGTAACGGCGGTGCATGCTGGGCCATCAACACTGCCTGTGGGGTTTCACATGCCCACAGGCAAGATGGCCCCCAGCACTAAAGAAGAAGACGAGGAACTTCAGCGGACGAAAACCGGCGGCGATCGAGATGGAAGATGGAACAGGTGAGTCCCCTAATAAAGGTAAGCACACTTTATATTACATCCTAAAAAAAAAAAATTTTTTTTTCAGAGTGCAGAACCGCTTTAACTCTTTCACTACAACTGTCATTTATACAGGAATCAATGCATTTAAATAGCATTGATTGCTGTATAAATGACAATGGTCCTAAAAATGTATCAAAAATGTCCGATGTGTCCGCCATAATGTCGCAGTCACAATAAAAAAAAAAAAAAAAATACAAAAATAAAAAAAATCGCTGATCGCCATTACTAGTAAAAAAAAAAAAAAAAATATTAATAAAAATGCTATAAAACTATCCCCTATTTTGTAAACGCTATAACTTTTGCGCAAGCCAATCAATAATCGCTAATTGCGATTTTTTTTTACCAAAAATATGTAGAAGAATACGTATCGGCCTAAATTGAGGGAAAAAAAATGTTTTTTTATAAATTTTTTAGGGATATTCATTATAGCAAAAAATATTGCATTGTTTTCAAAATTGTCACTCTATTTTTGTTTATAGCGCAAAAAATAAAAACCGCAGGGGCGATCAAATACCACCAAAAGAAAGCTCTATTTGTGGGGAAAAAAGGACGCCAATTTTGTTTTGGAGCCACGTCGTACGACCGCGCAATTGTCAGTTAAAGCGACGCAGTGCCGAATCGCAAAAAGGGGCCTGGTCCTTTGACTGCCAATTGGTCCGGGGCTGAAGTGGTTAAAAGACAAGTTCACCTTTTAAGAAAAAAATGCAAATTTTTTTGCAGGAACCTAAAGCAGTGGTTCTCAACTTCTGTCCTCAGGACTAGGGGTGCAACGGATCGTCGCCGATCCGTGATCCGAACGGGCCACCCCGTTCGGATCGGCACACCCCGCGATCCGCGGCCTCGGCCTTAGGAAAGGCCGCGGCTTCGGCCTAGCTCCGGAGCGTCGGCGGCCATCTTGGTACACCCGGCGGCCTTAGGAAAGGCCGCAGCTTCGGCCTAGCTCCGGAGCGGCGGCCATCTTGGTACACCCGGCCACTGTTTACAATGTGATCGCTCCGTCAAATGACGGAGCGATCACTTGTAAACAAACTGCATTACCCAGCCAATGTAGTCTGCATTACCCAGCCAATGTAGTCTGCATTACCCAGCCAATGTAGTCTGCATTACCCAGCCAATGTAGTCTGCATTACCCAGCCAATGTAGTCTGCATTACCCAGCCAATGTAGTCTGCATTACCCAGCCAATGTAGTCTGCATTACCCAGCCAATGTAGTCTGCATTACCCAGCCAATGTAGTCTGCATTACCCAGCCAATGTAGTCTGCATTACCCAGCCAATGTACTCTGCATTACCCAGCCAATGTACTCTGCATTACCCAGCCAATGTACTCTGCATTACCCAGCCAATGTACTCTGCATTACCCAGCCAATGTACTCTGCATTACCCAGCCAATGTACTCTGCATTACCCAGCCAATGTACTCTGCATTACCCAGCCAATGTACTCTGCATTACCCAGCCAATGTACTCTGCATTACCCAGCCAATGTACTCTGCATTACCCAGCCAATGTACTCTGCATTACCCAGCCAATGTACTCTGCATTACCCAGCCAATGTACTCTGCATTACCCAGCCAATGTACTCTGCATTACCCAGCCAATGTACTCTGCATTACCCAGCCAATGTACTCTGCATTACCCAGCCAATGTACTCTGCATTACCCAGCCAATGTACTCTGCATTACCCAGCCAATGTACTCTGCATTACCCAGCCAATGTACTCTGCATTACCCAGCCAATGTACTCTGCATTACCCAGCCAATGTACTCTGCATTACCCAGCCAATGTACTCTGCATTACCCAGCCAATGTACTCTGCATTACCCAGCCAATGTACTCTGCGATACTCGGCATTACCCAGCCAATGTACTCTGCGATACTCTGCATTACCCAGCCAATGTACTCTGCGATACTCTGCATTACCCAGCCAATACTCTGCGATACTCTGCATTACCCAGCAATACTCTGCGATACTCTGCATTACCCAGCCGATACTCTGCATTACCCAGCCAATACTCTGCGATACTCTGCATTACCCAGCCAATACTCTGCGATACTCTGCATTACCCAGCCAATACTCTGCGATACTCTGCATTACCCAGCCAATACTCTGCGATACTCTGCATTACCCAGCCAATACTCTGCGATACTCTGCATTACCCAGCCAATACTCTGCATTACCCAGCCGATACTCTGCGATACTCTGCATTACCCAGCCGATACCCAGCCAATACTCTGCGATACCCAGCCAATACCCAGCCAATACCCAGCCAATACTCTGCGATACCCAGCCGATACCCAGCCAATACTCTGCGATACCCAGCCAATATTACAGTGGGGGGAGATGACGTGGATATTACAGTGGGGGAGAGGACGTGGATATTACAGTGGGGGAGAGGACGTGGATATTACAGTGGGGAGAGGACGTGGATATTACAGTGGGGGAGAGGACGTGGATATTACAGTGGGGGAGAGGACGTGGATATTACAGTGGGGGAGA
The DNA here is from genome assembly GCA_028564925.1 of Lithobates sylvaticus. NCBI lineage: Eukaryota > Metazoa > Chordata > Amphibia > Anura > Ranidae > Lithobates > Lithobates sylvaticus. Next base: position 373,202,975 of record CM053028.1, on the reverse strand, counting down.
GGACGTGGATATTACAGTGGGGGGAGAGGACGTGGATATTACAGTGGGGGAGATGACGTGGATATTACAGTGGGGACTATATGGTGGCGGAATTTTCACAGGTTTTTGCAAATTCAATTATTATTTGCTGATCCGAAAAATGATCCGATCCGTGACTCCTGATCCGAGGATCGATCCGATCCGTGAGTTTTTTGATCCGTTGCACCCCTACTCAGGACCCACTAACAGGCCAGATTTTAAGTATAATCTTAGGAGGATGCAGACTAGAATACTGCAATCACTGCAACAGAAAATGATATCACCTGTGATGCATTTCAGTTATCTTGCAAACCTGGCCTGTTCGTAGGTCCTGAGGAGAGGAGTGGTGAACCACTGCTGTTAAGCATTGCACCAGCGATCAGCAGATTGCCGATACCATGCAGATCTCCTGCAGACATGTCTGCATCTCCTTCCTCCTATGAGGAAGCTCATACCTGCTGACAGGAAGAACAAATGAACTACTACAGCGCTGTGGTAGTTCATTGAAAACTACAAGCAGACAGCCGCAAAGGCTGACAGAAATTGTAGTTTACCATTCACACAGCACTGTGAATGAGTGACATGGATGAGTTGAAACAGCTAGCTGGTGGAGAAAAACCCCCGCTAGCTGGCACAGTAGGGATCGGGGAGATGCAGGGGCAGTGCATTTCTAACATGTTACACCCCAAATATGGGTGTAACATACCAAAGGTTAACTTTAAAATGGAAACTTACCAAGAGTAAAAAGTATTGAAAAAGACACTATGTCCCTTCTGCAATAAAAGCTTTCTACTTTCCTGTGGAATTAACTTGTGAGCATATGCAGGAGTTTAAAAAAAAAAAAAGTAGACCCTGGGACAGAGGTTTGGACGTCCACCTGTTAGAATTGAGAGGATACAACTGAAGACCAGGTAGCAGCCTTAATTGCCAACTTATGAGAGCAAGCTTGTGCAATAGGTTGTCCCTATCCATCTAGCAATAATGGCCGTGGAAGCAGGGTGATCCTTTCGAGACCAAGTTAGCAAGACGAAGCAATGCTATAGACTACGATAGCTCCAAATCCAAACTTTTCCTTGGGATGCCTAGGAGCAGGGCACAAGAAAGGAAGGACAAAGTCTTCATTAGGGTGAAAGGCTGATACCCCCTTAGGTAGAAAGGAGGGTTTTGGATGCAAGTTCACTTTGTTTCCTGTGAAGAATTAATTATGAAGGGATCCTTACAAGAGATTGCATTCATCTCTGAAATGGGTCTGACAGATGTGATAGCCACTAAGACAGCCACTTGGAGAGACTAGCCAAATTAAGTACCCTAATGTGTTCAAAGGGTGGTTTCTGCTGGACAAAAATAACCATATTAAGATCCAAAGGAAGCACAGGGTGCTGTAATGGGAGTTTGATCCATAAGACACTTAAAATGAAAGACATGACAATTGAATGAAGGCTTTAACAAAGGAAAGTGAAGCAACAAGTTTCTGGAATAGAACATAAAAGGCTGAAACCGGTCCTTTAAGAGTACTTAAGAGCCAAGTTTTTGTCAAGTTCTGGCCGTAAGGTAGTCAGAATGAGAGGTACCAAGTAGTCTCTGGGAATTGAAATGCAGTACAGTAGTAGATTTTCGAGCTTTGAGCAATGTGGGAATGACAGTCTGATATATGCCAGTCCTTCAACACCTGGGTTTCAACAGCTATGCTGTTACAGGCAGTGGCTGAGAAGCAGGATGGAACAGGCGGCCTTGAGGCAGCAGGTCTGGCCTGTTCAGAAGAGGCTAGGGGTCGTCTCTTATGCCGTGTACACACGACCGGACTTTCCGACGGACGGACTTGGCCACACACGAACAGACTAAGTCTGTTTGAAAGTCCGTTTGTTTTGAACGCGTTGACGTAAACGGGACTAAAAAAGGAAGTTTAATAGCCAGTAGCTTACCTTGCGTCGTATTTGGTCCGTCGGACCAGCATACAGATGAACGTTTTTCCCGATTTGAAACATGTTCTATTTCTAGGTCCGTCTTTTTTTTTTCTCATCCTGCAAGCACACCTCCCCAGTGTGAAAGCACTCGGGCTTTCACACTGGGGCTGTAAGTGAGGGAGTTTTCAGGCGCTTTACAGGCACAGTTTTTAGTGCCAACGCACCTGAAAAACATCTTGGTGTGAAAGTACGCTAAGAGAACTGTCTAGGAAGAATATGCACTGGAGGGAAGGCATATTAACTTAAATGGAGTCTATGAATTTTTCAAAGCTTCTGATGCTAGTACTAAAAAATTCTCCGTCCTGGCCACAAGCGTATCTACATCTGGAGTACTCTGGCATAGAAGACTGACACGGTCAAGGTTGAAGCATCAATTAGTCTAGCTAGAGTGTGTCAAACTCCATTTCACGCATTAGCATCACGATTTCCCTCAAAGGGCCAGTTGCATCTGCAAGACCATAAAACCCCTTACATCAGATGTCAAGAGCCCCCCCCCACACTTCCTTGCATTACAGTGCACCCCCTTACATTGTGCCAATATCGGGAGTAACCTGGGGGTGGAGCAGAGAAGCAGAAAGTGCAGGGGCTGGAGGAAGAACAAAGGAGGGCTGGAGTCAGCTTCTAGAGTCTGCTGAAAGCTGAGACCAGGGGAGGAAGAGACGAGGGGGTACTGCCGCTGCATGGAGGGGTGCAGGATCTGTAGGAGGAATTCTGTACTTCTGTCTGCCAACAAATGAGATGGGGGAGGGGCAGAGACAAGCCGCTCTGCGGCTGCATGGGGAAGCGTAGGATCTGTGGGAGGAGTTGTGCCATCCTCTCTCTTGCCCATAAATGAGATGGGGGAGGGGGCAGAGACTAGCTGCTCTGCGGCAGCATCGAAAAGGGTAGGATATTTGGGAAGAGTTCCGTCGTCCTCTTTATTGCGCACAACCAAGATGGGGAGGGGGAAAGTATGAGCTGCTCTGTGCAGGGAAGCGCAGGATCTGTGGGGAGTTCTGTCCTCCTCTCTGCTGTCCACAACCAAGACATGAAAAAGGGCAGAGAAGAGCCTCTTTGTGGCTGTATGGAGAAGCGCAGGACCCGGTGGAGGAGTTCTGTCATCCTCTCTGATGCCGACTGCTGAGACAAGGTGGGGTAGTAATGAGGGAGGCGCCACAGCTGCAGGAGGGGTGCGAGGGACTAATCGCTGTATAAATGTCAATGGTCCCAAAAAAGTGGCAAGTGTCCGATCTGTCCGTGGCAATGTCGCAGCCCCTCTAAAAATTGTAGATCACCACCATTACTAGTAAAAAAAAAAAAAAAAAAAAAATCACAATAAGCGATTATTGATTGGTTTGCACAAAAGTTATAGCATTTACAAAATAAGGGATAGTTATGGCATTTTTATTCATAATTTTTTTTTTTTTTTTTTTTTTACTAGTAATGGCGGTGATCAGCGATTTTTATTGTGACTGCGACATTATGGCGGACACATCGAACATTTTTGGGACCATTGTTATTTATCCAGCAATCAGTGCTATAGAAATGCACTGATTCCTGTGTAAATGACACCGGCAGTGAAGGGGTTAGTGAACACTGATCTCTGCTCCAATCACAGGAAGCAGAGATCAGTGTCACTTGTTGCTAGGCAGAACTGGGAGATGCCGTTCACTTCCGCAACTCCCCGTTCAGCCTTCCCTTGAGATAATCGTGGGTATCCCCGCGGCAATCGAGTCCGCGGGACCCGTGACCGGACTCACGGGGGTCCCGACCGACGCGATGGCACGGCGGCATTCTTAAAGGGACGTACCTGTACGCCCTTATGCCTGTCCGTGCCATTCTGCCGACGTACATCGTCGTGCGCCGGTTGGGAACCGGTTAAGGGGCAAATCCTTCCGTGGCTGAAGTAGTTAATCTGTGAATAACCTGAGGGTAGTCACTTCAATGGTTTATAAGTATAAGTATATCTGAATTACTTGCAATACACTTATGTGTCATATTATATATATTTATATTAGCTAACCTTCAGCTTTAAAGGAGACCCATAACTCCGGTACAATGTGTAACATGCTCCCAAGCTGCACACCCAATCTCCCCCCGGCCCTTTCCTTGCGACAGTGGGTAGGGGATCTTCTCCCAGCACCAGTTGTCATATTTTTAAAATGGTGCGGCTGTGCAGGGATCTGCCCACATGACTGCACCATTTGTTCACAGCGATCTGTGAATGAGAGAACTAAAAACACCATTGTGGCTGACTGCTTGTAGTTCTCAATGGACTGCGAGGGCACTGATGAGCACTCTCAAAAGTTCATTCACAAGCAGGATTCCGAATTTGCACCTGTGATCCACTGATTGCAGGTGTAATGATTTGCAGGCTCATGAGGGAAAAAAAAAAAAAAAAAAAAAAAAAGGAAAAAAAAAAAAACTTAGGCTTGAAGTCATCTGAGGTTGTCTAATCCAGGGCTCAAAATTTCAAGTCCTGAGCTACTAGCCAGGCCTCAAGGGTTACTCGCCACCAGTTGCCCCGTCCAACCCCTACCTTGCCCCGCCCCCAATCCCGCCCCTAAACACGCCCTCATAAATGATCTCATGAAATGATTTATGCAGAATTAAGTTGTAAAAATAAATATTAACAACAACTTTGTCCACCAATGCAGCCAGCCTGTGCCCCCCTCCCCCGCCCCCCCCCCCCCCCCCCCCCCCCCCAGTGCAGCCTGTGTCCCCAGTCCAGCATGTGCCCCCCAGTCCAGCATGTGCCCATGTGCCCCCCCAGTCCAGCATGTGCCCCCCAGTCCAGCATGTGCCCCCCTGTGCCGCATGTGTCCCCAGTGTCCCCCCCCCCCAGTGCAGCAGGTGCCCCCCCCCAGTGCAGCAGGTGTCCCCCCCCCCCCCCAGTGCAGCAGGTGTCCCCCCCCCCCCAGTGCAGCAGGTGTCCCCCCCCCCCCAGTGCAGCAGGTGTCCCCCCCCCCCCCCCCCCCAGTGCAGCAGGTGTCCCCCCCCCCCCAGTGCAGCAGGTGTCCCCCCCCCCAGTGCAGCAGGTGTCCCCCCCCCAGTGCAGCAGGTGTCCCCCCCCCCCAGTGCAGCTGGTGTCCCCCCCCCCAGTGCAGCAGGTGTCCCCCCCCCCAGTGCAGCCTGTGTCCCCTATGCAGCCTACCTGTGCAGGGAAGGAGAGCCGCAGCCGCCTGTTTAATTAGAGTGCCAGGGGAACATAACAGCTTTTGTTTGAATAGCTGTGTGTTGCGCGCCGTCGTATACAGCCCCTCCCCCTTGTCCGAGTCCTTTTGATAGACAGATCACCTGTCCAATCCTGGGTCAGGTGATCTGTCTGTCTATCAAAGTTCCCCCGGACAAGGGGGAGGGGCTGTATACGACGGCGCGCGGCGGGGAACACAGATATTCAAACAAAAGCTGTTATGTTCCCCTGCCGCTCTAATCAGACAGGCGGCGGCTCTCCTCCCCTCCGATCCTACACTCGCGAGACCTCAAAATCCACTCGTAAAATGCGAGCAGGCGAGTGGATTTTTGAGGTCTGTCTAATCCATATAAATATGGCCAAATATGTCGAAATTGGCAAGGAATCTTAGAGATATTGCATTGCTGAAAGCAAGTATAGCAGATTTTATCTGTGCTTTAACTATATAGCGCATGGGAGCACCCATCGCCAGGACTCTTAACCACTTTCAGACCAGACCATTTTGCTGGCTTAAGAGCAGAGCACTTTTTGCGATTTTAACTGATAATTGCGCGGTCGTGCGAAGTGGCACCCAAACAAACGTCCTTTTCTCCCCCACAAATAGAGCATTCTTTTGGTGGTATTTGATCACCTCTGCGTTTTTTATTTTTTGCACTATAAACAAAAAAAGAGCAACCATTTTGAAAAAAAATAAAAAAAAAAAACGCATTATTTTTTTACTATAATAAATATCCCCCAAATATATAAAAAAAAAAAAAAAAAGTTTTCCTCAGTTTAGGCCGATACGTATTCTACATATTTTTGGTAAAAAAAAAAAAAAAAAAAAAAAAAAAAATCACAATAAGCGATTATTGATTGGTTTGCGCAAAAGTTATAGCGTTTACAAAATGGTGGATAGTTTTATAGCATTTTTATTATTCTTTTTTTTACTAGTAATCAGTGCTATACAAATGCACTGATTCCTGTGTAAATGACACTGCCAGTGAAGGGGCTAACCAGGGGTTAGCAGTGTAGGGGTTAAGAGTGTCCTAGGGGCGTGTTACTAACTGTGGGGGGGGGGGTGGCTGTGTGTTACTGATCTCTGCTCCAATCACAGGGAGCAGAGATCAGTGTCACTTGTTGCTAGGCAGAACGGGGAGATGCTGTCTACTTCTGCATCTCCCCGTGAGACGATCGCGGGTATCCCCGAGGCAATCGAGTCCCTGACCAGACTCACGAGGTTCCGGACCGGCGCACGGCGGCACATTCAAAGGGACGTACCTGTACGCCCTTATGCCTGTCCGCGCCATTCTGCCGATGTATATGTGTGTACGCCGGTCGAGAAGCGGTTAAACAAATTCAAATAGAAGTGCTGCACATGAAAATGAAGAATTTTTACCATATTTACTTCTTGACGAGCATTACAGGTGAACATTTTAAAGAGAATGTGTCTGAAAAAGAACTATAGCAGCTGCAGATACACCCTTATTTTAAAAGGTTTGAAACCTGGGCTTGTGGCTCAACTACCCAATGTGGTTATAAACCTCTGAAATGAAAAATTAACAATGCATATTATTCTAGTGTGTACATGCCTCTATCCAAAGTACCTAGTGTGACTTCTGTTTTATCTTTCATTCTTCTATTTGCATGAGTCACTTCTGACAGTCTATGACAACACCAAACAATCCCAGGGTGGAGTGTGTCGCAATGCCCTCCACTCAGATCCCTGTTCTCAGTTGTGCAGTGTGTCACATCAGATCCCAGCCCCCCTGCAGCTATGAAATTCTGTCTAAATTCTGTACTTTGAATGGCCGTAGAAAAAGGAAGGTTGCGGATAAACATGTACAACTTGCGTAGGTGGATTGGTTTCATCACTGTGTATCACCTGATGCTAGTCACTTCAGTAGGTGGGGGTGTGTGTGTGTGTTATACACACATATATATATATATATATATATATATATATATATATATATATATATATATATATATATATATATATATATATATATATATATATATATATATATATATATATATATATACACACACACACATACACATTTTTTTTTTTAATCTATATATCTATCCATCTCTTCACTTTAAGCTGGAAGATGACAGACCCAGTGCTGGCATAATTCTATAAATTGCCAGATTTCTTTTCTGTCTATTTTAGATTTAACCAACTAAGAAGTTGAAAACTGGTGACAATGAACTTACTGTGTGTCCCTGGAATGTTTTTATTGGCCTGTCTTGTCCCAATTTGCAGACATGAATGCACATATCTGTACTGCATGATGCAAACGTGTTGTTACTTTGCCAGTCCACATCTAATGCTGGTGCTGAAAGACAAAGGAATAGAAAGGTTTATTAGCAATGACACACAATCTTTCCATATAAACAGTTTAAAAGAAAAACAGCTTATTGAACGTAGTCTCCGGCCTGCTCCCTGTGCAAAGCACCAGGAAAAAAAAAATATATTTTTGCCTTGGTCCAATCACTATACCAGGAGGCATAAAGTGATAGCAGTTTTCTGGGTCCAGTGCCAAACAGCTGCAATTTCAAATATTAACCACAGAGTTGCGTCATCTACTATTTTGATTTGCAGCTTATACAGATCAGTCAGGTTTAAATACACTTTAAAATGGATTGCACAAAAAAAAAAAAAATCTCTAAAATTGAGGTTATAAAAAAGGTAAAAAAAGACCCTGTCACCACCTGCTACAGTGAAAACGTAGAAAGGCAATGGATATGTATTAGAAGAACTATCACCCACTGCTAGCAGCCCTGTCACTAAAAACACACTGCCTAGCAAGGCATTGGCACAGTTTTCTATGCAGCAGCATTTAGTGAATCTTGTGAGCTTTTCCTAAAAGCTGCTGAAACACAAGGATGATGTATGAGGTGGGGTAGGGGACTTGTTGGCAGCTGCCAGAAAGGCTCTTCATTCAAAACTCTTGCAAGTTTTTTTTTTTTTTTTAAGCAGGATTGCCACCTTCTTTTTTTGATTAACAGTCAAAATGCTTCAGCAGGCATAGTTTCCTTATGTATTCCTAATACAAGATTTTCTGCCCAAGTTTATTTTGCAGTGTAGTAGGTATCAGTTAAGTAGTACATTTCCAAAATGATGACACCTCAAACCTTAGACTACATAGAATAGTATCAAACTCTAATTAGCCCTGCCCTGAACACAGAAAACAAAAATGTAAAAAATATAGGATTCTTTTACTTAAATCTTTGGGTTATACAGCTGCCTACAGGAAGCTTGGACACTGGCATAACCCCTCCTAACACTAGCAAGCCTCAGTTTTGTAGGAAAGCAGTATCAAAAGGCATTATTATAAGCACAAAGGGGGTGGACCTACTTCACAACGGATTTTAAGAAAAAGGATGCTACAGTGAATTCTTTATTTCCTCTTTCTTGCCCATTGAGGGACACAGACGTCTAAAGCTTTCAAGACTTCCAAAAGCAGTGGGAAACACAGGAAACAGCCTCCAACTAGACCAACTGGACAGAACTGGGGACTTCCAGAGGCTTAAATGGCTTCCTGAAGAACCCTACATCTGAAATAGTAATTAGAAAGGGACAAAAACTGACAGATTTGCAGAACCAGGCGGGATTTCTATTGTCACAAGGGTAATTTAGGAACAGCCTTAAAAGGGCATGCTACAAGGCACCATTCCAGATCCTCTTTACACTGACAATGCTCCAAGAAATTGACAGAGTGAAGGTCATTATCCGATACTCCACTCATCACTCTTTGTGCCATCCTAGCTAACTGGCACCTTTTGTGTGATGATTCCATCCTGGGTAAATGTGTCAGGGAAAGACCCAAAATCATTTTTCACCAAGCCCATTCTTTACAGGATAGGGTGACTTACAGCCATGATTTGATTTTCCAGACCGGGTGGCCACTCCAGGATCACCTTTCGTTGTGAGAAATGCCCCTGGATCCAAGAGGGCACAAATTTCATACTCCAATAGTGTGAACTGCTCTACTCAAGGAGTGATCTACCCAATGTTGTTGAAATAATGTTCTGCATTTTTTGTGGGTAAAACACTTTGCCAACTAATGTAACGCATAGGCAATTGCGTTTATTATTCTGGAAAAGGGGGACCGGATAATTACCTCTCAATCTCCTGAAGAAGCAATAAACAAAACATGTAGAGGAAGAACCTCATCCATGGAGTTAGTTGTTCTGAGGTACTACAATAACTTCCGGTTAGGACTCCGAGTTTTTTTTATATAATATGTTGAACAACTTTCTCCAAGAGTAGGATGAGGGGCAATAACCTGTGTTTTTAAAGTTGGTTATCTATTTTTTTTTTTTTTTTAGATTTGCCGCATTTAAAGTCCCACTCTGCTCCTTTTCCATTTTTTATATACGATGCAAAAAAACCTGATTAGAAGAGGTATATATATTTGTAGGAGTGTCTATGGGGTACCAAGAAAGTCCACAGACATTGCTTTTACATTTCCTAGTGTACTAATATTTTAGGACGGGGTACCCCACTTATCGGTTTGTGTGGTATCTGCCACTGGCAGATATACATTTGAGTGGATTCCTTCAAAACAGTCTTGTGACGTTACTGGCACAATGACCCCTTGGGTCAAGAGGAGGTTTGGGGCATTCTGCAAATCTAAAAAGGTCATTGGGCAGTTTTTGGTTGATTTGAAAAAGGAAAGCAGTGAGGAGGTAGAGTTTTGAACTTCATTTTGTACCCCTTGGAAACCACAGACTGAACCCACAGGTCTGGGACATCTATGACCCAGAGAGGCAAACGACCCTCTGCTCTTAGGAGGAAGGGATGAACTTTGGTTTTAAAGTTGAAGCCTGGTTGGAGCAGACAGGTGCTCTGTGTTTCAAGGAGCTAGGGGGTTATGAGCCGTTCCACTGTGGAAATAAAACCTTCCCACCTATCTCTTTGGTGAAATCGATCAAGTGCTTTACCAAACAGACATCTTCTTTGGAAACGAATATATATATGTGTGAGGTTCCTTTAGCATACAAAAAAAAAAATCTGTGCATGTGAATGGAGATTAAAACCATTCTGGAAAGCCTGATGACATGTTCTATGGCATCTACACAGAAAATACAATTGCTGTAATAGCTTTGTAAGGAACTATGCGCCAGTGTCCATTACCAGAAGGTACATGCCTATAACCCATGATGTATGAATACTCTGCCTGTGTCCTGCACTGTATAATTAAGATACGTTAATTTCAAGTTGTAGCAAATGTTTTTAACTAATAGCTCTAGGTATTTAAAACTGGATCTCCCGATTCATTTTAATCTCCATAGAATTTCTATTAGTTTCTGGATTTTCCCAGTTTATTTGGAATTTTTTTTTGCATGTCCCTGGGGTACACCCAGACCAACCTTCAATGGGAGCACAACAATAAAACGTACAAGTTATTTTTTAATCGCTCTACTGAAATCATTAGAAGTACAGTACTGTTACAGCAAATTCTGTTAATGCCATTTTCTATATAAACTGCGCTTTTTTCACTGCTTTATCAAATAAGCATATAAACTGTAAAGTGTAAAACTGTCAGTGTACCTTAACCACTTAAATACCATCCTGCAATATACCTTGATTAATCGGGCCACTTTTCAGTTTCCAGGGCTGTGATAGTTTGACAATTGCTCTGTCATGCAACACAGTACCCAAATTATTTTATATCCTTTTGCTTTTATGGTAATTTACCCACCACCTTTTAAACCTAAAAAATTTTTTTTTAAAGTTTCCCTTTTTTCTAATAAAATAAAAATGCCAGGACAGTATAAACACCCCCAATATGACCTCTTTAGAAAATAGACACCAAAGGGTGATCCAATTTTTAGAAAATTTTAAATATGGAGCTTGGTAATTGAACAAGTGTCCAATAAAATCTTACTGCTGTTGCTGCAGCAGCCGGTTTACATCAGGAATGAATGATTCATTTAGAAGTTCCTATTTCTCCCCTTCCTTTGTTGTAAAGAGGAAGGCTGTGTACACCTGAGAGCATTGTGAATGGTCCCTATGACCAATCACAGCGATCATGTTGTACAGAGCCTCTCCGACTGGATGTGTACTCACTGACTAAACACAGCCATCCAAGGCTCAGTTCTTGGTCATTATTGGGTGCAGTGGGTATCCCATGATCATTTGTGTGGCAGAGATAAACAGTGCTGCAAAATTAAGCACCCACCAATCCCTTGTTTATAGGCTAAGTTCACCTTTTCCAAAAAAAGCCTATACAGGTAAAACAATAAAATTATTGATCATATTACAAAGCTGCACAGATTTTTAATATCCACTGGGGTCCTTTGACTACATAGACTATTTCCTGGAAAAGGTAAACTGTAAACTTAGCTTTCAAGACATACAGAGCTACAAAGGGGGTCTCTTCTAACCACTGTTTTTTTGTTTTGTTTTTTGGAATGGTGCATGTTTAGGAGATATTTACAGTACCTACAAGTAAGCCTCATTATGGGCTTACCTATGGGTACAAGTTATGTATGGGAGTTTACCCCCACTTTAACAGTATGTAAATCCCATCCCAGACAGACACTTTCCACTCATTTGTCCAGCACTCTCCTGCGGCTCCTTCCTCTGTTGCAGCCACCACCAAAATAATCAGAGCTCAGAGGGAAAAATTCACATGCAAATTTAAAAAGGTAAAACACACAAAATTAAAATCTCTTACAGGTGTCTTAAGAAGCTGTGCTAAAAGACAGATGCTTTGGCTTACCGAGGTGCATAAAAGAAACCTAAAGAATAAATTAAATCAGAGTTTGCTTCATAACACTAAAGTCTTCCTGAAAGCAGTTCTCACACTACTATACAGTATATCAGGTATCCCCACATAGCTGTTACCTTAACAGGCTGATGGATTTGCAGTGAGCGATGGGAACAATAAAAGTACAATAACTGTTCACCATAGCTAAGCAAGAAGCAGAATCTGCATATACAATAAGAAAAATATGCCTTGTGCACATATCAATACTAACAATATCAATTTATTCACACAATCTGTGGCTTTTTGTTCATAAAAAGGTACCAAGTATTATAGCGCTGAACAAAAAGGATCAACTAAACAAAAAGTTGTGAATCCTCTTAAATTGTTACAAGACTTAAGGAATTAATGATGAAGCATCAGCAATGCCATTTAGGCAATTACATTTCTTAGAAAGGGAGGTCAGCGAAGAAACACTGCTCACTTCTCAGGAATGTGAATGGACACCATAGGCAAAATAATCTACTTCTGTTCCATGCAAACAAAAACTTGACTGATCACTATGGACAACTGCTCTATCCTTTGTCTTTTTTTTTTTTCTTTACTGCAACTGTATTCTTTAGAAGCTGAAGAGATCACACTTCTTTCTCTTGTATTATTCTATATACAATGTTGTCTGATGGCCTATATGGGGAGCAGGCAGAAGATGAGAGGAGTGAAATGACCTAGTGACTGCTAGATTGGACTGTCAGCATTTAGATTAATGTTGATAAGCATTAGGAATGTACACGCTGTGCAATCCGCAAATCATAACACACATTTTTCTATAAGAAATTACGTTTACTAAATAGTTACCTGAGTGGAAAGGAAACTGCTGTTTTGCTTCCCCTGTGTGTGCATCCCAGATAATGGTGGTCTGTGAAGAAAAATGTACATACATCAGTAAACAGATTTTCACAAATAAACTCTGTAGATACAGAGCTTTAAATTGATTCTAAACCTTGAATTAGTTTTAACATATTATACTGACCTGCAGAGAATGCATTAAGGTAAAAAACCTTAAGGTTTTAGAACCAATTTAAAATAAGCCCCATGTGAATGAGGCCTACTACTTCCTGTACATGCGTGGATAGCCAGGTGTTCTATGCATCCCCATGCACGCAATCCCACTGGTGTCGACTGGGACACAGCTGCTACGCAGACACCCATGTGGTGTCCACATATGACATCCATGTGGATGAGTGTCCCTGAACGCAGGCAGTGCAAGTTTGGGGACACAAACCCACATGAATGTCATATTAGGGCTTTGAGGCAGTAAGCAACTGAAATTTCGATGGAAGTAGTAAGGAGACAATAAGAGCGAATGGTTGATAAAACTTCTCCATGGGAGATGTCCACAACCTATAAGGCCACTAGCAAAAATCCCAGGCCCACAGGGGCGTTTCCAGGGGGAAAAAATTGCCAGTGTCCAATCACCTGAAGGTAGCCACAAAAAAAACATGGTTTATGAATACAAGTCCTGTATGATTAAGATACAAAAATGTAGTTGTCTCTACCTTAAAATATAAAAAAGGGAACTTTTTGTGCAGAGGACTTCCTCTGCCTGCCTTAAAGCGAGCATGCTGGGTCTCAACTCTTACAGTGTTGACTTTAGAAAGGCTGAGTGAAGAATGATAGTTATGTTACCAAAATGGTTAAGCAAAATGAAAGCCAAGCTATAAAATAACTTTTCCATATTACCTTGTCTACTCCTGCACTTAAAATAAAGTTTCCTTTCTTGTTCCATTTCAAGGCAAATATGGGTCCCTTGTGTTGCCCCAAGGTACTTGCAAGGTTTCCTGCAGATTAGAGCGAGTGATTAATCAAATGCAGCAAGCAAAGAGTTTAGCTTTTTGCTCGGTTTTAGAAATAAATATACATAATATACTTAAACACAGTGAAGGAAAAATTGCTCTGCAATATTAAAGGGTCACTAAAGGAATTTTTTTTATTTATTTTTAAATAAACAAACATACTATACTTACCTCCACTGTGCAGCTCGTTTTGCACAGAGTGGACCCGAACCTGGTCTTCTGGGGTCCCTCTGCAGCTGTCTGGGCTCCCTCCCGCAAGGACTCCACAACTTTATGCGAGCTCCCTCGCATGATGTGGAGTGCTTGCGGGCGCACTCCCCCGCTTGCAGGCGCACTCCTGTGATACAGCTGGCGGCTGTAGCCGTTCACTATCACTCGGCCCCGCCCCCGGCACGCCACGTCATTGGATATGATTGACAGCAGCGCGAGCCAATGGCTCCGCTGCTTTCAATCCATCCACTCTAGCCAATCAATGGCGAAGAGGATGTCGGGGGCGAGCGCGGGACTTTCAAGCGGTCAGGTAAGTAAAACAGGGGGGCTGGCGAGCCACTAATCGTCGGATGTTTTTTCACCTTAATGCATAGGATGCATTAAGGTGAAAAAAACTTTTACCTTTACAACCCCTTTAAGGTAACAAAAAAGGTTGCACGCCTTGCTTAAAGCATAACTCCCAACACTAGCAGATTCTGCACAACCTGCTAGCCACTGCTTGCTGCAGAAATAGTTGGCCACAAATAAAATCTTATACACTGTCTCCACAAGAAACACGCTTTCATTAGCTAAAAGCTAGCTCATTGCTGTCAATAAACATTTGCTAATGGGAGAGAGGTACCATTTTCACTGGAGGACTCAATCTTTGGTGCACACGCTGCACCTTAGCGCCACCAAAAATGGCAGAAATGTTACAACTACAGCAATAAATTACCCAAATTAGAAGATATGGTACATGATATATCAAGAATGCAGCCTGAAGAACTATACAGTAAAAATGTCAAGCACAATGAATAATGGAGAAAGATGAAAAAGAAGGTATCCGCGCTTAGGAATATAAGAACTGCTGCCCCCCTAAGGGAACTACACCTAAATGTAGCAGGGATAAATAAGAGTAGATAAAAAGGGGTGTTGGCGCTGTTCAAAGTAAAAGATGTATAAATATATATATATATAAGTGATAAAACCTAAAAACTTCAGAGAATATAAAACGTGGATAGCAATTCCATGTGATAAAAGTACGTGAAAGAAGGTGCTACAAAAGTAGGGTGAGATAAAAAGCACATAGGTTTCAGGGTGTCTCAAACAACACCAGCTCAGGGTACAAATAGAGGGTACATGGGTTTAGGGGTGTCCCAAACAACTAATAATGTACAGTGAACCTGAGTATTGACAGGTGTTTTATAAAAATGACATCTATTAAAAATAATACTTATAAACAGAGTGCAAGTGCATACATCTACTCTGTGCAACAAAGTGCATGTGCATACATATAATTTTTGCAACAAAAGAAATAAATAAAGAGGCTCAGATTAAGATCAATTAGGTGTGCTACCAATATAGAAAAGTGGACGGCAAAATAAACATAGGAGTATGGGGATAATGATCCAAAAAATGCTCGTATTGCTGGGTACTATTGTGCGGAGTGGGTTAGAGTCAGTAAATCTATATTGGTCATATATACACCACTTCACATCGCCCAGAATAACATAAAGTCCACAGTATAATGTATATGGGACAGTGTAGAAAAAACAGTCCGTGTTTAAATGCGGTAGATGAATTTCAATCTGGTGAAAAAAGTGGATGTGTGATTGGTATCGGTGGTTTATCCTGTATCAGCAGCTGTGGGGGTCCCGTACTCCCCTCCTTCCGATCGTGCCCCTAATGTGTTTGCACTCACCGGAGTGCCCAACCCCTGCAGGGGTAATGGGCATAAAAGTGGAGTTCCAGTTGTCCTTGTTTGGTCGTCCTCCGTCTGTGGGTTGCTGTCAGCTGGGCCTTTATTCCTCCGTGTTGTGCTCGTTCAGGGCAGATAGGAAAAAATATGGGGAAGGGGTATATTCATAGCGTGACTCCGTTTTTGTAAAAGTATTAATTTATTTGAAGGGTAATTAAAATCGATCAAATGCATAAATAAGGGGGGTTATCCACCAGGTGGACTAACCTAAAAGAACACAAAGGGCTAATAAGCCCATGCAGGAAAATAGGGCCGGCGTGTCACCACCGCTAATCCGGGGCTGTAGCGTGCGTTCCACGGCCGTGGTATGCTAAAAACCGGAAGCGGCAGTGGGCCGGAAGTGACGTGTTGCGTACCAAGTTAGACCCGCCTTACGCGTTTCGTCATAGGACGTCGTCTGAGGCTCGGCGAGCCTCAGACGACGTCCTATGACGAAACGCGTAAGGCGGGTCTAACTTGGTACGCAACACGTCACTTCCGGCCCACTGCCGCTTCCGGTTTTTAGCATACCACGGCCGTGGAACGCACGCTACAGCCCCGGATTAGCGGTGGTGACACGCCGGCCCTATTTTCCTGCATGGGCTTATTAGCCCTTTGTGTTCTTTTAGGTTAGTCCACCTGGTGGATAACCCCCCTTATTTATGCATTTGATCGATTATAATTACCCTTCAAATAAATTAATACTTTTACAAAAACGGAGTCACGCTATGAATATACCCCTTCCCCATATTTTTTCCTATCTGCCCTGAACGAGCACAACACGGAGGAATAAAGGCCCAGCTGACAGCAACCCACAGACGGAGGACGACCAAACAAGGACAACTGGAACTCCACTTTTATGCCCATTACCCCTGCAGGGGTTGGGCACTCCGGTGAGTGCAAACACATTAGGGGCACGATCGGAAGGAGGGGAGTACGGGACCCCCACAGCTGCTGATACAGGATAAACCACCGATACCAATCACACATCCACTTTTTTCACCAGATTGAAATTCATCTACCGCATTTAAACACAGACTGTTTTTTCTACACTGTCCCATATACATTATACTGTGGACTTTATGTTATTCTGGGCGATGTGAAGTGGTGTATATATGACCAATATAGATTTACTGACTCTAACCCACTCCGCACAATAGTACCCAGCAATACGAGCATTTTTTGGATCATTATCCCCATACTCCTATGTTTATTTTGCCGTCCACTTTTCTATATTGGTAGCACACCTAATTGATCTTAATCTGAGCCTCTTTATTTATTTCTTTTGTTGCAAAAATTATATGTATGCACATGCACTTTGTTGCACAGAGTAGATGTATGCACTTGCACTCTGTTTATAAGTATTATTTTTAATAGATGTCATTTTTATAAAACACCTGTCAATACTCAGGTTCACTGTACATTATTAGTTGTTTGGGACACCCCTAAACCCATGTACCCTCTATTTGTACCCTGAGCTGGTGTTGTTTGAGACACCCTGAAACCTATGTGCTTTTTATCTCACCCTACTTTTGTAGCACCTTCTTTCACGTACTTTTATCACATGGAATTGCTATCCACGTTTTATATTCTCTGAAGTTTTTAGGTTTTATCACTTATATATATATATATTTATACATCTTTTACTTTGAACAGCGCCAACACCCCTTTTTATCTACTCTTAATAATGGAGAAAGAGTTGCAAATTTTGCTATGACTTACACTTTAAAAATAAATTTCAGGTATGGATATTTTATGCACCGCTAGAGCTGCACGATTCTGGATAAAATGAGAATCGTGATCTTTTTTGCTTAGAATAAAGATCATGATTCTCGGCGTGACATCTTTCCCATTTAAAAAAATAAAAATAAAATTGGGCTAACTTTACGGTTTATTTTTATTAATTGAAATTCCCCCCCCAACAAATGTGTTTGAAAGACCACTGCGCAAATACAGTGCGACATAAAATATTGCAACAACCGCCATTTTTTTTTCTAGGGTCTCTGAGATATATACACTTTTAAGTACACAATGAGGTTTATTTACTAAAGCTGGAAATTGCTAAATCAGGCTTCTGCATAGAAAACAATGAGCTTCTAACCCCAGCTTGTTCAAATAAGCTTTGGTAATAAAACCTGGAAGCTCATTGGTTGCTATGCAGCAGTGAGCCTGATTTTTCACTTTCCAGCTTTAGTAAATAAACCCCATTGTGTACTTAAAAGTGGGGTATGCCTGTATTTGGGGGTTCCAAGTAACGTTCTAGCAAGAAATAATGATTTTAACTTGTAAGCAACAAGTGTCAGAAAAAGGCCTGGTCTAAGTGGTTAATCAGACCTTATTTGCAGACCAAAGTTCATCCGTTTGACCTAAAAGAACCAAAATGATACAAGGGAGCTTGTTAGCTCCCTGATTGTTTAGAATCAGGGATAGTCCCTGGAAATCAGGGACACTTGGGAGCAATGCAGTGATAAACTTTGAATGCTTTTTTTTCTTTTCTTTGACAGCTCTCAGCAGAGAGCAGCTCTGCACTTGTTACATAAATCGTGGAAATGCCAGATTAAGATCGTGTGGGGGGGTTGAATGAAGATGACGATTTTTTAACGATTAATCGTGCAGCTCTATACACAGCTACATTAGTCGAGCTTGGCCAATGCCCCTGGAAGCTGAAAATAGTAGACAGCTACTCCAGTGATCTCCACTTGCTCCTGGATACTGCTCTGAGCAGCTGCCCTTCTACATTCTGAACACAGGCGATGGGAACGTTTGTCACAGGTTCCAAATAGCTGAACATAAAAAATTGGTACAAATATAATATAGGTTTGGCTTTGTCATACTAATGTAGCAGAACATCCATCTAGGTTAAAGAAGAATTCCAGATAGCTTGGAATACAATTATGTATATATAGCATGCCTGGCTGATGGCCTGGAAGCTAGAAATAACTGACAAAGACACCTACTCCTGCTTCCGGTCCTACACCGAGTGGCTGCACTTTCTGCTTACTGAACACTATGGATGGGCCCGGTGCTCGATTCAATCCCACATTCGAATCGAGCACCGGGCGTTCGCTCGCTCGGCGAGCCCAGAACTATTTGGGCCGTTCGCATCACATTCGTGTGATGCGAGCGGCCCGCAATGCATTGCGGCCGGCGCAGTGCATTGCTGGCTGATGACTGGCCAAGCATGCACTGTGACCCCGCATGCTTGGCCAATCACAGCGCCGGAAACTAGGAGAGCAATAATTGGCTACAGGCAGGACGCCTGTAGCCAATTAAAGCTCAGGGGCTTTAGTACACGCCCCACCATATAAAAGGCCGCCACGCTGTCGGCCCAGGGCACATGTGTTCCGGCTTTAGGGAGAGCAGTCTGCTGATTGATTTGCTTCTTTGCTTGATTGCGATTTCTTTGCTAAACCATTGCTACCTGAGTCATTCATCATTACTGATCATTCATTGCTGCTGATTGCACAGTGAGTGTGATATTAGCTGCTGCTGGGGATTAGTCTGGTGTGTGCGTGCTGTTAGTACAGCATAGCAGTAGCACCAATCGCAGTGCTGTTAGAACAGCATTGCACCCCAACTTCTGTCCCAACCTTCTGTTCCATCCCAGGCAGGGATTTATAGGAGCCATATTGTGTTTGTGGCAGCACACATAGGTCCTATATTTTCTTGTCAGCAGCACACAGTACCTATAGTGTGTTTGTGTCAGCACTCAGCACCCATAGGACCTACAGTGTGTTGTGAGCACACATAGGAGCTTTATTTTTTTTTTTATACAATATACACTACCGACTACAAGGGCTGGAAGACCGCCAAGGAGAGGCAGACCGTCCAGAGGCAAGAACACAGGGCAAGCAGGCTCTGTTTCTAGAGACAACAGTGCTGGTCGTGGTCGTGCATCGTCATCAGCACGTGGCCATGGGACACGCTTGTCTTTGTAATCGGCAGCTGGACATGTTGAGCCGCATCATGCCGAAGGCTTGGTAGAATGGATGACCAAGCCCTCCTCATCCTCTCTCACCCAGGATCAGGGTACTGGCAGAGCAGCTGCCAATGCGTACTCAATGGCATCATCAGCCCCCCCCCCCTTCCCTAGACCCACCATGTCCTCCTGAGGAGTCCCCCGAACTGTTTGAGCACAGTGTTGGGTACATGCTCCAGGAGGATGCCCAACGATTCGAAGGCTCGGATGATGATACCCAGCTTGAGGAAGGCAGTAGTGTGCGCGCAGAGAGAGGGGATGCTGAAGGACAGCAATCTGGCAGTAATGTTCCACCAGCTGCAGCTTACTGCCAGGTTTGCTCTAGTGGTGAAGAGGGAGGGGATGATGAGGTCACTGACTCCACGTGGGTGCCTGAAGGGAGAGAGGAGGAGGAGGATGCGGCGGCACATGTCCAACGAGGCAGGATGCCCCCTGGAGGCCAGCACACCAACTGTATCACACCGCAGAGCTCCGCCTGTGAAGGGCGCTGCCTCTGCACGTTATCACAAAAGTTCTTTGGTGCGGGCCTTTTTTGAGACGAGTGCATCAGATCGCACCACTGCTATTTGCAATATTTGTCTCAAGCGTATCTCGCGTGGCCAAAACATCAGCCGCTTGGGCACCACAAGCATGAGCAGACATATGTCGACCTGCCATGCAGCTCGTTGGCAAGCACACATAAAAGACCCACACCAAAGAACAAAGCGGACCTCTCCTTGCTCCTCATCAGCTGGGATCTCCATCCCCACTATATCTTCAGTCCTCTCTGAAAGCTGCTCTGAGAGGACTGAAGGTGTAGAATTAGGTGTGTCACAACCAAGTACTTGCAGTACACCGACGTCCGATTGTAGCAGGCAAATTTCCCTGCCCCAGCTGCTGGGCCGTCGAAAGAAGTATACTCCCAGCCATCCACATGCCCAGCGGTTGAATGCTAGCTTGGCTAAATTGCTAGCACTTCAACTGCTGCCTTTTCAGTTGGTAGACTCGGCCCCCTTCCGTGAGTTTGTTCAATGTGCGGTTCCTCAGTGGCAGGTTCCCAAACGCCACTTTTTCTCACGGAAGGCGATGCCGTCTCTCTACCGGCATGTGGAAGGCAATGTCCATGCCTCGCTGGACAGGGCGGTCAGCGGTAAGGTGCATATTACCGCTGACTCATGGTCCAGCAGGCATGGACAGGGACGTTACCTGTCTTTCACGGCCCATTGGGTCACTCTATTGGCAGCTGGGAGGGATGCAGGACAAGGTGCAGTAGTGTTGGAGGTTGTTCCGCCACCACGCCTCCAAAATGCTACTACTGGTTGTGACACACCTCTCTCTCCTCCACCCCCTCCATAGCCTCTTCGAGTGCTCTGTCCTCGGAACCAGCGGTGCTCCGTAGGCGTACAAGGGGCTTCGCGAGTACGCAAGCAAAAAGATGCCATGCCGTGCTTGCGCTGGTGTGTTTGGGGGACAGGAGCCACACCGGGGCAGAGGTTCTGGCAGCTCTGCAGGGGCAGGCCAAG
Organism: Lithobates sylvaticus; assembly: GCA_028564925.1. NCBI lineage: Eukaryota > Metazoa > Chordata > Amphibia > Anura > Ranidae > Lithobates > Lithobates sylvaticus. The sequence goes on along the minus strand of CM053028.1, from coordinate 373,181,859 downwards.
AGGTGGTTGACGCCACGCCAGCTTAAGCCAGGAATGGTGGTTTCTGACAATGGCACCAACCTCCTCTCTGCTCTGCGACAGGGGCAGCTCACCCATGTGCCCTGTATGGCTCACGTCCTCAACCTGGTGGTGCAGCGGTTCTTGGGCAGGTACCCAGGCTTACAGGATGTCCTGAGGCAGGCCAGGAAAGTCTGTGTACATTTCCGCTGATCTTATAATGCCAGTGCTCGGCTGGCTGAGCTGCAAAAGGAGCTGAACCTGCCCAAGAACCGCCTAATATGCGACATGCCCACCAGGTGGAACTCAACGTTGGCCATGCTGCAGCGACTGCACACGCAGCAGAGGGCCATCAATGAGTACCTTTGCGACTACGGCACCAGGACAGGGTCAGGGGAGCTTGGCTTTTTTTCCCCACGCCAGTGGAGCATGATCAGGGATGCATTCACTGTCCTCCTACCATTTGAGGAGGCCACGAGGATGGTGAGAAGTGACAGTGCATGCATCAGTGACACTGTACCTCTTGTCCACCTGTTGGAGCATACGCTGCGTGGGATAATGGACAGGGCACTTGAGGCAGAACAGAGGCAGGAAGAGGAGGACTTCCTTGCCTCTCAAGGCCCCCTTTATGCAGACAATGTTCCTTCTGTCCCACCCATCACACAGGAAGAGGATGAGGAGGAGGAGGAGGAGGAGGAGGAGGAGGATTGTGTGAGCATGGAGGTGGAGCCTGGCACTCAGCATCAGCAGTCTTTTAGGGATGATGTACAGTCCCAACAAACCAGTGGACTTGTACGTGGCTGGGAGGAGGTGGCTGGCGATCATGTCGTCCTCAGTGACCCAGAAGACTCCGGACCGAATGCCTCAGCTAACCTACGTTGCATGGCCTCCCTGATCCTGCAAAGCCTGCGGAAGGATCCTCGTATTCTTCGGATCAAGGAGAGGGACCATTACTGGCTGGCCACTCTCCTTGATCCACGGTACAAGGGTAAGGTTGCGGACCTTATCTTGCCGTCGCAGAGGGAGCAGTGGAAGAGACATCTCAGGGAGGCCTTGCAGAAAGGTCTGTGCAACGCGTTCCCAGAAACTGGGAGGTTACAAACTCCTGGTCCTGGACGACAAGTTGCTGAGGCTTCGGTCAGTAGCAGAAGGAGCAGTGGGGGAAGGTGGACTTCTGACCGATGCGTTCAGACAATTTTTTTAGTCCGCAGCCCCAAGGTATGATCGGTTCCAGCAACCATCGCCAGCGTCTGATATACATGGTGCAGGAATACCTAGGGGCAAGGTCAGACTTGGACACCTTTCCCACTGAAAATCCTCTGGCTTACTGGGTCTTGAGGATGGATCACTGGCCAGAGCTTGCACAGTATGCAATTGAGCTACTGGCCTGTCCTGCATCCAGCGTTCTTTCCGAACGCACATTCAGTGCTGCTGGAGGAGGATTTGTCACCGATCACAGGGTGCGCCTGTCCACCGACTCGGTTGATCGACTGACCTTCATAAAAATGAATCAGTCTTGGATCACCACCAGCTACCAGGCGCCTGAAGCGGATATAACTGAATAATTTATGTCACATACCTTCAAGACTGCCTATGCTGATGCTGAGTGACTGTCCTGTTATGTTCAGTGACTATCCTCTTCCTCAATGATCCATTCCTTGATAGCTTGGAAGAACATTTTTGTTTCTGGGTGCCACCACACCAGTGCCTAAGGCACAATTTTTCAGCCCCTGTATAACAGGGGCGTGTAATTACAATTTTTTAAGCAATGCTTCGCAACACGTCTGACTGCTGTGCTCCAAGTACAGTATCTGTGAGGGGTTGCAGTGTTGTGGCACCAGCACCAGTGCCTAAGGCCCAATTTTTCTGCCCTGTTCAACAGGTGCATGCAATTACAAATCTTGATCTAATAACTCACAGCAGGGCCCATTCCTGTGCCCACCAAGAGTAACTGTGAGGGCTTACAGTCTTGTGGCTACACCAACATCTAATGGGGCAAATTTCTGCAGAGTATATGCGGCAGGCCCCTACTTTCAAACATCCAACTTACAAACGACTCCTACTTGCAAACGGAAAGAGAAAACAGGAAGTGAGAGGAAATCTACCCCTAGGAAGGGAAATTCGATCCTGTTAGATTTAATTTGGGAAAAGGGTATCTCCTCTCTACTGATGCTTTATCACCAATCCTTGTTTCAATTAAAACCCCACTTTTCCAAAAACATTTGTCATTGGGACAAAGTGAGGTGAAATGTTCTGAACAGATGTGCAAAGACAGCAAATGTTACAGGGGTGATAACCCCTCCCTATGTTCTCCAAAAAGCTTAAAAATATATTTTTTGGGGATGGAGCTACACTTCATAATGTACCTGTTCAGATTCTACTTAAGAACAAACCTACAGTCCGTGTCTTGTTTGCACCGCCTGTATACTGCTGTTCAGAGTATATAGGGTTGTAGGTATAGGGTTTTATTTTGGGTGCGGGGTCCCCCTTAATATCCACACAAGACCCAAAGGGGCTGGGGTGGGGGGGGGGGGGTGATGGGGTAGCCATGCCATTTTTCGCAAGGATTTTCAGCCATATGGCCAAGAAAAGACATGACATTAAAGCCGCAAGTGGTTTTAAATGGCTTCTTTTTTTCATTTACAAATGTCATTTTGTGCAGGGACAGTTCTAAACACGGGAAACACATGCCACTTCACAGGCATACTTTAGACACCCCCCCAGGTACCTTATTTAAAGGAAAATTTCACTTTTTTTTTTCACTTTATGCATCATTAAAATGACTGCTCCCGAAAAAACGTTAGTTTTTAAAAGTTCTTTTTGCATTGATATATGTCCCCTGGGGCAGGACCCGGGTCCCCAAACCTGTTTTATGACATTAACATGCATATTGGCCGTTGTAAATTAGCAATTTTGATTTTGAACGTTCGCGTCCATTGTAACGAATAGGGTTCGAAAATTCGCGCAAACTTTCGGTCCATTCGAAGGTTCGGGTGCGAACCGAACCCGGGGGTGTTCGGCTCATCCCTACTGAACACAGGAGGACAGCCACGCAACTGGCATAGCCACCATTCTGATAATGCTTTACATTTTCTGAATGAATGCGCAGCATTTTCTAAAAGAACTAGGTTGAGATTGTGACCTCACCACACCGCATCTCCACCTTGTCCAAATACAGACTACTTTTTATTCACTCAGAAAATGCAAAGCATTCTCTCAATGGTGCCTGAGCCAGGCAGCCGACCTCCTGTGTTCAGTAATCGCAATGTACACCCAGAAGAAAATGGGGATCACTGGAGTAGGTGTCTTAAGTTATTTACAAGTTCCAGGGGCATCGGCCAGGTATGGTATTATGCAACGTTACAGTGGACCAATGTAACTAGGTTTAAAACCATATCGAGAATTCTTCTTTATCCTAGATGGGTGTGCTGCTACATTAGTAATTCAAACCTATACACCATGTTTGCACAATTTTTTTTATAATGTTTAACTAGTTCAGCTCTTTGCACATCCATCCATCAGTTTGTGCTCCATTTCTTCAGCTGGCTCCCGGCTGTAAAGTGAAAGTGATCAAGCCCATACAGCCAGGAAAGCATCTAACCAAGTAGATCTCTGCTCTGGTAAATGCTTTGGAGGGGAGAGGAGACAATGGGGTCTATTAGACCCCCAATGTCTCCATAAAGAGTACCGGCCACCTTCCCAAAAGCAGTAACTTTATATATTAAAAATGTAATGCCCGTTGCCCCGCATACACTTATAAATGCAAAGGGTGCCTACATGTGTGTAAACTGCAATTACAACATTCATGAAGTAATGCTGTGAACTTCAGAGTGACAGCAATTATTCTTATACCAGAGCTGGTAGGCAGTTATATACTAATGAAGTGTAAATGCTTTTAACTTTTCGCCCCTGGAGATTTTTGGGTACCATTGTTTTTCGTGATAAGGTCACGCGCACATTTTGACTTGCCATTTTTTTTTATATCCATCTGCGCAACTTCATATAATATTGTGTACAATAAAATTAATTTTATTATATATTTTTTTGAAAATGCACATTTTTTTACGTTTGAAAAAAAAAAAAAAAAAGAAGAAGGGCAAAATTGCTGTAGTGCAGAAGTGATTAAAAACATAACTACAGAAAAGTGCTTACCATCTTTTGTCCATATTCTGGCAAAGCCATCATAGGATCCAGTTGCTAGAAGTGTTCCTTCACTCTGTCAATTTAAAACATGAAAAACACTAGGATTAACCAGAACATCTACTTTACAAGTAGAATTTGACCTGAACTAAAAAAAAAAAAAAAAAAAAAAAAAAAAAAAAAAAAAAAAGGTACAGCTTTGTGTGTGGTGGATATATACATTTTTTTTTATATATATATCTAATGCACATCATATTGACATTTTTTTTTCCTCTAAGCCTTATGGAGTTATTCTGATGTAGTCAGGAGCTGCATTTCTGGCAATAGGCCACATCGAACAGTTCATCAAACATCATCACTGTACAGAAAAAGTTTAGCAGAGCTTAGAAAACCCTTAAAGCAAGTAAATAATTATTAGCGTTAGAGGATTATGTTTTTCTTTTTTCAGATACATTCTATGCATTAAAGTAAAAGACCTTCTGCACGAAGCTGCCCCCTAACCCCATATACTAACCTGAGCCCAATCTCAATCCAGTGCTCTGCACAAGAGCAGAGGCTCCCTTCGCTCTCTCCTGCCTCACTGGCTCAGAGACAGCAAGCAGTTTGTGTTATGGGAGTCCTAGCTGGGGGAGGGGGCCAGAAGCGTCAGCGGAGGACCCGAGAAGATGAGGATCAGGGCTGCAAAACCATTGCATAAAGCAGGTAAGTATGACATTTGTCATACTTGTGTCAGTATTTTGTTTTGCTTTATTTACAGCCGTCTGTTGGGATATGTCCCTACTAACTTTTCACATCTAGACTTAAAATATTTGCCCACTCTTCTCTGCGGAACTGCTAAAGTTCAGTTAAATTTGATGGTGAATATTTCTGGACTGCTGTCTTCAAGGCATTCCACAGATTTTCAATGGGGTTCAAGTCCGGCACTGACTAGGCCAGGGGTGCCCAGCCTTTTGAAGAGTGAGGGCCACTTAAGCGACTTAGTAAGCGGTCGTGGGCCACAATGACAGCCCACTCTACGCTATGGGCCCTCTGATCCAATACACCCAGATGGAAGGGGACAGATACCCTTCTGTTTTTTTTTTTTAGCAGAACAGATTGGAGGTAGGCAGGTATGAACGGACACCACTTTACATCGGCCGCACCAGAGAGGTGAATGGAAGGTCCAATTTGGGTCAGACCAATCATGTGAAAGGGGCCTAAGGCTACATTCACACTGATGCTCTGTGGTTTACACACAGCACCTGTGCAGTGCACCTTTGGCTTTCCTGTGGGTTAGCTGCATTTTGCCATAGACTTCCATCATATCCTGCAGGGATGGTGCACTTTATGAAAGCACACCTAACATGCAGGTAATAACCAAATTATATGGCTCAGTGCAGACCAGGTTTTAAAGCAGCCCAGTATCTATTGCAGAACAGATATGCCCATAAATACACTGACAAACTTACCTTTAATAAGGCTTCCATTCAGGCTGTTGCTATCCCAGGCAGAGTGCATTTGGTATCACAACGCCTGTGATGGGAGCCAGCACTATACAGGAAGCATCTGCTTATGTGGCTTTGCTCCCCAGCCGCTTGCTTCCTCTACCGCTGGCTTCATTTACAACACTGATGCTTTGGGATGACGGATTGGCAACCTGTGATCTGGGCTTGCCAACCCACTATCCCAGAGCAGGAGGTCGCAGGCCTCATCAGAAGGCTCCATGGCCCACATGTGGTCCCCGGTTGGGTGCCCCTGAACTAGGCCATGCAAGGACATTCACCTTTTTCTCCTTCAACCACTGTGTGGCCATTTTTGCTGTGTGCTTTGGGCCACTGTCATGTTGGAAGGTAAACCTTCTTCCCATTGACAACTTTCTGGCAGAGGGCAGCAGATTTTCCTCAAGAATGTGATGGTATTTTTGCTCCATCCATTTTTCCTCCTATGCTGACAAGTGCTCCAGTCCCTGCTGCAGAGAAACAACCCCATAACAGGATATTACCACCTCCATGCTTTACTGTAGGAATGGTGTCTATTTTAGTCGCATGTGACCATAAAACCTTTTTCCATGTGGCCTCAGACTCTTCAAGGTGTGTTTTGGCAAAGCTCAGTCATGACTGCATGTGGTCTTTCTTGGGTGGCTTTTTTCTTGCAACTCTCCCATACAAGCTATATGTGGAGAATTTGTGATATTGTTGTCACATGCACACAATGACCACTCTGTCATAAATCCTTGCAACAGCTTCAGAGTTGCTGTAGGCCTTGTGTTACCCTCTTTGACCAATTTCCTCCTGGCTATTTCATCCAGTTCGGAGTGATGTCCTGATCCAGGGAGGGTCTTTGTTGTACCAAATACCTTCCACTTCTTAATAGACTTTGCTGTGCTTCTAGGCATTGATAAAACCTTTGGAAAAATAATGTTGTATCCATCTCCTGACTTGTGCCTGTTCGCAACTTTATCCCAGAGATCTTTTGACAGTACCTTGCCACCCATAGTTGATTTTAGTTGCACTATCAGGGACCGAAATGCGTCAGAAAAGCTATTTTCATGCTTAGCCAAATCAAAATGATCACAGTAGAAAGTCAAATGGCTGTGTTTGCCATTGGGAAGGGGATTAGCTACAAGTCATTTTTAGGAGGGAAGTGATCCTTTTTTCAACTAAAACAGGGATTCTGTTTTTGATTTTTTTTTTTTACATGTTGGGATCTTATCTTTCACTTGGATGTTGTACATTGCACCGAGTAAATACAGCTGGATAAAACAAAAATGCCTCTGCCTTCATTTCAGGCTGCACAGCAACAAAATGTGAAGTTCGCTGTAACCATAGTGATACTGTACTACTCTGGGAGGAAAGGGGGGTAATCAAGTTTTATTCTTTTGTTTTGTACACTATCATTGCTTAGAACAGTGATGATCATTGTTCTAAGCAATAGTTTTATATGCACTCAATAGCTTTTATTCATGACAGCGTGCTTATTATTGTGATTGGCTAAGCCAATCACATGCTACATGGCGCTTTGATTAGCCCAGGTAATATGTGATGGCTGTGCACCAATCACAGCATCACAATAGTAAGCAATACAGTCATGAATGGAAGCCATTCATGACGGTTTTGTTTACATTGTAATTATTTGATCACTATGAGCAATAATCATGAACACAGGATACCCGATTTGCTGAATCCACCAGACACAGCAGTTGCGGTTTTGTGCCGCTAAGCACCGCAGGGGGGCATACCAGTGTACATGTGCTCAGTGACATACAGGTACGTCATTGAGCCTGTAGCGGCTGTCTGCTAGCAGTAAATCTACTGTTAGCGAGTGGCAAGTCCATCTAAATCTACTAGTCTAACACTACCCTGTCAGGTCTATGCTGCTGTCCAAGGGTGTCTATCCATAGATGGAGGCAGCACCCTAAGACAGGAAACTATTATTGGCCTGACCAACAAGTGAAAATAAAAGGGGGAAAAAAACAAAACAATTGAAAAACGAATGCAGCCACAACATCCAAGGACTCGTAAGTTGTAATGAATTAAAATGTTTGTTTTGGGTTTGGATATACTGTAAACCTCAAGCTTTAAGGGGTTAAGGAAACTTCAAACATTATTTTCCTTCTAATAAAACTGCAGCTTTCATTAAACAGAATACATGATGATCATGCCATAAAGGTTATTGTACATAAAGGATTGTATGTGCATTAATGCAACACCAGAACAGGTGTGTGCAGCGGGGGACATAATAAAAACTTTGCTCACGTTAAAAGAGAGCGATATGCCTCACTAAATGTTTTACATCACAATGTTACAGTACCAAAAAAAATGGTGCCAAACTTTTTTTTTTTTTTTTTTAAATCGCAAACTTGAGGAAAGGCACCAAAACTCGTAAAGTGTTTTGACTTACATTCCAATCCAAGGAGGTTACATCCTTGTTGCTAGGAACATCTTGTCCACCCTCTCGTATACAGTGTCTAAGGACCAGCTGTGTTGAACCACTAGTGCTGTTTTCACTAAGATTCCATATCCGTGCCGTTGAATCCCCTGACCTAGAAAGGAACAAATTTGAAAGGATAAACGAGTTAAACCTTCGTATGGAATAAAAGCACATGTAGCAATAGATGGTGTCAAAAGTGCGCCTAAAGTAAAATATATGCCACGGTTCCATCACGGTACATTCGTGTCAGATTGCATTTGGGACATTAAATACGAATAAGCCCTGGGACTGAAGTTAACGTCTATGTTCACTGTACTGTATCCAAACAATATAGCCATGGTATATAAAAAAGGAAAAAAGAAAAATCTTACCCCGATGCCAGGAGATCACTAACTGGGTTCCAGGCACAAATGAACACTTCTGATTCATGACCACGTAATACTACTGCTTTGCTAGATGGGATTTCTACATCTCCATCAACTTCCATCATATCAGTGTGGTTATCTATTAAAAACAAAAACAAAAAAAAGCTTGAACAGAAATTCACATATAAATTTTATGGAATTATCTGCCCAACTTCTAAGATAATCTAACCCTCTAAGTGCAACAAAGTGAAGCTAAACATCACAAAATAAAAAAACTGCCAAATTAAATAGAATGAAATAAGCAATTCTAAACTTGGTACCATTATATATTTATACACTAAATTCAAAAGTTTAAAGTATTTCCACATTTGCACTCAAATTTGACTAACATCGGATTGTTATTACAGTGGCTCCTGCTGAGCTCTTATTTTTTGTTCAGCCCACTGGGTTGAATGTAAAAAAAAAAAAAAACGTAGTGTGTACATGGCTTAAAGTGGGGTGCCCCCTAAAAAAATAAAAATCAGTCAGCAGCTACAAATACTGCAGCTGCTGACTTAACGTGATCCGCCGCGTGCCGCGATTTGTCCCAGATGACTGACTGCGCCGAGGGGGAAGTGATGTCAGTGCCCGGGGACTGAAGGAGGCAGACTACGAGGGACCCCCTAGCAACAGGCATTTAAAAGCGAGTAAAATTTTTTAATGAATTTTAAGCTATTTAAATTTTTTTTTGGTGGAAACACCACTTTAAAGTGATTGTAAAGTTTTGATATCTTTTTTTTCTAAACATGCATATCATACTTGCCTCCACTGTGCAGTTAATTTTGCACAGAGTGGCTGCCCCGATCCTCGACTCGAGGTACAGCGTGTCTCCGAGGGAAATACAGGGCTCAGGTGAGTAAAACAGGGGGGGGGGGGGGGGGGGGGGCGCGATCACTGCCAGTTTTTTTTTTTTTGTTTTTCACCTTAATGTATTAAGGTGAAAAAACACGAGGGTTTACAACCCCTTTAAGGCCAAGGACTGGCCAAATTTCCCCTCATTAACATACAATGCAGAAGCCACATTTCTAAATCATTGTGTTAGGACAGTGTTCAAATCTAGTTTACAAGTCATAATGAGGGCTGCTATCAAAAGGTATTTTTCAGTGTTCGCGTTCTTAGAGAATCTAATTGACAAGTCAAATATACTTTAAAGTTGGACTCCAGGAATTCAGGGACTTTGTAAAAATATGTTACATCCAAGACCCCTGTCACACCGAGGCGTTTTTCAGGCGCTTTTGGGCTAAAAATAGCGCCTGCAAAACTGCTCCCCTGTAGTCTCAGTGTGAAAGCCAGAGGGCTTTCACACTGAAGCGATGTGCTGGCAGGACGTTAAAAAAATAAATAAATAAACTCTTGCAAGCAGCATCTTTGGAGTGGTGTTATGCACCACTTCTGCCCATTGAACTGAATGGGCACTGCTGCCGAACCGCTGGCAAAGCGCCACTGCAGGTTGTTTTAACTCCTTTTCGGCCACTAGCAGGGGTTAACAGCACAGAGCACTGGAAGCACAGCCATCACTACATTCCTAGAGAGACGTTGTGTTCTCTCACACAGCAGCTCTGCCCTCTCCTCCCCTCTTAATTTACAGAAGCCTTTATGTTTTGTGTATACGTTCACTTAACACAAAGCGCTCCGATTGGGCAGGAGGAGGGAGGGGCAAGCACAGCATATGCATGAGATTATGCAGCCACAGAAGCTGAGACGACTAGGTGATGGTTATGTTCCAGGCACTCAGACAAAATGTAATAAGTCAATGAGGTGGCAGCACCTTGCTAACCCCTACTAATCCAGCACATTTTACAAAGCTTACTAATTCCTGGAGTTTAGCTTTAAGACCAAATAAACGCATTGCAAAAGCCTTTTGAAAAAGGAAAAAACTATTTCATCAGGTTTTACTTTAAAACTAGACATTGATACATATAGCGGCTCCACGCGCTGGAACCCAGAGAGAATATTATTATTGAAAGAAACTAGTTAGTAACAAAACCATTTCTATACTATAAATTCACACTTTTCAAATATATACTTTGATGTGACTTTTTGGACTACAGTAAAGGGCAATGGATCCTTTAAGTCTTGACCATGGATTGCATGCGGTCACCTTTAGGTGGAGACACTGGCAAACAAAGTTTTAGGATTGCCATATAACCCCTCTTAACTTCCAGGAAACCTCCGTTTTTTTTTTGTTGCAAGCAATCAAAAGGGAAATTGATTTTACAGGCAAGTCAAAATTATATATTTTTTTAAATTATACGGTTCCAAGTTCCAGTTAAAACCGGACCAAGTGGCACATGAGCCGCTGCAATGGTTTCCAAAGCAGCAGGGGGGGGGGGGTCCCTAAAAAATAAAGTACAGTAGACGCGATCAAAGGTAATATTTCTTTGATCGACTATATGGCATTAGAGGACCAAAGCCATGGCATAATGTCACTTCCAGTCCAGGCTGGAAGAAAATTACATTCCTTGCATTAGGAAAAAAGTGATTTAAAAAAAAAAAATAAAAAAAAAAATAATAATAAAAAAAAGGGACAGATAAAAAATAAAAAGTTAAATAAATGCCAAAAAATTGAATGTTCCCCCATCCCTCCGTGATTGCAGTATCCAAACCACACGCGAGGTATGGCCATGTTCGAGCGAGAGCAATAATTCTAGCGCTAGACCTCCTCCTCCAATTCCAAACAGGTAACCTGTAAATGCGTTTAAAACATCGCCTATGGAGATTTTTACCTAGTCCTGTAGATTTTCACCATTCCACGAGCGTGCGTCATTTTAAAGCATGACATGTTCGATATCCATTTACTCGGCCTAACATCTTTCACATTATACAAAAAAATTGGGCTAACTATTGTGTTTTATTTTATTTTGATGCATTAAAGTGGAGTTCCACTGTTTTGTATGTTTATTAAGTCAGCACCTACACTTGTTCTTTTTTTTTTTTTTTCTAGCTGCTGACTTAATAAAGAAGAACAAGTGTAGGTGCTGACTTAATAATCGAACACTCACCTGTCCCACGGTGCAGCGATACGGCCACCTGAAGCCTCGCTCCTCTCCCCCTCCTCTCTGCGGCGCCATCGTTACTACGGTAGGCACCCGGCTGTTATAGCTAGCGGCTTTACAGCCGGGTGCACGCTGCACTCCCTTAGTGGCCATGCAATCTTCTGGAACCTGTGACATGTCTCGGAAGATTGGAGAGGAAGTGGCGCCTAGGGTGAGAGGAGTTATCGTCTAGGCGGCCAAGCAATGGAAGAAGGAAGAGGGACAGGAAGTACCTGTCAAAACCAAGTACCCCCCCCCCCCCCAAAAAAATGACATGCCAGATGTGGCATGTAAGGGGGCGAGGAGTGCTTAACTACTTCCCACCCGGCCACTGTACATATACGGTCGGGTGGGAGCCGTCTACTTCTGATAGAAGTAGCGGGATCGCGCGCGTGCCCGCACAGCGGCGCAATCCCGATGTGCTCGTGTCACCCGGACACGTCGCATCTCGGATCGGCAGGAGGGCTCGGTGATTGGCCCTCCTGATCACATGATCGCCGTGTTGAATCACAGCCGTCATGTGATGTAAGCAAACAGCCGGTTGCTAGGCAATCGGCTCTCCTCTCCTCACACAGAAGTCGTCGGTGAGGAGAGGAGAGCGGATCGCTGCAGCCGGCTGGTGATCAGTAGGGGTGCAACGGATCGTCGCCGATCCGTGATCCGAACGGGCCACCCCGTTCGGATCGGCACACCCCGCGATCCGCGGAGCGCTCCGCGGCCTCGGCCTTAGGAAAGACCACGGCTTCGGCCTAGCTCCGGAGCGACGGCGGCCATCTTGGTACACCCGGCGGCCTTAGGAAAGGCCGCGGCTTCGGCCTAGCTCCGGAGCAGCGGCCATCTTGGTACACCCGGCCACTGTTTTTAATGTGATCGCTCCGTCAAATGACGGAGCGATCACTTGTAAACCCTGCGATACCCAGCCAATACTCTGCGATACCCAGCCAATACTCTGCGATACCCAGCCAATACTACAGTGGGGAGAGGATGTGGATATTACAGTGGGGACTATATGGTGGCGTAATTTTCACAGGTTTTTGCAAATTCAATTATTATTTGCTGATCCGAAAATGATCCGATCCGTGACTCCTGATCCGAGGATCGATCCGATCCGTGAGTTTTTTGATCTGTTGCACCCCTAGTGATCAGTGAGTATTAGCTGTTTTTTTACAGCTTTTTACTCACTGATCACCAGTGTAGTGTCCCCACAGTGTAAACAAACATGTCCCCAAATAATAAAAAACACATGTCCCTCACATATGTCCCAGTAAAATAACATGTGCCAATGATTATCTGCACACATATGTCCGTGATCACCTGCACACATCTGTACATGATAATTTGCGTACATATGTCCGTGATCACACTAAACAATTATTATACACTTAACGGATTTTTTTTTACTAAAAACACGTAGCATTTTGGCTTAAATTTATGACAAAATTAGATTTTATTGGATTTTTTTTAAAAAAGAAAAGAGAAAATGTTTTTTTTTTTGAAATTTCCGCTATGTTTTCGCTTATATCGCAAAAAATAAAGTCGCGAATAAATACCACCAAACTAAAGCTCTATTTGTGCAAACAAAATGATAAAAAATTCATTTGGTTTGGCATGACCGCGCAATTGTCACTGAAAGTGCGAGAGCGCTGAAAGCTGAAAATTGGTCTGGAAAGGAAGGGGGCGAAAGTGCACAGTATTGTAGTGGTTAAAGTGGAAGTTCCCCTTTTGGGTGGAACTCCGCTTTAAAGTACATTTTTTTTCCAAAAACTTTGAGTTTGTAAAACCAGGGCGCAAATCCCGCGTGACAAACGATTACAATTGCCATTTTATTTCTTAGGGTCTCTGCTAAAAAAAAAGAAATGTATAATGTTTGAGGGTTTTAAGTAATTTTCTAGCAAAAAATACTGATTTAAAGTTGTAAACAAAGTGCCAGAAAAAGACTTTGTAGCAAATGGTTAAGGATGATTTTACATTTCTAAGCACAAGTAGTGCACGCTGTCATTTGTAATGCATTCTTTCCATTGCAAACAAAAATCTTTACCCAACTTGGCAAAAAATAAAAATAAACTTACTCAGCTTTAATGGAATATACCAAATAAATTTCCATACCATTGTACATATACTTTTATTTAAACACTTCAATCTTGTATTAAATATGAAAAAAAAAAAAAAATCAAAACTTGTTGTTAGAGCTCTGCTGTAAATTAGATGAAAGTAGGTTAACACCTTCCATTAAAATATCAAAGATGCTACAGAAACACCAGCAGGGGTCGCTCCCACATCACTTTGTTCTGCAAAATCTGTTTTTAATCATATAAGGATTCCAGTCTAGCCAAACAAACCCGTTGTCCATAATAGCTTGCTGGGAAAGCCTAAGGAAACTGTATTTAGATAATGTGTCTTAACCTTCCCGATTGCTGATAAAAAAATTTTGAAAAATTCTTCCATAGATTATAAACAAACATACACAAATAAATATTGTAATAAAATGATTGCATTACAAGTAAAAACACACAGGTTTGGATGCTGGATTTCTACATGTTGGCTGCTACACTGGAAAAGGTCTGTAGTGATGGAGGAGGTGGGAAGGCTTTGCCCCCCCCCCCCCTCAAGAAATCAAAAAGTGCACAGAGGCCAAAGAACAGACTGCCTGACCACACAGCTTAGTTGTCAAGTGCACAGCTGTCAATTATACCCATAAAACTCAGGAGAAACTTGGCTTTGGAGGTTTTTCTTCCAGGTCTCCCAGTGGTTGAAGCTAAATCTTTCAAGTCTTTGTGTGTTCATCTGCATATCCTAGAAGTGGTTCTCAACCCTGTCCACAAGTACCCCCAACAGGCCATGTTTTGAGAATTTCTTAGATAAAAAAGCTGTCCAAAATACCAAGCCATTGACTCAGATTTAAGGCACCTGTGCAAGATGAAGGAAAACCTGCAAACATGGCCTATTGGGGGTAATTGAGGACAGGGTTGAGAATGTGGAGACTTAGGCCTCATGTACACTGCTGCCTGTAAATGAACGTTCAGAGGCAGTTAGATATTTTTTTCCTGCTGTCCCTGAACTCAATGTTATCTTATGTGTACATGTATACAGGCTCGTTTACTGACATTTTTAGGCAGTTGCGTTTAGAGGCTGTTCCCTGGACGCTGAAAAATGGGTTCAGATGCAGAGTTTACCAGTATTTCAGATGCGGTAAAATGTTGCTAAACACGCCTAAACGTGGTACCAGCGTCTTTTGTGCTTTGTAAGCATTTGGGGGGGGGGGGGGGGGGGTGTCTCCTGATGTTATTGTTAAACAAAACGCTCCTAGACACGAACGCGGCTAAATGGACGTTTCTTAATGCCGGTTTCCAGCTGTCAACAAAAACAAACATTCAGAAGAGGTTGCCTGAGTGTTGCGTATACATTACGCCTTAGAGGTGAGGTGCTGATATCACCAGAGGGAGGAAGGAAGTGAGAAGAGAGCCCAGAAAGCCTCTTCTCCTCTGCATGTCACTGCAAAATAGGGAGCAGTGACAGGTGGTTAGCAGAGACAGCATTGACAAAGTTTGCATAGGAAGAGTTGGTGGGTGGCAGGGGGGGAGGGTATATGGCCAGTAGAAAGGTGTTGTAGGCTCCAAAATCAGCCTGCCAAAATCAAAGGCTGATCTAAAGTTCAATGGCAAGCGGGGGAACCCTGTATGTGTTGACGACTTGCACCCACACTCACCTGCATGTAATTTCCCAACAGAAATGAATAGGACACTAGCACGGAGGTACACGCAACACTTGTACACTCCCACGCTGGAAAAACACAAACCTGCACAGGGCCCGCAGCAAAGCCCCCTATGTGAACGAGCCATTAGCCTTACCAGTAACTAGATTTCCATTAATTTTCAAGGATGGTATATGAGATAGGCACCTCCTCTAACAGGAAACACATCCCCCAAAAAACTGTCAAAAGAAATCCTTCCATCGAACTGGTCAGTAGTAAAACTAGAAATGAGGGATGTAAAACTGAAGCAAAACACATACAACAGAAAATACATAACAAAAAAGGCAGGAAGACTCATGGAAACGGAAGTACTGGTTAATACAACTCTCAACTTCCAAAATAGTCATCCAAACAGTACGAGAGAATTAGAGAATTTACTGGATTAAGGAAAACAAAAAACCACGAGAACACTCAACCCACCGGTCTGAGTATTATAGAAAAGGTGGACGCAGCTATATAAACCTCTTGAAAGAGTGATACGAAACAAAGGCAGGAGACCAAGACTATAAAGGAAAGTCTTTACCACTTAGAAAAAAAAAATGTGGGTACTTATCCAAAACACACTTCATACAGAGTGACAGGACTAACGCAAAGAAAGACATATTCCTAAAAAACAAAAATACCAAACGCTATGAAGGCCTTGGTCGACTAAGGACAAACAGAAGATCCCATAGCCTGTGTGGCTTACGGCAAAAGAGTAATTAAAGGAGTTTATTGAGCCATCTATTATGCTCGGTTAATACATACAGCCAGTAGCATAATCTGCTTATGAGACAAGTCTGTTGCATCCCTGCATATTTTTGAAGAACAACCTGTTACGAGTCTGTGCAGGCTGAAGTTGTAATGCCTCACCAAAACATGAAATGTGGTCATTTAGGTCTAACCTGTGGTGAAGATATACATCCATCCCCTATGGAGAATATTAGCAAACAGAAAAGAAAGGCCTACAGAAGCACATGCAAAGGGACCACTCACGACCTACATCACTGTGGAATATAAGGCTTCTAAAATAAAGCTTAAGTGAAACTGCTGGTAGCTCCAGGTTGCTCTAACAGTCTGATGGTTGCAACACCTGTGAGGCACACATTCTCAGAGAGCAGTTAAATTAAACAAGATTCATTAATTCTCTGTGCATATTGTCGACAGAAAAGACATGAACTTTATCCTCCTTAAGGCTTTGGTATGTGCGACTAGGCAAGGACAGACTTTCACCTCCTGAATGTTAAGCATCTTAGCCCTTAAGGCCTTGTTGCACTTGTGCACTCGGGGAGGATGGGGAGCCTTGTAGATTTAGGATCCTTGACCTGCATTCCCCCATCTGGCAGGCAACAGCCTCACCATATTCACTGAAAGTATCAACATTGTCCTTGTGTGTCTACATTGTTTACTACAGTAGAGGAAACAGAAGCAGGCAACACTTGTCACTTACAATTATACTTCCTCCACTCCTCTTCCCTTCTCCATCAGGGTCCCCCAAGGTTCTGTTCTTGGACCTCATTTTCAATCTACACCTCTTCCCTGGGTCAGCCAATAGCCTCTCATGGCTTTCAATATCACTTCTATGCTGACGACACACAAATCTATCTCTCCACCCCTCAACTCACTCCATCAGTCTCCCCACCCATCACTAACTTACTAACAGACATATCAGTCTGGATGTCACACCACTTCCTCAAACTCAACTTGTCCAAAACCAAGCTTATAATATTTCCTCCCCCACGTGCCTCTTCCCCTGACTTATCTGTCAAGAGCAATGGCACAACCATCCACCTATCCCCACATGTCAGGGTGCCAGGTGTTATCCTGGACTCTGAACTCTCCTTTCGGCCCCACCTCCAATCACTTTCCAAAGCTTGCCGCCTCAACCTCCACAACATCTCTAAACTACATACCGCAGGCCTCGACAAACCCTGGTCGCCCGGGCACAATTGCGCCTAGAATTGGGGTCCTGGCGCCTGGGGCGACACAGCTGCGGTACTGTGTCAACCTGTGGACACCGACCCCCGCCGCGCGATTGCATCGGGCTGCGCCAGCCAGAAATTTAGGCCGCGGCTTTGCGGCCTTCTGAAATCCTTCTATGGCGCCATCTTGTGGTGGCCGTTGGTATTGCAACACCTCTAAATGCTAATGCAATGTTAAACACTTTTCAGCTTTCAGTGCTCTGACACTTTGAATGACAATTTCTCAGTCATGCAACACTGTACCCAAATTAATTTTTTGTCCTTTTTTTCACACAAATAGAGCTTTCTTTTGGTGGTATTTAATCGCCGCTAGGTTTTTTATTTTTTGCACTATAAATCAAAAAATACTGACAATTCGGTTAAAAAAAAAAACATCTTTGTTTCTATTAAAATGTATTGGCAGAGTATTGCACAGTGCTGGCAGTGTAGCTGTCACTGACCAGCGCTGTGGGCACTACACATCCAGCCCACAGCGCTGGTCCCATCTCTCCCCTTCTCAGCTTCTCCCCTCTCACTGTACTGATCGATACAGAGAGGGGAGGGAGGAACCAGCGTCATGACGTGACGCCGGTTTGTGTACATGTAATCGCACCGTCATTTGACAGAGCAATCACGTGGTAAACGGCCGCTATCGGCGTCCGTTTACCGCAATGCGCCGGGTCCTCGGGACCTGGCAGTCACGGATGTTCCCGAATGCGTGCCCCAGGGGGCGCGCAGGAGCAAGGTTCTGGGAGGACGTCCTACGGTGCCCAGTGCCACCTGTCAGTCGTTGTCGTTAAAAAAAAAAAACCTGGCTCCTAACTTTTTTAGCTGGCTCCTAGATACCAAGCAAATTTGTCAAGCCCTGACATACCGTTCTAACCAAAGAAACCACAAAGCTCCCGATTCACTCCCTTGTTATCTCTGGGCTTGACTACTCCAACTCCCTCCTCATTGGCTTACCTTTAAATAGACCACCCCCCCCCCCTTCAGTGCATCATGAATGCTGCTGCCAGACTCATCCACCTTACAAACTGCTCAGTGTCTGCTACCCCTTTCTGACAATCCCTCCATTGGCTGCCACTCACCCAAATTATAACAATAAGTTACAAAGCCATCCACAACGCCCCCAGCTACATCACTAGCCTAGTCTCAAAATACCAGCCTAAATCGCCCTCTTCGTTCCTCCCAAGGCCTCCTGCTCTCTAGCTCCCTCATCACCTCCTCCCATATCTGCCTCCAGGACTTCTCCCGAGTCTCGCCCATCCTCTGGAATTCGCTACCCCAATCTGTCAGACTGTCTCTAAATCTATCTACTTTTAGGCGATCCCTGAAAACATTCCTCTTCAGAGAAGAATATCCTGCCTCTATCTAACAATGGCACTATTGTCTCCATTAGCTCATCCCCCACATCTTTTACCCTTTTGTATAACTTGACCCTCACTCCTACATTGTAAGCTCTAACGAGTAGGGCTCTCTGATTCCCCCTGTATTGAATTGTATTGCAATTGTACTGTCTGCCCTAATGTTGTAAAGCGCTGCATAAACGGTCGGCGCTATATAAATCCTGTATAATAATAATAATACAAAGTTAGTGGGTTTTGGGGTTAAAGGTCAGTGCAAGGGTTAAAGGATTAAAAGCTGGATGATAAATCCACCTCAAACTAGATGGAAAGTCCTAAGAGGAATCTAGATCCACCAACTTCACTATACATTTATGATATAGCAACTTGCTTCTGTTGCTTCCTAATTCTAATTTTCCTTTTTTAGAATCTGAGGAAGTTTAGCTTTCTCCAGCCTGAAAAACAGCAAAACCTAGTTCAAAAATCCCCTAACAGCAAGAACACCCTGGTGCCAAAATAGCAAAGCCAACTTTAAAGCAAATAGCACAACTTCTGTCTTTGTAATGCATGGGGAGTTGAACAAGTTGAGCAAGTTACACAATTCTGACAACTTTTGCAGTTCTGCAGAAAACTGCATTTCACCTGGTAAGGTTGGTTTGCTAAAATGCATGGATCCGTGAATATTTTAAAACATTCTGAAAATCGACTGACTAAAGCAACCAATTAGAAAAAAAAAAAAAAAACTAACATTCATCTAGTCTTTATATTTTGAATTAACAACAGAAGAGCGCCTGTAATGCACACTCAGCCATACGGTTTACATGCAGTTGCGCAGGGGGTGAGGTCAGTGTCCTTGCTGCTACCTTACTAGTGGACGAAAGTGTTTCAAGCCAGCAAAAAAAAAAAAAAGCTATTCTATTAGGAGCAGTGGTTCATCTTGCCTGGGTGATTCTGACACTATCTTAAGCAGGGCAGAATTACCAGTATGCCATCACTCCAAGAGTTATATGCTACAGTCAAAGCATACATCGTTATTTCAATATGAAACCACAACTCCATCAAACACTTTGCACTTGTTTCACAATTTCTAGCTGGATTGTAGTGGGAGACAACAGGGCACATTTTCCACTTAGCAGTTTTTACAACTAAAATTTACAAGGCTTCAATGATTTCTGTAAAAAGACATGAGAGAGAATGGTCTGGCTGTTGTGTTCTTTATGTAGAAGATGACCTTAATAAAAAAAATGGATTATATCTGTAAAACATTTCCAAGGACTTGCCAAGTTAAAAACCTAAGTAAAATTATACTTCCTTTTTTCTTAAAAATGACAGCCGTTTCAGGTACAGGGGAGCAGATTTCTTCTCATTGCATGTAACACTTGTCCAGAAAATTCAATTTTAACCCTCCTGGCGGTAATCCCGAGTGTGGCTCGTGGGTAAATTTCAGTACCATTAGCGGTAACCCCGAGCCACACTCAGGATTGCATTGCAGAATCCTAGTACAGCATACTTACCTTGTCACCAGGATCCTGCAATGTTTCACCCCATTGTGTACTCCTGCCTGATCCTCCGCCCAATGCTCTGTGTTCCGTTCCCTGCAAATGCCGTGACACAGCCCGGCAGAAAATTCAAAACGTACAAAAAAACATAACACATACAGTACACTGTAATCTTATCGATTACATTACTGTATCAAATAATTTCACCTTCCTTTTGTCCCTAATGCTTTGTCCAGTGCACTGTAGAGGTGCGCATCTTCACCGGTCTCAAGATTCAATTGCGATTATCAGGTCGATTCGATTCTGTGATGCATCACGATTACCTAGGTGGCCCTTCCTCTTTGCAATCTTCCGGGACACGTCACAGGTCCCAGAAGATTGCCCGCTATGCAGGACAGCGCAGTGAGACATGTGTGAAGTGTGAAGCTGCAAGCTGTCAAAGCCGGAAGCCCACAGTAGTATTACCAGCGCTGTGGACAGGTGGGGGAGAGAAGGGAGGGCTTGGGTGGCCACGTCGCTCGATTGTGGGACAGGTGAGTGTCTTTATTAAAAGTCAGAAGATATACTTTTTGTAGCTGCTGACTTAATGAACAAAAAATTGACTGGAACTCCGCTTTGAATTAAAAATAACCTCACTCTCTTAAAAAGTGCACTAATCCGGTGCACTACAGCAGTGGTCATCAACCCTGTCCTCAGGGCCCACTAACAGGCCAGGTTTTATGCATTACCTTGGGGAGATGCAGACTAGAATACTGCAATCACTGAGCAGCAAATGATATCACCTGTGATGTATTTCAGTTATCTTGCAAACCTGGCTTGTTAGTGGGCCCTGAGGACAGGGTTGATGACCACTGCACTACAGGATACAGGCATTCACACACACTGCTGCTTGGAGGTCAAGAGGGATTACAATCCACAGCTGACAAACAGCCTTGCGAAGTTCCCTGTACTGTCTCTGTGCCAACAGTTCCGCTGGGTTTCCTCGTTTGCACCTTCCAGCACAC
This sequence comes from Lithobates sylvaticus, assembly GCA_028564925.1. NCBI lineage: Eukaryota > Metazoa > Chordata > Amphibia > Anura > Ranidae > Lithobates > Lithobates sylvaticus. Next base: position 373,160,837 of record CM053028.1, on the reverse strand, counting down.
TAGGAGTTAACAGTGGAATAAGCAAATGGGGAAGCCGGGGAACTGTCAGCACAGAGCGTGTACGAGGTGAAGAGTACAAACACATTTGTACACTTACTATTGTTAAAATAACTGTTTCAATAATTCCTGTGTTGCAATCAATTAAGTGCCCCGCTGTATGTGCTTTTTAAAAAAAATATGGCGCTTCATACCTCATTTCTCAGTGTGTGTGAAATACATGCCGCTCATGTGAATGCCCGGCCCGCCGCTCTCCTCTCACCCGAAATCAGCGGAGAATTCTCAGCCCGCCCGTCTCTCTTCTGATCTGATAGCTACAGTCAGCAGGTGGGGCTGAGAATTCTCTGCTGACGTCAGGAGGTATGAAGCTCCATATTTTTTAAAAAGCACATACAGTGGGACACTTGATTGTAAAATCTATTTTTCCAGTCGCATTCATCGATGCCGCATCGAGGACACCCGAATCGTGATGCATCGATGCAGATTAATTTCAGCACCCCTAGTGCCCTGCATGCACTTTTATCTCCATAAGATGCACCTGACCATAAGATGCATCCAGGTTTTAGAGGAGAACAAAATCTTTTTTTTTTTTTCCTTGAACCAAATGGTATACTAAAATGTTTAATAAAATATAACAGAATAATATTTCAACCATGTAAAGTGAACTGCAGTCAACAATTACATTAAGAACCATCATCACTGTCATTAACAAATGAGGAGAGACTTTAAAATTCAAGTACTTTTCTAGTTTTCTGGGAATCCCAAGAACTCATCATCGCTAGTGTCAGAATTCATGAAGCTCAGTTGCTCACAATCACTGACATCACTTTCTTCGCCATCTTCATATACGATACCATCTTCAGTTCCATCTAAGGCATTGTTAATGCCACATTATTTGAATGACTGTACAATGATTTCCTCCTTCACAGTGTTTTCACCCATTCACAAACTTGAGTGATAGTGGGCCTTTTTCATTCGTCCAGTAGGTGTCAGATCATGATTACCAGCAGCCATCCATTTGTTCCACTCTTCTCGCATAAACACTTTAAATGGTTTGTTGATGGAAATGTTGAGAAGGTTGCAACTGGCTGGTAAGACCCCTAGGAATTACAGCTTCTTTAAAGCAATTTTTTTGTCGTTTCGCTAATATGTGCTCTAAACCGGTCAGGCACGAATAAGGCAGGTTTTTTCAGAACCCCTCCAGGACATTTGGACCACACTTTTTCAACCCATACTCATTCCATTTTCGTCCATCCATCCTTTGTCATGAACGTGTACGACAACTTCTCGTGAAAATCACTTCTTTCGGAAATGTTTTTCTTTTTAAAAATTAACATGGGTGCAGCAATTTGGTGCTGTCTGCACAGCAGTACAACACAACCGTGTAATGTGTTTTCTCATGATCAGAGGTTTTCACGGTTATGGTTTTGGCACCTTTCAGATCAACGTTCCTATTAGATGGCACATCAAAGGTTAACAGGACTTCATCCATATTCCCAATCTGGACAATTTCAAAACTGTTTTTTCTTTCTAGCATCATTTACAAAATTTATGAAAAGAAAATCTTAGATTCATATTCTTTTGGCATTTTTTTTTATGCAATTCTAGTTGTGCGCATAGCAATGTTGCATCACCTTATAAATCTGTAGCACCACGATGGTGATCCAGTAAAATCCTGAATGCCCTCCTCTACAGCAACGCGTTTGGCTTCATACATGATCATTTTTGTAGAGACTGAGAAGCCATTATTTCGGTGACGTGTGATCCATTCTTTCATTGACACGTCTAAATGTGGCCGCTTTGTAGCATGCCCACGAAAAGTGTGCTTACTTTTATTTGCTTTTTGCAGTTGATCCTCTTGTTTCCTCCACTCTTATATTTTCAGTTGGAGGTGGCCCCAAATGTCTCTCCACTGCGCGGTTTCCATGTTCCTTGTCATATTTTACTACCTCCAGTTTTAAAGGAAATTTTATATGCTAATCTTTTCTGCTTATTCATCCTGCTTTAGCACCTGGTCCATGCAGTGGGTGGCGTGGCCGAGGAAACCTGGTCCCTGCAGTGGGTGGCATGGCCGAGGAAACCTGGTCCCTGCAGTGGGTGGCATGGCCGAGGAAACCTGGTCCCTGCAGTGGGTGGCATGGCCGATCACCTGGTTAGTGTTAATTATGGAGACAGTGCTTAGTACGGTACATTTGTTATTTTTATATAGATTTGTTCATAAAGAGTGCATTTGTTTTGTTCATAAAAAGAATGCAGGGCGGCACTGATTGCTGAGGGACTTATGGAGGTAATCGGTCAAAAGCTCCAACCGCATCATAGGTGGGTGTATGGCGCATGCACCGATTACACTATAGGATTCCAGTGCACGGGGCAACACGTAATGACGCCCATGACGTTACGTGGGCGTGCCTCAGCACACTGGGACTGGTCATCTGATGCAAAGCATCCTGGGGGCTTCTTTTACCTGGGCCAGGCCCCCCTTCCCTTGCTTTTAGATAATCACCATGCGTGCTGCTGGGGCCTGGCTGGGCCCGAACAAGATGATCACTGCAGCAGACACCACCGGAAGCATTCTACGGCTGACCCGGCATGTAACACGGCAGCGGGGGTGGGAAGGGGTTGGTAGAGAGGTAGTATTCACTCCATAAAGATGCAGAGACATTTTCCCCCATTTTTTTGGGGGGGAGGGGGTGCGTCTTATGGTGCGAAAAATACGGTATACTGTGCTTTCTGCCTGGAAACTTGAGATTGTCCATGGCAACCAAAAAGTGTACCTTTACATCAAAATCGGTTTTAGACCAGCTAGAAAACAGCGATAGTAAATTAGGACACTTGGAGAATTGAGCGATGGGGAAATTCATTTTATTATATTATTATTTTTTATATTTATAGGTATTTATTCTATTATAATTTATGATTGCGTTTCAAAACGTTATACCCAAGATGTCTACTAGACTCTTGTTTGGACAGATTTAAGTGTGTTGTTATTAACCACTTCCAGACCAGCCTCGTTTTGGATTTTAGGTGTTTACATGTTTAAAACTTTTTTTTGCTAGAGAATAAAATGGCGGTCATTGCAATACTTTTTTTCACACCGTATTTGCGCAGCGGTCTTACAAGCGCACTTTTTTTTGGAAAAAAAGTCACTTTTTTTAATAAAAAAAAAATAAGACAACAGTAAAATTAGCCCAATTTTTTTGTGGATTGTAAAAGATAATGTTACGCCGAGTAAATTGATACCAAACATGTCCTGCTTCAAAATTGCGGCCGCTCGTGGAATGGCGTCAAACTTTTACCCTCAAAAATCTCCATAAGCAACATTTAAAAAAATTCTACAGGTTGCATTTTTTGAGTTACAGAGGAGGTCTATGGCTAGAATTATTGCTCTCGCTCTACCGATCGCGGCGATACATCACATGTGTGGTTTGACTACCGTTTTCATATGCGGGTGCTGCTCACGTATGCGTTTGCTTCTGCGCGTGAGCTCGTCGGGACGGGGTTTTTAAAAAAAATTTTTTTTGTTTTTTCTTATTTATTTTACTTTATTATTTTTTTACACTGTTTAAAAAAAAAAATGGATCACTTTTATTCCTATTACAAGGAATGTAAACATCCCTTGTAATAGAAAAAAGCATGACAGGTCCTCTTAAATATGAGATCTGGGGTCAAAAAGTCCCCAGATCTCATATTTAGACTTAAATGCAAAAAAAATAAATAAATGTCATTTAAAAAAATGACATTTGGAAATTCCCCTTTAAGACGTATGGGCGGAAGTGACGTTTTGACGTTGCTTCCGCCCTATGGTATAGAGATGAGTGGGGGCCATCTTAGCCTCACTCATCTCTATACACAGGCAGGGAAAGGACCCGATCGCCTCCGCCGCTGCCGACGGCTCCGGTAAGTGGCGGAAGGCACGGGAGAGCGGCGGGAGGCCTCTCCCGCCGCCGATAACGGTGATCTCGCGGCAAACCCGCCGCAGAGACCACCATTATCGGAAAGGGGACCGCTCACTGTGAAGAGGGATGCCTCGGTTGTGGCAGCAGCTGCTGCTGTTACCGAGATATCCCTCTTCAAAAAAATTACGTATATATACAGTGAGTGGTCGGTAAGTGGTTAAGAATTACAGGCCTACAATATAAAATGCGAAATATCTATGCAAAATAATGTACCGCTTTGAGATTCAAAAATCTGACATAATCATACCGCCAGGGAGGTTAATGGCACATAATTTGGCGAGCTGCACTTATTTTCCATTAACAAATGTCCCTTTGAGCATACAAACATCAAATATACCTACATGTACCCAGTGTCACACTACACAACACTCCTCTCTCCTTCTGGATTCTAGATTCCCCTGTAGGACAAGGGTTCTTAGGAAGCATGGTACACGGGTATTTTTTATTTTTTTCCCCCTTTCAACCCAGCGGGCTGAATGAAAAACAAACAGACCACAGTACTAATACAAGCAAAGTTAGTGCAGCAATCCCCCTAGTGTGCCTTTGTGTTCTGACATTATTGGCTGCGAGCACTGATCGGATGCTGGTTTTCCAGCATACCTGTTAGACAAAATGGTGGGAATTCTCCTTATATTGTTTTGGAGCAGGACAGAGCGATGGCAAAACAATGCCCTGGTTAAAGGCTGGTACACACGGGCTGAACATCAGCCGGTTCAACAGAAACTGTCCGAAATTTAGCCGGTGTGTACAGCAGCCTGTCCAACTTCAGGTTCAGCTATGTCAGAACATAATAGCTCAGCGGGGAGATCGCCGTACTAGTATTGCTTAGTTAGTACAGCGGGCTTCTCAGTTGTTTTTTTCACTCAACCTGCTGAGTCGGACTAAAAAACACACCTGTGTGTACCCAGGCTTTAGATGAAAGGAAGAAACAACCTTGGGGGGGGGGGGAGGAGGTCTGAGCCTCAAAACAATGTCTTTGTGCAGCACAAAAAAGGTTAATTACAGATTAAGGTAGCCATTCAGAAACACCTTTCGCAGTGATGGCAACAAAAAAAGGCAACCTTTTGAGCAAGGATATAACACAGGCATATCCCTAATCGGTTCAAAGAGAAGTTTCAGAAGAACAAACAGAACCAAGTTGAGATCCCGTCGAGTCACCGGGGCACACACAGTCGGAACAAAATGAATGACACCCTGTATGAAGGCCTTCACTGAGGAGTGAGAAGCAAGCAGCTTCGAAGAAGAAGAACTGCCAAGGCCAAGATTTGACCCTTGAAAGTACTGAAGTCCAAACAGATCCATATCAGACTGGAGAAGAGAGGATTCATCATACTACAAAGAAAATCCTGGAATTGAATTTCCTTGTCGAGCACCAGGAGAAATATGTGGCAGACTTTGCAAAAAGTAGATGCCTGGTGCATCTGTAACATGTTGCACCCATATTCAGGGTGTAACGTTACAAAAAGGTGAACATAGCCTTTAATAAAATTAGTCCAAGTATTCGCCATAAAGACATTCCCCCTGTGGAACCTAATGGGTTAACCATTTCATGCCTAAGCCTATTTCTGGTCATTTGTTTCTTTACGAGTTAAAAATCACAGTACAAAATTACCTAGAACCCCCAAACATAATTTTTAGCAGAGAATCTAGAGAATAAAATGATGATTGCTGCAATATTTTATGACACACTGTATTTGCGCAGAGGTATTTCTAACGCACTTTTTTGAAAAAAGAAAAAAAATGAAACCGTTAAGTTAGCCTAATTTTACGGTGAACAGGTTAGAGTAGGTCTCACTCTGAGGATTGCACCAATACCTCACATGTGTGATTTGAACACAGTTTACATACGCGGACGCGACTTACGCATGAGTTTTCTTTGATGCGCTGGGACGCTTTAAAAAATGTTTATTTTTTATTCTACATTGTCACTTTAAAAAATAAAATTTTGATCACTTATTGCTGTCACAACGAATGTAGACGATAGCCGTGAGCCCAGCAGCTAAGTCAACAATGCAACACATGTTTAGATGAATACCTAATGCACAGTCCAGTGCACATATGCAACAATGCAGACCAGGCCAACCCTGCTTCTTAATCCTGGTGAGGTCCAGAAAAACCCCACCAGGGCTCCAAGTAGTGGCTGATCCAGAAGCTACAATCAGCCTCAGCAGCAACTGAAGAATATTGCTAGCAAAAAAAAAAAAAAAAAAATACAAAATTTGATAAAAAGCACAAACAGAAATTAGAAATGGTTTGCTTCTCTCAGAACAGACTTCAGTTCTCCAAAGGACAATAGCAAAAAAAACAACAACTATACGAAACATGTATACATACACAGGGGAACACAAAAACGCTCCTCGATTTCAATCTTTGGAGGGACAAACCGTTACTGGCCAAAGTTACCTGGAAATGCTAACCAACTGGTTGATTCCAGAACAAGCTGCTGGGGGTGGGTAATACCTTTTTCAGCAAGATGGGGCACTACCACACTGGCATATCACAGTCTGCAAATGTCTCAATGGGCACTTGCCAAACAGATGGATTGGCCGCACTGGACAAAAATGACCAGGTGTTCTGCATGTTCTCCACCCCCCCCCCCCCCCAGATTACAGGACCTTGCCGTTTAGGATTTTTTTTTTTTCTTTGGGTGTACATGAAGGAGAGAGTGTATGCAACTACACTACTCACAACCGTGGATGATCTGCAGGAACCCATCACTGAAGCTGTAGACTCGATCACGCCAGATTTGTGCAGAGAGTCTGGTCTGAGCTAGATTATCGCATTGATGTTTACAGAGTAACAAGTGGGCTGCACATTGAGTGTGTGCGTTACCAACCGACACCATATGAAAATTTAGGAGTTTAGCAACTGTAGCCACCAATGTGTAAGAATATTCCAATAAAGTTACATTCTAAGTGGCGTCTTTTGTTCACTACATTCTATATCTGTTGGATATCAAGGAGTGTTTTGTTCTCATACACACACACACACACACACACACACACACACACACACACACACACACACACACACACACACACACACACACACACACACACACACACACACACACACACACACACACACACACACACACACACACACACACACACACACACACACACACACACACACACTCTTGCTGGAAATATGTGAGGGATGTTACTGGGCTGTCCTTATAGTTCTCGTTTGTTAGCATTTCATCTCCTGAAGGCAGCATCATTCGTAGCCCCCAATAATAACCTCAATGTACTCAAATACTTATCCCTGCATAATGCACAATTACATTTTCAATACTTCCAAAACTTATAAGCAACTGCTTTCTCTGAATACACTTACTTGCCAGTGCATGTCCTCCATTCTCTTCCCCGTTTGCTGCATTTTCACCATTCTTCGCAGGTGGCTGCTGGTTGTTTGCTGTTGCTGCGGCTGCAGCAGCTGCAGCGGCAGCAGCAGCAGCAGCAGCCTGCTGCTGTGCAAGCTTATCTCTGTACGCCTGCTGTCTTGTCTGTACCACATCAGGCATAACTGCATCAATCAGAGAGAGTGATTCAATTGGCCTCCCATCAAAAAGTGTGCCATCCTGTGGAAATAAAAGAAGCTTTGGTATTCAATGTCTCCAAAAGGCTAAATTGACTAGACACCAAAATATCTCCTAAACGCAAGCCATATGGAAAATGAAATGATATAAACAGTGATAACACACTACCATTTTTAGTTTTTCTGCTGCAATAAAGGACCATTGAGTTTAAAGCTGAACTTCAGAAAACTAAGAAAATCCTCCCCTGCAGTGGGGCTGCACCCACACAGCAAGGGTTAGCGCTGCTTTTTTAGTCTAGGGAATGTGAAAAGCATTTACTTACGGTAATTGATCTCCTCTGCTTCCCCAAGAAGCAGTGCTCCCCTCTGTGCTAGCAGTGAACCGTCCCTTGGCGTCCTCAAGTCCAATGCAAGGCCTTAAACTGCTGGAGCACAGGAGAGAAGAGGCTACAGGGACTTGCCTAGCAGCATAGAGGGGTCTGTGGGAGTTAAATTGCAAGTCCATGCTAAAACTAAAATCCCTGCATCTATAGCCACCTACATTCTAACACTATCCTCTCCAGCCCCGAAAAGAAAAAAAAAAAAAAAAAAAAGTATATATACACACCTTTTCTGCAGGCGATCTGACCCGATCTCCAGCGGCGGAAGCTCTGATTACACGCGGAGCTGTCAGCCGTGGCTTCGCTGTGTAAGATTTTAGTTTTAGCCTGGACTTCCACTTTAAATGGTTTTCATGGTCCACTAGGCATTAGCGAGCAGTTAGCCCCCGTTCACACTAAATTTGGCTTTGAAATCGTGCAACGTCGCTTGAAATCCCACGTTTTCAAAGTCTCAGGTCAGTGCGCCTTTAGGTGCAACTTGGCTGACATCTGTGCGACTTAATGCACAGATGTCTATGAAATTCGCACTTGAAATCGCAAAACATAGTGCAGGAACTTTTTTTAAATCAGTGCAGGACCGCAAAGTCCTCATCACACTGCTGTCAATAGGGTGCAACTTTTCATGCGATTTGGGCATCACAAATCGCACTTGTGTGAACGGGGGCTAGACCCATACAAATACACTTGATAGTGACTAAACAGAGATGAAATAGTTCCAGGACACAAATACATGTTTTAGTCAACTCACTACAGCCAGTTCAACAGAAGGTGAAGTGTCCTGAGGATGATACTTTTGCTTTAGCACAAGCATTTATAGAAGCACATAAACACTACTATAAAAATTTATATATATATATATATATACAAGTAAAAATTATGAAACAGTTCACAAGTGATGTGATGCACTGGATAAAATCCTGAGGTTAGTCTCCACCATCGTAGTGATCTTTAAACATCAGTGCCTCCACCAACAGCATTACTCATTGCTCTAACGCACTGATCTCCAAACTACGGCCCTCCAGCTGTTGCGGAACTACACGTCCCATGAGGCATTGTAAAAAATTCAGCATTCACAGACATGACTAGGCATGATGGGAATTGTAGTTCCTGAACAACTGGAGGGCCGTAGTTTGGAGACCCCTGCTCTAACGTCACCTATCCCACACGTGCCCTAGAAGGATGGGTTTGTGTGTCGGCCAACACTAAAATTAAAAAAGGTGCATGTTGTCAGCGGCAGCTGCAAGTGCAATATTTTATATTTCATTACATTTTGGAGCACTTTGTTTTTTTGGAGAAATCCTCATATATAAAACACGGTATCGTAAGGTGTTCCTGTATAGGAGACCGTACTAACTTGGAAAAAGGCCTGGGCTGAAGCCACAAGCGTTAATGATCTCTTGTAATGAAGGAACAGGAGCTGGTAAGCGAGTCTTTTGGGCTGTTGGTGGAGGCATTGATGTTTAAAGATCACTACGGTGGTGGATAGTGGAGATTAACATCAGGATTTTATCGAATACATCACTTGTGGACTGTTTCTAATAATTTTTACTTGTAGTCACATGATTTATTAGAGCAACTATTTTTAGGTTTGTTCACTGTGTATATGCCTCACGGGGTTTTGCTGCTTACACTTTTTAATTTAGAACATTAGAGTGTTTTTTTTTTCCAAGTTTTCTACTACTATATAACTCAAACATGCCCAGTTATCTTTTGGAGGTTCCAGAATATTGATTATTTTGCAATCTGTGTCTATTTATGTATGCAGTCCTAGTTCTTGGATGCAAAAGCAGCACACATTAAGGGCTCATACACACTGCTGCTCTGTAATGTAGCCCATTCATTTGGGCTGCTTAATACACCAAGTTTGGATGAGCCCTTTACAGCAATAAATCATGATACCCTTTATAAACACTAGCTGTGCACACAGAAAACAAAAACCTAACTATTAAGGCATAATGAAATCAAACTGGCAGCTGGAAAAACTTACCTCATTAATGCTAACTTCTGCCTCAACATACTGTAATCCTTTCTGAATAATGGAAATTAAAGCAGCAGGTGGCACCAGGGCACCATTGATATTAGACTGGCTGATATGGCTCTCTATACCAAAAGTAAATGCTGAATGGGAAAAACCTATACAAAGAAAGGAAAATATTTAGACAAACGAAGGCAGACATGAATCACCACATTACAAGTTCACTACATAAGCAAGGCTTCCGATCTAGCCAAGCACTACAGCAGCTGCAGATAAACAATGGGAAATTTTACATTTACTTAAATTTCTGCAATTTCATATCGGTTCAGCTTTTATTTAGCAATAAGATTTACACATCAAAAAAAATAGCTGCTATTTTTACTGCATAGTAACAGCTAAACAAAAATGGCAGCCACTTCAATTTGTAACTAGCTTTTTTTTTTCTTTCTTTTTTTTTAGCAAGGTGCCCACAGATGTGCTTTGTGCAAAGTAAACAAACAAAAAAAAAAACAAACAATATGTGCTTCCAAGCACACTTACCAGCTATCCAGCAAAAAAAAAAAAAAAAAAAACAATTACACTAAATTAGCATTACATTTATTTACTTATTTTCACAACATTGGCAAATATACTGTAGGTGGAAGCCTCGCTGCTTCATCAAGGCCCTCTGGTTAGTGTGGCCTAACTCTAGTCTATGAAAGTCTCCAGCTATGAATAAATGGAGGGCATGTATGCCTAGAGGAGGCCCATTCCTCCTACTTGCCTATCAGACCAATTCTGACATTTGTTACATACACGTTAAAGTCAGCTTTTTTTGCTAGAAAATTACTTAGAACCACCAAACATGATAAGATTTCTGAAATCAAAAAGGACCTGGAGAATAAAATGGTGACTGTCTCAATTTAGGTCACAAGATATTTGTGTGGCTATTTTTAAAAAGCAAAGAGAAAAGGAACACAAAAAGATGCCTCCAAGTGCAGACTGACAATTTAATAAAAAAGTATATGCAAGAACAGCTCACATTTGGCAAGATAAAAACAGATCAAAGTCCATCTCTGATGGAATGCGAATGGTCACCCATGCTAAGGATGCCTATATACTGTTGCTTGTCTGGATCTAGAAGCCGTCTATGTATAGAGAAAGGCCATATGAGAGCACACTGGAGCGTGGCGTTGAGCGTGATGACATCACCAGGGGTGTCGCAACACGTTCCTGAGCATGACCTGTCAGGCACACTCCTTTGTCAAGCTGAGTGTAAAGGGCTAATAGCGGTATGTATATAAAGGCACTATCTATTGGGAACACATCATATATGAAAAATATAGCACATCTATCAACACCAATGAAAATAACTGTTTGTGCAATATCAAATTTGAATATAGATGATATAAAGTTATCAAATTTAGTCTTGTAATTGATACAAATAGATGGTTCGGCCTACATATAGGGAGTTAATATGTATATGTAGGCCAAACTATTTGCCCCCTATAGAAAGCGGTCTGGTGAACACTGCCGCTTGGTGGTGCAAGGAATGGACACCTGCCATTTTGCGGAATGCCACCATAAATCCAGAGGGCCTAGAAGTCTGGGTTCTAGAACAAAATGTCTCCCAGGAGCAGAGACAATTATCAAGCTCTGACAAAGGGAGACGTATTGGATTGATACCCTAGAGACACTTAACCCTGGCAGGTTAAATGAAGAACCTGAGATTGCTACTATAATTTAACCCCGTAACAATCACGTCTTTTATATCTTTTTTTTACAGGGTCACCTTTTTGATTGGTGCGGTGGCTTATGAGGTTGGATTAGTGGGTAGTTCTTTTCTACTCCAAGTAAACACCATGACAAGTGTTATCTATATGTTGATTTGGGTTTCTCTTTAAAAGATTTCTTCTCTGGTGGTCCCATGTATACCGTGCCAAGCCAGGCTTGTGGCTGATACGTGGACTGGCCACCGAGGTAGAGGCTTAGCAAATAAAAGGGTGAATACAAGGTCGGTTCCCCGCCTACTGACGAAGCCCAATAGGAGGGTGTAACATGTATAGGTGGGAGGAGCCGGGCCCGTGACTTCATAGAACATCAGCAGTGAGCTGAGGATGTGTTCTGCTTGATTGTATTTCTTGTTTGCAAGTGACTTTTATCCCTCATTTTATAAAGACAATAAAAGTTTATACAGAGAGCAGTAAGTCTCTCCCCATTTTTTGTTTGGTATATATTTTTGTGTGTGTACACAAAAAAAAAAAAGTCATAAAATATTATATATTTTTTTATTATTATTTATAAATTTAAGTCTTATGATTTTTTTTATTTTATTTTTTTTGAGTCTGCGCCATTACAAGTTTATTACTCAACTTTGATCTTGCACAAACTGTTCTTGTTATGGTTGTGGTTGTGTTGATAGATGTGCTATTTTCATATACAATGTATTCTCAGCCATTACCAGTAGACAGCGTTATGCACTCAGGTGCATGCTCAGAAACGTGTTGCAACACACCTTGTGATGTCATAACGCTCGACACCGTACTCCATCCCTCTCTCCTGGCTTTCCTCCACACCCAGCCAGCTTCCGAATCCAGACAAGTGGCAGTATAAGCATCCTTAGCGCAGCTGACTATTCGCAATCCACTGGAGATGGACTCTGATCTGTTTTTATCTATTAACTATTGACAGTCTGCACTTAAGAGGCAAATTTGTGTTCCTTTTCTCTTTACATGTAAGGTAAGCCTATAATAAAGGCTTACCTTTAGCTAACTACAGTGATAATCTCCTAAACGTACACTGATTAGGAGATATTTATCACAGGTAACAGGAACCATGGCCAACCTCCTCCTAAAGATAATGGTTGGCTATCACCTTGTTGTTCTGACTTAAAGTCTGTAAACATGCATGTCACAAGTGAAGTGAAAACTGCTGACCTAAGTCAACAACAAATTGAAGCCATTATATCAGCAAAATCTTTTAAGTGGAACACATCAAATGACCGTTTAGATTTTTCTCTGTACAGGATTCCCTTAGCCTGTGGTCACACCAGGTACGATTAAGGCCCCATGCACACAAGACGCAGATGCAAACTCTGCTGAACGCATGTTTTAAAAAGCAGAAACCTGCGTTTAAAAACGCACGTTTTGCTGTGTTTTCATGTTGCGTTTAGACGCGTTTGCGTCTATAAGCATTTGTAAAGATAACATTATATAGACCCTCCCCAAGCTCAGAAAGCATGTATTAACTATTTCTGCCATTGTGTGAGCAGCAGCAGCAGAGAGAGCAGTTGTACACTTGCATTTGCCTCTCTTTCTGTGTTTTTTTTTGGAAATGGATCCCATATTGAATATATGTCAGGAAATGCTCCTGATGCTGCTCTTGATGAGGCAGCAACGTCGTCGCAAATTTGCATGAGAGGTCCAGAATCAGAGCTTGGCAATATTGGACCCATCCGTTGATGGCACAGCGAATGTCCGTTGGATATTTCACAAACATGTATGCATTTCACAAACATGTGTGCATCAGTGAGTATATATGCTCTATGATCTAAACTAATTATGACATTTTAAACCAATTTTTCTAGTATTTATGGTTTACCATCATATTTCTGGTCCAAAAAATTGTGTTCCTTTAAAAAGGCTTATAAACGCAAACGCGGTTAAATGCAGGTACCTGCGTTTAGCTGCATTTTGCGTCTGAAACGTGGAAAAGCAAAGTGTCTGAACGCATTTTTTTGCTTCTGGAAAAACGAGGTTAAACGCAACTGCATAAAAAACGGGAAAAAACTAGACTGTGTACATGGACACATAGGATAACATTGCATGCGTTCAGGTGCAGTTGAAAAAAGTGTCCAACTGCCTCTGAACGCGCGTTTAATAGCGTCTCGTGTGCATGGGGCCTTAAAGCCCAACTTCAACCACGTTTACTACTTCAGCACTACTTCTAAGAGATTTGTAATGATTTAATACAACTATTGCTACTTCAGTGAGGGACTGTCCATGTCACAGGGAGGAACAGTGATGTTATGAACAAAGAGTTAATAGTTAACTTTTTTCAGGCTCAAGTAGTGCTGATAGACAGAGGTATGATTTGCAGGACGATTTACATTTTAGTCTATAGCACTAAAATCGTGCTCAAGTCCTGAAAAAGTAATACATGAACTACGTCTCATAACGCACTACTTGAAATCGTACCCATTAAGACACTGCCATAGAAACACATTAGATGCTACTTCAGGTACGATTTGTAAATCGCATGTCATACTCGAAGTCGTAATGGTGTGACGGGGTTTACAGATATTCTACACTTAACATTACTCACCCGATTCCTGCAAGTATCGGTACACCAGAAAGTTAACCTCATCACTGCTTATACTCATCTTTATGCCCACTTAAACCATGAGTTCCAAGCAAACTGCAGTTATCCCCTGAAAAAGTGAAAAAAAAAAAAAAAAAAAAAAAAAACACAATCTTTTCAATAAATGTTTCCAATCTGTAAAATAGTCATGTCATTACACTACTGTGAATTATTGGGCACTACACAGAATAAAATACCATTAACCCAGTTTGAAAAATCAAGTTTTGTTCCCAGAAAATAAGGGATCTTATATTATATATATGAAGCAAGTATAAATTAGATTAGATTAGAAAAAGTGTCACACACCTTGTTTGGGTTCAGATATGCCGCTTAGTTCACATGAAAGTGTGGCTAATATACACAATAAATAGAGAGCAGAGCCCTGATCGTAACATTGAGTCTGGAAGACAAAGGATTTGAGGCATCCTACATCCACAGAAGATCTGTGGTTAGTTCGCCAAGATGTTTGGAACAACCTTCCTGTTGCGTTCCTTTAAAAACTGTGTGCAAGTGTACCTAGAAGAATTGATGCTGGTTTGAGGACAAAAAGGTGGTCACACCAAATATCGATTTGATTTAGATTTTTCTTCTGTTCGTTCACTTTGTAAATTTATAACATCTAAAATTGATAACAAAGGATTTGGTGAGGCAGGAAAAAGCTGGACCTGCTAGAGGCACTTTCCACTATCTATCTGTCGTGGATCTCCTCTAACAGGTACTGCTGTGCAAGCCTCGTGGGAGGTGTGTACAGTTCAGCTGGTCTCCGTCAGTTCTCATACAGGACATGGTGTACAAGTAAGGGAACTGGAAAGGATCTAGTTGGTTTTAGTTTTGGGAAGGGATCCCATACTTGAGACCTTGGGTCCAGCTGGGGCCGATAGTAGTTCTAGCTTCAAGCAAGAGCTCACCTTGCCCATTAAAACTTTGTCTCTTCCAAATAGAGGGAAATGATCAAAGGCAACTGCCTATCCTTCCGTGAGGAGTTCTCCAAAACTCTGAGATTTCACATGCCACATCCTCCTCTTCCACTACTCATCTTCGTAGTGCAACCCTGTTGCTATGGAGGAGTTGGAAAATTACTCAGTAAGGGACGCTGGCTGGCAGCGCTTATGCCATATGTGTGGTGGCCTCAATGCGAATAGAGACTTTCCCCATCAGGTATGTCATACAGGCTGACAATTTCTCCATAGCTAAAAAGTAGGAATGGGAGCATGTGAAGCGATAAGGGGAGACTCCAAGGCACCCCACAGGAAAGGGGAAAGCCCCAGAGTCGCTATACCTGAACAGGCACATTTACAGGGAATAGACAACCAAGTCAAATTCCCCACTTTGGGGACTCGAATTTCCACTGCCCTGGACCTGTAGAGCACTCAGCAGCTAACTACCCTGCAATGTACTGTTGTACTGTGGATGAGTGCAACACAGTGTCCAGTGTTAAAAGACAACATTATAGGCTGCCCTACATTGCCTTGTGGGGGGACCCAGGTATAGAAGACCAATCCAGAAGCTGCCTCAGTAACATTGATGCAGCAAGGTGCAGAAGAGTTTCTCCATGTGAAGAACCAAGAAAAGTCTTTAATCTTCCAGTAATTTCCCTCAGAGAAATTGTTCACTACCCAAAAAGACACTAGCAAAAAAACGAAGGGTTACTGGGTGTGGAAGGGGATATTGGCAGTTCCAACAACTTTGTTTGCCAGTGTCCTCACCTGAAGATGGCAGTAATAAACTTATGGTCACAACTTAATGGGCCTGCATGTCCTGTACGATTAAGAAATCCTATATTTATTTTTTTTCAAATATAAAATTTTTATTGAATTTTCAAAGAAAAGGGGTACAAAGGGTACAGTACAACTGTGGCCATAATAGGCAAACGTACATGGTCTTCAAGAGAATGCCCAATTTCCATCTACAATGTGGACTGCATAAAATGTCACAATAGACGTGCAAAACAGTATTATACTCATACAAATTTGACAGTAACCATTCCGGATCCCATATACTGATATATACAGGCATACCCCACTTTTAAGTACACATTGGTATTTACTAAAGCTGGAAATTGCAAAATCAGGCTCACTTCTGCATAGAAACCAATGAGCTTCTAACCCCAGCTTGTTCAATTAAGCTTTGGTAATAAAACCTGGAAGCTCATTGGTTTATATGCAGACGTGAGCCTGATTTTGCACTTTACAGCTTTAGTAAATAAACCCCAATGTGTACTTAAAAGTGGGGTATGCCTGTATAATGTTGCCTTAGTTACTGAACTGCATATTTAGTCGGGTTGTCTGTCTCCCGACCACAATAGCAAAACTGGAGAGGAAGGTATTAAAATATCTGGAGATAGAACTAGCAGTTGAAGAAGGATTGAAAGGTAGAGAAAGCAGAATGAAAAGAGAAAGAGGGGGAAGCATTGTTCAACACGGGGGTTATGGGTGTAGTGATGGCATCACTTTTCAGGTAGGTGGGTTTCAACATGGCCTTTAGGAGGTTAGTAAGGACTTCCTTTCATCAGAGAATATGAACCTGATTCATAGCATCCAGGTTTTAGAGGGTTTTTCTTGTTTGTGTTGTGCTGTGCTGTGAGCACTAGATCCTCTAGTTTAATGTCCTTTACTTTACGCAGCCACGATCCAATGTATGGGGGTGTGTTAGGTTTCCATGTAGCTGGAATACAAGATTTTGCGGCACAATAGATTTCTTGTACGACTGCGCCGGGATTGTGGTGGCATGCAGCAGGAAGAACGCTGGGTCTTTCTGAATTGTGTACATTTTTGTATGACTGTCTCTATTGTTGTCCAAAAGTGTTGTAGTAGTAGGCAGGACCGGAAGATATGGAGGAGTGTCCCTTTGTCTGTTTGGCATCTCCAGCATTTATCTGTTGTGGTAGGGAAGAGTCTGTAGTAACTGAGGTGTATAATACCACCTAGTTAGGATCTTATAGTTCGTTTCATGTATTCTTGTACAGATGGACGATTTTAGAGAGAATCTGAGAATGTTTTGTTTTTGTACATCAGTGAAAGTACGTTGCAGGTCGCTTTCCCAATTTTGCAGGAACACCAAATCTGGTTGTTCCGATGGGGTGTTAAACAGGGTATATGTTTTTGAGAGTACTTGGGGTAATATTCCCTTGTCTCTACTGTAATCCTCAAATGCTGTTAGGTTGCGTTTGAATTGTACCGGGTCTGGTATTGAGTGAATGAAGTGCTGTAAATCGGATTGCCTTCCAAAATGAGAGCTGGAAGCCCCCGGTATCGCTCAGTGATTGGATCGATGTCCATTGATCCCCATCCATGTAATGTAAAAGCACAGTCTTTTTAGCCAATCTGTTCATGAGCGCCTGGGAAGACAGATCTATACATAGGAATATACATATACATATATAAAATATCTGCATGTGATGTGCTTTGCAATATAGAATATGCTGGACATGTAACATTTCATATCTTTTATGTTTATTGTATTATGATCTACATTGAATTAGTGTCTTTTGCATATTCAATAGTAATGTATGTTTTATTATTACATTTGCTTATGTGTATTAAGATACATACATGGTCGCACTTTCAAGGGTAATTGAATGGACAAAGGTGGGATGTAATAAGATATGGATAAATATTGAAAATTCACTAAGTAATGTACATTTAGGTCACGTTATTTGGAATCCACCAAAATATAGGATAGTGGGGGGGGAAGGGCACACAAAATTACACGGGTTACACTAAGGCCTCATGCACACGGACGTTTTTGCAGCCGCGTTTTTTGCAGCTTAAAAACGCCTGTCCGTGTTAGTCTATGGCTTCATGCCCACCTAGGTGTTTTTGAGCTGCAAATGGCATAGGCGTTTTTAAGCTGTAAAAAAAAACCAGGACCAGTGGGTTCCGTGGTGCTGGGCTAGAGCTGTAAAAACGCGAATCGCGCAAAAACGCTCAAAAACGCGCACCAGCGTTTTTGAGCTGCAGCGTTTTTTGCTGCAAAAAGTTGATTGGACACTGTAATCCCTGTATAGTAAATCAGAGATGTGTAAAACGCTAATTAACGCTGACGCTAAAAAACGCGCAAAAATGCCAATGCAAAACGCGGTAAAAGTCAAGTTTTTTTAGGCTGCCTTTTCCAGACGTCCAACCTAGCTTTACAGCCCGTTTTTTTAAAACGTCCGTGTGCATGAGGCCTTAGAGAGTGGGATAGGGTGTTTAGGAATAATAAATGGTAATACAATTCCCCTTTGTTGTATTTAAAAAATAATACTTTTTTTGTACCAGGTAGGAGTGAACTTTGGGGAAATTGGATTAAAAAAAAGGGGAGGCACAGTTGAGAGATATTATTAAACAAGGAAAAATAGTCACGTATTACGAGTTAAGTAAGAATTTAGATTTAATGTCGATTGACGCATGGAGATACACTCAACTGAAACATTTTGTGGAGGGTCTTCCGCAACCAATCCGATGCGGAGAGGATTACACTGCATTAAAGAGAATATGCTTACGTCCCTCAACTAGAAACAATATTTCTCGTATATACAAAATGATGATTCGTGAAGAAATTGTAATTGCCCCTCCATGCGTCAAAAGATGGGAGGAGGAACTTGGAGTTCCTTGTAGTAATGTTAGAATTGAAATTTTTTTTTTTTAATTTAAAGCACGGTTCGGCGCTGAATATGAATACAATAGAAGTAAATTATAAATGCCTCTCAGGATGGTATTTGACCCCTCTCAAACTGAGTAGATTCCAAAAAGATAAGTCCCCGGAGTGCTGGCGAGGATGTGGAGCCATAGGTACGATGGCCCATATCTGGAGGGGTTGTCCTAAGATCAAAAAATATTGTCAACAAATTCTTGACCTAATTAAGATAATCACAGGGAAGACTATTCCGGAGGACCCTTGGACGGTACTGTTTCATGGGACTGATACCCCCATGAGACAGTACAAGTCGTCATTAATCCCTATTCTTTTAAATGAGGCCAAAAACGTAATCCCTAAGAAATGGCTGGACCCGGAGAGTCCGCGGATAGCGGAATGGATTGCCAGAGTTAATATACAGCAAAAGATGGAAGGATTTGAGCCTCATAGGGAAGAAAGTGAAAAAGTCGAGGAAGGGGTGGGAAAGTGGTATGGCTGGGATACTTTTAGAGAGTCATGGAGATTTGTGGAAGAAATAACAAGATAAAGTGGGGTTATGGAGGCTCCTCTAGGTGTTCCACTCGAAAAATTAGACTCTTTTTTGGATATGTTATTTTTCTAGGCAATTAGCCTGAAACACCCGGTATTCGATTGCAAGGCAGGGACGGGGGGGGGGGGGGGGGAGTAAACAGTTTTTTGTTATGTGTTATGATATGCATGTGATAAAAAATGTATATACATACATGGACCGATTTTGATCGTGCTGGTATAAAATCGGACAGTGTATGTCCATGGTACCGGTGTAGACCGAGATCTGCCCGTGTTCCAGTGTGTATGCAGATTTTAATAACATTTTTAATATAATTTTAAAGGGTATACAGCGTATGGTTTATATTCAGATTATATTACATCTTGTTTTTAACAATAAGATGCTGGAAAGGTCTTGTAAATTATTGTAATATGCAAGTGATTTCTCCATTAGTGCAGTTGACGAGTGGAGTACCACGTCACTAGCACACGTGATCGCTGGGGGGTGTGTCCCTCTGGCAGCACATTGTATTTAATGTAGAGAGCTGCGCTGCGTAGCCACGCCCTCTGACCAAAGTAATGACAGAAACGCATCAGGGCGTAGTTACGCAGCACCCTACCTGAGTCCATTGGAGCTCGTCTTGCCTTCCCGGGAACACCGCAGGAGCGGTGACAGGTTAGATGAGTCTGTGCGACTAATGACAATGTTGGACATGCTTTTATGTGATGAAAAACCTTTTGAGTGTTTTATCGTGAGACACAATTTTTAGTAATAAAATCGAGTTGTACAGAATTACGCTAGGTTGGTTTTATCTGATTATGAGCCCAATATGGGATGACAGAAACCTAGCAATTTGTGACCGTGCATCTGTGGATCTGATAAGTGTGTGAACCAGCTGAGTCTGGTAAGTGGGATACCTTCAGGGGTCTGCACATGTGGTGTGGTGAAAGGAATTTACTTCACCCAAGAATCATCATCATTTAAGCCTGCCTGTTGGTTCCCCTTTTTGCACAAGTCACCTCTGCATTTTAATGAACTGTTTACACAGGAAATCTTGCATTTTCACTGGTTGTTTCAAATCGGATTATTCTGCATGCGCAGATAGTGGACTTTGATGTGTGAACCACCGAAGTGTATTAAAATTAGATTTTTAATTATATGACAATTTTGAATTCGATCTTTTTAGAGCACTGCTAATGTTTTATAAAAAAAAATATTTTTCTTTTTTTCCGTGACACATTTTGATTGTACATTATTCCTTTGATAGTAGCCGCTGTTATTATTGATGTTTGTGATTTCCAAACACTTTTGCTGTGGGAGAGATATTTTGAATTTTATTTGATTATTTATCATTGAGCTTTTAAAGCACAGTCTTTACCTGCTGACAAGAGCGTCTCATACTCTGATCAGTCTAAGTATCAGCATCAAATGTAGTGGGGAATGTCTTGACGTCAGGGAGGTTGTATTTATCATTGAGCCCACGTGTAACGTGGCGCCTACGATAGGATGTGTTGTCGTGTCTGGAGGTAGTCTTCATAGCACCAGATCACTCCCTTTAGTGGGACACTCACCTGGGTGCATTCTACTTGAGTCCATAATTTGGTTTGTTCATGTCTGTTCCAATCAATGATTCTCCCTAGGTGTACCGCTTGGTAATCGTTTTTTTATGTCAGGAAGGGCCAGTCCTCCATAATGTTTCGGTAGTGTCAGGTATCGTTTGTGTAGTCATGGTTTGGTATGTGACCATATAAATTTGGTAAACAGTGAGGGTACTTGTCTAAAGTATAGAGGTGGGATCTTGATTGCCAGTGCTTCGAGAGAATGCACATTTTGACAAGGTTGCATCTGCCAAAAAAGGAGTTGATTCCTTTGTACCACTCCTCGAGCAGCCCTCTTGCCTTCGTTAACAGTGGGGGGGGGGGGGGGGGGGGGGGGGGTGGAGTTCAAATGTGCATGTCAAATCAATGGGGATACTTGTTCCTAGGTAGATAAGATGGCTGTCTGACCATATGAATTTAAATTTAGTTTTCAGGGAAGTCAGGTGTTATGTTAAAGCCCATAGCTGCGGATTTCTCAAAGTCAATTTTTAGATTTAATATGTTCCCATATCTATTAAATTCTTTAATTAGGTTTGGGAGGGACACAACAGGGTTAGTAAGGGAAAACAAAAAGGTCATCTGCATATGCAGAGATCTTGTATTGGGCCTGATCTATAGTGACTCCCGATATATCCGGGTTCCGGCGTATCGTACATAGGAAGGGCTCTACTACTAGGGCGAAGAGAAGGGGTGACAAAGGACAGCCCTGCCTGGTACCATTGGAGATGGTGAATGGGTCAGAGAGGACCCCGCTGGCTTTGACCTGGGCCGTCGGTATAGAGTAAATATTGGAGATCCAGTGTAGCATATTCTTACAGAGTCCGATGTGTTTAAGAACGGAGGACATAAATTTCCAACTCACCCGGTCAAAAGCCTTCCCAGCATCTGTGCGGAGAAAAAACGCATGGCGTTTTAGTCTTTGAGGCCCTATGTATTAGATTAAGTACCTTGGTGGTGTTCTCTAGCCTCTCTTGAGGGAACGAAACCTACTTGGTCTACGTGTATCAGGTCTGTCATATGCTGGGACAGTCTGTTGGCCATTATCTTAGTAAAGAGTTTAAGATCTATATTCAGGAGAGATACAAGCCTGTAGCTGCTGCATGCGGTTGGGTCTTTTCCCTCTTTAGGTATGAGGGAGATGTGGGCTCTTAAGGTATCTCTTTGCAAGTGACCTCCTTCTGCAAGATTGTTGAATGGTTTAACCATGTATGGGCCCAATACTGGTAAGAGGGTTTGATAGTATTGAAGGGTAAACCTGTCCGGGCCTGGTGCTTTACCTGGTTTCATTCCTTTGATGGCGCATTGTAGTTCCATCAATGTGATGGGTTCCTCCATTGCTGCCCCTGTTTCCGCTGAGAGTTTAGGGATGATCGATAAGGTAAGATAGTCCATTATTTCAGTGTTGCTAGTACGCTGCTTCGGGACCAATAAGGCGGCACCGATGAGGGTGGCACCGATATGCGGCATGGATGGGCACTGATGGATGCCAATAAGTGCCAAACAATGCCTGCCAATCAGTGATGCTCATTGTGGGCACTGATTGGCAACCCTGGTGGTCCAGTGTGGGCATCCCCCCCTGTCAGCGGAGCAGCTGATCGTCTCTCCTCTACTCGCGTCTGACAGATGCGAGTGAGGTAAAGCCGATCAACGGCTCTTCTTGTTTACAATGTGATCAGCCAAGATTGGATATCCTGGCGACGCCATATGACGTCCGGTCAGGATATCAAAACCACTTTGCCGCACTCATTTTGCTATATGGGGGTCGCCAGGTGGTTAAGTGTATTGGTTGACTGGATTTTCCTTCAAATTCCTGTCCATTTAAGGGTAATATCAAGGAAATGTGGTGAGGAGAACCTGACAGAAGGTTATAACCTCTCATTGTTCAAGAACAAAATATGTATGTACAAAGTCTTAATTCTAGATTAATAAGCTTTAAAAAGAAGTCCAGCCTGAGCTTGTTTGGCTGAGCTTCTCCTCTGGGTTACAGGAGTGCAATTAGTTTTGCACTCCTTTGACCCGTTTTCAGCAGAGAGCGGTCTGAAGTCTGCTTTCTGCTGACGTCACCCAGATCAGTCCAGGCACTGCATCTTCCAGACTTCCGAAGTCTGGATCTGCCAGGTGCCTGGACTGATGGTAGCCTCAACCTCACTCAACGAGCCACTGAGACAGCTGCTCCCTGCCCCTCCACAGCTCAGCGATCCAATGAGCGTGGAAGAGCAGAGCAGGAAAGCTGCTCTATTGAAAGGCAGCGGCTCGGAGAGGTGAGAGACCCGAGCCATCGGTGGTGTTTGATGGCTCTGTTCTCAGTGAAGAGGCGGCAGGGGACAGATGCAGCATCGCATCAATGCTGCCTCCACCAAGGCAAGTATGATTGGCCATTTAAAGAGCACCTGTCCTTTCAGATCCATGATGGCAGCGCCCGTTAGCAGGCATCCACTCACCTGCTGCCACCACCTCCCTCACCTTGTTGTGTCACTGCCACATCACCAGCCCTATTAAAGTGAATGGGACTGTCGGTGAGTCAACAGCGAGTCAAAAAGAGAAGCCGCTGCGGGACAGTGATGTCTTTAAAAATTATGATTTAAAAATCGAGTTGATTTAAAATCAAGCCTTTTTACTAGTGATTTAAAATCAACTTGACTTAAATCAAATCCATCCTGGCAAGTTATTCTAAATTATCGCTAATCAATTTGGTCTACCAACTAGATTTAAATAATACGCTTAAACGTGAAAAGAAAAAAGGAGGAATCCAAAAGGTCATCTCCAAGTACTGCAGCAGTTGCTATGGAAACAGGGCAAGCGTCAACTTATGCATTCTACTTTCATACGGTTCTATTCTGGATAAAATTGCAACTCATTCTACAGAATTTGTCAGGGAAATACGTAAACCAAAGTGCTAGTTGTGTTATAATTGAAGCTGTATTAAAATAAATAAAAAAAAGAAAATGCTACACAACATTCTGCAAATTTTTTCCCAAATGGACTTTCCATTTAGTTTTGTGGGCTCATGATTTTCTAAAGCAATGTACTCTTAATGATTTACAACCTCTCCTGAACAATTTAACTTGACAGATAGTAACAGACGTTTAAAAACATCCGTTTTGTCATGTTTAAATGCTGCGTTTGCTTTTAGAAGCTTTTATTATTTCAAATAGTCAAAAATTTAGTAGAGCTGCACGATTCTGGCTATAATGAGAACGATTTTTTTGCTTAGAAGAAAAAATAAAAATAAAAAATTGGGCTAAATTACGGTTTTGTTTCGTTTTTTTATTAACCTGTTGCCGACCGCCCACTGTCAATTGACGGCGGAGCAGTGCGGCTCTTGTGGCGGGCCGCCGTCATGATGGCACTAACTTTGCGGCCACTAGGGGGCGTGTGCCCGCCACGTCGCTGGGGACCCGATGCGCGTGCCCGGCGGCTGCGATGTCCACCGGGCACCCGCGATTGCCCAGTAACTGAGCAGGACGTGAATCTGTGTGTGTAAAGACACAGATCCACGTCCTGTCAGAGGAGAGGAGACCGATGGTGTGTCCCTTGTACATAGGGACACTGATTGGTCCCCTCCCCCAGTCAGTCCCCTCCCCCTACAGTTAGAATCACTCACATTAGGGAACAATACTAACCCCTGCAGTGCCCCCTCGTGTTAACCCCTTCCCTGCCAGTCGCATTTATACAGTAATCAATGCATTTTTATAGCACGGCTCGCTGTATAAATGTTAATGGTCCCAAAAATGTGTCAAAAGTGTCCGATATATCCGCTGCAATATCGCAGTCACGATAAAAAAAAAAACGCAGATCGCCACCATTACTAGTAAAAAAAAAAAAATGCTATAAATCTATCCCCTATTTTGTAGACGCTAGAACTTTTGCACAAACCAATCAATATACGCTTATTGCGATTTTTTTTTACTAAAAATATGTAGAATACGTATTGGCCTAAATTGAGGAAAAAAATGTTTAAAAAAAAAATTGGATATTATAATAAAAAGTTAAAAATATTGCGTCTTCAAACTTGTCCCTCTTTTGTTTATAGCGCAAGAAATAAAAAACACAGAGGTGATCAAATACCACCAAAATAAAGCTCTGTGGGGAAAAATTATAAAAATGTTATTTGGGTACATCGTTGCATGACCGCGCAATTGTCATTCAAAATGCAACAGCGCTGAAAGCTGAAAAATGGCTTGGTCAGGAAGGGGGTGTTCGTGCCTGGTAGGCAAGTGATTAATTGAAGTGCATTTTTTCCCAAAAAATTACGTTTGACAGACCACTGGGCAAATACAGTGGGACATAAAATATTGCAGCAAATGACATTTTAATCCCTAGGGTCTCTGCTAAAATATTTATAATGTTTGGGGGTTTCAAGTAATTTTCTAGCAAAAAAATATTGATTTTAACTTAAGAAACAAGTGTCAGAAAAAGATTTAGACTTTAAGTGGTTAAACTTCCTGCATTTAGACTTTGTTAAAAACTTGGCAGACTGCATGGATTTTTTCTTTACACAGAAGCTTAACTCCAAGAAGGAAGAGTTACTGTATTTATTGGCGTATAACACGCACTTTTTTCCCCCTTAAAATCAGGGGAAAATCGTGGGTGCGTGTTGTACGCCGATCCCCCGCTGGTTGTTATGCAACGAGCGAGCGGAGCCGAGATACAGAAAGCCAAGTGTACTTTGGCTATTCTCGACTCCTCTCGCAGTCCCACCCACCTCCACTGATTGCGAGAGGAGCGAGCGCCACTGACATACAGAAAGCCGACAGTACTTTGGCTATTCCCGCGAGAGGAGCCGAGACTAGCCGAAGTACTCTCGGCTTTCTGCATCTCGGCTCCGCTCGCTCCTCTCACAAATCTGCCCAAATTTAAAATAGGGAAAAGCTGAAAAGACGGGCAAGGCTGCAGCTGGACACTGGACAAGGCTGCAATGAAGGACAAGGCTGCAATGATGGACAAGGCTGCAATGATGGACAAGGCTGCAATGATGGACAAGGCTGCAATGATGGACAAGGCTGCAATGATGGACAAGGCTGCAATGATGGACAAGGCTGCAATGATGGACAAGGCTGCAATGATGGACAAGGCTGCAATGATGGACAAGGCTGCAATGATGGACACTGATAAAGCTGCATTGATGGGCATTTAAATGTAAAAATGTTTTCCTTAAATTTCCCTCCTAGACTTGGGGTGCGTGTTATACGCCGATAAATACGATAGTTACAATGTTTCATGTTAAAACTTAGCAAACTGCCCTGTTTTCTTTTGACAGCTGAGTGAGCAGATGAGTCTCTCCACTTGTTATCTAAAAGAATCAGCAAACTCTGCAATAGAGATAGTCAGGGGGGTTTAATCGAGATCACGATTTTAATGATTAATTGTGCAGCTCTAGCGTTTCAAATGCCTCTGAATATCCGTCCTGAACGCATTTTTTTTTTGCTTTCCAAAAATTGCTTCTAAACTCAACTGCCTAGAAATGACTATAAGACCATGTACTGATAAGATAACAGAGGAGAGTTCAGGGGCAGATGAAAAAAAGCACCTAACTACTCCTAAATATCCGTTTATCAGCTGCAGTGTACATGAAGCTTAAGAAGGCAAAGAATTAAAATTCTTTTCCTGAAAACAATTTACTAAAAGTTCATCATCCTGTTCTTAAAGAGGAATTGCACTCTCAAATCAACATGGACTATGTTTAATCCTTATGCCGCTAGCATTAGTAAACAGATAGGAAAATAGATCATATATACTTCATTGTGGTGCTCAGATGTAGTTTAAAAAAGACCCTTGGAGCAGCTGGGGAGCGGACATGCAGTGGCCCTAATATATGGGCCACGGGAAAGAAAAGTACCGTATATACTCAAGTATAAGCCAACCCAAATATAAGCTGAGGCACCCAATTTTACCACAAAAAAACGGGGAAAACTTTTTGACTCGAGTATAAGCCTAGGGTGAGAAATGCGCAGTTACTGTAAGTGGAAAAGAGGGTCAACAATGCCCATTTGCAGCCTCACTCTACCCATTTGCAGCCAGAGGTCCCCTGAACTTCAAACTCTGTAGTTAAGGGTTCCTAGATGCTCCCTAGCTGCAGCCAGAATTTGGGGTCTCTGGACCCAAAGCGTACAAAAATGACATTGCTACTGATGGACACAACTGACCGACTTTTGGGCCCTGTATCTCAAGCCACTTGGTGCTAGGAACCCAAAATGTTGTGTGCAAACCCAGTGGAACCAGCACTACAACATTTTCAAGCTGAGGTTCCTAGCAGCAAGTGGAAGTGCTTGCAGTTCCAGTGCATTCCAGTTCCAGGAAAAAAAAAAAAAAAGTAGAACATGATGCATTTTTCCTGCATGGGAACACTGTAAAACGCATCAAAAACACACTGCAACACACTTGTCCTTATTTGAGGTAAGGAAAAAAAATGGGGGGGGGGGGGGGGGAGCACTGGAACACATCAAAAACACACATGCAGAAAAGCACCTGGTACACATCCGGACATCGTTTCTATGGTGTGAACTGGCCCTAAGAGCATATTAAATAAGGGCATTAGCCAGTACATTCCTTTGGAAAATACATTTAGAAGAGCAAAACAAAAGTCCTGGATGGCTTAACTTCAATGTAAAAATGCATATAAAAGCAAGAGAGAAGGCCTTCAAAAAATACAAGGCTGAGGGATCATCAGCAGCATTTAGACTTTACAAAGAATGCAACAAGATATGCAAGGGTGCAATTAGGGCGGCTAGGAGGACAACAGACCATATTGGCCCCATAAAGAATGGGGAAGGACACCTGGTTACAAAGGATGGGGAGATTGTTATACAGGATTTATAGCGCCAACAGTTTACACAGCGCTTTACAATATAAAAAGGGTTACAGTTATAATACAATAAAATACAAGAGGATTAAGAGGGCCCTGTTCAGAAGAGCTTACAATCTAATAGGGTGGGGCAGGTGGTACAAAAGGTTGTAGCTGTGAGGAATGAGCTGATGGAAGTGGTAAAAGATTAAGGCAAATGGCAAAGGTATTTAATTTATTCTTCTCCTCAGTCTTCATAAGGGAATCAGGGGTTTTCAGTAACCAAAACCGCAGTGTTTGTCCTCTAGGCACATAACAGGAAGCACCCTCATGGCTAACAGAGGACAGAATTATAACTAGACTTGGGAAACTTAACATTAATAAAATCACCAGGACCGGATGGCTTGCACCTGAGGGTACTTGGGGACCTTAGTCAAGTAATTGCCAGACCATTGTTCCTAATTTTTACTGACAGGAATGGTACCAGCTGATTGGCTTTTCCCCAATGTAGCATCAATATTTAAAAACAGGCCAAAATACATCCCTGGGAATTACAGACCAGTTATCCTAATATCAATAATGCAAGCTCTTGGAGGGGATGATAAGGGACTATATACAAGATTTTAGTAATGAAAAGAGTATTATTAGCAGTAATCAGCATAGATTCATGAAGAATTGTTCTTGCCAAACCAATCTGTTAACCTTCTATGAGGAGGGGAGCTGCAATCTAGATAAAGGAAGGCCCGTAGACATCGTGGATCTGCATTTTGCAAAAGCATTTGACACCGTTCCCCATAAACGCTTACTGTACAAAGTAAGGTCCGTTGGCATGGACCATACATGGATTGAAAACTGGCTACAAGGGTGAGTTCAGAGGGTGGTAATAAATGGGGAGTACTCGGAATGGTCAGGGGTGGGTAGTGGGGTCCCCCAGGGTTCTGTGCTGGGACCAATCCTGTTCAATTTATTGATAAACGACCCGAAGGATGGGGTAAACAGTTCAATCTCTATTTGCGGATGACACTAAGCTAAGCAAGACAATCACTTCTCCGTAGGATGTGGAAAGCCTGCAAGAAGATCTGAACAAATTAATGGGTGGGCAACTACATAGCAAATGAGGGTTATTGTACAACATTTTTAAAATGCATTTGTGTGGCAAAAATATGAACGCAATCTACTCACTAGGGGGTGAACCTCTAGGGGAATCTAGGATGGAAAAGAACTTGGGGTCCTTGTAGATGAGCTCAGCAATGGCATGCAATGCCAAGCTGCTGCTAACAAAGCAAACAGAATATTGGCATGCATTAAAAAGGGGATTAACTCAAGAGAAAGCGATAATTCTCCCACTCTACAAGACTCTGGTCTGGCTGCACCTAGAGTATGCTGTCCAGTTCTGGGCACCAGTCCTCAGGAAGGATGTACTAGAAATGGAGTGAGTACAAAGAAGGGCAACAAAGCTGATAAAGGGTCTGGAGGATATTGGTTATGAAGAAAGGTTACGAGCACTGAACGTATTCTCTCTGGAGTGGAGACACTTGAGACGGAATATAATTTAAATTTACAAATACCATACTGGTGACCCCACAATAGGGATAAAACTCTTTTGCAGAAGGGAGTTTAATAAGACACGTTGCCACTCATTAAAATTAGAAGAAAAGAGGTTTAACCTTAAACTACATAGAGGGTTCTTTACTGCAAGAGCGGCAACGATGTGGCATTCCCTTCCACAGGCAGTGGTTTCAGCGGGGGGGCATTTGATAGTTTAAAAAACAATTAGATAAGCACCTGAACGACTGCAACATACAGGGATACACAATACTGACATATAATCACACACACATAGGTGAGGTTGAAAAAAGACAGACAGACAATCAAGTACAACCTACTATAAACAGAAAACCCCACACAAAATGTTTAATATAATGCAGCTTACCTGTACTCAGATGTGGTGGCAGCATTAGTTGTATTTTTTCAAGCCAAGCACATTTTCTGCAAGAACAGAAAAACACATTTAAACTTGTCAGACACATGACCTTGTAATTTTCTCTGCACTGAACACCATTTTATTTGTTTTCCCTATACCTCCCTATGTAATGGAGATGAGGAGTGAACATAGCCACCATTTTTCATATATGAAAAATTTATAATCTCATACTAAGGACCGATGAGCTGCAATCGACTGTATTGATTTTAGGTTTAAATATGCTATAAAAGAGAAGTATGGCCAAAGCTTTTTTTTGTCACAATACAATCAGCTGACGAGCCACTCCAGGCTGTAAAAGAATCCCAACCATATTGTTTGCCCTGCTGCCCAACAGCCGACTCCAGCTCTCAGGGTGTAGCCCCCTCTCCAGCCTGCACTACAGCAAATGCCAGAGGGGCAGATCAATGACTGACAGTCACTGTTCTGAGTACACAGAGAACTTAGCGATCAGAGGTCATGTATTGGTTCAGGTCTTGGTCTTAGGGCCGATGTGGAACAGCTGCAGAATCACACCGATGGTGCAGCAAAGAGGCGACTAGAGAAGGTTTATTTATTTTAGAAATTCACCTTTAACCTCTTGCTTACTGGGCACTTAATGCCCTCTCCTGCCCAGACCAATTTTTAGCTTTCAGCGCTGTCACACTATGAATGACAATTGCGCGGTCATGCTACACTGTACTTAAATGACATGTTTATCATTTTTTTCCACACACAAATGGAGCTTTCTTTTGGTGGTATATAATCACCACTTGAGTTTTTATTTTTTGCTAAACAAACAAAAAAAACATTTAAAAAAAAACAAAACAATTTTTCATAGTTTGTTATAACATTTTGCAAACAGGTAATTTTTCTCCTTCATTGATATTCGCTGAGAAGGCTGCACTGATGGGTACTGATAGGCGCACTGGTAATGAGGCACTGATTGGTGACATTTTATAGGTGACACTGTGGGCACTGGTGGGTGACCCTGGTGGGCGACACAGAGGCTCTCCGCGATCGGGGACCGATGACCCTCTCAGAGGAGCCGATCGGCTTATTTTTTTCTCCTCACGCTACCAGTGTGAGGGGGAAAAAAATGGCAATTACCGGCTCTGTTTACATCACATGATCAGCTGTCACAGCTGATCACGTGGTAAGGAGTCAGGCTGGACCCCTTACTCCGATTTGTGATCAGCCAAGTCTCCTAGACTCGCTGATCAGAGCGCGCCCTGCAGGGGGCGCTCATGCTGCTCGAGCATGGGAGGATGTCTATGGACACCCTCCCGGCAAATTAGGTCTGTGGTGTAGCCGTATTTCATCTATAGCGCGGACGGTAGGTGGTTAAAAAGGAGTTATCCTTTGCTGTACATGGTGGTGTAAATAAACGGAATATTTTGGACTTTTTTTTTTTTTTTTTTTTATTATACAATGGCAGTTTTTGTTTCAAATCTTACCATTGTTTCCAGACTTATTTTGTCCTGTACTCCCTATTCTCCACTGATGCATCTCACAGCTAACAGTTTAGAGCGGGGGGGGGGGGGTGTGGATTAGGTGGACAGAGACAGTGATCATTCAGAAAAGGAAAGACCCGGTAAATGACATTTACTGGCTCCTTCCTCCGCTCTCAATCCTGGAAGATCTGTGGGGGGGGGGGGGGGGGGGGGATATAATATACAGGTCATCTTTGGTGTAAAACTGGAACTATAAAGTTATTAAAAGCAATGTAAAGCAAAATGTATTCAGATGAAGTAGAAGAAGTAGCACTATGCGGGAATATCGAAGTAGAGTGAGAGTAAGGTGGTGGAGAGAATGGTGGTGTAGAAGGAAGGGGTAGCGAGAGGAGGATTAACATTAACACTTAGAAATTGCTTAGCGTTCTTTTTTCTAAACAGATTAATGCAATTAAGTTGTATGAGAATGTGTATATTATGTAAATGTGAAAACCAAAATAAAAGACAAAGTTAAAAAAAAAAAAAAAAAGAAGGACTTAAAACAAAATGCATTCTTCCTTCACAGAAAGCAATCTTTTAGGGCCGGTTCACACCAGGAAATCACATTGTGTTCCTATGAGATTGGAGTGCAGTACGTTTTCAGCCCATTCATAAAACCAAAAAGAAGAGCATGCACTACTTAAACACACTGCAACCACATTCCATGGTACTTATGTACCATTCGATCTGGTGAAGACAAAACACCCTGACACTCGCTACAGATCACAAGGGCGTCTTGAACACAGTGTGGGAATTACATAGAGAATGCTCGTATCCTGCACTTCATTCTAGTGAGAATGGGTCCTTATTCCTAGAATTTTTTGTAAGTCCAATAATCAGCTTGCATTCTCTAAAGCGGACAAAAACTGTGTTAAAGAAATCCAGAAAGCACCAACAGGTAAAAGTGGATTATGGTAAAGTCTCCAATCTCGGGACAGATCACAATAAGATTTTATAAAACACAACTTGGCTGCAGGAATTACTATTATGTAGATAAAAAGTACAGACCAAAATGATCTTTCCCTCCACCCCATTCACCAGTAAAAACAAAAAAAACACCACATGAAGTTTTTTTTTTTTTAGCATATGCAGCCATTTTTGCCTTCAGACTGCAATAGGTGCACCTGTAAATGGGTGACATATGCATTTTGAACTCCTCTTCTCCTCTAGAACTGCGCTCCCTTTGCTCAGTCCAGGAAACCCCCTGGAGCTGTATATACATTGTGATAAAGGAGTTGGTTAGCCCAGCATTTTAGTGAAGTCCATGCCAGTCCGAACTGTGTGTTTAAAGGCTTGGCTGCCCACTTTTATTTAAAATCAAAGCAAAAGTAGGCCAGCAAAAAAAAAAAAAAAAAAGTGGAAATGCTAAGCCACCTATCTCTTGTCAGCAGTACCACTGCTATCATCAATGTCTCAGACGCTGGGCTCTTCAATCTCACTCAGACTTAGTTACAGCCTTGTTGCACAGGACCACTCCTATCCTCTACATAGGGTTCTCCTCACTTCCCAGACTTGAGGGCTCCAGAAAGAATACTTTACAGGCTAAGGCTGCCAAACTCAGACACTTTCAGTGCAGAGGTGATGGTAACAAGAAAATAAAACCTTGCAAGTTAAAGTGCCAAAAACTAAACTTAGGATTTCACAATATCACCAGGGAGCGCACAGGGTGAGCCACATGAGACACCCTATGTGTCACACATTAATCAAGGAATGGGAAGCTAGCAGTATTTGGAACAAGATTGTCAGTGCTGATATTTGGTCATTAATGGTACTCTGAGCCAACTGTTGATCCAAACCTGACTGTAGAAAGGCCAAGACTCATTCCACAGATCACTTTTACCCCAGAAAATAAGTATAAGTGCATTTTTCAGTATCATTGGAATTGCCAATTTAGAGATGCCTTTGTTCCTCAAGTCACACCTTTAATGCTAATGACCATGAAGCAGGATTGTAAGTTGTTACTTGTGATAGAAGATCTGGACAAACTGAAAAGTAACCACTGGACATCTGCCAGAAGTCTGATCAGGTTGGAGTGCCAATCTAGAAAAACCTCCCATCCCAAACTTGCAAAGCAGACAAGGAATGTTTCAGGAGAAAGTCTGTATGCATCACAAAGTAACTAGAGCAGTGAGGGCGAACCTGGGCACCCCAGATGTTTTGGAACTACATTTCCCATGATGCTCACCTACACTGCAGAGTGCATGGGCATCATGGGAAATATAGTTCCAAAACATCTGGGGGGCCAAGGTTCACCATCACTGAACTAGAGCATCCCCTTTATTCTGCCAGAGGATCTCAATCTGAACACAGATTTGTCCAGTTGATTGTTGAATCTGGAGGCTAGGATTTCACATCTGGTGTCCCACACCTGTAACAGGTCTAGGAACATGTATATAAAAGAACATTCCCCTGGATCCAGGCACTGCGGCTGAGTAGGTCCACCTAACAATTATACATGCTTCCCATGTAAGCTACAAACTAAAACCTCTTGTAGTGGCAAGACTTCTGGTGCCCTCTCATGAATAATGTATGCCACTGCTGTGGTCTGGTCTGGATTGTATGACTCTTCAGCCTGGTTGTCTAGTGTTGCAGAGATAACCTAACCACCTAAGGTTTCAGAATGCTTATCGGGACACCAGATTCCTTGTCCAAGTCCCCTGCACCAACATCGAACCCAGTTAAAGATGCTGGCTGTCCAGATGTCCTCCCACTGTGGGGATGCCTCTTCATGCAGAAAAGTGTTTATCTGCAGGTTTGGGGGACTTGGAAGCCCAAGCTGTGCAGTTTCAAAAATAAAAAATAAATAGTAAATGTTTGAGATGTATAGTACATTAGCAAATTAAATGTCTTCCAGTTGGGGCCACGCACATTGGGATGCATTGCAGTAATGCATGCACCCGAACATACTTTATCATGCTTTGACTAATCAACGCATTTGCTTTAAATAGGCGCCAATGCAGGAAAAAACTATTCTGCTCTCTGTACTGCAGGTAAAATAATCCTGCTCAATTTGTACCACAGTACATTGAATTTTGTTGTGTGGTCTGCACATGCGCTGGAGTGCAATTCAAAAAGGAGTAATAAGGTTTACAACAGACTGAACAACCAGGGGAACAATGAAGGGAAACACATAAGCAGGATTCATTGAGCTGTAATGCATGTGTTAATTGCATGTGTAAAAGGTCCTTATTTCAGCTCTCAATGCAGAAATTGCCATCATGCAAAATGATTATAGATTAAAGAAACAAGACTATAATGAGTTATATAAACCTCATGAATCAAGTTCAGGAGGCTCAGTAGACAACATCCTAAAGTAAGCCAGCTCCAGACCATATGGAAAAAGAAGTTTGGTACCCCTAAAATTAGAAAATGGTGTAGATTTTACTTAAAAAAATAAATGCAAGTACTAAACAAAAATTACTTTAAATACATGCTAGCTACTGTATATTTTCTTTAGTTTGTATTGGAGCATAATATATAAAAAAAAAAAAAAAGGCAGAAGACACATACTACACTTTTTTTCAAAACTCTTTATTCCAAATTTTTCATTACATAATAATTTACATTATACATTTTTATATACTTTTCCGTTTCTTTATACAATACAAATTCTAATTACATTTACTCTTCCTTTCATTCCTTCCTCTCTCACCCTCTGTGGTCACTTAATACAATATTTTCAGATATTCCTCTATCCACTGTTAACCATGTTCTACTCCATTTTGCCCATATTTTTTCATACCTTCGCCCATTTCCCCTTTGTTCATACATTATTTTTTCATAGGGTAGGACCTGGTTTACTGCTCTCACCCATTGGGTTACTGTCGGGGGATATGGCTGAATCCATTTTTCTATTTGTTTTCTTGCCAAAAACAGTACCTCCCTTAAGAAGGTATTATCTCTATTATCTCTCTCTCTTCCCTCAATATCCCCAACAAACATATTTCCATCGTAGCTATAAAAGGTTTATTCAGGACTTTTCCTATATTTCCTAGCTACTTGTTGCCAATATTTTCCTATTTTACAATACCACATTACATGAAGGAAGTCTGCTCCCCCCTGCCCACATCTAGTACATCTTGGTTCAGTCATCCTCCCCATTTTGTACAATCTATTTGGAGCCAAGTATGTCTGATGTATTATATTCATCTGTATTATCCTGTTATTCATTGCAGGGGATACCTTCCAATGGGAGTTGCAGGCTTCATCCCATTCATGATCGCTCATGTCTGGGATAGCCTCCTGCCACTTATCCCTTATTTTCAGTGGTTCGCCTTCTATTTTCTTCTGTAACAGGTGTGTGTAAATCTTTGCTATCAATCCCTTAGGTCCCTGTGATTTCAGGATACCTATAAGGGGGTATTTAGATATCTTTAATTCCTCTCTTCTAAACTGTGTTTGTAGCACCTGCCTCAGTTGAAGGTATCTGTAGAACTGTTTACTCAATAAATTATATTGTTTACATAGGTTTTCATAGGTTAGTATCACATTCTTGTCATATAGCTGACCAAAAGTTGTTATCTTATTCTGCTTCCAAAATTTACTGTCCTCAAAAGCTTCCAGTTGTTCAAATTTTGGGTTGTTCCACAGCGCAGTTTCTGTTGGGATTCCAACAAATCCCGTCAGTTTCTTAGCCTCTCTCCATACTGTCCTTGCCACTTTCAAAAGGGGAATTTTTACTCCCACTCTCCTCAAGTCTTTTAATTCTAATCCCGTCATTAAGTCCTCTATTTGCATTTTACTAAGGAGATATTCCCCTATCCTTGTTATTTTTTCCTGTCCTACCCATGATCTTAGGTGTTTCAATTGCCCTGCCAAATAGTATAAGTATAAGTCCGGGAGGGCCAGTCCAGCTTCTGTCTTTGGTCTTTGTAATTTATTAAATTTTAATTTACATCTTCCATATGCCCAAATGAACCGAGTCATCTGCGAGTTTAATTTTTTAAATATCTGTTTTGGTATTTTTACTGGGGAGTGTGCAAATACATATAAACACTTGGGTAATATAATAGATTTTATCAGGTGAATTCTGCCTGCCATTGATATTGGTAGCTTTATCCATATTTCCAATTTTCTCTTCACATGTTCTATTAGTGGGAGTATATTAGCTTCCATCTCATCTTCGTGTTTCAACGTAATATTTACTCCTAAATATTTAAATACTTCAACTATTTTTAGTGGGGTCTGAGCTCTTCTTGTATTACCTGTTCCCAGGGGCATCAGTGCGGATTTTTGCCAGTTTATTTTTAACCCTGAGAACCTCCCGTATATTTCTATTATTCTCATTGCTTCCGTCAGAGATGCTTGCGCATCTCCCATATATAATATAATACCGTCCGCATATAAGCCTATGTGTTCAATTTTTTCTCCTACTCTAATCCCTTTATATTTATCCGATTGTCTGAATTTGTTTGCCAGTGCCTCGATTGCCAGGGCAAAC
The DNA here is from genome assembly GCA_028564925.1 of Lithobates sylvaticus. NCBI lineage: Eukaryota > Metazoa > Chordata > Amphibia > Anura > Ranidae > Lithobates > Lithobates sylvaticus. The sequence continues at coordinate 373,124,230 of CM053028.1, read as the reverse complement.
AACTGCGGTGACATTGGGCAGCCCTGTCTTGTTCCTCTGTATAGTTTTATTGTAGGAGATAATATACCGTTTATTAGCAAATTGGAGCATGGTTGTTTATAGATTATTCTCACCCATTTCCTAAATTTTTCCCCAAATCCATTCCTTTCCAGGACTGTCTGCAGAAATTCCCATTCTATAGAATCAAATGCCTTGGCTGTATCCAATGATGCCAAGGCACTTGTTTCCGGAATAAACTCTCTCATTTGTGCCATATATTGCGTCCTTCTAATATTAATTGATGTAGATTTCCCTGGCATGAATCCAGTTTGGTCCTCCGCTATTATAGACAAAATTACCTGATTGAGCCTTTTGGCAAGCACTTTTGCCAATACTTTATAATCTATATTTAATAATGATATTGGCCTATACGACCCACACTCAGTTCTGTCTTTGTCTGGTTTTGGTATCAGTATGACTGTGGCGTCATACATGGAAGCAGACATTTCTCCCCTTTGGAACGCCTCTCCGTACCATGACTGGTACCATAATTTCTGCATATCGCTGGTACATTTCCAGTGGTATGCCATCTGGTCCTGGGGACTTACCCTTTCCCAGAGAGAAGATAGCTTCTCGTACTTCCTCTATATCCCTCTCTAACTCCTCTTTTTGTTCCTCTGTTAATTTAAGGAAGTTCAGATCCTTCAGATATTCCTCTATATCTTCTCGAGTACAGGTCAGTGTTGATGTATACATGTCAATATAGTATTTTTGGAATGTCTCAAGTATCTCATCTAATGTGTTTACCACCTCTCTTTTTTCATTTTTCACCTCTGATATTGCTAGTGATGGTGTTTGTCTTTTTATCATAAAGTTCAGCATCTTATTATATTGTTGTTCTTGTTCAAAGTTTTTTTGCGCATATTGGAGTTTCTTACGCTTAGCATTAATTATTAGTTGGTTCTTATATTGCCGTGATGAGGCTGCCCATCTTATTTGATTTATGTTTGAGGGGTCCTCTATGAACCTATTTTCTGCCTGTGTGCATAATTGTTCCATTTCCTCCTCTTCCTGCCTATTAGTACGTTTAATGTATGATATTGTTGATCTTGTTATCCCCCTCAAGTATGCCTTAAATGTATCCCAGAGTACTCCATCTATGTTCCTATTGCCATGTGCTTCTAGGAACATTCCTATTTGCTCTGGAATTCTATCATTTAATCCTATCTGGGTTAACCATTGAGCCTGTATCCTATACCCCGGTCTTATTCTTTTTGGGCCTATTTTTAGCTCAAAGGTTAATCCAGAATGGTCAGACACCCCTCTTGTCATGTACGCCACAGACCGAACCATTGGCAGGATCTTTTCGTTCCCCATTACCATATCTATTCTAGACATGCGCCCTCTCCCAGGTGCATGCCATGAGTAAGCCCGAGTCCCAGGGTTTCTGATCCTCCACAAGTCAGCCCATCCTACTTCGTTCATAAATTTCTCCAACACCTTCGGCCCTTCCCCTCCTTTATGATTGTTTCTTCCGAACCTATCTAGTTTTGGGTCTAAACACATATTGAAATCTCCCATACATATGACATATGCCTCTGGATATTCTGACATAAATATCACTGCCTCTTTCAGTACTCGCATTGTAGCTGGGGGGGGGGGTTATAAATCCCCATAATTACAACAGGCAGTGCTTTCACCAGCGCAAAGACAAAGACATATCTTCCATCAGGATCTCTTTTTTCTCTAATGCACTCCCATGTTACCCCTCGATGGATCAAAAGAGAAACCCCTCTTGAATATGTAGTATGACATGAGTGGCTTGACCATTGTATCCAAGGTTTTTCTAGATACTTCAATATTTCTTTAGTCATATGTGTTTCTTGGATACAAATGATCTTTGCCTGCACCTTGTTAATTTCTGAGAAAACCTGTGTTCGTTTTAATTGCGTTCCCATACCTCTCACATTCCATGATAAAAATGTGTGCTGATTACTCATATTTGATGCATTTTATTTTAACCATTGTTCCCCCGAAAAATAAAAGAAGAGGAAAAATAAGTCCTATGTCCCTTTTTCCTTTCCGTGACCATTCTCTTTTCTACCTCACTCCTCTCATTCATCCATTCCATTTCATTCATCCTTAACATTTTTAGGGCATTACCAACATATTGCATTTTTGCTCTTATATTAGGTAATTTATTTCAATTTCAGCCTGTCTGCTCCTGCCCTTTTTCCGCTTAATCAGGGATATAAAGGGCGAGGGGCGGGCCGTCTAGGTGGGGGGAGGAGAATGCGTCCCCTCCTTTAAAAAAGGAAAAAAAAAAAAAAAAAAAGGAAAAACACTGCACAAAAAAAAAAAAAAAAAATAATAATTTTTAAATAGAAAAGGAAAAAAAAAATTAAAAAAAAAAGTTTTCCTTGCTCTCTCCCCTCCCACACCTCCCTCCCCCTCCCCTCCTCCTTCCCCCCTTGTGCACATTCACTCCCCATCCCTCCCCCTTTCCCCATTTGTTTGTATTTATAGTGTTTATAATGTGTCTCTTTACCTTAGCCTAACCTTTCCTTATTATTGTATGTAAAAAGAAAAAAAAAAAAAAAGAAAAAAGGGGGGTCAAGAGAGATTTCCTCTCACTCTTCCCCTTGTGACATGTGCGTTATTTCAATGTGTTTCTCTGTGATTTTAGCTCCATTTCCCTATTTATACACACCCCATCACCCTCAACTTTACCCCCCTCCTCCCTATCCCTCCCGCTCCCTTAAAAAAAAAAACCCCACAAATAAACATTTATATTTTACCTTTTCCCATTTTTCCCCTCAAAAACAAAAAAAAAAAAAAAAAAGGAAAAGGAGAAGGGAAGGGGGGAGAGAAAGAAAAGACGGAAAGGGCAAAGGGCAAGGAAAAAAAAAAAAAAAAAACCCCAAAACACACCAAGAAAAAGAAAAAACCAAACTTATACACTATTAAAACTTCTTCCTTTAACCCCAAGAGAGAAAAGAGAAAAAAAAAAAAAAAAAGGGGGGGGGGACGTAAAAAAAAACAGATATAAAGTAGGGAGAGTGTCCCTCATCCCCCCTCCCGCCCCCCCACCCCCCCCCCCCCCCCCCCCCCCAAAGTTCCAATCTTCTTGGTGTCTCTTATCCTTTCAGGACTTCTCTGTTTCTCCTATTGAGGCATAGGCCTAGTTGTTTCCAGCCAGTCTTTAGCTTGTTCAGGTGTACTGAAGAACAAAGTCTTTCCCCCTTCCTCCACTCTCAATCGGGCTGGGTATGCCATAGAATATTCAATTCCTGCCTCTCTCATTTTTCGTTTTATTTCATAAAATGTTGCCCGTTGTTTTTGCAGCTCCAGAGAGAAGTCTGGAAATATTGATATTTTGCTGTTTTCATAGCGAATCTCCCCTTTCTGTCTTGCTTTTCGCAGAATTGTGTCTCTATCTCTGCAATTTAATAGTCGTGCCAACAGGGGTCTAGGGGGAAACCCTGGTTTAGGTGTTACTGCCGGGACCCTATGCGCTCTCTCCACTGCATATGCTGCTGATACTTCCATATCTGGGAACACATTTTTCAGCCATTTTTCTATAAAGTCACCGGGATTAAAACCTTCTGCCTTCTCTGGTAAACCAACTATTCTTAAATTATTGCGGCGCATACGGTTCTCAAAATCATCAGATTTTTGATGCCACAGGGTAATCTGTTTTTCAATCGTGACTATCTTTTTAGACATAGGGGTAACAATATCTTCCAATAAAGCAGTCCTATTTTCCACTTCCGTCATTCTCTCTCTTATACTCTGCATATCATGCCTGATCAGTCCTATATCATTTATAATCTCATCCATTTTACCTGTTAGTGCTGTATTGCTCGAGTGGATGGCCTCCATTATCTGGGAGTTCATCTGTTCCAGGGTCAATTTGGAATATTTCTCCTGTTTCTCTGCTGCTTTCCCGGACTGCGGCTGGGTCGTATTAAGCTTCTGGATTTCCAGCGCTGATGGTCCACCACTCCGTGTCTGTGGGGGGCTACGACCGCCGTCTTGCTTATCTGTTCGAGCAAATTCTTTAAGACGGTCGGCCGCCGACTGCTTACTATTGCTCATCGCACCAAGCGATCGTTTTCACGTGTTTCGCGAAATTAAGGTCTCGATAGCATAGGCCGATCAAGGTTCCGTAGGAGACTCGGGCACCACCAAGCGTTCGTTTTTCGCGGACTTAGGGTCTCGGTAACAGGGTCTATTCAGGATACTTGTCGGAGACTCAGGCTGATATCAAACCTCCCGCAGTTCACATCCGAACGCCGCGTCCGACCGTCACATCCGGTCGCGTCGGCGGAAGTCAGGCCCCGAAAGTTTGTAGATGTTTACCTTGTACACATACTACACTTAATGAGCTATTAATGCTATCCAGTAAACACAAAAGAAAATTCGAAAGAAACTTCAGTCACCCCTTTTGTGGATACACCCCTCCCCTCCCGGCATCATTATGGCACATGTGCAGATGTTCTGAAGGTCTCCTGGTAGAGCCCTTCAGCCCATTAGTGCATGCACTGGAGATTTATCACATGTGCGCAGATGCTCAGGAAAACCAACAAGTGGACAGATGTGCCACAAGGCTCAAGGACACAGAGCCCTGCTTCACATATGCTCATAATCTAAAAGGGATGTGGGGGGAAACAAACAGCATTCTTGCTTAGGCAAGAAATATGGAAAATAATATTTATCCAATTCTGTGAGGGAGGGAAGAGGAGGCAGGGCAATAAGACACTTTGCTTTGGTTGAAGGTCCACTTTAATTTGCTTTACTCTCTAAAAGCAGTGGTTCTCAACCTGGGGGGGTCGAAAGATGATTTGCCAGGGGTAAACGAATCCTGGGCTGTTCCTGAGGCCCGCACCGATCTCCCAGCCTTTTTGCAGCTGCCCAGCAGTGCTGTCCCTGGAGCCTGTGACCGCCCACTTAGTTCACGGCATGGCTGGGGGACCGAGACTAGAGGTCAGCTGACGGGTGAGGAATGTGAAGTGGGAGGGGCTGGAAGAGACCCCATCTCCCGATTTCGGCATAGGTGTCACTGTTTCGAGACACCACAAAGTCGGAGACACCGTGAGTAACACTACCTGCGATTATAGTTGCCATTAAAAGTCCCCACTACAGTTCTCAGATCAGCAGATGACCTTTACCAAGAGCACCCAAGTTGGCTGATCAGAACTCCCCCCAGCATTACAACACATCCCAACTACTCGCCATCACTGCCACTCATCCCATTCTCCCCACCAAGGAGTAAGAGAAGGAATCAAAACAGAGAATACATGGAAGGGAGAGGAAAAGAGGGGGAGGAACAAAGAAAAGGGGAGAGAACAAGAAAAACAGCTAGAGGGATGGGTGGGACACAAAAAAAAAACAAAAAAACAAAAAAAAAAAAACAAGAAATTAGGATAAAGAAAGGAGAACAAAGAGTGGTACATCCTAAAATGTACCATAAGGGGTTTCAATACTGTACGAGTGGAAGGGACTCAGGGAGCTCTAAATATCCATTAGGGGCGCAAATTACTTGTCTTGCCTTGGGTTCTGACAACCCACGCTACAAAAATAAATTTTACTGTCAGGGGTCCCTACAACTTGGGAAATTTTATTAAGGGGTCACGGCACTAGCAAGGTTGAGAACCACTGCTCTAAAGCAAACAGTAACCATACCTATGTATGGGATGTTTAAAAGCTGGAGCATGTGTCAGTGGACTACAAGTCTTTTGATAACACAGGCCATTTGCTGCGGTGGCAGACAAGACTGTCAATGAATAAACCATCTCCTCCACCAACATAACCGTGCCAGTTTTAAAATGTGACAGCGGTTGCAGGGGAGAGTATCCCTGCCCACTGTAACAGGGGAAGGGGGGAGAGAGGGCATGTATTGAAACAGATTACATAATAAATACGGGTGAGCTCATCTTTGAGTAAACCTAAGCTTGGCCTCAAAAGTACACAATAACACTTCTGAAAATAAAGGCAAATTGTGGTACCTGCAGGGATGCATGTTTTTTTTTTTCCCCCCATTCGTTCATTGTTCCTGAATTTTGAGAAAGAATAGGTGCACACGTGCGCATAAACAACAAGGGGTAACGAGTGTTCCATTTTTTTTTTTTTTTTTTTTTTTAGTAGCAATCAAAAGAGTTAGAACAGGGTAGGCAACCTTTTAAACCTACTTTGCTAAAAAAAAAATCATGTTAGAAATTGAGACTGTCACACCGTGGCTGCTATTAGAAACCATGCAGTCCCATAAATCCTTCCTTACAAGGTGGCAGAAACAGGGTAAGGTTCTGGAGCAGAAAGTGGGTGAGTGGGGTCAGGGAGAATAAACATGAACACTAAACAAGGTAAAAGGTGTTCTTACGGCCTGCAACAAGTCCTGAAAGGTCATAAATTACCATTAAAAAAGCACGAGCACCCCAATTCCAGGTGCACTCCCCACTAACAAAAAAAAAGAGTTCTGCAAACTAAATTTATTCAAGGAGTGCCTTCAAATTCAACTGTAATTAGTACTTTAATTCAATGAGAAACCGTTACAAATTGGGAAATTGCCATTTTGTTAATACTTTACAAAGAAACAAAAAAAAGTGACCAATCATATACTCCTAGACCATGATACCTCACAAATATCAAATTCCCCTACAAGTGAACATTTTATTTTTAATATCTTTGTGTCTATTGAGGGCCACAGAAAGCTTTAAAACTTCAGAATACAGTGCATCCAGAAAGTATTCACAGCGCTTCTTTTTTCACATTTTCTTATGTTGTTACAGCCTTATTCCAAAAAATGTATTCAATTCATTTTCCTCAAAACTCTACAAACAATACCCCATAAGAACAACGTGAAAGTTTGTTTTAAATCTTTGCAAGTGTATTAAAAATAAATGACATATACCCAAGTATACACGGCCTTTACCATGACAATCAAAACTGAGCTCAGGTGCATTCTGTTACCACTGATCAAGTTGTAGAAACATCTCAAGGGTGATTGGTGGTAAATTCAGCTGATTGGACATGATTTGAAAAAGCACACACCTGTCTATATAAGGTTCCACAGTTACATGTTAAAGTGCATGTCAGAGCACAAACCAAGCCATGAAGTCCAAGGAATTGTCTGTAGACCTCCGAGACAAGATTGCATCGAGGCACAAATCTGGGGAAGGGCACAGAAAATTTTCTGCAGGATTGAAGGCCCCAATGAGTGCAGTGGCCGCCATCATCCATAAAAGGAAGAACTTTGGAACCACCAGGAAATGTCAACATGAACAATATGATCAGAAGACAGGTGGTAGCGGGTATGTATTTATTTTACCTTAATGCAGAGAATGTTGTTTTAGGGCACAAAACCCTTTGCCTTTCACCTTAAAGTGGTTCTAAAAACAGACATTTCTTATGCAGAAAAGTCCTGGGCTTCACGGACCACCTTATTCCTAAGCAAGATCAAAAAGTTGTTTGCAAGATATAGCTGCCAGTTTAGAAAACCCACCTCGCAGAGGGGAAAGCTACAAAGAAAGTAACTTTGGGTGCGAGTAGAGAGGAATATCTTTAATCAGTTCAAACCGCAGCTTCTGAAGCACCAACAGAACAGGATTCAGATCCCATGGAGTCAGAGGGGAACAGATGGGAGAACCCCCATACAAAAGTCTGAGACGTCAATGGTCTCTGAAAATTAAGAGACTTGACCTTGATGGTGTTGAAAGCTAAATGATGGTCTAGACCAGGGATATGCAATTAGCGGACTTCCAGCTGTTGCAAAACTACAAGTGCCATCATGCCTCTGGGTGTCATGCTTGTGGCTGTCAGATTCTTGCTATGCCTCATGGGACTTGTATTTCTGCAACAGCTGGAGGTCCGCTAATTGCATATCCCTGGTCTAGACCAAGCTGCAAGAATAGAATTCATAGTATGGGGATATTCCCGATGTGAAGCAAGCCTACCATGTTCAATGATTCACCTTGTAGGAAGTGGACTTCCTAGCCTTAGGCATTGTATGACAAAGTCGGATATAATTCATTTCCTTAGAAGCAAGGCTTCGATAGCCGTTAAAGCCAGTGACCAAAAAGCAGGACAGTAGATTCTAACAGTCTGGCAGTATTCACGGTGCATCTGCTAGAAGTGTTACCCGGTCAGTGCTCCACATTTTCTAGGGACAATCTGGGAGCAATGAGGATAACCGGAATGCCCTCCATCTCGATCCTGTAAAGCAGGGGTAGGCAACCTCGGCACTCCAGCTGTGGTGAAACTACAAATCCCATCATGCCCTTACCTCTTGGAGTTATGACTATGATTGTCAGGGTCTTCCAATGTCTCATGGGTCTTGTAGTTTCACCACAGCTGGAGGGCCTAGGTTGCCCACCCCTGGTGTAGAGCAAGCAAGTAGTTTCAGGGGAGAAAAGGCAAAAATAAGGGAACCATTTGAGCTTCCCCTTCTTCTGCCAGAGGACCCATGCACTTTGACACAATCCTGTCCAGGTTGTTAAGTCTGAGGACCAACAGTCCACATTTGGTGACACCCCACCTGTGACATATGTACTGGAACACGGTCCCAAGTCCAGACACTGACAGCTGAGGAATTCTGCCTGCCTACTATCTACACCTAAAATGCACATGGCGGATAAGACCCAGGACAGGATCCAATCTCTTCTGCTTCTATTTCCTCCCAGACCAAATAAATCTGGATTGTATGGCCCATGAACAGGTTGGACTAATGCTAAAAAGACAGGCAAAAATTGCCTGAAGCACCATAATGTTTATTAGGAAATGAGATTCCAAAGATGACCAGGTTCTCGGCGCCAACAAAGAGCTCGGGAGATGTTTGGTTGGAAGGGATGGCAGAGTACAGCACGACACAGGGTGGCCAGCAGTTGTTATGCTCAGTTCCACTGTGTTAAAATCTTCCACTTCAAAGCCAGTGGAAATTGAGGAATAATTGCACCTAATGAACAAAAATGAGGGAGCTGCCAATTCACTGAGGGAGACTTTGCAGGCAGGGCAAGCACAGAGGCAATGCCAGCAGCTCTGGACAGCTAGTGTAACCAGAGTTTAGTCTGGAATGCACCTCACGTAACCTAGTCCCCCAAATGTAATTTCCAGGCTAACCCCCACAAGGTCATTCAGGGTGCAGATACTGTATAGTTCAAAAGCAAAGCTGAAGCAGACTGTGAAAGAGGGGAAGCCTCCAGCAGCATTGCTTCAAAAGACAGCCATAGACAGAAAAGGAGGATGAGGTAGGGCTTCCCGAAACAGAAGGTCTAGCCTGTTAGTCTAATAGAAGTTTGAGTAGGTCTGTGTACCAGGTTTTTTAATTAAAATAAAGATGCTTTACAAACACTTTAAAGCTATCTGAATACTAGTACCTTCCCTTGGTGGTCGATCTAGGCCACATACACTATTACCAAAAGTATTGGGACACCTGCTTTTACAAGCACATTAACTTTAATGGCACCCCAGTCTTAGTCCGAAGGGTAAAATATTGAGTTGGCCAGCCTTTGCAGCTATAACAGCTTGAACTCTTCTGGGAAGGCTGTCCACAAGGTTTAGGTGTGTGTCTCTGGGAATGTTTGACCATTCTTTCAGAAGTGCATTTGTGAGGTCAGGCACTGATGTGGACGAGAAGGTCTGGCTCACAGACTCGGCTCTAATTTACCCCAAAGGTGTTCCATCAGGTTAAGGTCAGGACTCTGTGCAGGCCAGTCAAGTTCCTCCACCCCAAATGCGGTCAATGTCTTTATGGACCCTCTGGAAGAACAAGTTTTGCAGCGTTCTTGCATTATCGTATTTTAGCAAAACTATACTCCCACAAAAGCTTATGGCTCAAAAGTGCTCATTAACGCTGAATTAGCCATTTTCAGAGTTGGAGTGTTTTTACAGCTGAAAACTCCTCTGCGAACCTACTAGTTTTTTTTTTTTTTTCCCAGCCAGAAAACGCCCATGGCAAAAATCGCTGATAAAAACCTACGTGTGCATGGACACATAGGATATCATGCTGAGAAGTTTACTGGCTGCAGAAAAAAAAAAAAAAAAAAAAACACACACATCTGAAGTATAAACAGCTGCTGTAAAAATTATATACAATAAAAAAAATTGTATATAATATTTTAGGAGCCTGGAAAGCATTGCACCCAAGATCAGCAGACTGTTGGTGCCATGCAGGACTCCTAAAGACTGTTAATGCAAGCTGTCTACATGTACATCGTGTGAGCAGGCAGTTTCACACCGACAGGAAGAATCAATGAACTACCAGAGCACTCAAAAGCCCTGTGAACTACAAGCCGACAGCTGCAAAAAATATCAGTATTTATTCACAGAACTATGAATGAATGATGAGGCTGAATGATCCAAGGCCCACACAGCCGCGCTCTTTTCAAAAAGACAGCTGGTATGGGGAACTTCTCCCCGTACTGTTGTCACACAGTGGGCTCAGATCGCCGAGCGGCTGCAGGAACATGTTACATGTACCACCCTAAAAACGGGTGGAACATGTAAGGTCAACTTATCCTTTAATGTTACATAGTCAGCTTGGGAAAAAAATATAAACTCAAGTCAACATGGGGGAGGAGAAAGAAAACCTCCATATACACAATCCTATACCAACGGATGATCCAGAAGAAGGTTTAACTAAAAAAAAAAAATATTTGTAAAACAATTGGCATTTGCATAGCGAAAAATATCTGGTGCCGCCTTCATATGGAAAGTTGTAAATTCCACTTACTGTATCAAGGCAAGGTGTAATGCCTCGTACACACTGTCGGACTTTACACCAACAAAACTGTGCAATTTTGCCCGAATGGCGTTGGCCCAAACTTTTCTTGCATACACACAGTCACACAAATGTTGGGTAACAATTACGAACGTAGTGACGTACTACGTGGTTTTTCAGCTCTTTAGCGCCATCCTTTGGGCTCCTTCTGCTATTTTCGTGTTGGTAGAAGTTTGGTGAATGTTGATTCACGCTTTTCAGTTAGTTTCTGATCGGCCATTCGTCAACCAGACATGTTGCGGAATCGGAGGAAATAACATGTCATTATTGGCCTTGGAGTTATTGCTTTGACATAATTTTTTTGGTTGAATAATGATTTGATTTGTTATATTTTTGGATGCATAGAATGCACTTTTTGGTTAAGTTCTATTGGCAGTTCTATTGGCAGATAACAGGCAGAAGGGCAAGGGCAGGAGGGGGGAGAGAAGGGGGCAGGCAGGAGAGGCAGGCAGGGAGAAGAGGCAGGAGGCAGAGAGGGGGCAGGGGCATGGAGCAGAGGGAGGAAGAGGAGAGCAGGAGAGGGAGAGAGGACCAGGCAGAGAGGCAGGGGGCAAGGAAGTGAGGGGGGGGCAGGGAGGGAGAGGGGGGGACAAAAGGCAAGGGGAGGCAGAGGAAGGGAGGTAGGGCAGAGGAGGAGCAAGGGAGAGGAGGAGAGGCAGAGGGCAGGGGGTGAGGGGAGAGGCAGGAGGCAGCAGAAGGAGTCAGAGGGAAAGGGCAGAGGCCGCATAGCAGACAGCAGGAGGAGCAGGGGGGGAGCTGAGGGAGGGAGGCAGGGGGGGTGGCAGAGGGGGGGGGGCAAGGCAGGGCAGGGAGCAGGGGTCAGAGCGAGGGGGCAGAGGGGAGAGGAGCAGAGGCAGAGGAGAGGAGGCAGGGGCCGAGCACCAGGAGAGGAGGAAGACAGGGGAGGGCAGAGCGGGGCAGAGGCAGGGAATGGAGCTCAGCAGAAGGAGCAGGGGGGTACCAGAGTGAGGAGGCAGAGAGGCAGCAGGAGTCATGAGGGGAGCAGCAGAGCGCCAGGATAGATGAGGCCACAGGAAGCCAGACCAAGAATGGAAGAAGCAGGGGAGCAGAGAGACATGAGGGAAGGGAAGGGGAGTGCAGGAGAGAACAGGCAGGGCGGAGAACAGCAGGCAGGAGAGTAGAGGCAGAGGAGTCAGGGGAGGAGGCAGGAGCAGAAAGATGGCAGACAGGGCAAGAGGGTAACAGGCAGGAAGAAAGCAGCCGCAGGAGGGACAGCCAGGGGCAGCACCATCAAGGGCAGGAGGGCATCACAGAGTGAGGAGGGCCAGCAGGGGACAGAGGGCAAGGCCGGGAAGGGAGGCAGGGAGGGGGGGGGAGGAGGGGGGGGCAGGTGGGCCAGGTGGGGGAGGGGGGGTCAGGAGAGGGAGAGGCCAGCCGGAGGCAGGGCAGAGGTGGGAGGTCCAGAAAGAGGGCAGGAGTCAGCAAGAGGCAAGGGACCAGGGCAGCAGAGAGGAAGGGGCAGCAGAGGCAGGAGGGCAGGGAGGATCAGGGGAGGAGGGGTGAGGGGGGCCAGGAGATGCAATGAAGGCTAGAAGGGGGGGGAGGCAGGACACAAGGGCAGCATGGAGCAGGAGGGACAGAGCATGCAGAGTAGGCAGAAGGACAGGGAGGGATCAGGGGCAGGTGAGGTAGGAGGATAGAGGCAGAGGGGGGGCAGCAGAACAGGGCCAGAGGGAGAGGGGGGGGGCAGCACAGGCATAGGAGAGGGGAGCAGCAGGAATGCAGGAATGGGGGGAAGCAGAAATATTGGGGGAGCAAGGGGGGGCGCAGAGGGGGCAGGCCAGGGGGGGAGAAGCAGGCAGAAGGGGGAGGAGGAGGGGGCAGCAGGCAAAAGTTCTATTGGCAGATAACATGTATTTTCTTTATTGTGCATTAAAAAAAAGAAATGTGTAGAATACTTGGCTATGTGTTTTACTTCAAATGCCATTTTGAGAGTAGGCAGTTACATTTAAAAAAATACAATGTAAAATTGACAAGGGACACAACAACATAGTTGCATCTTTGATCTTAAACTACAGGATAATAGTGCTGTGGCAACTTGCACCAAAAAAAAAGCCTTTGAAAATTTTGAAATATCCCCAAAAAATATATAAAAAAAAAAAAGAAAAAAAAAAAAAAACTTTATTCCTTCAGTATAGGCCAATGCGTATTCTTCTACATATTTTTGGTTTAAAAAAAAAAAAATGATATTGATTGGTTTGCACAAAAGTTATAGCGCCTACAAAATAGAGGCTAGATTTATAGCATTTTTATTTTTTTAACTAGTAATGGCAGCGATCTGCGATTTTTATTGTGACTGCGATATTGCGGCGGACATATTGGACACTTTTGACACATTTTTGGGACCACATTTATACAGCGATCTGTGCTATAAAAATGCATTTATTACTGTATAAATGTGACTGGCAGGGAAGGGGTTAATATGTTCCCTGGGAGTGATTCTAACTGTAGGGGGAGGGGACTCACAAGTGGGAGGAGACCGATCAGTGCTTCTCTGTACTGAGAACACACCATCGGTCTCCTCTCCTCTGACAGGACTGTGGATCTGTGTTTACATACACAGATCCACGGTCCTGCTGTGTTACCAGGCAATCGCGGGTGCCCGGTGGACATCGCGGCAGCCGGGCACACGAATCGGGTGCCCAGTGACACGGCGGGCGCACACGTGCTCCCTGGAGGGCCGGGAAGGGCGTCATATGACGCTCTCCTGCCACGAGAGCTGCGCCACCTGGCTGTCATTTTCGCAGCATTTGGAAATTTCATAATTTGCCCCGTCACGAATGTTAATCCTCCATTACGAACGCTAGTTTACAAGACCGACCGCTTCGGGCTCGTCCTTGCTTCCGAGTATGCGTGTTTGTACTTTGTACACAAGGCCGTCGGACAAAAAGTCCACACGATCGGAAAATCCGACAACACACATTTGTTGGCGGAAAATTGAAGACACGCTAGCCAACATTTGTTGGCGGAAAGTCCGACAATTTTTCGATGGAGAATACACACGGTCAGAAATTTCCACCAACAGCCTGACATCCAACATTTCCCGTCGGAAAACCCGATCGTGTGTACGAGGCTTAAGTCAAGGTTCATGGGCAGTACAACACAACTGGCTTATTTTAATCAGCTGTGTTTTCCCTTGAAATGCATCACAACACATACCAACATACATAGGCACACATTCCAGCGATTGCAAAATAAAACCACATCTAGCAAAAACGGCAAGTGTCGCTCTTGCCAAATGCAAAACAGAGAACTTGACAATCCCTTTTCCTATTTAGACACAACAAGCAACAAATTAACACAGCTCTTAAAAAAAAATAAAAAAATAAATAAACAAAATCACACTTCAGGCATAAAGGCAAAAAGTTAAAAAACAAAAAACATTTCTGCTGTGATGTTCAAAATGAAACAGATGCACACTAGTGCGCTTTTGCCATGCTTTTCCAGGGCAACAAATGCACATGAAAACTATTCCCCATTAAATCCCATGTAACCTTTCACACTGCAGGTGCAAAGCGATTTGAAAAGTGCTGCATACTTTGTCTCTTTAAAAGCACACACTCCTTCCATTGTAAGTCAATGGGAACGCATCAGTGTGAAAGAGCCCCAAATGGTTATATTTGGGGCCAATTCACACCGCCTGCGATATGATGCGTTACCCAACACAGGCCAAAAGCAACAAGATGAGACCCATCCGTTTGTCATAGTTCATGTGCACTGGGTGAAAATGGAACATCCTGCATTTAAACACACAACACCACGCTACAACACATCAGCATGTAAAGAAGTGGATTTTAACTACTGCTTTAGAAACAAAAAAATCCCTGCACATCAATGCATTGTATCAATCTCCGCTGAAAAGCATGTAGCTCACGTGTGTGCCAGTTGTGCCCAAGTAGTATGAATCCAACACTCAAGACGTCGAAATGCAGTCTATTATACAGATTAACAGACTCACAACAGCTTTTAGGATATGACAACCATTTGAAAGCTCAGTACTGAAAATTATAGTGAATGTCATTCATATGCTGAAATAAAATCTCAACTGTAGATAAAAATGATAGTATTGCCCATAAAAATCAATAAGATAATGGATAGTATTCTACTGCAAGCTACTAAGGATACTTTCACACACAGGCAGTTTTTAGGTGTTTTAGAGCTAGAAATAAATAGTGCACGGAAAGCGCCTGAAAACTGCCTCTCACGCCTCCCCAGTGTGAAAGTCTGAGTGCTGTCACACTGGGGCGGTGCGTTAGCGGGACTGGAAAGTCCTTCAAACAGCATCTTTGGGGCGGTGTCGGAGCGCTGTATACAGCACTCCTACACCGCCCCTGCCCATTGGAATGAATTGGGGGTTGAAAATGCTCCGCTAGCGGCCGAAAAGCGGCTCTTTACCGCCAACGGACCCACCACCCCAGTGTGAAAGCATCTTAATCAAAACTTTTCAGTGGTTGCTATGAACTAGACTGAAATCCAAGTATGAACAGGAAAAGAAAAAGGTCAATAAAAACTGCCTGCACTAAAGCAGAACTCCAGATAGGGATCTACAAGTTAAAGTGGTATTAAAGTCTCACACGAAAGAAAAAAAAAACACAACACACGTGTCATACTTACCTGCTCTGCGCAGTGGATTTGCACAGAACAATCCCGATCCTCCTCTAGAGTCCCCCGTCTTCGCTCCTGGCCCCTCCCTCTTGCCAAGTGCCCCCAATGCGGGCACCCATGCTAGAGCATTCCCGAGCTGCCGCTCTGTATGTTTATTAACACACACACACAGCTGTGACTCGGCCCCACCCCCCTCTCTACCGATTAGCTCAGTGGCTGCGATTTACGACAGCAGCAGGAGCCATTGGCTGTCTCAGCCAATAAGGTGGCAGAGTCCCCAGGGAACCACGGCACTCGTGCACATCACTGGATCAAGATGGGGCTCAGGTGAGTATTAGGGCAGGGCTCGACAAACCCCGGGCGCCAGGTCGCATTTGCGACAAGAATTAGCGACCTGGCGCCTGGGTCGGCACAGCTGGGGGGTATCCTGTCTGTGCGCACCCCTCCCCCCCGGTGTGATCGCGTTGGGCCGCGCAGGCCGGTAATTGAGGCCGCGGCTTTGATGCCTTCTGCAGTCATATGCTTCCTTCTGGAATATGGCGCCCTCTTGTAGTGACCGTTGGTATGACAACCAGCAATGCTAATGGGGCTTCCAATGCCTGTTTTCACTGCCCGCCAATCTCATTCCCTTTACTTAGACCCCTCCAAACATTATATATATTTGTTATTCTAACACCCTAGAGAATAAAATGGTGGTCGTTGCAATACTTTCTGTCACACTGTATTTTTGCAGTTGACTTGCAAGCACACTTTTTTGGGGAAAAATACTTTAATTAAAAAATACAACAGTAAAGTTAGCCCAATTTTTTTTATATTGTGAAAGATGTTACGCCGAGTAAATTGATACCCAACATGACACTCTTCAAAATTGCTTCGGCTCGTGGAATGGCGACAAACTTTTACCCTTTAAAATCTCCATAGGCAACGTTTAAAAAAATTCTACAGGTTGCATGTTTTGAGTTAGAGGAGGCCTAGGGCTAGAATTATTGCTCTCACACTACCGATCGCGGCGATACATCACATGTGTGGTTTGAACACCGCTTTCATATGCGTTCGCTTCTGCACGCAAGCTCAGTGGGACGTGTTTACATTTTTTTTTTTTTCTTATTTAAATTTTTTCACTGTTCTTTTAAAAAAATAAAAAATTGTGTTACTTTTATTACTATTACAAGGAATGTAAACATCCCTTGTAATAGAAAAAAAGGCAGGACCTCTTTAATATGAGATCTGGGGTCAGAGAGATCTCAGATCTCATATTTACACTAAAATGCAATTAAAAAAAAATTTGTCATTTGAAAAAATAAAAATAAAATATCCCTTTAAGAACTATGGGCAATGACTTGGAGACAGGTTGGGGACCATCTTCCCCTCACTTGCTTCTCCATGTAAGGCCAGGGACAGGTCCGTATCAGTTACCGACCTGGCTCCTAACTTTTTTAGCTGGCTCCTAGATTCCAAGCAAATTTGTCAAGCCCTGTATTAGGGGAAGCTGCACACAGGTTTTTTTACCTACCATGCATAGAATGCACGTAAAAAACCTTGAGTCTTTACAACCACTTTACATAGTAGGCGAGGTTGAAAAAAAGACAAGTCCAACCTATGTGTGTGATTATATGTCAGTATTGCATTGTATATCCCTGTATGTTGTGGTCGTTCAGGTGCTTATTCAATAGGTTTTTTAAACTATCGATGCCCCCCACTGAAACCACTGCCTGTGGAAGGGAATTCCACAGCCTTGCCACTCTTACAGTAAAAAACCCTCCACGCAGTTTAACTACTTCACTACCCAGCTATAGACATAGGACTTCCGCAGATGGGATCCCCCATCCTGGGCGGGCGTCATACGACATCCTCGGCTTCCTGGCGGTATAGGGGGGCACGCGCACGCTGCCGAACCGATGCGCGTGCCCGGCAGCCACGATGACCGCCGGGCACCCGCATGACAGAGCAGGAACGTGGATCTGTGTGTGTAAACACACAGATCCATGTCCTGTCAGGGGAGAGGATTATGTTCTCTTGGTATATAGGAACACCGATCGGTCATCTCCTCTAGTCAGTCCCATCCCCCCCACAGTTACAATCAATCCCTAGGTAACACATTTAACCCCCTGATCGCCCCCCAGTGTTAACTCCCCCTGCCAGTGACATTTACACAGTAATAAATGCATTTTTATAGCACCAATCGCTGTATAGATGTCACAGCTCCCAAACTAGTGTCAAAAAGTGTCTGATCTGTCCTCCGCAACGTCACAAATAAAAAAAATAAAAAATAAATTAAATAAAAATCGCAGATCGCCGCTATTACTAGTAAAAAAATAAAAATGCCATAAATCAATAACCTATTTTGTAGGCGCTATAACTTTTGTGCAAACCAATATACGCTTATTGCATTTTTTTTTTTTTACCAAAAATATGTTGAATACATATCGGCCTAAACTGAGGACTTTTTTTTTTTTTTTTTAATTGGGATATTATAGCAAAAAGTAAAAAATATTGCATTTTTTTTTTTATTGTCGCTCTATTTTTGTTTATACCAAATATCACCAAAAGAAAGCTCTATTTGTGGGGGGAAAAAATGATAAAAATTTCATTTGGGTACAGTGTTGCATGACCGCGCAATTGTCATTCAAAAGGTTACAGCACTGAAAATTGGCTTGGGCAGTAAGGGGGTGAAAGTGCCCTGTACTGAAGTGGTTAAGGTTAAACCTCTTTTCTTCCAATTTTAATGAGTGGCCACGTATCTTTCGCGGTAAAGTTTTATCCCTATTGTGGGGTCACCAGTGTAGTATTTGTAAATGTAAATCATATTCCCTCTCAACACCCTAGAGAATGGAGGTAGTACCGATTTTTTTATGCCACACAATATTGGGGTAAAGGTTTTGAAAATGCAAAATTTCACTACTAATATACACTTAAAGCGGAGCTCCGCCCAAAAATGGAACTTCCGCTCATCTGATTCCTCCCCCTCTCCAGTGCCACTTTTGGTACCTTTCGGGGGGGGGGGGGGGGGGGGGGGAGCGGATACCTGTCTGACAGGTATCCAGTCCCCACTTCTGGGAGCCCGGGCCATGATGATCTACGTCAGCAGCTTGGTCCCCCTCCTCCATCCTCTTCTGCCGCCTAGTGAAAGAGCGCAGCGTGCTTTGCGCATGCGCAGTAGGGGCCCGGCCGTGAAGCCGGAATGCTACACTGCCAGGTTCCCTTAGCAGCAATGGCCACGGGAGCACCCGACCAGCCAATCCAAAGATAGCCTGCAGTGCCCTCATTACTGGACTATAGGGGGCATGACAGGTAAGTGCCCTAATGTTAAAAGTCAGCAGCTACAGTATGTGTAGCTGCTGTATTTTAAAGTTTTAAGGGGTGGGCAGAACTCCCAAGTTAATTTTAGGGCATACAAATGCAATAAATTACCCAACTTTTGGTAAAATAATGAATAAAACATTAGGTTGTACCAAACTCATGTGTTTGGTTTCACCATGTAAATAGATAATTAACATGTCAAACCTTAAAACTGTGTACCCGTGAAATGGCAACAAGCTTCATTACACTTTATTTTTCCATAGGCAAAGCTCTAAATGCCCCTACAGGTCATCAGGTTAGAGTTTAAGGCGATGTTCACCTTTCATAACTGGTTACACCTACATACAGGGTGTAATATGTTACTCAACAAGCAGTCCCTGCACCCGCTGTCACAATTTTAAATAAAACGTGGCTGTGCCCACCCGGCCGCGTCATTCATTCACGAATTTCTGTGAATGAGAGCAGTACAACTGCCCCAGCCAGTGTTGGCTGACAGCTTGTAGTTTTCATTGAACTACCAGGGCGACGATGAGCGCTCTATGCAATTAGTTGATTCTTCCCGTCATTCAGTAACAGCTACACTGACAATCTGCAGGAGCCTTGAATTGCACCCAAGATCTGCTTGGACATCCCCGCTATTTTTTGCAGAAGAAAAAAAAGAAAAAAAAGTGAATCCCAGCTTTTCCCTCTTCTCTCTGCAGTGCTTAAAGGATGGATCAGAGTGATGTCCTATGCTGGAGCTGACCAACCAGAATCGCTGCATTAAGAGGGAGAAGAGCAAGGATTTAAAATCCTCAGACCACTGCACTGACACCTCAAAACCCACGGAGGCAAGTATGGGGGAGGGGGTACACTCAGTCTATTGTACATGTAAATTTTACATACCGTCAACATACACATGCTTTTAGGATGGCAATACCTACTGGTTTTACAATGTGCCTACAGTTTACAGTTCTCTGTATTGCGAGTAGCTTATTCGCTATTTCACGGGTTGATGCAGTTTTAATACAGGATATATTTATTAGAAAAAAACATTTGCACATTTTCCTAAGACCACCAAAATTACCAATGAGGCCAATCTAATCAGAATACAGTAGTGACCTCAAAAGTTAACTGCTGTGGTCAAGCATGCACATCTTACACAGAAAAAAGAAAAATCTCAGAACTCCAAAATACATGGCATATTTTTACCAATTAAAAATAATTACCTCATCCAAAAATGACACTCTAAAAGCAGGTATAGTACTGGACCATTGGAAAAGGGAATCCTGCAATAAAAATAAATAAAAAAAATATGTTAATGCTTTATTCACTGACTGGAGAAAAGAGCGTAAAGGATATATAAACCCAAAATTGATATTTCATTTTTACATGTTTAATTTCAAGATGAGTAGCAGCATGCTCAGTTAAACCTGAATTTACCGCAAGCACTTTGGATCAATCTCTAATTTTAAAATAAATTTCACAAAATCTGACATTCCCCCTATCTGCCTGCCCCCCTCAACCACAAGTCTTAAAGCTGCCTTCCACCTTTCACCTGGGCGTGCAACTTACGGATCGCTTTGACACCGTATACACAGCCAACTATCCCCCTCTGCTTACCGCAGTACAAAAATACCTCACACAATGGACGCAGACTGCCTGAGATGGGCAGTCAAACTAAAAGCTGTGTAAATTTCAGAAAACGCACCATAGTTTGTAGACATTATAACTTTTGCGCAAACCAATACATTTACGCTTATTGACATTTTTTTAACCAAAGACATGTGGCTGAATACATTTTGGCCTAAATGTATGACTAAAATTTAGTTTATTGGATTTTTTCTTACAACAAAAAGTAGAAAATAGAATTTTTTGTTTCCAAATTTCTGGTCTTTTTTACGTTTATATCGCAAAAAATAAAAAATTGCAGAGGCAATCAAATACCATTAAAAGAAAGCTCTATTTGTGGGGAAAAAAGGATGCAAAATTTAGTTTGGGTACAACATTGCATGACTGCGGAATTACCAGTTAAAGCAGCGCAGTACCAAATTGTAAAAAGTGCTCTGGTCATTAAGCAGCCTAATCTTCCGAGGCTGAAGTGGTTAAAGCGGTTGTATTGTCTGCTTGGTCATTTTTACCAACAGGTAAGCCTATAGGTCAAATTAATATCTCCTAAACCTGTATGGTTTAGGAGATATTCACCTTGAATGCGGCTGCTGACATCAGCAGGCGCAGTGAAAACCTGGCGAAGGTCCGACGTATCCTGCCGTAACAAAGGGTTCAAGCGCGCATGCTCGGGAGGGACGTCATCGCGGCTCCAACCAATCACAGCGCCAGAGCCACGAGCCCAGAAAGAAAAAAAAAAAAAAAACACGCAGAGGGAACGTGTCAGTTCTCTCAGCGGTGACCGGGTGGTCCTGTGGGAGCTTCATTTTAAGCTAAGGCTTTCATAATGAGCTACTATGCAGTGGTAACTCATTATGCCTTACAGGTGTTATTTTTTTTGGGGGGGGCATACAACCGCTTTAAGACCAGGCTATTTTGGCACTTTTGGTTTACAAGTTTAAATCAATATTTAAAAAATAAAAAAAAAATAAAAACAAAACAACACACACTATATACCCCAATTTTTTTCTGCAAAATGTGAAAGATGTTACGCCGAGTAAATAGATAGCCAACATGTCACACTTTAAAAGTGCGCACATTCGTGAAAAGTTAAAATAAAAAATCTCTATAGGTGACAGTTTAAATGCCTCTAGGAGGCTACATGTTTGGAGTTACAGAGGAGGTTTAGCGCTAGAATTATTGCGCTCACTCGAATGTTTGCGGTAATACCTTACATTTGGTGCGAATACCATTTACATATGCATGCACAACATCCCCTGTAATAGAAATAAGAATGAAAGATCTGGGGGTCAAAAAGATCCCAAATCTCTCCTTTATCTTTAGAAGTAAAAGATAAAAAAGCAATTATGATCTTTTGCTTAAAAAAAAAAAGAAAATGGTTTACTTCCAGCCTTAATCGGGTCCTCCAAGGCCAGACAAGTGAACAAAAAGGATCTACTCTTTAGTTGCTTCTTGGACTAGTCTGGCCGCACCATTGGATCATTTCTCAAGCAAGCCCATGGAAACAGTAAGCCCGAGAAACACAAGCAAGAAGCGGGTGTGTCCCCTCTTGGAGCTTCTGAAAACGTTCCAACAGCTCATGAGCCGCTAGGAATGCTTTCATGAGAAAGTCAGCCGCCGACTGAAGAAAAAGATACCGGGGTTATGGCTGATGGTTTTAGCCATAACCCCGGTACACCATTTCAAAGCCACAATATATACGTATTGTGGTCTTAAAATGGTTAAATCGGAGTTCCACCAAAAAGTGGAAACTCTGCTTATTTGCTTCCTTCCCCCTTCAGTGCCACATTGAGCACCTTTCGTGCCTAGCACCTTTTCGTGCCTAGTGTCCCTGCTTCCCGAGGGATCTCGCAGTGGCGGCAAGATCACTCCTTCCCCCGCAGCCGGCCCACGCAGTAGGGAGCATACCGCGAATGGCCGTGCCATCACCCGAAACATCAACTGAGGTGCCCACATTGCTGGATTCCAGGACAGGTAAGTGTCCTAATATTTTTGTTGGGGGGGGGGGGGGGGGGGGAGACTGCTTTAAAAAGCAGTTGTACACCTCAAGATATGAAAAGTAAACAAAGCACATCCTTCTGTACTTTGTACTTGCCTCTCTCCAAAGTTTTGAGTGTCATTTATCTCTGCTGCTATCAGCATGAATAACGCCTGACAGCTTTTCCAGACACCAAGAGAAAGGAGAAGATGGGGAGGAGAGCTGTGACTGACAAACGCAGCGTGTACTCTGTGTAGTGTGAAGGAGTGTGTCCCTTCACCTTCAGCTGTACAGTGTGTGAATTCAGATCCCTGCCCCCTTCTTTCAGCTCCTGGGAGATTGACAGATTTTGTGTTAGTAATGTAAGGGTTTACCGCCACTTTAAGACCGGACTTTTTTTTTTTTTTTTAGATGTGGTGTTCACATTTTTTTTTTTGCTAGAAAATTACTTAGAACCTCCAAACAATATACATTTTTTTTTCTAACATCCGAGAGAATAAAATGGCGGTCGTTGCAATACTTTGACACACCATATTTACGCAGCGGTTTTACAAGCGCACTTTAAAAAAAAAAATTTTTTTAATTAAAAAAATAAAAAAACAGTAAAGTTAGCCCAATTTTTTTTTTATATTGTGAAAGATAATGTTACGCTGAGTAAATTGATACCCAACATGTCACGCTTCAAAATTTCACCCGCTCGTGGAATGGCGACAAACTTTTACCCGTAAAAATCCCCATAGGTGATATTTAAATAAATTCTACCGGTTGCATATTTTGCGTTACAGAGGAGGTCTAGAATTGCGGCGATACCTCACATTTATGGTTTGAACACGGTTTTCATATGCGGCACTACTCACGTATGCGTTCGCTTCTGCACGCGAGCTTGGCGGGATGGGGTCCCTTTTAAAAAGCTGATGCCATAACGATATCCGTCCCCAAAGTAGGGACGTACATCGGCATGCGGCGGTCGGCAAGTGGTTAAATCTAAACTGGAGTAAGGCTTTAAAGTGGTTGTAAAAGCAGAAGGTTTTTTTTTATCTTAATGCATTTTATGCATCAAGATAAAAAGCCTTCTGTGTGCAGCAGCCCCCCCCTCACACTTACCTGAGGTCCCTCTAGCTTCAGCGATGTTGTAGGAATGTCTTGGCCATCCGTGACTCCCCTTATTATTGGCTGAGACAGCAGCATGGCACCATTGGCTCCCACTGCTGTCAAAGTCAGTCAGCCAGTGAGAATAGAAAGGGAGCGGGGAGGGGCAAAGCTGCAGCTCCAAGTCTGAAGCTATAGGGCTCATAATTATTCATATTAAAGCTGAACTCCAACCAACCAGTTGAATACACAGAGGGAATATATCCATGAAAAATGGTCAATTTTACTGTCAGTGCTCAACTCCCACAAAAAAAAAAAAAAAGACCATACCTTCAGCTTCCAAGGAGAGGATAATGGCACTTTGGCTTTTTCCTCCAGGGAAAGCGTGGTGCTTAACCGCTTGCCGACCGTATAGCCTAGATATACGGAGGCAAGGTGGCTTGGCTGTGCCAGATCACATACTGGTACATGATCTAAAACTTCTGGGTAGGGAAAGCAATGTCAGTCACCAGGTGCCGGCCAATGGATTGCCATCATCAGGAGTTTACACAGGACAGGGATCTGCCTATGTAAATAACCTGTCAGCAGGTAAGTAATCAAATTTTCTTTCCCCCGCAAAGATGGGAATAAAATAGGATTATTCCCCCAGTAAAAGCACCTCCTACAGTACACCAAAACACTGGCTAGGCAAACATTTAACCCTTTAATTGCCCTAGATGTTTAACATATTTCCAGCCAGTGTCATTAATAGTGATCAGTGCTAAAAATATGCACTGATCACTGTATTAGTGTCATTAGTGTCATATATACACATACATACATACATACATACATACATACATACACACACACACACACACACCAAACACAAATTTAAATAAAAATTCCAGTAAAGTGGCTATAAAATGTCTAAACACCCCTAAAAAAATAAAGACAAATAAATAATTTCAGAACCTTTTCCACCTGTAAACGTGACCTATAAACCGTACAACAAACTGAAATCCTTTAGGTGGAGGGAAGTAAATATAAACTAATATAATATGGTTGTATAAGTATGCACACTCTTAAACTAATAATTTGTTGAAACACCTTTTGATTTTATTACAGCACTCTGTCTTTTTGGGTACGAGTATCAGCATGGCACATCTTGACTTGGCGATATTTGTCTTTGCAAAAAGACTCCAAATCTGTCAGATTGCGAGGGCATCTCCTGTGCACAGCCCTCTTCATATGATCCCACAGATTTTCGGATTCAGGTCTGGGCTCTGGCTGGACCATTCCAAAACTTTAATCTTCTTCTGTTGAAGACATTCCTTTGTTGATTTAGATGTATGCTTTGGGTCGTTGTCATGCCAAAAGATCATGTTCAGCTTTCTAGCAGAAGCCTGAAGCTTTTGTGCCAATATTGCCTAGTATTTGGAACTGTTCATAATTCCCTCTACCTTGACTAAGGCCCCTGTTCCAGCTGAAGAAAAACAGCCCCAAAGCATGATGCTGCCACTACCATACTTCACTGTGGGTAAGGTGTTCGTGGCGATGTGTAGTGTTTTTGCACCAAACATCTTTTGGAATTGTGGCCAAAAAGTTCAACCTTGGTTTCAGAGCATAACACATTTTCCCACATGCTTTTGGGAGACTTCAGATGTGTTTTTTTCAAAATTAAGCCAGAATCGGATGATTTGCTTCGCAAAAAAAGGCTTCCGTCTTGCCACTCTACCCCACAGCCCAGACATATGAAGAATACGAGAGATTGTCACATGTAACACAGAGCCAGTACTTTACAGATATTTTTGTACCTCCTTTAAAAAGAGGAAGTTAACCCAATAAAAAAATAAAAATAAAAAATAAACCCTGCAAGGCAAAGGCATAATGAGCTAGTATGCATAGCATACTAGCTCATTATGAATAACTTTCCTGAGAACGAAGCCCCCGAAGCAGTCCTCCATCTCCATTGCTGCCATGTATCCCGGAGTGACTTCTGGGTCTCACGGCACCGGCGCTGTGATTGTCCGGAGCCGCCACTAGTGGCATATAGCCGTTAGCAGCGGCGTTCTCAGTGTGCATGCGCCGTAGACAGCGGTACCTGTCTTTCTGCAAATATCTCCTAAACCATGTAGGTTTAGGAGATATTTCTTGGACCTACAGGTAAACCTTAATCTAGGCTTACCTGTAGGTCAAAGTGGTCTGTAAGCGTTTACAACCACTTTAATGTGTGGGCTGTAGGGCCTCTTGGCAGCCTTCCTGACCAGTTTTCTTCTCGTCTTTTCATCACTTTTGGAGGGACGTCCAGTTCTTGGTGATGTCACTGTTATGCCATATTTTCTCCCCTTGATGACGACTGTCTTCACTGTGTTCAATGATATATCTAATGCCTTGGAAATAATTCTTTTGTACCATTCTCCTGATACCTTTTAACAATGAGATCCCTCTGATGCTATGGAAGTTCTCTGGAGACCATGGCTTTTGCTGTAGGATGGGACTAAGAACATGTCAGGAAAGACCTAGAACAGCTGAACTTTATTTGGCGTTAATCAGAGGCAGTTTAAATGATGGCAGGTGTGTACTGACTCCTATTTAATATGAGTTTGAATATGATTGCTTAATTCTGAACACAGCCATAGTCATAAGAGGGTGAGCACACTTATGCAACCACATTATTTAAAAGATTTCAGTTTGTTTTATCAACTGAGTTGTACAGTTTATAGGTCACATTAAAAGGTGTAAAGATGTATTTATTTATCTTGGTCTTATTTTTTACATCACAGAAATCTGACATTTTAACAGGGGTGTGTAGACCTTTTATATGCACTGTATATATATACACACACACACACACACACCATTGTAGATGCTATAATTTTTGCACAAACCAATCAATAAATACCCTTATTGGAATTTTTTAAGTGCTCAGCTTTCCCAGTTAGCAGTGTTGTGATGTCACCTACTCCTGGAGTTGGGCAAAAAAGAAAATCTCTTAAAAGGATAAGTTCCTTTTGGAACGCGTTGCATGGTCCACCAGTTTTTAAACATATTCACATTCCTGCAGCCTCTCCCTGATCCCTCTTCTAATTGTGACAGTGGAATGGGGATCATCTCCCCACACCTATTGTCACAATTTTTAAACAATGCGGAATAGTGGGGGAGGAGCCAAACCCCTGACATCATTACGCAGCCATTCAAGATCATGATGTGGTGGTGAGCTAAAAACACCATACATATAAGACAGCCTTGTTTTTATTACTTGTAAATTTGAATCTATTGGGTTTTAAAATTGTTTAAAGCGCAGCTCCACTTTTGTTGAGAAAAAAAAACAAAAAAAAAAACATTCCCCTCCTGGATAATCTATGTACATTACAAGGATAACAACCTTTGTTGCAGATTCCTACCTTTTGTTATTCTTAAAGCGGGACGGTACATGAAAAAAAAAAAAAAAAATTAAAAGCCAGCAGCTACAAATACTGGAGCTGCTGACTTTTAATAAATGGACACTCTCCTGTCACAGGTTCCAGCGATGTGAGCAGCAGAGGCTGATCAATCGATCGGCTCTCTGCTGCTGCCGGCGCCATTCTCAGTGAGGGAATCAGGAAGTGGCTTCAGTTCCCAGTTCCCTACTGCGCATGCGCGAGTCGCACAGCGCAATGAGAATCGTCAGCGCTAAGTGGCGTAAACTCCCATGGGAGTTTATGCCCGGAAGTGGGTGCGGATACCCGTCTTAGACAGGTATCTGCACCCCCCCTCCCCCTGAAAGGTGCCAAATGTGACACCGGAGGGGGGGAGGGCTCCGAAAAGCGGAAGTTCCACTTTAGGGTGGAATCCCGCTTTAGGAAATCCATCTGTTTCGAGTCTAATGGGAACGGTTTCATAATTATCAGTCAGCTGCAGCGCACTAATGAGGAAAGCTGCTGGGCCTGCATCCCTTTAGGCATATTCCTATTGGAAAATGAATTTTTTGTTGCAAGGGATGCCTGAAATCTGACTTGTATCTTAGGCAGACTTCTGGGAAAATTGGTGAGCCAATCACACAAGCAGGGAATGATATTTTTGGGGAGTGATTGGTAAACATTCTGTGTACAGAACTCCATGTAACCATATTGCTTTGCATTTATAGAAAAATACAGTGGCTGCAGATTGAAAAGGAAAGGTAATTTTTAATAACATTCAATTACAATATGACTTGTATCGTAATTGTACACACTGTTTTTTCTTCATTAGCTATTTTTCCCCCCCCCACAAAAGTGGCATTACCCTTTAAATGGAGAGCACTATCAGTCCGCTTTCTAATTTTACGGTCACCCATGGCTTATAAGCAATGAACCTACACGATTTGTGAGTGAAATTCCTGGACCCAGAGGAGGATTGTGAAAAGGTGTTACAGAACGAGTTATTGGCTGAGATACCTGGAATGTTTGTGACTGTGATATGACCTTTTATGTGAGGTCAAACATTGAGGTGAGCAGGTTTTTCACCTACTGGGAACGTTACGAAGATTGAAGTTTTGATTTCACAAATTTTACTGTGTTGATTTGAACTCATGGACTGAGTATAAAGGACTTTATGTATGCCGTTGCGTTAAACTATTATTTGGTATACGATCTGCACAACCAAGCACGTTATTCATTCACAGACTACTGTGAATGGAGAAACTACAACAAACATTATGGATTATGGCCAGCGGCTCTAGTTCTCAATGAACTACCAGTGCGTGGATTTCACTCCAGGTAGTTCATTTATGCTGTCAGTAGGATTTAGATATAGAGATAGATATATACAACACGTGAAATGCACATTTTTACCTGCAGAAATATGTGAATTTATTTAGAAAGGTGAACATGTCCCATTTTCTTTTGGTCACTGCTTTATATTTAGGATTTTTTGGCCAACTCTGCTTGGGGTTAGGGTCTGACAGTAAAGCAGGCTTTCCCTTTTCATAGCAGGTCCGCATTATCATGCAGTCATGTGTGGCCCTGGTGGAGACGCAGTGTCTTTCCAGCACATTGTGCAGGCATGGCCCA
The DNA here is from genome assembly GCA_028564925.1 of Lithobates sylvaticus. Lineage (NCBI taxonomy): Eukaryota > Metazoa > Chordata > Amphibia > Anura > Ranidae > Lithobates > Lithobates sylvaticus. Next base: position 373,095,864 of record CM053028.1, on the reverse strand, counting down.
CCAATTTCACAATCAGGAAACCCACCCTGGGAAATACCATACAGCCATCCCTGGAGGAAAGGCATGTAGATGGGAGGCAGATATAATGAGATCAGCAGGGCCAATGTGCAACAAAAGATAAAAAGGGGAAAACAATGACTATAGTTAATCATAACTCGATGACACAGATTAATAAAACTAAATGTCATCTACTTAGATTTCACATGTCCTAGAATGGAGAGGCTGCCTGGCATACTCTAAAGAACGGATGAACTTGCTGGGTGGAAGTGATTTGGGGGTGGGGGGGTCGGCACCTAAGATCTGGCTCCTTATGATTGAATCTTTCCATGACACCTGCAAACACATCCAGTCAAACAAATATACAGAGCACAGAATGCCGCCTGAACACACCATAGGTGAGGACGGCTACACATGCAATCCTCCCCGATATCACACGGATGAAAGCAGACGAGCCCCGTGACCCTCCCCCTCCCTCTTGCACATACTTGGCGCCGTGATGGAGGAACCACGTGTGCACCCGGATTCACCTTCCTTGGTTACACGCCCATTTCTCCTGGGGCAGCGGTAGCCGGTTACGTACAAAAGGATCGGTAAGAGACTAGGGGGGAAGACAAGAGAGTGCGACCCCCCCTCAGAGTTCCACAACAATCGCCCGTGGGACGCGTCGCACTTCCGGGTTAGGTGGTGTCGCTCAGTAAAGTGACGTCAAAGGGCGCTTCCGGTTCTTCAAAAGGACTACGGCAGCATGGCCTTAAGGATACCGGAAGTGGTTTAAAGGCATCACGTGATAACGCTGGGGGGCGGGAAGTGGAGTGAAGGCAGCGAGGTGTCATGTTCTATAGACAATGATGCCTCCCACGTGACGAGCCGGGGACAATAGAGCCATCCGTTCTCTGTGGAAGGGGAATCGACGCCAAGGGTGGACTCTTCACTTTAGATCATTTAATACGGACAAAGAAGCGAGCGTATATACTTTACACTACATTCACAACACCTACAGATGTCATATATTGCAGCTAACCAATTCTTAGATGTGGTGGCTGCATTAGTTTCCCCCCAACTTTTATTTTCACCTGATGATTTAAGTCCTCATGCACACTAGGCTCTTCTGAACGCCTTTTACCCCCAACAGGAGAGGAGCAGCTTTAAAGTCAGCCACTTTTATATTTTTTTGTACAGAATGGATCTCCGATTTCAGTGCAAATAAGGGATTTGAGGTTTTATAGACCATCCCTTCATGCTTGTGCGCAGAAGCAAACGCATATGTAAGTCGCGCCCGTGAATGTGAACAGCGTTCAAACCACACATGTGAGGTATTGCCGCGCTCATTATAGCGAGAGCAATAATTCTAGCACTAGACCTTCTCTAAACTGGTAACCTTTACATTTTTAAAACGTTGCCTATAGAGATTTTTACATACCGTAGTTTGTCGCCATTCCACGAGTGTGCGCAAATTTTAAAGCATTATACAAAACAATTGGGCTAACTTTACATTTTTTTTTCATGAAAATGTATTTTTTTCAAAAAAAATATGTTTGAAAAACCGCTGCGCAAATACAGTGTGACATAAAATATTCTAACAATTGGCATTTTATTCTCTAAGGTCTCTGCTAAAAAAATATATATAATGTTTGAGGGTTCTAAGTAATTTTCTATCAAATAATACTGATTTTAACTTGTAAGCAACAAGTGTCAGAAAAAGGCTTAGTCTTCAAGGGGTTAATTTTTTTCTAGGCCATTGAAATAAACACTTGTAAAAAAACAGGGGGAAACGCACTAGCAAAGAAAGCCTCTAGCAAAAAAAGTCAGACATCCCGTGTAATACAACTTAAAACATAAAATAAGCTAATAGTAATATTTGTACATTAAAGTTGAGTTTCACCCATATTTGCAAGTTGCTTTTATTCACATGCCCGCCCGCAGTGCAGCCCTAAATGGATATCATTTTTTTTTGTCTACCTTTATTTTAAATGTGTCAATGGCACTTCTGGCCCCAGCCCCCTAGGCGATGTCATCATCAGGCGATTCCCTTGGACTCCTGGCATATCGGCATTATCGATCCCACAAGTCCAAGGGAATCGCCTGAGTCTCTTTCTATTGCCATAAGAACAGGGCGGGAACGTCCGCTGCTGCCGCCATCGCTATGCCATACTGCGGCGCACAGTGTCATCACTTGATCACGTGAGTTTGGGAGGTGCATGCTGGGTAGCCAGCTACATCTAATCACGGAAATAGACATGAACGGGCTTACAGATGCCCAGAACCGCGTTGGCCCCTGCCTGCTTCCGAGATCAAGCACCAGTAATTTTTTACAGATTAAAAAAAAACAGACAGTTAAATTTGCAACAGTATCCAAATAGTAATGTACAATCTGTGCCAATCATGGGAGTGCTTTTAGAAAAAAACTGATTATGGTGACTGGAGCTCCGCTTTAAGTGCAGAGAATATGCGATAATTTAAAAAACAGCCCAAATAAGTTTTGTGCAATTGTGACAATAGTTTCAGTCATAACAACAAGAGTGATCCAATTCCACCACCAATGTAAAACGGACTCATACCACAGTTGGGGGACCCTATTACGGAGTCAAATGTGCCTAGTATAGTGTATCCCCATATATCAAGCATCTAGAACCCATATGTCATCAAGGAACATCCTAATGAATCACATAAAATCCGGGTACATCTCAATGGATATGGTGAGATGGATATGAAACAAAGTAGATGTCCACATAGTGTAAAACCGTAAAGGAATTAAAAATACCCACATATTATGTGATACAATATCAAAACCAAGGCAAACACCATGAATGGAGAAAAATCTGTATTGTGTACACAGCAAGACAAGCGTGGCGACGGCACTTACAATAGCTCCACCCTTTTTTTACCCAAGCACTCCATCCTGCCTGCATGCATGTGGTAAGGGCTGATGGATTCCAAGAAGTAAATGCTACATGAATCATCTGCCCTTACTCAAGATGGCCAGGGATGCTTTTCAAAGTGAATGGCTGAGAGCGCTGACCGGAGTGTTCTGGTGGGGGAGCCGTCCCCCTATCAGAACAGCAGGGGAGATCGCTATACTAACGGATAGTTAGTACTGCGGCTCCTCTTGAGCTGTCAGTTTTTTTTTTGTTCAGCCATGCTGGGTTGAAAAATGACTTGTGTGTACTAGGCTTAAGCTGGCCAACTACAAAGTACTTTTTTTTTTTAACAGAGATGTTTTATTGAAATCAAAACAGGTTTACAGATATATCACGTCAGAAAAAAGAAGCATTATCATACAATGACAAGCACTGAAAGCATGAGGATTGTACACATTACAGCATAACAAAGCAGGTTTCCAGCTCACATATAAATCACCCTAACCATTTCCAATCGTCGCATTCAGTATTTATTGCAAACTAAGACCCCATTGGATCTGTACCCGAATGTCTTGGTGAGTCGTTGGTCCCGGGGGGACAAAGTACTTTAACATGTGGTCACACCCCTAATGGGTTTATATACTGTATGTATAAGCTATTTGGAAGTGAGACTCCACAGACTGTATTATTTGTGATGGCAATAAAGTTGATTTAAGAGAAATTAAAGAGAGTGTAAAAAAAAAAAAGTTGGGGGAACTTTACTTTTTTAAATTTTATGCACAATTTGGCGTGCTTACGCAGAAATGCAAATGCATATATAGGTCCTGCACACATACGTAAACCGTGCACCACACATGTAAGTTATTGCTGTGAAAGTCACAATGAGAGCAATAATCCTAGTTCCAGACCTCCTGTTAAACAAAATTGGTAATCTGTAAAGGCTTTTAAAACATTGCTTATGGATAACGTAAAGAGGAAGTAAACCCTGATGGTTTTACTTCCTCTTTGTTTCCCTGCAAAGGTAAAGCATAATAGGCTACTATGCATCACATAGTAGCCCATTATGTGTCACTTACCTGACACAGGAGCCTGCGATGTCACCGATGTCCCCTCTTCTACGGAGCGTCCATCTTCCTTCCGGGTATCGCAGCTCTGGCGCTGTGATTTGCCGGAGCCACGGTGACATCACTCCCACACATGCGCGCGGGAGCCACCACTAACGGCACTATGCGCCATAGACAGAGGTGCCTGTCTTTTGCAAATATCTCCTAAACCGTGTAGGTTTATGAGATATTCCTTGCACCTACAGGCAAGCCTTAATCTAGGCTTACATGTAGGTAAAAGTGGTCTGTGAGGGTTTACAACCACTTAACCCCAAATAAAGATCCTGTTCCCTTAAAGTATGTTATACAGCACAGTGCTTGTGCTGTGTCATTTGGCCCCCTGTAATACCTGGCTGATCCTGTCAGTTTCTACCCTCCCCCCTGTACTCTGCCGAGCTCTGACACTGGCGTACATGCCTCCATCATCTGCAGCCTTGCTCTGTGTCTCTTGTGTGCCCTCTCCTCTCCGCCTGACAGCTTCATGTCCGCACCACCCCCTCCTGTCATGTTGCTCAAATTACTGTTTATTTTTCATAATCCTCCGTTTTTTTACTGTAATGGCCCCCTGTGACTGTGCTATATGAAAATAATGCTGTATATACCTTTTTTTACATAGCGCTGATCTGTGCTCATTGCCCACGCCACTCCTCTCCTCTCTCAGCCTGACAGATGCAGCGGGTGGGGCCGCCCCTCTCCTCCTGACTGACGTCAGCGGGGGATCCTCAGCTCCACCCACTGCATCTGTAGGTTAACACTGACTGCAGCCAATCAGATGCAGTGACTGTTTGTTGGCTCCCACGGTATTCTGACAGCCCTGTGCACTGACTGGCAGAATAGAATACTCTCTGTGGAAGACTTGTCTATCCGTAGCAGCACTCATATACAGCCAATCGCTGATCAGGACTCAACCAGATCTTAGAAAGTGGGCAACCCAGACAAAATCTCAACTAAGCATTACTTGTAAATCAAATGCATGTCTGTCAAAAAAACAAAATAGAACAATAGGTGGATAAAAACGTACAATGTTCCTTAACCGCTTCAGCGCTGGACCATTTGGCTGGCAAAAGACCAGAGCACTTTTTGCGATTCAGCTTTAACTGACAATTGCACGGTCGTGCAACGTGGCTCCCAAACAAAATTGACGTCCTTTTTTTCTCACAAATAGAGCTTTCTTTTGGTGGTATTTGATCACCTCTGCGGTTTTTATTTTTTGCACTATAAACAAAAATAGAGCGACAATTTTGAAAAAAAGGCATTATTTTTTAACTTTTTGCTATAATAAATATCCCCAAAAATATATATAACATTTTATTTTTTTCCTCAGTTTAGGCCGATATGTATTCTACATATTTTTGGTCAAAAAAATTGCCATAAGCATTTATTGATTGATTTGCGCAAAAGTTATAGCGTCTACAATATAGGTGTTAGTTTTATGGCATTTTTATTAATATTTTTTTTTTTACTAGTAATGGCGGCGAGCTGCAATTTTTATCGTGACTGCGACATTATGGCGGACACATGGGACAAATTTGACACATTTTTGGGACCAATTGTCATTTTTACAGCGATCAGTGTTATAAAATTGCACTGATTACTGTAAAAATGACACTGGCAGTGAAGGGGTTAACCACTAGCTGGCTAGGAAGGGGTTAAGTGTGTCCTAGGGAGTGATTCTAACTGTTAGGGGGCGTGGCTATGTGTGACACATCACTGATCATAGCTCCCGATCACAGGGAGCTATGATCAGTGACAGTATGACTAGGTAGAACAGGGAGATTCTTGTTTACATTAGCATCTCCCCGTTCTTCAGCTCCGTGAGACGATCGCGGGTATCCCAGCGGACATCGAGTCCGCGGGACCCGCAATCCTACTCACGGCAGGGTCACGTGTGCCGCCGGCAGCGTGCACGTGACCACACGGCGGCAAATTCAAAGGGACGTACCAGTACGCCCATTTGCCCAGCCATGCCATTCTGCCGACGTAAATGTACATGCGGCGGTTGGCAAGTGGTTAAAGCGGACCTTCAGTCATTTTTTCAACTTTCCATCTATTAAATCTTCTGCCCTTGTTGTTTTAACTAGTAGCTGACCGCCCACTGTCAAATGACGGCGGGACGGTGCAGCTCTTGTGGCGGGCCGCCGTCATATGACGGCGCTCGCTTTTTGGCCACTAGGGATGCGCGTGCCCGGCGGTCGCGATGACCGCCAGGCACCCGCGATGACCGCCAGGCACCCGCGATTGCCCGGTAAGTGAGCAGGACGTGGATCGGTGTGTGTAAACACACAGGTCCACGTCCTGTCAGAGGAGAGGAGACCGATGGTGTGTCCCTTGTACATAGGGACACCGATCGGTCCCCTCCCCCAGTCAGTCCCCTCCCCCTACAGTTAGAATCACTCATATAGGGAACATATTAACCCCTGCAGTGCCCCCTAGTGTTAACCCCTTCCCTGCCAGTCACATTTATACAGTAATCAATGCATTTTTATAGCACGGATCGCTGTATAAATGTGAATGGTCCCAAAAGTGTCCGCCGCAATGTCGCAGTCACGATAAAAATCGCAAATCGCCGCCATTACTAGTAAAAAAAAATAAGAATAAAAATGCTATAAATCTATCCCCTATTTTGGAGACGCTATAACTTTTGCGCAAACCAATCAATAGACGCTTATTGCGATTTTTTTTTTACCAAAAATATGTAGAAGAATACGTATCGGTCTAAACTGAGGAAAAAATTTGTTTTAAAAAAAAAAAAAATTGGATATTTATTATAGTAAAAAATATTGCGTTTTTTCAAACTTGTCCCACTTAATTTGTTTATAGCACAAGAAATAAAAACCACAGAGGTGATCAAATACCACCAAAATAAAGCTCTATCTGTGGGGAAAAAAGGAAAAAAATTTATTTGGGTACATCCTTGCATGACCGCGCAATTGTCATTCAAAATGCGACAGCGCTGAAAGCTGAAAAATGGCTTGGTCAGGAAGGAGGTGTTCGTGCCTGGTAGGCAAGTGGTTAACTTTGAACAGTAAAACTTTTTTTTCTGCCAGTAAATACCTTATACAGCCCACTTCCTGTTTCTTGTCTGGTCATTAGCCTAGGCTTATGACATCATGCACAGTGAGAGAATTTTCCAGGAAGGGAGGGGGTATGAGTCATAAAGGGGTCAATGAGAGCTGCAGAGCTGGAGTAAATACAAGAAGGGAACAGGTAGCAGCATATTTGGCAAGTACAGAATCACAGTATATATAAAATAATATGCAATGTGGTTGGAGGGAAGCTTCAGAATGGCAAGGATGTTTTTTTTACAATTTATATGAGCAGACTGCAGTTCCTCTTTAAGGCATACATAATTAAGAAAATAAACTAAAGGTGCAGTGTGAAGTTATAGAGATGGCAAACTACTACTATAATTTATATCAATAACTGAAACGCCTTCACCATTAAAGTACCTGTATAACTAAAGGCACTAAAGTTTTGGATAGAGTAGTTTTATTGATGTCTGTGTCATTGTTAGGGAGATTAACTCTCTATTTGTCCTGTTTATCGTTATCCCAAATGTTGGCTTTTCCCCAGAACAGTAATAGAGGGGAAATCTTCCAATAAGAACACTAGTTCTGGGGGCCCCAAAGGATTCCCCTTATTTGCAAGGTTACCCTTCTAAACCAAGGGGCAGCAAGTATCACAGTAATCCTAAATCAAATTATCTTTCATCTAAAAAGGTTTTTACACAAGCTATGGACACACTTCTAAATAACAGTAATGCCGCGTACACTCGGAGCTTTTAATCAGAATTTCCGACCGTGTGTATGCCCATCTGTCTTTTTCTGTCGAATTTCCGACGGACTTTGGATTGAGAACCTGTTCTTAATTTTTCCGACGGAAAACCTTTCTATCGGATTTTCTGATCGTGTGTATGCAATTCCGACACGCAAAATTCCGACGCATGCTTAGAAACAATTTGACGCATGATCGGAAGCATTAAACGTCCCTTTTATAGTGCCGTCAAACGCGTTGTATGCCGTGGTGTTATTGGCCATCGGAATTTGGCGTGAACGTGTGTAGGCAAGGCAGTTTGAGCGAAATTCCGACGGGAAAACCATCAGAGCTTTTTCCGACGAGAATTCCGACCGTGTGTACGCCGCATAAGTGGCAAGAAATCCAAATATTTTTTTATCTAAAAAAAAAAAAAAAAAAACACGTCAAAATGCTTCTCTATGCAATAATAACCATGCCAGGTTACCTTCCCCATTCAGTCTTGAAACATAAATGGGGAAAAGGGTGGTGGGACTTTAAATGAAGCACATATAGGTATAGAAAGATACATTTATTGATAATAACAGCAATATTCCGATATGTAATAATAATCATAATGCATGATGGAATCAGTACAGTTGAGATTATATATGACACACACAAATTCAAATATATTAAAATAAAAACAAATCCTCACATAAAAATGGTCAGTTGATATCGCATGATGCATATATGAAGAGTATAACAAGTAGAGCTCTACGCGTTTCATGGATTGATCCAATCTTCAGGAGGGAGGCACTGGACCTTACCAGGTCACCGCCTCATATAAAGTCCCAAACTGTTCTTGTTCCTTTTTATACAATCTTGAAACATGCTCTATAACCTGGCCACTCATCTCTTGAACTTGATGCAGTTTCTTAGCAAAGTGTAAAGCCACTGGGCTTGCTGACATCAGGTTCTCTATTTTGTTGAACTGCACTCAGACTCGAGCATATATCAAATAGAATTTTCTATAACTATTTTTTAAAGGTTCCAATGGTTTTCCCTATATAAAACAAAGGAAGAAATACACTTTAGAAGGTATATGCAAATATCAGTTTTTTTTTTAATAAAAAGCCCCACAATTTATACTGCTTTTCATTTTTGAAAAAAAATGTATTGCCCACAATATGGGAATTGCAGATGTTGCAATTAGAACACCTGTGATTTTCCGCTCTATTGGTAACTATGGGTGTAGATTCAGAATATTCCTGTACTGGGCATGTCTGACTAGGGTCCATCTAATAGTTTTTACCGGTCTTATAAACATGAGAGGAGGCCTGTTTTACACATTGATGTGGAGCATCCAATCCATTTATAAGATATTGGGATTGAGCAGTGATTTTTTTCCAACGATTTTTAACAGGACTGTAACATTTGCGACGGACAGATCATCGGACACCTAAAGCTTTTTGGAGACCAGTGACACTAATACAGTAATCAGTGCTAAAAAAAATTGCACTGTTACTGTACTAATGACACTGGCAGGGATGGGGTTAACATCAGGGCAGATCAAAGGGTTAAGTGTGTTCCCTATGAGTGCTTTCTAACTGTGGGGGATGTGCTTTCACTAAAAGAAAACAGACAGACAATCATGTTTCTGCTTAGCAGAAACACAAGATCTCCATTTTCCTCTCTGGCAGAACGGCAATCTACCTTGTTTACATAGGCAGACCATCGGTCTGCATCTCCTCAGAAAGCTCTTGGGTGGCCGGCGGAACTTCAGGTCTGCCGGACCCGCTGATAGGCTCCCGCTGTGTCCAGTGACAGCCAGAGCAGGGTTCTGGCGGCGCGTGCCCCAGAGCTGAAGAAGAAAATCACATACAGGTACATGATTTTGCACTTAAGGGCCACCCTGCCACAGTAAATGTACGTGGGGCGATCCTTAAGCGGGTTAAAAAAGAAAGATAAATTACAAAACATTCAAATGTTTATTTAATCAGTGTTTTGGGTGTGCACTGTCCTAGTGAAGTAAAACGCTACGCTGTGTGGGCTTTGTGGATAGTGATGTGTTCTCTTTTGTATTAAATTGTATTGTAACTGTACTGTCTCCCTGCACTTTGTAAAGTTCTGTGCAAGCTGTTGGCGCAATATAAATCCTGTATAATAATAATGACCGACCCGCCATCTTGGTGTGACAGCTCACAAAGTTTATACAAGTCCCAAAGGATTTAACCGCTTCCCCTAGTGGTTAACTCTTTCACTACAACTGTCATTTATACAGGAATCAATGCATTTAAATAGCATTGATTGCTGTATAAATGACAATGGTCCCAAAAATGTGTCAAAAATGTCCGATGTGTCCGCCATAATGTCGCAGTCACAATAAAAATCGCTGATCGCCGCCATTACTAGTAAAAAAAAAAAATCTTAATAAAAATGCTATAAAACTATCCCCTATTTTGTAAACGCTATAACTTTTGCGCAAACCAATCAATAATCGCTAATTGCGATTTTTTTTACCAAAAATATGTAGAAGAATATGTATCGGCCTAAACTGAGGAAAAAAAATGTTTTTTTATATATTTTTTGGGGATATTTATTATAGCAAAAAGTAAAAAAATATTGCATTTTTTTCAAAATTGTCGCTCTATTTTTGTTTATAGCGCAAAAAATAAAAACCGCAGGGGCGATCAAATACCACCAAAAGAAAGCTCTATTTGTGGGAAAAAAGGACGCCAATTTTGTTTGGGAGCCATGTCGCATGACCGCGCAATTGTCAGTTAAAGCGACGCAGTGCCGAATCGCAAAAAGGGGCCTGGTCCTTTGGCTGCCAATTGGTCCGGGGCTGAAGTGGTTAAGATTCCCTTGTGTTTTTTCACCTTAATGCATCCTATGCATATGATTGAAATGCATAGGATTGCAAGAATTTGAAATTGATGGCAGCAACATGTCTCGAAAAAGTTAGGACAAGGCCATGTTTTCCACAGTGCAGCACCCCCTCTTCTTTCAACAACACTCTGTAAACCTCTGGGAACTGAGAATAACGGTTGCTGCAGTTTTTGGAGAATATAGAAAACACTGCATGTTTTATTAAAGAAAGAGGAAAACATATGAAGGCCATCATTGACAGGTTGATGTGTTTTACATCAAGCATGCTGTCCAGTATTGTAAAAGTGCAATCAAAAAACTTGTGATCTGCATAGTTTTCTGGAAGAGTAACTTTAACCACTTAAGCCCCGGAAGGATTTACCCTCTTCCTGACCAGAGCACTTTTTGCGATATGGCACTGCGTCGCTTTAACTGACAATTGCGCGGTCTTGGGACGTTGCACCCAAACAAAATTGACGTCTTTTTTTTCCCACAAATAGAGTTTTATTTTGGTGGTATTTGATCACCTCTGTGGTTTTTATTTTTTGCGCTATAAACACATATATATATATATATATATATATATATATATATAACATAAAATATTTTTTACTTTTTGCTATAATAAATATCCCCCAAAAATATATAAAAAAAACTAATTTCTTTCTCTGTTTAGGCCGATATGTATTCTTCTAATCACAATAAGCGTATATTGATTGGTTTGCGCAAAAGTTATAGCATCTACAAAATAGGAGATATGATAGATTTATGGCATTTTTATTATACATTTTTTTTGTATTAGTAATGGCGGCGATCTGCGATTTTTTATTGTGACTGAGACATTATGGCAGACACATCACACTTTTGATACCATTGTCATTTATACAGCGATCGGTGCTATAAAAATGCACTGCTTACTGTGTAAATGACACTGGCAGGGAAGGGGTTAAACACTAGGGGGCGATCAAGAGGTTAAGTGTGTCCTAGGGAGTGATTCTAACTGTGGGGGGTGGGCTACCACTGAGATGACAGCGATCACTGCTCCCGATGACAGGGAGCAGTAGATCTCTGTCATGTTGCTAGGCAGAACAGAGAAATGTTTACAAAAGCATCTCCCTGTTCTTCCGCTCCGTGACACGATCGCGGGCCCCCGGCTGGCATCGTGTCCACGGGACCCGCTGGCATGGTCACAGAGTACGCGCAGCGTGCCCACAATGCCGCAATTTAAAGGGGATGTACCTGTACGCCCATTTGCCCAGCCGTGCCATTGTGCCAACGTACATCGTTGTGTGCTGGTCGGCATGTGGCTAAAAGTATTGAGGTCTGTGGATCAGCATGACAACCAAGCAATTAGAATTTTCAGGAGGAGAGGTCAGCAATGAAAGTCTACAAACTTCCCATGGTATCCTTTACCTAAATATATAAAAAATGTAATTCTAAAAGTTTCAGAAGAATAATGAGAACTTCTGAAGCCAAGATATAAAGTACTGTAGTATTAGGTCAAACTTATTGTATGCTAGGTTAAAATTGCTATCAGTATTTGTTATTTTTTGCCTTCTGTGTCTCATTAGGTACATTTCCTTTTATTTCCTGTACTGCAGACTCAACAGGAAAACAATTGAGAATATCTTTCAATTTGGAGTAAACCCCCCTAGAAAGTAGTCAAGGGAACAAGTGTCACCAGTGAAATATTTGCCCTTTATTCCAATTCTGAAGGCTATTCAAAATTTGTATTTACCCTGACTGATCAGGGCAATTAGAGTGAATCTCCCCAGAGAAACGACAATAAAAACCTGACCGTTGTTTCTAACAAGTCACCCCTATTAAATCTTATAAAAAAAAGTTTAACCTTTAACTTTATTGCAGTTGCCCTCAAACATCTGTGGATTTTGGGGAGGTATGTGAAATGCTGTAAAGAACACTTTTCTCTGTGGCTGGCATCCAGAGATCTTCTGTAAACCCTGACCTCCTGGCAGCTAGTTCCTCATCCTGGGAACATATCCAGCCCCTAAGCGAAGCGCAACAACATACTGGGAGTTGGAAAATTTCCATCGTTATCTATGGGGTTGACTACTCCAATAAACATGCTGTAAATTGGTGTTGAGGGACCAAAACAAACTGCAGTGAGGCAAGAACTTACAGCAGAATGCATGACAGTCATGGAGGCTAGTGTAGACTACAGCATTGCCACTTAAAGCAGTATTAAACCCAAAACCAAACATGTAATATATTACAGCTTACCAATCATTAGATGTGGTGGTTGTTTTTTTTTTCTTCCCCCCCCCCCCCCCTGTTTTCACCTGGTGATCTGACCAGGTTAATGCCAATTTAACTCCACCAGCTCAAAAAATGCATAACTCTGAAAAAGCAATAGTGCTATACTCCTTACACATATAACTTCCTTAACATATCCTGACGAAAATGGCACAATTACTAACTAATTTATAGCAAAAGGTTGCACATGACCCTTAAAAATAAATGCACACTAAAGTTGATGGCAGAAAATGCATATGTAGAATGAACTGAATTCCCATATTCAGGCCAACAATACAGATGAAGGAATCCAAACTGTCGGCTATTTTATTCAGAAAACCATGGCATCCACAGCTGACTAAAGACAGCTCAACTGATGAATAGTGACTGTATCCAATAGAATGTAGTCACTGTACAGCTGATTTTCCACCCCACTCAACAATTTTTAAATAGATTTTTGTAAAACTGAAGCCTCTGTAATGTATAGCCCTTCCTCCTTCCTTTCTGTTCCACTCGATAGGCGGACTGCCATTGTCAGTCGGCGGTTCCGCCCAGGGGGTGTGTCACCTAGCAGTCTGAGCCCTCTGCAGTGTCTCCATATGTGGCCGAGCCTCCATCTGACAGCATGAGCCACGACAGTCTGCTGCGGTAAGACGGCATGAGCCACGACAGTCTGCTGCGGTGTGACGGCATGAGCCACGGCGGTCTGCTGCAGTGTGACGGCATGAGCCGAGACGGTCTGCTGCGGTGTGACGGCATGAGCCGAGACGGTCTGCTGCGGTGTGACGGCATGAGCCGAGACGGTCTGCTGCAGTGTGACGGCATGAGCCGAGAAGGTCTGCTGCGGTGTGACGGCATGAGCCGAGACGGTCTGCTGCGGTGTGACGGCATGAGCCGAGACGGTCTGCTGCGGTGTGACGGCATGAGCCGAGACGGTCTGCTGCTGTGTGACGGCATGAGCCGAGAAGGTCTGCTGCGGTGTGACGGCATGAGCCGAGACGGTCTGCTGCGGTGTGACGGCATGAGCCGAGACGGTCTGCTGCGGTGTGACGGCATGAGCCGAGACGGTCTGCTGCGGTGTGACGGCATGAGCCGAGACGGTCTGCTGCGGTGTGACGGCATGAGCCGAGACGGTCTGCTGTGGCACGACAGCATGTCCAGAGTCACATCTTTTTGGTATCCTCTCGGCGGTGGGGGTATAAAGGATACCACACTGCACATCCTACACAGACAAGCTACCTGGGTCACATATGACACTGGTAAAGCGGCTTTTGTTTTTATCATGTGATCAGCTGTCATTGGCTGACAGCTGATCACATGGTAAGGGGCCGGGACCCACCCCTTACTCGGATCGCTGATCACCCAAGGCTCAGTGACTCGGTGATCACAGTGCACCCCACGCAGGCCCTACAGGGCGCTCGCAGGGACCGTGCACAGGGGAGGACGTCATATGACGGCCTCCCGGGAATTGAGATCCGCGCTGTGGCCGTCATTCGGCCATAGCGCGGATGTCAAGTGGTTAAAGAAGAATTCCAAGCATGGTATATTTTTACATAGTTGGTCCACTATGGACAAGTGTAACTATGTATGTACCATATCTGGCCATGTCCCTGGAAGCTGGAAATCACAGATGTAGACAACGCTACTCCAGTGATCTCCACTTGCTTCTGAATCCTGTGTTACACATATACAAATATATGGTTTCCTTCAGAATATATTTAACCACTTGCTTACCGGGCACTTATACTCCCTTCCTGCCCAAGCCATATTTCAGCTTTCAGCGCTGACAGTGGTAAGTAAATACCACCAAAAGAAATCTCTATGTGAAAAAATGTATAAAGATTTCATATGGGTACAGTTTTGTATGACCGTGCAATTGTCATTGATAGAGTGACACTCTATCAATGACAATTGCACGGTCATACAAAACTGTACCCATATGAAATCTTTATACATTTTTTCACATAGAGATTTCTTTTGGTGGTATTTACTTACCACAGTTTTTTTTTTTTTTTTTTGCTGAACAAACAACAAAAAAAACTGAAATTGTGAATAAAAAAAAAAAACAGTTTTCATAGTTTGATATAAAATTTTGCAAACTGGTAATTCTTCTCCTTCATTGATGAGCGCTGATAAGGCTGCACTGATGAGGTGGCTCTGGTGGGCCCTGATCAGGAGGCACTGAAGAGGCAGCACTGAAGGGCACTGGTTAGCAGAAGTGGCTGTCACTAAGTGTGCGACCGATGTCCTGTTTACACAAAAAGGTAATCGGCTTATTTTTTTCTCCTCACGCTACCAGCGTGAGGAGAAAAAAACCTATTACCACCGTCTGTTTACATCATGTGATCAGCCGTCATCGGCTGACAGCTGATCACATGGTAAACTTTGATCTGTAATCAGCCGAGTCCCAAAGCCGGAAGGGGCACGCGGGCTGTCTTTCTAAAATACACCGCTATATCAAAGTCCTCTGATAGATACTTGGAATGGAACACTTATTTCTGGGTCTGGCATATGTAATTTTCAATACACCACGCAGTAGGAGGAATCATTTCTCCACAAGTAAGACACTGACAGGAAATTCTAAAAGTGGCCACAGGTAATGTGAGCACAAAGGATCCAGATCATTAAAAGCAGATCTTCAGCCTCGGAGGAAATTTCCTTTCAACCCACCTCATCTCCCTAAGACTACATAAATAGCGCTGTGTTTTTTGTTTGTGTGTTAACATATAGATTTATGTTGCTGCATAAGGCTCCATTCACACTTGTGCGACTTGTCATGCAACTTTGGACATCAAAGTTGCATGACAAGTCGTTTCCGATGAATTCCAGCAACTTCAAAAGAAGTTTGTGCACTACTTTGGCTCGACTTTCATGCAACTTGAGGGCCATAGACTTCAATGTTAACACACAGAAGTTGCATGAAAGTCGTACCTGAATGCTATACAATGCAACAGTTGTCCTTTATCACTGGTCAAAGTCGTCTCTAAGTTGCACAAATCCAAATTTTAATCATAGTTGCACTCTAAAGTCGGTGACTTTGGAGTCTTACAAGTGTGAATGGAGCCTAGTACTTCTATAAACAGGGTTAAATTAAAGTGGAACTAAACCATTTCCGAGAGCCACAAACTGATAACACTATTTGATTAATTTTTAAAATCCAAAGAAAACTCACCCATCCATCCATGTCTCCATACTTTATTTTGTTGAGAAACCTCCCTAGCATTTGTAGTTGCAGCCATCTTGAGTAATGGCAGATAATTTATGTAGCATTTACTTCCTGGAATTCATCTGCCCTTAGCTCAGGCACGCAGGAAGGTGGGTGTGTTTAGTTGAGAAAGCCCCTCCTCCCGAAGAAAAAAAAAAAAAGTGCCCATGAAGTCTCCTGGAATGTATGACATCATTTTGGCCTAGGCCAGAAACCAACTGAAGAAATGTAAAAAAAAAAAAAAAAAAAAAAATTAAAACAAATAAATATAAAACATACCTTCCTATTTATTTACTAATGCTAGCAGCATAAGGATTAAAAATAGTTACACCTTGAGAGAGTTAATTCTGCTTTAACCACTTCAGAAGGCTTTACCCACTTAATAACCAGGCCATTTTTTGTCACACGGCACTGCGTTATTTTAACTGACAATTGCGCGGTCGTGCGACGCTTTACCCAAATAAACTTGATTTACTTTTTTTCCTCACAAATGGAGCTTTCTTTTGGTGGTATTTGATCACCTCTGCGGTTTTTTTATTTTTTGCACTATAAACAAAAGAAGAGCGACGATTTTGAAAACAATAACAATATTTTTTACACTCCGCTATAAACCATATCCAATAAAAATATGTAAAAAATCGAATTTCTTCATTTCATTAATTTAGGCCAATATGTATTTTGCTAAAAAAAAATCCCAATAAGCGTATATTGATTGGTTTGAGCAAAAGTTATAGAGTCTACAAACTATGGGATAGATTTATGGAATTTTTATTTATTACATTTTTTTTACTAGTAATGGTGGTGATAAGAGATTTTTAGCGGGACTGTGACATTGCAGCGGACAAATCGGACACCTGAAACTTTTTTGGAAACCAGTGACACAGTGATCAGTGTTACAAAAAAAAAAATGCACTGTTACTATACAGCGTAATTATCTGGGAGGGCTGCAATATAAGCCCTACCCAGAAAATAAGCCCAATTGAAGTCCTTGTAAAAATGTAAAATTTAATCCGTTTTGTAAAAAGATTATACCGGTATAAGGTGCAGTGTTTCTCCCTTTGTAACTGTATTGTGGAAAATACCTTATTTACAGCGTCGCTGGGTGCTCACATGACCTGCCAGAGGTCTTCTCCTCTCCTCCTGGCTGACGTCTGCGGCCCCTCCCTCTGCAGTGCTTGGAGCGAGCCGACATCAGCAAGGATCTTGGCCCCTCCCTCTGCAGTGCTTGGAGCGAGCCGACATCAGCAAGGATCTTGGCCCCTCCCTCTGCAGTGCTTGGAGCGAGCCGACATCAGCAAGGATCTTGGCCCCTCCCTCTGCAGTGCTTGGAGCGAGCCGACATCAGCAAGGATCTTGGCCCCTCCCTCTGCAGTTATTCAGAGTGGAGAAGAAGGGACGCTGTAAATAAGGTATTTTCCACAATACAGTTACAAAGGGAGGCACACTGCACCTTATACTGGTATAATCTTTTTACAAAATGGATTACATCATTTTATAAGGAAGGTTTTTTGGGGGGGATTAAAATGATGTCATAATGCTAACTCCTAAACTGAGAGGGGGAGAGAAGACAGGGGACACAGGAACTTTAAAAATATTTATTTTTTTATTGTTTTTGAATTTTATTCCAGGTTTTTTAGAACATAGAGAGGGGTGAATGACACAGAACCAGCACTGCGCTGTCTATCATGCTTTAAAGCAGGGGGTCTCCAAACTATGACCCTCCAGTTGTTCAGGAACTACAATTCCCATCATGCCTAGTTATGTCTGTGAATTTCAGAGTTTTACAATGCCTCATGGGATGTGTAGTTCCGCAACAGCTGGAGGGCCGTAGTTTGAAGATCACGGTTTTAAAGGATCAGGATTTATTTTTATTTTTATTTTTATTTATTTTTTTTGGGTTACAACCACTCGGTTCAGACATCTGGGTGGATCCTGATTCCACTGTCGCATTCTTGCCCAAACCTGAACCCACTCAGTTCATCAGACATCAGCCAACAGCCGGCCTGAGCCCACTTGCTGAAAACAGACTGCACTCCTGTAATTCATAGAAGAACAGCCAAACAAGCTGTCCAGGCCAATTTTTGCGATACAGCACTGCGTCGCTTTAATTGACAATTGCGCGGTCGTGCGACGCTGTACCCAAAACAAAATCGACGTCCTTTTTTTCCCCACAGAGCTTTCTTTTGGTGGTATTTGATCACCTCTGCGGTTTTTTTTATTTTTTGCGCTATAAACAAAAAAGAGCAACATTTTGAAAAAAAAAAAAAACACAATATTTATAACTTTTTGCTATAATAAATATCCCCAATTTTTTTCCTCAGTTTAGGCTGATATGTATTCTTCTACATATTTTTGGTAATAAAAATCACAATAAGCGTTTATTGATTGGTTTGTGCAAAAGTTATAGCGTTTACAAACTATGGGAATGATTTTTATGGCATTTTTATTATTTTTTTTTGTACTAGTAATGGCAGTGATCTGCGATTTTTATCGGGACTACGACATTATGGCGGACAGATCAGACACATTTGACACATTTTTGGGACCACTGACATTTATACAGCGATCAGTGCTATAAAAATGAACTGATTACTGTGTTAACACTAGGGGGCGATCAATGGTTTAACTGTGTTCCTTCATATGTGTGTTCTAACTGTAGGGGGATGGAACTGACTAGAGAAGATGACAGGTCGTTGTTCCTAGCCAGTAGGAGCAGATGATCTGTCTCTCCTCACAGAACATGGATTTGTGTATTTACACACACACGTCCCTGTTCTGGCTCTCGTGCCAGTGACTGCGCATGGCCGGTGGTCATCGCGACCGCCGGGCAAACACGCATCGGCAGTGCAGCGTGCATGCGCGCCTGCTATTCCAGCTTAAAGGGCCAACGTACAGCTACGATGGCTCGTGGAAACGTGCCGACCTGCTGCAGTATAATGACGGCGGCTGGTCGGCAAGCGGTTAACTGGCAATTGTGTTGTTTTTTTTGCACTATAAAAAAAAAAGTCAATTTTGAAAAAAATAAAAACAATATATTTTTAACTATTTGCTATTAAGTACATCCAATAAAAAAACTGTAAAAAAATAAAATCAGATTTCTTCATCAATTTAGGCCAATATGTATTCTGCTACATATTTTTGGTAAAAAAAATCCCAATAAGCATATATTGATTGGTTTGCGCAAAAGTTGCAGTGTCTACAAACTATGGGATATTTTTATGTATTATTATTATATTAATTATAATACAGGATTTATATAGCGCCGACAGTTTGCACAGTGCTTTACAGACAGTACAATTACAATATAATTCAATACAGGAAGAATCAGAGGGCCCTGCTCGTTAGAGCTTACAATCAATTCCTTTTTTTTTTTACTAGTAATGATGGTGATCAGCAACTTATAGCGGGACTCCGACACTTTTGACAATCTGTGTACATTGCAAGGATTTTGACAAACTTTGTAGCAGATTCCTACCTTTTGTTATTCTGAAAAAATAGCTATTTGTCTGTCTGGGGCTAGAGCTGCACAATTAATCGCAAAAAAAAAAAAAAAAAATTGCAATCTTAATTCAACCCCCCTCACGATCTAAATCCGGCATTTCCAAGCTTTATGACAAGTGCAGAGCCTTCTCTGCTCAGAGCTGTCAAAAAATGCCAGCAAAGTTTATTACAACATTGCTTAGCGCTGAGAGATAAAAAGAAATATTGTATCATTCGGTTCTTTTAGATCAAACGGGATGAACTTCAGTCTGTAAATGAGGTCAGTTTAAGTTTAACCACCTAAAGACTAAGCCTTTTTCTGACACCTCCTCACACCCTCTTGTTTTGAATTGTATTCTGTTTATTTTATAAAGCACTGCACAAACTGTTGGCCCAATATAAGGCCCCTTTCACACTTGTATGACATGAAAGTTTGCGAGACCTTGACGTGACTTCAACACAACTCGAAGCAATGCCTGTGTAATCTTGAGGTCTATGGACCTCCAGTCGCATCAGAGTCAGACCAAAGTAGTGTATGGACTACTTTGCGACTTGAAGTCGCACAGATATGAATGGTATACATTGGAAATCATGGGGAACAACTTGTCACACGACTTTGCAATCCCAAGTTGCAGACAAGTAGCACAAGTGTAAAAGGGGCATAAATCCTGTAATATTATTATAATAAATCCCTTTCACTGTTGGAGCTTTATTTTTTCCCCACCCATTTAAAATGTACATTTTAGAACTAAAGATTACCGACTATCCACAAAACATATTTTCTAAAAACAAAGATTGAGTTGAGTAAATAGATACCAATTCTGTCAAAACTTAAAGTGGTTGTATATTATTATAGGCTTACCTGTAGCTACCTAGGATATCTCCTAAACCTGCACGGTTTAGGAGATATCCCCTGCATCTGCCGACGTCATTGGCACATGCGCACTGAAGCAATGGCATGTACGTGCCGTTTGCTTCAGTGAGTGTGCCATTACCAGCGGCTCCTGCGCGCATGCGCAGGAGTGACGTCATTGCGCCCCCAGCCAATCACAGCGCCGCGATACCCAGAAGTAACTCCGGGGAGTTAAAACAGTGTCGCCAAACAGTGCTGTGTACGGGCACCACGGCAGGGGCTTCGATCTCATGTGAGTATTACATAATGAGCTAGTATGCTATGCAACTAGCTCATTATGCCTTTGCGAATTCCAGTTTGTACTTTAGTATCTTCTATGCCAGAGAGAACGAAAACAGAGCTGCGGCCATCAAACACTGTTTGGTAAAATGCAATTTCTATAAAGTAACCTAGAAAAACACATTTGACTTTTTTTTTCAGCCAACTGTAATAAAACCGTAATACAAGTATTTTCTGTTTAATCCTGTTAATCCTGATGCATTAGTGGTCAGAATCCCAGGAAAATAAACATTCCAAGCTAAAAGGCATTCAGTAGCAACAGAAAGGACACAAGGGAGAACAACACATGAGGTGCAGCTCTCTTGTGAAGGCTAAAAGAGAATGTAATGAGCTCATATAGCTGAAATTGTATTTTAGTGTCCTAATGGGCCAAGTACCATTCTGCAAATACATGGAATTACTGGTATGAAATAAAAATAAAAATAAAAAAGGATGATAAAACTATGGAACTTTCTAGAATTTAAAAAACCGAAGTACATTAAGTTGACAGGCTTCAAAATCTTTGAACAGGATGCCTATACCCAGCAACTGTGTAAAAGCCAACATGATCCCACATGAAGCAAACAGAATACCATCAGGGTGTACAGACAAACCATGGTCAATGTGTCATTGTGATGAAAAGTGATCCTTGCAGTTATGCTGAGATTCAACCCATGCAGTAGCAATATCTTACACGGCTTCTTAAAGTTTTTGTAAAGGCTGAAGGTTTTTTGCCATCAGGTTGGGTTCACATTGATGTGAATTGGATGTAGGTTTCCCCACATCCAATTCGCATGACAGGACACTGTGACTGGCTCTCAATGGAGCCAGTTCACACATCTCCGATGCGGCCTGCGGAACACATTGTACAGGGGTTCTGTGCGGGTTTGGCTCAGTTTTAGGTCTGAATTCAGGCAAAAATTTGTGCCCGAGTTGTCCGTGAAACAGAGAACAGGGACGCACCAGACCCCTGCTGTGAGCCGCGTCCGGACAGTGTGAACTTAGCCTCATGCATTCTATTCATGAAGATAAAAAACCTTCCCTGTGTAGCAGTCCCACCAATCCTTACCTGAGCCCAACCTGCTTCCAATGATGTGCACGAGAGTCTCGGCTCTCCGGGGACTCTCCCTCCTCATTGGCTTTTGCTGCTGTCAATCACAGCCAGTGAGCCAATGACAAGAAGGAGGGGGTGGGGCCAAGCCACAGCTGTGTATGAATGGACACGCAGAGCCATGGCTCGGGAGCGAGCCTGCTTGGGTAACCCCATTGCAAACCGCTTGCTCTTGGGGCACTTGACAGGATGGAGGGGCCAGGAGCGCTGGTGAGGGACCTGAGAAGAGGAGGATCAGGCTGCTCTGTGCAAAGACAGAGCAGGTAAATGTAACATGTTTTTTTTTTTTCTTTTTTTATTGGACTTTAATATTACTTTAATGTAGGGCTGTTACTGATTAAAATTTCGTGTTCGAATAAATCCATTTTTTTTAATCGATTAAATCGACTAATTTCAATTAATTATAACGCACATACAGATCCAACTACTTTTAGCTGATCTCCTTGCATTGCAACTCTGCATTAGTCAGTGGTAAATGTGGTATACACTATATACAATCACCCGACACTAGTTAGTTTCCACAATCCATGACTTAACTTCACAGTTCACACAAATACGTTTTAAATTCAAACTGTAGCACTGACATAAGTAATTTATTTTTCCACAGTAGCGTGACAATCCCTCCACCTCCGGTCTAATTAATCTCTCTCACCTTATGGCATGGACCCCTGTGCAAACAGGTGGTTATGCAAGCGGGTATCAAAAGGGTTAACACGGACCATAAACTTCTCTCACGTCTCCGCAATCTCAGCAAGGACGCCAGGTCATGGGTAGAAAGAAAAGATCTAAGTGCTCACCGCTTATGTATAAGATTTAATTTTTGTGTTCAAACACAAACTACGCACATAAAAGATGATAAAAACACAGCATGTAAAGCCGACAATCGTGTTATTTCCATAGGGCAGCAGCGGGTGACGTCATGCGTAGCTCCTCCCCTGTACGCGTTACGTTCAATCAGAACTTCGGCATCACCGGACTCCTCCCCCTTCCCTTCATTAGCAGATGGAGGCACTTGGGGAAGGGGGGAGGAGTCCAGTGACGTCGATGTCCGTGACGTCACCAGATCTCCAACAGAACTCCCTGAAGACCCGGAAGCCGGCGGAGAGGTGAGTACCGATCAAATTAATTTTTGATCGATCAAAAAACTTAACGATTAATCGAGGAATTCATCTTTAATTTCCACATCCCTATTTTAATGTATTAGACCCCTTACAATACAACACATTATTATGAACACAACAGATGCCTTATAATGATAGTTTCATTTATGTATTTTTAATAACACATCAAAATTATTTGATAGCAGCATAAACGATAAAACTAAGATACATGTATAGCCATGAGGCAAATTTGTTGCAACACATGTTTGTACATGTTCTGAGCAATAAAAGAACTGGGCCATTTCTGCCTGTCTTTCTTGTTTCCAAGTACAGTAATTCATAAAGTATTGATGTGTCATTGCGTAGATGCAGAAACACGTGTCACTTCTCAAATTACTAAATCATTGACTGATTACAGTAAAGAAAGTATATTTGTCCTGTTTGTACACGTCATTGTTTCATTTTTTTTTTTTAACAAACACTCATGTATTTAGTGTGCAAGGACACAATAACACACACTTGTATAAAATAAACACAAAAGCTAGACGTCTGGTTAACAAAATGGAGGTATTAGAGCTTCTGCTGCACAAGGAGGATTTTGACTTTGTGGGAATATCAGCGCACAGGACTTGCTTGTGACTGTCCAGGGGTACTCCCTGTATAGGAAGGCCAGGGTAGGTAGATGAGGTGAAGGGGTGTGCTTGTAAGTCAATAGCAATTTGATAGTGAATATGAGGGATAACGGTACTAAACGGGGCTGGCGAGGAGGGAGTCTTTGTGGCTGGAGCTGCAAAGGGAAAAGACAAACAATATATTCATTGTAGGATAGGCACCTCATAATAAGGAGGCAGAGACCCACCTACTTGGGGAGGCAGAGATGTTATATTAATGGGGGACTGCAACTATTTCAATATTAACTAGGCAGACAGAACTATGTAGCACTCAACTGTCATTTCTTGATTGTATTGCAGTACACTTTCATGTGTCAAATGGTGTAAATCGTTACTAGAGATAGGCCTCTTTCACACGGACGATCCGTTCAGGTCTTCCTGTCAGTTTTTTAGGCGGACCTGAACGGATGCTCCGTAGACCTCTATGGAGGGACGGATGTCAGCGGTGACATGTCCGCTAAAATCCAACCTGCTCCGATCCGAAAAAATGTGACGGAGGAAAAAACCTACTTTTCTATCCGTCTGCAGATCAGATTGGGTGATGACGGACTCTATGGTCTGTCTTCATCCAATCCCCCATAGGGGAGAGCGGCGCTCTGACAGGTCCATCCCTGCACAGAGTGCAGAGACGGACCTGTCATCTGCCTGCACAGCGGGGATGGACGAATCTATCCCCTGCTGAGCAGAGCGGGCTCCGTACACGGACACGTCCTTGTGAAAGAGCCCATAATGCTCTGCTGGACTTACTAATCACAAACAACACAGAGCTGATTACAGAGGTGGCAGTAATGGATGATTTAGGCAATTGTGATCATAGAGTAATTACATTTGCCATAAATTATTGGCAAGAGGTGTACTTGGGGTGGAAACGTACATTTAAATTTAAACAGACAACTTTGCTAAGCTGCACTCCATGTTACATGATACTAATTGGAATCAAATTCTTGCAACAAGTAAAGCTGATGGAAACTGGGAGTGCTTTTAGGACATTTTAAGCAACAGTATATGTCAGTTCATTGCAAAGGGCAACAAAAACAAACAAAGTTAAACCTGGGTGGCTGAACAATAAGGATAAATATAAATAAAAAATTATCTACGAGAAACACAGTCCTTTAGTAAATACAAGGCAGAAGGGTCATCATCAGCATTCCAAAAATACAAAGAATGCAATATAAAATGCAAGAGTGTTATCAGGGCAGCTAAAATAGATTATAAGAGATACACTGCGGAGGAGATTTAAAAAAAAAAAATCCCCCATTTTTTTCCCAAATATATTAATTAGGGTTGCACTGATACCATTTTTTTACCTGGGAGTATGAGTACCGATACTTGTAGGCTGAAGTCCCTATGACAAGCCTGGATTCCGATGCATGAAACCACATGTGATTCAGACAGGAATCACACAGCATTCCTGTTCAAATTGCATGCAATTCTTTGCAGTGCCATTTGAGCAAGATCAGAACATATTGCCCCACCAAAAAAAAAAAAAAGAAATGATCAGAGGAAGTTGGTAACAAGTAACAGTGAGAAGGCAAGTGCATACAAAGGAAAAGGAGGGGTATAATACAAGACAGTAATGCTAATAACATTACAAGACTCTGGTCTGGCCGCACCTGAAGTATGCCATCTAGTTCTGGGCACCAGTCCTCAGGAGGAATGCTGGAGTTGGAGAGGGTCCAGAGAAGGGCAACAAAGCTAATAAAGGGACTGGAGAATCTCAGCTATGGGGAAAAACTGCAAGCACTGAACCTATTCGCTCTGGAGAAGAGACGCTTGAGAGGGGATATGATATCAATGTACAAATACCGTACTGGTGTGCCCACAATAGGGATAAAATTCTTCTCCACAAGGGAATTTAAAAAGACACACGGCCATTCGCTAAAATTAGAAGAGAAGCATTTTAACCTTAAACTGCATAGAGGGTTCTTTACGGTTAGAGCGGTATGGATATGGAATTCTCTTCCACAAGCAGTGGTTTCAGCAGAGAACATTGATAATTATAAAAAACTATTCGATATGCACCTCAACGACCACAACATACAGGGATATACAATGTAATATAAACATAAAGCACACACACAGGTTGGACTTGATGGATTTGTGTCTTTTTTCAACCTCCCCAACAATGTAACATTATATTGAATGTACCTTTGTGACTGACAGAGAACAGCGTTCAAAAAAATTAAAAAAAAACAGTAGAAAAAAACATAATGTGAATAAATCACCAAGGCTGAGTGGCTTACACCTGAGAGTTCTCAAAGAGAACTCATATTTATCATTTTTAAAAGAAAGCTTATTGACTGAAATGGTACCAGCTGACTGGCAAAAATCAAAGGTGGTATCAATATTCAAAAAGGGGCCAGAATATATTCCTGGAAACTACAGACCAGTCAGCCTAACATCAACAATATGTAAAATTTGGAAGGAGTTATAAAGGGACCATGTATCATTGGTAGAAGTTCTTGTCACACCAACCTTTTAGCATTCTATGAGGAGATGACCTATAATTGGGCTACAGGAAGGCCTGTGGATGTAGTGTATCTGGATTTCGCTAAGGAATTTGACACAGGAGTCCATAAAAGTTTAATTTACAAATGAAGGTCTTTTTGGCATTGGTGAGATTGTATGTACTTTACCTGGATAGAAAACTGGTTGTAGGAACGTGTCCAGAAGGTGGAGATTAAGGGAATATTTTCTGAATGATCAAGAGTTGTAAGTGGTGTACCCAAGGGCTCTGTCCTGGGACCAATTCTGTATAACTTGTTCATCAAAGATATAGAGTTTGGCACAAATAGTTCAATCTCCATGTTTGCTGATGATACAACACTAAGCGATAGCAACTCTATAAGAAGACCTAGCTAAAATAGAGGGGTGGGCAGCTATATGGCAGATGAGATTTAAAATTGAAAAATGTAAAGTGATGCACTTGAGAGCTAAGAATATGATTCCAAGTTCCTGGCTGGGGGAAAACCTCTGGGGAATATTGAAGATCTAGATGTGTTAATAGATACAGGCTATGCAATAGCATGCAATGCCAAAAGACTATTAGCATGCATTTAAAAAAAGGGATTTATTCAAGAGATTAAAAGCCATAATTCTACCACTTTACAAAACTTTGGTTTGGTGGAATCTTGGGTATGCGGTCCAGTTCTGGTCACCAACCCTCAGGAAGGATGTGCTTGAAATTGAGAAAGTCCAGAGAAGTACAACAAAGCTTATAAGGGGGCTTACAACTGCAAATATTAAAGTTGCTGTAAAGGCTTAACCACTTGCCTACCGTGCAATAGCAAAATGACGGCTACAGCACAGTCGGCCAGTTCTGGGAGGGAGTCATTTGACGTCCTCCCGTGATTGCGCCCACTGCGCGCTCTGTGTGTTTGCGGTGTCCTTCGGATACACAAAAGCACAAAGCAAGGTCCATAAAGACAAGGATAAGCCAGTTTGGGATGGAGGAACTTGCTTGCATAGAGTCCTGACCTCAACCCGATAGAACACCTTTGGGATGAATTAGAGCGGAGCCAGGCCTTCTCGTCCACATAAAGGCCTAACCTCAAAATGTGATTGGAGGGAAGGGACACCCCCCACCCCCTCCACATAGCACACAGAACTGAGCTGAGGTTGTCAATCAGCTGGAGGTCACTCTCCTGTCACCATTTTTCTCTTGGTGTCAGGAAAACTTGTCAGAAGTGATTCATGCTGATATCAGAGGAGCAGACAAAAGTGACACTTAAGCCCCGTACACACGATCGGAAATTCCGCCAGAAAAAGTCCGATGTGAGCTTTTGGTCGGAAATTCCGACCGTTTGTATGCTCCATCAGACTTTTGCTGGCGGAATTCCCGCCAGCAAAAGCATTGAGAGCAGGTTCTCTATTTTCCGGTCGGAAAAAGTTCTGATCGGAAATTCCAATCGTCTGTACCAATTCCAACGCACAAAATTCCTACGCATGCTCGGAAACAATTCGACGCATTTCTCGGCTCGTCGTAGTGTTATACGTCACCGTGTTCTTGACAGTCGAAAGTTCAGAGAACTTTTGTGTGACCATGTGTAAGCAAGCCAAGCTTAAATGGAATTCTGTCGGAAAAAACATCCAAGTTTTTTCCGACGGAAATTCCTCTCGTGTGTACAGGGTGTGTACGGGGCATAAGTGCTCTTAATTAGGACAAGTACAGACTATAGAGGGATATGCTTTGTTCAGATTTCATGTCTGAGGTTTACAACCATTTTAATCTTGACATCAGTTTCAAATAATAATAAAAACCTTCACATTCCTTGTTCATCTCTTTCATTCAATTTTTCATCAGTCTCAGTTTTATGTGAAGCAGAAGCAAAAATGATTTTGTCAGGTCAACAAGTAGTTCATGTGCTACGTTTGTCTGACCTCAAATGTAATGCAACTCTCTTGCATGGCTTGTCCCATTTGCTTATGCAACAGTACTTGGTAAATCCAAGCTGCATTCCAAGCAGCAGAGCCACTACTTTTATCTCCACAGATTTTCCAGTTGTATTTTGTGTACTAGATGCAGCAAAGTCAACAGCTGTTGAAGGGTGTACAAGACAGCCTG
Organism: Lithobates sylvaticus; assembly: GCA_028564925.1. NCBI lineage: Eukaryota > Metazoa > Chordata > Amphibia > Anura > Ranidae > Lithobates > Lithobates sylvaticus. The sequence goes on along the minus strand of CM053028.1, from coordinate 373,067,745 downwards.
GAGGATTAACACTGATGAATTAATAAAAGAAAATGCCATTCTAGTGGTTCATGGTCATAACCCACAGTGGCGAACAAACCATCAATGTCAGTACAGAAGCAAGGTTGTCAACCTGTGCAAAGAAACCTGTTAAATCACCTTGGTGGCTTCAAAAGACAGAATTTTTTGTACCTGGTGATAGCAAACACCATTCATGCAGTCTTGAGCACGAATGCTCTTGCTTTTGATTTTTATATACCTAAGTCCCCATCCAGGTCATTTCATTCTAATGGTGTTATATTGTAAGGTGAGGCTCACCAGACATACACAGTTCAAAATCCTGATCATCGTCACTGTCCATGCCTGCCTGGAGCATTGCATCATCTTTGTCTGTTTTACCTAAGCTCCATTCCTCTGGTGGCTTTGGTACTAGCAGATTGTTGTCACGTGGCATTGGTCTCATAGCTGAAGGCAGACTATTCGGTCTAGTCTTCAGACTAATCACGGTATTCAGTTGATTTCTTTTTTTTAGCAGAGAAACCAGCGACATTAGTCAGACAGAGGCCACAGTCTGCCACGTGATCATTCTGTTCTCGCAATATAATCAGGACAGCAAATGGCATCGACTTCCGAGTTCCTCTTAGCCAAGCTCTAAGATCATCTTATACAGCAAATGTGGGGAGCCTTGGCCTTGTCTTGATCACCAATCTTACAACCAAAGTACAGTTCATACTCTTTAAACAAGTCCAGTACACTACTGCTGTCACCAATCATCTATAGAAAATCCATAACTGGCTTACTTGTTATGTAAAATAAATGTACCTAGACAATGCAATGCCTTGAAACTATTGCATCAAAATACATGAAGATGGATATCAATGAAACGTGCAGCATCTGTGCATGCAAGCTGTTTTTATAGCCTTTCCAGGCCGCATCCATCCAGCCTAAGCATGCCTAGGTATGCCCAAACCGGAGCAGTTCCACAAATGTTATGCAACAGGCTAATGAGCTATACAAAGCAACTTATTAAGGGAAGCAAATATTATTAAAATATAAACACACACACACACACACACACACACACACACACATATATATATATATATATATATATGTCAATCAAATCCTGTGAGGCGGGGGGGGCTAACCGTGCTGTGTGGGTCAATAGACGCATACTACAGCCTAGTTAGGGATGGAGCCCATACATCTGCCCCCCTAGCAAGTGAATTGCTAGGGGAGCAGACAAAGAAGAGGAGGAGTGGACAGCACTGACGGGGGACCCCAGAAGAGAAGGTTTGGGCGGCTTTGTGCAAAACTGTTGCACAGAGCAGGTATGTATAGTAAGTTTGTTTAAAAAAAAAATAAGAAAGACACACATATATTACATCACAATCACTTTAACAGGCTGTATATATCCTGGCAAAGATATTTTATGATGGCCTTTCATATTTTCCGAGCTGAGCTGTGTTCTAATGTGGGGATTCATTCTAGTCTGTGGCTTTCAAGTTGTCGTCCCTTCCTGCAGTACAACCGTCAGATTTAAAATTATATTTCATTTTATGTCAGACTTGTGAATTTTGGAGAAAGTAAGATGGAACGTTGTGCAACATGACTTCTCTCTTCTCCCAACTCAGTTTGGGGGTTATCACACCTCATTAATATCACAGTTAGCACTAATGTTCACATGCGTACATCGTAAAATACAGTCCATACATAGGAACAAACACAGCCTTTCTAGTGCTGAATGCTATAGGCCAATAATTGTGGACCCATAGCAAAACAATACCGCTGCATTCAGATTTGTGTGCTACATATTGTAGGTCAGTGTGTGAGCCCTAAAGCGGACTTTAGTTATAGTATGGGTTTGTTAAATATAGATCCCAAGAGAAATAGGCCCCTTTCACACCGACGGACCAATCAGGTCCGCCTGTTATTTTTCAGGTGGACCCAATTGGACCATCTATAGCTCTGGAGCATCCATAGCAGGTTTCCACTGACACCTGCCAGCATCCGATCCAGGCCACCAAAAACAGAAGGATGGGGATTCGTTCCCCATCCACCGATCGCATTGGGTGACAAACAGATATTTAAAAAAGCAAAATAGGAGAAGTTTAGGGTTAGGGTGGTCTCACAGTCACCTTAAACAAGCTGTTAGAATCTTTAAATTTAACACACTTCTGGGAGTGTGGGATACCTGCACCCCACTGGGCACCGTGGTTTGGTAACTCTTTTGGTGCGCAGTTACGCTTACATCAGAACAACCCCCACCCCCAGTACTTCAACATATATACAGGAAAAATGAATGGGATTGAAAAGTGTATGTGCAGACCTGTTTTGAAGCTATTGACTAGTGACTTGGCTAATAAATCAGGAAATAGAGAAACCCCCTATGAGTGGGACTTTAAAGGTACTGCCATGTCAAAATTTATAGAAAAATGTATTGTACACAGAAAAATACATGTAAAACAAATAATCAAGGATGCATATTGATGTACAAACGATACAGCAGATACAGTATAATATCCTAAACCCAACGACGTTTCAGAGATGAGTTGTATTCTCCTTCATCAGGGGTTTCACAGGAAGTACAATATCTATGAAATCTTAATCTATGGCTATTAAATCAGCGATATCCTACTGGATTGTGGGGGATGGGGGCAGGTGAATTCAAGACTGGGAGGAGGGGCTGGGGGCCCTGAAATATGCGCAGGTTTATCCGTGCACCTTGGTAGTTACATTTTAAAGTCTAAAGTGACTAAAGTATATGTGTAGATGTATTTGTTAGCTTTAGATGGAAAGGGTTAGAACCCCTGCAAGATTTTTGCACAGCTGTGTGTCTCTCTGGGGAAGAGATTCACTGTCTCTGATGGAAGGTGAAGTGAAATCCCAAAATGTAAAATCTGTCACTGGAACAGGAGGGATACTTGTTTAAGTGAAAGTTGGGGGTTTATCTCCACTGTGTAGAGGTTGTATTAACCACTTTCAGACCGGACCAATTTGCAGCCAAAGGACCAGGCCCCTTTTTGCGATTCGGCACTGCGTCGCTTTAACTGACAATTGCGCGGTCGTGCGTCGTGGCTCCCAAACAAAATTGACGTCCTTTTTTTTCCCACAAATAGAGCTTTCTTTTGGTGGTATTTGATTGCCCCTGCGGTTTTTATTTTTTGCGCTATAAAACAAAAAAGAGCGACAATTTTAAAAAAAAAAACGCATTATTTATTTTTTGCTATAATAAATATCCCCCAAAAATATATAAAAAAAGGTTTTTTCCTCAGTTTAGGCCAATACGTATTCTTCTACATATTTTTGGTAAAAAAAATCGCAATAAGCGATTGATTGGTTTGCGCAGAAGTTATAGCGTTTACAAGATAGGGGATAGTTTTTATAGCATTTTTATTAATCATTTTTTTTTATTAGTAATGGCAGCGATCAGCGATTTTTATTGCGACTGCGACATTATGGCGGACACATCGGACATTTTTGACACATTTTTGGGACCATTGTCATTTATACAGCAATCAATGCTATTTAAATGCATTGATTCCTGTATAAATGACACTGGCAGTGAAGGGGTTAACCACAAGGGGGCAGTGTAGGGGTTAAGTATGCCTAGGGGTGTGTTTCTTACTGTGGGGGGGCGGCTGTCAGCTAGTGAATGCTGATCTCTGCTCCAATCACAGGGAGTAGAGATCGACGTCACTAGTTGCTAGGCAGAACGGGGAGATGCTGTTTATCTCGGCATCTCCCCGTTCAGCCTTCCCGTGAGACGATCGCGGGTGTCCCCACGGTGATCGAGTCAGCGGGGACCACAACGGGACTCACGGGGGTCCCGACCGGCGCGCTCCCCATGGCACGAACAGGCATTAAGGAGGGACTTATATATACGCCCTCCTGCCTGTACGTGCCATTCTGCTGATGTATATCGTCGTGCGCCGGTCGGGAAGTGGTTAAAGTGGATGTAAACCCAATTTTTGGGTTTACATCCACTTTAAGGGTTGGTACAGTGAGGGAAAAAAAAATTGTGATCCCCGCTGATTTTGTATGTTTGCCCACTGACAAAGAAATGATCAGTCTATAAATTTTAATGGCAGATTTATTTTAACAGTGAGAGACAGGATAACAACAAAAATATCCAGAAAAACGCATTTCAAAAAAGGTTAAAAATTGATTTGCATTTTAATGAGTGAAATAAGTATTTGACCCCTTCGCAAAACATGACTTAGTACTTGGTGGCAAAACCCTTGTTGGCAATCACAGAGGTCAGACGTTTCTTGTAGTTGGCACCAGGTTGGAAATTCCGACGGAATTTATGACGGAAAAAATTTGAGATCCTGCTCTCAAATTTTCCCACAACAAAATCCAATCTGACTTTTTCTGATCGTGTGTAGAGAATTCCGACGGACAAAGCTATTGGCTACTAGCCTCTACGTAGTTCAGTCATACGCAACGAACATCACCAGGTTCAGAATGATCAGATTTTCCGACAACTTTGTCCGACCGTGTGTATGCAACACCAGTGTCGGACAAAATCCGTCGGAAAAAATCAAGGATTTTGTGGTCGGAATTTCCGACCGTGTGTACGGGGGCTTAGGGGCCAACCAGAATGTAACAGGTTGCCTATCAAGGCTTTGTATCATATCAGAACATTCATCTGAAAGAAGTCATGCCCCCTGGCAGGGGGAACAAAATCTGGGCTCTAGACCAACTGGTGTGATAAAGATTGAAATGCTTGATTAATACATCTACAGAGAAGCTTCAAAGAGAGCAATGGCTGCCAAGATGATTGATGAGTTGGGCTACATTAGATCAAAGGGCCAGCTGTCACTGAAGATGGCCCAGGTCACATAGCGAGGATACATGGACGAATGCTGCCCCTAGAGGACTAAAGCAGGATGGACAGAAAAATAATATATTAAGAAGGACTGCCTCCTTGATGCAGGCATCATCCCGGTATAACCCCTGAAAGCCGAGTATGCACATCTGCGTACGCTCGGCGGGAAGGGGTTAATTGCTCACGAGTCTTGGGTCTTTGATGTATTTTTAATTACAAGATGCACCAAATATGGTAAAGTTCTGGACTGCAAGCAGGCCTGTTAAGCACCTGGACTCCTACTACAAAGCTATGCTGTTGTCATAAAGTATGCAGTTTAGCATTGTTCTGCTGCAAAAAGACATCCTCTGGATGGGAGCATATGCTGCTCTAAAAACTAGATATATCTTTTAGCATTGATGGTGCCTTTCCAGATGAGCAAGTTGCCCATTCCATATGCAGTATTGCACCCCCATACCATTAGAAATTAAGGCTTGCCCATGGTTGCCAAAACGAACGTCAAATTTAGATTTGTCTGACTACAGATATGTTTTCCACTTCGCAACAGATCATTTTAAATGAGCTTTGGCCCAGAGAAGACGATAGCATTTTTGGATCATGTTCAGTGAATATGAGTATCAAAGTTTTAACATGCATTTTCAGATAGCATGGAGAACTGTATTCACAGACATGTCCATCACAGAATTATGCCCGTTTTTAATGCAGTGCCATCTAAGGAGCTCGAAGATCACAGGCATCCAATATTGCATTTTGGTCTTGTCCTTTTCACACAGATTTCTCTAGATTCACGGAATCTTTTGATATTATGTACTGTGGATGATGATATCTTTAAAGTTTTTTATGTTGAGAAATATTATTCTGAAATTGTTCGACCATTTTTAGATGCAGCTTTTCACAGATTGATGAACCTCTGCCCAGCTTTACTTCTGAGACACTCTGACTCTCTAGATCTTTTTATGCCCAATAATGTTACTGACCTGTTGTAAATTAACCTAATTAATTGCACAATGTTAGTCCAGCATTTCCTTGTTAGTACCACTTACTCTGCCAGCTTTTTATTGCTCTGTCCCAAGACGTGTTACTGCCAACAATTCCAAAATTACCTAAATTATTATTTTTTTAAATGGTACATTTTCTCAGTTTAAACATTTGATGTGTTTTACATTTTCTATTTTGATCAAAATATGGGTTTATGAGATTTGCAAATAATTGCATTATGTTCTGTTTCTACAGACTTTATTGCAACTAAAGTGAATAAAAGAAAGGGCCCTGGCAAACATTACAACTAACAGAAAGAAGAAAACAGGAGTTTAAGAATTCCATATATTACAGCTTATCATCAGTAAGGGAAAAGTGAAAAGATTGTATTGCTTAGGCATAAGGGCATATATTTGTGTGTAGGAACTAGTCCAGCCAATTCCAGTAAGAGAGTCTGGCTGGGGGAATGTGGAAGTCCAGAGGAAAAAACTGGATGGGGGTAGCCCAAGAGAAGGAACAGAGAAGAAAGAAGCTGCACAGACAATGAAAGGGTGGGGAGGGGAGTGGAAAGAACAAAATAGAAAACAAAGGGGGGGAGAAGGATACCATGTATGGGGGCTCTCTAGCAATGTAGGTTAAAATTAGGCCTTAGGGCTCTTTCACACGGGGCGGATCCGTAATGATCCGCCCCGTGAAGATCCGCTGCTCAGCGGGGATCGCACAGCTGTTCCCCGCTGAGCCGGCTGATGACAGGGCGGTCCCTGCACACTGTGCAGGGACCGCCCTGTCAGTTCTCCGCTCTCCCCTATGGGGGATCGGATGAACACGGACCGTCTGTCCGTGTATATCCGATCCGCTCTGCAGACGGATGAAAAAATAGGGTTTTCCTCCGTCTGCAGAATCGGACAATCGCGGAGGCGGACAATAGTGGGTGTCAGCGGATGCTCATCCGCTGACACCCGCTGCCCCATAGACATGCATGTATGTCCGTTTTTCATCCAAAAACAGATGGATGAAAAACGGACATACGGTCCGCATGTGTGAAAGGGGCCTTAGAGGGTGGTAAAGGTAACAGCAAGGAGAAGGCAGGGGGCATGTACAGTACATGGGGGTCGCCAACTGGCCCTGCTTCCGGAATGGAGTGCAGCAACTACCCCGGCACATATGGGAGTGGGTAGGGGAAATCAACCTGGTGGAGATGGTCTCGATTTAGCTAGGGATTGGGGAGGTTGCCCATAAACTCATCATATTCTGGCATGGATTGACAATGAAGCCAACAAGACCATGTTTTTGTGAATTTAGAAGGGTTTAAGGCTATTGAGATTAGCACTTTCAACTTGGCTGCACAGTTACACGTAAACAATGGCCTTAAAATTCTTCTACTTTCCTAGTGAGTCTGCAGGGAGTCATTAATAGGAATATAATGCAGGGAAAGCAATCAAGGTTTGAAATCTGGCTGATAAAATCCTGCAGAACCTCAAAGAAATCCCCCCAGGATAAAACCAAGGAGAGGACCATGCCTGATCTAGCTAAGGAAGAATCTGAGAATGAAAGCAGAGGGCAACATTCCAGGCAGACAGTGTCAGGCCCTCAAGCAGGTGCACTGCACGTAGCAGAGAAGAGGTTAGTGGACCACGATATGGAAAGACCCATTGAAGCGAGACTGCTCCCCGTGTGTCTGGCATCTGACATGTTTTGCTGCAAGGCAATGGCAACAAAACTGAAGGTACAAGGTTAGGCCCAGCTGTTAGTAGCAAGAGAGGTTCAGATGTCCAAATGTTACCAGGTCACTGTAGGTGGGGAGCAAAGACAAACCAAGAAGGATCCCTGTGTCACTTGCGAAAACGACCATTGGCATGAACGTGATACCTCACATTGAATGGCACAGAGCATGCAGGTGCTTGACACTAGAAGGCCGTTTTACAGAACATATACTGCCACCCCTGCAAGTTTGAAGTATGGGCACCTTGAGCACTTCACTCTACTGCAAAAGTTTTCCCACCTCTTCCTGCCTCCTGAAAATTCCTATTGGCCAGCAAGCCTGCCTATCATTATTATAGTCCTATAAGAATGTGTGGAGTCGGGGTTTAGCAGCAAGCTTTAGCACTCCTCTCACTAAAGCCTAGTACAAACAATGAGATTACTGGACGAAGGATCCTCCGTTTGGGCTGTGACAGAGGATCTGGGAGGCTGCTGCAAGGAGTCTAGGTGCATGCATTTAACACCTACTGCTGTTTGACCTCTTCCCCACCAGAGTCTCCAACAGTTTGTTCTCTATAAACAATATGGCAGGCTATTAATATGGAGATTTCTTCTGGTGCTTATTTTGCCATCTATGGAAGAAGTGTATGCACTTAGTGAAATGCTGTGATGCAAACAACGCAACTGTCCCTTAGAGATCATTAGTAGATAGGACTTTACTCTGACAAAATATATGTAGCACTTACCCCCGAAGGAGCTGCTGGTTATTTCTGGGCTCACTGTTACCTTCTTGACCTCATATGCGTCTAGGGGTTTCCCAAGGTAGATGGCCCAAAGAACTGTAGAAACTGACACTGCGTGCACTTTAGGGATTTTTATTTGCAAAATGTCAGATAAACACAGTCTCTTAATAAAGGAACAGAAGTTATGGGTATGAAGTTCAGGTACTCTTGGAACTGCTTGTAACTGAAAGTATCTCACTATAAACTCCAGGGAATAGCCATTTGCAACTGGATATGACAGCTATTGGATAAATCTTCTCTTGGTAGACCTAGCAGCCGATAAGTGATGGAAATAAAGAAAAGTCTCTGCCACAGACTAGGTTGTAAAACTTGTAGGTGAAAAGTCTTTGCCACAGACTTGGTTGTAACACTTGTAGGTGAAAAGTCTTTGCCACAGACTTGGTTGTAACACTTGTAGGTGAAAAGTCTCTGCCACAGACTTGGTTGTAACTGAAGGATAAATGAGCTTAAAGAACCCTCATACAGTACCAGTATCTTGCAGCCGGTCCGGCGATACCGTACGAGTGTGGATTCACCTGGTGTCCTTTCAACTTAGCTTCCAGGCTCTTGCTGAGTAGCCAGCCTGGTGCGTGGCCCTCTTCTGAAGAGTTCTCCCCTGGTTGCGTTCTCAGTTGCTGGGCCTCTCCAAAACCGAGACGGCACCGGGCCACCTTAGAATCCTCCTTCCAGTTACTGCGCCTCGGGCTAGCCAGCCCGAGGCTCAGAAATGGATGGATCCGCACCCCAGGCCATGAGGGCCCCTGAGGGCTAGTCAGGAGGACCAGGACCAAACAGACAGAAAGATCTTCTGGACCGGAACCCAGAAGCACGTGACCTCAGTCCCTTAAGTACCCTCTCCCAGAATGGACAGCGAGACAGTCCACTCCCTTATAGGTTCCGAGAAAGATTGGCACTCAATGCGTCCCACTAGACTGTGTTCCTATGCTTGCCAGAGGTGACACCGACACCTATGACCAAGCAGAACACACTGCAATCCAGCCAAACTAGTACTGAGATCAGAATTTAGAACAATTAACCCTAAAACTCAACTGTGAACTTTAAATTTACAAAAAATATAGCGCATGCTCATTTGGAGCCCGGCGCTACATATACATTGGAACTCCAATTACAGTAGATGTGAATGGCTGATGCCCATACAATTCCATCACTTGGCTCCACCAGGATTTGTTTTTATGTGTTAGAATAAAAAGGGCTTTGCAGTGTCAAAGAGAGCCACACAGTAGATATCTGCATCTCACCCCAAAACTGAGACGCTCTTGCGTGAGAAATGATTTCTCATTTCGTTTTCCAAAGCTCTGAGTGTTGTATACAAATGCCTTTAAACATAGTATGATTTGCCTTTTGTTGTTACATCTTAGTATTGCCAGTCTCCTCTAGCGATTTCCTATTTTCCTATCTATATGCACTGCAGCAATGGCTGCATGGCGATTCTCAGTGCAGCTTTGCTGATGTTGACAACAGGGAACAATGCCTGTAAAATGTGTGCTAAAAACAGCCACTTATACTCTCTGCTGGAAGCACATGTCAAAGTGTGACAACACAGGAGCACAACTGAGAGACAAGGACAGAGTGTTGTCACCCTGTAACAGGAAGAAACGAAACAATCACCAGTTATATAAATGAAAACTGCAGATCTAAAACATTGAAAATGACTTAATGTGACATCATCATGTTAAAGCTTATATGACATTTTAGTGATTGGTTTTAATACTGTATTTGCCTACCAATCAACAGCGAGAGAAGTAGAACTGTGTCCTCATGCACACTGGACGTTTTTACAGCTGCTGTTTTTGGCTTCAGGTTTTTTTTTTTCTGCAGCCAGTAAACTTCCCAGCATGTTATCTTGTGTGTCCTATCCTATGTGTCCATGCACACATAGGCTGTTATCAGCGTTTTTTGTCAGGAGCTGTTTTTCTGGCTGAAAAAAAAAAAAAACAGAACTAGTGGGCTATTCGTCGTTTATCAGTGTTTTTGTGCCATAAGCTTTTATGGGAGTATAGTTTCGGTTAAAAAAAAAAAAAAAAAAACGCTGAAAAATGCTACTGCAAAACTTATTCTACAGCTAACACTACTGCCATCTTTATAACGTCCATGTGGTCTTATGAGTTTGACAATGTACACTAAAAAGACCCCTGCATTTATGTGGTTTCCTGCAACACAGTGCAAGAGGTTTGTAAAAACAAAAAAAACAGAAGCAGGAGAAAAAAAAATGCACATCCTGTAGATGTAAAAGATCTGTGTGCAGTACAGCAATAACATATGTAAAGCCTGAATGTTTTCACTAGCAACATATGCATTCAGTTCAACCAAGAGCTGAGAAAGATTCCCCATTACTTTGTGTGATTGGGGACAGGCACAAATCCTAAATACCCGCTTCCACCAATATCTTATCAACAAATGACACACAACTGCCTTACAATTCAGATGGCAGCAGAGGACTAGAAGGTCAAAAGATCATACTTCTGCTAAATATACACATTCATTAAAGACACCCTGGGGAATGAATAAAGGGTGTCTATTACACTGTAGAATTCCATCGTGCCTCTGGATGACAAATGTTGGTGCAGGCTCAGATTCATGTACCTGTTGATGAATTTGGGGCATGTAACGCATGTCAAGACACTCTGTCCTCAGTGCATCTGAGCCCCCCCCCCCCCCCGTAGTTGTCACACAAACAGCATAGCAGGCAAGGATTTATGAACCTAGGTGGGTGGAGCCTGATGGGAGTCACTAGTCCCCCATCTTGGCTCCCACTGCCTGATGTCAATCCTATAAAGGGAGCGGAGCTGATAGGGAACCATTGTCTCAGCTTCCCCATCAGGCTCTGCCTGCTGACAGAGTCACTAGCTGCTATGAAGCTGTTGGCTGTACAGTTGAAAGCGTCCTTGACAACCAATTAACAGGTAGGGAGGCAAGCAGGTAGTTGTGGCAAACATGCAACCTGCAACAGCGTACAGAGACAGGCACTATGCCCATCTCTGTATGTAAATTTAGAGCTGGTCTTTATTACTCCCAGTTTCATTATCTACGAAGTGATGGTAATTATTTTTTAAATTTGGTGCAGCACTAGTGCAAATTTGTAATAGGGGCACTAAAAAATCCAACTGGAATCTACAGCACGATTTGGTAAAGCTACCGAAGACTAGCAGCAGGGCATTTTGATTCCCGAGTAGGACTTTTTAAAAGGGCATATCGCCCGCAAAGTAAAGCAAATGCTTTATTGCATTCCCCTGTCAATCACTGGAGTAAAGTCAAACCATATTATGATGAGTCTGGCCTCAGCCCCCGTATACAGCACAGTCCACCTTTACATTACAGTGCAGTCTCCTTTACATCAATGTATTTCATATTCCCATCGCACACGTTCCTGGATAAGCTCTCAAAGTTTGGGTACTGCAGCTGGATACTGGTTCAAGTCACAAAGTAGATATTTGCCAGCACACTATGGATCAACACAAAGTAGCGTCCAAACAGATTATTTATTGCATGATCACAACACAAGGAGAGTACAGGACCCCTTCACCAATCAGAGAAAAGCAAAAAGCAAAGTTCCACCCACCCCTTGACAGGTATGACGTCACAAGTCCTGCCAAAAGCTTAGCAAGATGAGTACAATATCACAGATTTAAGAAAAACGTATGAGAAAAGGTGTTGCCAAATAATATACCAACACTGACCTGTGTATTGTCAAGATGAACTTGATCATGTGGATCCTTAGTGACTATTGCTATACAGCATCTGTATATAGTGCACAATCTGGATATAGATCAGAGCCAATGTGGGGATCAATAATTGCAGGTCGGCTTGGATCACAACAATCGCCAGCCACGCATGCGTGATGCACCAGTGGTAACCGAGCAACAGGGGACACTGTATGTTGGGGCAGCCCAAGTGCTGGGGCCACGGATGTCATGGAAACGGGTGTCCAACCAAGAACAAGGGGAGTGAAGAAGAGAAGTGAATGTGAGTGAATAGAGAAATACAGCCGCCGAAGCAGCGGTAGATCAAGGAAAGGAGAAAAGGAAGTGAAAAAAAGAAAGAAAAGAGAAAAATAATTGGAAGAAAAAAGGTTGGGACCGAGGAGTAAGGATGAGCCCGGTGTTCGATTCGAACCCATGTTCGAATCGAGCACCGGGTGTTCGCTCGCTCGGCGAGCCCAGAACTATTGGGACCGCTCGCATCAAATTCGTGTGATGCGAGCGGCCCCGCAATGCATTGCGGCCCGCGCAGTGCAATGCTGGCTGATGATTGGCCAAGCATGCACTGTGACCCCGCATGCTTGGCCAATCACAGCGCCGGCAGCGAGGAGAGCCATAATTGGCTACAGGCAGGATGCCTGTAGCCAATTATAGCTCAGGGGCTTTAATACACGCCCCACGGTATAAGAGGCCGCCGCGGCGGCGGCCTCGCATATTATGTTTCACTCACAGTGTCAGCGTGTCAGTGTGCTGCTGACTGCTGACAACAATATGTTCTTTATTTCTGGGGATATGTGTGTGCATGCTGTTAGAACAGCATTGCAGTATCACATCTGGGGGGTGTCTATAGGTAGCCTGTGAAGGAGGGCAGGTTTCCTGTGCTTAGAACTTTCCCTGCAAAAAAGTGTCATTTTTGCAGGAAGAAAGCTATTTAAATCACTCGCGGCTAATGAATTGATGGCTCCTGTAACACAGAGAGCTGTCATTCATTAATAAAAAACAAAAAAAAAAAAAGCGTAGGGGTCCCCCCAAATTCAATAACCAGGCCCTTCAGGTCTGGGATGGATATTAAGGGGGATCCCAGCCAAAAAAAAAAAAAAAAAATGGCGTAGGGTCCCCCTCAAAATCCATACCAGACCCTTGAGGTCTGGTATGGATTTTAAGGGGAACCCTAGCCAAAAAAAAATGGCGTGGGGTCCCCCTCAAAATCCATACCAGACCCTTATCCGAGCACGCAACCTGGCAGGCCGCAGGAAAAGAGGGGGGGACGAGAGCGGCCCCCCCTCTCGCCTGAACCGTACCAGGCCACATGCCCTCAACATTGGGAGGATGCTTTGGGGGTCTAAGACCCCAAAAAGCACCTTGTCCCCATGTTGATTAGGACAAGGGCCTCTTCCCCACAACCCTGGCCGGTGGTTGTGGGGGTCTGCGGGCGGGGGGCTTATCGGAATCTGGAAGCCCCCTTTAACAAGGGGACCCCCAGATCCCGCCCCCCCCCCTGTGTGAAATGGTAAGGGGGTACAAAAGTACCCCTACCATTTCACCAAAAAAGTGGCAAAAATGGTAAAAAGGACAGGAGACAGTCTTTGACAATTCCTTTATTAAAATCTTCTTTCTTCTTTCTTCATCCTTCGGTTTCTTCATCTTCTCCTTCCATCTTCTTCTTCCATTTTCTTCTTCCTCCGATCCGCTTCTTCTTGCGCTGGTCTTCTCGTCCTTCTCGTCCGGCATCTTCTTCCGTCGGCGTCGGCGTCGGTGTCTCTGTCTCTTCTTGGGCCGCTCCGCGCAATGGGAGGCTCCCGCTGTGTGAGGCTCCGCTCCGTCTGACAGGTCTTTTATAATGGAGGGCACCTGGTGACCCCGCCCCCTCTGACGCACAGGGACGTCATGGGGAATTCCATGATGGCTTTCCCCATGATGTCAGAGGGGGGCGGGGTCACCAGGTGCCCTCCGTTTTAAAAGACCTGTCAGATGGAGCGGAGCCTCACACAGCGGGAGCCTCCCATTGCGCGGAGCGGCCCAAGAAGACACCGACACCGACGCCGACGCCGACGGAAGAAGATGCCGGACGAGAAGGACGAGAAGACCAGCGCAAGAAGAAGCGGATCGGAGGAAGAAGAAAATGGAAGAAGAAGATGGAAGAAGATGAAGGAAGGAGAAGATGAAGAATCCGAAGGATGAAGAAAGAAGAAAGAAGATTTTAATAAAGGAATTGTCAAAGACTGTCTCCTGTCCTTTTTACCATTTTTGCCACTTTTTTGGTGAAATGGTAGGGGTACTTTTGTACCCCCTTACCATTTCACACAGGGGGGGGGCCGGGATCTGGGGGTCCCCTTGTTAAAGGGGGCTTCCAGATTCCGATAAGCCCCCCGCCCGCAGACCCCCACAACCACCGGCCAGGGTTGTGGGGAAGAGGCCCTTGTCCTAATCAACATGGGGACAAGGTGCTTTTGGGGTCTTAGACCCCCAAAGCATCCTCCCAATGTTGAGGGCATGTGGCCTGGTACGGTTCAGGCGAGAGGGGGGGCCGCTCTCGTCCCCCCCTCTTTTCCTGCGGCCTGCCAGGTTGCGTGCTCGGATAAGGGTCTGGTATGGATTTTGAGGGGGACCCCACGCCATTTTTTTTGGCTAGGGTTCCCCTTAAAATCCATACCAGACCTCAAGGGTCTGGTATGGATTTTGAGGGGGACCCTACGCCATTTTTTTTTTTTTTTTTGGCTGGGATCCCCCTTAATATCCATCCCAGACCTGAAGGGCCTGGTTATTGAATTTGGGGGGACCCCTACGCTTTTTTTTTTTCATTTTTTTTTTTTTTTTATAAATGACTTTTTTTTTATGAATGAGTTTCAATGAATCACTGTTCTCTGTGTTACGGGAGCCGTGAATTAACATTAGCCGCGAGTGATTTTAAATAGCTTTTTTACTTTCAAAAATGACACTTTGCGCAGAGACAGTTCTAAACACGGGAAACATGCGCCCCTTTACAGGCATACTATAGACACCCCCCAGGTACGAAATTTAAAGGAATATTACACTTTTATTGTTTCAATTTAAGCATTATTAAAATCACTGCTCCTGAAAAAACGGCCGTTTTTAAAAAAAAAAAAATTTTTGCATTGATACATGTCCCCTGGGGCAGGACCCAGGTCCCCAAACACTTTTTATGACATTAACATGCATATTAGCCTTTAAAATGAGCACTTTTAATTTCGAACGTTCGCATCCATTATAACTAATAGGGTTCTAAAGCTCGCACGGACTTTAGGTCCGTTCGCGGGTTCTGGTGCGAGCCGAACGGGGGGGTGTTCGGCTCATCCCTACCGAGGAGTATTGGAAAACAAAGAGAGATGTGAATAAATATAGATTGGTAAATTAGTTCAAGGAAAGGAAAAGGATGTGGGGGGGTAGAAAATAAAAGAGGTATCCATAATGGAAAGGAAAATAGACAGAATAATGATGCTAAGAAATGAACAAATGAAAGTAAATTAAAATGAAAATAAATGTAAAAATAATAATAATAAAAATAAATAAAAAATAATCAAATAATAAATATAAAAATATCTCAATTTATGAGAGTGTCATGTATCTGTTCTAACGCAGATGATAAATTACAGCAACTTAATAAGATGTATGATAAGTTTTGGGCTATCCTGTAGAAGTCCTTGACCATGCATTAACTAAGACTAGGACCACTTGCACCAATCCCTCTGGGCATTTGGGTCTACCATTGTTCATTCATACATTCAACCGCGAGTCTGACCATATCAGACATGGGCGTTAATTAAAAGGGGCAGTTGTAATGAGTTTTTAACCCCTTCCCACTGAGTGTACTGATATATTATTATACAGGATTTATATAGCGCCGACAGTTTACGCAGTGCTTTATATACCTCTTGGGAGTGGGTCTTTAATCCTGTGGGGCCACATTATGCATACCTGTGTTTGTGTTGGGAGCATGCTGCATAGCACAGTGAGAGTCCAGGCTCCCACTGAGAACCCCAGGTCCTGTTCTGACAATTGGGAACTGAAAGGACCAGTTCCCAATCACCTGATCGCTATTATAGCTACTGATTGGCTATCACAGTGCTCAGTCACTGTTCAGCCTGCCTGTGGTTTCTTTTCTCCTCTTGATTCGAGAAAAAGATATGGGGAGGTTGAACCACTAAGGCCCCTTTCACATCTGCGGACCGTTCAGATCCGCCTGTCAGTTTTTTCAGGTGGATCTGAACAGCTGCTCTATTGTCTCTATGGAGCGTTGGATGTCAGCGGTGACATGTCCACCGACATCCGATCCACAAAATCCAGACAGATGGATGTCATAATTTCCATCCGTCTGGTGGATCGGATGAAAACGGACAGGCGGTCCGTAATCATCCGATCCCCCCATAGGGGAGAGCGAACTCTCCGACATATCCATCCCTGCACAGAGTGCAGAGACGGACTTCTCATCCACCGGCTCAGAAGGGATCAACGGAGCGATTCCCGCTGAGCAAGCGGATGCTAAATATGGGCAGCCCCGTGCGAAAGGGGCCTAAAAGGCAAATATACTGTGCACTGAAAGTGCAGTTGCTCTAGATCTGATGAGAAGCTCTGTTGATTTCTATCATCCAATCATGTGCAAGAAAAAATGCTTCTTTTTTTTCCTTGCATGTGATTGAGTATTCTTTGCAAAGTGAAACTTTACCTAATTTACTAAGCTCTGGAGCAAGTGTATTGCCTTTAGTAAATCAACCACATGGTATGCTAGAGGTGAAAAGTGCAAACGAAGCAATGTGTGCAAACAGATAGATAATAAAAAAATATATATCTCAAGATCAGAGTTTTATCTAGGTCAGTGTCAGGTTTAGAGTCAAGGTCAGGGTCAGGTGTCAGTTAGTGCCAGTGTGTTTAGGTATGATAAAAAAAGCAAAATGAAAACTATTATTTCTGGCCATACTACGGATACAAACAAAAAATAACATCCACACATGTGGCATCGTTGCAATCATCCGGAGCAAAGAATTTATTTTGGGTTGCTCTTTGGTGGTAGGTTATGGCAACAGCAAGAAATATACATCAAAATTTTAATGCAGCAGCTCCAGCTGCTTAAAGACGCAGCCCACACATGAACTAGAATTGTAAGCACCCGTGTGAATAAGGCCTTGTGGTGTGAACAGGGCACAGAGAAAACAATGGTTTTCTACGTGACCTTGTGTTCATCTATGCAGACCAACATAGCTCAAGAAGATAGTGTGACTGAGCCATTAGCCTATATTCATACTTCTCTGTGGGCAATTTGATAGGTTTTCATGCAATGCTATTGTTGTCAATAGGTTCTTTAACGAGTGTGAACCTTGAAAAAGAAAACAGACACAAACTTTTTCAGCCAACACACGTCACACAGGTGTGATCTAGCACAATTTTTAAAAATGGCCAACCTGCATACATGCAGTAAAAGCCCAGTTGTATAAATGAGTCCTACAGATGGCTAAAATGATACAAACTGAAAATCTCCTTTAAATTTACCAAATCAATCTATTCAATTTGTAGCCAATCTGGAAAGTTCTCACACCACATGGCTGTTAGAAGTTTGTACAAATATACATGGTTGGATTGCCAAAGAATTTTCTTTTGAAAATGAGAAATTTTGTGCGTTTTGTGATCTGATGGTGCCACCATTGATTTAAAAAATGTGACTAACCAAGCCTTCAATTTCACCTTCTGTTGCTACAGAAAAGAATTTTTGTGGCTAGGAATCTTCTTTTATTTCCGGGAATTTTTATTTCTTGCACATTTTTCGATTACATTTCTCGCATGATTTTCCCATCATTGATTGGAACGATTTTGTCTCAAAAAATTTCCAACGTGCCTGATTACTCAAATTTGATGGCCGCGCAAAAATCGTCTGTTGCTGCAGCCTGCTAATGGTGCGAAATTCTAACGAAAATTCTTAGATAAGATTTTCGAATGAAAATTCTTTCGAAATTCGACCCGTGTATGGCCTGCCTAAAGCTTAACCACTTCAGCCCCGATTTGGCTGCTCAATGACCAGAGCACTTCTTGCGATACGGCTTCGCTTTAACTGACAATTGCGCGGTCGTGCAATGTTGCACCCAAACAAATTTTACGTCCTTTTTTTTCCCACAAATAGAGCTTTCTTTTGGTGGTATTTGATCATCTCTGTGGTTTCTATTTTTTGCGCTATAAACAAAAAAAAGCTCCAATTTAGAAAAAAAAAAACACAATATTTTGTACTTTTTGCTAAAATCCCCATTTTTTTTTTAAATGCAAATTTTTTTCTCAGTTTAGGCCGATATTATACATATTTTTGGTAATAAAAATGGAAATAAGCATATATTGATTGCTTTGTGCAAAAGTTATACCATCTACAAAATAGGGGATAGATTTATGGCATTTTTATAATTTTTTTTTTTTTACTAGTAATGGCGGCGATCTGCAATTTATATCGTGACTGCGACATTATGGTGGACACAACGGACACTTTTGACACATTTTTGGGAGGATTGACAATTATACAGCGCTATAAAAATGGACTGATTATAGGAGATGATAGATGATGGTTCCTAGCTATTTCTCGTGCCCGCAATCACTTGTGGTCGGTGGTCATCGTGACTGGCAATCACGCGCAGCGGCACCCCCCCCCCCCCCCCGAGTGCTATCCCACTTAAAGCAGCCGACGTATAGCTACGATGGCTTGCGGGATCGTGCCAACCTGCCGCAGTATAATGACGGCGGCTGGTCGGCAAGTGGTTACTGTACACGCGATATTTTACAACCTCTCCTGAATTATTTAACTTGACACATAGTAACCAGCGTTTAAAAACATCAGTTTTTCCGTGTTTTACATGCCGCTTTTACGTTTCAAAGCGTTTTTTTTATTACAATTAAAAATGCCTGTAAATGAAACACAAGTAAAAGCGAGTTACCGCGTTTACAAGCTGTTACAGGCGTTTAGCGTTTCAAATGCCTCTGAATATCCGTCCTGAGGGCATTTTTTTGCTTTCCAAAAAATGCTTCTAAACTCAACTGCCTAGAAACGACTATAAGACCATGTGTACATGTACTGATAAGATAACAGGAGAGTTAAGGGGCAGCTGAAAAACGCCCAACTACTCCTAAACGTCCGTTTACTAGCAGCAGTGTACATGAGGCCTTAGGCCCCATGTACACAGGACGCTGCTAAACGTACGTTCAGAGGCATTTGGACGCTTTTTTAAACTGCCCCTGAACTAATTTAATGTTATCCTATGTGACCATGTACACAGTCTCGTTTATTGAAGTTTTTAGGCAGTTGCGTTTAACAGCGTTTCTTCAAAAGCGAAAAAAAATGGGTTCAGACGCCAAAGATTTCCACGTTTCAGATGCCAAATGCGACTAAACGCGGTGACCCGCATTTTGTTTATAGGCTTTTTTTGTTTTTGCCCATTTAAAATAAAAAAATTTTTTTTTTTTTTTTAGAAACGCTTCTGTAACGCAAGCGCAGCAAAACGCAGCTAAACGATGCATGTAAACACAGAAAAACTGATGTTTTAAATGTGGGTTACTATCTGTCAAGTTAAATCGTTCAGGAGAGGTTGTAAAAACGTCCATCCAATACATTAAACCTTACATGTATGGTCAACTTAACCAAGAGCAGCCAAAAGTCTACATGAGCAGGTTTCTAGTATAACAGCGCGGATGTAAAGTGTGAAATATCATTAGGTGCACATTGTAAATAAATTGTCCCACTCTATATATACCTAAAAAGAGAATGTACATTTTACAATAGCATTGTTGTTATACTGGAGACTTGCTTCTGTAAAGCAATCAAAGACCGTGTGATGTATTGCACGTTTCCCAAAGCACAACACTCCTACTTCTAGCAACAAACAAAAAAGGGAGGATTCAGGAGTGTCCATTGGGTGTGAAGATTTCATTCATTCATACATGAACCATTTCATCGGCCTGGTGGGGGCCCACACAAACCCTAGTAGTAAGCTCTTCTGAGGAGGGTCTTGTATTATAACTGTATCGTCTCCCTTTTATATTGTAAAGCGCTAAGTAAACTGTTGGTGCTATATAAATCCTGTATAATAATAATAATTTAGTAATGCCCATTAGAAAAGCCCTGGGAAGATATTTGTGTAACTGAAGGCAAAACTTTTTTTAGCCTAGGTTCATACCTCGCTCGCACCATTTCAATGAGATTTCAGAGACGTGTGTGTTCATGTACAGATGTCTATTGAAGTCGTAAAAAGTAGCTAAGAGTGGAGAGGGCCAAGAACACCTGTCAGTGCCCTCCTTATGGAGATCCTTCCTCTCTATTTGTCCCGTTTACCATTATCATTGAAAATAAAAGTAAATCATACATTTAAGGGCTCATGCACATTGCGTCTCAAAGAAGTTCAAATAAGCGGCTCCTACAGGCTTTAGAGCTCTCGTGTTTTCTGCCAGGGAACTCCTCTCCATGTTAGCCCATGTATACATGCACACTATGGCTTTTTCAGTTTACAGGCATATAAAAATAAAATAAAAAACGTACCAAACTTGCGTTTTTGAGAGGAGCTTTCCAGCACTAGACGTCGAAAGTGCCCAAAAATGCGCAAATATGCTCAAAAAAGCCTGAAAACACACAAAAAATATAGGAAAAATTCACCGAGGGGAGGGTTTGTGGAAAAAAATGAAAAACACTTATGCTCAAAAAGCTTGAAGAAGCTCAATAAAAACATGGAAAAGAGCACAAAAAAGCACAAGGTTTTTCAAGCAGAATGAAAAGCTGAACTGCCTGTAAAAGCAGCTTGTTTTGAGCGGCAGTGTGCACGAGCCCTAATGCCGCGTACAACCACTGGACTTTTCCATGGACTGGGTCCGACGGTCTTCCCGACAGACTTTCTGAATGAACGAACTTGGCCACACGCAAATCACACCAAAGTCTGACGGATTCGAACGTGATGACGTACGAGAAGTTCATAGCCAGTAGCCAATAGCTGCCCTAGTGTCGGTTTTTGTCTGTCGGACTAGCATACACACACAAACGGATTTCTCGATAGGAACTGGGTCCAGCGGAGTTCCGGCTGAAAAATGTGAAACATGTTCTATTTCTAAAGTCTGTCAGATTTTTGGACAGCAAAGGTCCGATGGAGCCCACACACGATCGAATTGTCCGACGGATTTGTCCCGGTCGAGTGTACGCGGCATAAGGTTGACACCAGGACAGTAATAGCGGGGACATCTTCCAATGGTGATCCTAGAGACACCCCAGGATTCCCTCACATTGAAGGGATTTGCATATCACTTCCTGTTTTGGATGTGGGACAGGAAGTGAATGGAAAATGTCCCCAATGGGACACAGATGGCAAAAAGAAACAGATGAGTTATAATCCCGTTTCGTCACATATTCACACTCATTCCCTTCTATGTGCTTCTGTACACTATGTGGGTATACATGGGTGTAGATGACTACTGTGAATATCCGTGTAGAGGCATGCACACATTCCTGTCTAAGCTGTGATAGGCTACACTGATGATCGGTGCACTGATTACCAGTGTAAATGTTCCCGGTCACAGAAAAAGCTGCTTATCCTCTTTCCTTTCCTCACACACTGACAGGAAATACTGAGAACCGCCATTTGTTTACATGGGATCAGCTGTGATTGGTTCTTTACCATGTGATCAGCTGTGTCCAATGTCATTGGCTCTTTACTCTGATTGGTGATACGCTGTGTGCCCCTGGGAGTGCGCACGAGCAGTGTGACTGGGAGGACATCATATGACGTCCACCCGGAAGGAGGAGCTTTCCAACAGCCGCCAATCTGCTATAGGCCGGGCGGGAGGGAACTGGTTAATGTTGGTAAGATATGTAATATCATCACTGCCGATAGGGTTAAAAATAGAAAACAAAATGTAAACCCCAAGTTCACACTTCCTGTGTTTCTGCAAAAAAAATGCAGCCCCAGTGCTGTGTACTGAGATGTGGGGGTACCAATCAGGACACGTGATCCCTGCACCCCCATACATGTCACCTGACTTCTGTTTGTCAAAAACAAAGATTTTTGTTTGTTTATGAAACTTGGTTTTATTTATAAAGATGTTATATATCACAACAGCTAAATGTGTGTCTGTTCACACCGCAATACCAGAAATAATAACATGCTAGTACATTGTTACTCCAGGAAGTCCACTGAGACCATTCACAGCACTAGATACCACAACTATGACATCATAACCACAACTATGACATCATAATTGTCACCGACAGAGGGCCCTTCCCCCGACACACTGACAGAGGGGCCCTCCCCCCGACACACAGACAGAGGGGCCCTCCCCCCGACACACAGACAGAGGGGCCCTTCCCCCGACACACAGAGGGGCCCTTCCCCCGACACACAGAGGGGCCCTTCCCCCGACACACAGAGGGGCCCTTCCCCCGACACACAGACAGAGGGGCCCTTCCCCCGACACACAGACAGAGGGGCCCTTCCCCCGACACACAGACAGACATAAGGGGCCCTTCCCTAAACACACACAGACATGAGGGGCCCTTCCCCAAACACACACAGACATGAGGGGCCCTTCCCCAAACACACACAGACATGAGGGGCCCTTCCCCCAACACACACACAGACATGAGAGGCCCTCCCCCACACACAGACATGAGAGGCCCTCCCCCACACACACACAGACAGACATGAGGGGCCCTCCCCCCCTCCCCCAACACACACACACACACACACACACACACACAGACATGAGGGGCCCTTCCCCCCCCCCCAACACACACACACACACACAGACATGAGGGGCCCTTCCCCCCCCCCCACACACACACACAGACATGAGGGGCCCTCCCCCCGCACACACACACAGACATGAGGGGCCCTTCCCCCCTCCCCCAACACACACAGACATGAGGGGCCCTTCCCCCCCCCCCCAACACACACAGACATGAGGGGCCCTCCCTCCGCCCCCAACACACAGACATGAGGGGCCCTTCCCCCCTCCCCCCCAACACACACAGACATGAGGGGCCCTCCCCCCGCACACAGACATGAGGGGCCCTCCCCCCACACACACACAGACAGACATGAGGGGCCCTCCCCCCCTCCCCCAACACACACACACACACACACACACACGAGGGGCCCTTCCCCCCTCCCCCAACACACACACACAGACATGAGGGGCCCTTCCCCCCTCCCCCACACACACACACACACAGACATGAGGGGCCCTCCCCCCGCACACACACACAGACATGAGGGGCCCTTCCCCCCTCCCCCAACACACACAGACATGAGGGGCCCTTCCCCCCTCCCCCAACACACACAGACATGAGGGGCCCTCCCTCCGCCCCCAACACACAGACATGAGGGGCCCTTCCCCCCTCCCCCCACACACACAGACATGAGGGGCCCTCCCCCCGCACACAGACATGAGGGGCCCTCCCCCCACACACACACACACAGACATGAGGGGCCCTCCCCCCCTCCCCCAACACAGACATGAGGGGCCCTCCCCACACACACACACACACACACACACCCACACACACACACCCACACACACACACACAGACATGAGGGGCCCTTCCCCCCTCCCCAACACACACACACAGACATGGAGGGGCCCTTCCCCCCTCCCCCCCCAACACACACACAGACATGAGGGGCCCTTCCCCCCTCCCACACCCCCTCCCCACACACACACAGACATGAGGGGCCCTTCCCCCCTCCCCCACACACACACACAGACATGAGGGGCCCTTCCCCCCAAACACACACACAGACATGAGGGGCCCTTCCCCCCTCCACCAACACACAGACATGAGGGGCCCTCCCCCCGCCCCCAACACACACAGACATGAGGGGCCCTCCCTCCGCCCCCAACACACAGACATGAGGGGCCCTTCCCCCCTCCCCCAACACACACAGACATGAGGGGCCCTCCCCCCGCACACAGACATGAGGGGCCCTCCCCCCACACACACACAGACAGACATGAGGGGCCCTCCCCCCCTCCCCCAACACACACACACACACACACACACACACGAGGGGCCCTTCCCCCCTCCCCCAACACACACACACAGACATGAGGGGCCCTTCCCCCCTCCCCCACACACACACACACACAGACATGAGGGGCCCTCCCCCCGCACACACACACAGACATGAGGGGCCCTTCCCCCCTCCCCCAACACACACAGACATGAGGGGCCCTTCCCCCCTCCCCCAACACACACAGACATGAGGGGCCCTCCCTCCGCCCCCAACACACAGACATGAGGGGCCCTTCCCCCCTCCCCCAACACACACACAGACATGAGGGGCCCTCCCCCCGCACACAGACATGAGGGGCCCTCCCCCCGCACACACACACACAGACATGAGGGGCCCTTCCCCCCTCCCCCAACACAGACATGAGGGGCCCTCCCCACACACACACACACACACACACACACACACACACACACACACACACACACACACACAGACATGAGGGGCCCTTCCCCCCTCCCCAACACACACACACAGACATGGAGGGGCCCTTCCCCCCTCCCCCAACACACACACAGACATGAGGGGCCCTTCCCCCCTCCCCAACACACACACAGACATGGAGGGGCCCTTCCCCCCTCCCCCAACACACACACACAGACATAAGGGGCCCTTCCCCCCAAACACACACACAGACATGAGGGGCCCTTCCCCCCTCCACCAACACACAGACATGAGGGGCCCTCCCTCCGCTCCCAACACACAGACATGAGGGGCCCTTCCCCCCTCCCCAACACACAGACATGGAGGGGCCCTTCCCCCCTCCCCAACACACACACAGACATGAGGGGCCCTTCCCCCCTCCCCAACACACAGACATGGAGGGGCCCTTCCCCCCTCCCCAACACACACACAGACATGGAGGGGCCCTTCCCCCCTCCCCAACACACAGACATGGAGGGGCCCTTCCCCCCTCCCCAACACACACACAGACACAGACATGGAGGGGCCCTTCCCCCCCCCCCCCAACACACACACAGACATGAGGGGCCCTCCCTCCGCCCCCAACACACAGACATGAGGGGCCCTCCCTCCGCCCCCAACACACAGACATGAGGGGCCCTCCCCCCCTCCCCAACACACAGACATGGAGGGGCCCTTCCCCCCTCCCCAACACACACACAGACACAGACATGGAGGGGCCCTTCCCCCCCTCCCCAACACACACACAGACATGAGGGGCCCTCCCTCCGCCCCCAACACACACACAGACATGGAGGGGCCCTTCCCCAACACACACACAGACATGAGGGACCCTCCCTCCGCCCCCAACACACAGACATAGAGGGGCCCTTCCCCCCTCCCCAACACACAGACATGGAGGGGCCCTTCCCCCCTCCCCAACACACATGGAGGGGCCCTTCCCCCCTCCCCAACACACATGGAGGGGCCCTTCCCCCCTCCCCCAACACACAGACATGGAGGGGCCCTTCCCCCCTCCCCCAACACAGACATGAGGGGTCCTTCCCCCCTCCCCCAACACAGACATGAGGGGTCCTTCCCCCCTCCCCCAACACAGACATGAGGGGCCCTTCCCCCACACACTAACATGAGGGGCCCTTCCCCCACACACTAACATGAAGAGCCCTTCCCCCACACACAGACATGAGGGGACCTTCCCCCCAACACACACAGACATGAAGAGCCCTTCCCCCAACACAGACATTAGGGGCCCTTCCCCCCCACACACACTGACATGAAGAGCCCTTCCCCCACACAGACACGAAGAGCCCTTCCCCCACACACAGACACGAAGAGCCCTTCCCCCACACACTCTGACACATGAGTGTTTCCTGCCTATGACAGAGCAGGGTGTCCCCTGATAGGAGCACACAGGAAAGGGTTAAGGAGCAGGCGGTGGGGGAAGGGCCGGCATTCCTGTGTGTCCCAGGGAGGGAGGGAGGGGGATGGGCAGCAGTCTGTCTCCAGCAGGGAAGCGGTTAACAGTGAGCCATTAGTAGAGCCTCCCCTCCCCCCCATAGTGAGCGGCTCAGGCAGGGATTCCCTCCACAACACCACGGACACTGACAGCGCTACATGACATACACTATACCGCCGTCCCATCCCCCACCCCAATACCACTACACAAAACAAGGACACTTACCTGCTGATGGTGGCCGGATGGTCGGCTCCCTCCCACACACCGAGCGGCCACTAATAGTCACTTATTAGCCGGGATGGGGGAGGGGGTGTAGAGATCGGTGAGGTGGGGGAGGGGGCAGTAATTCCACTGATGAGACTGGAGAGGAATCGAGGCACAATGTACAAAGATATTAGAAGAGAGCCAGCCAACGGCTCCCACATCCGACACCACCAGTGTGACCGGCCGGCCCAAAGTGACGGAGACACACGCTCTCTATACTACTATACAACACTACATTATACACACTATGTACAACACTATATTATACACACCACACTATACACACCGTGTACAACACTATATTATACACACCATACTATACACACTGCCTACAACACTACACACCGTGTACAACACTATATTATACACACTGTGTACAACACTATATTATACACACCATACTATACACACTGTGTACAACACTACACACCGTGTACAACACTAGATTATACACACCATACTATACACACTGTGTACAACCCTACACACCCTGTACAACACTATATTATACACACCATACTATACACACTGTTTACAACACTACACTATACACACTGCCTACAACACTACACACTCTGTACAGCACTATATTATACACTGTACAACACTACACTATAGACACTGCCTACAACACTACACACTGTGTACAACACTATACATACTGTCTACAACACTACACACTGTGTACAACACTATATTATACACACTGTGTACAACACTACACTGTGTACAACACTATATTATACACACTGTGTACAACCCTACACACCGTGTACAACACTATATTATACACACCATACTATACACACTGTTTACAACACTACACTATACACACTGCCTACAACACTACACACTCTGTACAACACTATATTATACACTGTACAACACTACACTATAGACACTGCCTACAACACTACACACAGTGTACAGCACTATACATACTGTGTACAACACTACACACTGTGTACAACACTATATTATACACACTGTGTACAACACTACACACCGTGTACAACACTATATTATACACACCATACTATACACACTGTGTACAACACTACACTATACACACTGCCTACAACACTACACACCGTGTACAACACTATATTATACACACTGTGTACAACACTACACTATACACACTGCCAACAACACTACACACCGTGTACAACACTGTATTATACACACCATACTATACACACTGTACAACACTACACTATACACACTGTGTACAACACTATACATACTGTGTACAACACTATATTATACACACTGTGTACAACACTACACTGCCTACAACACTACACACTGTGTACAACACTATATCATACACACTACACTATACACACTGCCTACAACACTACACACCGTGTACAACACTATATTATACACACTGTGAACAACACTACACTATACACACTGCCTACAGTGTAGAAACTCCTCTTTATATTGGTAATCTGTAAAAAAATCAAAACTTGCATTTGTGGTTGAATCCTGCCTTGCATTAGTTGTCCATGTAGAAACCACATTTAAATTGGTGGTGAGTGTGAATCCCCCCTCACATTGGTGGCCAGTGTAGAAATCCCTCTTTATTGGTTGGTAATGTAAAATCCCCCTTTACATTGGTGATCAGTGTACATTTCCCTTTACATTGGTGGTAAGTGCAAAATTGCCCTTACATTAGTGGTCAGTGTAAAGCCCCCTTTACATTGGTGGTCAGTGTAAATCCCCACCTAACATTGGTGGTTGTTATAGAAGTGTCACCTTACATTTGTGGTCAGTACAAATCTCCTCAACAATGGTTGTCAGTGTTAATTCCCCCTTACATGGAGGTCATTGTATATTCCCCCTTACACTGATAGTTGGTGTAAATGCTTCTAATACATTGGTGTCAGGGTAGAAATCCCTCTTTATATTGGTGGGTGGTGTAAAATCCCCCGTTACATGGTGGTCAGTGTGAATCCCCACTATATACTTGCCAAAGATGTCCAGCTTTGCTCTACATGATTCAGAATTTGCCACAGTGTACTGCCTTCTAACTAATCAACATTGCCACTAATCACACACCCCTTCCCCCAGCATTGCCACTGATCCCAGGAGTCCTAGGATCCCTAGGAGTTTTATGTCTATTGATGGGTCCCCTCACCTCCCCAGTCCATGGTGTGCAGGCAGTGAGGAGATGATGTGCTATAACCTTTAGCAACCGATCAGGGAGCAGTAATGATGCGCACTAACCTCTTGCAACCAATCATTGAGCTGTAAGGATATGCAGTAACCTCTAGCAACCAATTAGTGAGTGGTACGGATGTACAGTAAACTCTAGCAACCAATCAACAAGCAGTAGTCATGTGCTGTAACCGCAATCAAAAAATCAGTGAGACATAATGTGTGCTAGGGGCAAGAAAATGTTTGCCCAGGGTCCAATTAATATTAAAGATGGCCATACTATACACACATAGACAGAGCTCTACATACTGCTTTACACACGTAGACAGAGCACTACACACTGCTATATACACATAGAGAGCACTACACAGCTAGACACACATGGGTCTTTACACACTGCTATACACAGAGCATAGGATACTATACACTGCTATACACACATAGAGAGAGCATAGGATACTACATGCTGCTATACACACAAAGAGCATAGGATACTACACGCTGCTATACACACACAGAGCGTAGGGTACTACACACAGCATGAAGCACTACACACTGTACACAGCTATACACACATAGGTCTCTACACACTGCTATACACAGAGAGCATAGGATACTACACACTGCTATACACAAACAGAGCATAGGATACTACACACTGCTATACACACACATAGAGCAGTACTCGCCACTATACACAGAGCATAGGATACTACACACTGCTATACACAAACGGAGCATAGGATACTACACACTGCTATACACACACATAGAGCAGTACTCTCCGCTATACACAGAGCATAGGATACTACACGCTGCTATAAACACAAAGAGCATAGACTGCACGCCGCTATATACACACGGAGCATAGGGTACTACACACAGCGTTAAGCACATAGGATTCTACACAGTGCTATACACACATAGAGCAGTACTCACCACCACTATACACAGAACATAGGATACTGCACACTGCTTTACACACATAGAGAGAGTATAAGATACTACACACTGCTATACACAGAGCATAGGATATTACACGCTGCTATACACACACGGAACATAGGATACTACACTCTGCTATACACACAAATAGCATAGAATACACATCATGGAGCACTACACACTGCACACACAACATAGGATATTGTACACTGCTAGAGAGCCTAGGATACTAGACACTGCTATAAACAGAGGGCATAGAACACTACACACAGCTACACACACATAAAGAGCATAGAACACGACACACAGAGAGGGAGCATATAATGCTTTACGCTGCACTACTATACACAGAGCATAGAATACTATACACAGAGCATATGTAGTGCAACCCCTTAGGAGCCACAAGTAAACTGGGATCCCCCACCCTGCACAGCCAGGCACACCGAATTTCCACAGGCACTCCAGAGTCACAGGATAGTCTGTGGCTTTGTTTTTGTTTATTGAGGGTAATATCTTGGCTAGGGATGGGAGGTTATTGGATGCCCGATTGACTTCAGCAAAACTTCAGGGACATTCTTCCTATATACAGTCTATATTAGGGTTGCAACTGAAAATTATTTTTACAATTTAACGTTTAAATATTTGTTTATTACAATTTTTTTTTTTTTTTTCATCAGCCGTGTTGGGGGTGGCTTTGGTGAGGTATCAGGTGTCTAAACAGACTCCTGACATTTCCTCCCTTTTGAAACAGGGAAAGGGACTAAGGATAAAGATTCCCCAGTCCCTTTCTCAGCAGCCTCAGCTGCACTGAACATGAATGGACAGGAGACAGAGGATCCTTTCCATTCATAAACTGAAGCATCATAAACATAGTTCACAATGCTCAGTTATTAATGGACAGAGTCCGTGATCTATGACTCTGTGCATTTAGAAAAGGAAGGAGCTGGTAAATGACAGATTTACCAGCTCCTTTTTCCACTCTCCATCCTGACAGATCAGGAATGAGGAGGACCTGGGGAGACGGAGGAGGACACAGGGGACAGTTGGGGTGAACAGTGCTGGCAGTTACAGGCACCAATCTCCCTATATAGCTTTCAATAAGGCAGCTGACAGCCGCAGGAGGGAAGAGAGGAGAATCGGCTGTCAACTGCTTTATTGAAAGCTATACAGGGAGATTGGTGCTTGTAACTACCCCGAACCGCCGCACCGATTATCTGTGAGACTGATAGAATACTATACACAGAGCATAGAATACTATAAATACAGTATATAATACTAAACACTGCACTACTATACACACAGTAAAAAATACTATACACTGCACTACTATACACACAGTAAAAAATACTATACACTGCACTACTATACACACAGTATAGAATACTATACACTGCACTACTATACACACAGTATAGAATACTATAAACTGCACTACTATACACACAGTATAGAATACTATACACTGCACTACTATACACACAGTATAGAATACTATACACTGCACTACTATACACACAGTATATAAAACTATACACTGCACTACTATACACACAGTATAGAATACTATACACTGCACTACTATACACACAGTATAGAATACTATACACTGCACTACTATACATACAGTATAGAATACTATACACTGCACTACTATACACACAGTATTGAATACTATACACTGCACTACTATACACACAGTATAGAGTACTACAAAACTGCACTACTATACACAGAGCATAGAATACTTTACACTGCACTCTACAACTATACACAGAGCATAAAATACTATACACTGCACTACTATACACAGAGAGAGCATAGGATACTATATACTGCACTTCTATATACATAAAGAGAGCAGTTTTATATTAACATAGAGCACATTAATAACAGAGGGAGAGATATGGTGCTGAAGCATTTATCACAGTTAAACAGGAAAAAAGTTGCATTTATTTTTGTTCCACCAAATTCACACATTAAGGATAAGCTCAACAGTCATCGGAGGTTTTCTAACCCCTGCATCCTCCTGCACTCAGTCCATCCCCAGCTTATCCTGACTTACCCAGAATGACCTCCCACTTGCTGCTCTGTACTTAAAGCATATCTCCCAACTGTCCCTGATTTTGAGTGACTGGCCCTCATTTAGAACAAAGTCCCTCTTTCCTCCTCATGTGTCCCTCATTTTGGTCTGATCTATATAGTTGTATATAAAAAACACTCATCTTTTAAAAAGTGTTTTCCAGTGCTAAACTTTTCATCCAATTTCTAAATCTGCATTTGTAAATTTCAGAAGCCATTATAAATAAATATTAGTGAAGAAAAAAAATGTGCTACCAATGTGTATAAGCTGCTAACATCAGCAATAAGACTAATTACATAAAAATATAAAACAAAGGAGATACAGCGCTAAGAAATAAGTGTACACTAGATTTGCATCAAGGGAGTAAAATATAAAATATAAAGTGCAGTGAATCGAATAAGTACGTATATACTCAATGAGTAACCTTAGGAATGCTGGAAATAATAATGAAAAAACATTTATGCCGCGTACACACGGTCAGAATTTCCGACAACAAATGTTTGATGTGAGCTTGTTGTTGGAAAATCCGACCATGTGTATGCTCCATCGGACATTTGCTGTTGGAATTTCCGACAACAAATGTTTGAGAGCTGGTTCTCAAGTTTTTTCGACAACAAAACTTGTTGTCGGAAATTCCGAGCGTGTGTACACAATTCTGACGCACAAAATTCCACGCATGCTCGGAATCAAGCAGAAGAGCCACACTGGCTATTGAACTTCATTTTTCTCGGCTCGTCGTACGTCTTGTACATCACCGCGCTCTTGACGTTCAGAATTTCCGACAACATTTGTGTTACCGTGTGTATGCAAGACAAGTTTGAGACAACATCCTTAGGAAAAAAATCCACGGTTTTGTTGTCGGAATGTCCGATCGTCTGTACGCGGCAGAAGAGTTCATAGTGATAAAACAACATGAAAACGGTATATAAACCCACAGCAGGTAAAAGGTTTAACATATATTAAAAAGTGGAAAACTGCTAAAAAGCAAAGACTGTATGTACCGACCTTCATACTAGAGAGTCAGTATAGCGACATAGAGTTCATCGTAATAGAAATATCACATTCAATCTCTTTGACATGACCACAAAATTATGTTTTCACAAGATGTAGTTGAATGGCTGGACCATACAGAGTGGTATTATCACATGACACCCATGATTGTGTTGCCAACACCAGCGGGAAGGGATGGGTATGCTTACCCTAAACTGTGAACACACACGCCAGCGGTGGTGGGTCAAACAAGCATGGACGATAGTCAGGAACCAAATCACGAACACAAACTCCTGTGGCTGGAACTGGTGTAAGCATACACCTGCCTCAATCAGGCAATGGATGGTCCAAGAAATCGTACTTTTCACCGCAACGTTCCTGATAAATGTAGTACTCCTCCCGTCAGGAAAAGATGTGGATCATATGAAGAAAAAAGAAGGCCTCCACATGAAAATGAATACAAAGTATAAAATGTAATAATATAAAAAAAGTACAGATATCACTCAAGATGCCTACAGTGGCCATCACAAAAAAAGAATAAAAACAAGCGTGGTATGTAGAGCTAAGCAGACTGTTTCCCGACATGTTTCGTACAAAGATACCTCAACTGGGCCATGAGCCTGCTAACATATACCACGCTATATTTATACTTATTCCCTACATTACAAACAACATCACATGTCTAATTATAACATAAACCGAAACAGCTGTTCTCTGTAACTCCTTCCAGTCAGTCTAACCAATCGTGGGAGTCCAGCATCAGAGTGGCGTCATCACGCAGGTCGCGTGTCTCATCATCACGGCATGCAGTGTGCATTCCAAGCACCATAAGCGTCAGCCCACTGGCGTGCACACGTCCAGGCTAAGCAGTCGCCATGGGCCAGATTGCGCTCCTCAACTCGCTTACACTCACCAATCAAGGGAGTTTGGCGACGTCACGTGACCGGAATATGCTGTGTGTGTGTCAAGCCTTGATTTAACTAGGCTAACACAGCTAGTACTGAATCCAGCCACACAACTATTGATACAAAGTCACTTGACAAGCGTCATTACTCATTAGAGCCTTCATATAATGATAACTGGAGATAAAGAAATATATAGAGGGACATGGAGGGGGCATAAAGCGCAATTAGCCATTGCTGTGCCCCATAGCATAAATCAGCCAACATGAATGTGACTCACTAATAATACTTAGATAAGTGTAAAAAAAACACATGAAAATCTTTTGTCCCCCTCCAATGTCAATCTATATAATAAGATAAAACATAGAGTGTAACATTTGTAACATGATTATAGGTGTCTTTCCTGTCTGTCTCCTCACCGATCTGTGGATGCCGGAAGACCTCCATTGGCCAGCACCTGCTGATCGGCTTGTGCTGAGTCTAATCATAGCATAGGTGGCGTGCATGCCCCCTACCCAGAAGTTCTGGATCACATACTAGGTATGTGATCCAGTACAGGAGAGCCACTCTGCCACCATACTCATACGTGAGGCAGTCAGCAAGTGGATAATGAAGGAAACTGTCAAGAATGGCGTGCATCACATTAACTAAGCAGATAAACCTGTTTCAGGACTGTTTGTGCCACCTCTGCCAGTTTCTAGTTCAGTAATTAACATAGGGAATACTGCAGTTTGAGGTCTGACGTTCTGACGGGAAAAATCCAGACCATATGGTCAGCATCGATCCAGATTCCTGGAGCGGCATCTGGCTCTGCCTCTTGGTGATCCACTGAGAGCCTGAACTAGCACCTCCTGCCCCCTTCACAGCCCAGCACTCCAGTGAGTCCCGGAGGGGAGAGCAGACAGTTGGAGATCTTTTGCACTCTCCAGTATTAGTAAATCGACCCCAAAGTGTTTTACTGACTAGGATCACCAGGTGAAAATAAAGAAAAAACAAAAGAAATGCAGCTACCAAATTTAAAGTGGAGTTCCACTCAAAAGTGGAACGTCCGCTCATTTGTCTCCTCCCCCTTCAGTGCCACATTTGGCACCTTTCGGGGGGACAGGATTCTTGTCTTTGACATGTATCCTGTTCTCACTCCCGGGAGCCACAGCTGCGGCTATTGACGTCATCGCTCGGCTCCCTCCTCCTCCCCCCTGTTAGAAAGTAACAAGGGGAACTCTGGACAGCCAGACCAAACACACCAGTGTTTTTGGATTTTGATGTGATTCCTGTTTTTAATAAATCCATTTGATTTTTCATCTTCGTCTGGTGTGCGGCTGTCCAGAGTTCCCCTTGTTACTTTCTAACTACCTTGTTATTAGCCTGCACCTGGAGCTCCACACTAGGAGTAGAAGCATTCGCCTTGAAGGATCCCTCTGGAGCGGTGGTCATCTCTCCTCCTCCCCCCTGTTGCCGGGCCAGTAGGAGAGAGGAGTGGAGCCTCGCGCATGCGCAGTAGCGCAATGGCGGCGGCACCACCCAACAGCTGATGGAAACATCAGCTGCAGTGTCGACATCGCTGGACTCCCGGACAGGTAAGTGTCCTATTATTAAAAGCCAGCAGCTGCAGTATGTGTAGCTGCTGGCTTTTAATTTTTGCGGCGGTGGGCGGACCTCCTCTTTAAGAACTGATAAGCTGCAATATATTACATTTTTTTTTTTTTTTTTTTTTTTTTTTATTACCACTTTAACTTGCATGTGAACTTGTAGGTTTGTAAAATGATTGAAAAACAGATTGTGCCCATCATCCAATGTTTGTAAGCAGCTTTTGGAAGATTAATGCATGTTTATGCTTCAGCATGCATGCATCCAATAAATAAGCATGCATAATGGCAGCCTTATGATGAGGAGCAACAACTGAAGAAAATTCATCCTGGAATATGGATTTTACACCCAGATATTGTTCTTCATATGACAATTTCTGATGCGACCATTATTGATCAGATCAGGCAATAATTATCACATGTGTAGAGGTAAACTAAGTGATCTCATTCTAGAAACATGGCATGCAACTTTTGGCAGTAGAAGAGTCACCACACGAGACGTAGGAAGTGAAGAAATCCTGAACAGCAGGGATCCCAGGCTTTGGGTAACTGATCCTGTTACTTATGTCTGTGAAGGTTCTCATTTATCCAGGTCACGGTACATCTAGTAGTAGTCACATCCAACTGGACTTGTTCTGTAATGTTGATGTTTTGGAGCTCCTCCAAGTCACGTCTTCAGTTCTGATCAGTGTCAGGAGGATACCCCAACATTTATATCCACTTCGATTGCCCAGACACCCAAATTCAGTCACTTTGGAATGAGTAGATATTGATTGTCCAAGAACAGGCTGGGAGGTGTGACTTTCCTGTTTATGGACAACCAACCTCTACACTTTCCAAAGTGTTTGCACTACATGTGTGGCAGAGAAACATTCATTGGTCTCATAAATTTAATTTTTTTCTAAAAAAAAAAAAAAAAAAAAAACAGTAAATAGATAACAATCGTACATTGAAAAAAAAAAATACACATAACGTAAATAAAACTCCCCAAAATACACGCTTCAAAACAACAAAAAATAACCTACTAAAATAAAGGGAACTTTTTATTTTTTCAAACAAATTTCACCTAGGCATCTGAATGAAAGAGAAATTGAGAGTTTCTAATTTGGTAAAAAATTTCAGGGTAAATTTGTTAATTGTTAATCACAAGATCAAGGGTGGAAACATATCGAGGGAAAGCCGGGGGACAATCAAATGATCAGGAAGTTGTATTTCTAGGCCATTCTGTAGATTGTTGATGTACAGAAGCTTTCATTGGGCAGGTTACAAGGATACAGCGTGTTTCCAAAATAAACAAACATTCTCCTGCAATTGCAAAGAGTTTGAGGAAATTAAGCTGTGCCAAGGGTGCATAGAGCATTATAGTCAACGATGTACCACCAGGATACCTGATCCTTGGTGTAGTCACAGTCACCTATTTTTCTTCTGTGAGCTTATTTACAGAACTCCAGTCTAAACAAAAGCTATAGTGTCTTACGGTAGGACAGATTAGATCTCTAAATATAAACTACTGAGAACGTGTCCCAGTTTCTGAAGCTGGGAAGGCTGCTATTATGCAGATTAGCTGATCTTCTAAGCTAGACACCAAAAAAAAAAAAAACGTGTTGCTTGTGCCTACTCTACTTTCAACAGAGTAACCAAAGAACACCGCTTACCAACCCAGTGCATGAATATGTAAATGAGTGTGGCCTCAGCCAGTGCAACTCCAGACATTCCTCCCTGACATGTTTTGCCCCAAACAACGGGGCTTGATCACAGAGGTTGGGAAAACAAAGCCAACCATAGATTTATATGCATCATCGGCCACGAATGGAATTAATGCAGGTGTGTGTGATGCATATTAATGAACACTGTGAAATGGTGGTGTGGAAGTGGAGAAGAATAGGAAGAAAATAAACTAAACTTCCCTTTTCTTCCCTTTTTTTTCTCCACTTCCACACCACCATTTGACAGTCTTCATTAATAATGTAAGCCAGGATGATGTTAGTTGTAGGAGTTATGTAATCCCGCACCAGCCAATGAAGGTGGCCAATGATTGTCACCCAGAAGAAGATGGCCAGCCCGGGATGGGGACCATTGAAGGAAAGGTATGGTATGTTTAACTCAGGTTTAAGATTTGTGAATCATTGGGCACCCAAATGTGATTGTGCATCCTCTGAATGTTATGAATTATTTTAAGAAATTAATGAGAAAGTGACCACACATCTACCAGAAAAGTATATAGTCACGAGCATAGTTTTTTTAAAATGTAATTCACTTTCTTAGTTCTCAAAAAAGATGTGCTTTAGCGCTCTTGAATTTATATGAATGGATATTGATGATGTGATCTTGACATAAAGGGTCAGCACTGTAGATTGTATAAGCATTACAATGAAAGAATATGAGTACTTCACTCACTTGTGTTCCACCATCAGAGCTTCTGCTCCGTCTGTACTATTGAAAAACTAATACTTGCACCACCCAGTGAGCTGAATAGGCTGAAAAAGAAAGTTTACATCTAGAACCATTACATCTAGAACTGACAATTAGATGGTTGTTGCCCTACTCTGTTAGCAGCTTGGTTCTGGGGATACAGACAAATTGTGCAGGAAGAGCAGCAGAGTAAGGCACACTGTCAATAAGTAGTCCAGAACATTTTGTTATTTATTGCAGGTACTAAGGCTGGGTTGACATACTGTATAAATGCGAATTGGATGTGTTTTTAACCTCATCCTCCAATTCGCATAACACATGAATGTGACCAGCTTTCAATTGAGCCGATTTACACATGTGCGGGGTGGCCACAGTGTGGTTTTAGAAAGGGTCCCTTGCATTTTTGGGTCCAATTCAGGTGCGAATTCAGGGAAAAATTTGCACCCGGACTGGTGAAAAGAAACCCTCCGGACTGCAAACCGCAGGCGCATATATGTGAACTCATATAGGGCTGACAATTTACACATCACTTTAAATGCATGCTTTGAATTGTATGTTCACATCAGTCCCTGCTCTCAAGGAGCTTACAATCTAAGGCCCCTAACTCACATTCATACATACACATACTAGAGTCAATTTAGACAGGAGCCA
The DNA here is from genome assembly GCA_028564925.1 of Lithobates sylvaticus. Lineage (NCBI taxonomy): Eukaryota > Metazoa > Chordata > Amphibia > Anura > Ranidae > Lithobates > Lithobates sylvaticus. The sequence continues at coordinate 373,029,845 of CM053028.1, read as the reverse complement.
ATTAACCTACCAGCATGTCTTTGGAGTGTGAAAGGAAACTGGTGCACCAGGAGAAAACCCACGCAGGCACAGGGAGAACATGCAAACTCTACGCAGGTAGCAGCATAATTGGGATTTAAACCAACAACCCTAGTGCTGCTTGGCAGAAGTGCTCACCACTTAGCCACTGTGCTATACAAAGAATTGTGTTACTGTCAGCTGCATGATCTGCAGGTATTGGGGGGCATCCCTGACAACATGGTGCACCCTATGCCATGACCTATTTTTATCTATACAGCAATCCTGCCTTGGTGTTCAGTTATTAGATGAAAATTGTTCCCTGACCACATTCAGTACAAGGATTCTCCTCTTTATACTGTCTTCCATAGAAGCAGAAGAGTAATAAAACTTGAGAAATCACTATTTCCATGGAATGTGGTTAACATTAAAAAGTTCAATAAATAGTCATAACAATTATAAACTCGGTAAAGACAAGCTATTGAATACTCACTTGCTTACATGCCTTAGTATGGACTGTATGAGCCGATTTTGTGCGGTATAAACTAAATAAAGTGTTTGCTTTCATGCAATATTTTATATGTTATACAAACATGTAACATCTCCTCATTTATTTTAACGCTCAAGTGAAATTTTGTATAACTGATCTTACTACAGGGATTTCCCTTTTAGGTATGCAAAGTGGGCATTGTGTACCTATACTCAATAGCAATAGAGGATTGAAGACTGTCCTAAGGTGTATCTCTGCTTAGGTTCTTTGTCATGAGCTAATACTTGGATAGAACAGTTGGCACCTACCAGGGATGAATGCAGTTTACATTCCAGACATTTGTCCCTGGATGCATACTGCCCTAAACTATAGTACCACTGATAGAGTTTGACAGGCAGCCGGCAACAGGGCTGGATAGTGCGCCTGGGCCCTCCAGCTGCAGCTAAAGGCCCAGCGTGCATGAGGCCTAATTGTGCCTTGTCAAAAAGTTGCATGTCATAAAGAGTGTGGCAGAGAAGTTGACAGGAGTACACATTCTGGTCTGGGTTTTTTCAACTACCAAAGCCACAATGCCACAATACCAGCAAGCAGAACAGTGGCTAAGTGGTTAGCACTCTGCCTAGCAGCACTAGGGTTGTTGGTTCGAATCCCAACGCTGGCACTACCTACCTGCAATTTGCATGTTTTCCATGTGCCTACATGAGTTTCCTCTGGGTACTCCAGCTTCCTCCCACACTCCTAAGACATACTGGTAGGTAAATTGGCCCTAGTATACGCATGTAGGATTGTGAGTTAGGGACCTTAGATTGTAAGCTTCTTAATGGCAGGAACTGGTGTGAATGTACAAAATAAAAGTGTAAAGCTCTGCGTAAATTGACAGTGCTATATAAGAACCTGTAATACATAAAATAATTGAAGTTACATTCATTAAATATGATTGTACTAATGTAAAAGAAAATAATAATTGGTTAGACACCAAGCATGCTTATTTTACAGTATATAAGGAGCAGAAGGTTAATGGAGCATTTAAAACTTTTGATTGTTGGATCGTAAAACCTTGTCATCTGCACATTTAGATATAATTAAAATAGTTTACATCAAGGGTGTGTCTGCTGAGTATCAAAAATACTCCCCAGTCGCTTCAGCACAACCCTCAAACCATTTGATTGGTTGTGTTATGTTTGTAAACCCCCTGCCCAGGAACCTGAAAAGTTGGCTGAAATTGGAAGCTGGAGCTTTGGCTTACCTTTAAATGATGGAGTGCAAAGGCACATTTGTGAGAGCCAGTAACTCTAATGTGTGAGATTTACCTTACTCTGCACCGTACCAAAGACCTGGCAAATTAGTACTTTTCACTTTTAATTCAGCTTTTTTTTTTTTACTTTTACCTATTTTCTGTCTTGTAATATACAACTAAAGAAATTCTGGGACGTTATACTGTATATGCCTCCAAAAGTGCATAGTACATAACCAATTTTTATTACAATATCATATTAAAAAATTCTTCAACTTTTTTATTGAAAGTTTTCGATGTTTACAAAAGTCAAAAAACATACAAAATTACAGCAGAACCTATGTAACCAGTACAACCTGAGGTTGAAAGAAAGTACTTAACAAGTCTTTCTATGTGATCTGTACTTGAAGTGATTGTAGCCGTATCTTCTGCTAAATCTTTTGTGAATCAGTAGAAGAAGGGGACACACCCCGAAAGCTCGTCCATGAAAAATTATATGTTAGTGAAAATGTTAGTGAAAATAAAAAAAGTTAGAGATAGCCATCCCATGTGTCAGTAAGCTCTGTTGTGAGCGTGTGCAACAAATCACAGTTGCCATATGTACATTAGAGCACACATTTAAGCTATACATAGATACAGTAACCACCAAAGTATAGAGCCTTGAATTTAAATGTAGCGAAAGCTATAGAATGATATCCAAGGACCGTCGGGGGTATGGTACAGCTGGTTTATATTAGATAGGGCCGTCGATACAGACTTATGTAACTGCCCTTCTAGGAATAGAGATCTAGGATCTTAGCATGAGCTATGGCTCTTCATGACATCTAAGTATCTAGTGTAGGGTCTTGCTGTTGTGAGAGAAAGAAATCGTTCAGGTACCTCCAACGACCTTATGACATTTCAAACACGCACCTAGGATCTGCTAACCAGGAGGGCCATTGTGCTATAAATTGGCGTACTGTAAGGTGCGCCTTAGCGTGCATTTATTCTAAATGAAGAAGCGGGTTAAATATAGTTATGGTATGTTGGAAAGGGGAAGCTTGGATATTCTTCCAGTATCACGTAATGGTAAAAACATGATTATACATTAAAAACAATGCATTCATAACATAAGAGGCCATAACTTGCTCGGGACAAACCTAGATCTATACTAAAAAAATAAAAAAACAAGCAAAATCTTTTTTAAATTGACAAACTTGATGGACTACTCATTTTTTTCTCTGCTGTCATTTTTCTGTCTCTCTAGCTTCATAATCAACCCATCAGCCATCCTTCTCAGTTGTAATGTTGATATGGTCAATGTGACGGGTCAACGCATTTTGTGGGAAACTCCGCTTCTTCAGGACCCCACAAACCTCAATTATATCTGGATGTGATATCAATAAAAAAAAGCAGAAAATAAGCAAAATAAAAAAATCAATAGTTATGCATAACATTGAGACACCTATCCATACATAGCAAAAACGAACCAGAGGAAAAAAAAAAGAACTACTCCCTAACTATTACAATCAAACACATCATTTCATGTCAAAATTAACTCAAGGGGTTATCATCCAAATATCTGTTTTGTAATTTTCTTTTTCTGTAACTGCTCCAACCAGAAATTAAAGAATGTGTTGCCTCTGTGAAGGAAGCTACCATATTGCAAACTCTTCTGGGCGTCAACATTTCTTTTTAAAGGTCGTTAACTCACGACTATTAAAGCCATGAGACCAGAATGATAGGCCAGCATTTAGGGCCCATTAGGACTATTGCCTTTTGTTAACTCTCGTTACTATAGTGCATGTCTACACATGGCTCAATGTTTTGTACTATACATAATAAATGGAACTCGCATTGTACGTTAGCTGCCAATGCACAAAGGCATGCCAGCGCACCACAGCACACATGCCATGCAGTACATTGCATGTAGGTTAATTGTACATTAAATATACATTGAGGTGTGTTATAAATGGTATTCCTTAATGGAACATGCACTACAATATATTAGATATGCCTAAGTGGGGCCTTAGCATTTTTAGTGGTCAGTGGTCAGCATTCCTCCCCAAATAAGCCCTACCCTGTTTCCCCGAAAATAAGCCCTACCCTGAAAATAAGACCTACAAGGACTTTAACTAGGGCTTATTTGGGGGGTAGGGCTTATATTGCAGCCATCACAGACAATCTCGCTAGGTCTTATTTTTGGGGATACAGGGTAGTATACATATATAATAAACATCTCAAAATCTATACAGTGCCCACACAGGGCTATATAATAAACTAGCTTTTGGAGAATACTGTACTTTTGTGACTTTTTGCCTTCCACTTGATAGACATAAATTCATGTGGCCTATCCAGGCTTATTGAGCAGAAAGGACAACATACTGTCATTGATCACTATACTCTTAAATAGGAGACGTATATTTATTAATGTGTCTTTACTAATAAACAATAATGTTGTTCTGTTTCTGCATTAAATTAAAGAGCCATCTGTGAAATAACGTGTTTTAAATGAGTAAGGATGGCAATTAAGTCAAGAAGGATTGCTTGATCTGTTAAAAACAAATCAATTAAACAATGAATAGAATACAAAACGCTTTCTACCTGGAATTTTGAGGGTATACATTTTCCAAACAGCCAAATGCTAACAATGTATTTTAATGTAATGTAATGTATTTTGTATCGTTGTATTATTTTAGTACATATTGTTCTATGCGTTATTGACATTTCATACAATCTAATGTCAGGAAGATGTATTAATTATTATTGTTAGAATTATCTTTACTTGAAAGTCAATTACAAGATATTAATGTTTGTACGTAATGGTCGCTGACATAATATTCTTTAATGTACTTGGAGTACAGACTCTAATTGATTTTATGATTTGTTTGATAAGATACCAATACCATTGGTGTCCTATTATTCAATTCTATTATTTCCACTACTTCCACACAAAACTCTTTTTTCTTGGTGGGAACAATCAATTGAGCAGGTTGTAAAGCCTGTCTGTGATTATTATGCTCCTGTAATAAGCAGATGATGCCAGCTCTCTCTCTCCTTCTACTTCATTCTTATCCACAAACATTCGGCAGAGTCAGATATATATTTATGGTTGTGGGAGCGCATTCTGATTGAGGCGCCCGAGAGAGGTTTGAATTCAGATGCATGTCCCAACACGCTAGTTGTCTAGGGACTTTATTAATAGTGAATTATTATTAGAAAAATGTATTACTACCGAATAAAATGAGTGACCATGACATAACATGTTATAGCCACGTTCAGACAAGCAATGGCAACCATACAGCATGCAGGCTGCCTGCATCCACCCTGAGCTGTGTGTGCAGGCAGCCTACAGAAATGGATGCAGGCACAGCGGCTGAATTGTTTGCGTTCGGGGCCATGCAACCACTCCTGCATGGATGTTAGATTTTCACATGCGGCTATGTCTGTGCAGTCACTGCATCTGCATCTGCGCCTTAGGGTTGCCATTTTTTCTACAAGGCAAACCCGAACATTTTAGCGCCGCACAGTAATTGAAAATTTCGTTTTCATTAGTACACACTGTAGGAATGTAAAAGACCTGGGACACCTTTGGGAACTCCAAAGAGAAATAATGCGGCACACAGTGCCCCCTCACCCTTCTGTCAAGTTCTGTCCTGAGCCACATTACTGTTAGAATATTGTGTCTGGGTTTCAGGTGGACTGAAACCTGAACATATGATTTCAAAACCCAGACTGTCCAGGTGAATCCCGGAACAGGTGGCAACCCTACCACATCTATAGCTGCATGCAGCTTGGGGTAGATATACAGTAGGTGCCAAAACAAATGCAGCCTGCACTCAGTTTGGGTTTCAGTAGCCATCCGAATGAAGCCTAGGAGTACTCTGATGCAGGAATGTCTGGCCAGCCATTTGACTTTCAAATCTGGGAGCAACTGTAGGCCTTGTGTGCACTAAACATTTAGCCCCCAGATGCATGAGATCCAAGGTTTTGGGACAGGGAGAAGACACAGGCACACCATCCAGTCCCACTGCCAACACCTTGTAAAACTCAATGTGAGGCTGAAGGCTGCTGTGACTGGATGGTGAATAGTGTAGTACTAAGGTTTAGAGCAATATGCACCCAGGAAAAACATTCGAACAAGCACTACCTGAATTTGCCACACATGGGCAGACAATCTTACCAACACTGGTCCAGATGCTTTCCTGAATTAGCCACAGGTAAGTTTGTAAAGTGTAAGTCCAGCCTAACACTAAAATCCCTGCATCTATAGATATCCATGATCTAACACTAACCTATCTAGCCCTGTAAAGAAGAAATCAGTATACCTTTTTTTAAGCTGATCCGATCTCCAGCGGCAGAAGCTCTGCAGAGGACTCAGCCAACAACGGCTGTAAAATTAATGGGGTGTGACGTCACCCATAGACTTACTATGGGGCTTCCGTTGTCAGACGTGTCCACTGCACCTGCCTCTACAACAAAACCGCAGTTGACAGCTCAGCGTGGGATTGGAAAAAAGGTATGTATACTGATTTTTTCTTTACAGGGCTAGATAGGTTAGTGTTAGATGATAAAAATCTGTAGATGCAGGGATTTTAGTGTTAGGGAGGACTTCTACTTTAAGGAAATGGTGATTTACAATGAGTCTAATGCACCACATCTGTGAGCCAAGCATTTGACCCATGGTTGTGATTTGGCCTTATTGACTTGCATGGCTAAGATTGACAGGCGGTGGCACATGTCAACTTGACTGCCGCCCTAATGTTGCCACATTTGAACAGCCCCCTCTGGCTGTATTGGGGACTTTAGATGGGCAGTCAGGATGGTAAAACCACAGCTTAACTGCCTGCTTTTACTTCTCACCTGGCCATCTGTGTAAAAAGAGGCCTTAGGGCTCTTTCACACGGACGGACCGTATGTCCGTTTTGCAGCCTTCCGTTTTCGGATGCAAAACGGACATACAGGTATCCCTATGGGATAGCGGGTGTCAGCGGATGAGCATCCGCTGACACCCGCTCTCGTCCGTGCCCGCCATGCTCCGTTTCTGCAGACGGAGGAAAACCCCATTTTTTCATCCGTCTGCAGAGCGGATCGGGTGACGACGGACTCTACGGTCCGTCGTCACCCGATCTCCCATAGGGGAGAGCGGCGCTCTGACAGGTCCGTCCCTGCACTCCGTGCAGGGACGGACCTGTCATCTTCCTGCTCAGCGGAGATCGCTACGGCGATCCCCGCTGAGCAAGCGGCTATCCACGGGGCGGATCTGCACTGATCCGCCCCGTGTGAAAGAGCCCTTAAAGAGTTCCGGACAAAATATGACTTTTAAGATAATAAATACCCCTAGAATACTCATGCCTCGTGCAATGTAACAAAGGTATGCTGTAAACTATGCCCCGTTTTCTATCTGTGCAGCATTGTTTTCTTTGTGAAGTTTCTGCACAGCGCGGCCATCTCCAGTGTGGACATCTGAAGCCACAGTGTCCTTCCTGGTGTCCTACCCAGCATGCACCATGCTGATCTCGCGTATGTGCGGTGCAGTAGAATCTTGGTCAGCTTAACATGCCAAGCTGACCAAGAATTTCCATAGATGCCAATGTTAAATGTTACTGGAGCCGCACCATGCCAAGCTGACCAAGAATTTCCATAGATGCCAATGTTAAATGTTACTGGAGCCGCACCATGCCAAGCTGACCAAGAATTTCTATAGATGCCAATGTTAAATGTTACTGGAGCCGCTCCATGCCAAGCTGACCAAGAATTTCCATAGACACCAATGTTAAATGTTACTGGAGCAGTGCCATGCCAAGCTGTCTCCCAGTAGCCAATGCAAAACCGGAAATGATGACAGCAACCCCCTAGAGGAGGAAGTGAAGTTAGCTATAGGCGTAAATCAGGTAAGTAAACAGAAAAAATAAAAATAAATTGACAATTAATTTTAAGGATGCACATTAGTGCTGCATGGTGAGGAGTGAAAAATGTGGGTGGAACTCCGCTTTAAACATGTAAAAAAAAATGCTTACTATGTATATCTGACAATAAGGCTTAACGCACACAAACACAATAATTCACTGATGTTTATATGCAGAATATTGCTGGCAGAAAAATCCTAAGGCCGGGTTCCCACTAGCTGCAGCCACGGCTCACAGCAGGGGGTCCAGTGCTTCCCTGTTCTCCATTTCAGGTACAAATCAGGTCTGGATTTTTGCCTGAATTCGCACCTGAAATAGAGCCAAAGACGTGAAGGACCCTTTTCCAGTGCTGACAGCGGCCACCCCGGAGATGTGTGAACCAGCTTCATTCAGACCCGGTCGCAGTCTCCTGTCATGCGAATTGGATGCAGGGAAAATCTGCATCCAATTCGCATAAGTGTGAACCCAGCCTAAGTAAAAAAATAAAAATGTGAGTTTATGTTCTGTACACTTAGGGTCCTTTCACATGAGTGGTGTCCATTCTGATCAGCAGGGGATCCACTCACAGGGTCGGAAGAGCCGTCTGTGTCCACTCAGTTTATGCAGAGAAGACACAAACAGAGTCCGTCTGCTCCGTGGATGAAGTAACCGTATTCTGCTGTCCATTTATACCCAGCTGCCCACAATCTGTCAGCCCAAACAGAAGAGGGCACAGTCCTCTTCCATCTTTTTTTTTTTTAGCGGCCCTAATCAGACCTGGAGGTAGACGGGTGTAAACAGAAACCAGTCCATTTACATCCAACTGTCCAAAGGAATGCATGGACCATTCAATCAGGTTCCCCTGAAAACGGACAGGCTGCCTGCCCACAGCTGCAATGTGCATCCTGTGCAGGATGAAGATGATGCTTCACATGAATGGATGGGTAGGTACTTCCATGTGAATGAGGCCTTAGGCCCCTTTCACACCAGCAGACCGTTCGTGGTCCACAGACGGACCCGCCTGTGGATCGTTCGTGGTTCTTCAGGTGGACCCGATCGTGCGACCCTTTGTTCTTTATGGGGCAGTGGATGTCAGCTGCCATCTGTCCGCTGTCACCCGCCGGCATCTGATCCGGTTCGCTAAAAACAAACAGATGGGGATACGTTTGCCATAGAGTTGCCACCTCATCCCTTTAAACCGGAACACATATTAATTACACAGGTTCTGTGGCTGATTAAGGTGGTAATTAAACTCACTTGTTGCCTTATCTGCATTTAATTAGCCTCAGAACCCGTGTAATTCATATGTGTTCGGGTTTAAAGGGATGAGGTAGCAACCCTAGTTTGCCACCCGGCCGGCAAATCAGATTGGATGGCAGTCGGATAGAAACGGACATGCAGCTGGTTTCTATCTGACCGCCCCATAGAGAACAGCGGTCTGTGTCTGCTCTGCATAGGGGGGGCGGACATGGACCTGTCATCCACCTGCTCAGTGGGGATCAGCGGAGAGATCCCCCCGCTGAGCAGACGGATCCGCTTGGACAGATTCCACTCCGTGTGAAAAGAATATTATACATGCATAATGGATCTTTACTGTGTCCCATAGACAACAATGTGTCTGTGTTCAAATCTATACAACAACACAGCTTTGTGTCACCTGTACACAAGAGGAATACATGTGTTAATGTCTAATTCACGGCCGATTAAACCTTATTGTATTAAAAAAAGCGTGGTGTTTATTTCTGGCCACAAAGGGGTTAAAGCGGGTTTGATTTCCTGAGTCAGCTGACGGCCATTTTTCCCGCTGTGTGAAGTGTGTGGCTGTGTTTTCTTGGACGCTCATGCAATGCTTTTCTTCGTTGGTTCTTTTTCTTCAGCTGTACAGGCCTCTGTGGAGCATTTGCTCCTGCAAAACAGAGCTGATGCTATGAGAAGCCTCTTTAACATGCAGGCTCGGTGTCTTCCCATCCCCCTCCACAACCTTGAAGCTCATTTTCGCTTGGCTGGTCACACAGCCTGCAATAGATTGATTTCACCCCACCCCCTCTCCTTTGCTCAGTCATTCAGACTTGGAAAGTCAATAACAAGCTGACATCATCAGTGGTTTGTGTATTACACTGCTACTTTTAAAAATACCACACACCCTGGAATAGAAGAGCATTTTGTTTCTAAAAGCGGAGCACTCTGGAGCTAGGCTGCAATTCTTGCTGTACCAGAGCTGCATTTTACCACCGGCCTTTTCTACTATACTGGACCGCTACGTGACTTTGACAATTGTAAGCTCTTTCGCTGAAATAGTAAACTAAGAATACGATTTGTAAAAAATCAGAAATGATAGATTTCAGTTTTGAGAAATGAAACGTATATATAAATTTTATTTTTTTAAATAATAAACATGTTATACTTACCTGCTCTATGCAATAGGATTGCACAGAGCGGCCCCGATCCCCCTCTTTTGGGGTGCCCAGCCGCCACTCCAGGCTCCTCCTCTTTCTCTTGTGTTCCCCCAGAGCAGGCTGCTTGCTACAGAGGCTTGATCCCGAGCCGCGCTGCCTGCATCCATGATCGGCCCCCGCACTGGATTGAGTGAGGACTCTGTTAAGTATAAAGCCAGGTACACACTATTCATTTTTTTTTTTTCGTTCGGCCCAGCGGGTTTAAAAACTGTCAGCTCCAGTCGGAGCAGCTGTACTAACGATCCAACGTTAGTACAGTGATCTCCTCCACTGAGCTGGGGACACCCCCCCCGCCAGAACACTCTGATCAGGGCTCAAACGGACTGCTTCTGTCGGACCGAGTGCCTTACACACGAGCCGAAGGTCAGCTGGCATTCGGCCAGTAGCGACCTGTGTATTTCAGGATGCCAGTCACATGAATTCCTATTGGGGGGGGGGGTGTTTTTTGATGCATATGATTAGAGCCAGAGGCTCTAATAGGCTTCAAAAAAAGGGAGGGGCTCAGGGCACAGAGCACTGCGTCCCGATCCCACCCAGTTGTGTGACGATAGCGGATGAGTTTTTGCTATTTTTACACTAAACCTTCTGCCCGCCAATCAGGAAGCAGGTGTGAGACCTGTTTCCCGATTGGCCAACACGTCAGACGATCCTATTGGATGCCTGACGTGGAGCCAGGGAGGAAGCCGCTGGAGCCACCCTGGAGCTGCTGCCTGGACCCTGCACCCGCTAGACTGGAGCCGCTGCCCGGACCACGCACCCGCCAGCCTGGAGCCACTGCCCGTACCCCGCCATGCTGGATGACACCCCCCATATATCTGGATCTATCTATCCAGGTAAGTGGCGGGGCGGGTTGTTAGTGCCGCCCCCCCAACAAAAAAAACACCAGCTGCCACTGAATTTGGCCCATGTTTATGGGTCTTTAGGCCTTATGCACATAGGATGTTTTGGGAAGTCTCCTAGAAGTCTTTCTTCCTGGCAGCAACATTTTGGCAGAAAAAAAACGCCTGACACTTGTAAAAGTGTGTAACGCATTTAGGTGCGTATGGGCACATTTACAGGCATCAAGTGCTTTGCCATTGATTCATTCTATTAGCCAGAATAATAATTGATTCTGCCCATTGAATGAGTTAATATCTGAGCACTAAATGTGCCTAGCATTATTGTGTGTTTAGAAGTGTCCATCATTTTTTATGCCAAAACTCTGCTGCTCCTGGGCGCACTGGCAGTAGGTTTTTTTCTGCCCCTAAACTCCTCTAAAAGCCTTTGTGTGCATAACTAACATGCAGGGGCATTTGGGAGCAGGAACAAAAAGGCAGACACCCCTAGGAGCAGCTTAAAAAAACATCCAGTGTGAATGAGGCCTAAGGGGGGCTGAGGGGGACATACTAATACTGGCAGTGTCGGCTGGTGTTTTTTTTTTGACAAACAACTACCCCTCCCAGGTCAGCCGGTGGCAACCCCCACCCACCCCGCTGACAGTCGGTCCCCCCCGGGGTGTCTCGCAGTCAGTCATCCAGCCCCGCACTTACCCTATCTAGGTTGCGGGCGGGCAGCGATCCTATGGGTGATCGCCTCTCCTCCTCCTCTGCACCAAGGCAGCTTCTGCTGTGCGTTTCCTTCCTCCTTCTCCTAGGCATCCAATATGATCGCTTGTCCTTTCAGCCAATCTGGTGACAGGTCCCACCCACTTCCTGATTGGCCGCGAGAAGGATCAGTGTGACAATAGCGAATATTCATTCACTTTTGTCACACAACTGGGTGGGCTCAGAGCGCAATGCTCTGCGCCCCAAGCCCACCATTTTTTCAAGCCTATTAGAGCCTCTGGCTCTAAGCACATGCTTCAAAAAAAAAAAACACCCCCCATTGGAATCCATGTGCCCTGCATGTATATTAGGGGACCGGACACATGAATGGAGGGGCAGCGCCTGTGCGCCCCTTAATGGACGGGCCGCCACTGAATACTGGAACATTTTTTTTAGAACCACTTTAAGACTTCATGCACACTGGTGTACGAGGGTATACAGCACAAACTGTGGGTGTATATTTGCTGCTCATAGTAATGAATGGTTGTACACTGGCTGTATGCAGTTATACACTGTACTCATGTAAACTCACGGGAGTAAATTACTGGGACGCACACAAACCACATTCAGGGATTTACACCTGTGTGTAGGAGTGAGTTTAAACAAGTATGGTATATACCTGCCTACAACCATTCATTAATATGGGCGGCTGTACACTGCACCTGTGTTTCCCTGGCATGGAAATCTATCCCCTAGTTTGTAGAGGCTATAACTTCTGCGCAAACCAATATACGTTTATTGCGATTTTTTTTTTTAACCAAAAATATGTAGAAGAATACATATTGTCCTAAACTGATGCAAAAGTTTTTTTTTTTTTTTTTTTTTGGATATTTATTATAGCAAAAAGTAAAAATATGTTTTTTTTTTTTCAAAATTGACACTCTTTTTTGTTTATAGCGCAAAAAATAAAAAACGCAAAGGTGATCAAATAGAAATCATCAATAGAAAGCTCTATTTGTGGGGAAAAAAGGGGCATCGATTTTGTTTGGGTATAACATCGCATGACCACGCAATTTTCGGTTAAAGCGACGCAGTGCCGTAATGGAAAAAATCGCCTGGTCATTAAGTGGGAAAATCTTCCGGTCCTTAAGTGGTTAAATTGGAACTATACTCAGCTCCAGCAATGTGGCGTCCCTGAGCTCCCTGCTGGCTGCTGACATCAATAGGCAGCCGGGTTCCCTGTCCTGATCGCTGGCCACTTTTATCGGCCAGACAGTGATGACGTCACTTCCATGCTTGTGTGGGAGTTCATTCAGATTCTCCATTGCCAAATTTGTATAGTGAGCTACGTGTGCACGGCTCACTGCACAAGGGCGGACAGGCAGGTAAGTAACTTTAATGCAGAGCAGACAAAGCATGTCTCTTCTGCATTAAAATTCCTGTCTATTTACCAATTTTTTACTTTGGCCTAAAGTTCCCCTTTAAAGTGACAGTAATCCCCTTTCTGTCCACACTGGCATCCCTTTAACTTGGCTTGTATGCCCAATGATTGGCTATCACAGAGGTCACATGATTGGGAGGCGGTCAGTCTCTGTGCTGGGACATGCTAGAGAACACCATAAACCTCAGATCAGCCCCAATTGCTGTACCTTGAGATAAGAAGGTGTTGGACTGATATCATCTGAGATTAGCCCCAAATCCTGTACCAGCAGGGATTTTATATGAATGCCTGCTGCAGCTGGAAGATCCATTAGGAGGAGAAAAGGCTTCTTAATATAAAGATGTAGACAATTGTAGGCAGGTTTATTTGGCTCAGGACGGGCACCTAAACATCTGACAGTTCAGGCGAACCTCATAGAGCTGGCTGGGCAGGCCAACCTAGTGAGCTGTCAATTACAGCCCATGGTAGTAGCACTGTATTTGTAGGAAGTAGTAGGGTCCCATCATGGGACCATCCAGGCCTCTGGTGGACCGATTCAAGCCTATGCTCTGGGCCACTTTCCACAATTTTCTTTTGCTACTGAAAATTAATTTGTCCAGCTGCCCTGGCACACATGCCTTAGACTGCCTATCCCTCTGTTAGCACATGTGCATTACCTATCGCTAGTGGTGGCTGGTGCTCCAAATTTTTTTTTTTTGGGGCGCAAACAAACTGAAAAATTCTGAAAAAAAACACCATCAATTGCAACCTCACTGTACCATCAATCGTAGTCACTGTGCCCATCAATTGCCGCCACTGTGCCCATCAAACGCAGCCACTGTGCCCATCAAACGTAGCCACTGTGCCCATCAAACTGTACCATATCAAATGCTCCCACTGTGCCATCAAATGCTGCCACTGTGCCTCATCAAATGCTCCCACTGTGCCCCATCAAATGCAGCCAGTGTGCCCCCTGCCGTCTGCACTTACCCTGTCTCAGTGGGACTGCTCCTCGATGTCTTCTCACGTCCTCTCTTCCCATCCTCTGCTATGATTGGAAGCCTGATAGGCGTCGAATCACATCGCCTGCCTGTTGTTTCAGCCAATCAGGTGACGGGTAACCGATCCGAGCAACTGTTTGGCGGAGAGGTGGTTTAGTGTTAGGAAAGCAAATATTCATTTGCTTTTCTAACACTGCTGAGTGACCTGCGAGCACCCAGCATGGCGCTCACAGGTTACCTTTTTTTGACGCCTATTAGAGCCTATGGCAGAGGCGCTGGATATATGTTGTGCCCAGATTTCCAGGGGACAGAAACCCGGGCACAAGTTGCCAAACCCGTACTGTCTGGGTCAAACCTGTGCGGGTGGCAGCCCTACATTCAACGCTACCAGAAATAGAGGTACCTTCCAGAGGTAGGCATTCCCAGTCCTTTAATTGTAGGTAGTTGGTATGTAAATTTTTTCAGGTACGCAAAAAATTTGCTTTAACTTCACTCTCTCAATCAACATTGACTACTTTTAATCCTTATGTTGCTATCATTAGTAAATAGATAGAACGCTATTTATCATATTTACTTGTTCTAAACAATTTTTTTTTTTTTACATTTCTTCAGCTACTTCCTGGTTTCCAGGCCTAGGCAAATGATGTCATACATCCCAGGAGTCTACAGGAGGCGGTTCTCAGCTAAACGCACCCTCCTGTCTGCATGCAAGCTAAAGGGAAGTTAAAAGCAGATGGATTACATGAAGTAAAGGCTACCTGTATCATCTGCACTCAAGATGGCCATGGCCAGGAATGCTAGGGGGTGTTTTTCAGAGGGATTTCCCAGCAAAAAAAAACCAGCGAGACATGGGTGGATGGGGGAATTTGCTTTGAATATTAAAAATGTATCAAATACCACTAAAAGAAAGCTCTATTTGTGGGAAAAAAAAGGATGTCAATTTTGTTTGGGTACAACGTTGCAGGACCGCGCAATTGCCAGTTAAAGCGACGCAGTGCCGTATCGCAAAAGCAGCCAAATCTTCCGGGGCTGAAGTGGTTAACAGTGGTTTGATTCCCCTGTTCTCATTGGTATCAGGCTGGGTTCAAACTGATGCGATTGCAGACATCACATGTGATTTGCACCGCATTCCTGTGCGCATCACATACAATGTCTTTGTGGTGCGAATTCAGCCATACAGTTTGTATGGCTTAAATTGCATTGCATTCGCACCAAAATGGTGCAGGACCCTTTTTTTTTGTCTGCATTGGAATCGGATAGCATAGGTGTTCAGACCCATGAGATCCAGTTCCACAGTTCGCCCTGCATTCTGCAAACCGATTTGGGGTATCATTAACTTTAAATTAACAACCGCAGCAGTTTGCAGAGTGCAGTGGGAACTGCCTGCGAATCTGCATAGGAATCGCTGTGGTTCTCGCACCGCATCAGTGTGAACCTAGCCTAATGCAGCAATTTCAGTATCTATAGCAGTGTTTCTCAACTCCAGTCCTCAAGGCGCCCCAACAGGTCATGTTTTTAGGATTTCTCTCAGATGAAACGGCTGTGATAAATACTAAGGCAGTGAAACTGATCAAATCACCTGTGCAAAATCATGGAAAGCTGGAAAACATGACCTGTTGGGGCACCTTGAGGACTGGAGTTGAGAAACACTGATCTATAGGACAACCTCAGACATCCTCACCCAATATCTCTCAGGGTAGAAAGTGATCAGACAGATTAGAAGAACTTGTTCCATTTCTATTGTTTCCCCTGAGGTAAGCTGACACAAGGCTGTCTGATTTGGTTGCATACAGCTGCAGATCATCCTTCTTTCTACTGTTATATAAAGGCTAGTGATGCACAATAAAACTGTGAGATGGAGAGACATCTTACAGTTTTCTGATGCTCATGGCCATGTTACATAATAGGATTTTACCGCTGTAAAGCTAGTCACTCACGTGTAGTCAGATTGTTTTTCAGGTGTGTTATGTGAAATTGATGGAAATGCATTGTATATATACATCGCAGTGTAATAGACTCTCATACTGCTCAGTTGTTGGTACATTTTCTGGACAGATCAAAATGAAAACACTGATGCCGCGTACACACGATCGGAAATTCGTCCAGCAAAAGTCCGATGAGAGCTTTTTTGTCGGAAAATGTGACCCTGTGTATGCTCCATCTGACTTTTGCTGGCGGAATTCCAGCCAGCAAAAGATTCAGAGCAGGTTCTCAATTTTTCGGTCGGAAAGTTTTGATCGGAAATTCCGATTGTACCAATTCCGACGAGCAAAATTCCTACGCATGCTCGGAAACAATTCGACGCATGCTCGGAAGCATTGAACTTCATTTTCTTGGCTTGTCGTAGTGTTGTACATCACTAGATAAAATGTGCAACAGCATGGGCTTTTGACGCCAACAGCAACGGAGCACCATGGAGGCATCCCACGCTTCGGGGGAGTCAAACGCCGGCTCATCACTGGTAGGCTGGCCTGGCCAGAACCTTTTTTCCTGTGTATCGCTCATTACAAGGGGAGCTAGAAGACCCTGGGGGAACCACCTTATTAGCTCTGTTGGGCACCGTAGCACAGTGGAAGGAGGCCAGGACTAAATTTTCTTTGTTAAAAAAAAAAACCCTCTCTCCTTCTTGTACCCCTCTCAGAAAGAATCATCCAGGTCAGAGCAAGACAGACAAGCAGAAATGTTCTTCTTGTAGTGAAAGGCTCTCGTCTAGCTACACAAAAACCTTGTGTCCCACTTGCATCACAGCCATGTTAAAGAGCAAGAGGATTCCCCTTTTTCAAAATTCCTCTGCTCCTCCAAGGATGAAATGCAGTCATTCAAAAAATGTATCTCAGATACACAAGTTCCAGACACAGCCGGTAACCAGCCTGATCAGGTGCCCACTTCCCCTACTCCGGTAGCTTCAGGTTCAGGACAGAGAAGGGAGAATTCCCTTAAAAACACTGACCCCGATTCCTCCCAATCAGATTCAGGACAGGAGGAATGCCAGGAGGATTCAAGAGTACCCACAAGGTTCAAACTTTTCCAGGAGGAAGTGGATGAACTAGTGGGGTCTATGAGACCTTAGGGATGAAGAAAGAAAAAATCACACTCTCAAGGCATGACAAAATGTACCAAGGGTTGAATAAAAAGAAACCCAAGGTATTCCCGGTGCACAAAATCATGACAGATTTAATGCTTAGGGAGTGGGTGGAACCAGACAAAAGGCCCTTCTTTTTTGGTAGCCTGAAAAGGAGATTTCTCTTTGAGGACCCAAACTCAGTCTGGAATCAATCCCCTAAATTAGATGCCCCCCTAGCAAAAGTGTCAAAACACTCAGATCTGGTCTTTGAGGACATGGGGCACTTGGGGGACCCCATGGTTAAAAGAGGCGATGTAATCCTAAAAAGGTCATGGGATACCATGATGGCAAACCTCAGACCAGCACTGGCAACAACTTGCATAACCTGAAATTTAGAATTTTGGTTAAAACAGCTACACGAGCATCTGATGGCGGGTACCATTAGGGGAGGGCTGTTAAAATTTCCCCCTGTGCTCTTTAAAGCAGTAGGCTTCATTGCAGACACCTTGGCAGAGTCTGTAAAACTATCAGCCAAAGCAGCCTCATTATCTGTAGCAGCCAGGAGAACCCTTTGGCTCAAAACCTGGCCGGGGGACACAGCCTCCAAGTTACGCTTATGTAGCTTCATTTTTCAGGCAAGTTTCTTTTTGGCACTCACGTAGTTGAAGCCTTAGAGTGTACAGCTGATAGGAAAAAGACCTTTCCTGTTAAGAAAAAATCTTTTCCCAGAAAACATTTTCGTCCATATAAAGGACAAACGAGAACACAGGATAAAGGAAAGCCAAAAAGTCACTGGTCTGCCCAGAAAGGGAGGCAAAAGACAAACATGCTTTTTAACTCTCCTGACAAAAATCCCAAACCACAGTGATGCCAGCTGCCAAGTGGGAGGAAGATTGGAGGATTTCCTTCCACAATAGAAAAAACTAACCTCCAACAGTTTTGTCAGGGGAGTGATTGAGAAAGGATATGTCTTAGAGTTCAACCAAAGGCCTCCCGCAAGAGTATTGATGACTCAATTATCCAGGGACCCAGCAAAAGCTCAAGCATTACCACAACTCTTAGGGAAATTAGTAGACCAAAAAGTCCTAATTTTTACTCACACGCGTTTTTGGTGCAGAAACCTTCAGGCAAATACCACCTGATCTTCAACCATTGAACACTTCTTTCAAAAATTCTGAAAGAAGTCAATCTACTCTGTCAGGCATCTGCTCCAAAAGGATTGTTTCATGGCAAAAATAGACCTAAGGGACACCTATCTGCACATCCCCATCAGGGAAAGCTCCCAAAAATTTCTGCGCATAGCAATACGGGTCAGGGGAAAGGGTCTATCAATTTTGAAGCCAAGTCTTACCCTTCGGCCTCTCCTCGTCTCCGAGGATCTTTACCAAGATCCTGGCAGAATCCCTGGCGCCACTAAGACCGCAAGACATAACAATTATTCCATACCTAGATGACTTGCTGTTCATAGCACCAACAAAAGCAAAATTACTAAGAGACTTAATAGTGGCACAACAATTGTTATCCCAGCTAGGATGGATCATCAACATGGAGAAGTTGAATCTCTCTCCCTCTCAAGAAATCTTGTTCCTAGGTTACACTATCCATTCAAAGGAACAAAAAATTGTACTCCCACAAGAAAAAGTTGATCGCATGGGACAACGGATAGCACAGATACAGAAAGATCTCCCAGTTACAATGGGAGTTGTAGGACTTATGACATCCTCCATCCCTAGAGTAAAATGGGCCAGGTTTCACCAGAGACCACTCCAGTCGTTCCTCCTTCAAAATTTGTGGGGAAAAGACTTGGAGGACAAGGTGTACCACCCAGAAAAAACAAAACAAACCCTTTGGTGGTGGAGAAACCAAACCAATCTACAAGAGGGACTTCTGTGGACCTTCCCGATTTCACGCATATTGACTACAGAGGCCAGCAGTCAGGGATGGGGGGCCCATTTAGAGGGACAATGGGCGAAGGGTACCTGGACTCAACTAGGGAAACAACACTCATCCAACTACAAGGAACTCAAAGCTGTAGCCAGAGGAATCTCAGCATTCCAAAGTCAGCTCAGAGGCCAACATATACAGGTGAGATCAGACAATACAACCTCTGTAGCGTACCTACACAAACAAGGAGGGACCAGGAATCCTATCTTGAGTATAGCACAGGAAATATTCTCCTGGGCGGAGGAAAATATGGAATCTCTTTCAGCGATCCATCTCAAATGAGTGCAGAACAACCTGGCCAATTTTTTGAGCAGACAGTTAAACTCACAAGAATGGTCACTAGATCCAACAGTGTTTGTGGAAATAGTTTGCCAAGTGGGGCCTCCCAGAGATTGACTGATTTGCCAACAAAGCAAGCATCAAACTACAAAGTTTTTTTTTTCTTGATAAACCCAAGAGATTAGCCAGTGACATTCGATGCCCTCCAGAATGCATGGACCTTCAGGCTTTGTTACTCCTTCCCACCTCTATACCTGATCCCAATTGTCCTCTCCAAATTCAGGACAGAACAAACATCTCCTATCCTAATAGCCCCTTTTTGGCCAAAGAGGGCATGGCTTTCACTTCTGTTATCATTAGCGGATCAACCACCTTGGATGTTTCCTCTTCAGTCGGAACCTACTATCCCAGGGTTCAGTCCTGCATCCCAATCCAGCCATGCTAAACTTAGTGGCATGGTATCTGAAACCGAGATCCTGAAGTCTAAGGGTCTATCAAACAGAGTGATAAAAACTACAAAGTCGCAAACCAGTCACAAGAGCCATATACCTGAAAGTCTGGAGGAAGTTTAACCTCTGACTAAGGCTCCATTCACACTAGCGCGTTTTTTGATGCATTTTGCATTTTGCAGAAATGCAGGGAAATTTTTTAACATGGGTTCCTATGGAACATGTTCACATCAATGCATTTTTGTGCCTCTGCATTTTTGGAAAGGGTCAGGGACTTTTTTTCATGCAAAATGCAGCGTTTTGCATGTAATAGAAATCAATGGACCCGCATCCAAAATGCAAGTGCCGTGTTTTTACCACGATTTTGCTTCAATTTGCGGTTTTTTTTTTATTTTTTTTTTTTTTTTACACTGTATATAGCTGGTTGCTAAGCAACCACAGTGTAAAAAAAATACAAAAACGCAAATCGCGGCAAAATCGCTGTAAAAACACGTGTCCAAAAACGCAGCAAGCACCGCAAAAAGCACTGCAAAAACGCTCAAAAGCAAAATGCATAGATGTGAATCGAGCCTAACAGAGAAAGGAAAAAGAGAATCTAGATCTCTAATAATTCTAGAGTTCCTGCAGGAAGGCATTGACAAAGGCCTATCCTTAAGCACAATTAAGATACAGTTTGCAGCCCTATCAGTCTACTTGCAGCATTCCCTACAACAGAATCCACTCATAAATAGATTTTGCAAGGCAGTCTCTAAACTAGGACCAGTGCCATGTTGTAAAATTCCGACAGTGGACTATGTGTCTATCGTGTTAAAATCAGTCATGGGGGAGCCCTTTGAGCTGCTATCAAAGGCATCCTTAAGACTGATTACCCTCAAAACGTTTTTTCTCATTGCAATGACGTCTGCTGGCAAAGTCAGCAAACTACAGGCGGATAGTCATTCTCAGGATTGACCAAGCATTTATCCCCAAGGTTGCTTCTACCTTTCACAGATATAGTGTTACCTTCCTTCTGTAGTAAACCATCGAATAGCAAAGAAGAACTACACTGACTAGATGCTAAGAGATGTCTCATTTTCATAGGCTAGTTGGAAGCTACCAAGAGCCTCAGAACATCAGAGGCCCTGTTTATCCTCTTCTCAGGAAATCTGAAAGGTAAACAAGCTTCTAAAGGGACAATAACTAGGTGGATAAAGATGACCATCTCAGAAGGGTACAAAACTTTACACTTGAACCCTCCACAAGGCTTGAATGCACTCTCCACAAGGCCATTAGCCACGTCCTGGGCGGAAGGAGCCAGCGCTACCCCAGAGCAGATATGTAAGGCCACCACGTGGTCAAGCATGTCTACTTTCATTCAACACTATCGATTGGACATTTTAGGCGATCAAGATCAAGTATTTGGGAGGAAAGTCCTCCAAGCAGTGGTCCCCCCCTAAACATTTGGTGAGTACTTGTTCATCATCTCAAGGGCTGTCCTGGAAGATGACTGGGGGAAAACTGAAGTTAGATCTACTGGTAACTCTGTTTCCAGGAGTCTTCCTGGAAACAGTGTTACCGGTCTAACTCTTTTTTTTTTCCAATTTTACAACCTCTTTGTTAAGCATAGCATAATATGTTGATGCTAGTTAGAGTACAAAAAACTATTCATCTCAGTTCTTGTTCCTTGAAGGAGCTCACAAACTATTGTCCCTACCACACTGGGGTTAGTTTGGGTGGAAGCCCTTTCTAAGGCCCCTCACAGTGGGCTGTTCAGCTGCAGTGTTTCCCTCTTGCTTTAGTGTGCCTAGAAGGGACAAACGTGGGGTCGAGACGCAGGTCTTCTGCATTTCAGAACCTTGTCCGTACAGTCGGGCTGGACGCTGTTTTTGTCAACACATTGTAAGCGCTAATAGAATTAAAAAAGGACTGGATAATTTCTATACAAGTAACAATATAAACAGTTATAATTACTGAAGGCTAAAGCCTAGTACACATGGGCTAAATGTCAGGTGGCATTGGCTGGTTCAATATAAATTGTCCGACATTTGGCCCATGTGTACTGCATCCGGCTTCTGTCGAAGGGGCTTGACTGAGGTCTGTCGATTGGCTCCAGATCAGTGTTCTCAGTCAATGGCTGAGAGCGCTGATCGGAGTGTCAGAACACAACAGAACAGCAAGGTTGAACAAAACTTCTAATGTGTACAAGGCTTAACCACTTGCCTACTGTGCACTTAAACACCCTTCCTGCCCAGACCAATTTTCAGCTTTCAGCGCTCGCGCACTTTCAGTGACAATTGCGCGGTCATGCAATGCTGTAACCAAATGAATTTTTTATCATTTTGTTTGCACAAATAGAGCTTTAGTTTGGTGGTATTTATTCGCGACTCCGTTTTTTCTTTTTTGCGATATAAGCGAAAACATAGCGGAAATTTTGAAAAAAAACAATATTTTCTCCTTTCTTTTTTAAAAGAAATCCAATAAAATCAAATTTTGTCATAAATTTAAGCCAAAATGTATTCTGCTACATGTTTTTTGTAAAAAAAATTTCGTTAAGTGTATAATAATTGGTTCGCGTGATCACGGACATATGTACGCAAATGATCATGTAAAAGGGGTGTGCAGGTGATCACGGACATATGTGTGCAGATAATCATTGGCACATGTGATTTTAGTGGGACATATGTGAGGGACATGTGTTTTTTATTATTTAGGGACATGTGTGTTTTGGGGACATGTGTGTTTTACTGTGGGGACATGTGTGTCTTACTGTGGGGACATGTGTGTTTTACTGTGGGGACGTGTGTTTTACTATGGGGGACCCTAGACTGGTGATCAGTGAGTAAAAAAACATCTCATACTCACTGATCACCAGCCGGCTGCAGCGATCCGCTCTCCTCTCCTCACCGACGACTTCCGTGTGAGGAGAGGAGGGCCGATTGCCTAGCAACCGGCTGTTTGTTTACATCACATGACAGCCGTGATTCGTCACGGCCGTCATGTGATCAGGAGGGCCAATCACCGTGCCCTCCTGCCGATTCGAGATGCGCCGTGTCCGGGTGACACGGCCGCATCGGGATCGCGCCGCTGCGCGGGCACGCGCGCGCGCGATCCCTCTACTTCTGAAGGACGTTCCTGAACGTCCTATCAGAAGTAGACGGCTCCCACCCGGCCGTATATCTACATTGGCCGGGTGGGAAGTGGTTAAAAGAGATGTATGGGATTATTTTTTATTTATTTTTTGTATCATACTTACCTAGGTGTATGCAGCGTCGCTTTGACTGTCAGTCAGCGGCTCCCTGCTATGCCCCCCCTGCGCTCACTGGAGCGGTGGGCCGTGGAGGGGGTGGCTCTGCGGCTCGCTGAGAGGCTGAGCCAGGTGCCGGTCCAGGCATGTGGGCGGATCTCGACTCTATGGTTGTCA
Organism: Lithobates sylvaticus; assembly: GCA_028564925.1. NCBI lineage: Eukaryota > Metazoa > Chordata > Amphibia > Anura > Ranidae > Lithobates > Lithobates sylvaticus. The sequence continues at coordinate 373,006,721 of CM053028.1, read as the reverse complement.
TGACGCCCAAGCCTGGACCGACTCTGTGATGTCAGCAGAGAGCGGACTTCAGCCCGTTCTCTGCTGAAAACAGGTCACAGGTGTACAGAACGATCTGCACTGCTGTGATCCACAGGAGATGTACAGCGAAACGAGCTTTGGCTGTACTTCTCTGTTATACACTTCAGCCCCGGAAGGATTTACCCACTTCCTGACCAGAGCACTTTTTGCAATTCGGCACTGCGTCGCTTTAACTGACAACTGCGCGGTCGTGTGACCTAACAGCAAAACAAAATTGACGTCCTTTTTTTCTCAACAAATAGAGCGTTCTTTTAGTGATATTTGATCATCTCTGTGGTTTTTATTTTTTGCGCTATAAACAAAAAAATAGCGCCAATTTGAAAAAAAAAAAGGCAATATTTTTTACTTTCTGCTATAAGAAATATCCCCCAAAAAATATATAAAAAAACAAATTTTTTCTTCAATTTAGGCCGATATGTATTCTTTACATATTTTTGGTAAAAAAAATCGCAATAAGAGTATATTGATTGGTTTGCACAAACGTTATAGCGTTTACAAAATAGGGGATAGATTTATGGCATTTTTATTATTAATTATTTTTTTAGTAGTAATGGGGCGATCTGCGATTTTTATTGTGACACTTTTGACACTATTTTGAGATCATCGTCATTTATAAAGCGATCAGTGCTATAAAAATGCACTGATTACTTTGTAAATTACACTGGCAGGGAAGGGGTTAAACACTAGGGGACGATCAAGGGGTTAAGTGTGTCCTAGGAAGTGATTCTAACTGTAGGGGGGATGGGCTCACTACAACATGACAGAGATCACTGCTCCTGATGACAGGGAGCAGTAGATCTCTGTCATGTTGCTAGGCAGAACAGGGAAATGCCTTGTTTACATAGGCATCTCCCTGTTCAGCCGATCCTTGACACGTTAGCGGGACACCGGCGGACATCAAGTCCTTGGGACCCGCGGGCACAGTCACGCAGTATGCAGCGGGCAAATTAAAGGAGCCGTATCTGTACGCCCATTTGCCCACCGCTGTCATTGTGCCGACGTATATCGGCGGTCGGCAAGTGGTTAAGATAGAAATATTTTGATCCAGGTAACTAAGTTAAAAGTCCTTGGGGATTTTTTTTCCCTTTTCTGTGTGGCAAGGATACTAGGATGTTCAGTTTGATGTTTGGACTCAGCCATTTGATTCATTTTGGCTATACAATTTTACATTGTATATAGACTTTGTAAGACATGTACTTTCCATAGTTGGTCTTTTTAAAGGGTGGCTTAAGAGAATTCGGGGCCTAAGGTGTTTTTTAAACCAGGGGGTATAATGTACATGAGTAGTAAGCTGCAGGTGTGTCAAAAGGTTAATACAGAATAAAGCTAAACTACACTGGTGTAGTGTAATACATTGCACAAAACCCTTTTTAAAATAAACAGTGCAATATTGAATGCACAAAGAAAAAAGCAGGAACAAGTTTGCATGAAATGTGTAGCATCACTTAGACCCCATACACACTATTAGATTTTCTACAGATTTTTGTCTTCAGATTTACCCTAACCATATAATATGAGGTCAAACTTGCACTACATGGTTTTGGTAAATCTGAAGATAAAAATCAGCAGAAAATCTAATAGTGTGTATGGGGTCTTGGACCCATCTACCCCAAATGAGGCTGAATAATCTCCAAACCCATACCTTAATGGACGTAGTACCTGGAGCGCAAGGAACCAAAGTGGAGACAGTAACCAGTGTGGGATGGGATACAAACAAAGTGCTTCAGTAGAGTTTATCTATGATGCAGACCAGCAGGCACAGGCCAAGGGAGGAGGGTCTAAGCACTGAAACACACTGAGTACAAGTATGCATGTGCTTTTTTTATTGTGAGTGCAATACTAGCCTTTTCATTTTGTAAAAAAAAAAAAGGTGGTGCAACATATTACACTATACCAACTTTATTTTTGTCATTTTAGCTGGGTCCCTTCTGAGATGTTGCAGCAGCAAGGCATAGTGGACTCCTGGCCATAACTTTTCACCCCTAGTCATTATACTTTATGTGAGTTGCAATATTCCCTATATTTTCTTTGATGGTTGGAGCTAATTATTTTATTGATTTTTTTCTATACATTTTTACATTGTATATACAGTACTTTGTATGGCTATTTATTATTATTGTTATTTATTTGTCAAACCATACCTTGGACTAATCTTTAGAAATGTTCCATATACATTCAACAAATGTGCAGCAGTTTGCAGCACAGTTGTTTTAAAGGGGTGTGTTTAAACTGGTTCTCCAGCTAAGAACAATAATCTGTCCTTTGCAAGCCTCCTATAATATATATATACATTTATTTTTGGTACCTGACTCCCTCACGCCTCTGGGCCATTCATCCCACAGTCTCGTATCTAGGCCATAGCAGTCGTGGCACACTGCTACATGTTTATTGGCACTGTACGCTGATAGAGCCATACTGGTGGACAGTTCAAGATCTCCAATGCTTGTTCAACTTAGATTTTCCTTTCCTCCCTAAAACGTTTTTATTAGGTCTACTTCCTGCCAGGTTGCCTAAGCTAGCCAAGAAGCTAGCGCACCATATCCTCATGGCAGCCAGGTGTTTGGTGGCCCTTCATTGGAAAAAACAAACCCCACCTACTTCGGTGGAACTCTATGCTAGGATCAAGGACGTGGAACTTATGGAATCTTTTACGGCATGTCTTTCTGACAAAATGGAAAGTCACAGGGCGATATTGGACGATACCCCCTCCTTTTCCTGTTTCCTAGCCACTTAATCTTTGTCTTTTGTCCTTGGTAATGGGGAGCCCGGAACTTTCTTTTTCTGTGAGCTCTTTTATTCTGCACACATCTCTTTTCTTTTTATTCTTTTGGTTGGATGCCTACCAGGGCCCTCTGTAAATAACTGGTTACGATTCTAAAGCAAATTTTTTGCAGTATGTTTCTATTTCTCACTGGAGATAACTCTGGGATGGATCTTTCTGAAGGTGTTTATATAGTTTGGTTATTAAATACCCTGATATACCTTTATGATGCTTAACTGTGAGTCTGCTATTACAATGATGGTTGTATTATTTGAGTATCCTCAATTTATGTTCGCTTTATTCCTGCCTGTTGACAGCCCTTTGTATAGTCCACTGTTTGTTACTTTAGTTTTTCCTTATTTTCTTTTATAAAAAATGAAAGTGAATAAATATATGTACATTAAAAGTATGCTCACTGTTTTGTGTAAGGTATTTACATGCCTTTCCCAAATCTGTTGAATTTCTATCATGAGCTGACTGTGCTGTTCAGCCATTCTGCAAATAGCTGAACCAGTGTTGTTGAAATCTGGACGCAGCATTGTTGTATGCAAAAAGCACCAGGCAGTCCACAACTTTCTTGATAGGCATGAGCCTGAAAGATTTGTTGAACTTCGGCACCTCACCTCCTCCCTTCACTCCATCTTCCAGTCCTGAAATCAGTGCCAGGGGATCCCCTCCCTGACCACTGATTAAGGTAGGGTACAGACCAAAGATTAGTGTTTTTATGGCGATTTGTTAATAAACACAACATTAGAGCGAAATCAAGCAATTGTATTTGTACCATTTGGACCTCTAGTGAGGTGGTGACTTTCTCTCTACTTTAAATTGTGATAGACCTTTCATTTCTCTTCTCTAGCTCAGTAACTATAGCAGAGAGAAAAGACTAGCATTTGTGGCCGCATTCTATTGAACAGTGGGCATGGCCCTAAATGTGTGCTGCAGTTCTTCTATGCACAAAACACTCCTTAAAACACTGAAAAGCGTAAGCCCCCGTACACACGGTCAGAAATTCCGACCACAAAATCCGTCTGATTTTTTCTGACGGATTTTGTCCGACACTGGTGTTGCATACACACAGTTGGACAAAGTTGTCGAAAAATTCGATCATTCTGAACGTGGTGACTAGGGATGAGCTTCGAGTTCCGGTCGAACTCATGTTCGACTCGAACATAGCCTGTTCAGCGAACAATTTGGGGTGCTCGCGGCAAATTCGAAAAGCCGCGAGCACCCTGTAAAAGTCTATGGGAGACAAAGTTAATTTTAAAAGCCTATATGCAAGTTATTGTCATAAAAAGTGTTTGGGGACCTGGATCCTGCCCCAGGGGACATGTATCAATGCAAAAAAAAGTTTTTTCAGGAGCAGTGTCCATCTTCTTCTTCCTCTGATCTGCTTCTTCTTGCTCTGGTCTTCTCGTCCGGCATCTTCTTCCACTGCGTCAGCGTCTCTTGTTCTGTGTCGGGCCGCTCCACGCAATGGGAGGCTCCCGCTGTGTGAGGCTTCGCTCCGTCTGACAGTTCTTTTATAACGGAGGGCGGGGCCACCTGGTGACCTCGCCCCCTCTGAAGCACGGGGACGTCATGGACTTCCGTTATTGTTTTAATTTTTTTATTTTAATTTTTTTATCAATGACTTTCAATGAATGACAGTTCTCTGTATTACGAGAGACGGCAATTCATTATAGCCGCGAGTGGTTTTAAATAGCTTTTTTTCCTGCAAAAATGACACTTTGTGCAGGGACAGTTCTAAGCAGGGGAAACATGCGCCCTTTTACAGGCATACTATACACAGCCCCCAGGTACGAAATTTAAAGGAATATTACACTTTTATTGTTTCACTTTAAGCATTATTAAAATCACTGCTCCTGAAAAAACGTCCGTTTTTAAAACTTTTTTTTGCATTGATAAATGTCCCTTGGGGCAGGACCCGGGTCCCCAAACACTTTTTATGACAATAACTTGCATATTAGCCTTTAAAATTAGCACTTTTGATTTTGAACGTTCGAGTCCCATAGACTTTAATAGGGTTCTAAAGTTCACACAAGCTTTAGGTCTGTTCGAACAGGGGGGTGTTCGGCTCATCCCTGGTGGTGACGTTCGTTGCGTACGACGGAACTACGTAGAGGCTAGTAGCCAATAGCTTTGGTCTCGTAATTTGATCTGAGCATGCGTGGCACTTTGTATGTCGGAAATTCTCAACACACGATCGGAAAAAGTCTGATCGGATTTTGTTGTCGGAAAATTTGAGATCCTGCTCTCAAATTCCGATGGAAAAAGTCAGATGGAGCCCACACATTTGATTTTCCGACAACATGGTCCGATCGGACATTTTCCGCCGGAATTTCCGACCGTGTGTACGGGGCATTAGTATGATTTCATTGTTTACTGCATGCTTCTCACGGTGTCTTTTTTCAGGAGGCTATGTGCAGTCCCCCTTCCACTAGCATTGATTTGCCTGCATTGCATAGATAAGCACTGATGACATCAACAATTCTAAAATAAGGTGTACAATGAAAAAAAAAGAAAAGTACTATATACAATTTATATTAATTTTGATGACGGAGGAGATAAATATGAACAAAGGAAAACTCTTTGGTCAGAAGTATGCAGTGTACAGCACCAATTTAAGTATACCATCAGATTTGGACTATGTACCAAATACAACATCAAATATAGAGTGCAGGGGTCGTGAATATGAAATGTACAGCATAATGAAAAGAGTGCAGGGTTCAGAGCTATGTAACATACAAAGTAGCACATAGGATGCAGGGCTTAGGACTATAATATGCAAATAACATAAAGAGTGCAGTTCTCACGACTATGTAATAAAGTGATGTAACATCAACTTAGTGTATAGAGTGCAGCATAATAAATAAGAATAATAGCCCAGCATTGGTGGTTATAGGGTGAAAAAATGCCCCAGAGTTGGTGGTAAGTGAGAGGAAGTATATCCTCTCATCACTGAGGGGGAGGGGTGATTACTTATTCTTGATGGACAGTCAGAGGAAATAACAACCCAGAGTGTATTGTCAGTGGTGGGAAGAATGCCCCAGCATCTTTGGTTAGAGGGAGGAAGAATGTCCTAGCATTGTTGTTAGTAATAAGACTGCCCTAGGTCCACAGCATTGGTGTTAATGGGAAGACTGCATCTGGCTTCCAGCATTGGTGACAGTGGGAAGATTGCCCCAGGCCCCCAGAGTTGGTGCCAATGTGAAGACTGCTCCAGGCCCTCAGGATCACTGTCAGCATCACTGTCAGTGGGAGGTTACTCCATGCCCCATCACTGGTGACAGTAAGAAGACTAACCTAGAAGTGGTATTCGGGACAGGGTTAAAGAGAGAGAAAGTGAGAGCGGCCCCATACACCTGGATAGGAGGAGCAGTGGGTGGCTGCATTTAGGAGAATCAATCTGTCCATTTTACTCCTGCAGCCTCTGAAAGCCCACTTCTCCTTCTCTCCCTCCCGCAGGCATTCAGAGGCTGCAGGAGGTAAATGCTCACATTGATCCTTCTAAATGCAGCAGCCTCTGCTGGTCCTCCTATCCAGCTTCCTTCTGCTGCCCCCTCCTGTGCTCTCTGACCCCCTCATGTATTCAGACACCCCCCATTGCTCTCAGGCACTACCCCCACCCCCCTCGTGCTCTCAGCTCTCCAGCCTCTCCAGCCTGCTCTGTGCTCTCAAACTCCCCCCAGTGGTCGCTTGCCCAGCCCCCTAGTGCTCTCTGACCCCCCCCCCCCCAGTGCTCTTCGCCCCTGTGCTCTCTGCCCCACTCACCCCCCACAGCTCTGCCGGGTTCCCCTATCTACCGCCAGCTGCTGCGAGGGATCCGTCAGGATGGAGAGTGGGGAAGAGGCCAGTAAATATGTCATAGGCTGCTCAGTCTAAAATGCCCCGGGCCTATTTTATGTCCCAGTCCAGGCCTGCTGTAGTGGATTTCAATAACAAAGATTTGGTTATTATCTAATTTACACTGTCCATAAATGAGCGCAATTTAATAGTTTAATTTCAGTAAGCTATATTGAAAGGAGATTTCAAAGATAAAAAAAAAAAAAATGCTTATTTACTTTAAGTGTTGCTATTTAATTGGATTATATACGTTCTTAGGATCCTATTTCTTTAAACGATACAGAATTGTGAACCCTGGATGACCTCACTTGAAAATTACCCATTACAAAAGAGGACAACACATTTATTGCATTTCCTATCCACCCTTTAGTAAGCTGAGCTCTAGTCATAAATACCAGGCAACTAAACACCAAGAAGAGATGAGTGTAGATATACTGTAGAACGCTATAGAGGTAAAATGCCCACAGGAAATGTATATCAAGACAATATTTTTTCACGCTTCTTAGTGAATAAAAAAAGTGATACATGTACATTCTAAATTTATGAGCCCAGAAGATGTATTGAAACTAAATGTTTTAAAAGTTGTCAGGATATGTGCACAATTTATTTTATATGGGTATCTAAGTCCACAAAATAAATAAATCATACATTATACATTATTATACATTACATTATACGTATTTAAAGCGGAGTTCCACCCAAAAGTGGAACTTCCGCTTATCTGATTCCTCCCCCCTCCGGTGCCACATTTGACACCTTTCGGGGGGGAGCTGGTACCTGTTTCTGACAGGTACCCTGTCCCCACTTCTGTCGGACCTCACCACGGCGAGGTGTGCCACAAGTTTAACCTCCTCCTTTCCTTGCTGCCGGGCCAGTAAGAGAGCGCAGCTTGCTTTGCTTCACTGCTGGGTTCCCTTATCGGCAATGGCGGCAGCAGCACCCAGCAGCCGATGGAAACATCAGCTGCGGTGCTGACATTGCTGGATTCCAGGCCAGGTAAGTGTCCTAATATCAAAAGTCAGCAGCTACAGTATGTGTATCTGCTGACTTTTAATTTTTGGAGGGGGAGGCTGGAACACCGCTTTAAGACCCTCTTTCTCTCTGCCTTTCCAAACTCCACCTTAAAGGAGAACTGCTGCCAGGCTATGGGTATAAGATTATTTACCTATTCTTAACAAGCAGTAAATACACTTTAAAGTGTATCTGAGCTCAAAAAGTTAAAATTTACTGTCTTAAAGGATAAGTCTACCCTAACATTAAAATCTCTACATCTACAGACATCCACGATCTAACACTAACCTATCTATCCCTGTAAAGGAGAAATCAGTGTACATGCCTTTTTTGAAGCCGATCTGGTCCGGTCTCCAGCGGCAGAAGCTCTGCAGAAGACACAGCCGACAACGGCTGTGAAATTACTTAACCGAACAAGCTGACGTTAGAAGCTGATTGGCTACGATGCACAGCTGCCCCAGATTCTGAGTGCTCCAGTTTTAGTAAATCTACCCCTTTGCCTTGGATTCCTCCTGAAAATTAGCAGTGCACTTTCTGCCACGTGACTGCGCCTAGGCACTCCTCTACATACAACCCCATAGCAGTATTATCTGCGGGTGTGATCATCTAAGGCACTACTCTCTCTTACAGCTAGTCTCATGTGATTTACAGTGAGATTTGGTGTTGTCATTACTGTGCTGATGATTAATCTTCATGCTTAAGAGAAAGTTGTACCTGAGGACCTGTAGTGCCAGAGTTTCTGGTTTATGTTTAATCCATTTTGTGGATCTTTGCTTTGTGCACCTCTCCTGAAGTCTTCCCTCACCAGTCATAAGATTCCCAGTGATCAGGGGGGCAGCTTCAAAAGGGAGAAGCAAAGCCTTGCCTCTATCAAGATAGTCACTTCCATGCAGAAATACAGTGTTGAACACCGCATTGTAAGTCAGTAATAAGGAAAGTTAAGCTGCAGGGAGCATATAGACCAGGGATCCCCAACCACCGGGCCGTGGCCTCTCTGCAACCTGGCCACGAGTGTGGCGGGCTGGCAGGCAGGCGAGCGAGCGGGCCGGTGAGCGAGCAGAGAGATGACATCATATCTCACCGCCCGCCCTGCATAACTGCTGTTCAGCCCTCACTGTGCAGCTGCGGGCAGCAGAGAGAGATTACATCATCTCTCACTGCCTGCCCTCTCTCTGGGAGCCATGTGCTGAAAACGTTGTGCTGACTTTGTATTATATCATTAGCAATCCTGCCGTTGGCAGTAACTTGCCAAAAACAGGATTGCTTGGAAAGCACTCAATTCCGCAGCACTTACATAGTCCATAGACTATGGACTATGGACTATGCCCATCTAGTCAACCAATAAGAAAAAAATAAATAGAAAACCTCCATATACACTATCCTCTATCCATAGTTGATCCAGAGGAAGGAAAAAAAAAAACAATAAAAGTATGATCCAATATGCTACAGTGGCAATTTTTTTATAATTACGATGCCCCAGGAGGCCAGAGGAGATTCCCTGGATCACCTACCCCTGGTGTTATTGCCTAAAAATTATCTGGATACAATTTGTGCATTTAGAAAAGCATTCCAACGCTTTTTTTTTCTTTAAAACAATATACCGAGCTGGCCAGAGCTAGTTCTTGACAGAGTTTATTCCACATTTGCACAGCTCTTACTGTTAAGAAACCTTTCCATATGTGAAGGTTACATCTTCTTTTTTTCCAAACATAAAAAGAGTGGTCCCTGTCCTCTGCAATGACCTGAAGGTGAATAACTCTACACCAAGTTCACTATATGGAACACTTATGTATTTTTACATGTTGATCATATCCCCCCCCCCCCCCCCCTTAATCTCCTCTTCTAAAAAGAGAACCATTTTTATTAATTTTTTTGGGGTCGGGTGATGCCTGGAGAACATAAAATGTTATTTACATAGTAATCCTATTGGGTTTTAATCCAGGACTGCTTAAGAGTGCTAGATACTTAGCTGCTAGATCAGTATTTGAAATAAAATATCAGCTAAATTAAATTGTAAAGTAGAATCTCCAGTCAATAAAAGTCCTAATACGTGTCTGTCTACCTGCCCTAATTAAACATAAAAGTGAAAAGGTGAATGTAAACCAATTAACATGCATGCTAGTGAATGGCTACTAATGACTCACACACAATGTCTGTAAAGCAAACTAATTAGATTCAGTTCAGACACTGGGCACATCTAATCAGTAGGCAGATAGCAAAGTCACATTATTTCCCTAATAAAAGTGTTCACTTTGAATGATTTTGCGTAGCCATGCTAGTTATTTACAGGGACTTGGTGAACATTGCCTTTTTTTATTGCGATCAATAATTTTTATCTTAAAATGTATTTCAGGGTAATAAAGGAATGCATAGTGTATAGCATGTTACACTAGAAAAATTTTGCTGTTTTATTGCTTTCTTGTATAAATAAAAATGAAATACAATTCTCAAAGCATTGGAAATAAAAAGAAGAAAACATACAAGAAAATGTCTCAAATAAAAAATATTCCTTTTGAAGCTAGAAAAATATAGACACTTTTATTCAGGAACGTATCTCTGCCAAAAGTCAGCGTTATGTATCGGTATACTTTCATGTGCAGATGTTGCATACACATGGCATTGGTCAGCACACTCTTTTTGTGGTCTGACCTAAATTGCGCAAGGTTACATCCTGTTGGTTGACTGTAAGCCAGTAACATTACGCATCAGTTCTATACAAAATAGAGAGATTGACTCGTAGTAATATGAATAATTTGGCAAAATGTTCCTTGCAGTCTTGTGGAAAGTATATTTCATATGCACGGTGGTTGTCTGGAACGTGTATTACCAAAGTTAAAAACATGTAACTTGTTATCTCTCATTCCCAACCTCATTTGTTAACCTATTCAGGGATCCTTTGGTCTATGCCTCACTTTTGTTGAATATCTACCACTAACCTTATGGGTCCAGCATCTACCTAAGATGGACAGAATCACTTATTGAGGCTTTGCACATTTCATAGCCACTGAAGCAATGCTTTGTGGGACATTAAGTGTACCTATAAGTTCTAAAAACCCGATAAACTAGCTACATGCTTAGAGGTTCCTGCACATGTCTTTATAAATCTTCACAAGCTCTTTGGAAGCTCTCAAGGGGCTCCAATATACAAATTATAATACCTTTGGAACACTGAAAGCTGAAAAGTTGGTCCATTTCATCTTATCTATTATCCTGTTGTCCAGTGAGATTGCATGTTACAATGGTGGGCCAATAGGGAGGTTTATAGATTGCATGTCATTTATTAAGCTTTATCATCTGTGCTTTAATTTAATATTTAAACATATCTAGCAAGGTATGGGCAACCTTCCCTGCTCTCAACATATGAGTAAACGCAAAAGGATGACTATGCAAGTATCATAAAATCAAGTATTTGTGTGTAGCACTACCCCTGAAGCTCTGAAGAAGACGCATGGTAATTTGGGTTCTCTTTTCTGTGCCTTGACTCCAATAATAACTTCAGCCCCTCTTACACACTAGGTTAAGAAAATAGACGCCGTAATAGAGCACAAAGATGAATATTCTGTACATGACTATATTTTAGTATCAGTGAGCAGACACCAGTATGGTTGGTAATAGTAAGAAGTGAGTTAAATTGAACCAATAGTAGTTGGCAATATGTGCATATAGGAGCAGATAAGATGTAAATCAAACACAATTTGCTAGAGCAGAGGTCTCCAAACTAAGGGCCAGTTTACTGTCCTTCAGACCTAGGGCCAGTGGGAGTGAAACGTGTCCTGGCATTCAGTGGGAGTAAACAATGCCCTATCTTTGGTGTCAGTGGGAGGTCTAGTGCTCCATAGTTGGTGTCAGTGGGAGGAATAGTGCCCCATTGTTGGAATCAATTGGAGGAATGGTGCCCCATTATGGGTGTCAATGGAAAGAATTCTATCCCATTGTTGTTGTTAGTGAGAAGAATAGTGCCCCATTGTTGGTGACAGTGGCAGGAATAGTGGCTCATTGATGGTATCAATGGAAGGAATTGTGACCCATTGTTGGTGTCAATGGAAGGAACTGTGACCTCGCCATTGTCATTGGGAGGAATTGTGTCCTTTTGATGGTGTCAGTGGGAGAAATGGTACCCCATTTTTGGTGTCAGCAACAGAAATGATGCCCCATTGTTGGAGTTAGTGGATGGAATAGTGCCCCAGGGGCCGGATAAAGGCAAGCAAAGGTTAGCATCTGGCCCCTGAGCCACGGTTTGGAGACCACTGTTCTAGAGAGTGTGATCAGAAGCTTGTAGCAGTTTGGTATGGAGCTCAATATAATTGAATTGACTTATATTATACCCAATAACCTATTAATCAGCATAGGTAATGGCACAAACCACATTAACAGCAAGGGTAAATGATGTCTAACAAATCTCCTGCCATCAGTACACTATACTGCTAGAGTGCATTCCAGGGGTGTTCAACTATAACCCAGATCTACTGCAGCGATGCCCCTACTTCCATGGGCAATGACATGAGTCCTTGTACAGCAGCTTATATAAAGACAGTTCTATGCCCTAGATATTTTGCCAGCTAATGCCCAAGTCAAGTTAAGTCTGCATGCAGTAGTATAGGCTGCTAGCCCAAGTACTCTGTCTCTTTTAGCAGCAAACAGGTTGTGGCTGCAAGACCCTCTCACCAGACCCAGCATCACAATAGCAGTGGTCCCCCTAGTCAGATGTCTCCTCGCTTGAGGGTTGCCTGGGGCAACTCTAGTCCTCAGCACAGCAAAGACTGTATCTTGGTAGGTGCTCAGTCCCTCACCACACAGGTCACAGCCCTGTGCAACCCGGCCTCAGCACAGAAAAGTGGTTAATGTGAACCTGCCCAAATTATGCACACGATCGGATTTTCCGTCGGAATAAACTTGGATGTTTTTTCCGACGGAATTCCGCACAAGCTTGGCTTGCATACACACGGTCACATAAAAGTTTGCTGAACTTTCGACCGTCAAGAATGCGGTGACGTACAACACTACCACGAGCCGAGAAAATTAAGTTCAATGCTTCAGAGAATGTGTTGAATTGTTTCCGAGCATGCGTAGGAATTTTGCGCGTCGGAATTGGTACAGACGATCGTAATTTCCGCTTTTTCCGACCGAAAAATTGAGAACCTGCTCTTAATCTTTTGCTGGCGCAAATTCCGACAGCAAAAATCCGATGGAGCATACACACGGTCGGAATTTCCGACCAAAAGCTCACATCAGACTTTTGCTGGCGGAATTTCCGATCGTGTGTACGTGGCATTAGATATTTACCGGTACATATTCTGAACAAGCAATAAAGCAGCGACATGCCTGGCTATCATTTTCTTTTCTTACAACATCCAGCACTGGAAGTTCACAGCTAACACACAGGAGGTTGCAACATTTCTTGTACAACTTTAACCACAAGATCTTTACTACACCGTATTCAGATAGTGATTTTTCTGGCCTTTTATAAACAGAAAGCATTATACAGGAAGGATATGCAAATCAACATTTTTTTTTTTGATGCACAGTTAGTATGTTTTAGACCTGCATGCTTATAATATATGGATATGGATAATAAGGAGATTCCTGCACCCCCGCGCCAAAATAAAAAAAAAATGGCGTGGGGGTCCCCCCAAAAATCCATACTAGACCCTTATCCGAGCAAGCAACCTGGCAGGCTGCAGGGAAAGAGGGGGGGATGAGAGAGTGCACCAGGAACCGTACCAACCGTAATCAACATTTTTTTTTTTTTTGATGCACAGTTAGCATGTTTTAGACTCGCATGCTTCTAATATATGGGTGAATCAGATATGTTGCTCCTGCAAAAGCTAAAGATATCCTGGTGGAAAAAAAAGGGATCCAAATAATTTCTGGAGTCTCCATTTCTCCATAAAAGTCACAGGATTCTAAATTTAGAGAAAAATGCAGGGTTTGGGATGTTTAAAGGGAATGCATTGGCAATATGGTTTGGACTAAAAAAGAATGTTATTTTAGAAAATATATGTTTATGTTTTTGGTCAGGTAAATGTGAACAAACCAGCTTATGAAACTTCAGATTCCTAATGGCTCACTCATGGTCATCTCTATGCAGATAGTCCCTGTTAAAACAACCTGTTTATAGAGATTAATAACTCCTAGATGAAATTTACACAAGAGCTGAATGGTTTTGTAAAAATGTACAATTTTTTAGAGCCAGCGGTGGGCTCTCTTGTAATAGCAATCGCTCACCAGTAGGGATGGGCCGAACACCCCCTCGGTTCGGTTCGCACCAGAACATACCGAACAGGCAAAAAATTTGGCAGAACACACGAACACTGTTAAAGTGACACGAACATGAATAATCAAAAGTGCTAATTTTAAAGGCTTATATGCAAGTTATTGTTGTAAAAAGTGTTGGGGACCTGGGTCCTGCCCCAGAGGACGTGTATCAATGCAAAAAGAAGTTTTAAAAAAGGCAGTTTTTTTCGGGAGCAGTGATTTTAATAATGCTTAAAGTGAAACAATAAAAGTGAAATATTCCTTTAAATTTCGTACCTGGGGGGGTGTGTATATTTGCCTTTAAAGTGGTGCATTTTTCCCGTGTTTAGAACAGTCCCTGCACAAAATGACATTCCTAAGGGAAAAAAAGTAATTTAAAAGAACTCGCAGCTATAATGAATTGTCGGCCGGCAATACAGATAAAAATCATTGAAAAAACAGCATGGGATCCCCCCAGTCCATTACCAGGCCTTTAGTATGAATATTAAGGAGAACCCCGAACCAAAATTAAAAAAAAAATTGTGTGGGGGTCCCCCCAAATTCCATACCAGGCCCCTCAGGTCTGGTATGGATAAAAAGGAGATTCCTGCACCCCCGCACCAAAATAAAAAAAAAATGGCGTGGGGGTCCCCCCAAAAATCCATACTAGACCCTTATCCGAGCAAGCAACCTGGCAGGCTGCAGGGAAAGAGGGGGGGATGAAAGAGTGCACCAGGAACCGTACCAGGCCACATGCCCTCAACATAGGGAGGGTGCTTAGGGGTAGCCCCCCAAAGCACCATGTCCCCATGTTGATGGGGACAAGGGCCTCATGCCCACAACCCTTGTCAGTGGTTGTGGGGGTCTGCGGGCGGGGGGGCTTATCGGAATCTGGAAGCCCCCTTTAACAAGGGAACCCCCAGATCCCGGCCTCCCCCGTGTAAAAATGGTAACGGTACCCCTACCATTTCAGAAAAAAGTGTCAAAATGTTAAAAAAGACAAGACACACTTTGGGCCTTTATTAACCAGTAGCTGACCGCCGGCTGTCAATTGAATGCCAGGCGGTGCAGCTCTCAGAGCGGGCAGGGCGTCATATGACGTCCTCCCCTTCCCGGCCCTCCAGGGTGCGCGCACGACGGCAGCAGCATGCGCCCGCCATGTCACTGGGCACCCGATGCGCGTGCCCAGCAGCCGCGATGTCCGCCGGGTACCCGCGATTGCCCGGTAACACAGAGGGACCGTGGATCTGTGTGTGTAAACACACAGATCCTTGGTCCTGTCAGAGGAGAGGAGCCGATGGTGTGTTCTCAGTACAGAGAAACACCGATTGGTCTCCTTCCCTTGTGAGTCCTCTCGCCCCACTGTTAGAATCACTCCCAGGGAACATATTAACCCCTGCAGCGCCCCTAGTGTTAACCCATTCCCTGCCAGTCACATTTATACAGTAATCAATGCATTTTTATAGCACGGATCGCTGTATAAATGCGAATGGTCCCAAAAATTTGTCAAAAGTGTCCGACATGTCCGCCGCAATATCGCAGTCACGATAAAAATCACAGATCGCCGCCATTACTAGTTAAAAAAAAATATATAAAAATGCTATAAATCTATCCTCTATTTTGTAGACGCTATAACTTTTGTGCAAACCAATCGTATTCTTCTACATATTTTTGGTAAAAAAAATCGCAATAAGTGTTTATTACGCTTATTGCAATTTTTTTTACCAAAAATATGTAGAAGAATACGTATAGGCCTAAACTGATGAAAAATATATTTTTTTATATATTTTGTGGGGATATTTAGTATAGCAAAAAGTAAAAAATATATATTTTTTTTAAACTTGTCCCTCTTCTGTTGTTTATAGCGCAAAAAATAAAACCAGCAGAGGTGATCAAATACCACCAAAAGAAAGCTCTATTCGTGGGGACATACATTTTATTCGGGTACAGTGTTGTATGACCGCGCAATTGTCATTCAAATTGTGACAGTGCTGAAAGCTGAAAAATGGCTTGGTCAGGAAGGGGGTGAAAATGCACTGTACTGAGGTGGTTAAAGTCCTTTATTAAAAAATAAAAAAATAAAAATGTCCCACGAAGTCCATTTATCTTCTTCTCTCGCTCCGCCGATGGACCAAAAAAACAAAAAAACAAAGCCGCGACTGACCCGCCTCCATGGGAGGCACCCGCCGTATGATGCGTCTTCGCTATGACAGTTCTTATATAACTGAGGGCGGGGCCACACGGTGACATTCCCGGGTGACCCCACCCCCCTCTGACGCATGGGGACCACCCGTTTACCCATATAGCCGAGAGTACTTTTAAATTACTTTTTTTCTTTTAGAAATGTCATTTTGTGCAGGGACTGTTCTAAACAAGGGAAAAATGTGCCACTTTACTGGCATACTATAGACACCTCCAAGGTACACAATTTACAGGAATATTTCACTTTTATTGTTTCCCTTTAAGCATTATTAAAATCACTGCTCCCGAAAAAAATGCCGTTTTTAAAACTTTTTTTGCATTGATACATGTCCCCTGGGGCAGTACCCGGGTCCCCAAACACTTTTTATGACAATAACTTGCATATAAGCCTTTAAAATTAACACTTTTGATTTTTCATGTTAATGTCCCATAGACTTTAACGGTGTTCCGGCAGCTTTCGAATTTGCCACCACATATTGTTCTGTGTTCTGCAGAACATCCGAACAACCAAAGTTCAGCCAAAAATTATGCTTGGGCCAAACCGTTCGCCAATCCCTACTCACCAGCCCCTAAGCTGCTATTACAAGCACCTTACGCGGCTCTCTCAGGCTCTTCCTTCCCACTGGGACCAGCTGGTGGACAACAGAACAAACCTCGGATCGGCTTTGAATGGCTGTTCGTTATAGTAAACCGGAAGCAATGACATTACATCACTATCGGTTTACTTGGAAACTATTGGTGCCAGTATTGAAAATCAAAAGCTTTCAAAAACACTTGGTGTTTTGAGTGCTTTTAAGTGCAAAGGAGAGATTTGGGGTCTATAGACCCCAGATCTCGCCATAAAGAGGACCTGTCACATGCCTATTACTTTCACAAGGATGTTTACAAGTGATCAAAAAACTAAAAAAACTTAAAGCAACAGTATAAATAAATAAATGAATAACTAAAAAAAAAAAATGTTTAACCACTTGCCGACCAGCCACCGTCATTATACTGCGGCAGGTCGGCACGTTCCCGCGAGCCGTCGTAGCTGTATGTCAGCCCTTTAAGCAGGGATAGTAGGTGTGTGCGCCTGCTGCACTGCGGGGAAACCAATGCGCATGGCCGGTGGTCACGATGACCACTGGCCAAGCGTGATCGTAGGCACGAGAGCCAGAACAGGGACGTATGTGTGTAAACACAGAAATCCCTGTTCTGTGAGGAGAGGAGAGACAGATTGTGTGTTCCAACTAGGTAGGAACAATGATCCGTCTTTTTCTCTAGTCAGTTCTTTCCCCCTACAGTTAGAACACACTGAGGGAACACATTTAACCCCTTGATTTCCCCCTCGTGTTAACCCCTTCCCTGCCAGTGACATTTACACAGTAATCAGTGCATATTTATAGCACTGATCGCTGTATAAATGTCAATTTCTCCCAACAATGTATCAAAAGTGTCTGATCTGTCTGTCGCAATGTCGCAGTACCACTAAAAATCGCAGATCACGCCATTACTAGTAAAAAAATTGAATAAATAAAAATGCCATAAATCTTTCCCATAGTTTGCAGATGCTATAACTTTTGCGCAAACCAGTCAATATACGCTTATTGCGTCTTTTTTACCAAAAATATCTAGAAGAATATATATATATGTATATATATATATATATATATATATATATATATATATATATATATATATATATATATATATATATATATATATATATATATATATATATATATATATATATATATATATATATTGGACTAAAATTACAAATAATTTTTTTTTTTTAAATGGGGATATTTATTATTGCAAAAGGTTAAAAATATTGTTTTTTTTTTTTTTTTTTAAATTGTCGCTCTTTTTTTGTTTATAGCACAAAAAATAAAATCCACAGAGGTGATCAAATACCACTAAAAGAAGGCTCTATTTGTGGGAAAAAAGGACGCAAATTTTGTTTGGGTACAGCATTGCATGACCGCACATTTGTCAGTTAAAGCAACGCAGTGCCAAATTGTAAAAAGTGCTCTGGTCAGGAAAGGGGTAAAATCTTCAGAGGGCTGAAGTAGTTAAAGTGGACTCTTTACTACCAAAAATTACTTGACCGACTATGACCATGTACTGACCAAACATTGACCTATTCATGTGAAATTAAAGATTCAATGAGAACAATCTTTTTGTTTTCTAGTGTCGGGGCCAGGGAGAGTTTAGAGTCCTGGTAATGGCCTATTCAAACAATCAAGGGAGGGGACATAAGGTGTTGTTGATTGTAGAAGATAAATAGACAGAGAAATAGGGATCAGGAAGGGAGCACAGAAAGGTCAGGGAGGGAAAGGGGCTAAACCTCAAGAGGTGGAAAAGAATAACTTTCACCTTTGTGTGTTAAATATGGCATGATAAGTTCTCAATGAAACCAAGCATGGGGGGGGGGGGGGGCAGAAGTGAGGATTTCCATGCTCCTGATATGAGGTGGCTTTCTCTTAACTCAGCCACAAAAAGAAATAAACACTTGATTGAACTTCTAGTGCTTTCACATTCTGTTTAATCGTTTTGGCATGAGATAAACTCACAAACGTGTAACCTTTGCTCGATCCCTGCATAAGGAATTGATGTAATTAAAGCAAAATAATCAGCAACACAGCAGCCATTCAATAGTGGTTAGTATATTATCATTGGTAAAACTGACAAGAGGACATTTGACGTTCCAGTCGTAGAATGTATGCTTAGGTTTTTATTTTTTAAGGAACAAAATGTTATCAGTTAGGTTAGTGTTATCATTTTATATTTTATTGCTTTTCTTATCTATATGCATTTCTATGGGGTGATATACAAAAGGAGTACATATTTCACTTAGTCAAGTAAACCAGTTTTCACCTTGAACCTCCAATAATATGCACATAATTGGAAGAATTAGGTCATTTAGTAAGGGTACTGATACAATGTCTGACATACCTGACATAGAGAAACATGGTAGGATAAACACTTATTCCTCTTAAATGTACCTTTATTGCTCAGTCTCCACTGTGATCTGCCTCTTCAGGTTAATGCAGAGAATGCGTTAAAGTAAAAACAATAATAATTATACCTTTACAACCACTTAAGGGTTTTAACTTACAAATTAGCTATCTAAGACTTGGTTTTCACTTCTGCAATGGGATTTTAATGCAATTTGCATTTTGGATGTAGTTTTCATAATATATGGGCAAAATTGCACTGTAAATTGCACCATAGTAGGACCCTTCTCCAAATAGCAGTTTCCTCACTTGTCCCCTACCTTTCCTGGCCTGACACTGCCAGGCTGCATGCTCGGATAAGGGTCTGGTATGGCTATTGGGGAAGATTCCCATTTTTTTTTTGTTTTTATTTTGGCATGGGGTTCCCCTTAAAATCCATACCAGACCCAAATGGCCTAGTATGGATTGGGGGGGGGGGGGGGGGTGCCATTTAAAAAAAAAAATGTTATTGCCGGTAATGGTATTGAATTGCTGGCAATTTAAATGTCAGTTTTATTCTTTATAACTGTCAGTTTTGCTGTCACAGGTTTTGTACTCAGTACAGATGCAACACTTTACAGGCAGACTAAGGGGATCCCCCAGGCACTATATTTAAAGGATTTTTTCATTTTTATTGTTTCACTTTAAGCATTATTGAAATCATTGCTCCTGTAAAAATTATCTTTTTGTAAACTTTTTTTTGCATTGATACATGTCCCCCAGAACAGTACCTGGGCCCCCATAACCCTTTTTATGGCCTATAAGCCGTTTGATTTTCCACGTTTGAAAAAAAAAAAAAAGTGAGTTTCCTTTTCTCTCTCTCCTCCCTCTTCTCATGCCACACTCAATTTTAAAGTACAATATCCTGGAGCAACCGCTACAGTCTTGTTGTTGATAGTATATTTCATTTAAGGAAAAGAGAGGCAGCCATTTTTGAAAACCAGCGAGCAGAGATACAAAAAAATAAAATAAAAAATTAGGCAAATTATTCCCACTCTCCATTTTTAGCCCAAGTTGGAACATGGGTCATCTATGCATTTTTTCCATCATTTTTCGTTTTTCCAAGATGCATTATGTTGAAGATAAGTATACTTCTCAAATAGTACATGTTTATTCATTTCTGTACCCAGTCTCGATGGGTAGGAGGGTTAGGTGATACCCATCGAGAGGCTATTACTGTCTCATTGTATTCCAAATTATTAGAGTTTATATACCCGAAGAGACAATGGACAGGATCGGGGTCAGTGAAAGGCCTTATACAGTATAGAGTTTATCACATCTATCACATCCTGCCAGTGCCGATGCAGTTTTCAACATCTCCAAAACAGGTGTATAAAAGAAACGGGGGATTTCATACATTTTACACATTCAGAGTTTTCCTTTCTGCCTACCCTATGCAGCAACTCCGAGGTGCGATACGCCCTATATAGAATAAAAATGTTGTCACCATATGCGTTGAAGATTTTGAAACCAGCTGCATGTTCCCATTTATCCTCTAGGGCCACATCAGTATCCATCTCCCATTTTTGTATGCATGGATTCGGAAATTTGAAGAACGATTCAGATAGTAATTTCATATAGACTTTTGAAATAAGTCCCTTTGGGTTGGTTGCTTGGACTATACTATCCAAAATAGGGATTTTATGGAAAAGAACAGTCAAGGCCATTCCTTGTTTTTTCAAAGAAAAAATACCTTTTATCCAAACCATATTCCATACAAAGCTGCTGAAAAGTTTTCAGCACTCCATCTGAGACTTTAATAGGGTTCGGAGTTTAGGTACGAACTTTTGCGATGTTCGAGAATTCTGGTGCAAACCGACCTGGGGGGTGTTTGGCCCAACTCTACGCATCATTGTGAACCAGGTCTAAAGCTGAGGATCTGATGATGGATTTATCATTGTCAACATTTGAGGCATTACTGGTGAGCAAAATGTCAGCGTTGTAGTTGATAGATTGTTGCCTATAAACAAAATGTTATCATTTAGGTTAGTGGGAACAAGAGTAACAGTATTTTGGATGGTTCCCAGTGTGTAGTCACAATAAATTGTAAACTATAAAATTTACAAGTATGTTGTAGAAATAATGAGAAAGTAAACAAAACTATGCAAGAAGAATGCCAGTAGGATTTCATTCTTCTTCATGTACACTGTCCAAACAATGGCAGATAGTATGTGGGAGATTCTGCATACCATGCCTTGTATGCATAAAGCAAGAATGTATTATTTGGATTACTGCTGGTCTGGCCCTTTTTATGTAAGCAAAGGAATTATTTTTAACTGTTCAGTGTGAGCTGTAGACCTGCCACAAGATATTAGCCTGCCTTTCTGATTTATTCAGAGAATTCAGGGCTAGTTTATCTTAAAACTGAAGTACAGACTGCCTCAAAGAGGTGCTACAAAAATAAACTGCAGTGGAAAATTTGTGGGGCCTAAAAGAAGAAAACACATTTTAAATATGTTGATATCTTATTTCATTTCAGGAAGAATACTGTTTGTACAGAATTTAACTTATATATAATAACAGTTTTACACAATGATCCACATGTTGTTGACCTTAGGCTAGCTAGGTAAGCACAACAAAATTCCATCAAAGCACCTTTTGGTGTACTTAGTATGTGCAATGCTTCCACTCTCCGCTGATATGACCAGACCCATATTGCAGGAGTACTGACAGCGGCACCTGTAGAAATGAATCCTCCAAACAGTTTGCATGCTTTGTTTAAAAATACATTGTAAAAATAGAATTGTTACAATGCATTTAGGCAATTTTTATATGCAGATCATTGATCAAACAGCAACACTGGTCAAACTAGAAAAGTGTCTTTCGATTGCAGAAAAATAAAAACATTGCTAAAATATATGTATTACTTTAGGAGCTTCTGTATCCAAACTTTTTTTTTATAGTTATAGTGGGGAAGGATTAGAACCGCTTTCACTCTATCCAAAACCTTAAAAAAAATGTTTGGCTATAGAAATGCTTTAAAGTTGAAATTTATTTAAAGTGTAAGTAAACCCCCCTATCGTTTTTAGCCAAGGAAGCTGCCATCTTTGCCTCTGTTTAATCTACAACTGCCAGGATGCTGCACATGTGATCAGTTTAGACACCAGCCATTGGATGGCTTGACAGTTTGGTAGTGGTAGTGTTACATTTCCGGCAAGTGCCAGAAATTAAACTGTTTTACGGATGGGTTTAATTCCGCTTTAAAAATATATATTTTTTCAAAAACAGTTTTAGTGAGCCTCCGGCTCTAATCACGTGCTTCGAAAAACAAAAAAAACCCACATTGAAATCCATGCGTTCGGCGCCCTGCATGGAGAATAAGGGTCGGGCACACGACGTAGGGGGCGGCGCCCCTGTGCCCCTAATGGACAGACTGCCACTGGTGTTTTCACCTTAAACCTCCCAATAATGTGCACATACTGTAATTGGAAGACTGAAGTGGGTAAAGCTTTACTGAACTAAGAGAAAAAAAAACTCTTTTACTGAAAACAATTTCTTTGGCTCTGCTTAGACCCATAATAGACTAAACATAATCTATACTTAGCTTATCCTATTTTATCTCAGCAGTCATTCAGTGAGGTCACTGAATAAAAATTCTGCTATAGAAAATGCAGTAGAATAAAACACGTATGCCGGCCAAAGACGGTTTCATTTACAGACAGTTCCTGCTGATTTGAAATGTGCATGGGTAGGCTGAATGTACCAAGTTGATCGATCAATCAACTTGGGTACAACCAGCCTTCCAGATTTTACTTGTAATTATTGCTAGTGGCTTTTATAGTCGCTAGCAATAATCACTGTATTCTCCTGGGGGGGGGGGGGGGCTTCCCCCCCACTGGGAGAACACAATATGTCGGCAGGAGGGATTTCTGTCAGCACTATCTGTGTCGATGGGGGGATTAAGGGAATTTCTTTCCTGCAACCCGTGGTTGCAGGAAATAAATTTGCACCACCTATGGCCTGCAGATAGCTCACATTTTTCTCTCTGCTTGTGCATTGATTACACTGCACGAGCAGAGCATATAGGTTTTACACTCCCCTCTTGCAGCCAGCTGAGTGGGAAGAAGAGGGGGGTTAGAGCATGTAGCTCATTGTAAACTGGTCTGTGCTTTGTCAGCCACAGACACAGCATAGAACAGGGAGAAGATCACTCCTAGCTCAGAGGCTTGCACCCCTTTTTTTTCAGCTTAGAAGAGTGGTCTAGGGATAAAACCTACACCACTCTTTGTTAATTTCCCCCGTAGTGTCAGACTGTGTACTTGCATTTTTTTCTTTGCTGACAGCCAGCAGCAGCAGAAATAATTGCTCCAAACTTACAAATCAGCTCCCTAGCTGATGAGCTAATGACGAGTTTGGATTTGTCAGCAGGGCAGGTGTTACTACTGAGTAGAATTGCATTGCTGTAGTTGATAGTTTGTTGCCTATAATCCAAGGAAGCAGGGTATAGTCTGAAACAGGCGTCATTTTTTTCTTCCAAACAGTGCACCTGAAAGCAAAAAGCAGTACAATAAAATAGCTTTTTGTTGTGTTTACTATGTATTTCTCTGTTTGTGTTTGGCCCTTCTTATTAATATTTTCCTTACACAAGCATGTATGTTAGATAAGCAACCTTCATAAACTGAGCCACATTTAAATAGGCCTCCTGTAGGAGGCTAAAATTGAACTCCTTGATCTGTATTTATTGTAATATGATGTAACTGTGATGCAAAGCATACACAACATTCAATATCAACTGCAAATTTTGATTCCTAAATTATAATGATTTAGGCTGACCGTAGACTTACGGACATATGGCACAAACATAATACTAAACTGTAAAAATTTGTTTAAACAGTGGTGGTCAACCTGGTAAATACTCAGGGTCTCAAGTGTGGCTTTCGACATGTTCAAAGGGCAGCACAATATAAATTGTACTTAAATTACAGCAAGATAAAGAAAAGCTACATGTGTGTCATCTTGTGGTGGATAATGATGAGTTGGGAGCCCATTCATTTTGAATGTGCTGCCTTAACGCAATACACATTGATGCATGCATAACATCAACACGAATACGCTAATACGCCATGAGGGTGTGAATGGCCCCTTAAAGCACAAATCAAATTTTCATTTACAACTATTAATTTAAAGCACAGTCATTGTACAGAAACTCATATTTGCTATTTTTTAAACGTGTACAGCACTTGTCCAATAGTCCTGCAGGACACTCAGCGAGGGATGACATTGATAGAATGTCTCTTGTAACTCCTAAAATACCTGAGATAGTATTACATCTCTATTGCAGATGGAGTTAATTAATATAAATTACAATTTCCATTTTTTCTAAATAACTGTCCCACAACAGGGAAAAGCTATTAATTATCTATGGTTGCTATTTCTGTCTTATTTTAAATATTCCATTTATTTTAATTAAATAAGAAGCTTTTTTTTTATAAATGGAGCCATGATATAACATAACTACCCTGCTGGAGAATAGTGACTGAAACAGTATGGATCTCTTTGTCAGTGTACTTGCATGTATTATTCTTATTAAAAAAAATAGAGTTGGTGCTGTATAGTCAGTTAAAGCTTTAAAAACACTTGCTAGTTTTTTACATGGGGCAGTGTTGTGTTGGGGATCAGAAGCTGGGATCAGAAGCTTTGGTTTACTTGGTGCCTGACACTCAGTGGGCTCCACACTGTTTGATGGGCTTTATGTGTTGGACACCAGGGTCCTAGGTAGATTTCCCTCACTTCCTGTACTCTAGCCACAACAGGACGCAAGAGGAAATGGCAGTTGTCATCAGGACAAGGATCTTCCATGATTTTCACTCTATTGCTGTTCTGATACTAACAGAATTTTGAATTTCCCATCCCCAAAACAATGGTCACTGGGACAAACAAAGAGGAATTAATCTCCCTAACAGACACAAAGCAATACCAACTTGAAAGAAATTCTATCCCTTCCACACTATAAAGGTATTTTTTGCTTAAGATACCCTAAATAACTGGCCATAAAAAATCCAACTTGCAACATTAACTGAACCGCCCACCTGAACCCCCATGACACCCGTTCACATGTCTGAGCCTCCTGCCGCTCACCCGCCTGTTCACATGTCTAAACCCCTGCCGGCTGCCACCCACTTGCCTGTCTGCCTGGCCATCCGCCAGCACTCAGAGGGAGATGTTAGTGAACCAGGAGCAAGTGTGCTGAGGTAAGCTAATTGCCAAAGCACCAGGGAAATGGGATTGCAGCAGGCTGAGAGTGAGGACGGGGTTAAAATGGCCACCGATGCAGGTGGGGAATGGGGGAGTCAGTGGCAGTGAACGGTACCCCCCCATCCCCCTTCTTGCATTGTCCTCATGGCAGTGACATTTTAACCCACCTCCCCCTTGTCAGGTCAGCTGAGTCCAGGTGACAGATGCACCCCGTTGGGGTCTGGAGTGCACAGCAAGGTAGTGGACCCTACGGCTGACTACTGCGGATGGAGCTCTAGGATATACAGGAGAGCAGGTACTCTGTAGTACCTACACGGATGACACAGGGAGCTAGAGCATGATATTTCTCAGGGTGTGGAATCTAAGAGCCAGCGGGTGTTCACCAGAAGCCCCTAGTGGTGGGCATGGATTTAGCTGCAGTCTGGCTCCAGGTCACGACCCCTAGGGCCTCCCAGCTCATGCTCACGGTAGACTACAGGGAGGTAGAGTGGAAGCAGCAGACTGCGACAACAAAGGATAGTCAGGAGATAGCCAAAGGTCAGGGTAACAAGCAGGTAAGAATAGTCAGGAGGTAGTCAAAGGTCGGGGTAACAAGCAGGCAAGGATAGTCAAGAACAAGCCAAGATTGGTAACTGCAATCAGACGTAGAAGACACAGCAAGTCGCACACAAAAGCTAAATACACAATATTGATCAGCAGAGCTGGCTTGCAGTGCACATGTTAATATAGAGGTCCCTAGTAGAGGCTGGGGTGGAGCCATGCCTTGAGAAGAGATTACTTAAGCAGCAGGTGAGAGTGGCTGGCCTCCAAAGAAGAACACATGGAGAGGTAAGCTGACAAACAAACGTTACTGCATACCCATGACACCTCTTCTGCATTTGTGGTAATATCAGTATTATTAACCCCCCCCACATTAGTGGTCATGGAAGGGGTTACATTTCAATGACCACCAATGTGGGGGGAGGGGGTTAATAATACTGAAATCAGTTCTGTTTTTTTTTGTGTCCACTAACATAAATGCTGGGGTTTTTTATTGCGTCCACTGACATCAATGCTGGGGGTCTTTAATGTGTCCACTGACATCAATGCTGGGGGTCTTTTAATGCGTCCACTGACATCCAGGGCTGGCAATACCCATAGGCAAGGTAGGCGGCCGCCTAGAGCGCACATCAGTAGGGGGCAACAGAAGTGCCCCCAACTGGTGCCTCCTCGGCTGTGCGAGTTAGGGACAGCCCCAGAATGGAAAGGAGACTTCCTGTCATTCCGAACAGCACAGTGCAGGCTGAAATGGCTGCTGGAGGGAGGGTTTTGCTCCCCCCTTTCTCCAGCTGTGGGACTGGATCCTTAGCCAGGCTCTCGTTGTGTGGACAGATTTGGGAATGTGGTTAGCTTTGGCGATCCTGCCCACCTGAATTGCCTGCTCGATTGGCTGCCCGCAAGTCTGAACCACCCGCCAGAACACCCATGCCGCCCGACCGCTCGCATGTCTCAGCCTCTTGCCGCTCATCCGCCGCTCAAATGTCTGAGCCTCCTGACACTCCCCCACCCGCTCACATGTCTCAACCCCTGCCGACTGCTCCAGCCTGCCTGTCTGCCTGGGTACCCGCCAGCACTTGGAGGGAGTTGTTAGCCGACCAGGAGCATATGTGTGCTGAGGTAAGCTAATTGCCAGAGCACCAGGGAAATAGGACTGCAGCAGGCTGGGAGTGAGGAAGGGCAGGGCCTGCGCTACACATAGGCAAGGTAGGCGGCCGACTAGAGCACACATCAGTAGCGGGCGCCAGAGTTGCCCTCGACTGGTACCTCCTCGGCTGTGCGAGATAGGGATCGCACGAGAAGGTAAGGGGACTTCCTGTCATTCCGAATAGCACAGTGCAGCCTGGAATGGCTGCTGGAGGGAGGGTTTTGCTTCCCCCCTTCTCCAGCTGCAGGACTGGATCTTTAGGCTGCAGCAGGCTGGGAGCGAGGAAGGGGTTAACATTGCTCTGTCCACCGATGCAGGTGGGGAATGAGGGAAGTCAGGGGCAGTGAAAGTTACCCCCCCCTCCCCCACCTTGCATTGTCCTCATGGCAGTGACATTTTAACCCACCTCCGCCTTCTGCATTTGTGGTAATGTTAGTATTATTAACCCCCTTCCCCCCACATTGGTGGCCATGGAAGGGGTTAAATTGCAATGCCACTGACCACATATGTGGGGGGAGGGGGTTAATAATACTGACATCAATCCTGGGGGTTTTATTGTCGTCCATTGACATCAATGCTGGGTTTTTTTTTTTTTGCTTCCACTGACATCAATGCTGGGGTTTTTTATTGCGTCCACTGACATCAATGCTTGGGGTCTTAAATGCATCCACTGACATCAATGCTGGGGTTTTTTATTGCATCCACTGACATCAATGCTGGGGGGTCTTTAATGCGTCCACTGACATCAATGCTGGGGGTCTTAAATGCATACACTGACATCAATGCTGGGGGGTTTTATTGCATCCAGTGACATCAATGCTGGGGTTTTTATTGCGTCCACTGACCTCAATGCTGGGGGTTATTAATATGTCCACTGATACACGAACAAGGCAAAGGGGGTAGATTTTGCCTAGGGTGTAAAAGATCCTTGCACCAGCACTGCAAAGTAACCAAAATTATGTTAACCGTGCTAATTAGTGTCTGTAGGGCGGGCATGTTAAATTATTTTTTTTATTTTTTTGGGGGGGGCTACATAAAACCTTCCAATTTTCTTTGTGGCCCTCTGTCAGTTTAAAAATTTCAAGGAAGTGAGGCCCCAAACTGTTCCTAATGGGTAAACTTCCTTTTGTAATTTTTCAGGGAAACACTTTATAAAACGTTTCTGTACCCATTCTTAGAGAAAATATGTTGTAAGTCGCAGTTGTTATATAATGTTAAATATCAGTGTTGTCACCTATTGTTGTGTTCTCATATGCCAACCTTAGTAGACATAATGTGGTCTCTTGCAGTTTTTCTTCCAGTTAATGCAGACCACTGTTTTTTTTTGTTTTTTTTTATTAAGCTTGACATGCCTGTCCCACAATTGTGCACTATATGGTCCTTTTTGCACTTAAGATGACTGAACTGGTCTTGAAAGACCAAGATCCAACCCAGCATATGCATGTAAATTAAAAGTGTGAGAGGATTTAAATGTTCACTCATCTCTGCCTGTGTGATTTTTACATGTTTTGGGAGTTCATAAAATAAAGCATGTGTATTTCTTTTAGGCAAATAGTGTTAAAAGGCTTTTTTGCTGGTTCATCCAGGAAGTCAAGCATAGCTCATGCACTACTTTCAGTTCCATACTGATTTACTTTGCAGCATTAGGAAATCAGTGGTTCCTTATCTCTATTTGACAAAGACCAGTGTGGTTGAAATGTGTTATCCATTGCAGTGTTGATTGTATACCAGCTTTTCTGTTTTTAACGGAAAGTTATAAATATCAGGGTTTATGCCTTGTGGTGATGCTGATCTAACTGATTTTCTACTCTCTCAGCCGTTTTGCTAAAGAATTTAGCAATTGTGGTAACTGTATGTAGCGGTCACACTTTTACTAAGTACTGCAGTGAGGCACCCATGACAGGCCGAGAACCAGGCCTGGTTGGACGTCTTAGGTACCAATCTTCCCGGAGCCAATCAGTGGGCGCGTCTGGCCCTGCTGCGTAGTCTGGGAAGGGGTATTTAAGGTGCTGAAGTCACGTGTTCAGGGTTCGGCTTCAATTCCTGGTTCTGGTCCCGGGGTAGCCCCGCGAGGGGTCCCGGGCCTAGGAGCGTTTTTCATCCCGCAAGCATGGTCAATCCGACCAACCCCAGAGGCCCTCATGGTCTGGGGCAGGGATCCGTTTGTTCCCGGGTCTCGGAACTGGCTAGTTCGAGGCCCAGTAACTAAGGGAGGATTCGGAGGCGTCCCGTGTGCTCTCGGTATTGGAGGGACACGGCAACTCGTACAAGTGACCAGGGAAGGACTCTTCGGAGGAGGGCCAACAAGCTGGCTGCTCAGTAAGAGACTGGAAGCTGAGTTGTATGGACACTAAAGAATCCACACTTCCACAGTATTGCCAAGGAGACAGAGAGAGTTCCAGGTACTGTGGGAAAGGTTCCTACTTATTTTCAGTTACAATCTAGTCTGTGGCAGAGACTTTGTAAAGTTTCCAGATCACATGTTGGCTTCTAGATCTCTGGCTAGAGTTTTATCCAGCAGTGAAGCTGCGAGTGGCTACTCTCTGGGTTTATTAGAGACATTCAGTAGATGTCAGCAGTTCGAAGTGCCTGAGTTTTGTCACCCGTGCCCTCTATTCCCATCAGAGACTGTGTTATGTTGGATGTTATCACTGCAAAATAAAAACCTTTAAAAGGACTTTTATGTGTCAGCATCTGAAGTCGTTGGGTACTAACCCTGGGAATCCCTAGAAAATCACTGACAAGCCGCGAGGAGGTAACTGGTAAGCCCAAAAAGTCAAGGCCGCTACATGTAGTACTGTAAATATAGAGTTGCACTTGGTATATCCTATAAGCCCATATATTACAAAGACCAGGGCCAAAAAATTTTTCACATTGTTTTAATTATTAAGGAAATAAATGAAATAGGCTGGCATCACTTAAAGTTAGTTAAATTATTTAGAAATTTAAGTGACTAGCAATTAAAATCATCAAACAAAGTAGTTATCACTGATTTTTCCCTGCATGTTGAAAAATCGCAATGGGTTCCAGTGGTACAGGACTTGTTCAGGGAAAGGCAGGTTCTTACTGGCGTCCATAGGCAAACATATATTTGGAAAGGTGTAGATAGGTATGGAAGGTGGTCACACTTTTTTTAGTTTAAAAAAAAAAAAAAAAAGCTTATTGAAAGTCACAGTTTACAGGTAAGAGTAGAACCATCACGTTCTGGGGGAAGTGCCTTCAGGGCTTTGATGGTGGGTGTGATTAGGATTATCATGGAACTGTAGGTCAAACATGACAGGAGCCCTTTAGGTGCTGTCAAGTGTTGGCTTGTTCCAGGATAATTCTAACCACACCCATCATCAAAGCCCTGATGAAGGACGAGGCACTTCCCCCAAAATGCATTGGCTCCACTCTTACCTATGAACTGTGAATTTCAATAAGCTTTTTTAAAAGAAGCAACTTCAGTAAACTTTTTTAAAAGAAACAACTTCAAGTGTGACCACCTTCGATACCGAGCATGCCTCTACACATATCTAAATATCAATCTTGTTGAGTGTCTTTCCATCACTACCAGAGAGGCAGCAGCTGAGAACTCAGCAAGGTTTACCCACATCTTACCTGCAATAAAGACAACACACCACAGATTACCACAAGGGCTACTAGAGCGGCATACTAGTCCAGTGTTGTCACACACACACACACATAGGTGAACAGATATCTCACCAAGAGCAGCAGACAATGCATTCTACCTCAGGGCATTGTGGCAATTGGACCTGCTGAAATCTTCCCCATGACTTAGCCCATAAGTGTATGATATATGATGAAAGTCTCAAATCATTTTTTATCAAACTAAAGGGAACAATTAGCATCTGGCTGCACAAAGGTTTGCCAACATATTGCTTTAGTCTGATGCTTGGAGGCACTTGTTTTCACACTCTATTTAACTTCACATCTCCATAATTGCTCAGTCATTACAAGCAATGCTAAAATCACCTGCTATTATTGAGCCATGTATGGCCTGTAAAGCCTTACCGCTTGGCTTCTCAGAAATCTGTTGGCTGATTGCACCCTTTATAGACAGTTATCAGTCTGAAAGCTGTCTGTATGATGTGTTATACTTTGTGATAAATAAAGTGTGTCAATTTCAGTTGCTTCAAGGTTACACAATATGAATAAAAATTCACCTAATCTTTTCCTGATGTTCTTCTAAATACAGTGCCTTGAAAAAGTATTCATACCCCTTGAAATGTTCCACATTTGGTCATGTTACAACCAAAAACAAAAGTGTATTTTATTGGGATTTTATGTGATAGATCAACAAAAAGTGGTGCATAATTGTGAAGTGGAAGGAAAATGATAAATGGTTTTCAAAATTGCTTACAAATAAATATGTGAAAAGTGTGGTGTGCATTTGTGTTCAGCCGCCTTTACTCTGATACCCCTAACTAAAATCTAGTTGAACCAATTGCCTTCAGAAGTCACCTAATTAGTAAATAGAGTCCACCTGTGTGCAATTTAATCTCAGTATAAATACAGCTGTTCTCTGAAGCCCTCAGAGTTTTTTTTTAGAGAACCTTAGTGAACAGACAGCATCATGAAGGCCAAGGAACACACCAGACAGGTCAGGGGTAATGTTGTGGAGATGTTTAAATCAGGGTTAGGTTATAAAAAAAATCCCAAGCTTTGAACATCTCAGGGAGCACTGTTCAATCCATCATCTAAAGATGGAAAGAGTATGGCAGAACAGCAAACCTACCAAGACATGGATGTCCACCTAAACTGATAGGATGGGCAAGGAGAGCATTCATCAGAGAAGCAGCTAAGAGGCCCATGGTAACTCTGGAGGAGCTGCAGAGATCCACAGCTTAGGTGGGAGAATCTGTCCACAGGACAGGTTATTTATGCACTCCACAAATCTGGCATTTATGGAAGAGTGGCAAGAAGAAAGCCATTGTTAAGGCCCCTTTCACACTTGTGCGACTTCAAAGTCGCGCAATTTTACCGCAATTTTGCCTCGATTCGCGCCACGATTTTTGCCGCGATTTCACCACGATTTCACCGCGATTTCAAGGAATGCCCAAAATCGGACCAAAGTAGTGCAGGGACTACTTTGAAGTCGGAACTACTTGAAGTCGTACTAATATGAATGGCTGTCATTGGAAATCATGGGGAACGACTTGTCATGCTACTTTGCAGTCCCAAATCGTGGAACAAGTCGTAAGTGTGAAAGGGGCCTAAAGGAAACAAAAAATAATGTAGCACTAGAATCTGTGCACAATGAAGTGAAGGTGTATACAATACAGGTAAACACCCCAATAATTATATGAAGGGTAATTGCATATGACATACAACTACTCCTGTAAATGTTCACCCAAAAACCTATGTGCATGTAAATAAACAAATAGATAACATGGTGAACAATAATCAAATGTCCAATAGATGTCCAATACATGACTGGTGTCTATAGGTGTCTGTAAACCAATCCGGATCAGGTCTTGATAGATCTAAAAGACTTGACAGGTAATACCCAAATGAAGAGATCAAACGATCTTACCTGAAATGTTGGACACATCTACCGTATGGCAGTGTATCATATGAGCTTGAAGCACTAAACCTCTTGTGCTAGGAGGAACCGAACCAAACCGAGTCCTGGCAGTAAAGCTGAAGACGACCTTAGGATGGAAAAGCGTCTGTCTGAACTGGTATCTCCCAGTGGAATGGCTCAGCGGAAATCCAATATAATAAGGAAAAGAATGCAAAAACGTAAAGGACTCCGATGGTGCAGGTCAAAAATGGATAAAATGTATTCACATCATATATGAAAGTAGATGTGACAATAAAAAGAGATCTCAAAAATACATAAGAACAGTAATGTGGGAAGAACAAGATAGGCAAGACCGACGTGTTTTGACACAATGGGTCATCAACTCGGGCATATCAGTTTTTATTTCTGAAAAATAGTTTTATGTATGTATTTTTCTAATTTTACTTCACCAACTTAGACTATTGTGTTCTGATCCATCGTATATAATTCAGATTAAAAAAAACATTGAACTAAAGGTTGTAATGTAACAAAATAGGTAAAAAGCCAAGGGGGGTGAATACTTTTGCAAGGCACTGTATATATAGCTGCTGATTATTATTGTTTTCTACACTTTTACATTAGGGTTATTTTTTATTTAGCACGGAATGGTTTTGTGTTCCTCTTTTGCAGACAAATTTGGGAAACTTTATGTTTGTTATGTTTCCCTATTCACACAGAATACTTGATAAAAAACAAAAAAAAAAGGTATCATGGCTAACGACAATCATTTTTTAGCTAACTTAGCAGGATCTGTCCAGGTCTCATTAGCATATAATGGAAAATCCCAGTTCCTAATGCCTAGTACATATGGGCCAAATGTCGGGTGGCATCTGCTGGTTCAATAGAAACCGGCGACGTTTGGCCCATGCATACTGCAGCTGTATACTGTGTACTCCGGCAATGGCTGAGAGTGCTGACTGGAGTGTTGAGGGAGGTTGGGGTATGGCCAACTTTAGCCTGCTGGTCATTGTTCATGCCATGCAATGCATTATGGTGTTAAAAAATTCTCACTGGTGAATTTGCACATAAATTTGCCTGGATTGCTAGGTTCCAACCCGCAGAATTTACCTTGAAAGCATGGTAGCAGCAAATCTGGGACTCATATTAAAACTTTAGACGATCGCTTTTTAATCTCCATGATAAGGCTAGTTGCAGAGGACTTGTCTCTGTGCATGTTTGGCCAGTACAAGCATTCATTCACTATTTTATAATTTAAAAAGTATTAGTTGAAAACAAGATCATTCGAGCACAAGCTAAACTCCATAAATACCTATAGTCTGAGTTAGGCTGGTTTCACACGGGCTTTGTCCATAGTCCACATCCGTCTGCTCAGCAGAGGATTTCCCCGCTAAGCAGGCGGATGACAGTTTCGTGTCCGCTCCGCTATGCAGAGTGGACACTGCCCCGCTGTTCTCTATGGGGCTTTCAGATGGAAATGGATCCACTGTTTTTGGTGGACAGGATTGGATCGGATGCCAGTGGATGTCAGCGGACACATAGAAAAACTGACAGGTGGACCTGATCGGAAAGCCTGTGTGAAACCAGCTTTAATAAACTGACTGGAGACTTGCAAAACCAAAAAAACAGGTAAACAGACATTTGTCTGAACAGTGATTTGCAACTGTGTTGTTTAAAAAAAACACATATAAGTTCATATAAAACTGCCACTTTGTTATATCTTATTAAATTCCTTGAAAAGAATAACATTAGTATGGAAGGTGTTAAAAAACGATAAAGCTATATAAAGTTGTGCCCACTACCTGCAGCTAAACAATAGAGCCCCCTGCACACTGGGCATTTAGCCAAACATTTTTTTTTCTTTGCACTTTCAGCTATGTAAAGTGAGTTAGAAGGTCTCTAACTATTACTGGCTTTATGATTCTGGTGTAAATAGCCCAATCCTGACCATTGCATATTGTTATTCATCTTGGCATTGCCACAAAACTACTCATGCATTCTTCCTAGATTGCTGTTCATGTTATGTCAGCAATCTTCTTCTTTCCCAGCTCTGGTTACACACTGATGACTGTGGTATGTGATGTTTTATGAGTATTCTGTCTGAGATTATCCTTAGATATGTTATGGCAGCATAACAAACTCAACAGTTGTCCTAGGAACTGTGGTATGTCATGGTGCCAAGCTGAAATACCGTAATTACATTTTTTAAAACTGTGATCATAATGCAAAGTCCACTTTAACCAGTGTTTTTCCTATCGAAGGAGGTGCTTGGTAATTTTAGGTTCTTTGTTCTGCGCCTCAACTCCAAGAACAACCTCGGCTCCTGTGACACACCTGGTTGAATCAAAGTCACTGCAAGCATGTATATTGACACA
Organism: Lithobates sylvaticus; assembly: GCA_028564925.1. NCBI lineage: Eukaryota > Metazoa > Chordata > Amphibia > Anura > Ranidae > Lithobates > Lithobates sylvaticus. The sequence continues at coordinate 372,971,854 of CM053028.1, read as the reverse complement.
AGAATAAATACCTTTAGCATGGCTGCAGTTTACTACCAGAAAATAGACACACACCCGTTAAGTGGTAAATGCACTTAATCTATTGATATGGATTACAATAAATGGCAGTTTGCATATAAGTGGGTACAGAGCATGTAAAGTCGGACACAATCTGCTTGACAGAGTAATAACCACAGTAATAATTACCAAAGAAGCAAAATATTTGGTTCTATACGACTGAACTGGGATCAACATGTGAATTAACAGATACACAACCAACTGTGTAGATAAACATTAACTGCAAAATAAGTTATACTGATGCTACACTGGTTTAGCGTGCACTCTAAGGGATTAGCTGGGGTATGGTACAGCATCTTCTGGAGGTACCTATTTAGCTAAACAAAGGGGTATGGGGCTCAGGGTTGCAACTGTTATGGGCAGTCCTTAGTCCTGACTCTTCAACCGGCTAACCATTGGCACGCCTTAAGGCAGTCCACGTTAAAGCTATAGGGTGTCTGATTAGATAGTCTCCGATGGTTTAATCTCAAGCAGAAATAGTAAGTATTGGCCACAGGGCCCTCTCACCAAATCCAGCAATACAACAGAAGTGATCCCTTTGATTGGGTATCAGTTCACTCTGTTTTGCCCGTGTGATTTTTGATAAGCAGCACCGCAAGGCCTGTATCCTGGCAGTGGCTCTGTCCCTCCACACTCAGGTCACAGTTTGGCACTCTGTGGTTCCCTAACACGTGTGCTTAATGGCTTTCCTGTGGCTCAGGCTCTCTCTCTAGGTAAGTCCCCACAGCATGGTCTTTGTTAAGTTCTCTCCTCAGCTGCACTCCATTTTTTCTTGCAGCATTTGCCCAGGAACTCTGCTTTCTCCTTCTCTTAAAGTCAGGCTAAGGGGGGCTGTAGTTTACTCCCTGTTAGTTTCCATTGCACAGGGACCCTTGGAGACAACTCCCATAAGTCCTCCTCCAGCCTGTTGATTGGTCCCTTGCCGCTGCTTGCTAGGAGAGAGGGGGAGCAGGCAGCAAATGGAGAATTTCACAGAGCACACAGCTGCACATTCTGCCCTGTCATAGCGCAACTGGTACACATACTGACAGCCACTCAGCTCTATCATGGCTGCGGGGTGGGGGGGGAGAGCGGAGAGAGTGTGTGTTGTAGTGATATAATATATCGTTCGTAGATGGTTTGTAGTTATTAATAAGTATTGTCCCGCAGCAAACCCAATTCTCCCAGAGAGAGATTTTAATGGCTTCTAAAACAGAACATTCTTGCAGATGATAAAAATCCAACAGAGTACATGTGACAACGAATATTTCTCCTACACCTATGCCTTCATAATCACACACCCTTCTCTCAGAGGTAGTTTTTTTTTAGACTGAATGCCAGCCTGAATGTCTTCTCAAATACTGGTCTGACACTGGGGGGGGGGGGTTCGGGTTTCTGCTAAGTCAACCAAATGTTTACCATGAATACCCCCTCAAGTCTAATTACCATCAATAAATACTTCCTTTAAAATGTTCAACTAGGTTAAAAGGCCATACCTCACACCTAGGTAGACTTGCATAAGATTTACACATCAAAGGGTCTTCAGCTGTCCCTTTGATATGCTTAAATTCAGTTGGGCTTGACAACTCAACTGAATTTCTGGTCAATATGTTACTTTAATCATAAATTGGCTAACACATTACAACATATGTGTGCATGGGGGGTGTAGTGGAGACAGTTGGCTACACCCCCCCCAAAGAACCTTTGGTCCCCAAAGGAGGGATATAGTTCATTGTCATATAGTGTCCACAACTTTAGATCAACTTAAATGAGCAGCTATAACCAACTTTTAACATTCACATGAACCCAGATACTTCTCATAGACATATGAGCTTGACATTGGGAACCTCCCACTAGTTGTCATAAGGGGCAAGGTTTTCTAAAACCTAAAAGCCAGCGATATTGGGATGGCCCACCTAGATGTGCCAGGGGGTGAGTTGGAGTCACCCTCCGATGAACCTGTACTGGGCAAGGTCAGCGTTTTGTGAGTTCTTTGAGAGGTGAAAATGAATCCCTCACAACTTTTACCTAATGTATAATAAGTCAGTCTTTTAAGGGCCCGAATTGTTCACTTTTCTCTTTGTTCTTTGGGCTCTGGTGGTTCTAATAGTACTGGCTCTTCCTTTGCTTCCATAAGTAATTGCAGAGCTTCTGTGTCCTCTGCAGTCGGGGGGGGGGGGGGGGATTGGAGGATCTTCTTGACTTGGCAGGGATTGGCTCTGAGGTATAAATTCTGGAGCCTCAGGCCTGAGGGTTCCAGCATCCATCTCTCTATTAAGAGGAGGAGTGGCAGTCTCTGACAGCGTAGATGGCCACAGTCAGTCCATGCCCATCTCTTCTTCACTGTCCTCTTCCCCTGTATTCAGTGACAAAGATCGAGACCTAGTTACTGGGTGTGATCTTTGTGAGGTGGTTTGAATAGGCAGTGGATCCAGTTGTTAAGGCACACAAACTGCTTCTGATAGGAGCTGTAGGTGATTATGGTTCCAAGTCTTTAGTGGGCCTGTGCTTTCTTCTTGCAGGATTTTGTAAACTGGCAATACTGCTTACAGATGATATAGAGCTGGGACTTCCAGCGGTCAGCTAATTTGTGTTACCTGGGGATGCCCAGACTCTTCAGCCGCACTATATTGCTGGGTTGTAGGTCATGCACCCTCACTTTCAGATTAAAGTTTCCATTGTTCTGGTCCCGGGTATCTGAGGTATCATGGGGGTTTCCCATATGCTGTCCTCAGATTCTTCCTCACATGATCCACATAACCTTTGTGAAACATCATGGATCATGGTATGATCTAGGGATGTGCCAAATGCTAGATCAACTGACAGTCAAGCCTCCCTTCTGAACATTAAAAATGTATGGTGAATAGCCTATGGTATCATTTTCAGTTCTAATTTAGGCATGCACGATAGCTGCAATGCACCTGCTCCAATGTTGTTTCTTTTCAGAAGAAAGAGTCCCAAGCATATCTAGGAAATTCTGCCTGGGGTTCCCCTTGAGATTGGTAGGGTGTTGTTCTTGATTTCAGAATGCTTAAAGCGGTTGTATACCCGCTGACAATTTTTTTTTTTTTTTACACACCTATAAGGGAAAAGGCATAATGAGCTAGTATCCACCGCATACTAGCTCATTGTGAAATACTTACCTTAGAACGAGGCCCCAACATCTCACCCGATCCATGTCAGCTCCCTCGGCGTGTCTTCCGGATATCGCGACTCCAGCGATGTGAGTGGCTGGAGCCACGATGTCGTCACCCCAGCGTGTGCTCGCTGGAGATTTCCTCCCAGCAGGGTCTGGCGTTTGCTGGGCTTTCAGCTGAGAATCTCCTGTGCGCCACTGCAGTCATCGGTTCATTGCGAGGGGAATATCTCCTAAACCATACAGGTTTAGGAGATATTTTTTTTACCTAAAGGCAAGCCTTATTATAGGCTTACCTGTAGGTAAAAGTTAAAATTTAGACTATACAACCGCTTTAAGAGGTCTAGCAGTCTCTTTTAAAGTCTACTTTTTAAGTATCTCCCTTGAATACATAAATACGTTGAGGCAGGCCATAAGAAACAAAGAACTGCTCCACCAATACTTTGGCTACCATGGATGCTTGCTGGTCTTTAAAACAGGGCCGGCGCTACCACTAAGCAGACTAAGCAGCCGCCTAGGGCGCAGCCATGGCCTATCACCTCCTCATCACCGCTGGATGTAACCTCTGGAGCCACTGTCCCTGTGTGGTGAGTCTGCAGGAGTGTGTACTGGAGGCCTGGAGGAGGAGAGTGAATGTCTGCTGCCAGCGATCGTGCAGGGGCACGGGGAGGTAACTATCACATGCAGTACACCGACAGATCCCTCCCCCGGCTCCCTCAGCTACAGAGCTGTTCAGCGGCTCAGGACTCTGATTGATGCTGAGAAGCTGGCCCGCCTCCTTCATTGTCACTGGTCGGGACTCGTGAGGGGGTGTGGCCAGCCAAGGGATGATCGCAGGTCGTTCTGGGCGGAGCAACATGGAGGTTAAAAAAAGGCTCTAAAAATCCTGTTTTGTTTTTTATGCAGCCACTGGACTGGGAGAATTTGGGTTGAAAACTTGCTCTGCCCAATATCTCACAGACAGGACAGTGCTACAGGAAAAAACAGATACCATCTTGATCTTTGTCAACTTCTTACTTCTATCTTTAGACTTTTACATAGAAGTAGAAAGTGCTGTTAGCTGATAAAGATCAAGATGATATCTGGTTTCTCCTGTAGCACTGTCCTGACTGAGCAGTTTTCAACACAATTTTTCCCAGTTCTCTGCCCTGCATTCACCCAGTCCTCTGCCCTGCAGTCACCCAGTCCTCTGCCCTGCATTCACCCAGTCCTCTGCCCTGCTGTCATCCAGTCCTCTGCCCTGCGTTCATCCAGTCCTCTGCCCTGCGTTTACCCAGTCCTCTTCCCTGCTGTCACCCAGTCCTCTGCTCTGCGTTCACCCAGTCCTCTGCCCTGCATTCACCCAGTCCTCTGCCTTGCTGCCACCCAGTCCTCTGCCTTGCTGCCACCCAGTCCTCTGTTCTGCTGTCACCCAGTCCTCTGCCCTGCTGTCAGCCAGTCATCTGCCCTGCGTTCACCCAGTCCTCTGCCTTGCATTCACCCAGTCCTCTGCCCTGCGTTCACCCAGTCCTCTGCCGTGCGTTCATCCATTCCTCTGCCCTGCGTTCACCCAGTCCTCTGCCCTGCGTTCACCCAGTCCTCTGCTATGAGTTCACCCTGTCCACTGCCCTCCGTTCACCAAGTTCACTGCCTGCTGTCACCCAGTCCTTTGCCCTGCATTCACCCAGTCATCTGCCCTGCTGTCACCCAGTCCTCTGCCCTGCTGTCACCCAGCCCTCTGCTGTCGCTCAGTCCCCTGCTGTCACTCAGTCCTCTGCCCTGCGTTCCCCCAGTCCTCTGCCCTGCGTTCACCCAGTCCTCTGCCCTGCTGTCACCCAGTCCTCTGCCCTGCAGTCACCCAGTCCTCTGCTTGCTGTCACCCAGTCCTCTGCCGTGCGTTCACCCTGTCCTCTGCCGTGCGTTCGCCCAGTCCTCTGCTGTCACCCAGTTCTCTGCCGCGCGTTCACTATGTCCTTTGCTCTGCGTTCACCAAGTCCACTGCCTTCTGTCACCCAGTCCTCTGCCCAGCGTTCACCCAGTCCTCTGCCCTGCGTTCACCCAGTCCTCTGGCCTGCGTTCATCCAGTCCTCTGCCCTGCTGTCACCCAGTCCTCTGCCCTTCTGTCACCCAGTCATCTGCCCTGCGTTCACCCAGTCCTCTGCCTTGCATTCACCCAGTCCTCTGCCCTGCGTTCACCCAGTCCTCTGCCGTGCGTTCACCCAGTCCTCTGCCCTGCGTTCACCCAGTCCTCTGCTATGAGTTCACCCTGTCCACTGCCCTCCGTTCACCAAGTTCACTGCCTGCTGTCACCCAGTCCTTTGCCCTGCATTCACCCAGTCATCTGCCCTGCTGTCACCCAGTCCTCTGCCCTGCTGTCACCCAGCCCTCTGCTGTCGCTCAGTCCCCTGCTGTCACTCAGTCCTCTGCCCTGCGTTCCCCGAGTCCTCTGCCCTGCGTTCACCCAGTCCTCTTCCCTGCTGTCACCCAGTCCTCTGCCCTGCAGTCACCCAGTCCTCTGCTTGCTGTCACCCAGTCCTCTGCCGTGCGTTCACCCTGTCCTCTGCCGTGCGTTCGCCCAGTCCTCTGCTGTCACCCAGTTCTCTGCCGCGCGTTCACTATGTCCTTTGCTCTGCGTTCACCAAGTCCACTGCCTTCTGTCACCCAGTCCTCTGCCCTGCGTTCACCCAGTCCTCTGCCCTGCGTTCACCCAGTCCTCTGGCCTGCGTTCATCCAGTCCTCTGCCCTGCTGTCACCCAGTCCTCTGCCCTTCTGTCACCCAGTCCTCTGCCCTGCGTTCACCCAGTCCTCTGCCCTGCGTTCACCCAGTCCTCTGCCCTGCTGTCACCCAGTCCTCTGCCCTGCTGTCGCCCAGTCCCCTGCTGTCGCCAGGTCCCCTGCTGTCGCCCAGTCCTCCGTTCTGCTGTCACCCATCCCTCTGTTGTCCCCCACACATTTACTGTCACCCAGTTCTCTAATAAAATGTTTTAAATGTTGGCAACTATGCTCGCTGTGTACGGCAGTTCAATAAGGGGGCAACAAACATCACAGGGGGGTATAGACAGGGCCGGTGCTAGTCTGTTTTGCACCCTTTCTATACCATATAGAGGTATAGAAATTATATTTTAGCAGTACAGAAGTTTTACTTTTTTGGGGGGGGGGGAGCAAGTAGCTGGTCTTGCCTAGGGCGCAAAATAGTCTAGCACCGGCCCGGGTTGGGAATGCCTCCGTTACCATCAGGACATTTCCCTGTCCACTTGAGTTGGGTTCCAGACACAGGAAGTCCTTGCACACCAATTCCATTGGTCCTTGGCTTTGAAGATGTCCGAAGGGAGCAGCTTTGGTTGGTAGAGTCTTTTGCTGAATGCACCTTGAGCTGGTATGACAGTAGACTTCAACTTCAGCTCACATACAAGGCCAGTAAAAGTGGTCTCTGCTTTACATGATCATCATGTAAAGCAGTTAGCACGGTCTCTCTCTCTGTGTCTTTGTGTTTTTTTGGTAGAAATAGCTGCCACTTATCTTTGGGATCATCCGAAGAGCCCCTTTAATAGACCACATCATCGTGTTGTCAAGATTCAGTGGCAGAGGTGATCAGATCTGCGTAGCTACACTAGGAAACTGAGGCTAGACTTTATATCCTTAACTAAGATTTATTTACAGTGAGACAAAAAACATCCCAAAAACAGCACACAGCATAAAACATAAAAGTAATGTGAAAAAAAATCCCCAGTGACAAAATACTTGAATAATAAACTTAACAAACCGGAAACCTAACTAACAGTTTACTGTATATACAATATATACAAAATGAGGAACACACAAAATCAGGGAAAACCGGAGGTGCAGGGAGCAGATGGGAAGGGGACTGGGATCAGAAATAAGGGAGAGCAGTTACAGTAACAGGGCAAGGCTTTTTAGCTCACAGCCGCAGGAGGAAGAGGAGGAGAAGCGGCTGTTAGCTAAAAAGCCATGCAGAGAGATCGGTACTCACAGCTGTCCCTCCCGCCACACCGATCATCCCTGGCTGTGAACCATCCTTGTATACAGGGTGGGTAACAGTTGGCTCCCCCCCTCGGGGGCCCATGTGCAGTGAACACCCTACAGTTGCTGGCGGTGCCCCGGCTGCGTTGGCGACCTCTTCCTCCTCATCTGCCTTTGCCTTGTGCTTCCACTGTGTCCCCGCTGTCCGTTGGGAATGCCACCAGCAGCGTGTCTACTCACGCATCTTACGATCACGCTCCAGTGAGGGAATTAAGGACGGTACGTTGTCCTTGTAACGGGGATCCAGCAGCGTGGCCACCCAGTAATAAGCACCAGTTAGAATGTGGGCAACTCGGCGGTCGTTGCGGAGACACTGCAGCATGTAATCGCTCATGTGTGCCAGGCTGCCCAGAGGCAACAAAAAGCTGTCCTCTGTGGGAGGTGTATCGTCTGTGTCCTCTGTATCCCCCCAGCCACGCACCAGTGATGGCCATGAGCTGGTCTGGGTGCCACCCTGCTGTGAACATGGTTCCTCCTCCTCCATCTCCTCCTCCTCATCCTCCACCTCGTCATCATCCAGAACTGTGCCCTTGCTGAGACAATTGTGTACCTGGCGTTTGTTGGTGCAGGAACCCACCTTCGGAGCCACTTGTGAATGACTGCCCTGAAAGCCTTGGAAATTATCCCTCTTCCTCCTCCTGTGCCACATCCCCTTCCATCATCGCCCCAAGCGTTTTTTCAAGGAGGCATAGAATTGGGATAGTAATGCTGAGAACGGCGTCATCGGCACTTGCCATGTTGGTGGAGTACTCGAAACAGCGCAACAAGGCACACAGGTCTCGCACGGAGGCCCAGCTATTGGTGGTGAAGTGGTGCTGTTCCGCAGAGCGACTCACGCGTGCATGCTGCAGCTGAAACTCCACTATCGCCTGCTGCTGCTAGCACAGTCTGGCCAGCATGTGCAAGGTGGAGTTCCACCTTGTGGGCACGTCACATATGAGGCGGTGAGCGGGAAGGCCGAAGTTACGCTGCAGTGATGACAGGCGAGCAGCAGCAGGGTGAGAACGCAGAAAGTGCGCACACACAGCCCGCACTTTCTGCAGAAGCTCTGGCATATCAGGGTAATTTTTAAGGAACCTCTGCACGACCAAATTCAGCACATGCGCCAGGCAAGGGATGTGCGTCAAATCCGCTAGGCCCAGAGCTGCTACGAGATTTCACCCATTATCGCACACCACCAGGCTGGGCTTGAGGCTCACTGCCACCATTCACTCATTGGTCTGTTGTTCCATGTCCCTCCACAACCCCTGCGCGGTGTGGGTTTTTTCCCCCAAACAGGAAAGTTTTAAAACTGCCTGCTGTCGTTTACCCCTGGCTGTGCTGAAGTTGGTGGTGAAGGTGTTACGCTGATCAGATGAGGAGGCGGTAGAGGATGAGAAAGCGGAGTAGGAGGAGTTAGCAACAGGAGGCAAACTGAAGCGCCCTGCAATCCTCGGTGGTGAACGGACATGCGCCAAACTGCTATCCGCCTCAGGCCCAGCCGACACTGCATTTACCCAGTGTGTTGTTAGGATGCATTCACACCTGAGCGTTTTGTCGCCTGAAGCCTGAAGCCTGAAGCTACAAAACGCTAGAGGGGAAAAAATACATTATTCTTTATGGAGATGGTTCACATCTCCACTCCAAAACGCCTGAAGCCCTACGCCTGAATCTCAAACAAGTTCCGGACTCATTTTTGTCGCTTGAATCGTGCAGATTTGGGTGTTTTTCTTCTTTTTACATTGGTGACCTTTTGCTCTGCACAAAATAGTGGCAAAACGCGGTAAAAAACGCAGCGAAATTGCCGTAAAAACGCTGCAAAAAACTCAATTTGCGTGATTTTCTGCCTGAAAACGCTACGCTCAGGTGTGAATGCAGCCTTAGGGAGATATAACGTCCCTGACCATGCTTACTGGTCCACGTATCCGTAGTTAGGTGAACCTTGCCACAGATGGCGTTGCGCAGTACACACCTGATTTTGTCCCCCACTTGGTTGTACAGGAAGGGATGGCTTGCCTGGAAAAGTAGTGGCGGCTGGGCACGACGTACTGTGGGACAGCCAATGCCATCAGGCTTTTAAAACTCTGCGTCTCCACCAGACGGAATGACAGCATTTCAAAGGACAGGAATTTTGAAAAGCTGGAATTCAGGGACAGGGATCGCGGGTGGGTAGGTACTTCCTCTTCCGCTCCAGTGTTTGGGAGATAGAGAGCTGAACGCTTCCATGGGACATTGTGAGATGGTTTGTGACCCAGCTGGTAGTGTTGCTGGCAGATCCTCTGTTTGCGGGGTGGCAGGTGAACTGTCACTACAGAGGTGGATGAAGAGGCTGAGACTGCAGCAGAAGAGGAAGCAGGAGGAGCCAGAGACCTTTCTTGGTTTTCTGAGGTGTCTACTCCACTGCAGCCCGTGCTTTGCACTTAGATGCCTGGTTATGCAGGTTGTGCTCAGGTTGAGAACGTTTATGCCTCGCTTCAGGCTCTGATTGCACAGCATGCAAACCACTCCTGTTTTGTCATCAGCACATTGTCTGAAGAACTGCCACGCTAGGGAACTCCTTGAACCTGGCTTTGGTGTGCTCGGTCCCTTGCTGTGTTGGGCAGTAGCAGACGCACTGTCTAGGGGACAGACTCTCCGCTTTGGCACCCTGCTCCCTCTTCTGCTGTGCTGGTGGCTCTGTGCGACCACCGCCTCTTCCTCCGAACTACACAGGTCACCTGCATGATGTTAATTCCATGTGGGGTCGAGGACCTCATCGTCCTCCACATCATCTTCCACCCAGTCTTCACCCCTGCCCTCCTTGTCGGTCTGCACAATTGTGAAAGCAGCAGCAGTTGGCACCTGTGTTTCGTCATCATCCGAGACGGGCTGCGATGGTCCCACCATATACTCATCTTGAAACATGGTGCCACCATGGATGGCCCTGGGAAACCATGCTAACAGAGTCATCAAAAAGCAGAAGAGACTGCTGCATGATTTGGGGCTCAGACTGCTTGGCTGATTTGCAAGGGGTGAGGGGAAAGACTGATGGACATCGACTGCAGGTGCCAACTCTGAACTTTCAGCAGGAGACTGGGTGGGAGACAATGTGAAGGAACTGGAGGCACTGTCAGCAACCCAATCTACTATCGCCTGTACTTGTCTTCGCCTCAACATTCGTAGAGCCGCATTAGGCCTGACCAAATACTGCTGCAGGCTCTGTCGCCTACTCGCACCTGAGGAAGGTGTTTCACTTGTGCGTGTAGCTGGCACAGATCGACCACGTCCTCTCCCTGCAACAGGAGCTCCACCAGCAGCACCACGACCAGGGCCACGTCCCTTCTTTGACGTTCTCCTCATAGTTCTCAAATTTAGGATCTTGCCCTAAATGGGTGTTTTTTGAATAGCAGAATAGAACAACAGTATCTAAAGGGTGTATCTCACATGTACAGATATGCAGCAAACGCTGCAAAATATATATTTTTGCCCTAAATGGGTGTTTTTAGAATAGCAGAATAGACCAACAGTATCTAAAGGGTGTATCTCACACGTACAGATATGCAGGAAACACTGCAAAATATTTTTTTTTGCCCTAAATGGGTGTTTTTAGAATAGCAGAATAGACCAACAGTATCTAAAGGGTGTATCTCACAGTAACATATGCAGTGCTGGTGCACTGAGCTTGCATAAAATGCCTGCCGACGCCAACCTAACAGATGGATAAAAGTTATCTTTTCTCTGGCACTGGGCTCAGGGCAGGGTAAAAAGATTGTGCACTGCACCCACACAACAAAATCAAGGTAGATCGCTGAGTAATTTGATTTCTGAATCAGAACTCCTATCTAATTCTCTCCCTCAAAGCAGCAGCAGCAACCTTTCCCTACACTATCTAAAGCAGAGTGATCTGCTGTGCTATGTGCCTTTAGCTTATATAGAGGCTGGGTCACATGCTGTACTGGCCAATCACAGCCATGCCATTAGTAGGCATGGCTGTGATGGCTTCTAAGGGCACACAAGTTAAAACGAATGTTGATTGGCTGCCCTGCAGCTTTTTAAATAATGCCATTACATTGCCGAACATACAGTAAATTGTTCGGGTTCAGTTCCGGGGTACCAAAAACCCAAAAGTCGGGTACAGTTTGGGTTCGCTCAACCCTAATTGTGTATATGGGATTGTATTTTTTTTTGGTCTAACTAGATGGACTTGTGACTAACTATGTAACACTTCCACATCTAACATTGCAGAATTATTTTTGTATTTTATACAAAATTACCCTAAATGACCCTAAAATTACTATTTTATTTAACAGGTGTAGCAGAGCGTCCCAGAGAGAGACAGGAGAAGTCTTGTTCGGGATTTATACGTCTCCCAGGCTCCTCTCATACACATTCAGAGGTCTCTGATATAAGATCCAGTTCGGATCTTAGTTTTTTCCCCAGGCTAATTTAAGCTCACCGGAGCAGACAGCCTTTGCTCTCTGCCTGGGACACACAAACATGGATGGTTTGTGAGGAGCTAAAAGGTTGGTAAAATGCTTTAAAACTCTTAACAGAAACTGACAAGCGGTAGGCTTGCTCAGCCTGGTAGTGAGGGCCAGTGTATGGTATAGTTAGAGCCGAGACACGGCTAGGACTTTTGTTTTGTTATTTCTGTTTTGATATGTTTTCTGGAAGACTGTGCAGCACCTGTGTATGGACTTGTGTTTAAAACAAATAAACCCAGCACTGTTTTCACTACCTCAAGTAGATTTGGTATCTGTGCCTAAATAAACAGCTCATCCCAGGGAGCTTTATACCTGCTACCTGTCCCCCAGGTTACACAGGGTAGAGGAGAGGTGTCCTAATGCTTGTATGCTGTTGCTACAAATCTCCATACCATGCACGTCTGTTTGTGATCATCATCGAGGTCCTTCTAATTGGGTGTTAAAGCTTTCCAGACATCAGTATGTATGACAGAGTTAGGTTAAGTTAACATGAGCAATAGATGTGCATATTCATGAGAAAATTGTGCAAAAGTGAGTTTTCAGCACCAGAGTTTGGACCTGAATTGGGAAGCAATGGAACTTTACAGATATCGCCGTGGTCACATAACATAATGGCTCAACCTTCATTTACATTTACCCTAGCAGAAGAAAATAAATGCTTTCCTAAAGCCCATCTTTTTTCATATATATGCCAAATTGGTTCTAGAATGAACAAGCATGAACTAACCAGCTAGTAAGTAGTTATTAAAGAACATTTTGCTCATAAGTATGCAAATATGCTTTGTAAAAATGCACAACAGTAACCCTTTAAATGTGTACTTATTTATTTGATCAGATTCCATTAACCAGCTCAGGTCTAAGTGGTAAGCCTGAATCAGACATGTGCTTTTTGTAGTAAGAAAGCCTGGAGCAATGCAATGCAATGGAATCGGCATAAGGCGGGCATGACAGAGTTAACAGGGAGGTATGCTAGCAAGTGAGGGTAGCATAGCAGAGCAGTGATTGGTGGAGAGGAGCAGGTGGTGTGTAACTTAGGAAAGTAGCAAGGGGAAGTGGTTCCAGCAACTCAGTCAGTGTGGAGGAGAGAAACTTCCCACCCTCCCTCCCTTGAATCTAAGGGTTTTTTTTTGGTGTATTAATCTATGTGCTTTCTGTTTCAGAATGGTCATTGTCGTGGCAGCGGCATGATGTTGGTCTTTGCTGATCAAGGATTAACCCCAGGTTTGGAATAAGTTCGGGACCCATTGCTGATATAGTACCCAAGGGTCGTATGCGAGCTAAAGGGGTTTAGCTGGAAGTTGGTGATCGGGTGCACTGCGGGCAGTATTCTTGTTGTCTCTGAGCTAGTGTGTCAGCTTGAGGCCTAATTTAGTTAAAGTACCACAGTACCAGAGTTGATATGGTGTTAAGATGGATGGGGTTTCCTGCAAAGACCAACGGGTGGAAGTTAATGGAGGAGGTGGTTTAAGTCAAGTGCATACGGTTATGCTAAGTTATGTTTATGTTATTTATGTTTATTTTGAATATTTTATAAATAAAGTTAATTGGCTGCTACGGCCAAGTTTTCCCCAAATTGGCGTGGTCCCAATTTCTGGGGTTGGGTTGGGGTAGGTAGCAGTGATAAGAATTAGTTATGGTTATAGGGGTTAACAGGACACCTCTGTTATACAATAGTCATGTACTCTTCACTCTAATGTGGGAAGGCTTGCTTTAGATTACTGCACACAGATACTCTTTGCATATTGCAGATAATAAATAAGCCCATTAGAGTCTACACCTCATTTAAAGTTAAAAGTTGAGCAGTGACTGCCAAACTTTGAAAAGGGTCTGTCTAAAAGAACTAGCACATTTAGAAACTACAATATGGAGTTATTTGAGATCCTCATGTCCACATGTTATATTATATTAAGGTGACTTGAGCTATTTCTTGTTTGACACATGAAATGTACTGTTTAAATGTAACAGTTTTACATTTCCTAACAAGAATGGATAATAAAATCAATTTATAAACCTGAATAATTCATTTCTTGTCGTACAACTGAGACTATCACAAATATTTGTAAAGCATTAAGAGATTTATTTTTATTTTTTTACCCTTTCCTGCAGGCATACAAGGTTTTATGAAACCTTTTCCAAATATAACAATAAAAGACGATATGCTGATATCATAGAGCTGTGGGAGGATGTATCACATAACTTCTGAACTGCTAGGATAATATATACTTTAACTTTTAAGATGTTGCAGCCTCTAGTGTTTGGTCAATTATTCTTTTGGTTTAAGGTAAATAGACATGAGCACCACGTGCGTAATGCGCAACCATGCATATATTTTAATTCTCTCTTGCTTATTGCTCTTTCAAGCAGATGCCTTGTATTTGGAAGACACAGATTGTATGAACCATTCCTCACCATTGCATGGTGAAAGAATGCATACATTGAGCCAAACCCTTTTTGTACTGGTATTTCATTGGGCATTATAAATGTCTTGCTTAGCCCATAGGGTGCCCAAACACATTAGTTGGTAGTATACTGATCTGGCTGTTTTTGTCAAGGTCGAGTGACAATCTAATGTCTGTGGGGCATCTTGAGACACCACAAGCAAGAGGAAGAGTGGAAGAGCAACTGAACAGGTTATAAAACCAAGTGCTATTGTTTTTTATCCTGATAAGTTGATGCCAAAGGTGTCTGCGCAAGACGTTGATTAGCCTGCTCCATAGGCCTATTCCCAAACTGATTCCCAATGTAACCATTTGTGTTCAATAAAGAGCTAGTCTGGATCGATGTCTGAAGTTGGTCAGATCATGCCTGCACATTTGACCACTCTTTAGTGTTTATTGGCTAATACATTATTAGAGGTCTGCCCTACTAACTGAAAAGATAAATGAGAGATCAAGACTGGCTATCAAAATCTTAATAAAAGCAACAAGTCGATGGCAGGGCAGCTTTGGGGGGGGGCTTACTCTGCCTGTAAAGTATGGCTTTAGAGAAAAGTTACAAATCTATATTGCAGCTGCAAGTTTTTAACACAAAACAAAAAATAGCCTGCCCCCCAATACATACAAGGCCATTTGGGTCTGTAAAGGCTTAAAATGAGAACCCTCACCTGAAAAATCCCACCCCAAATGAAAAAAAATATTGTGCCCCTCCCAGACACTAACAAACCTCTAGCCAAAACACACAGCAAGCCAGCTCATGTAAGGGGTGGATGCTTGGGGGCAGGAGGGGCTCGGGCACCCCAAAAGTCAACCACCTTGTTCCCATATTCAGGGGGACAAGGGCCTGGGGTTGTGGGGGGCTGCAGACAGGGGGCTTTATGGAATGTGGAAAGCCCCTTTAAACTAGTGGGTACAAGGTGCTTTGTGGTTGGTATTGGGCTGAGCTCAACATGCCCAAAAGGCAGCCAGCTATGTTAAGTGCATGTGGCCTTGTATGGTTCAGGAGGGGGTTGGGTGATCGCTCTTCTCGATCCTTTTATAGTTGGCCCTGTTGTATGCTCTGAAAAAGGATGTGGTTTGGATTGGTGAAGGCAGCTCACAGCCTTTTGAGAATGGAGTGGAGTGTGGAGATCCCCTTTAAAAGCAAGAATTAGCCCATGGAAATCCAAGGGGTTAGAGGGGGAGACAAGAGCATTGTAGAATGGAGTGTGGAGTTCCCCTTTAAAAGCAAAAGTTAGCCCAAAGATTATATGCATATGCATTAAAGGGGGAATGTTAAATGCCCTTTTAGGAGGCGCTAGAGGAGCGAGAGTCTTTCTACATAATTTTAACAAGGTGCATGTCACATGTTGGCAACGTAACATGCTAACAAGACCTGTGTGCAAATCGCCTTAAAAAAATACATAAAGGTGAACCAGCGTAAAAAAAAAAAAAGAAGTCAAGGATAGAGGTGTGCCTGTTCAACCCACGCAATTGCATTGACGTTGCTTGACATTTACTAATACTTTGGCCGCACAGTGAACAAACGCATTTGAACAAGTGCAAGAGCCGCTTGCGCATGCGCAGTGCTTACATTGATCTTGCGCAGTTCTAAACGTACTTGCGGGCACAGCAGGCTTGCTCTGAAAAAGTACTTTCTCATTCTATTTTGGGCATATTAGTTATTGGGCAGTTGTTACTAAACTTCCTCAAATCACCCCACATCACCCCATAATAATGGCACCTCCATCTTCTGTTAGTATTGAATTGAAGATGCCCTGCGCCATGTCCATAGTGGTGCACAGATTGCATTCTCCCGAGCGCCGAGATCACTATAGTAAATAGGGGATTCGCGCTCTATTCCAGACACACTGTTTCGTAAATATGTAAATGCGCATTGCGCCTTGGCTTTTGTAAATCAGCCCCATTGTCTTGTGTGGCTACATCAGGATTATCTGTTTAGTATAAAAAAAAGCAGTACAAGTCCAAGCGGTCCAGACAGCAAACCCTACAAGTACTCATGGCAGGTAATAGATAGGACAACCGCATCAAACCTTATCAATCAAAGTCAAAGCTGCCCTGGAAAATTGAGTCAATCAAGACCTATATTAAATATAAATCAGAAAAACTGAACTGCAGCCATTTCCAGCAAATTTGATTGGAGTCCATTATGAATAGATCATCCTTAGCAGAAAATAGTAGCCCATTGGCAAAGTGAAGCAGCACAGCAGAATGAAAAAATAAAGTATATACCACATACTTTTATAATGGTTAGAGTTATATACACCAGAAGAATGGTGTAGCATGAACATAATAATACAGCCATGTACAAAATACGCCTTCTAATGTGTTGCTGAAACAAAAGCAAGAAAAATTGACAAAGTTTATGATTTGATAACAGACAGCAACAAAAGCAGCTGGATTACCTTAAAAAAAAAAAAAAAAAAAAAATTTAATGTTTGTTGTATAGCTATTAACCACAGCACAAATTAAATACATTATTTTCTTATTTTCTTGACAGGGGGAATTGGCACTCTTGCTATGTCTATTTAAAGTGTTTTTACCCCAACATTTCATAATCCTGTTCTACCACGAGTGTTAAAAAGTATCTTTTACTCTTTGCATTGCTTTCTTTTGTTTGAAATTCCTGACATCTACACTGATAATCAGGGCACTGATCATCAGTGCTGCATGCAAGTGCCCATCAGTGCTGCCTGTTAGTGCCCATCAGCGCCCATTAGTGCTGCCTGTCAGTGCTGCCTATCATTGCTGCCTATCAGTGCCGGCTATTAGTGCCCATCAGTGCCGCATATCAGTACAGCCTAATCAGTGCCCATCAATGTCTCCTCATTAATACAACAATAAAGTACAGCACAACACACTAATACTTTAAATGATAATATTTATATTATTATAATAATTATATCTTAAAGTGCACGTGCAAAGCAAAAAAGTCCATAAACAACTAATTACGTCCAAAAGGTATATAACTATAAATAAAAAAATAACTTCTCCAGAAACTCTTCAGCACCCCTGTGTCTAAAACAAGTACTTCAGTGATCTCCCATCTCCAGGGTGAATTAAATGCTCACCTCCCAACAAAAGGTAACTCGCTTATCTCTTTAATAATTGCAGCTGTATGTCAGCCAAAAACAGCTCTTCGGTCTCTCCGTTTAATAGAGGTCTCCTTACTCCTCCTCTCTGGCTCCTGCTCTCATGCAGAGTCACATGCAAACAAAAAACAAAACATGGGGGGTTATTTATGAAAGGTAATTCCACTTTGCACTAGACATGAAATATTTTGTTTCGGAATTTAGTTTTCGTCCGAAAAATAAATTTATTTAGTTACTCCCGAAATAAATTTTTATTTATTTTGTTTCGTTAAAAAAAAAAATGCATTAGTCCGAAAATATGAAATAATTAAGCTCGAATCTGTCATTAAAGGCTTATGGTGTCTGTCGAATGTTCTAAGAAGATTCGACGGAGCAGCTAAACTGTACGACGCTGCAATCGTACATTTCCGGACGAATGTTCCGCCTACAAGCTATAGTAGAATTCTAATTTTGTATGACACTAGTAATAATTATATGTATTAATTATTATTACTAGTCAACCAACATTAGAATTTTTCTATAGCCTATGGGCAGAGCATTTGACCATAAATATCCTCTCGCGCCGACTGCTTCGTCAAATATTTATGTCGAATCTTTTCTCTCTATGTCGAAAAATCTTGGACTAATAGAGTTAGGTTAGGCACATTCGACCTTTTTTGCTATTGTCTCTATAATGTCGAATCTTTTCTCTCTATGTAGAATAATCTTGGACTAATAAAGCTAAGGTTAGGCACATTCGAGCACAGGTTCGATGGACACAGATCACTATTGTCAACGTTATGTCCTATCTATATCGAACTGTTGTCACAACGAAAACGAAAATAAAGCATTTGTTTATGTCGGATCTTTCGGTTTTTGGATTCTGCACGTTCGTTATCGTTTGTTAAAATGATAACTAAAAAACCCCCCCGAAATTCGGACGAAAATACATTCGGACAAAAACGAATGCACATGTCTACTTTGCACTACAAGTGCAAACTACAAGTGCTAAATGCACATGAAAGTGCACTTGGAAGTGCAGTTGCTGTAGATCCAAGGTGGACATGCAAGAAAAAGAAAAAACAGCATTTTAGCTTGCACATGATTGGATGATACAATCAGCAGAGCTTCCCTTCATTTCAGATCTACCCCTTAGATTTACAGCGACTGCACTTCCAAGTGTACTTTCAGTGCAATTTCAAGTGTACTTTGCACTTGTAGTTTGCACTTGTAGTGCAAAGTGAATTTGCCTTTCGTAAATAACCACCATGCATATAGATTTTATTAGCCCCCAAGCATGGTAACACTTACAGAGTTCAAAAATGAACACAGCATGAGATATAATACTCGTCCTCCACCAACTCACCACCTCGGCCAGCGAGTGGCATGACTTCACAGACTTGACTCCCCCCTCCTATATGTGTTGTGCCCTGTGTCTTGGCTTCGTGTCCATCAGTGCCACCTCATCAGTGCCCTTCAGTGCAGCCTCATCTCAGAGCACATCAGTCAAGGAGAAAAATTACAGAAACTAAGAGAAATTATTTTTTACAAAAATTTCTGTCTTTGTTTCTTTCGTTTAGCAAAAAGTAAAAAAAACACAGTGGCTAGTAATTACCACCAAAAGAAAGCCCTATCTGTCTCAAAAAAAAATGATAAAAAATGTTGTTTGGGTAGTGTTGCATGACCACGCAATTGTCATTCAAAGTGGGTGAAAGTGCCCAGTAGGCAAGTGGTTAAAGAGTCTGTTTCATGGCATTTAGCACAGGAGCAGATTATGAATTAATCTTTTCCTCTTGTCTTTTCCCAGCTACTTTACAGGTATAGTACATTTAATTAATCTATGCTTTACTGTCTGTTTGTGTGAAATTCTTCCTGCAGTCCTCTGTAACACTGAATTAACCTACAACTGTTTAACTTATAGCATCCTTAGATTGAAATAAATTTATCGTCTTGTGTTTCTGATCAGAAAGCATATGTTATCTTTATGGCCTTGATCTGTCAAATCTTATTGTGAAAGGTTTTCTCTTTCATCCCTTGCATCTTTCTTAATTGATCAATTGACGTACACCCCCCAGGACACATATCCAATAAATTTAGACCAGCCTTTGGGGAAATGCATTCTTGCCATGAGGTATGAGCACGCTTAACATATATGTTTTAACCGATTTTCTATTTTGAGAAAACTGTCATGGTTTTGACTAGGATGAGGGAAAATATCTACAAACAGTGGTCCTGACAGACTGAAGGTAAACCTTTATTTCAGATCTTTTCTTACCAGCCTAATTACTATCCTCACCACCCTATAATATGGCCTCTCTAACTTTCCTTTTCTCAATGGTGACCTCTTCTTCGTGTACCCTGGTTTTTCGCAATTGTATAGGTATATTATTGTTTTTATTTGCTTTTTTTTTACCCACGATAGTGGAGTAACCCTTTAAGTTCTGCTTTAAGCCTTCCACATTCACTGAATCTCGAGAATTCATGTGGCAGGATCTGTTTATCAGTAAAAAAAAGGGTCAGTACACTGAAGTACTGATATGCGAACTCAGACATTTATAGGCCATGCTATATTGCAGGGCTGTTAGAGGTGCAGATATGATGGTGATATGATCAAAAGGCATGATTTTTTAAATCCCACATACATTAGTAGATCATTTTTTAAATCGGACATGTGATTAAAATAAATAAGTACAATGTACACACATACAGTGAATAAAGCCCCATACACACGCTCGGATTATCCGAGGACCAGGTCCGTCGGATCATGTCCGTCATACTTTGTCCGATGTTGGTTTTGCGTACACACGGTCAGACAAAGTTGTCGGAAAATCTGATCATTCTGAACGTGGTGACGTTTGTTGCCTACGACGGGACTACGTAGAGGCTAGTAGCCAATAGCTTTGGTCTTGTAATGTGATCTGAGCATGCGTAGCACTTTGTCCGTCGGACAACGGTACACACGATCGGATTTGGTGTGATCGGACCGTGTTGTCGGAAAATCTATCCAGCAGGAGATAGGACTTTGTCCGTCGGACAATCCGACGTACACTGTCCGATGGTGCATACACACGGTCTGATTTTTCAACAACATTGTCCGATCGGACAGAATCCATGCGAAAATCCGACCGTGTGTATGGGGCTTAAGGGGGTGTAGCTTGGCAATAGCAGTGTGTGATAGCATACTCAGTGAGCTCTGTACATCCTGACTGCTATCACTCTACCTTAAAGTAACATTAAAACTTCACGTTTTTTCCTTTAAAATAACAAACATGTCATACCTACGATCTACTGAGGAATGCCTGTGATTGGCCGATACGCGTCTAGAAGGGAGGAGCCGATAGTGATGTTCAGCCAGGCACTGTGAGTGTCTACACAGTTGCGCTACTCCAGAGGTTTATATGTGAATTTTAAAGTTTTATCTTGTAAGTGTAACTTATCTATTTGGGGGCTTGGAATAAACTGGTATACATAGTACACTATGGTCTCTATACTTGTTATTTTCATGTCCTGAACTCATGGAATCTTGAGCAAAGCTGGGAGGTGGTTTGTTTCTTTTGTGTGCAGGTGTGCTGAGTTACCATTAGGAAAAAGCTATCTGGAGTATCCACCATTGATTGGGAAGAGGAAAAGAGAGCAAAGGACTCGTGGGGAGATCCGCTAATGTGTTTTGAATTCATCTGGCACTCCTTTTGAGGACGAATAATCACAGTGGTGGAATCGTGTGGAGACACTGAGCATAAGAAGAGTTTTTCATTCACTTTTACTTTATTGGATGGACTATTTATTATTTAGAATTTATTGAGATTAGGAAATTGTATAATTTATATTCACAGCACTACATTTATTCATTATTATTCATGTCATACTTACCTGCTCTGTGAAATTGCACAGAGCACAGAGCAGCCCTAATCCTCATCTTCTGTGGTCCCCGTGCTGGCCCTCCTGGCTCCTCCTCTTTGGCTGCTGAGCTGTCTTGTCTGCATCCATTGACAGACAAGGCAGCTTGGCCCTGCCCCCTCTTCCACTCGCTCATCACATAATGTAATAGCAGTGGTAGCAAATTTCTCCCGCAGCTATCAATCTGTGCAGTGAGAAGGGGCAGAGCCGGGAGAACCACTGCTCTCATGCACATTGCCGGATGGAGATCGAGCTCAGGAAAGTATAAGGGTGAGGGGGGGCTGGGGGGACACATGCAGCACAGAAGGTGTTTTACCTTAATGCATAGAATGCATTAAAGAGGAGTTTCAGTCACCTACTAAAAAATAAAAGTCAGAAGCTATAAAAACTGTAGCTGTTGACTTAAAAAACAGCCTCTCACCTGTCCCAGGATCCAGCGGTGTGCTCACCCCAGTCGGTCTCACCCATTGTGTTCGGTCCCTGGCGCTGGCATCTTTTTTTTTAATTAAAAAAAAAATGTTTTTTCCAAAAAAAGGGCGCTTGTAAGACCGCTGCGCAAATACAGTGTGACAGAAACTATTGCAACAACCACCATTTTATTCTCTAGGGTGTTAGAAAAAATATATATAATGTTTGGGGGTTCTAAGTAATTTTCTAGCTTTTTTGTAAACACCAAATCTCAAAACGAGGCTCTGTCCTTAAGTGGTTAATAAACAGTTGCGCAAATATCATGTGGTATAAAAATGTGCAACTATCACCTTTTTTATCCTACAGGGCCTCTGCTTTTAGAAAATGTATGCTTTCTTGCGGTTTAAGTAGTTATATTAGCAATAATTAAGATTTCTGCATGTATGCAAAAAATTAAAAAAAGTGCTCTAGAGCCAAACTGGTTAATGTCAGGCAACTACAACTAGATGACCTGGAGAACCACAGCTGTAGAAACAATATTAAACTTCGGGGCATCCCTGAAGCCACATCGAGGACTGATTTGTGGGACACTGCCATTGGAATCTTGAACTCTGTTCTAGACAGACTCTCCATCACCGCCCTAGAGCCTGACAGACAGTGGCGACTGGTCTTTTATTTGGGGGGGCTGCAAACAACCTCCCCCCTGCTCGCTGTCTGCCAGTCAGTCTGGCACTTACCCCATCTGGGTGGCCGGTGGGTTCTCCCCTCCTCCTAGCCGTCCAATAGGATCTCCTGTCATTTCAGCCAATCAGGTGACAGGTCTCAAGACAGGCGTCCTGATTGGCCAGGAGGATCAGTGTTACAATAGCGAATATTCATTTGCTATTGTAACACACCTGGGTGGGCTCGGATCGTATTCTCTGCTCCCAGGGCCCACCCTATTTTGTATTTTGAAGCCTATTAGAGCCTCTGGATCTAATCAGGTGCTTAAAAAACACACCCCTGCCATTGGAATCCATGCATCCAGCGTCCTGCAAGGGGCCGGATGCATGGATGGGGGGCGGCACCACTGGCTCCTTAATGGATGGGCCGCCCCTGCTGACAGAAGGCATCGGATCAACGCTAACATCCATATAGTCTACAGAGCACCAAGGGATATTTTATGCAGGGTGCACTTTTTCACTGTCGACACTAACTAATGCGACAAGGCTGGAATAAAGAACAAATCAACTTTGATGGATCTGAGATCTCTATTCTTCAAGGCTGGAATAAAGAACAAATCAACTTTGATGGATCTGAGATCTCTATTCTTCCAGACCTATTATGTTGCACCATACAGGTGCATAGATTCCCTTAGGGAAGACTAGACAGTGTGGCGCTACATAAAGGTGTGGATACCGCATGCACCACTGCAAAGCACCCTAAACCTTGCAACATTCAACAGCTTTGTGTACTGAGATGTTTTTGAAGCTCTCCACAGACAAGTTCCTTTATTATTTTCACCTCTGGCTGGATGGGGCTCTATCTTTCCCATAGGACCAAACGTTTAAAGCTGGATACACACTATATAGTTTTCTGTAAATTTTTCCTTCAGATTTACCAAAACCATATAATATGAGGTCAAACCTTAAGAGTTTCAATTTGTATGCAATCAGGCAGGCCCTTGCACTGCTGGTAAATCTAAAGGAAATCAGACAACAAAAGTTGTATAGTGTGTATGGGTTCTAACTCTCTCTTGGAACTTTAGCTGGTGAGAGAGCTTGTGCAGTGACCCACATACCTGAAACTTACTTCAGTTATCAACAGGGTTCGAACTCACCCTTAAGCATACCCTACATCATACCCCTCTCAGTACTCTCATGTATGCAGTGGTAACGAGTGCAGATCACAACCCATACAATTTCTTTCAGCAGGGTGGACTACTGTCACAAACAAGACTTATTTCCTTTGCTGGACTAGACTCTCACTTTCTCTGTTCAACTTGCTCTGCTGACCCCTGTCTTATATTGAGACCCACCCAGGGAATGTTTAATTGGATCAGGTTAATCAGTTGGGTCTTCTTCCTCAACTTGTCATATGTTACAAATAATGTTGCAGGTTCATTAGGGAGCAGAACTACATTTTTACTAGCTTTGAACATTATGTGATGATTATTGTCACTTCTATAGGTCTGAGGCTCCATTTTCTGCCTGGGTGCCCCTTCTGGGGAAGGAAACGAGTGTGATATAATGAATCTTGGGAGTGATGTCTCTCTCTCACCCAGGAATATGGTGGAAGGAGTGCCTCTGTGCAATCCATTTTCTCTGCTCAGGGTGCCATTTGGGAAAGCTTATGTCTCTGCTTGATATAACACAGGATTTGAGCACTGATACAGGACAGTTTAGAAATTTTGAACAGATAAAACAAAACACTTGGAATGGAATATTTAAGAGACCAAAATGAAGGAAATAAGAGAGGTTTATTTTTACAAGTTAAATACACTTTAGGCATTTACAGAATGGATGCAGAACCTGCATCCTGCTGACCTGCATCCTGCTGACCAGCATCCTGCGCACCTGCATCCTGCTGACCTGCATCCTGCGCACCTGCATCCAGCCGACCTGCGTTCCTCAGCACTCCCCAGTGGTCACCATCTCCAGCTTCAGAGAACTCTGCAGGCACTCCTACCTCACTGTGCTCCTACGGTCACTGTCCCCAACTCCAGTGTCCCAGGAACCAGGGCTGTACGAGAGGTCTCCCTCTGCACGTCAGGCTCACCCACAAGGTACGTGTCAGTATCAACCAGCCATGCCTGAGCCTGCAAGAGGGACCTCCGTTACTGAGGAGGTCTGCCAACTCCTCTCAGCCCTCACTCACGAGGTGAAGTGTCTCCAGGACAGTTATGAACGCCTAACAGCACATATGCAGGACCAGGCAAACTTCCCTCTCAGTGGAAGGTCATCAGAAGCTACCTCCGCACTCCCAGCAATGATGTTGCCTCCCGAGCCAAGGGTCCCAATTCCGGAGAAATTCTCTGGGGATCGAAACAAGTTCAGGACTTTCCGCAATGCATGCGAGTTATACTTCTCCCTACTACCCTTAACCTTTTCACAGGAGACCACCAAAGTGGGGTTTGTTGTTTCACTTTTGTTAGGACAACCACAAGCTTGGGCCCACCATTTGCTGGAAGAACGCCATGCTTCTCTGGACTCCTTGTCATCCTTCTTCAGCGCTATGTCGCTCCTTTACGATGACCCCCAACGGACTACTACTGCCGAAGCTGCCCTTAGCACGCTCAAACAAGGCCGCAGAGCGGTGGAGGACTACATAACTGACTTTAGGCGCTGGAGCGCAGACACCCTATGGAATCATGCAGCCTTACGGCACCAGTTCCGCTTAGGTCTATCAGAAGGGTTAAAGGATGAGTTGGCTCGGGTCGGTATACCAGATTCTCTGGAATCCTTGATCGCCCTAACTATACAGATAGACCGTCGTCTTCGGGAACGCAGGATGGAGAGGGTGAGCCAACAGCCCCGATCGAACTGGATGTTATCTCAAGTGGCCACCACCTCTCGTCTGGCCTCCTCCAGACCAACTCCAGTTAATCCTGCACCAGACTCTCCTAAATATGGGCAGGCCGGATCGACAAGACCCTCATTGTCCGCAGAGGAACGCCTGCGTCGGCAACTGCTCAACCTCTGCCTGTACTGCGGGGGTACCGGCCACTATGTGCATTCATGCCCTGCCAAGCACCGTAGATACTTATCCGTCTCTTCTCCTGGTCATCCGGTACCCTCCACCAATTCTACTCACCTGGCTCTTCCTATCACCTTTATGTTTCCTGAAAGAACTGTGTCAGTTACCGCAATAATAGACTCTGGTGCATGCAGTTGTTTTATTGATTTGAACTTTGCAAACCAACAGCGCATCCCGCTTCAGCACAGAGCTCAAGGACTTTCCATCTTCTTGGCTGATGGATCCCGTATAAAATCTGGCCAAGTGACCCAGGAAACTCCTTCATTGACTGTAGTTACTGCTTCAAACCACAAGGAACTGCTGAAACTTGATGCCATTGCATCCCCTCTGTTTCCAGTCATCTTGGGCTTACCGTGGCTTCAGGCCCACAACCCGCAGATTAACTGGGGCTCCGGAGAGATCAAGTTTCAGTCCCTCTACTGTCAAAACCACTGCCTTCCTTCACCTCCCAGGGTACCTGGCCCCTTACTATGCTTGGAAGCTGACTTGGAATTACGCACAGTAGTCCCTGAACCATACCACGAGTTCTTAGACGTCTTTAGCAAGCGAGGGGCAGAGACCCTTCCTCCCCATCGCTCCTATGATTGCCCGATCGAGCTATTACCCGGAGCAGAGATCCCTTTTGGTCGGATTTTTCCCCTATCTGAGCGGGAGTTGGAGGTGTTAAAAGAGTATGTCGACGAAAATTTGGAGAGGGGGTTCATCCGGCCGTCCACCTCTCCAGCTGGGGCAGGAATCTTTTTTGTAGAAAAAAAGGACCACTCACTTCGTCCCTGTGTAGACTACCGGGAACTGAACAAGATCACGGTTAAAAACCGGTATCCTCTACCCTTGGTGCCTGAGCTTTTCCAGAGATTAAGAACTACTGCTGTGTTCACCAAGCTAGATCTTCGAGGGGCCTACAATTTGGTCCGTATTCGCTCTGGGGACGAGTGGAAAACGGCCTTCCGTACCAGGTTTGGCCACTTTGAATACCTAGTGATGCCCTTTGGCCTGTGTAATGCCCCTGCTACCTTCCAGCACCTGATAAATGATATCCTCAGAGATTACCTCGATATCTTCGTAATAGCCTATTTAGACGACATCCTGATCTTTTCTACATCCCTGGATCAACACCGGAAACACGTCAAGATGGTACTCTGCCGTCTCCGTCAGCATGGGCTATATGCCAAACCAGAAAAATGTGAGTTTGAGCGGCAGAGTATCCAGTTTTTGGGCTTAGTGATATCCACGGAAGGGTTCAAGATGGACCCACAAAAGGTCACAGCAGTTCTGGACTGGCCTGCACCTTCTGACAAGAAGGGGGTGCAACGTTTTGTTGGCTTTGCCAATTTTTACAGAAGGTTTATTAAAGGATTTTCTGCAATCATTTCCCCGATTACCCAGCTAACCAAGCAGAATGTCCGATTCCAATGGAACTCCGAGGCACAAGCCGCCTTCTCTACCTTAAAGGGACTGTTTACCTCTGCCCCCATCCTAAGCCACCCGGATCCTTCTCTCCCCTATCTGCTCGAGGTCGACGCCTCAGAAACAGCTGTGGGGGCAGTTATCTCTCAGCGCCAAGGACTTAAGGATCTTATGCACCCCATAGCCTTCTTCTCCCGTAAACTCTCATCTGCCGAGAGGAATTACGACGTGGGTGACCGTGAACTTTTGGCCATTAAGGCCGCGCTCGAAGAATGGCGATACCTGCTGGAGGGAGCGGCTCATCCCATACTCATATATACAGATCACAAAAATCTGGAATATTTACGAACGGCCAAACGTCTAAGACCACGCCAGGCTCGGTGGGCGCTATTCTTTTCCAGATTTGCTTTTCATATAACTTACAGGCCAGGATCAAAGAACATCAAGCCCGACGCTCTTTCGCGTATGTATGATGACCCCAAAGAAACCTCAGTTCCGGACACTATTCTATCGGAGGGAAATTTCTTACTTCTTCAGACGGACCTGATGTCCAGTTTAAAACAAGCCTCTGTGGGGGTGCCCTGTCCACCCGGAGTAACTCTGATACCCAAGGACGGTCTGCTTTGGAAAGACAGTAAAATTTTCGTGCCTGAGAGGTGTCAAACCAAAGTTCTGAGCCTGTGTCACGACCACCCTCTAGCCGGACATTTTGGGGTCCACAAGACTCTCGAATTAACCCAGCGCATGTTCTGGTGGCCAAAACTCGAGAAGGACTGTAAGGAATACGTCAAGTCTTGTGTTGCCTGTACCCAAAATAAGTCTGCTAGAACCAAGTCCTGGGGTCTTCTCAAACCACTACCAATTCCCGACAGGCCTTGGAGCGAGATTGCCATGGATTTTATAGTGGAGCTACCCCCTTCTGAAGGACATACAGCCATTTTTGTAGTGGTCGACCGCCTGTCCAAGATGGCCCACTTTATACCCCTGAAGAACACACCTTCTGCTGTGGAGACCGCCCGGGTGTTTATCCGGGAGATTGTGAGGCTGCATGGGGTACCAACAAACATTGTATCGGATAGGGGGGTCCAGTTTACCTCTCATTTCTGGAGGTCACTATGCCAGATCCTGAAAATCGAACTCTCCATGTCTTCTGCCTTCCACCCTCAGACCAATGGACAAACTGAGAGAACGAATCAGACTCTGGAACAGTACATCCGTTGTTTTACCTCGTTTGTCCAGGACGATTGGGTAGCACTTTTGCCCCTAGCAGAATTTGCCTTTAATAACGCCTGCCACTCAGTTACAGGACAGTCACCATTCTTTGCGAACTACGGCTTCCACCCTGTCTTCCTGCCTAACATTATCCCAGAATCTCCAGTCCCAGCAGTACAAACCACTGTCGAGTTTCTAGGTCGCAATAATAAGTTGTTGCAAGAAACCATGGCCAAAGCACAGGCAACTAACAAGAGACTGTATGATAGGAAGAGAAGAGGGGAATTATGTCTCCAACCAGGAGACCAGGTGTGGTTATCTACCACCAATCTCAAGATGGCTTGTCCTTCAAAAAAACTGGCACCCAAATTTATTGGCCCCTTCCCGATCAAGAGGAAATTGAATGAGGTTTCCTACGAACTTTCCTTGCCCGAATCGCTCAAAGTCCACCCAGTGTTCCACGCATCCCTGCTTAAACCCACGGTACCTGACCCCTTCCCCGACAGAGGATCGGGTCCACCTGAACCTATAATTGTTGACAGGGACGAGGAATATGAGGTGGAGGCTGTTGTAGACTGCAGACGGAGAGGTAACCAAATTCAATATTTAATCAAATGGAGGGGGTATGGGCCAGAAGAGAATTCATGGGAACCCAAGCAAAATGTGCATGCCCAAGAACTGATCCAAGCATTCTTCCGCAGGCACCCCCAGAAAAGAGCTCTTTTGGGCACCCGGAGGTTGCCCTTAAGGGGGGGGCAATGTCATGGATATACAGATTCCAGAACTGCAGCAAGGCGGAGGCGCATCCCGGCCAGCAGGCGCCCAGCAGCTTTGGCGCCAGTGGGCCTTTAAAAAGGGCTCCCACCGTTCAGCTCTTGCTGGTTGATCTGTAGTCTTTCCTGGGACCCGCCCCTGTATCTGCATCTGATCTCACACCTGACCTGGCTTCCTGACCACTCTGCTCTCTCCTCTCCTGATCTCTGGCTGCCATTTGACCTTGCTTGTTTACCTGCATACCTGATCTCCGTTGCCGACTAAGCCTGGACTCTGACCATCCCTTGTCTGCCGATTCTGTCTGATCTGATCCGCTGTGTATGACCTGGCTTGTCTGACCTTGTTCCTGCCCGCTGTGTGCACCTGCATCCTGCTGACCTGCATCCTGCTGACCGGCATCCTGCCGACCTGCATCCTGCTGACCGGCATCTTGCACACCAGGGCTGTACGAGAGGTCTCCCTCTGCACGTCAGGCTCACCCACAAGGTACGTGTCAGAAACTCTCTGAACACTAAGTTGGTTTTTGAGCAATATATCTGAAGAAGGAGCCTAGTTTTCAGAAAGCTTGTGTAGCGGGGTCGTACCCCTTTTAGGGGAAGAGACTACATCCCCCATGATTCCCCAGGCTCCCGGGCTGCTTGTTTCCGCCCGAGAGGCTGCTGGGGGAGGTTATAAAAAGGAAGAGGAGAGACCGCCTCTTCCTCTTCTGACACTTCCTCTTCTGAGGCCTCACCTGACTGGTCTCCCTCTCCTGACGGAGCGTGTGACGCGGAGACTTGTTCCTGAGGGGACACCCGTGCGGACCGGGACTGCTGAAGGCCTGAAGCCTGGGCCTTGCAGCAGATGGAGTGAGACTCTCATCCCCAAGAGTCAGCAGCAGCGGAGCGGAGACTCCCCCCCCTTCAGTCGGTCGGTCGGAGCTGAGGACCGGAGCGCAGGGGCTGTGACTGAGGAGACCGGAGCCGCCATTGGAGGGACCGGAGCTGAGGACGGTACCCAAGGATTGGTGAGAGAGCTGAGAGGCTCATCCTGCATTGATTCACACGTTTTATGCCTATTGAACTGCCTAGGCGCAATTTACCTCAGAGCAGCAAATGTTACTTTCTGTGGATTACAAAGATACCATTTAAAGCTACATGTGCACCACCTCTACAGATTTATTGCCGGTGAAGAACACTGTACTAGTACAAGGACTGAGCTCTATTGCTAGGGATCAGGCCTGGTCCGTTAGGTAGGCGCGGATAGATTTATTGCACCTCAGGGGTGCATAGCAGACGGTCGCCGCGCTTGGCGCTCCGTTTCCCCATTGCTAGTTTGATATACCTGTGTACATATTAAAGTGCATATTGCAGGGACCTGCTAAAGTATTGTAAGTCAAATGTTTAAATGCATGTTGCTATTTCTTTTTCCTTACTGACAAAGTAAAGCCAGTTATTCTTATTTCAGCAGTCTGCTTGTGAGTTCATACCCATTACACTTAGAGTATAAGTGATGTTTATATGTGCATAGATACATACCCCTTGACTAACTGTGCCAGAGCGGGTAGAGCCAAATTGCCGGGGGTTGGTGGAGCTGTACTCAGGGACCCAAAACAAACCAGCGGCTCTCTTAACTGGGGGTAGCGCTACACGTGGGGGCTCGTAATCCGGGATCCTGAGTCAGCGGGAAAAGCCGCCAGAAGGTACCGGCATGGACCCAATAGAAGTGGGACGGTGGTCCGCAACATGGGCCACTGACCCAGCCGCAGCAGCAGTCATTGAACTGCCAGGGATATGGCAGAGAGAGGCAGTCAAGCAGCTCATAATGTCCCTATCCCCGTGCCACAAGTCATGGATAATGGACATGAGGAATGATGCTGGGTACACATACGCCTTAATAGAATGGAAGGAAGAGACTCCAGAGCAGTTCAGGAGCCAAAGCATACAGGCACCGAATGGCCAGGCCTATCAAGTGCTGCATGCGCTGCCGCGCAAGGGAGACTGTTCTCCTATGAAAGCCATGCTATCCCCCAAGCAGGAAGAGCAGAAGGGCGCGGAAAGTCCCGCACCCGCACAGACTACTCTTAGTGCAGAACTGTGTGCTGTCCTAGGGGAGATTGTGACTCAGTGCAGAAGAGACCCCGGGGATTACCCGATGTCGGGATACAGGAAACTCCGGATGTTTTCAGGGAGGACACCTGTACCCTCGGGAGAAGAGGGATTTGAAGAGTGGTTAGATGGTGCCACGCAGGCCCTAGAAGAATGGGAGGTCTCAGAAGGCAGAAAGAAGCAAAGGATTGTTGAGAGCCTAAAGGGGCCTGCCTTAGAGGCCATACGCAATCTGAAGACGAGTAAAAAGGATTGCACTGCCCAGGACTACATAGACATCCTGGAGGGTGTGTTTGGTGGGACAGAAAAAGTCACAGAACTCACCTATCAACTGGAACACTGTTACCAGAAGACAGGGGAGAAGCTGTCAGAGTACATGGGGCGCATAGACAAGATCCTGCATAGGATTATCCTGAAGAAGGGGATAGATCCAGGGAAGGTAGATGAAGCCCGTGCCCAGCAGGTAATGAGGGGAGCCCAACCCCTGGACCCTGTCGCACTAATTCTACGCACCCGGCAGGATGGGAAGAGCCTGGACTACCCTGATCTCATTCGAATGGTCAGAGAAGAAGAGGCCATGTTGGAGGAGAAACGGGAGAAGCAGGTGATGGGGTCTACAAAGCTTCCAGTGGCCACGGTCAGGTCGGCCTTAACCCCTGAAAGAGAGACAGAGGTAGATGCCCTGAAGTTGCAGATGTCCCAGATGATGGAGATACTGACGTCTCTAGTGACGAAAGAGACGCCCAGTCCCAAGAAAGAAACAAGCAGGAGGGAATTGTTTCCAGCTGTTTCAGCACCAGCATCCCCACCTGACTATGGTGAGATGATCTGTTTCAATTGTGGAGGAATTGGTCATATTGCAGCTGTATGTGCCAGTCCCAAGAAGAAGAAAACAGAAGCCGCCAGCCGGCGGGAAACGCCAAAGGGCCCCGGTGAAGGAGTCAACCGGGTGCCCATCACCTTTAGTGAGCTCCAAGAAGCACAACAGGAAGAGAAAGCGAGGAGATCAAACCCCTCAAAAGGGGCCCAGGGATCCTCAACCAAGGTGCACTCCAGAGAAAGGGGGCAAGACCCCTCGGAAGGAATGCAGTACTCCTAAACGAGAAACCCCAAAAGTGAGAGATAACAATGTCCCTCAACGGGTTCACACTCCCACTAAGAGGGAGAAAATTAATGCATACCAGGCTCAAGAAAGGAGCAAGTGCAGATCAAGTGAAAAGAAAAAGAGTCCGCAGAAGAGGACAGCATCAACTCGGCCTTACCCAGAAGAGCTGGTTGGTCCATCCCCTACTGTACCCATCCAAGTGGAAGGAGTGTACACGAAGGCCCTCCTAGACACTGGAGCCCAAGTGACCCTATTGTACAGGGACTTCTACGACAGATACCTGAGTCATCTGCCCATACAGAAGATAGAAGAGTTGGAGATAAAGGGATTGGGAACTCAGAGTTTCCCCTATGACGGGTTGTTCCCCTTCCTCTGATGTTCATGCTTGGCCAGCAGAACCAGTAGGAGGGGAGCCCCCAACGTGTGACGTCTCGTAAGGCATACGGCGCCTCCTGGCCCGGGTGGGAACCGGTGGAGTCTGTCTGGTGTGCCCCGGAGGTGAGGACGACACCCCTCTCCATGCCATAAACCCTCCAGTGGGAATATTACAATTTCTACTTTCAAGATATACACCATTGTGGTAAATATAAATTCCAAGATGCACTGTCACATTTAGCTCTGTACACCATATGAGCTTATGCTTACTCTGTAATTGTACTTTCCACTAACACTGACATTCCATCCCTCTCTGTTTAGCAGACTTTCTTTCCCTCTGAGGAAGACCCTTTTGGGTTGAAACGCGTCAGGGACAATTTCCCATTTACGACAGATTGCCACTGTTGTTATGTGAATATTAGTCTGCCATTGTATATCTATGTTTGCTTTTATGTAAATGTATAGTTATTTGTTATTGTTCCCATTGGAGCTCATGTTCTGACTCAATGATGTTAATCATTTTTTAATTTTAATAAAATGGTCAACTTTTTTACTCACAAACTCTGACTTCCCTTCATTGTACGCTGCCTAAAAACCCCAACGTGGGGGATCGTTTCTTTCCTCTGGTTTTGCCTTTCAGGGGTGAGCAGCACTCTTTTTTGACCTTCGGGTCTGTGTCTTTTCCTCTGTGCTATATATTGGGTGGCTAAACACCCCTTCCCCTCCATGACACAAAGAGTTAAAACATGAGCTCTGGGATTTAAACTGTTCCCTTTTTCTATCTGTTTTTTGTTAATTGGTATATAGTTCTTTTTTCCTGTATATATTGTTTTATTGTATTACCATTCTTTACGACATGACGAGTATTTTTCAAGGTGACGAATGGGCCACTCTCATGTTAGGTTATGAAACAGAATTTGAACAAGGTGATCGGGTGGAAACCACAATTTCCACACTCACCTCAAAACTTTCTAGAATACTTGAACAAAAATCAGCACTATATTGGCACATTAAATCCCTTGACAGATATAGCCAAGAAGACATCAACCCATTGGGACTTAGAGTTCAAATTTTTCCCAACTTGGATCAGATCAGTACCGAGTGCAAACTTGAATGGGAAGACAATCTTAAGAAATGCTCACAGCAAATGATGAGCATTCTTAAAAAAGAATACACTAGACAAATGTTACTCCTAGACATAGGGATTAACAATCTAGAATTGGCCCTGCGTCCTTTTGCACAGCATCCCCTATGTTTAAGTTCACAAGACAAACTACGTAGTGAACTATCAGTCTACAATAAAAACATTTTACAGAAAAAAGAACTCAAATATTGGAGGGATAAGACAGCTTTTCAGGAGGGACGAGCTTACAGGTGGAGTTCCACTAAGAAACCCACAGGACCCACACAACCTATCAATAGTAGGAAGCCCCTGAAAACAAAAAGTACTCCCCCTACCAGCCAACACAACGAACATGACAACACAACACATAAAGGAAGAGGAAAATATAAGCGCAGTCGCAACAACAGGGGTTCACCTGAACAAGAAAACAAAAAACGCATCACTGATGGGGAGTTAAACTCTGGACCCATCAGTCAAGATGCTCTTACTAACATTGTTAATCCCAATAGCATCCCATCTATGGAAGCATTGGGATCTGTGAACCCCATGCCTTCAACTAGTAATCTCCCTATGACAGAACAAGTTACAGCCATGCGTCCACCCCCTTTAAACCCCACACGGGGATCCCCCTCACCCCAACTGAACAGGGGGACAGGGAACTTGGACGCTTTTGTCACAAGGATTCCCCCAAATCACTCAGCGTGATCAATCTCTCTTCATACCACTTATCAGAAGCGGAATCCCTTGTCCTCACTCGAGGGCTGACCTTCTGCCCACAAAACAATTTCGACCTCTTTGAAGTCGTCACGGATCTCCAACTCTTTGCGCGCAGGCTCCTACTCAAGAGCCTGCACGCAAAGACTGACATCCCTGACGACACCACTGACTGGTCCACCTTTTCTATGAGGGAGTTCAAAGCGCTACGCGATCTTACCCTATTATTTCAGGAGAATAATACTCTTGACCTAATAGACCAACTAGACCTAGATAGTCTGTTGGACAGTGCCAACTCACCCACAAAAAATCATGATGCAAAATTTAAAAAACCCTCCTCGAAATTCCCTCCTCTAAGTTTGAGCTCCAGTATTGACACTTTTGTCAAACAGACTACTCGTGACATATCTAAGATTTCATATAGGAAAACATACCCCAACAATCTAACTAAAAATGAATTTAAAGCCCTTAAAGCGCTTCAGCTCAATACAAACATTACCATAAAATCCTCAGATAAGGGGGGCAACGTAGTTGTCATGGACAATGCCAATTATGTAGAAATGTGCCAAAGAATCTTGGACAACAAGGATTGGTACAAACCAATCCCACTAAAGCTAATTCAAGCTTACTATAATCAATTTTACGATTTAGTTGACTCAGCATTCAGCAGAGGAGCCATTAGTCAGAATATATACGAATTTATCAGAACTAAACACCCGAAAGTGGCAACCTTCTATAGTCTGCCAAAGATACATAAATGCATGAAAAAACCTCCCGGACGTCCTATCGTTTCCGGTAGAGGCAACATTTCGGAAAACTTGAGTAAAGTCATAGATTCATACCTTCAACCGTACGTTACGTCCCTGCCTTCCTTTCTGAAGGACACTATACATCTTTTACAGACTATCAACACTACCACTCTATCCACAAAATCTATTCTTGTGGCTATTGATGTCGAAGCACTTTATAGCTCGATCCCCCACCACAAGGGGGTTGCAGCTATACGGAGAACCCTAACACGGAACCCGAAATATGAGGATTCATTAAATGAATTTATCATTGATGGATTGGAATATATACTACACCATAACTGCTTTATGTTCAACAATTCCCACTTCCTCCAGGTGCAGGGCGTGGCCATGGGCACCTGTTGTGCCCCGGCCTACGCCAACCTGTACCTGGGGGAGTGGGAACAATCACTCCTGGATGACAGAGACCTCGTCATGTACACTAGCCACATCACCGTCTGGCTACGGTACATTGACGATGTCCTTGTCGTCTGGGATGGACCTGAGGACTTATTATTAGAATTCTTTGCTCACCTTAATTCCAATGAGTACAATCTCAAATTCACCATGACCCACGATCGAAACCAACTGACCTTTCTTGATGTTATGATTGGTCGTTCCTCTGATAGTTCCCCGTACACTACCCTATACCGAAAGGATACCGCGGGAAATACAATCCTCCACGCGGAGAGTTTTCACCCGCCCACACTGAAACAGTCCATCCCATATGGCCAATATTTACGCCTACGTAGAAACTGCTCCAACGACACACTTTTTAATACTGAGGCGAGTCTACTCCAGTCCCGTTTACTGGCACGCGGATATAGCCGGTCATGCCTGCGCAAGGCTTACAACCGTACCCTTGCGCAGTCTCGACCGACTTTGCTTGCACCCAAGAAGACCAAAAATGATTCTGGTGTGGAATTCACCAGGATCATCATGAGATTTTCCAAACAGCACGATACCATTAGAAGAATTATTCTACGGTATTGGCCCATTCTAAAAGATGACCCTAAAATCAGTCAATTTCTTCCCGCCAGTCCTGCAATAACTTTCAGACGGGCCACTTCACTGCGGGATCGACTCGTACAAAGTGAATACAGAAACGAGACGAAAAGGTTCAAACACTGTTCTACCTTAGGTACCTTCCCGTGTAGTCACTGCTCAGTATGTAAATATGTAAAACGTGAAAAAACGTTCCTTCTTCCCAATGGGTCAACATTCCATCCATCCCACTTTGTGAACTGTCAAACTAAAGGGATTGTTTACATCATGCTATGCGAATGTGGTGCGTTTTATATAGGGAAGACGAAACAGGAGCTCCACAGACGTATATCCAAACACATTTACTGCATGCAGATTGGCAACCACTACCTGCCCCTCGGGCGGCATGTAGTGACTGTACACAACTATATTATGCCTACTGTCACATTCGCCGCTCTTGATCGGATCCACATACCCGATCGAGGCGGCGACTGGAACAAAGTACTCCTCCAGTGCGAACAGAGATGGATCCACAGACTCGGCGCCACAAAGACGCCGGGCCTCAATGAATCCATCTCCTTCGCTCCCTTTCTAAAAGGTTTCGTTTCCGGCAAAACACAGTAAGGGTACACATTCACTATTATAGTCCTCTATATCGTGGCCTATTTTAGTCCACTCGATTAATGCCCTGGTTTTTGGGTTTTTCGTCTCTGCAGCCTCTGTTTTCGCCTTCCCTGTTTGATTGCCCCCCTGTTCTTTCCATGATAGTACACTGATTACCCCCTCCCTTCATGATAATATATGAATAAATATCAAAAATATTCATATCACTTTTGCAAACAGAAATGTTGACAAACTCCCCCTTCTCCCGAGAACATACTCTGCAATCTATAATACGTTCCATCCCTTTCTTTTCCCCGTCTCCTACTCAGACGAGGACATGAACTGAGATCATACCAAACTAACATACAGATAGGGTGACGTTTTTCAACCAGAGTCTTATGTATATATACGATATACATCTAACAAATGTGTCTTATATATATATTTTTGTACAAATCTAAGTATGTATTTGATTAATATAATGTGTGAAACCATTTTTGTTTCATCTTATGCTTCCATACTTGAACCTGTCAGAGTCATTCATCACCCATCATTGTAATTGAGCTCGCTCATTGATCTCCCTGCGGCGATGCTGATGCTGTGGTTTATCTTTATCTTTTCAAACTTTCTCTCTTCTTTTTCACCCTTGGGATTTTTTCTTTCTCACCACATCATTATTTAAGTTTTTTATGTTTATCATTTACATTATTATTTTTCTTTTTATTGTTTTTTCAATATTATTTTTTATCATCATTTTCATTTTTATTATTTTGATTTTCATTCATTTTTATTTTTATTTTTATATTTATTTTTATTTCACTTCATCTTTATTTTCGCCGCAGGTCGATCGATGTTCTCATGGGAGGGGTGTCGTTCCGCCACTGGGGACTGCCGGGAGTCCGCCGTGCCACTTGGATTCGGGGGGCGCTCTAACGCCTTCCCGACGAGGGTAAGGAGTGACGCCCTACTCCACCACAAGCGCCTCCTTTTTCTCCACGATCGACGCACCTGGGCTGGTCCCGTGCGATCGATCGTTGGTATACCCTCGTCGGTGGCATTCCCAGCACATCTCCGGACGACGCTTGCCATTGCGCACGCGCGGGACGCCGCTGGTGCGCATGACGAGCGTACGTCACGCTATTTGCGTCGGAAATTACGTTAGTTACGGGCCACAAGATGGCCGCTGGGAATGCCGGGGACGCCACACGTGGCCTGCCCGTTTGGCGGCCACCCACACCTGGGAGGGGATTTGGATCTGCGCGGGGATGCATCCATCGATCGAGTCATTGGCTCACCGAGTATTTCTGGTGACCCATTTCCGGTCACTAGTACCGCCCTCACCCCTTTAAAAGGACTAAGCAGTACCCACCATAATACAGCTACCTCTGCAGGACCAGACTACCATTGGGATTGACACACGGTATGTACACACACTAGGACGGCTATACCCGTGGCCCTAACCCCACAGACCTCTAGGTGGTCTTCACAAGAAAACCCTGTGATTTACTTGGCTATTAGACCCCTGGTCTGATCTGACTGCTTATGATTAACTTTCTCGCTTTCAGATTGGGTGCCTCTTTCATCCCAGTGATCCAGCAGTCCCATTGCAACATCACCATACGAGTGATACGAGGCTGAGGGTCCTCTCTATAGTATAAAATATAGTATTGGTCATTGTACTACAACCCCACGGTCAGCAGTTTATGATTGATCTTTACAACCCAGGTAGGATCAGAATTCCAATTCACGCACACATACATGATGTCACTAGTTTGATTATTATTTGTTTCAACTTTGTAGTATGTTCACCGCACATTTTTCACATCACACCCAACCACTTCCCCTTTATCTTTTTCTTCGTCTCTTCACATTCCAAAACCTCCCCCCCCCTTTTTTCCTCTTTCCCTGTCCCCCCTTCCCCTCCCTTTTTCCCTTTCCCCCTTTCCCCCCCCCTCCCTTTTCCCCCTCCTCCCTTTTCTTCTCCTTTCCCTCCTTTTCTCCCCTTTTTCCCTATTCCTTTCCGACCTCTCTCTTTCCCTACCCTTCCCTCTTCTCTTCCCCTTCCCTCCTCCCTCTCTTCCCCCCCCTCCCCCCCCTTTTTCCCTTTCTCCCCTTCCCTATCCCCACTCTGTTCCCATTTTTCCCTCCTTCCCCTTGCTCCCTTTCCTAGTACCTCCTTTCTTTCCTGCACTTCACTTCACGTTAGCCTTCACACACATCCCCCTTTCTTTCACCTTTCAACTGCTTCACTTTCTCACATATCACACTCACCCATCCCAGCTCCCTCCCCCCCCCCCCCACACACTGTGCACCCTCACTTCCTACTCTTTTCCTCTCCTTTCTTTTGGAGGGGAACCTCTGTTATTGCACTTGGTTTGGTTTTCGGGTTTGTTTGTTTGTCGCTCATCTTAGATTCCTTCAGGAAAGTGCACATTCCCCCGCACACAGTTAACCATCACATGTCTTGGTCATCCCACCTGGTCAGAGCAACTGCACATTGAGGCTAATCATTACCTCTCTTGCAGCTGCTCCAAACTGCTTCACCTACCAAAATATCAAGTTATAATTTGACCTTTATTTATCTTCAGACCCGATCATTGGAGGCATCTGCGCGCCCTTTCACCCCTCCCGGGTTGTTCCCCTTCCTCTGATGTTCATGCTTGGCCAGCAGAACCAGTAGGAGGGGAGCCCCCAACGTGTGACGTCTCGTAAGGCATACGGCGCCTCCTGGCCCGGGTGGGAACCGGTGGAGTCTGTCTGGTGTGCCCCGGAGGTGAGGACGACACCCCTCTCCATGCCATAAACCCTCCAGTGGGAATATTACAATTTCTACTTTCAAGATATACACCATTGTGGTAAATATAAATTCCAAGATGCACTGTCACATTTAGCTCTGTACACCATATTAGCTTATGCTTACTCTGTAATTGTACTTTCCACTAACACTGACATTCCATCCCTCTCTGTTTAGCAGACTTTCTTTCCCTCTGAGGAAGACCCTTTTGGGTTGAAACGCGTCAGGGACAATTTCCCATTTACGACAGATTGCCACTGTTGTTATGTGAATATTAGTCTGCCATTGTATATCTATGTTTGCTTTTATGTAAATGTATAGTTATTTGTTATTGTTCCCATTGGAGCTCATGTTCTGACTCAATGATGTTAATCATTTTTTAATTTTAATAAAATGGTCAACTTTTTTACTCACAAACTCTGACTTCCCTTCATTGTACGCTGCCTAAAAACCCCAACGTGGGGGATCGTTTCTTTCCTCTGGCTATGACGGATACCTACCCATACGGTTGACGTTTGACCCATCCGTAGCTGGGAAGTCTGAAGTGTTTGACACCTTGGCAGTGGTGTGTCCCCGCCCACCAGGAACCAGCAAGACGTCCCTGATTATAGGGACGAACACGGATCTAGTCAGAAGGCTTCTGACTCCCCTGGTGAAGAAAGAGAATCTTTCACCTCCCAAGATCCATCCCATGCTGAAGGCAGCCTATCAGCGGTTGGTCCTAGAGCAGAAGACCCCAAGTGAGGGGATAGGAAGGGTATGGAGGCTTGGAAAAGAAGGAGCAGTGTTACAGCCTGGAGAGGTGACTTGCATGAGAGCCACGGTGAAACTTACTTGGGAGCAGCCTGGCCCCTTTGTGATGTTGGAACCTGACCCAATGGAGGGTCACTCAGGTCTGGAAGTGATACCAGAAGTGATCTCATTGAAGGACCTGAAGAAGGCAAGAGGAAGAGTCCCTGTCAGTGTGAGGAACCCCACGGAGCAGCCCGTGGAGATCCCTGCCAGGATGCTTCTGGGACAGGTGAGTCCTGCTGTCCCAGTTGGCTGGTCAGAAGTGAAGGGAACAGGTACAGGAGAAGATGTTTGGAAGAAACTCTCCATGGAAAACCCAAACCTACCTGGAGCTTGGAAAGAGAGAGCCAAGGCCCAGCTGACCAGATGGGAGAAGATTTTCTCTAAAGATGAGTTTGATGTGGGGTGTGCGAGGAGTGACACCCATCGAATCCGCATGCAAGAGGACAAGCCATTCAGAGAGAGAGTGAGGCGAGTCCCGCTAGCAGATCTGGAGGATCTGAGGGAGCAGCTTGCGGAACTGAAGAAGACGGGAGTGATTAGGGAGTCCAGAAGCCCCTATGCCTCCCCAATAGTGGTGGTCAGGAAGAAGAATGGGTCATTGAGGCTCTGCATTGACTACAGAACTCTCAACAGGAGGACCATTCCTGACCAGTACACCACGCCAAGGATAGAGGATGCCTTACAGAGTTTATCTGGAGCTAAGTGGTTCAGTGTGATGGACCTCAAGAGTGGGTACTACCAAATCCCCATGCATCCAGAAGATAGAGAAAAGACTGCCTTCATAACCCCAGTAGGATTCTTTGAGTTCAACAGGATGCCTCAGGGCCTATCTGGAGCTCCTGCTACGTTTCAACGCCTAATGGAAAGGACAGTTGGAGACATGAACCTCATAGAAGTCCTTGTGTACCTGGACGATGTCATTGTCTTTGGAAAGACTTTGGAAGAACATGAAGCCAGATTGGAGAAAGTACTGAAGAGGCTCAGTGAAGAGGGACTCAAACTTTCTCCCGAGAAGTGTCGGTTCTATCAGTCCTCTGTGAACTATCTGGGACACATAGTGTCTGAAAAAGGAGTGGCTACAGACCCTGAGAAGTTGGAGGCAGTTACTTCGTGGCCAAGACCCACAACAGTTACAGAACTTCGGTCTTTCTTGGGGTTCTGCTCCTACTACCGCAGGTTTGTGGATGGGTTTGCCCGCATTGCAAAACCCCTAAACGAACTGCTGAAGACAGAAGGAGAGGAAGATGGATTGGGGCCTAGGAGGTCCGGTGAATCAGTCCAAGACCAATGGAACTCAAGGTGTGAAGAGGCTTTCAGAACCTTGAAGAGAAGTCTCACCACAGCCCCAGTTTTGGCCTACGCTGACCCCACTAGACCATATGAGCTACATGTTGATGCCAGCCATGAGGGCCTAGGTGGAGTACTCTACCAGGAGTACGAAGACCAGCTACGACCAGTGGCCTACAGTGGTGTGAAAAAGTGTTTGCCCCCTTCCTCATTTCCTGTTCCTTTGCATGTTTGTCACACTTAAGTGTTTCAGAACATCAAACCAATTTAAACAATAGTCAAGGACAACACAAGTAAACACAAAATGCAATTTGTAAATGAAGGTGTTTATTATTAAAGGTGAAAAAAAATCCAAACCATCATGGCCCTGTGTGAAAAAGTGATTGCCCCCTAAACCTAATAACTGGTTGGGCCACCCTTAGCAGCAACAACTGCAACCAAGCGTTTGCGATAACGTGCAATGAGGCTTTTACAGCGTCCTGGAGGAATTTTGGCCCACTCATCTTTGCAGAATTGTCCTAATTCAGTTACATTAGAGGGTTTTCGAGCATGAACGGCCTTTTTAAGGTCATACCACAACATCTCAATAGGATTCAGGTCAGGACTTTGGCTAGGCCACTCCAAAGTCTTCATTTTGTTTTTCTTCAGCCATTCGGTGGTGGACTTGCTGGTGTGTTTAGGATCATTGTCCTGCTGCAGAACCCAAGTTCGTTTCAGCTTGAGTACACGAACAGATGGTCGGACATTCTCCTTCAGGATCTCTTGGTAGACAGCAGAATTCATAGTTCCTTTTATCACGGCAAGTCTTCCAGGTCCTGAAGCAGCAAAACAGCCCCAGACCATCACACTACCATCACCATATTTTACTGTTGGTATAATGTTCTTTTTCTGAAATGCAGTGTTCCTTCTACGCCAGATATACTTGGACACACACCTTCCAAAGAGTTCCACTTTTGTCTCATCGGTCCACAGAATGTTGTCCCAAAAGTCTTGGGGATCATCAAGATGTGTTTTGGAGAAATTGAGACGAGCTTTGATGTTCTTTTTGCTCAGCAGTGGTTTTCTCCTTGGAACTCTGCCATGCAGGCCATTTTTGCCCAGTCTTTTCCTGATGGTGGAGGCATGAACGCTGACCTTAACTGAGGCAAGTGAGGCCTGCAGTTCCTTGGACGTTCTTGTGGGGTCTTTTGTGACCTCTTGGATGAGTCGTCGCTGCGCTCTTGGGGTAATTTTGGGCGGCCGGCCACTCCTGGGAAGGTTCACCACTGTTCCATGTCTTCGCTATTTGTGGATAATGGCTCTCACTGTGGTTCGCTGGATTCCCAAAGCTTTGGAAATGGCTTTATAACCCTTTCCAGACTGATAGATCTCAATTACTTTCTTTCTCAATTGTTCCTGAATTTCTTTGGGTCTCGGCATGATGTGTAGCTTTTAAGGATCTTCTGGTGGACCTTACTGTGTCAAGCAGCTCCTATTTAAGTGATGCCTTGATTGTGAACAGGTGTGGCAATAATCAGGCCTGGGTGTGGCTAGAGAAATTGAACTCAGGTGTGGACAACCACAGTTATAGTATGTTTTAACAAGGGGGGCA
This sequence comes from Lithobates sylvaticus, assembly GCA_028564925.1. Lineage (NCBI taxonomy): Eukaryota > Metazoa > Chordata > Amphibia > Anura > Ranidae > Lithobates > Lithobates sylvaticus. Next base: position 372,929,035 of record CM053028.1, on the reverse strand, counting down.
ATCACTTTTTCACACAGGGCCATGATGGTTTGGATTTTTTTTCACCTTTAATAATAAACACCTTCATTTACAAATTGCATTTTGTGTTTACTTGTGTTGTCCTTGACTATTGTTTAAATTGGTTTGATGTTCCGAAACACTTAAGTGTGACAAACATGCAAAGGAACAGGAAATGAGGAAGGGGGCAAACACTTTTTCACACCACTGTATGTGAGCCGGAGCCTGACCCCCTCCGACAAGTTGGAGTTCTTAGCCCTCAAATGGGCAGTAGTTGACAAGTTGAGAGACTATCTGTATGGGGCCGAGTTTACTGTAAAGACAGATAACAACCCCTTGACCTATCTATTCACCACCGCCAAGCTGGATGCAACTGGACACAGATGGTTGGCGGCGTTGTCTGGATTCAATTTCAGTCTCAAGTACAGACCAGGGGCTGGAAATAGGGACGCAGATGCCCTGTCCCGAAGATCCCATGTCATGGTCGACGACTGGGAAGACTGGACTCAAGTGGCACCAGATGGAGTGCGAGCTCTTTGTCAAGGGGCTGAACTCCAAGCCAGAGGAGGATCCAGAGCGGAAGAGATAGGAGTTACCACAGTGGGAGTCCCAAGGTGTTACTGTGGGGTAACTCAATTAGAAGAAGAGTGCCTACCGAAGCTGTCCAAGAAGGAGTTAAGGTGTGACCAATTGGAAGACCCCATGGGGAAATTGGTCCTGGAAGCCCTGGAAGACCAGAGTCCAGAGGGACTTCGCCTTCACCCTTCTAAAGAAGCTCGCCTACTGAGGAGAGAGTTGGACAAACTACAGGTGCATCAGGGGGTAGTCTACCGAAGGGGCCCCTCTGATGGCCCAGAAGACAAGTGGCAGTTGTTTCTCCCAGAGAAGCATCGAGAGACTGTGCTGATTGCCTTACATGACCAGCATGGTCACTTGGGAGCAGAGAGAACCTTCCAGCTTGTCAGAGACCGGTTTTATTGGCCCTGCATGAGGGCCGAAGTGGAGGAGTATTGCCATTCCTGTGCAAGATGCATTCAGAGAAAGACTTTACCCCATCAAGCTGCCCCAATGGGCCACCTACAGAGTCAAGGCCCAATGGATCTGGTATGCATTGATTTTCTCTGCCTCGAACCCGATTTGAGTGGATTGGGAAATGTTCTGGTGGTAACCGACCATTTCACTCGTTATGCTCAGGCTTTCCCAACCAAGGACCAGAAGGCCTCTACAGTAGCCAAGGTACTTCTGGAGAAGTACTTTGTTCACTATGGACTACCACAGAGAATCCATTCAGACCAAGGAAGAGACTTTGAGAGTCGCCTGATCAGGAAGCTACTAGATTCTCTGGGAGTAGAGAAGACTAGAACCACACCATATCACCCTCAAGGTGATGCCCAGCCTGAAAGGTTCAACAGGACCCTATTGAACATGTTGGGAACTTTGGAAACAGAGAAGAAGCAACATTGGAGTCAACACATTTCAGCTCTAGTGCATGCATACAACTGTACAACAAGTGATGTGACAGGTTTTTCCCCCTACCGACTCATGTTTGGGAGAGAAGCAAGATTGCCAGTGGATTTGGCCTTCGGCATTTCCTTAGACCATGCCTCTGCTGCCTCCCACAAAGGATATGTGGACAGACTGAGGCACAGTCTGAAGAAAGCTTATGAGAAAGCTCAAGCGGCCTCTGACCAGAGGGGGGCCCGAAATAAGAGGAACTTTGATTTGAAAGTTAGAGTACAGGACCTACAGCCTGGGGACCGTGTACTGTTACGCAACCTAGGGATCCCTGGAAAACACAAGATTGCTGATAGATGGAGATCAGAGCCATATATCATCTGTAGAAAACTTCCAGGATTGCCTGTCTACAAGTTGAAGCCAGAAGGAAGAGTGGGGCCTTTGAAGACCTGGCATAGGAATCATTTGCTCCCACTCACTGAAGCAGTCAGAATACCTCCAGCGAGAGACTTACCTGAGTCTGTTTCCATTCTGGATACCCCCAGGCCTAATACTCGGTCTCAAACATCCCAAGTTAGGGGTGGACAGGACCCCCAACCAGAGGAAGAAAGAGGAGAACTTGAATGGCTATGGCCTTCCTCAACTCAACTTCCTCAACTAACACATTGAACCCAGAAGCCACAGAGTTTGTGCCATTCAGTGTTGTGCCTGAGTGCTGGGAAGATATCCCTGGTCTCTACTCAGAAGAAGAAGAAGTAGATGTTCCAGAACCAGAGATGTTGCCAGAATGTGTTCCTGAAGAAGTCCCAAGAGAACAGAGAGCTCGCAGAGTTGTGAAGCCTCCCAAGAAGTTAACTTACCCCAAGATGGGAGAAAGTTCAGAGGACTCTGTTACCACAGCAAGGAGAAGTGCTGAAAGCCCTGACCCATCCACTGTTCATTTGGTGGAGGGCAGCCCCAGCTCACTCTCTGGCACAGTTAAACAGGTCACCCACACTGAAGTGACCTGTAGACAGGACAGCTCCCCATCTTATGCCAATTGGTGGGAAGCTCCCCTGTCCAAATTATGTGAAAGTGTTGTTCCCGAGAAAGTTTGTAGTTCGAACACTGTCTTTGGGGACCAAAGATTCAAAGTGGGGGGAGTGTGTAGCGGGGTTGTACCCCTTTTAGGGGAAGAGACTACATCCCCCATGATTCCCCAGGCTCCCGGGCTGCTTGTTTCCGCCCGAGAGGCTGCTGGGGGAGGTTATAAAAAGGAAGAGGAGAGACCGCCTCTTCCTCTTCTGACACTTCCTCTTCTGAGGCCTCACCTGACTGGTCTCCCTCTCCTGACGGAGCGTGTGACGCGGAGACTTGTTCCTGAGGGGACACCCGTGCGGACCGGGACTGCTGAAGGCCTGAAGCCTGGGCCTTGCAGCAGATGGAGTGAGACTCTCATCCCCAAGAGTCAGCAGCAGCGGAGCGGAGACTCCCCCCCTTCAGTCGGTCGGTCGGAGCTGAGGACCGGAGCGCAGGGGCTGTGACTGAGGAGACCGGAGCCGCCATTGGAGGGACCGGAGCTGAGGACGGTACCCAAGGATTGGTGAGAGAGCTGAGATGCTCATCCTGCATTGATTCACACGTTTTATGCCTATTGAACTGCCTAGGCGCAATTTACCTCAGAGCAGCAAATGGTACTTTCTGTGGATTACAAAGATACCATTTAAAGCTACATGTGCACCACCTCTACAGATTTATTGCCGGTGAAGAACACTGTACTAGTACAAGGACTGAGCTCTATTGCTAGGGATCAGGCCTGGTCCGTTAGGTAGGCGCGGATAGATTTATTGCACCTCAGGGGTGCATAGCAGACGGTCGCCGCGCTTGGCGCTCCGTTTCCCCATTGCTAGTTTGATATACCTGTGTACATATTAAAGTGCATATTGCAGGGACCTGCTAAAGTATTGTAAGTCAAATGTTTAAATGCATGTTGCTATTTCTTTTTCCTTACTGACAAAGTAAAGCCAGTTATTCTTATTTCAGCAGTCTGCTTGTGAGTTCATACCCATTACACTTAGAGTATAAGTGATGTTTATATGTGCATAGATACATACCCCTTGACTAACTGTGCCAGAGCGGGTAGAGCCAAATTGCCGGGGGGTTGGTGGAGCTGTACTCAGGGACCCAAAACAAACCAGCGGCTCTCTTAACTGGGGGTAGCGCTACACTTGTTTTGTTTTTCTTCTGAACTCTGAGATAAGCAAATATTGTCTAAATATAAGAGATGTGTGTTCTTACTTAAGTGATTTTTGTAAATATTCCAGATCTGTGCAGTAATCCAATGTAAAACTTAGCCTCTGTCTGTCACTGCTGCTCTCTGTCCTTGTGCGAGGTGACTGGTCCTGTATCCTCCCCACTCTTGTCATTTTCTGCTACCAGCCTGCTGGGCTTTGTTAAAATAGCCTTGGCTGTGACACCTAAGTTTGCATTCAGCTGCATTAGGCCTAAATCAAACAGTGGACGTAGCAGTCACAACAGATCTAAAAAAGAAAGCTAAAGTTCTCAACCTTATACAAACTGGCCAGTGGTACAACAGTTTTTAGACTTCTTTTTGCATAGTATCACACTGCATTGTCTTAAAAAGATAGATGAAATGTCAAAACGGAGCATTCAAAACACATCCAAACTACAACGCCACATTTCCCGAACCCTCTCCTATCCATGCATTCCCAATTTTACCAAAATAAGACTTCTGGTTTTATTATGGAAGAAATTGGCTAGCGTAGGACAGTACATGAGCAATTAAATAGGCAGCAAATAGAAAGAGTCAAGTTTTAACTCAAATTTGAGTTTATTATGTGAGAAACAATAGCCACAAATATCATTCAGTGACTGGACAGTATGTATGCAGCTAAATTAGGCCACAATAAAAGTGGGAGAAAAGTTTTATCTTGAAATAGAAGTTAAAGTATATTATTTTAGACAATAGCCCCAAATATTGTACAGTGCAGCTCCAGAGGGCAGCAAGCATCTGTTTAGTTTAATCATTAAATGATTTATTAAATACCATTTTGGACATATTTGTATACAGTGGATATAAAAAGTCTACACATTCCTGTTAAAATTTCAGATTTCTATGATGTAAAAAAATGAGACAAAGGTAAATCATTTCAGAACTTTTTCCACCTTTAATGTGACCTATAAACTGTACAACTCAATTAAAAAAGAAAACTGAAATCATTTAGGGGGCGGGGGTGGGGTAAAACTAAAAAACTAAAAATAATGTGGTTGCATAAGTGTGCACACCCTCTTATAACTGGGGATGTAGCTGTGTTCAGAATTAAGCAATCACATTCAAACTCACGTTAAATAGGAGTCAGTACATACCTGCCATCATTTAAAGTGCCTCTGATTAACCCCAAATAAAGTTCAGATGTTCTATTAGGTCTTTCCTGACATTTTATTATTTGCATCCTACAGCAAAAGCCATGGTCTGCAGAGAGCTTCCTAAGCATCAGAAGAATCTCATTGTTAAAAGGTATCAGTCAGAATGGTACAAAAGTATTTCCAAGGCATTAGATCTACCATGGAACACAGTGAAGACAGTCATCATCAAGTGGAGAAAATATGGCACAACAGTGACATTACCAAGAACTGGACGTCCCACCAAAATTGATGAAAAGACGAGAAGAAAACTGGTCAGGGAGGCTGCCAAGAAGCCTACAGCAACAATAAAGGAGCTGCAGGAATATCTGGCAAGTACTGGCCGTGTGGTACATGAGACAACAATCTCCCGTATTCTTCAAATGTCTGAGCTATGGGGTAGAGTGGCAAGATGGAAGCCTTTTCTTACCAAGAAAAACATCCAAGCCCAGCAAAATTTTGCAAAAACACATCTGAAGTCTCCCAAAAGCACATGGGAAAATGTGTTATGGTCTGATGAAACCAAGGTTGAACTTTTTGGCCATGATTCCAAAAGATATGTTTGGAGCAAAAACAACACTGCACTTCACCAAAAGAACACCATACCCACAGTGAATAAAGTATGAGGAAATCTGCGCTTGGTGGGTTACAGTTAGAGCAGCTAAACACTATAGCCCAGATACTAGGCAAAAAACAATAATAAAGAAAAAAAGTGCAGCGCTCAAGTGTAAAGTGTTTTGAGTGATTGCTCAGTTTGTGATACCGGCAATAAACAGATATAATAGAAAAAATGTGATCATAAAAATGATAATGAAAACAATGTGATCATAAAAACCATACTCAGAAAAAAAACTCAGTATGAAAAAATGTAACCAGTGAGCAATGGTGCAAACACATATAGTAGTGCATTAAGTACGTCCTTATACTGTCCAAATAAATGTCCACATATAAAAAATAAGGATAAGTGAAACACAAGAAAAACTTCCAAAAAAACGCATTCAAGGTGCGTTTCAAAACACAAGAAAAGCTTCCAAAAAAAACGCATTCAAGGTGCGTTTCAAAGGTGATACAATATCATGAGTAAAAATAAGAATGAGTGAAACACAAGAAAAAACTTCCAAAAAACGCATTCAAGGTGCGTTTCAAAACACAAGAAAAACTTCCAAAAAAACGCATTCAAGGTGCGTTTCAAAGGTGATACAATATCATGGATTGCAGTATTCACATTGACCATGCAGGTACCATCATCTCTGTATTGAATAAAAAATGGAGGCTTACCAGAACACTGGTCTTTATGGCAAATCTGATCAGGTTACAGGTTGGTCCAGGGTCGTCAGGTGCCGGGCTCTCTGCAGCCAAATTCTCCTATGTTCAAGGGCTGAGCGATGATTCCACGGCAGATATCCCAGATTGACTCCCAAGAAGAAATAAAGAGAGGCTCCAGATCGTGTGATACGTTTTAACAGAGGCCTTTATTCCAACTCATCAAGGCAGAAAAATAAACTAAAAAAACTTTAAAATGACGCCAGCAGTCACTAAAACTGATAGCGGATAGCAAAGGAAAAAAAACTCTCCAAACAAGTTTAAATCGCGATCGCATATGCGCAAGTGGTGGTGGCAGCATCATGCTTTGGGGTTTTTTCCTTCAGCTAGAACAGGACCTTAGTCAAGGTAGAGGGAGGTATGAACAGTTCTAAATACCAGTCAATATTGGAACAAATATTTCAGGATTCTGCTAGAAAGCTGAACATGAAGAGGAATATCATCTTTCAGCATGACAACGACCTAAAGCAAACATCCAAATCAACAAAGGAATGATTTCACCAGAAGAAGATTAAAGTTTTGGAATGGCCCAGCTAGAGCCCAGACCTGAATCCGATTGAAAATCTGTGGGGTGATCTGAAGAGGGCTGTGCACAGGAGATGCCCTTGCATTCTGACAGATTCTGAGTGTTTTTGCAAAGAAGAGTGGGCAAATATTGCCAGGTCAAGATGTGCCATGCTGATAGACTCATGCCCAAAAAGACTGAATGCTATAATAAAATCAAAAGGTGCTTCAACAAAGTATTAGTTTAAGGGCGTGCATACTTATACACCATATTATTTTATTTTTTTATTTTTACTTTTCTCCACCTAAAATATTTCAGTTTGTTGTTCAACTGAGTTGTACAGTTTATAGGTCACATAGAAGGTGGAAAAAGTTATGAAATTATTTATCTTTGTCTCATTTTTTTACATTACAGAAACCTGACATTTTAACAGGGGTGTGTAGACTTTTTATATCCACTATACAGCTAGTTTCACTAGAAGAAACAATACATTATCGGCTTCATATATTGACCTGTGGGCATTTAGTATTGTCAATACTATCCTACAGCCATGGCCACCAAAAAAATCCAAGTTTTTTCCGTGAAAAATAACAGCTGTAATATGAAAGTTTGATTTTGATTGGAGACTGTAGGAAAATACTAACTAATCCTGCTATTCACATGTTGATTCATGAGGCCCTATGTGAACTTAGAGTCTAGCAAACTGCTGATCACTCATTTTGACATTTCTCTGCATAATAATAACATTTTCAAGAAAGAAGCAATCAAGGGTGTAACTCTGTGACTGCTGCCAGTGCTGTGGTTTTATAAAAGAATGTATACTATGTAACAGAAACTTGGCTTCAGAAGCTGCTCAGAATTCTAGAGTTAAGTGATACCTTTGATTGGCTAACTTAGGCAATGTGTAATGAAACAGAACATATACATTATTTATACACATAATATCAAGGTAATATAAAGTACATGTATAAAACAAACAGTTTGACAGATACTGAAACTACTCCCTGAAACAGCTTCCTATAGTGGCACACATAGAAGCAGGGGACCCCAGAAGGGGAGGATCAGGGCTGCTCTGTGCAAAACCATTGCACAGAGCAGGAAAAGAAAAAAACAAAAAAAACAACCATTACAAAATTCACCAGTCCTCAGGAAGGATGTACTGGAAATGGAGCGAGTACAAAAAAGGGCAACAAAGCGAGCACTGAACTTATTTTCTTTGGAGAAGAGACGCTTGAGAGTGGATATGATTTCAATATACAAATACCATACTGGTGACCCCACAATAGGGACAAAACTTTTTTGTGGAAGGGAGTTTAATAAGACACATGGCCACTCACTAAAATTAGAAGAAAAGAGGTTTAACCTTAAACTGCGTAGAGGGTTCCCTACTGTTTTCCACATGCAGTGATTTCAGCAGGGGGCATCGATAGTTTAAAAAAAACAATTAGATAAGCACTTGACGACCGCAATATACAGGGATATACAATGTAATACTGACATATAATCACACACATAGGTTGGACTTGATGGACGTGTATCTTTTTTTAACCTCACCTACTATGTAACTATGTAACTATGTACTATTACTTTAAAATATATGTGAGCTCTAAAGCAACCTATTCAGTTTAAAATAGAAATTAAAGGCAAAACACTTCTTCGTTCTCTGCCTGGGGGGGGGGGGCAGGACTAAAGCCCACCCCAACACCCCCCTTAATCTGGCCATTTGTGTCTTTCACCCAGCAGCTGAAAGTTGGCGGGAGGGAGAGGGGGAGAAACTGGCTTTCTTTTGCTGCAGAGAGCCGCCCGCACAGGGATTGTTCTGTCATCGTTTGTTTCTCTGTTCTACCGATCCTCCTGCTGTCCAGGCCCCCCTGTGTGCCCAGGCCCCCTATACGATGGCCAATGTTCCCTCACCTATCAGTGGCCCTGCATGTGGCACCAGCCTTACCACCACACACATGCATTAGGTAGTCAGAAAGACCTTAACACCAGCCTCATTCACCCATGTAGCTATAGACATTGTGGATAAATTAATCTTAAATTCACAACAAAGGCACTGAAATTAAAACTCCTCTCCCTTTGTATGGACAGCAGATACTTGACAGCCTTCTAATGTAAACAAACACCAGGTGCTGTAAGCTGTTGGAAACTGACTGAAACCCAACTTTAGAGACTCTGGTGTGATCTTTGAGGATGAATTACGTCCCATGTAAAAACAAGTCCGTAGTCTGGAAAAGACTTAGCATTAGATATAGTTTTTCCTTTTAAATTCACCATGCTAAGTACTGTGTAAGTGTAACATCTGTAGGTATATACCACTTCTCACAGAGCACACAGTACTCTTCCTGACAATACCTTTATCTGTTTTTCCAGAAGGACAGTGCCCCATTTGTTATTATTTGTATCTAGGGTCAGGATCTGTTTCCTGGACTGGGACGAGTCAATCATGTAAATCACAGTGCCTCTGCAGTTCTTGGCTGTGCTTAAGAATGTCTGACAGCTGCCTGCTACAGCTATTTATCCTTGTGATTTGCTACAAAGTTACACTGTATGGTCTCAATGACTACTGGGGAGAGGAAACCAAGAAAATGTTTCCTTTTGCCCACAGCATACTGATGAAATCATTTCATTATGGGCAAAGTTGCTCGAAAAAAATCTCCTAGGCGGTTTTCTAATGATTACAGGCACAGATTTATTTTTGAAAAATTAGATGTCTTCTGTATATTGTGACATGTCAAAAACATAAATCAAGTGACGTGACCTGATGGAAGAAAATGTGCAAAGTTATTAAAAAGTCCAGTTTAATAAAGCTGTGCTTCTACTATAGTATACGCCTACAGCACTTCAGGCACAGTTGAGGGAGACTAGCCGGTATATCAGACTCAGATCATCAGTATTCATGCATCATGGCAGGCAGTTCATATTCACAGGGTAATCTGTGTTATACATAAAACAAAAAACACACAAAGTGCACTGGCCTCGTGTGCTATGTAAAACTATGTATTAAAGTAGAATTTTGGGATACTGTAGATCCCACTAATCTTAAAATTGATCCCACTCCATTTCTTATTCCTATGCTAACTATGTGGAAGAAAGATGTATATTCTTACCTAGAGAGCGTTCTGACAAGGGCTGGAATGCCTGAGCAGTGACATCACCCTTAGGCTTACCAGGGACTATTCGTTGTGGGCCCTTCTTCCTCTCCCCTGAAGCCGCTTCTGGCTGACACAGGGGAGCCAAATATGTGACCAGACTGGTAGTTAGTATAGGTGTTAGGGGGGGGGGGGAGTGGGAGAAGTTTTAAGATTAGTTAGATTGATCATGGAATTCCACTTTAAATAAAATGTGAAGACTACTCATAAGCATAAGGAATCAATCTGCATACTTAACCATCCATCAGGTAACATGAAGGGTAAACATCCAATGGTTACCCCCAGCATCCAACAAGTTGCTATCCACAGATAATTCTAAAATAGCTGGAAAAGCTGTGTTTCTACCTGAATGTCTAGAAAAATGTACTGTTGGCAGCCTGCAAGCCTTGGGTTTCAAAAACACTCTCTAGTCCCTAAATGTATTAGGTTGACATTAATTATATTAAAACTTGGAATTGATTTCCGTATGTCAAAATGATAACAATTTTATTATTCAGTCCTGATGTCTATTATTGAAACCAAATGTCAGATTCTGTACTACACTTTCCCTGAGCTGTAATTTAAGTTTTCAATTATATAATAGTTAACCAGTAAAAGGTAACCTGAGGGCTGGCTATGTTTGTAGGGCAGATGTCTTCTCAAGTGTCAGGAACAACCAATGTCATGTCAGTAATGTCATATAAGCGGACACATCCTTCCTTCTTAGAAAGACGATGACAGGATTGGCCTAGTTGTATTGTAATTATGAAAATAGAACATAGTGGTTTCACAAACTTTTACACCCCTGTCACATTCTTAAGCCTGGTACACACTATTAGTTTTTTTCCATTCAATCCAGCAGGTTGAACGAAAAAAAAAAACTGTCAGCTTTGCTCGGAGCCGCTGTACTAACGATCTAAGGTTAGTACAGTGATCTCCCCCTCTGAGCTGTTATGTTCTGACAGGGGGGTCCCCCCCCAGAACGCTCCGATCATCGCTCTCAGCCATTCGGGAGCCGGTCGGCTCACTGATTGTGAGCTGTTCGGCTGCTGGTTTTTCAGCATGCTCGTCCGACAGAAGCTGGCCAAACAACATACACACTTGTATGGACCTTTAGACAATTAACATCTGCCTTGACATGTGACATGACAACATGGTAACTGTTTTAAACCGACTGAGTTACCTGTGTGGCCATAAATGATGGCATATATTTGTGACACTCATTAGAACTGAGAAAACCACCTGGATGATTACTCAAATGTCAACACTAGAAAGTAGGTCCAGTTGAATGTGACAAACTGCTATTAGCCATAACTAGTATACCATAAATAAAATCCTACAGAAGCATATTGATTGTACAAAGATTTATCAAACATTTGAAAAATATGTGCTATATTCATTGACTCCGAGGTCTTCTCTAAGAAGCCCAATCCTTGCCCGAGAAATGCATTAGGACAATGAATTGTAGCATTATCAGCCTTTTTATGACCAACTTTAACTTTACATTCTTCTGCTTTTAATAATGTCTAACATGGTACAGTAAACTGATAAAATTCAGCCTAACACTCTATGGTAAAGTATATTGTGCAAAAATATGCAAAGTATGTATAATATTGTTAACCGCTTCCCGACCGGTGCACAACGATATACGTCGATTGCTGTATAAATGACAATGGTCCCAAAAATGGGTCAAAAATGTCCGATGTGTCCGCCATAATGTCGCAGTCACAATAAAAATCGCTGATCACCGCCATTACTAATAAAAATCAATTATTAATAAAAATGCTATAAAACTATCCCCTATCTTGTAAACGCTATAACTTCTGCGCAAACCAATCAATAATCGCTTATTGCGATTTTTTTAACCAAAAATATGTAGAAGAATACTTATCGGCCTAAACTGAGGAAAAAAATATGTTTTTTTATATATTTTTGGGGGATATTTATTATAGCAAAATATCAAAAAGAATGCGTTTTTTTTTTCAAAATTGTCGCTCTTTTTTGTTTATAGCGCAAAAATAAAAACCGCAGAGGCGATCAAATACCACCAAAAGAAAGCTCTATTTGTGGGAAAAAAAGAATGTCAATTTTGTTTGGGAGCCACGTCGCACGACCGCGAAATTGTCAGTTAAAGCGACGCAGTGCCGAATCGCAAAAAGGGGCCTGGTCCTTTGGCTGCAAATTGGTCCGGTCTGAAAGTGGTTAATAACACCATAGAGAGTTATTTCCTCTGGACTTGGTTGGACTAAAGGTCATAAGTGCCTACTATGTATATCTTACAATATATTACTTTTAGAAGGTGCATTAGACCATTAGGCTAGATTATACATTGGATTATACTCTACCTTAGTGCATAAAACCAGAAAGCAATCTGTTAAAAAATCATGTAAAAAAAATAGTCTAACAACATTTTTACATTCAGTTATTTCTGTCTCTGAATGCAAGTTCTGGGTTTAAAATGAAAAACATTTTCTGATAACAGTTTCCACTGAGGAAAACAGTTTTTACGCAAAAAAATATATTAAAGCTATGTTTGAATTCATCTATGTCAGTTTCACTGTGCTCAGATGACATTTGGGTAGTGTAATGGAAATGTTATGACGAAGTTCATTCAAGCAGTCGGCTAAAGCTTTTCTTCTGTCAACTTGCTGCTAACATTGCCCCTTTTCCCTCCAGGAATCAAACTCACAGACACATAGATGACAGTAAAAGTAACTTTACTGCTGTACCATATCAACCAAGAACAAGTACACTTACAAGGTGGCTTGTCAATACAAATAGCTTGTAGAAAACTTAGAATACAGTAACCAGGCTTGCTGATCTGATTCTTTTGTGAAACACACACATTACCAAAGTGACAGGGACAATCTCTGCTGTCTAATGTCATTGGGATATAAATCACTAAGACGGCCCCTCTCATAGAAACCCTGGGAGCTTCTCTCCCAACCTCCATTACCTGTGGTTCCATAAAGGATGACAGTCTTTAGCTAAACTACACACAACTTGCAGTGACAGTTGCTTGCATGTTGCACTGTAGACCAGTGACAGTTTCACTTCAGTGTGTGGATATTGGGAGAGGGTTGGAACGGAGTATGATTTTTTTTTTTTTTTTTAATAAATGATTTTATATTAATTATGTATGTAGTAAAACGATTGCAATAATTACATTTTTTTTTTTTTTTTTTAAAGGATCCAAGCTTTTGAAAAAATCCAATTTCTTCCAATAGCAGGGATTCCTGTGAAGTGTCAATGACTAGAAGGGGGCTATGTGGTTTCTGTGCTGAGATCAGATGAAAAAGCAACATGCTGCACGTCAGATGGTAGCTATGATTCTGTTTTGTGGAACATATGTCGAATTTGGGACCTGGAATCTGTCTTCTGTTTTGTGATTCTTCACTGGGGGGTTGGCACATTCAGGAGGAATTCAGCTGTCTGCAACTTGCCCACACCAGCACACTGTTTTCTAATGTCCACAAATCCAATCATGTACAGTATGTGAATTGGGGTGGGTTTTACGTTAAACAAGGGTACCCAATATTGACTCAGTTTTGGCATCTGGGGAGAACCAAGGAACAGGCCTTTACCATTCCTCTGCTCCCTCTTGCTCAGTACACAGGAACTCTTAAACTATCCAGGGAATTGCGTGAATACCGAATCTCTCTCAGCTGAGACTTCTTTCCACCAATTCCACTACAGCCTTTTCCAGTAGAACTCTTCAGAGCACAGAACTAGCCAATAGTATCTGTAGTTTCTATTATAGTTAGCTGGCTCCTAACCCCAACAAAGCTGCAGGTATCTCTGGCATTATTTCTATCCATGTTTCTTGGAAGCTACCCACACACACACACACACAGATCCTCTTATGGTGATCAGGATATGCCAGGACAGACACAGGTTTACATTAAAAACCACTTGCCGACCGCCCACAGTATATATATATATATAAATATATATATATATATATATATATATATATATATAAATATATATATATATATATATATATATGTAGCGGGGTCGTACCCCTTTTAGGGGAAGAGACTACATTTCCCATAATTCCCCAGGCTCCCAGGCTGCTTGCTTCCGCCCGGGAGGCTGCTGGGGGAGGTTATAAAAAGGAAGAGCGGAGACCCCCTCTTCCTCTTGGGACACTTCCTCTTCTGAGGCCGGACAGGACTGGCCTGCCTCTGCTGACAGAGCTGGTGACGCGGAGAAGACAGCCAGCAGAGACACCTGTGCGGACCGGAGCTGAAGGCCTGAAGCCTGGGCCTTGCAGCCGATGGAGTGAGACTCTCGCCCCTCAGAGTCCACAGCAGCGGAGCGGAGACTTCCCCTTACTGTCGGTCGGACGGAGCTGATGACCGGAGTTCAGGGCTGTGACTGAGGAGACCGGACGCCGCCATTGAAGAGACCAGAGCCACCATTGGAGGGACCGGAGCTGAGGACGGTACCCAAGGATTGGTGAGAGAGGCTCATCCTGCATTGACACACACGTTTTATGCCTATTGAACTGCCTAGGCGCAATTTACCTCAGAGCAGCAATGTTACTTTTTGTGGATTACAAAGACACCATTTAAAGCTACATGTGCACCACCTCTACAGATTCATTGCCGGTGAAGAACACTGTACTAGTACAAGGACTGAGCTCTATTGCTAGGGATCAGGCCTGGTCCATTAGGTAGGCGCAGATAGATTTATTGCACCTCAGGGGTGCATAGCAGACGGTCGCCACACTGGGCGCTCCGTTTCCCCACTGTCAGTTGTTACATATGTGTGTACATGTTAAAGTGCATATTGCAGGGACCTGCTAAAGTATTGTAAGTCATATGTTCAAACGCATGTTGCTATTTCTTTTCCTTACTGACAAAAGTAAAGCCAGTTATTCTTATTTCAGCAGTCTGCTTGTGAGTTCATACCAATTACACTTAGAGTATAAGCTAAGTTTTATGTGCATAGGGACATACCCCTTTACTAACTGTGCCAGAGCGGGTAGAGCCAAATTGCCGGGGGTTGGTGGAGCTGTACTCAGGGACCCAAAACAAACCAGCGGCTCTCTTAACTGGGGGTAGCGCTACACGTGGGGGCTCGTATCCGGGATCCTGAGTCAGCGGGAAAAGCCGCCAGAAGGTACCGGCATGGACCCAATAGAAGTGGGACGGTGGTCCGCAACATGGGCCGCTGACCCAGCCGCAGCAGCAGTCATTGAACTGCCAGGGATATGGCAGAGAGAGGCAGTGAAGCAGCTCATAATGTCATTATCCCCATGCCAGAAGTCATGGATAATGGACATGAGAAATGATGCTGGGTACACATACGCCTTAATAGAATGGAAGGAAGAGACTCCAGAACAGTTCAGGAGCCAGAGCATACAGGCACCGAATGGTCAGGCCTACCAAGTGCTGCATGCGCTACCGCGCAAGGGAGAAGTTTCTCCTATGAAAGCCATTCTATCCCCAAAGAAGGAAGAGCAGAAGGGCGCGGAAAGTCCCGCACAGACTACTCTTAGTGCAGAACTGTGTGCTGTCCTAGGAGAGAGTTGGACAAGTTACAGGTGCATCAGGGGGTAGTCTACCGAAGGGGCCCCTCTGATGGACCAGAAGACAAGTGGCAGTTGTTTCTCCCCGAGAAGCATCGAGAGACTGTGCTGATTGCCCTACATGACCAGCATGGTCATTTGGGAGCAGAGAGAACCTTCCAACTTGTCAGAGACCGGTTTTATTGGCCCTGCATGAGGGCCGAAGTGGAGGAGTATTGCCATTCCTGTGCAAGATGCATTCAGAGAAAGACTTTACCCCATCAAGCTGCCCCAATGGGCCACCTACAGAGTGAAGGCCCAATGGATCTGGTATGCATTGATTTTCTCTGCCTTGAACCCGATTTGAGCGGATTGGGAAATGTTCTGGTGGTAACCGACCATTTCACTCGTTATGCTCAGGCTTTCCCAACCAAGGACCAGAAGGCCTCTACAGTAGCCAAGGTACTTCTGGAGAAGTACTTTGTTCACTATGGACTGCCACAGAGAATCCATTCAGACCAAGGAAGGGACTTTGAGAGTCGCCTGATCAGGAAGCTACTAGATTCTCTGGGAGTAGAGAAGACTAGGACCACACCGTATCACCCTCAAGGTGATGCCCAGCCTGAAAGGTTCAACAGGACCCTATTGAACATGTTGGGAACTTTGGAAACAGAGAAGAAGCAACATTGGAGTCAACACATATCAGCTCTGGTGCATGCCTACAACTGCACCACAAGTGATGTGACAGGTTTTTCCCCTTACCGGCTTATGTTTGGGAGAGAAGCAAGATTGCCAGTGGATTTGGCCTTCGGCATTTCCTTAGACCATGCCTCTGCTGCCTCCCACAAAGGATATGTGGACAGACTGAGGCGCAGTCTGAAGATAGCTTATGAGAAAGCTCAAGCGGCCTCTGACCAGAGGGGGGCCCGAAATAAGAGGAACTTTGATTTGAAAGTTAGAGTACAGGACCTACAGCCTGGGGACCGTGTACTGTTACGGAATCTAGGGATCCCTGGAAAACCCAAGATTGCTGATAGATGGAGATCAGAACCATATATCATCTGTAGGAAACTTCCAGGATTGCCTGTCTACAAGTTGAAGCCAGAAGGAAGAGTGGGGCCATTGAAGACCTGGCATAGGAATCACTTGCTCTCACTCACTGAAGCAGTCAGAATGCCTCCAGCAAGAGACGTACCTGAATCTGTTTCCATTCTGGATACCCCCAGGCCTAATACTAGGTCTCAGACATCCCAAGTTAGGGGTGGTGAGGACCCCCAACCTGAAGAAGAAAGAGGAGAACTTGAATGGCTATGGCCTTCCTCAACCCCAGGAAATTCTGCCATAGATCTTCCACCTACTGAAGATGTGGAAGATAACACATTGAACCCAGAAGCCACAGAGTTTGTGCCATTCAGTGATGTGCCTGAGTGCTGGGAAGATATCCCTGGTCTCTACCCAGAACAAGAAGTAGATGTTCCAGAACCAGAGATGTTGCCAGAATGTGTTCCTGAAGAAGTTCCAAGAGAACAGAGAGCTCGCAGAGTTGTGAAGCCTCCCAAGAAGTTAACTTACCCCAAGATGGGAGAAAGTTCAGAGGACTTTGTTACTACAGCAAGGAGAAGTGCTGAAAGCCCTGACCCTTCCGCTGTTCATTTAGTGGAGGGCAACCCCAGCTCACTCTCTGGCACAGTTAAACAGGTCGCCCACACTGAAGTGACCTGTGGACAGGACAGCTCCCCATCGTATGCCAATTGGTGGGAAGCTCCTCTGTCCAAATTATGTGAAAATGTTGTTCCCGAGAAAGTTTGTAGTTTGAACACTGTCTTTGGGGACCAAAGATTCAAAGTGGGGGGAGTGTGTAGCGGGGTCGTACCCCTTTTAGGGGAAGAGACTACATTTCCCATAATTCCCCAGGCTCCCAGGCTGCTTGCTTCCGCCCGGGAGGCTGCTGGGGGAGGTTATAAAAAGGAAGAGCGGAGACCCCCTCTTCCTCTTGGGACACTTCCTCTTCTGAGGCCGGACAGGACTGGCCTGCCTCTGCTGACAGAGCTGGTGACGCGGAGAAGACAGCCAGCAGAGACACCTGTGCGGACCGGAGCTGAAGGCCTGAAGCCTGGGCCTTGCAGCCGATGGAGTGAGACTCTCGCCCCTCAGAGTCCACAGCAGCGGAGCGGAGACTTCCCCTTACTGTCGGTCGGACGGAGCTGATGACCGGAGTTCAGGGCTGTGACTGAGGAGACCGGACGCCGCCATTGAAGAGACCAGAGCCACCATTGGAGGGACCAGAGCTGAGGACGGTACCCAAGGATTGGTGAGAGAGCCGAGAGGCTCATCCTGCATTGACACACACGTTTTATGCCTATTGAACTGCCTAGGCGCAATTTACCTCAGAGCAGCAATGTTACTTTTTGTGGATTACAAAGACACCATTTAAAGCTACATGTGCACCACCTCTACAGATTCATTGCCGGTGAAGAACACTGTACTAGTACAAGGACTGAGCTCTATTGCTAGGGATCAGGCCTGGTCCATTAGGTAGGCGCAGATAGATTTATTGCACCTCAGGGGTGCATAGCAGACGGTCGCCACACTGGGCGCTCCGTTTCCCCACTGTCAGTTGTTACATATGTGTGTACATGTTAAAGTGCATATTGCAGGGACCTGCTAAAGTATTGTAAGTCATATGTTCAAACGCATGTTGCTATTTCTTTTCCTTACTGACAAAAGTAAAGCCAGTTATTCTTATTTCAGCAGTCTGCTTGTGAGTTCATACCAATTACACTTAGAGTATAAGCTAAGTTTTATGTGCATAGGGACATACCCCTTTACTAACTGTGCCAGAGCGGGTAGAGCCAAATTGCCGGGGGTTGGTGGAGCTGTACTCAGGGACCCAAAACAAACCAGCGGCTCTCTTAACTGGGGGTAGCGCTACATATATATATATATATACGTCATTACTTTGACATTAAGTATCGATTTTATGACAGCAGCTAGCTGCCATAACACCGATAGCATCTGATAAAAGTGATACCAGTGGCGCATTCACCGCAGGATCACTTTTAGAGGAAGCTAGGTAGGTGCCCCCCACTCCCGCTGCTTCCCGATGGTTGCCGAGCACACTGGAGTCAGTCTGTTATGGGAGATCTCCGCGCTTAGGACCGGAAATAAGGTGTGCAGCCTGTCCGGAAAAAATTAACCCCCTAGAGGGCAATTTAAATGTAAAGTGCAAAATATGAGGGACAAATGGCGCTCCCTGTAAGTAATAAGTATGGTGAACCTAAAAAAGGTATAAGTGAAAAAGTGCGTACCTATAGAGAGTATCTACCTTATTAATCCTGCTAGGTGAAAAGTAGATGTTGTGATATAGGTGGAGTGTACCACCCTATAAATAACAATATTAGTGAACTACTCCAATCTGTGAATACCAGTGCTAGTGAGCGTGAGCAACTTAATTAATAGAAAATAAATAGATAAAAAATAGAAACACAAATATAAATGATATGTAGTGTGTATTATAAATGTGGCTAATTAGGTAAGTGGCTAAACCACAGGGGAAGGGAGGTAGCAGCTAACCAGCTAGCATGTATCCTCTACCCAACTAGTAGTGTATCCATAATATACCATTAATACATGTAGATTTAGAATTGTACCAACACTACCAATGGTGAGTAACTTTGGTAATGTAAGAGCCAAGTGAGCAGTGTGCTATAAATAAGCAGGTGACAGTCCCAATACAAAAGATCAAAGATTAAAAAAGTGAATAATAATAATAATGAAAATCAAAAAATATATAATAATAAAAAACCCTGTATAAACCATACACTCAGTGTGTGAAAGTTGAACAGTCCAAAAATACGGTTGTGAAAAATAAAAAAATCATAATATTAAAGGGAGGGAGTCCCATCCTATGCAGGGACCCACAACAAGATCAGTAGGCAATGTGTTGATGAGTGGGTGGGGATATATGGGTAACAGTTGTGAAGATAATTCCACCGGTGACTTGTAGTGCTTCAGGCAGTAGTAGGTGACTGTTGTGCTGCCCCCCCAATGTTCCCTCACTCACCGGACGTAGGTACCCCTGCAGGGGTAAACAGCATAAGAATATGGATGTCGGATGGTCGGATGGTCCTCCTGGTGGTGGTCTGGATCGGGTCCTGGTCCAGTAACTTTCTCCAGTGAATGCCTTAAGGCGTGCTGACGTCATGGAGCGGGACTTAGAGGCTTGGTACGCTTGTGGAGCGCAAACAGCAAACCAGCCCTAAACCGCCCCTGCTTGCTACTTTTTAATGTGTACGGTGGAACCAGGCTGATCCTGTGAGACACCCTGGGTTTTATTTTTATTTTTTTATTTTAATTCCAATTTTAAATTTACCAATAAACTAGCCACCTGATACCACACATGGGTATATCCTTCTGCTTTTTTCTGTGAGGCACCATCTGATTACCACCTGGGGTATTCCCCCTCCCCCGCATCTGAGGGTTTTGGCTGCATTCACTGGAGAAAGTTACTGGACCAGGACCCGATCCAGACCACCACCAGGAGGACCATCCGACATCCATATTCTTATGCTGTTTACCCCTGCAGGGGTACCTACGTCCGGTGAGTGAGGGAACATTGGGGGGGCAGCACAACAGTCACCTACTACTGCCTGAAGCACTACAAGTCACCGGTGGAATTATCTTCACAACTGTTACCCATATATCCCCACCCACTCATCAACACATTGCCTACTGATCTTGTTGTGGGTCCCTGCATAGGATTGGACTCCCTCCCTTTAATATTATGATTTTTTTATTTTTCACAACCGTATTTTTGGACTGTTCAACTTTCACACACTGAGTGTATGGTTTATACAGGGTTTTTTATTATTATATATTTTTTGATTTTCATTATTATTATTATTCACTTTTTTAATCTTTGATCTTTTGTATTGGGACTGTCACCTGCTTATTTATAGCACACTGCTCACTTGGCTCTTACATTACCAAAGTTACTCACCATTGGTAGTGTTGGTACAATTCTAAATCTACATGTATTAATGGTATATTATGGATACACTACTAGTTGGGTAGAGGATACATGCTAGCTGGTTAGCTGCTACCTCCCTTCCCCTGTGGTTTAGCCACTTACCTAATTAGCCACATTTATAATACACACTACATATCATTTATATTTGTGTTTCTATTTTTTTATCTATTTATTTTCTATTAATTAAGTTGCTCACGCTCACTAGCACTGGTATTCACAGATTGGAGTAGTTCACTAATATTGTTATTTATAGGGTGGTACACTCCACCTATATCACAACATCTACTTTTCACCTAGCAGGATTAATAAGGTAGATACTCTCCATAGGTACGCACTTTTTCACTTATACCTTTTTTAGGTTCACCATACTTATTACTTACAGGGAGCGCCATTTGTCCCTCATATTTTGCACTTTACACTGGAGTCAGTGATAAGACCGGAACCAATCCGATGTGGCTGATGGCTAGGCAGAAAGTCAAGTGAGGGCAAGATAGCCTCCACTCAGCTCTATGCCCTTGGAGGGCTGAAGCGACCTCTGAAGTCACTTCTGGTTCTCGGGCATAAAGACATTTTTTTTTTTTAAAGTCAAAGTGTCAACATTTATTTTGCTTTTGCTTTTAAAGGTAAATGAGAGATCTGGGGTATTTTTGACCTGTCATGCTTATTTCTATTTCAAGGGATATTTACATTCAATAGTAATAAAAGTGATAAAAAAAAAAAATAATAATAATAATAGGACAGTGGAAAAAACAAAAACAAAAACAAAAAGTAAAATAAATGAGATTTTTTTTTTTTTAAAAGCACACCATCCCTCAGTGCTCGTGCGCAGAAGCAAACGCATACGTAAGTCGCTCCTGCATATGTAAACGGTGTTCAAACCACACATGTGATGTATCACCGTGATCTTTAGAGCGAGAGTAATAATTCTAGCACTCCTCTAACTCTAAACTGGTAAGTCTGTCACCATTCCAAGAGCGAGCACAATTTTAAAGCATGACATGTTGGGTATCTATTTACTCGGTGTAACATCATCTTTCACATTATACAACAAAATGGGGTAACTATTATGTGTTTTTTTATTTATTAAAGTGTATCTTTTCCAAAAACAATTGCATCTGAAAGACAGCTGCGCAAATACAGTGCGACATAAAATATTGCAAAAATCACCATTTTATTCTCTAGGGTCTCTGCTAAAAAAAAAATATATAATAAATGGGGTTCTAAGTAATTTTCTAGCAAAAAAAATACTAATTTAAATTTGCAAACAAGAAAAAGTTCCAGAAACGGCCTTGTCAGCAAGTGGTTATAGCATATCCAAACCCAAGAACAAAAATGTTAAACATTTTAGCTTTTAGTCATTGAGCTCACCAGTCTATCTTTGCTCAAATAAAAAAAGGTAATGCATTAAAGCATAAATCGATGCTCACACTGATAACACTATAGATAGGCTTTTAAGTCAATCATCATACAGACACCCATAGGCGTGCACACAGGGTGTTCCTGGTGTGCCTGGGCACACCCTAATCACCCTGTGTGGTTCATATGCCCCGTGTTTAGACCCCTGATATTTCCCCAAATTAAAAATAAAATCTCCTTTTTTCTATTTTCTCCTAAAATATTGTAAAAAAAATATATAAAATTGTAAAAAATCCTGACACTGTCCACTGCCCTACTGACGCCAATCTCTGCCCTTATGACACCATCCACTGCTCTACTGACGATGTCAGTATATATACACACGCACACACACGTATATGTGTTTGAGTTTTGGGGTGCACACCCTTATGCAATAGGCTGTGCACACCTATGCAGACACCTTATATCACCAGGGAGATGTGTGCCTTATTTGACTCATTATTGATCAATTTCTTCTATTGCATGGTAAAAATGTAGACAAATAAACTCCAAAATGACAGCACAAAATAAAGTGTATCCTTAATTACACTATGTTAGATCATCATCGTTTTTGAAGTCAGTAATATTTGACAATTAATTGATTCAAATTTATCAAACTATCCCACTAAAATCTCCCTTATGTCTATACTTTATGTATAGCAAAGGTCCACATAAGGTTAATGATTACTCCTTTCTGTGGAATACAAACATTCTTTTGAGTTTTGTTTAATGTGTCCACATTTGCTCCTCTTTCTGTGGCCCCTTCCCAAGGCAGACTCTGTATCCATCCTGTCAGCTGCACTAGAACATTGCTCTATTAGCAGTGTGTTGTCAGCATTTCTGAAGCCAAAAACTCTTGGAGAGCTTCCAAAACATTGTGCTTGAATAAACCCTGATATAGATCCAGCATCGGCTTAAAAGAGTTAATAAGGACATACAAAATTAGCAAAAATGAAAAAGGTAGTAAAGGAAAACCAGAACATGAAATCTGTTATGGGAAATTATGATCAATAACTTATTTAACATCATAGTTTATATCTGTGGATCATAGTTTATATCTGTGGAATATGCACGTGGAATGAATACAGGAAAACTATAATTGGAATTACAGTTTGTACTGATGTAAAGACATGAAAATAGGCAAACAACAATTCTTGTTGACAATATCCTATTAACCACAGATTCCCAATCCTGCTGCTCTGGAGTAATAATTTAGATATACTGCCCATTCATTGAAAGCCCAATTGAACATTTGGTTTAATTAAACTAAATATTTTTGAGAAGTATTTAAACAGTTTGTTCGAAAGCAGCCACAGCCCACAAAGAAAAACCTGTACCCTGCCAGCATGTCCAATTTTTAGTCCAATAAATGGGCAACTTTAACACAACAAGCTTGGGTTAACACACCAGTATGGAGAGGTGTGACTGAGTCCTAAGACTTTGCACACCCTGTGTTTTGATATACATGGAATGCATTAAAGTGGTTGTAAATCCTTACATATACCCTGTGAAGTGACTGGCCTCAGGTGATTCACAGAGATAAAACAAATCCAATTACATAAGTTGCACCTGTTTATCTACAACCATCTGTCTCCTAGATCCATTAAAAGTACAGAATGTAGACAGGGGTGGTTATTTACTAAAGGAAAATCCACTTTGCACTGCAAGTGCACTTGAAAGTGCACTGAAAGCTCACTTGGAAGTAAAGTCACTGTAGATCCGAGGGGGACATGCAAGGAAAATAAAAAACAGCATTTTAGCTTGCATATGATTGGATGATAAAATCAGCAGAGCTTCCACTCATTTCAGATCTACCCCTTAGATTTAGAGCGACTGCACTTCCAAGTGCACTTGCAGTGCAAAGTGGATTTGCCTTTTGTAAATAACCCCCAGGATCTCTCAGCTCTGAAAAAGGGGTGGGGGGGGGGCAGAGAGCTGGAGTTACCACACTGCAGGAGAGCTCTGAGAGCTGATTGGGGGGAAGCAACACCCCCCCCCTTCAAACAGCCCAAAGAAACAGAGCTAAGCCTATCAATCAGCTGGAGCTTCCTCCCCTGTCACCATTTTTCTCTTGGTGTCAGGAAAACGTATCAGAAGTGACTCATGCAGATAGCAGGGGAATGAAGCACCAGACAGAAATTACACTTAGGCCCCTTTCACACTGGGGCGGGGAGCCGCGGTGACGGTAAAGCAGCACTATATTTAGCGCTGCTTTACCGTCGTTTTAACCGCGGTATTCGGCCGCTCGCGGTGCGGTTTTACCCCCCGCGAGCGGCCGAAAAAGGGTTAAAGACCCTCGCAGAGCGCCGCGGTTTCCCTTTCAAATCAATGGGAAGGAGCGGTATAGGAGCGGTGAACACACCGCTCCTATACCGCTCCAAAGATGCTGCTAGCAGGACTTTTTTTGCCGTCCTGCTAGCGCACCGCTCCAGTGTGAAAGCCCGCTGGCTTTCACACTGGAGTTAAAGGGGCCGGATTTTTTCAGGCGGTGAACAGGCGCTATTTTTAGCGCTGTACCGCCTGAAAAACGCCCCAGTGTGAAAGGGGCCTTAGTGCTCTTAATTGAGACAAGTACAGACTATAGAGGAATATTCATTGTTCATATTTCATGTCTGAGGGTTACAACCACTTTAAGCTGATTTAAACTGAAAGTTCAGCTGTGATTTGGCTATGCAGAGCCTTGTTATAATTTTAATGTAAAAATGTTAGGGCTATCTTTAATTTCCCTTTCTATATCTATATATCCCTATATGGCACTCCAGAGTAAGGGTCCGTTTCAATGGTGTACTGTCAGAACCCTTTGAAATTCAAAATGTTACCTCCTGCTCTCTTTCCCCTCTTCCCTATATGTTACTAATATTACACTTTGCAACTGTCATATGTAACAACCTTGACATACAATGCAGCACAGTACAGGGCCATGATTCATTTATTCAGAAGATCCTTTTTATTTCACAAACCAAATTTGAACATCTCAGTAATTGTAAGATAAATTTTGAGAAAAAAAAGAAGCACATGTCAAAGTGACACTAAACCTTGTATTGCTCTCTCTATTGCTCTCAGCCTCCAACAAATCTCCAAATTCAGTTTCTTGCTGCTGTGATCCAACTTCATGTTAGAGGTGGCTATGTTTGTTCTCCATGGTCCCACTGTATGTAGGAACGTAGCCACCCTCTTACTCCGGAGATAGATCAGGGACTATAGACCATGGGATTTGAAGTTTGCATAGAGCAGTGCCCATGAGCATAACTAATCTGCACTGCTCGCTCCAAACAACCAGAAGTGAGGGGAAAAGAAGAGGGTTGTGAGCTCATCAAGGACATTACAAGGAGGCAGAAAAATACAGTAATGCCCCGTACACACGAGCAGAAATTCCGCCAGCAAAAGTCATATGAGAGCTTTTGGTCCTAAAATACGACCGTGTGTATGCTCCATCTGACTTTTGCTGGCAGAATTCCAGCCAGCAAAAGATTGAGAGCATGTTGTCAATTTTTCGGTCGGAAAAAGTTCCGATCAGAAATTCCGATCGGCTGTACCAATTCTGACACGCAAAATTCCTATGCATGCTCGGAAACAATTCGACGCATGTTCGAAAGCATTGAACTTAATTTTCTCAGCTCGTCATAGTGTTGTACGTCACCGCGTTCTTGACGGTCGAAAGTTCAGTGAACTTTTATGTGACCGTGTGTATGCAAGCCAAGCTTGAGCCGTCGGAAAAACCATCCAAGATTTTTCCAACGGAAATTCCGCTTGTGTGTATGCGGCATCAGAAACAATTTCATTAAAAATAGTTCATGGGCCCATTAAGTAATATATACGGGTTATTTTTTGAAAATAATGATATGTATTGGGCCACTTTATCCTGTTGAATAACAACGTTCCATTCTAGTGGCAACTAAAGGCAAACAAATATCCGGGATCTACATTCCACAGGATCTCATGCAACTAGCTGATCTTAACTACAGACTGCTTACCTAATCCATCCTAAGCAGTCTATCAGTTTTTGATAGCTCATATTTTTTTTTTGCTGGGATGTATAAGTATAATAAGGATGGATATCCAGCCTTCAATATTGTATCTATTTAAAACTCGACCAATAAACCTTTTAAACACTGTTTGAACCAGAATTAAAGCAGTAAGATATTTTATGGCTACCTAGGAGATCTAGACTCTGTAAGTGTATGGTCACATTACACAGTTAAGAGGAGACTGCCACATTGAAGGTCTGGGATGATCTGCTAAAAAAAAAGAATCTATGCTCCAGGGGCGGACTGACAATTCATGGAGCCCCCGGGCAATAGGAGATTATGGGGCCCCCAGGCAATCAGATATTATGGGGCCACACAGTATACACACACAGTATACAATCACACATTATACACATACATGTACACACAGTATACACAGACATGTTTATATTGGCTGAGAAGGTACTGGAGAGGTGGGGCAGCTATAATCTCTGGATTTTTAGACCAAAAGGATGTCGGTAAGGGACATTTCAGAAACAGATGTAAAAAAAAAACAGATTTTTACATACTGTCCCTGGTTTTACTTAGGGTGGCAACCCTGATGGGGCCCCCTAGTGGCCCGGGGCCCTCGGGCAGTGCCCGAGTGGTCGAATGGTCAGTCCGCCCCTGCTATGCTCCAGACTGTGACCGATGACTTTCTTGTTCTCTAATTCAGATTTCTCATCTGTTTTACATTCATAGCTTGGCATAGGGAGGACAATCTAAGGATAGCCTGAATTCTTTTCCTCCCCTTTCAAAACTACCCTCGTCTCTGGGTATTTGCAAATGCATATGGCTAGAAAAACTTCATTTAGGACCACAACAATTCTCTTAAACCACTTTCCTCCTGTTCTCTTACTAATTTTAAACAATATTTACTTCAGGAACAGAGACCTCCCCATATTCTGTCTACAATTTTCAAATAACTCCGTCTCACTGAAACTAGAAAAATTGGAGATAAAACTGGGTGTGTACCTCCCTCCTCTTGAGCTGGGACAGAGACACCATGACACATATATGAAGTTAAATTTACACTAAAGGTTCGAATATTTTTTTTTTTTTAAATAACAAACATGTCATACTTAACTCCACTGTGCTGCTCGTTTTGAAAAAGCATTCATACCCCTTGAAATTTTCTACATTTTGTCACGTTACAACCAAAAACTTGTATTTTGTTGAGATTTTATGTGATAGACCAACACAAAGTGGCACAAAATTGTGAAGTGGAAGGAAAATGAAAAATGATTTTCAAAATTTTTTACAAATAAATATCTGAAAAGTGTAGGGTGCATTTGTATTCAGCCTCCTTTACTCTAATACCCCTAAATAAATTCTAGTGGAACCAATTGTCTTCAGAAGTCACCTAATTAGTAAATAAAACAAACATATTACAGCGCACACATGCAAAACTGACATTTACCTCCAGCAAGGCTATTTAAAAGCACCTAGACAGACATTTTCAAAAAACATTATCAAAAAATATGGGGATTTGGTCACACCATATTGCTATATGGTGCTTAAGCCCACTTACTGCGACAAAGTACCCCATGATTAGTGGGTCCTACACTATCCATAGATCGGGAGATCCTGCTTCTCTGAACCAAGGGAGCTATACTCCTCTATATGGGAGAACATGAGGTCTCCACCCATGATACAGGTGGTCACTAATTGAGGTACTTACTGAGTGGGGTGCTCCACCCAAAAGGATTTGGTCAAAATCCATACAATAGACAAAAGAGATATTTGGGGGGCACACCCTAAAAAATGCATAAAGTCCAATAGAGTCCACCTGTGTGCAATTTAATCTCAGTATAATATGAATATGAAGGCCAAGGAACACACCAGACAGGCCAGGGATTAACTTGTGGAGAAGTTTGAAGCAAGGTTACGCTATAAAAAAAATCCCAAGCTTTGAACATCTCACAGAGCACTGTTCAATCCATCTTCCGAAAATGAAAAGAGTATGGCACAACTGAAAACCTACCAAGACATTGCCGTCCACCTAAACCAGTTATCTCAAACTGGTGGCCCTCCAGCTGTTGCGAAATTACAAGTTCCATCATGCCTCTGCCTGTGGGAGCCATGCTTGTAACTGTCAGCCTTGCAATGCTTTATTGGACTTGTAGTTTTGCAACAGCTGGAGGGCCGCTACTTTGAGACCTCTGACCTAAACGGACAGGCTGGGCAAGGAGAGCATTAATCAATCAGAGAAGAGCTCCATTGTAACTCTGGAGGAGCTGCAGAGATCCACAGCTCAGGTGGGAGAATCTGTCCACAGGACAACAATTAGTCGTGCACGCCACAAATTTGCCCTTTATGGAAGAGTGGCAAGAAGAAAGCCATTGTTGAAAGAAAGCCATAAATTTTGTTTGCAGTTTGCGAAAAGCCATGTGGGGGACACAGCAAACATGTGGAAGAAGAAGTTAATGGCATGCGTCCTGGCCTGGCATGGTTCAGGAGGGTGGGTGCACACTTATCCCCCCCCCCCCCTTTCCTGACCTGCTAGGCTGCATGCTCAGATAAGGTTCTTATCTATGGATTGGGGGAGGCTTATATTTTTAATTCATTTATGTATGGTGTTCTACCTTAAAATTCATACCAGACCATACACCTTTTTTGTTCATATTCAACTGTCAGCTGGTGACAGTTTAAAGTAAAAAATGTTATACAATGGCAAGAATGGGCACACCAAAAAGAAACAGGGACCTGATAAACTTCTCATGGAGCAGTGCCCTAGTAGAGCATGGTGGAGTTTCCTTGCAAGTTTGGGGCTGCATTTCTGCACATGTAATTAAGTATTTGGTCAGAATTAATGGACACCTTAATGCTTAAAATTATAAAATTATATTATTTAGGACTATCTTCAGTGAAAAAAAAGAACAAGAAGCTCTGAAAAAGATGGCATGACCCCCACAGAACCCTGATTTTAACATCTTTGAGCTTGTCTGGAATTATATAAAGCGACAGAAGAAAATGAGACAGCCTAAGGCTTCATGTACACGGTTGCTGGTAAAAGCACGTTTAAGAGCAGTTGGGAGTTTTTTTCAACTGCCCCTGAACTCTCCTCTATGCTATCTTATGTGTCCATGTACACAGGGTCGTTTACAGTCATTTCGAGGCAGTTGAGTTTGGAGGCATTTTTTGGAACGCAAAAAAATGCGTTCAGAAGCTGAGTTTACAGGCATTTCCAGCGCCAAACACTTCTAAGGCCCAATTCACACCTGAGCGAAGCATTTTCAGGCAGAAAGTCGCACGATTTGACCGCGATATTGTACAGGTCAAAAGGTCACCAATGTAAAAGTCAGAAAAACGCCTGTAATCTGCCTAAAAAAAATGCCAGAACTTGTTTGAGCTTCAGGCGTTTTGGAGCTTGTAGCTTCTGGCGATTTGGAGTGGAGATGTGAACCATCTCCATAGAGAATAATAGATTTTTTCCTCTCCAGCGTTTTGTAGCTTCAGGCTTCCAGCTGCAAAACACTCAGGTGTAAATGGGGCCTAAACGCAGGTAAACGCACTAATGTGGTAACTCGCATTTAGCTGCGTTTCGTTTACAGGCCTTTTTAATCTTTGGCTATTTTTAAACACTTTTAAATACATCAAAACGCAGCTAAACGCGGCATCTAAACGTGGCAAAACTGATGTTTTAAACTTGGGGTAACTATCTGTCAAGGTAAATCGTTCAGGAGAGTTTGTAAAAGCATCCCGTGTACATGAAGCCTTAATCCACAGAAAAACTGTAGTTCGTTTTCCTAGGTGTTTGGAACAAGCTACCTGCTGAGTTTCTTAAAAACTGATTGAATGTATACATAAGAGAATTTGTGTCATTGCAAAGGATAAAGGTGGACAACTAGATATTTATTTATTATTTTTTTTGTGTATTTATGCTCTTTGTAGGCTGGTAATTGATAAAAACAACTATTAATTCTATCCATTTTAAATGCATTCTGATTTTACAGTATTTTTTCACAAGTGTTTAAAACTTTTGTATATTACTGTATGCCAAAAAATCAAGGATAACTTGCCACACATTTGTGGCAGTGGTGAATTGTAAGTCTGTTACCTTGCTGCACATTTCACTGGCAAGTTGTAGACTTGCAGAGAACTTGAAGCACAAGTTCTACTTGACACTTTTCCAATTTGTAACAAATTTGCGTGGCGAGTCTCTTTACAAGAGCAAAGTTGCATTGGTGAGTCTACAATATCTCTGCAAGTCTACAGCATGAAAATTCAGCCACAGTGACCCCTGTGGTCGGATGACTATTGCACAAGATAACTGAACCGGAACCTGCAGCAGACTTGCAGAATGTTTGCAAAGAAAGTTGATCCGGAGTCATGCAATGCGGACGTGATGCAATTGTGCAACAAATTTGTGAAGCCTGGCAAGTTTAGCAATAGCTTAGCAAGTCATTTTCAAACTTATAGCACAGCTGCTTGCTATCTGGGTGTTAATTAATTGATATACTTTATAGCTGAGGCAATATCCCCTTCAGAAAGGTTTTTTTTTTTCTCTAGAGCAGGGGTCTTCAAACTATGGCCCTCCAGTTGTTCAGGAACTACAATTCCCATCATGCCTAGTTATGTCTGTGAATGCCAGAGTTTTACAATGCCTCATGGGATGTGTAGTTCTGCAACAGCTGGAGGGCCGTAGTTTGAGGATCCCTGCTCTAGAGAGTCACTATCATTCAGTGGGATCACAAGAAATGGGTTCTCTTGAGTATTTCAATAATAGCATTCTAATGGCATCCGTATCTGTGAAATATTAGTTTGTTCTGTATAATTCCTGATAGGTGTCTGTTACTTTGCTGTGAATAGCCTTTCCCCCAAAAAGGCCTGATAAGAGGATCTAAATTCTGATGCCTACAGCATTTGTGAACATATTTACAGTATATCAGTGCCTGCAATTTTTGTCCTTATGATGAAGCAAGCCTTGGACAAGAATTTTCTGAAATCCAAATTCCTATCCTTGTACACGAAAGGAAGCTTTGTTTGGAATTATAACTTTTAAAATAGTTTTCACTGCAGATCACTATTTCATTTTCCCCCGTTAACATTTTCTTTTTTAAATACAACTATTTTAGTTCCTAATGTGTTTGGAAAAAAACATTTGAGAGTGCTACAGCTAGAAACATTTGGCAGGTGTGGAGTTTTACTTTTGGCAGGCATAAAGATAACAGGGAGTTATTTTGAATCTAACCTTCCTTACTCATCTATTCTGATAATATTTTACTGTAATAACTTTATCATTCGTTTGCAGTTATGTCAGTTTTCAGAATCTTCAAGGGAATTCAATTATTTAAAAATAAGTGAACAATAAATGGTTAGTTTTCCACAGAACTGCAGAGCCCAGTGCATTAGGGTGTGCA
This sequence comes from Lithobates sylvaticus, assembly GCA_028564925.1. Taxonomy (NCBI): domain Eukaryota; kingdom Metazoa; phylum Chordata; class Amphibia; order Anura; family Ranidae; genus Lithobates; species Lithobates sylvaticus. Next base: position 372,897,913 of record CM053028.1, on the reverse strand, counting down.
TGTATGTGTATACAGTATATATACACTGCTCAAAAAAATTAAAGGAACACTTTGAAAACACATCAGATCTCAATTGGGAAAAATATCACGCTGGATATCTACACTGATATGGACTGGGTAATATGTTAGGAATGAAAGGATGCCACATCGTTTGATGGAAATTAAAATTATCAACCTACGGAGGGCTGAATTCAAAGACACCCCAAAAATCAAAGTGAAAAAATGATGCAGCAGGCTAGTCCATTTTGCTGAAATTTAATTGCAGCAACTCAAAATGGTACTCAGTAGTTTGTATGGCCCCCACGTGCTTGTACGCATGCCTGACAACTTTGGGGCATGCTCCTAATGAGACGGCGGATGGTGTCCTGGGGTATTTCCTCCCAGATCTCGACCAGGGCATCTCTGAGCTCCTGAACAGACTGAGGTGCAACCTGACGGCGTTGAATAGATCAAAACATAATATCCCAGAGGTGTGCTACTGGATTTAGGTCAGGCGAGCATTGTGGCTATTCAATGGTATCAATCTCTTTATCCTCCAGGAACTGATTGCTTACTCTTGCCACATGAGACCGGGCATTGTCGTGCACCAGGAGAAACCCAGGACCCACTGCACCAGCATAGGGTCTGACAATGGGGCCAATGATTTAAACTTGATACCTAATGGCAGTCAGGGTGCCATTGTCTAGCCTGTAGAGGTCTGTGTGTCCCTCCATGGATATGCCTCCCCAGACCATCACTGACCCCCCACCAAACCAGTCATGCTGAACGATATTATAGGCAGCATAATGTTCTCCACAGCTTCACCAGAAACTTTCTCGTGTGTCACATGTGCTCAGGGTTAACCTGCTCTCGTCTGTGAAAGCACAGGGCACCAGTGGTGGACAATTCTGGTGTTCAATGGAAAATGCCAATTGAGCTCTACGGTGCTGGGCAGTTAGCACAGGGCACACTAGAGGATGTTAGGCCCTCAGGCCACGCCCATGATGTCTGTTTCTGATTGTTTGGTTAGAGACATTCACACCAGTGGCCTGCTGAAGGTCACTTGTAGGGCTCTGGCAGTGCTCATCCTGTTCCTCCTTGCACAAAGGAACAGATACTGGCCCTGCTGATGGGTTAAGTACCTTCTATGGCCCTGTCCAGCTCTCCTAGAGTAACTGCCTGTCTCCTGGAATCTCCTCCATGCTCCTGAAACTGTACTGGGAGACACAACAAACCTTCTGGCAATGGCACGTATTGATGTGCTATCCTGGAGGAGTGGGACTGCCTGTGCAACCTCTATAGCAGGGGTGTCCAAACTTTTTTCAAAGAGGGCCAGATTTGATGAAGTGAACATGTGTGAGGGCCGACCATTTTGCCTAACATTCTTTAAACCATTAAAATTCAGTCTAAAGCCTCGTACACACAATCGTATTTTCCGCAGACAAAGCCTCAGACTTTTGTCCGAAGGCGTGTGCATGAATTTTGTCTTGCATACAAAGGCAAGGAACTGTTGGCCAACAAACACAAACGTAGTGACGTACTATGGGGTTTTTCAGCTCTTTAGCGCCACCCTTTGGGCTCCTTCTGTTAATTTCGTGTTAGTAGAAGTTTGGTGAGTGTTGATTTGCACTTTTCATTTAGCGCTTTTCAGTTCATGCAGAGTTCTTGGACCAAAAATTCTTTGCTTTATTAATCATGACAAATTATGTCATATGCCTTTGCTGCGGGAGCTCAAGGAGAATAATCCAGATGATTTTCAGAATTATCTCCAGATGATGGACCCTGCTTTCACCTTCTCTTGGCATTGTTGACCCCCTATATTAAAAAGCAGGACATATGCCCGAGGCTTTTATTTAATTTTTTGGTTGAATATAAATGATTTGATTTGTTATATCTTCTATATTTTTGGATGCATAGAATGCACTTTTTGGTTAAGTTCTATTGGCAGAGAGAATATCTAATTTTATTTATTTTCTTTTTTTAATGCACAATAAAAAAATTGTGGAGAATACTTCTTGGCTATGTGTTTTACTTCAAATGGCAGTTTGGGAGTAGGTAGTTTTATTTTAAAAAGTACAATGTAAAATTAACAAGGAACACCAACATAGTTTTATCTTTGATTTTAAAAACTACGGGATAATGGTGTTGTGGTAACTTTCCCAAAAAAAAAAAAAAAAAAAAAAAAGCATAATAATATTATTCTTGATATCACTAGAAAAAAAAAAGCCTTTGAAAGTTCTTTGCAATAACTCCATCAGTATCACCAGCAAAGCAGCTTCATTATTATCCCATTAAAGAAGAAGAGAATGTGCGCTGCATTTCGAGATTTCATAATCTGCCACGTCACGAATGTTAATTCTCCATTACGAACGCTAGATTACAAGGCCGACCGCTTCTGGCTCGTCCTTGCTTTCCGAGCATGAGTGTTTGTACTTTGGACTTTTGTCCGAAGGACTTGTGTACACACGCTCAGAAAATCCGACGACAGACATTTGTTCGCGGAAAATTTGAAAACCTGCCATCCAACATTTGTCGATGGAAAATCCGACAACTGTTGTCCGATGGAGCATACCAAAAGTCGGATTTTCCGCCAACAGCCTGTCACATACTTCGTCCGAGCACTAATACACTGCTAAGAATTCTCTTGCCGTTGTGGCTGTGTGGTGAAGAGATGAGCTGGGGCATGTTATTTGGATATACCATATTTATCGGCTTATAACACGCACCTTCACTTTAAAAAGGACATTTCAAGAAAAAATCTTAAATTTTAAATAAAGAACTGTGAAGAAAAATAAGGGTCAGTGCCCATCAATGCAGCCTAATCAGTGCCCATCTGCAGCCTCACAAGTGCCATGAATGCAGCCCCACCATTGCCATGCATGCAGCACCCACGTTGCCATGAATGCAGCACCGGTGTTGCCGTGAATTAAAGGGGACTCAAAGGGTTTGGCATGCATTTTGGGGGGACTTTATGAAATTTTGTTTTCATTCTTGCTGTAGGATGTGCTACAGCAAAAGTGACATTTAAAAAAAAAAAATGAAGTTCAAATTGCTGACAAATTAAACTTATTTGCGTGGCTTCTTAAAGAGGTTGTGGTTATTTTTAAATAAAATGAATTGTACCAAAATGATAAAGACTGCAAAAAGGAAAAACGATATTTGTTGCCCCTTACAAAACACATCCTTAATTGTATTTTATTAGGTCCTTTAGAAAATCTAATCCGATTTCATTTTTTTCCTTCTTCCAGATTTTATGAACGCTGCCCAGTAAGGTTGGCTATTGTCCAGTATTAGTGTCCAAACTGAATAGGTGCAAAGTGAGTGTGCTGCCTACCTACAAGGAGATGGTGCCCTTGCACCTCCTCCGTAAGGTTGGCTTTTATGGTGCAAAGTGCACCATGTTGTGTAACTGAATTTTTTTTACTTTTACAGATAAAAAGAAAAAGGGGGGAATGCACTGCCTACCACTTAATGTTGCCCTGTAATAGCCAATCTTACTGGGCAGGTAAAAAGGGCACCATCTTGTGGAAGGCAGCACACTCACTATGTTCACATTAGCTTACTTTTCAATATATCACAGAATAATAAAAACAAAACAATCATCTGAAAAGTTACCAGCCTTGAATACACTGACTTTTCTTCAGGCTAGGTTCACATCTAAGCGGGTGCGAGAAGGTGTGTAATTGCACACCTTCTTGCACTGGCAGAGGAAAAACACACTACTGCTTAGGAGATATGTGGAGGTACACTACAATGCGGGAAACCCTCAATCCACGCACGTTTCATGCACCTCATTGAAATCCCACCCCCCTTGCAATCTGCAGTGGATGTCAGTGCTATCTTAATGTCACCCCAAACAAAGGTTGCAAAACACAGTGTGTGTGCCTGCAGCAGATTACATTCACAAAACGACCATGAGAACTGGTTGCAGTGTGGTTCCAAAATCGGTGCATGCATGACTGGTGCAATTCGAGCCCATTCAAAATGAATAGGCCTTGATTGCACCGTAATCAACACAGTAAGCCTGGTTTCACACTATAGTTTGCATGTAAATTGCACAGGAACTGCACTGCATTCCTGTGCAATTCACATGCAATTCTGTGTGGTGTGATTTGAGCCCATTTTGAATGGGCTGAATTGTACCACATCGCCCCAAAGAAGTGCAGGCACCTTTTTTTGAAAACCAACCATGCAATCTGGTTCAGACAAACACTGTGTTTGTGACCTTCTTTTGAGGAGTTGTTAACTTTGAATTTACACCTACAGCAGATCACAAACACAGTGTGATTGCAATTCGGTGCGGGAAACGCACAGGGATCGCAGCGTTTCCTTCACCACATATGTATGAACCAGGGGTAAAACAGGGCCAAGGCATGCCACTGAGGGCAGAAAGTCCAGCCTGGCTCTGGCATTGGCAGACATGTTGTGGTGCCAACTGCTGAATCAGTAAGCCGGTGAGCACCACAACAAGCTTACAAGTGCCAAGCTGGACTGTCAGTAACACAAGCAATAGAAAACTCAGCTTAGCCTCAGTCAACTGTCAGTAACACAAGCGATGCAAAATTTAGCCCAGCCAGCTTCATTCACATACTTTGCCATTTGCCACACAGAATCACAGACAGTCTCTCACTAACTCACGATTACCTAGAACAGCGGTGGTAAGTCTGCGGACACTCTCTGAGACTCTCTGAGACTAGGCCAGAAGATAAAGAGTGACATACCTGGACAGGACAGCAGCAGTTCATCCATGTGGTGGGCTGGCGTATACACAGCACTTTACAAGCACTCTGCGCTCCAGGGCCCAGACAAAGTTCCTCTCCCAAGCCCAAGGTGGGAGTGTCACTGCAAGCCAACGGGAATTCATGGTGTGCAGTGGGCAGGACTACACGCACCGCTGGCTCCCACTGTGCTGGTGATAGATCTGTCAGCCTTCAGCCCGAGCCCGATAGACCGGCCTGGCAGTGTACCACAACATGCGTGCGGGTATGTCTAATGATCTATTACACAGCGGCATTATTACACTCTGTGCCACTGACTGCAGTGCTGCCTGTTGCTGGTGCCATGTGCAGCTGCAGAGCAGGGACACCATGCATTTCATTTTGGCCCTGGGGGGGTTTGAACACCCCTGACCCCCCCCCCATTATCTACGCCCCTGGTTCATTGTAATTGTTAAATATAAATAATGTAAAAAACATTCATACCCTAATTAGCAGGTTGTTAAACCTTCAGATAATACCTATATGCCCTTTGTAATTTATATATGATTAAGCATTCACTTAAAAGTTATTTTTTTCTGCAGTAACATATTCACAAATGCCATGATTTATGCACGCTATTTTCAAACTGTATTTTGAAATATATTCTTACTCATCTAATTACATTCACCAAATTCTGTGTTATCATCTATATTTCACTGTAACTGTAGCTGAGATCTTGAATGTGTGAACAGTGTCAGCAGTTTTCATGTGGATACAAAGTGAACTGCTTTCATCAGCACTAATTAATCTGCTCGGGATGTGAAGCGCTTCAGTTTGTTTTGACAATATACTTTTGAAATAATATAGGACATTTTTACTTCCTCAGCCATGATGAAGAGCCAGATTCATAGAACCTTAATATTTAGTATACTGTACATTGACTATAAAACTTTAAGTGGAAATCCAGGCTTTTCCTAACTATGATTAAACCTACTCCCACCCCATTCTAACTCCTTCTCTTACTACGATGTAAAGGAAAGATGTCTATACATGCCTATTCTGAGGGTGCTTTTGTCCAGTCACATTATCAGTTCCCAGCAGCTTCAGGGGAGATGGGGGACAGCTGATATTGGATGACCCATAGTAAGACTGGCCATACACGGTTCAAATCTCGGCTAGTTCAGCAGGAACCGGCCGAGATTCAAACTGTTAATGGGCAGGCTGGATGTACCAAGTTGATCGACCGAGGGAGGGATTCCCCTGTCAGCCCTGTCTGTGTTGATGGGGGAATCGTGCAAATTTGCACCGCCTAAGCCTATGGGTGATGTCTCCGCCCAAACATTTTAATCATTGTCTGCAATCTCGCTTCTTCCCTGAAGCTGGTCTATGGGAGCCAATCACAAGACTGGACCAGAGGACCCTCAGAATAGTTAGGTATACATATCTTCCTATCACAGAGTATTTAGAATTGAGGTGGGAGCAGGTTTAAAGGGGTTGTAAAGAATATTTCCTGCCATTGGCAATTGATTTACCAAAGGCAAATAGACTGTTTACTTTGCAAGAGAATTATCCACAGAGTTGAATCAATTTGGTAAAAATTCACTTTGCACCCAATTGTGTGCAAGGGAAATAAAAAAAAAAAAACAGCTTATAGATAACTGCATGATGGAAGTTTTTCACTACAGGTGGTCATACACTGCTCAAATCCTGCTGACCCGGCCAAGATTCAAACTGTTAATGGGCAGGCTGAATGTACCAAGTTGATCGATCGATCAACTTGGGTACAACCATCCTGTCGGATTCATTTGTGATTATTGCTAGTGGCTGCTATAGCCGCTAGCGATAATCACTGCCTTCTACCAGTGGAGATAGCTTTCCCCGCCCCCCCCCTTTGGGAGAAGACAATTGCTGATTCCCCTGCCAGCACTGTCTGTGTTGATGGGGTTATTGTGCAGGAAAGAAATTTGCATAGTTTATGGCCAGCCTAAGCCCTGGGAAAAAATCCCATGCAAAGTGAACATCCTATTTTCCTTCAGTAAATCAAGCTCACTTTGTGGGTGTATGACACATTTACTTTTAGGTGTACATTTTAGCTTAAAGTTGATGTAAACCCCAAATATTTTTTTTTTTGATGTCATAATGTAGAGTATAAGATTTCCTATCATTTGAGCCCAGTCTTGCCACAAATAGTTAAATCAGCTCTGAGCAATCCTCTTTTATTGTTCAGTGAGATAAATCTTGACAAACAGAGAAAAACGTTGTCAAATCCTCCCCCTTGCTGTGAGTGGCAGGTGATTTACATATCTTGTGCACTAGCCTAAGAGACATGCATTATTTTTTAATTCCCTCACACTCTTTTCTTCTGCTGCTCTGCCAGAATTGGATGTTCCACACCTCAGCATAATTGGGCATTCTGAAGTCATGTGGTTACTTTCCTGTCTTTTCACTGGATGTTAGAGATCATAGCAGAAGTTCAGTGTAAGAAATACACAGGAGAAAATGCATATTGACAAGGGGAGTGTAGAGGTGGGCGGGGAGTCTACTGACATCACGACTCCACCCACGAGCTCCAGACAACAGACCCACCCACAGAATCTGCAGTTTTTCGGGTCTCAAAACAGACATTTGACAGGTAAAGATACATGCAGGAGGCATGTATATCCTTATAGATAACCCCTATGGCGGTAGTTTAGAAAGGATGACATTGGGTTTACATCCACTTTAAGCTATGTAAACAAAGGGATTTTCACAACGGGGTAAAGATTAAACTGAAAATGATTGCAGGATAGTGAAATCAGAGGTAGATAGTTCTCTTTGGACAATCTGTGAAGAAACGAAGGCTGGAAGTCATCTTAGAGAAGAGTGAGCCCATTCGGAGGGATAATGTTGAAAGTGATTTATTAACTGTTTACGAAGGAAAACACTAATACATATACTTATTTATGACTAAATGTAATGTTGTAATCAGCAGTGTAGCACTACCCCTATAGGGGTCACTGATTCCACAGCTGGAGTGCAAACTTACACCCACACATACACTAAGGGGGTGGGATCGGGTCCTCACACACGCAGTCATGTTGTTAAATTCTAGGCCAATAGCCCAAAAGCACACCATATGAGAGGATGGTAGGGTCTGGGGCACAGATTCCACAGCTGGAGTGCAGAGTTCAGTATTTATGTAAGGTTCCCGAAAAAACAGGGCTTAACAGATACCATGTTACTGCTTCCCATGACATAGAAACCAAGAGTGACGTATCTGAAGCTGAAGCCTATCTAGGAATGAAAGGGAATCTGGCAGGAAGTTTGAAGTTATATTTGCATTGGCAGATGAGCTTCAAGACAGTGGCTGGGACTCTGACTGGTTAGTGGATACTTCTCAGCAAGAGTGGAAAGTGAGGCTACATAACATAAAACCTTCCAAAATAAACAGCAGTGATCTTCTGGGAAATATCAGTATATTTCCTCTCCTCCCTATTGATGTTCTTTGGGAGGGTCAGAAGTGGGTACAGGCAGGGGGCAAAGTGTTAGTCAGATATCCAGGCAAGAAGCCATTTAGAGGAGAGATCGTAGCTGAAGGGCCTGGATCTACTGTTTATGTATTATTAGAGGGAACAGATAATCCGCTTTGTTTTCCACTCCACAGGCTGTCTCCGATTTGATCCATAGGAAGACCAGAGAAAAGTGATTACAAGATGGAAAGAATGAGGGAAGATCGCAAGAGCTGTGGAGAGCAAGGCCTTTGATGTATTACATGCCTGGACTTGTTTCTTACAGAACTTTAGAATGGACTTTCTAATGAACTTTTTTTTTTTAAGTTAAAAGACTGAAACATCTTCTCAATGACAGAAATTGGAGGTGTTGCATTCAAGGAAAATTAATGTTTAGAATGAGTTTTATCAAATGATATGGAGTCTGAAAGAAAAGAAAAAAATCTAGGGCGGAATGTGTTGCGTTTGTTAAAATATGATTTTTTTATACATCAGACCTAACATTACATGGGAGAAATTACAAGTTTAGTTGATCAGATTCTCTGGTTTGAGTAGAATTCTCAAACAAATGCTGTTTTCATACAATGGTGTTAGATAGCTAGCAACAGTCCATTGTCTCGTCAGCTACAGTAAACAGGTTTGGAGGGTCTCTCAACCTGAAAAACAATGACTGTTATATTGATGACATGATTTCGTTTGAGTAGACAATGGGTAGTTAGCCCATTGTCTCATCAGCTACAGTAAACAGGTTTGTAGAGTCTCTCAACCTGAAAAGAATGATTGTTAGTGGGTTGTTAGCTTTGGTCAACAAACAGGGGTCATGGAAAGGGGGTTGGGAGCAAAAATGGATGGGTAGAGACACAGAGAGATGAACATCATGCTGTAACATCAGGACACACATCATCATGCTTTGAAGATCAGAATAAGCCGCTCATGATACAAGAACAGAACCTGGTCTCTAAGAAGAAATATTGCCAATTGGAGATCATGAACATTCAGTAACAGAAGTTAAGTAACCCTTTTAAATGTATTTGTACTGTTAGACTTTAGGCTGTTCTATTTTCTAGGCATTTTGCTTGTTATAGATATCTGTCAGTATTGTATTCCTAAGATTGTAATAGTTTTGTACAGCAGTTTTTGTTAGTAAAACGCACATCTATACACTGCAGAAGTCTAGCTTCCTTGTTATACCACAGAGTAACCTTGCTAGATAGACGCAAGCGATACAGGGTCTCATAACAGACAGAGGGGAGACATTTGACAGGTAAAGATACATGCAGGAGGCAAGTATATCCTTATAGATAACCCCTATGGCGGTAGTTTAGAAAGGATGACATTGGGTTTACATCCACTTTAAGCAGTATTTATGACAAAATGTAATGTTGTAATCAGCAGTGTAGCACTACCCCTATAGGGGTCACTGAATATAGACTTCCCTGGGACTCCCTCTGATTATCCTGCTTGGGTATTTCCACACGACCAGGTGCACACTCATCTGCTCTTTATCCAATGACCAGTCTAGGGGATTTGTTTTTTTTGTGTTTATTGGTCGAACATAGATAGAAGAAGGGATTAGTGGGATACTTTAACTTTTAACTATGCACAGAATAGGACAACTCTCATTTGGCCTCACTTGATTGAACTGATTGGAGATCCTCTGCTAAATCATACAGCATTATGCCGCATACACACAATCGCACATTCCGACAACAAAATCCATGTTTTTTTTCCGACGGATGTTGGCTCAAACTTGTCTTGCATACACACGGTCACACAAATCTTGTCAGAAATTCCGAACGTCAAGAACGCGGTGACGTACAACACGTACGACGAGCTGAGAAAAATTAAGTTCAATAGCCAGTGCTGCTCTTCTGCTTGATTCCGAGCATGCGTGGAATTTTGTGCGTCGGAATTGTGTACACACGATCAGAATTTACGACAACGGATTTTGTTGTCAGAAAATTTGAGATCCAGATCTCAAATTTTGTTTGTCGGAAATTCCGACGGAAAATGTCCGATGGAGCCTACACACGGTCGGAATTTCCGACAGCAAGCTCCCATCGAAGATTTCCCGTCGGAAAATCAGACCGTGTGTACTCAATGAACTCTAATTCTTCAGGGCGCTAACCAGTATCCCTTTTAGCTGGCACCAGTCCACTGACTAGCTTGCAGGGATGGCCCTCACAGAACAGGCCCCTAGATTTAGGGCTGTACTCACAGTAGCCAGGAACAGATCCTTCTAGGTATGTCTCCCTCTCTGTCAGTTCTGCAGGACATCTGGGTTGCAGTTTCCGCTGCCCTGGCCCTCAGGTCGACCACCTGAGGTCACATGGCAGCCTATACAGAGGAGGGGCAGCAGCCCCCCTTGCTCCGGGACTCTTCTCTTCAGCCGAAGACCCAGTGCACATGTGTTTTCCTGGTATAAATACAGTCACCCAGCATGCCTTGAGGCACCTTCCTCTGCCAATGGCCAGGGCTGTACCTACATCCATGCTCCCATTTGTCAGGTTTCCTCCCACTGTCTAATACGCCCCTTCCTATTGCACCAGTGTGAAACAAGCAGACAACATGAGCAGCATCTGATCACACTGAGCAGACCCTATCAATGGATCACTGCTCCCTGTTAGGCAGATGGAGAAAAAGATGGTTTGGGACTTTAAATGAGGTAGGTCTAGCATGGCTAAAAGATGAGTCAATGTAAAAAGACACGTTTTATTCAATACATTAAAAAACATGACATAGCAAAATAAATACATGCATGGTAAACAAGCATATCAATCACATATTATTAACCAGATGTTTATAAAAACAATCATAGCAACTTAGAGATGAAATATTGAGGTATAAGACAGTTGTCCTTCATAAAGAATCACTTGAAAAGTAACATGGTGGGGTAGCTTGGGAGTGGATGAAATAAAACTATCTAAAAAGAAAATGGAGCATCAAAATTGGCCTGACACATGTTTCGTGGTTTCCTACCACATCATCAGGGTCGAGTGCACCAATGTCTGTAAAAAAGCATAAATAAAACAATATGGTCCAATGTTACACCAAAACACGAGGGAGACTATATGTGTAAAGGAGGGGAGAAATTAACTCATCTTGTTTGTCAATTAAGTCTAAACCGTGTGAACATGAAAACTGGTGGCTGATTAAAATGTTTATCCCGGGAGCTGAGGAAGGGGCCCACAGGAAAGCCTGACGCACATCATGATCCCCAGAGGAACAAGTGATCAAAAAGAGAACCATTTGGGCTCCAATGCTGTAAAAGTGAATAAATCAGGTAGACTGTGAATACATGAAGGTATATAATATTGTTAAAAAGCATTGAGCAGTAACTGGAGCCCAAGACCAAGATGAAAGGTAGATACAAATGAAATGTGGAAATAGTTAAAAAAGCCATACCTGCTCAGAAGGAAAATAAGAGTGCAGAGGATATAAGATAAATTATGAAAGCCAGCCAATGCTATCTTCAATCAAACACTGAAAAGCATAGGCAAAAAGCCCAGCCAGGTGATTACCTAATGCTGTGACAGAAAAACATGATCCACAGATACTGTTTGCCGCCATATTTTTTTCCACTGGCCGCCACTGCTGTCATGTTTTTTAATGTATTGAATAAAACATGTCTTCTTACATTGACTCATCTTTTAGCCATGCTAGACCTACCTCATTTAAAGTCCCAAACCAGTGGCGGCCCACCTATAGGGGTGCGGGGGCGCCACCCCCCAAAGCTACTCATCATTAAAAAAAAATAATACTGGCTTTTTAAGTGTATGTGGGATGACAGACACACAGGTGTATGGGAAAGATGACGTGCTGCAATCACTGAATTTTTTATTTTAGTTTTTTAAATAATGGCCCTTTAAGTGTGTGCAGGACGCTGGACACACAGCTGCTATGGGAAGCATGACGTGTTTGCAATCACGTGATTGCAAACAAGAAGCTGTATTGGCTTCCTTTAGAACAGGGATATGCAATTAGCGGACCTCCAGCTGTTGCAGAACTACAACTCCCATGATGCAAAGCAAGACCCTGACAGCCACAAGTATGACACCCAGAGGCAGAGACATGATGGGACTTGTAGTTTTGCAACAGCTGGAGGTCTAATTGCATATCCCTGCTTTAGAAAGTCCCTGGGCACTGAACTCTGCACCCTGAACACTCCCTCTATCATTGTTCCCTGCTGTGGTGTGTGATTGGTGGGTCCTGTGCCTTCACTTCCCGGTTGTCTTAAGGTGGAAGACAGGCAACTTGCTGTGAGAGCTGTGAGTACGAGGAGGGGGGGAGAGGGGGACATCTGCTGTAAAGGGGGGCTCTGATTGTGACATCTGCTGTAAAGGGGGGCTCTGATGGTGACATCTACTGTAAAGGGGGGCTCTAATAGTGACATCTGCTGTAAAGGGGGGCTTTGATGGGAACATCTGATGTAAAGGGGGGCTCTGATGGTGACCTCTGCTGTAAAGGGGGGCTCTGATGGTGACATCTGATGTAAAGGGAGGCTCTGATGGTGACATCTGTTGTAAAGGGAGGCTCTGATGGGGACATCTGATGTAAAGGGGGTTCTGATGGTGACATCTGATGTAAAGGGGGTCTCTGATGGTGACATCTGCTGTAAAGGGGGCTCTGATGGGGACACCTGCTGTAAAGGGGGACTCTGATGGGGACATCTGCTGTAAAGAGGGACTCTGATGTTGACATCTGCTATAAAGGGGGGCTCTGATGGGGACATCTGCTGTAAAGGGAGTACTTTGATGGGGACACCTGCTGAAAAGGGGGACTCTGATGGTGATATCTGCTATAAAGGGGGACTCTGATGGTGACACCTGATGTATAGGGGGATGCTGATGGGGACACCTGTTGTAAAGGGGGACTCTGATTGTGACAACTGATGTAAAGGGGGACTCTGATGGGGACAACTTATGTTAAGTGGTTTTATTTTATTTTACTTGAAATGTGGATGTGATTGGCCTACTGTGACGGGCACAGTGAGGCTGCATATGATGGGCACAGTGAGGCTGCAATTGATGGACACAGTAAAGGCTGCAGTTGATGTGCACAGCGAGGCTGCAATTGATGGGCACAGTAAGGCAGCATATGACAGGCACAGTGAGGCTGCAATTTATTGGCACAGTTTTATCTAGCACTAATGATACATAATCACATGATAAATGGCTGTTTACAGTCCTGCATTACTAACAGTTTCATTTTTCAGTTTGTCTGCGCCCCCCCCCCCCCCCCAAATTTTTGAGTACCAGCCGCCACTTTCCCAAACCCTCTTTTTCTTGCACATAGATAGGGATGGAGATGTGTGATCCCACACACCTCATTTAAAGTCCCAAACCCCTCTTCCTGTTAGGCAGAGAGCACCTAAATTTGCCTGACAGTCCCCCTGTTAAGCAGGGAAACTCAAACAATTATGCATGCTCTAGCAGCACCTACCTAGGAGGTTGCTACAGCAATTTGGATGGTTGTAAAGTATTTGTTCTACTCCCTGCTTAACCATATTTTTTTCCATTCAGCTAGCTGCCACTAGTGTGTTTTTTGCAGTTTCTGTTTTCACTGTGTGTCAGGGAGGAGGGTTGTCACCAGAGACAGGTCGTAAAAGTGCTCCCATATTTTCAGAAGTTTTGCCTGGTGTGCTGCATACTGTACATATTGAAAGAAATGTAGCAACATGAAAACAAAGCTCAAAGGGTATGAGGGTTAACATTTGTGTGTCTGCCTGAAATCTAAATTCTACAGTTCCAAATGTAAGATAAGGCCACACAGGCCAAGGTATAGAGTAACGTGAAACATATTGTTAAAGCCAAACTCCAGGCAGGCAGCCAAGTACACAGATGAAATACATAGGGGGGAGCTGTTTTGCTGCCAAAGAATTTGAATTTCTGTCCATTCATTCTAGACATTTAGGCTGGGTTCACACCATTGCGAATTGGATATGGATTTACCCTTTCAATTCACAATAGCAGGAGATTTTGACCGGCTCTGTGGATCCAGTTCACATCTCCACAGCGGATCTTGTGCATTTGCACAAAAATGCTGTGCGTCTTTTGGTCCGTTCCAGGTCCGAATTCAGACCTAAATTCTAAACCAGGATGCACTGGTGAACCCAGCCTTACACAACACTGCCACACAGCACAGCTATCCTGAACACTTTAAAGTGATATTAAAGGCAGATGTATTTTTTTTAAAATAACAAACTTGTCATACTTACCTGCTCTGTGCAGTGGTTTTCCCCCACAGGCACTCCTGGACCCTACCTCCTGCCGAGTTCCCCCACAGCAAGCGGCTTGCTATGGAGGCACCCGAAAAGGCTCGCTTGCCATTGCTCTGTGCGTCCATACACAAACACAGAGCATGGCTCGACCCCACCCCCACTCTCTCCTCATTGGCTGTGATTAACAGTAGTGGGAGTCAATGGCTCCTGCTGCTGTCTCAGCCAATGAGGAGAAAGAGACCCTGGAGAGCTGCTGTTCTCGTGCACATCACTGGATTGATATGGGGCTCAGGTAAGTATTGGGGGGGCTGCTGCAAACAGAAGGTTTTTTACCTTCATGCATAGAAGTAGTGACTTGGAGTAAATACTGATACGTTGGGTACTAGGTAGTGACTTGGTGTTCTGGGAATGTCTTAGAGTAACTTAAAGTAACTTGAAGTATTGGCAGTAAGCGAGTAATTTGAAACAACTTGGAGTACTGGGAGTAACTTAGAGTAGCTGTAGCACAAGGGGTAACTTGGAGTAGTGTAGAGTACTGAGAGTAACCATTTAATATCCCAATAAGAATAGTGTGTAAAATGTCCAACAGGATTGGTGATCTGACCCAGTGCACATCTTGCTCCATGCATGCTTTCCTTGAAGAGCCATTTGAGGGTGAATGCTGCTGTGCGAGATGTCAGCTAGTTGTTTCTCTGGAAGCCCAGATCCTGGATCTAGAAATCAAGGTAGTAACACTGCGCAGCGTCAGCAACCTGGAAAGGAGTTTGGGCATTACTCAGCATTTACTGGCGGGGGCCAGTGTAGAGGAAGGTAGAGACATGGAGCCAGAGGTAGGTAGCTGGATGACAGCTAGAAGAAGGGGTGGAGGAAAGCGTTAGGGAGGCTAGTCCTGAGTTGGTACACCCCAACAAATATGGCAAGTGTCATGATGTTTGGGATATTAGCTCAGGGGTGGCAGTGCTGGAGCTGCCACTTTTTAAACTAGGAACACATGCCAGTCCAGCATGGTGCCATGCGCCACTGGGCGGCGTGACGGCATGGCTAATTCTCCTTATGGGGTATTTAAGATGTGCAACCTAGGGGGTCCTGTCACTTTCATACGCTCTTTGGTAGCAAGGGGATTTTTACCTCCTTGCAGGGGATGCTTTAGCCCATATCCTTTGCTGCTGAGAAATCCAGGGACACTGCTCTTTTTGTTTGGTTTGTATTGGTCAGCATATTGGTCTTGCACAGAGTCATATATTGTAGGCTTCAAAATAATGACATTAATGCCTTATCTTGATTATTGAATCCTTTTACGTATATTTTCTGAACTCTATAGTTAAAGCTTTACCTCCATGTTATGCTGATTACAGCAATCGTGTTATATACATATATTTCACACAGGCCTCTTGGCTTGAAAGCTGCATACCTCACCAGGCTAGTAGCTAAAAATCTCCCCCCCCCTCCCCCTTTTCCATTTACTGCTGACTCAATATATTTCATAAGTAGCATTTTTTGGTTTCTTTTTAACAGCTTAATTTCATGTTCAACATAAACTTATATGCTTTTTTGCTCAGAAGCCATACCAATCCATTTTGAAGGACTCTGTCCGCTGCACGTCAGCCCTGCTGAGCTGTTCCGCTTTCTGACCTTGCTGGGTGTCCTTAGATAGAGACCCGGTGATGGTGAATGGTTCTCTGGTGCATGAGTTACCCCTGGTTAGGATCCGGCTGTTTTTAAATTTTTAAATGTATGTCGCTAATATGCAATTTTTTACCATCAACATGTTAGTCTGTCCTTAGACTTGGTTTCCATAATAGACAAATGCTATTTTGTTTATGCCTTAATACGCTGTATTTGTTTAAAAATGATCTATTTGCATTCATAGTATGAATGCCTGCATCTTTTGAAACACCCCTGAAGAAGGAAGTAATTTCTGAAATGCGTTAGGTGTGAAGCCTGAATTCTATATTGCGGTGTCTCAGGACCCTTACAACATCTAGTCATTTTGTCATATTGTCATGTAATTGCATTAGCCACGCATTTCGCAGCAAGTATTTGTATGTATTTTGAAAACCTTTATGGTATAATAAATTTAAATTTTTATATACAATACGCATTTTTGTTTGCAGGTGTTATATCACCACTAGGGCCTTTAAAATCCCATAATTAGATGTTATGGATATATTATCACTAGTGCCTCCACTATTTCCCTCGGTCTTATGCTCGCTGCCGGCTATCGCTTCCTTCGATTCCTCTGAACCCCCCCCCCCCAATACAGAGAGAGCTGAGATAGAGAGGACTATAGGTGGGCCAACATCCCTGTGTACATGAAACAGAACAGGGTTCCTGTTTCATGTACACAGGGATGTTGGCCCACCTTTAGTCCTCTCTATCTCAGCTCTCTCTGTGTTAGGGAGTGGGTTCAGATGAAGCGAAGAAAGCGATAGCCGGCAGTGAGCATAAGACAGAGGGAAATAGTGGAGGCACTAGTGATAATATATCCATAACATCTAATCCCTGGGTTAATGAGTTACCAAATCAAAACGAAGCCTGAGAAATCATATGGAGAAAATAATATGCACCAGTACAAAACTCAGGGAAATGTTCACAAATGCCAGGAGCCTAGTGAATAAAATATAGAGTGGATTAGTGGAGCTACTATTACACGAGGAGGATATGGACATCATGGGAATAACAGAAACTTGGTTTGACAGCTCACATGACTGGCTGGCAAACATTCAGGGGGTATTCCTTATAACTGAGGGACTGGGAGGGTAGAAGAGGGGGAGTGGTGTGTCTATATATCAGGAATTATTTACGGGTAGAAGAGAGGAATGACATCAGTGATGGGGCAAGGGGGAAGGTGGAGTCCGTATGGGTGGAACTCCAAGGGTAGAAGTAAGCCGGAAATTAATAGTGAGGGTATGTTACAGACCCCCTAACCTGAAGGAAGAGATGGGGTTGGATCTCCTTTCACAGTTAGAAATGTCAGTGAGGCAGGGGAATGTCATTGTGATGGGGGACTTCAACTATCCTGACATTGACATGTTAGGAATCAGCGGCTAAAGAGACCAGACACATAGCTACACAAGGGAACTGAGACCAAACAAAGTATATATCATTAATGTGATATTTATTTACAGTGAACACACACCAATAAACATACACAGCAAACACAGCAAAATCAAACCCCAACCACAAGAACCAACCCCACTGAAAAAATCACTAACCAACACAACTAAAGACTAAGTACAACTATATACAAGGTACAGATAGGGGTACAGGGAAAGCAGGGATACAAGGTAGGGGGGATCATGACTGGGTACCGAGCAGAGGGAGGCAGGAGCAAGGCAGAGGGGTACAGACTTGATCAGGCTAAGCAGACACAACAAGCAGCAAGGAAAAGACCAGAATTATGACGCGCCGGGGGAAGGGAGGAGCAGCTTTAAGTAGCCCCCCCGACAGCTGAACACTAATTTGCTTGATTACCACAGCCTGCTGGCTCCTGGGAGAGACCTGCTGGTGGTCACTGGAGCTGCAGCACACAGCCCAGCACAGTATAGTGCCACCAGCAGGTAAACTTAATCCTAACAGACTGGGTGGAAGGGACAGCCCACTCATTAAAGGCCCACCATTACTTAAATGTCTTACAGGACAACTTCATGTCCCAATTGGTGGATTCCCCGACTAGAAAAGATGCATTGCTAGATCTTTTAATTACAAATGATACAGATCTAATTGCAGATGTGGAAATACGGGACAACTTGGGAACTAGTGACCACAGGATTATTACATTCAGCATAAAACATAGGGAAGGGAGGCACGAGGGGAGTACAAATTTTAAAAGAGACAACTTTTCTAAACCGCGCCCCAAAGATATTAAGGGGGCCAAACCCTTGAAACATTGAACGCGGAGGAAAAATTGGAGTGCTTTAGGAACATATTAAATAAAAGTATCACTACGTGCATTCCAATGGGTAATAAATATAGAAGAAACCTGGGTGGCTAAACCAAAATGTAAAATGGCATATTGAGGACAAAAAAAATTACCTTTAAAAAGTGGAGGGGTCATTGTCAGCATTTCAACACTTCAAGGAATGCAATAAGAAGTGTAAGAATGCAATCAGAGCGGCTAAAAGAATCCAATACATTTTTTAAACATATTAACAGTAAAAAAAGCAAGCTCGGAACACGCTGATGACTTGCTGGCGCAGATTTGGCTTAACCACAGTATCTCATAGGGTGTTGTTCTATGCAAACTTGTTAGTTTAAGCTGATTATGGCAAAACTCACACACACACACACACAAAAAGTTAAATTCTACTTTATGTAAAATGGAGCGGAATCTAAGATGGAGTCAATTGTTTATACATTCTGTATTGTTAGTAACACATCACTGGATCTACCCTTGTGGCTAACAGAGGCTGGAGTCCGGAAAGGAGTCTTGTTTTAAAAAAATTTAAATAACACACATGTTGTACTTACCTGCTCTGTGCAATGGTATTGCACAGGGCAGCCAGGACCCTACTCTTCTAAATTCCCCTTTGCTGCTCCTGACCCCTCCCTTCTGTCAAGTGCCCCCACAGCAAGCAGCTTGCTATGGGGGCACCCAAGCTGCAGCTCCCTGTGTCCATTCAGACACGGAGCTGTGGTTTGTCCCCACCCTGTCTCTCTCCTGATTGGCTAACTGACTTTGATTGACAGCAGTGGGAACCAGACGGCCATGGGACTCGTGGACATCGCTGGATAGAGATGGGGCTTGGGTAAATATTAAGGGGGCTGAGGGGGGCTGCTGCACACAGAAGGCTTTTTATCTTCATGCATGCATGCATGAAGATAAAAAACTTCTTCCTTTACAACCCCTTTAACATAAATAACTCACCAGAACAAGATGGCTTACACCCATGAGTCCTTAACCACTTCAGCCCCGGACCAATTGGCAGCCAAAGGACCAGGCCCCTTTTTGCGATTCGGCACTGCGTCGCTTTAACTGAAAATTGCGCGGTCATGCGACGTGGCTCCAAAACAAAATTGGCGTCCTTTTTTTCCCACAAATAGAGCTCTCTTTTGGTTGTATTTGATCGCCCCAGCGGTTTTTATTTTTTGCGCTATAAACAAAAATAGAGTGACAATTTTGAAAAAAATGCAATATTTTTTGCTTTTTGCTATAATAAATATCCCCAAAAAAATATATAAAAAAACATTTTTTTTTTCCTCAGTTTAGGCCGATACGTATTCTTCTACATATTTTTGGTAAAAAAAAATCGCAATTAGCGATTTTTGATTGGTTTGCGCAAAAGTTATAGCGTTTACAAAATAGGGGATAGTTTTATAGCATTTTTATTAATATTTTTTTTTTTTACTAGTAATGGCGGCGATCAGTGATTTTTATTGTGACTGCGACATTATGGCGGACACATCAGACATTTTTGACACATTTTTGGGACCATTGTCATTTATACAGAAATCAATGCTATTTAAATGCATTGATTTCTGTATGAATGACAGTTGTAGTGAAAGAGTTAACCACTAGGGGCAGGGGAGGGGTTATGGGCTCTGACGTGTGTGTTTTTTTTTTACATTAGGGGCGGGGCTGACGTCTGACGTCATTGATCGGCTTTCCCGATGACCGGGAACAGCCAATCAATGACAGTCAGTCTAGGAAGCGCGGGGAGAGGTTTGTTTACACAAACCTCTCCCCGTTCTTCAGCTCCGTAGCCCGATCGCGGGACACCAGCGGCGATCGGTCCGCTGGTCCCGCGGCCGGGGTCACGGAGTTCCCGACCGGGTCGCGAGCGCGCCGCTGGTGGCGCGCGCGCGACCCACAGGCAGGCACATGCACGATCACGTACAGGTACGTGATTTTGCCTGCCCGTGCCATTTTGCCGCAGTATATCTGCGTTAGGCGGTCGGGAAGCGGTTAAAGAACTCAGTCAGATCATAGCTGGACTGCAATTCCTAATCTTTATGGACAGCATACTGACAGGATTGGTGCCAGCTGATTGGAAAAAAGCCCACGTGGTACCAATATTAAAAAAGGGCAGAGATATATTCCTGGAAACTATAGGCCTGTCAGTCTAACATCGTTAGTTTGTAATCTATTTGAGGGGATGACAAGGGACCATATCCAAGAATTTGCTGATGAAAACAGTATCATTAGTAGTAATCAGCATGGGTTTACAAAAGGTTGCTCTTTCCAAACCAACCTATAAACATTCTACGAGGAAGTGAGCTGCAATCTGGACAGGGGTAGGCCGGTGGATGGGGTATATTTGGATTTTGCAAAAGCATTTGATAAAGTCCCCCACATACCCTTCTGTTTAATTTATTTATAAATGATATAGAGCAGGGATCTCCAAACTACTGCCCTCCAGCTTTTGCGGAACTACAGGTCCCATGAGGCATTGTAAAACTCTGACATTCACAGACATGATTAGCGATGACAACTGGAGGGCCATAGTTTGGAGACCCCTGATATGGGATAAATAGCTTGATCTCAGTATTTGCTTACAACACAAAAATAAGTAGGGCAATAACTTCACAGCAGGATATAGAAACTTTACAAGAGGACCCGAATAAATTAATGGAGAGGGCTACTAGATGGCAAACAAAGTTTAACATTGTTAAATGTAAGGTAATGCACCTGGGGGTAAAAATATAAACGCAAGTTACTCACTAGGGGGAGAACCCCCAGGGGATTCCAGGATGGAGAAAGATCTAGGGGTCCTTTTAGATGACAGACTGAGCAATATCATGCGTTGTCAAGCTGCAGCAAACAAAGCCAGCAGAATATGGCATGCATTAAAAAGGGTATTTACTCCAGAGATAAAACAATAATCCTGCCACTTTATAAACCTCTGGAGTATTCTATCCAGTTCTGGTTACCAATCCTCACAAAGGATGCGCTGGAGCTGGAGAGAGTCCAGAGAAGGGTAACTGGAGGACCTCAATTATGAGGAACGACTACAAGTGCTAAATTTATTCTCCTTGGAGAAGAGATGCTTGAGAGGAGATATGATAGCATTATACAAATATCTGAAACTTTTCAGTTCAAGGGAGTGTAAGAAGACACGTGGCCACAAGATGAGACTGGAAGAGAAGCGGTTTAACCATAAGGGGGTCATTAAAGCGTCTCTAAAAATTTGAAGCAATGTCTTTCATGGGTGAATGATAATCAGCTGAGTTGTTGATGTTCATCAATCTACTCTGCTCTGCATACTTTTTTTACTGGTTATTTTCTATACTTGTAGTCATTTACAGTATGTTGGGAACTTTCTCATCAAAGCCAATCTG
Organism: Lithobates sylvaticus; assembly: GCA_028564925.1. Lineage (NCBI taxonomy): Eukaryota > Metazoa > Chordata > Amphibia > Anura > Ranidae > Lithobates > Lithobates sylvaticus. The sequence goes on along the minus strand of CM053028.1, from coordinate 372,876,251 downwards.
AAAACATTTTGCAACATATATCATACTCTCTGAAACTATTTGATTCAGAAATCCATATCCTTGGAGGATCATATCCTGTTAAAGCGGAGCTCCACCCTAAAGTGGAACTTCCACTTATCGGATTCCTCCCCCCCCTCCGGTGCCACAATTGGGTCTAGCTAGCCGCAGCTGACCCACCCCTATCCACAGCTGCCCCCCCCCCCCCCCCGTTGTGTCTTGGGAAACACACAGTTCCCAGGACACAACGGGGACCAACAAAGTCATCAGCTGCAGTATTTGTAGCTGCTGACTTTTAATATTTTTTGTGCAGGTGGACTCCCTCTTTAAGAATGACTGCAGATATTTGGATGAAAATAAGCACATCCCTGAACAGCCTTTACTACTATCTCATGTGAGAACTGCATCCTCTGTGTTCTGGTAAGTATAGTTCTGTGGGATGAAGGTTGCACAGCACAAAATAGCTGATCACAGGCTATATTTTTTGCCCAGGCAAGTCCTCAGAACCCTGCTCATACTGGATGCCAGAACTCTAGATGCAAAATGATATAAAAACTGAATAAATTATTCTATTTAAATAAAGTAGTATTAACCCCCAAAACCCACATTTAATATAATGCAGTTTACCAATCCTTAAACGTGGTGGCTTCGCTAATCTTTTTATTTTTTTTGCTTTTATCTTTCATTTTCATCTGGTGATCCAGCCAGTACTTCCTTTTTTTAGGGTTTATCAACTCTGGATGGAAGAGCAACAAAAGCACATTTGGACAGCAGCATTGCCAATTTGGGGAGAGGGTAGTGTTAGATGCATCAAATTTAGATGGACTTGACTAACAAATTAAAGCGGAAGTAGGGCCATACTTCTCCTGTGTGTCACAGGAGTGCACAGCCTGGCGCCCCAGTCAGCATTGGAGGGCCAGAACAGAGAGCAGTGACTGTCTGTCACCACTCTGCGCTCAGAACAGACCCGAGAACCGAATGATAAGTGATCTTTGATTGCTCGGTTTTTGGTGTAGACCCGGCAGGGGACAGCTGCAGCTCAGATCGATGCTGCAGCCATCTAGGTTAGTATGTAGGTTTATTTTTTAAGGATCCCACACTTCTCTTTTAAAGTGGGGTTCCAGCTAACACTTTTAAAGCAGTTACAGCAAAAGCTACAGCTTTTTTTTCTTTTGGGATAAAGGTTTTACATAAATGAATAAAAGCTGATCATGGTAAGCACCCCTGTGTTAAATGATTTGTCTCAACCCTCTAACTTCCACTTTTTGCTGGACACCTTTGCCTGTTACAGGAAATTGAAAAACAACAGACTTACTAAGGCAGACACCACATCTAAGAATAGGTAAGCTGCAATTTAATATTTTTTTTATTTTTGTGTTTACTACTGCTTTAATAGAATCCTAAATTTTGCTTAGTGACAGTATATCCTGGATAGTACTACACATTTTCCCACTGCACTAATTTCCCTTGCTATAGCACTGTCTGTTTTTAAATATTCAGCTGGCTGCTTGGCCTGTTATCAGCAACAAAACATGCTGATTTTTTTTTTTATTAGGCTCAGCTGTTCAATAATTCAGCAGGAAACTAATTTTTCCCTTTTTTATAGGTTTATTTATTGAGCTTATTGGCTTGTTAAAATCCTCCTAGTCCTAACATTTGACTTTGACCATAAACAGGCAGAAATATCTTCAGGGATGGCTAGAAGAGACACATCTAACCGCACCTATTCAAGTACACAGACCTGTTGAGAGGCCTATCTGATCATGGCAGTGGCACTAGGGTGCCCACGTGTGCCGGATTGCCCGGGATTGTCCCTTATTTCAGATTTTTGTCCCGTGTCCCTGGCACCTTCATTCCGGGACAATACAGTGTCCCGGAATTTAAAAAAAAAAACACACCACCATCCAGCTGAGCCAGTCCGTCACCCTTATAAACATTTACACACCGCCAGTACACCGCCCGCCACCCTTATAACATTACACACTAGTACACTACACAGTAACACATCATAGCATGGTTGCTAGGCTAGGGCCGCCCCGCGTCTAGCAACCTGTGACGTCGGCTGAGGGCTGACACGTGGGCAGTCAGTGTGGGCACCCGCACCGTACGGCTGGGCAGCACGCCTCTGAGAGAGAGAGAGAGCAGCCAGCCACAAACAGACACCACACCAGACAGAGCACAGTCACTTACTGCTGGTAAGGATCATCCAGCCTGTGCTCAGTCAGTGCCAGTCCCGGCCGGGGCCGCCACCGACTACTCCTGCAGCCGATCTCCGCTGCAGACCCATTGCCATCTGCGTCCTGAGCTGAGCTTCATCTAAGTCCTCCTCCAGGCTCCCGCCCACGAGGTCCGCGAGTTTGCCGCCCGCCAGACATTGACAAACTTCCAGGACAGGTTAGTGTACTGTGTTACACAGTTTGTTACAGTGAGCATGCTCCCCCTCCGTTCTGCTGCTGTCCCCCTCCAGTTTTCCTCCTTGTCCCCCTCCCCCAGTTCTGCTGCTGTCCCCCTCCAGTTTTCCCGGGGGGGACAGTAGCAGAATGGAGGGGGACAGCAGAACGAAGGGGGACACGGAGGAAAACTGGAGGGGGACAGCAGCAGAACTGGGGTACAAGGAGGAAAACTGGAGGGGGACAGCAGCAGAACTGGGGGACAAGGAGGAAAACTGGAGGGGGACAGCAGCAGAACTGGGGGACAAGGAGGAAAACTGGAGGGGGACAGCAGCAGAACTGGGGGACAAGGAGGAAACCTGGAGGGGGACCGCAGCAGAACTGGGGGACAAGGAGGAAACTGGAGGGGGACAGCAGCAGAACTGGGGGACAAGGAGAAAACTGGAGGGGGACAGCAGCAGAACGGAGGTGGACAGCAGAACGGAGGGGGACACAGAGTTACGGAGGAAAACTGGAGGGGGACAGTGGCAGAACGGAGGGGGACATTGAGGAAAACTGGAGGGGGACAGTAGCAGAACGGAGGGGCCTTTACAGGCGCTATTTTACATGCGACGCTGTACCCTAACAAAATGTATGTCCTTTTTTTCCCATAAATAGAGCTTTCTTTTGGTATTTGATCACCTCTGCGGTTTTTAAAAGACCGACAATTTTGGAAAAAAGCTATATTTTGTACTTTTTGCAAAAAAATTGGCAAAAAAAAGTTTTAAAAAACAATCTTTTTTTGGGCGGGAGGGGGGTGTCCCTGAATGGCAGTTTGGAAATGTGGTCACCCTAAGTGGCACATGCTTGGTGCTTTTAACTGGGGCCTGCTCACAGACAGATTTAATAACAAATATGACAATCGCAATGTATGAGGCAGAGCACTTACATATCTTACATTTATGGTCTAGAGCCCTACGGACGACATGAGTAAAGATGACATATAGGAACAACACAAAACTCACCAACATGAAATAGACCTGAAAGTGTGCCTTGGTCTACCGTATGGTACACCAAAATAAGGGGGCATACCCTAGATAAAGAATGGTAAGAAGTAGTTATGGAATAATGTGGAATGAGTATTTAGTCTGGGGTAAGAATACTTGGAAGAGGCTTTTAAAAGGGGAGGGTGGGTGGGTATCACGCACAGGAAACCGACAAAGACCAGCCGCCTTTGGGCTGCTTAAATACCCTCCGGGCTCCTCCCATAACTTCAGGCCGGTACCCGGCCTTCCAATTTATGGTCTAGAGCCCTACGGACGACATGAGTAAAGATGACATATAGGAACAACACAAAACTCACCAACATGAAATAGACCTGAAAGTGTGCCTTGGTCTACCTTCAGGGGGCAAAAACCTTCAGGTAGGGGATAATTATTTATTAAAGGTAATGTCACTGAGTAAGACGAGCAAAGGCCTGAGCCATCTCTAACTGTGGGTTAGGAATGTAGCGAGAGAAGCAGGCCGATTTCCACGAGCCAGTTCCTTGATCACATGGTCCGGAACCCCCTGTCTTGAGGCCGTCGTGGCCGCCCCAATCCGGAATGAATGCCCGGAGTACTGGCTGGGGTCCAAGTGAAGATTGCCGAGAAGGACCCGGACATGTTCCACGAACTGCGACGAGTTGAGGGGTTATACCGGAAAGGGTAGAAGCGGACTGGACCCTGGGCGGTCGGATAGCAGTGCCGTCAAGCGGTTTAACACGGCAACTGGGCACCAGTTGTTGTGAGTCCTGTACAGGTGAACATCTACTCCGGAACCTCGCTGCTGAGTTTTGGATGTCGCCAAGTGAAGGACGTAGTGATCCTGGTGGCGGCAGAGACTACTTCTATGCAAGACTGGACCGGCTGGGTGGCTGCGAGTGAACTCGCTGGGCCGTAGAAACCCATAAAACGCCATGTGTATCGCAGCCTGCAGGACGGTGCTGAGGAGGAGACCGAAAGGGGACCTATCCAGGATGTCAGACATTCCCTTGAAGATCTCCCCCGTGATAGGCAGCCGCTTCGGGCTGACTGGCGGCTGGTGTTTCTGCACTCCACGTAGTAGAGCCCTCACTGCGTGGCAGGAGAACACCGAAGGCCTCGCGGGGTCTTGAAGTGACAAGTAGTGCGGCACCCCGGCCACGTACTGGCGTATCGTGCTGTGTGACAGTGCTAGGTGAGAATGACAATAAGCGCTGAGTTAAACTTCCCTGGAATGAATGAGCAGTAAACATTGAACTGACGCTGTAGGGATAGCTGGACCAGTCTGCGGAGGAAGGACATGACGGGCCTGGATTTAGGCCTGCCCTTGCTGATGATCTTGGCTGTGGCTTGATTGTCTGTCGTGAAAGCCACAGTCTGTCCAGACCAATGGTGACCCCATAGGTGAGCGGCTGCTACGATGGGGAAGAGCTCAAAGAGGGCTGACGTGGTAGTGAAGCCTGGTGTGGCTAGTGCTTGAGGAGGCCAAGGGGCGGCGAACCACAAATGGCCAAAAATGGCGGCGCATCCTGTGGATGCCGCCGCATCAGTCACCACCTGAGGTGACTGCGTGGACACGACTGGGATGAACAGGGACACACCGTTCCAATTACTAAGAAAGTGTTCCCACATGGCCAGATCTGCCCTGGCTGCCCAAGGACTACTCTTAGACCCGAAGGTCAATTTGGTCGCGAAATAATATCGCTCCCTCCACTTGATGAGGGGACGAGCGAGTTGAGACTGGGAGCGACGGAAGAATGAGGCGCTGACAGATCATACACCAGACGTTTTTATTTGAAAATATTCCCTGTACAAGCCCGATAGGGCTAACCCTCCAGACGTTAAAGGGAGACTGACTGAACGGGCCTATCATGAAGTCCCGATCCAACTCCGTCTGCAGAAGGACGTCAATCGCTGGCTCATCTGTTGCTGCTGAGCGTAGGTTCGGACATTCGTGGGTGGAGTGGGGCAGGGTGATGAGCCCGGTGTGAAACCCATCGGTGAAACCCCAGATGAGGTAGCTGGCGAGTGACGGAGTGGGGTGTGAGGTCAAGTAAACACCGAGCCAAAGGGCATCGACCCGGCTTAGTCATGGTTCTTCTGTTTGACCTCACATAGGATCCTGGGGTGCGCCCTCTGGCATAGGGTGCAAACGTGCAAGAGCCGGCACTGGCTGAAATTGCAGGAGCCGTAATTGAAATTGTTGCAAATGGCGGCTCCCCCAACCATCCGCACTGGACGTCCCAACTTGTCCACCTTTTGCGCTTGCGCCGGGGCCTGCTGAGCCTGGCTCGTGCTGGTAGAGGCCGTGCTAGCTATCGGATGGACAGAGGCTATGTTGGCACACCAGACCGTGGTGTGGGACGCTGACTGACAGACAGCACATAGCGGGGAGCGAAGACCCGCGAAGTGGCGGCAGAACAACTCCGTGTCCACTACGCTCCAGTCCGTTGTCAAATGAAACTGTGAGAATCTGGCTGCGGCTTTGGCCGAGAAGGACCGATGATAGTCGTAGAACGCTGAGCCACCGTATTTGTGGCCCAAGTCTACGATCAAATGGAGGTAGAGGTCCAGTTCCTCCCGTCTGCCGGGGGAGGCTGAGCACAGCACGTCCCTAAACATGCCGAAAGCGAGCGTGAACTCGGGCACCGTGAGCTTTCTGTTGAGCCTCGGATCCTTCGCTTTCAAAACCACCGAGACGTCCCCCCAGGTGTAGGCCTTGTTCTCGGCCAAGTCATGGACCGAGATCAAGAGTGAGACCAGGTTAACGTCTCTGCCCTCTAGAATGTCCTTCCTTACGCTGGGTGGCACCAGGTGGGAAGGGTGAACGGTAGTCGTGGCAAGCTCACTACCTGCGGCCGGTGCACTGATGGCTGGGACCACCGCAAGGTCCGGAACCGTGGCAGCCGGGCTGGTCTCTAGACGAGACACCCTGTCCTGGACCTCAACGATTGAGGAAGACAGGGAAGACACGAGGGTGTGTAGCTGAGCGACGGCGGCTGAAATCGATTCCAGAGACGTCTGCTGGCTGCTGGGGCTTGCTGCGGCCGGTGGTGGGAAGAGGAGCCTGAATAGCTCCGCCTTCCTGGCCGCGGACGAGAAGGGTATCCCTCTGCGTCTCAGCTCGGCGGACAGCCTGGGAATTGTCCATGCCCTAAGGGACTGGACACTGCCAGCCTCGGAGGCTGATGCCGGAGATAGCGGGGTGGTGAGGTCATCGCTGCCGACTGATGACATGGCGGCTGCCAAGACCCGTTACTTAGTAGACTGGTCACGTGTCTGCAGGCTGGGCCTATAAAGAGGTGACAAGAAATGAGTTTGGACGTGTCACCTATGATATACGTACCTGCCATGAGAAAGCAGGAGCCCCCCGTGCCCCTGCGTTTTTTTTTTTTTTTTTTTTACCTGCTGGAACCCTGATCAAGCTGGTGCAGGTGGACCTACTGAATCCGACTGACCTGAGAGAGTGTGAGAGAAAGTACCTATTTAAGAGCCTAAAACTGCTGCCGTCCAGAGCGACGGAACCCAACGTAGATGATAACAACAGGCGATAGTGACTTAAGTCGACTGCCGAGACCGCTGTGGGATCAAATGACAGATGACAACACGAATGACTGACTTGACATGTTGCCTTAACTGAACGAACTTCCCGTGACAGGGCCCGGCCCGTTCGTACCGTATGGGGGTGACTGTGAGCCGGACTCTGGAGCACGTACAGAAATGAGGCAACCGTGAAACGAGGCTAACTGCCTGGGTATTGCTGAGGCCGAACTGTGACATCCAGCTGCCACCGGGTCCGACTCCAAGCTCCCTTTTTTTTTTGTAGAAATGGGGCCGGCCTAGGGCACGCCGGCGCGAATTCGTACAGGCAGGTGACCAATTAACGCCGGGACGTGGTAAGGTGACACAGAAATGATATAACATGACAAGGACAAGAATCAAAGTCTCTTTTTTTTTTTTTTTTTCGACTCCGCCCCTGGCGCATGTATTGAAATGAGGCCGGGCCTAGGGCACGCCGACACGAATTAGTGCGAGGTAGTGACTTCATTCATGCCGGGCGTGGTAAGGTGACAGAAATGAGATACCATGACAGGGGCAAGAATCAGGAATGTACGCAAACCAGTGATGCGATTCCGCCCTTGGCGCATGTATTGAAATGAGGCCGGGCCTAGGGCACGCCGACACGAATTAGTGCGGGGAAGTGACTGCATTCATGCCGGGCGTGGTAAGGTGACAGAAATGATATACCATGACAGGGGCAAGAATCAGGAATGTACGCAACCAGTGATGCGATTCCGCCCTTGGCGCATGTATTGAAATGAGGCCGGCCTGGGGCACGCCGACACGAATTAGTGCGGGGAAGTGACTGCATTCATGCCGGGCGTGGTAAGGTGACAGAAATGATATACCATGACAGGGGCAAGAATCAGGAATGTACGCAACCAGTGATGTGATTCCGCCCTTGGCGCATGTATCGAAATGAGGCCGGGTAGTCGTGCATCTGGATCGCCCCGATCGGAGCATGTATGGATGCGACCGGACCAGGATCGAAGCGATGGCATGAACGCCCTGTTTAACTGATGCGAAATGATTTAGCATGACCGAATGGCCCGATACGTTAGCCATGTTTGAAATGATTGTCATGCTAACACGTGAAATGTTTCGACACGGTCGAAGTGATTCGTACAATTAGTATGCCAACAGTGCTTCGGAATGTGAATAGCGATTTGGCACGCTCGCTGGCGCCACCGATTCGAATAATGGCAGGACATGAACGATACGTGTGAGTGCGAACGGCACCCGTGCGTGAGTCGTGTTTGAACGATTCGAAGACTGCGTAGCACGACCGCGTAAGGGAACCCTTGAGTGCCGGTTGCGGCATCGGTCGGAGTGTTTCGTGGCGGGCGGCCCTGAATGTGCGTGCCGCTAGATGGCTCCCGATCGTGTACAACCAAAAACGTGCGAGTAAGTGTTTAGGTTTCGAGACAAGCAGCGCGTGGTTCGTGAGCTACGCAGACCACAGTTTAGTGACATGATAAGCAGTGCATGAGAACATAAAACATGGGAGCCGAAGCCCTACCTGCGACAGCCGAACCAGACTCTTTGAACGAACTGCGACTCGGCGACACGAAGGGACAAAGCGACTTACGAACACGGAACGCGGGACTGCAACAAGAGGAGACGGACAGACGAAAACGGAGCTCACGAACCGGCACCAACAGCGCTTGTCTCGAACGAGTCGGTCCTAGATGTCTGACGTATCAGATATCACGCACAGGAAACCGACAAAGACCGGCGGCATTGGGGCTGCTTAAATACCCTCCGGGCTCCTCCCATAACTTCAGGCCGGTACCCGGCCTTCCAATATGTTACACTTACATACACCTGACATATCCATTATTAAAGTGAACCTGTCACTTTGCCAATTCAGGTTCAATTTATAGCCCACGCTAATAATTTCTTTACACATTATCCCTGTTAAAGGGAGGTTATAACACCTGTTAGATTTTTTTTCACCATCTGTGTCCCATTGTGGAGATTTCCCTTCACTTCCTGTGTCCCATAGCCAAACAGGAAGTGAGAGGAAATCCCTGAAAATTAGGGGAATTTCTTGGGGACCCCCAGGTCACCAGAACCAGTGTCCCCATTGGAAGATTTTCCCTCCATTACTTTTCTGGAATTTTCTTTTACTTTCACTTTCAATGATCCCATAGCACTGGGATCCTATGCCCTCAATGAGCATATAAGGTCAATGACATCACCTGGGAGACCACACCCCTTTGTATATATAGCTGTCATCTGCCAGAGCTGTCTGTAGTAGGTGAACAGTTGTCAGGTTCAGATGTGTGTCAACAGGTGGCATTTGTCTTCTCTAGACTGATCGATGGGTAGTGGGAATTATGATTGACAGGGGCCTACATTGCTGGACGATGTGGTTGATGATGGATGTACATCATGGGAAAAGCCTTTTATTAAAAAAAGTCTCCTGATGTAGATTCATTATCAATCATGCCTGATGCCAGCCTAAAGAAAAAAACCTGACAACCAAATGCATCGGCAGCACCTTGCTGAATTACAGCAACCTGAACTGTCATCAGTAATATTAATAAAATGGTGAGGATAATGATGATATCATTGCCCAAATATGGCCATTTACATTCAGACCAAACACTCAGCTCATCCCTAGTTATAAGAGAACTTGTTGCCTTGTTCTGAATGGGCAATGTGACCGGTTTACTTTGAGTTTAAAAGACATTATAGTAGTTTCAGCCAAAGCATCCTTTGCTGTGATTCAGCCCTTTAAGGGCAGCCATTTGATTTGATATTTTATTGCAATGATCAGAGTTTTGTTGAATAAAATTTTGCAATCCTTCAATTAAAATATTATGGATGAACCCTAAGCCGTATAGTAAAATATGTGTTACTCTTCTTTTATTTAAAACAAAGGCATTCTTGTTATTTTGGCAATAAAGCATTTCCTACTTGATTCTAGTATTAGATTTACATTTTAAGAAAAATGCACTTAGAAAATGTGGAGGTTTCCAATCCTGACCTCCTTCTGCAAATGCTAGTTGCCAGATCATCAATATTTTTGAATCACTGATCGACATAGTGACAGCACTTTCAGACTGCTGGCAATTGCTGCAGGTCAAATGCAGGTGGTGTACGGATGCCTTTGGTATCAGGCAAGCAGCATTTTTAAGAGTAAAGTTTGGAAATGGCAGCTTTCATATTTTTCAGTACAGGTATCCTGAAAAGAATCTCTAAAACCCAATCCAGTTTGTGAACAGTGTTGTTTTAAACAAATAGGAACTTACATAAGTACATGTTAACAAGACACCAAGATTCCATATATCTTTTCTCATTTGGTCAAGCCACTGTGTTATGTCAGTCTTACAAGAAGTTCTCCCAATTTACTACTTCTAAATAGAAGTTTTGGCCATAATCCATGTAAAACCTGTATACTAACAAAAGTACAATCAGAGGATTTCTTGAAAGGCTGGCATGTAATAGAGTTTGGTACTGGAATCTTGTGATAACGATACCCTGTAATAATTAATTGGATGTGATGCAGAGATGCTTCTTCTTGGTTCATCTTTCTAATAAATGCCTCTGATTTTGAAATATTTTATGTTTACTTCACTAATAAACAAATCAAAAATGTTTATTTTTATTTTTTTTAGTCCTGACCATAATAACAAAAGAAATAATGTTCAAAACCGCTATACATTGTCTTTAAGCTGAATGTTCTGTAGCTGTCTTTTTACTTTAAAAGTATTTTTGAAATCTTGCTCCTGGCTGCTAAGTGCTTGACGTGCATCTTTTATAACCTTGTCTTATATGTGCTGTCATGGGGTGCTGCACTGTGGTAGCTGGAGGTTGGCAGCCTGCACTGTGGTAGCTGGAGGTTGGCAGCCTGCACTATGATCTGGTGCTGCACTTTGAGGGCTGGAGGTTGGCAGCCTGCAGCAGAATATAAAAGTTACATTTTTTAAATAATAAAATAAAAAGTAAAGAAGGCAACAGAAACACATTTAGCTGGACAGTAAGGCCTGATTCACACTTGTGCAGGTTGCAGTTTGCATATTGCAGGTGCATTTTGTGTTTTTCAATACACATCTTTAAACCATTGAAGACAGTGGAACCAAAAAACAGAAAAAAAACCCTGGCCCTTTCCATAAAATGCACAGTTGTGAACTACATCCATAGGAAATCATGTTAAATAGACTGTAGTGTGTTTCTGCAAAAACTGAAAATGCACTAAAAAATGCATAGATGTGAACCAGGTCTAACTGACATGTCTGCTGCTGGAAAGAGACCTTGTAGATTTGATGGACTGATTGTGACAAGAAGCCCAGTTGAGCAGATATTGGGAATTGGTCTAAAAACCACAGATTTTACAGTTTAACATTTCTGTGTTTAAAATACTGTTTCAGGGGCTAAGAATCTTTTTTAAACTACAAATTTTTATTTAAAGTGGAGTTCCAGTCCCCCAATTAGACCCCACTCTAGAACCCACTTAGACCCCACTCTAAGTTGATCCACTCTATATGCAATCTTTAGATGTAGTCCTTTTTATTATGTTTAAATTGAATAAAAGTACCTGGATCTCGGAAGCTGGCAGGGTCTATCTCCACTGTGGGCATCTGAAGTCCTCTTCTTTTTCCTGGAATCGGTGCAGCTGGCTACCCAGCATGCGCATCCCGATCTCGTGCTTGCGCAGTAATGCCACCATGCGGCGCTCCTTCTTCCTGAGTCCTGACACGTTGCCATAGCAGCGTCGGTGGACGTTCCCATCAATCATCGCAAGTTTTCTTCACTAGGCGATTTGCAAGGACTCCTGGTATACATGACACTGCTATCCCAGGAGCCATTGCAAATCGCCTAGGCATAATCGTCTAGGCGGCCGTTCGACTGAAATAAGAAGAAAAAAGGTATTTCCTTACAAAAAAAAAAATATTTACATTAGGAAAGCATTCTCATACAGTACATATCAACTATATAAAATGGGTGGAACTCCGCTTTAAGTTATCATTTACTGATCATCGATTGGCTATCATTCTCAGGGCCAAAGTAGAATTTCTTGAAAAAAGCTCTAATATATTTATTACAAAGATGCTCTCTTGTGAGAGGACCCTTTATTATTCCATTTATTAAATCTAACAGGTATGATTAGGAGGCAGGCAGGCATTATAAGAGGCAGATTGGCTTACAAGCATTTGATTCAAGTACAGTAAGATATTGCATTTGTAATGTAAAGGTGGCCATTTATAAATTTTGTATGTTGGGGTAAAATATAATTTGTAATATAATTTAAAATATTCAGTGGCCTAAAATAAACTTTTCCTGGGAGACATACTGTATAGGAACTGCCATTGCTAATCTTATTTTGAAAATACTAATTAATTGGCTATTATGCTCACCCTCTGGCTCCAGTAGTTTTTGAGTCACTGCCGTAGAACAAGAATGCAAGAAAGTCAGTGGAACTCCTTATCTGCATACTTGTTGTAGGTCAGTGATTTAAACCAGTGGTTCTAAACCCTGTTCTCAAGTACCCTCAACAGGCCCTGTTTTGGGAATTTCTCTTAGATAAAATAGCTGTCCAAAATACTAAGCCATTGACTCTGACTCTGATTTAAAGCACCTGTGCAAGATAAAGAAAACCTGCGAACAAGGCCTGTTGGAGGTACTTGAGGACAGGGTTGAGAGCCACTGAGGGCCTACAGTATATGACAGCCAGGCAACTAACATTTGCCTACTAAATGACTCCAGGATTTCCATGCAACTTCTGAACTCCCATTTTCAATACCTACATATTTTCCCAAGCTATCTGTATAAGATATACTGTCTAGTACCTTTAGGAGTTATTACTCTGTATAGTGGTCACAATTGGTTTACAGCATCGTATGGTTACTGCAAACTACAGCTATACTAATTTCCCCAAGGAAAGAGCTATTGGGTCACTTCTACAAGGGACTAAAGGATAGAGATGTTCAGAGCATAATGTTGTCCTGTCTCAAAATGGCAGTGTTGGAGGATACATTTTTATTAAATAGTTTGCAAGGTTACATTCAAAAAGCCCATAGTCTGGAAAGCCTTGATCCCATATATCACAACATTGATGAAGCTTGAGAAGGACAATCTTTTTTAATATTTTGAAGATCAATATTAATGATATCTTATCACCTGTTCAACAGAAACAACTATACCTAAGTAACCATTATTTCACTTGGGTAAGAATCTACCCAAAGGCAAACCAAAAGACAATTAAATGAAAAAGAAAAATAGGAAAGGACATACAGTGCCTTGCAAAAGTATTCACTCCTCCTTGGATTTTTTTAATGTTCTGTTGCCTCACAACCTGGAATTAACATGAATTGTTTGAGGATTTGCATTATTTAATTTACAGAACATTGTAGATGTTTTTTTTTCATTTTTTATTATTGTGAAGCAAACAACAAATAGGACAAAATAACAGAAAAAGTCAATGTGCATAACTATTCACCCCCCTAAAGTTAATACTTTGTAGAGACACCTTTTGCAGCTATTACAGCTCCAAGTCGCTTTGGATAAGACTCTATGAGCTTCAACATCTTACCACAGGGATTTTGCCCATTCCTCCTTGCAAAACTGCTGCCTCTTTGATTAATGCCCTCCTTGCCCGGTCCGTGAGTTTTGGTGTGTGGCTATCTCTTGGCAGGTTTGCTGTTGTGCCATGTTCTTTCCATTTGGTTATGATAGATTTGATGGTGCTCCTAGGGATCATCAAAGATTTGGATATTTTTTTATAACCTAACCCTGACTTGTACTTCTCAACAACATTGTCCCTTACTTGTTTGGGGGAGTTCCTTGGTCTTCATGGCAGTGTTTGGTTAGTGGTGCCTCTTGCATAGGTGTTGCAGCCTCTGGGGCCTTTCAAAAAGGTGTGTATATGTAATGACAGGTCACGTGACACTTAGATTGCACACAGGTGGACATCATTTCAACAATTATGTGACTTCTGAAGGTAATTGGTTGCACCAGCGCTTTTTATGGGCTTCATAACAAAGGGGGTGAATACATACGCACGTGCCAATTATCAGTTTTTTATTTCTGAAAAATTGTTTTATGTATATATATTTCTAATTTTACTTCACCAACTTAGACTATTGTGTTCTGATCCATCATATATAATTCAGATTAAAAAAAACATTGAACTAAAGGCTGTAATGTAACAAAATATGCAAAAGCCAAGGGGGTGAATACTTTTGCAAGGTACTGTAGATATTCAAACTAGCGATGTTTTCAACACTCTTATATTGCACTTCATTGCTATGCTTGTTGGACAATCTTGAAAGAATTTTCCCCTGTCAAAGTCAACGTGTGAATACATTTTTTGAACCCTTTTGCACTCTAACTACAGTACTACATTGTAGTACCAATAAAAATGTGGAGCAACATTTCTCCGCTTTGAACTCTAGCATAAAGAACTGATCATTATATTAGCTTACTAGTAGGAGAAAAAATTGTTACATTGTACACAAATAATTGTGCCTGTGATATTTTATATACATTTTTGTTAAAGATACAAAACTTTTAGGCTCTTATCAACAAATTGTACACTTCATATTTGCCAGACTTTGAGACCAAAACTGCTAATTTGCATGCCATAATGTAATGCCCAATCACCACTTATGTGATATCTTGTCACCCATTGTTATATACTGTATAGTGGAGGGATTAGGATTAAAGCACTTGTAGGCAAAAGTTCTAGGCAAAAATAAAAGACACAAATTAATGTAGCTCTGTATTTACGGGAAAATCATTAGACACATTTATAATTTATATGCAGCTTGTGTAAGTTTGGATTTGATATCAGCCACTTATAATCCCCCATGAAGCAGTGCTCATACTGGGGCATAGAGTCAGGACTGGGAACTAGGAATCCAGTGAGCTATATGCAAATATGCTGACAAATAACATGCTGATGGGAGGAAACAGCAGAGTGAGAAGGGAGATTACCTTAACTGTTTGCTGCTACTCTTTAATTGTCTAGTCTGAAGGTTGAAAGTGGAAATAGAGCACCAATGTATTCTTTAAAGTATATTGTATTGTGTGTATTGTGTATAGTTTGCTACTAGCATATTTATTGATTCATGGGAAGGTGAGTCTGAAATTGCGTCAGGTTTACTGCAGGTCAGGCTAGATGACTCACAAAGGCGGGTCTCTGGTGCCTCACTCTGATGCTGGAAGTTTGGAGAAACATCTAGAATTTAGTGGGTGGAGGCCAGGAGGGTTGATCTGCATACTAAGGGGGACTTGGCCAATTCTCAGGCAGTAGGCCTGACAGGGTGGCTGAGTCAGCCCTTAAATATGG
The DNA here is from genome assembly GCA_028564925.1 of Lithobates sylvaticus. Lineage (NCBI taxonomy): Eukaryota > Metazoa > Chordata > Amphibia > Anura > Ranidae > Lithobates > Lithobates sylvaticus. Next base: position 372,861,006 of record CM053028.1, on the reverse strand, counting down.
ATGAGCCATGCCAGCAGGGGAGTCAGGTGGAAGATGGAGTGCTGAGGAGACTGTCAGTGTCCTGGGAGGCACCCCGGTGTCTGGGAGGGCCTCTGCCTCCAAGCTGGGCTTGGGCTGGCTTAGGAAGACCCTTAAAGTGTCATGGTTTGTCTAGGAATCTTGCCTAAGAGCAGCAGGAGCAAGGAGGACAGTGTGAGTACATCAGCACACCCAGGGATTCACAAGGTGAAAGACTGCCACATGTAACATGCCTTTCAGGAGGACAGCGTTGTGCTTAACCCTTCCTATCCTTTGCCCTGGGAGATCGTGACAAGAAGCCCAGTTGAGCAGATATTGGGAATTGGTCTAAAAAACACAGATTTTACAGTTTAACATTTCTGTGTTTAAAATACTGTTTCAGGGGCTAAGAATCTTTTTTAAACTACTAATTTTTATTTAAAGTGGAGTTCCAGTCCCCCAATTAAATTTTTTTTTTTTAAGACCCCACTGTAAGTTGGGTCACTCTATATGCAATCTTTAGATGTAGTCCTTTTTATTATGTTTAAAATGAATAAAAGTACCTGGATCTCGGAAGCTGGCAGGGTCTATCTCCACTGTGGGCATCTGAAGTCCTCTTCTTTTTCCTGGAATCGGTGCAGCTGGCTACCCAGCATGCGCATCCCGATCTCGTGCTTGTGCAGTAATGCCACCATGCGGCGCTCCTTCTTCCTGAGTCCTGACACGTTGCCATAGCAGCGTCGGTGGGAGATCTTTGGAGCAGCTGGGTGGGCTGGTGGAGAAGCAGCCTGGTGGGCTGGTAGTTTAGCGGGCAGTAGAGCTGGAATCAGTGTCTTAGGTGAAGCTGGAGATACTCCTGTATTCAGCTTACAACACAGTGTGCTACTTTCTAAAGGGACGGAGAGTTCCTAGTCCTTAAAGGAGTTGAAAAAGGCAGTCTATGCATTAAGATAAAAAAAAAACCTTCTGTGTGCAGCAGCCCCCCTCAGACCCCTAATACTTACCTGAGCCCATCTTTATCCTGCGATGTTGCAGGAGTGTCTCAGCTGCCCGGGACTCCCCTCCTCATTGGCTATGACAGCAGCGTGGCGTGATTGGCTCCCACTGCTGTCAATCAAAGTCAGTCAGCCAATCAGGAGAGAGAGGGCCGGACAGGGTCCCGGCTCCGTGTCTGAGCTTGAGTTCACACTTTAGCGAACACAGACATTGCATCTGATTTGCACCCACACTGCGCTGCCGTTTACATGCAAGTTCAGCCATACAGTTTGTATGGCTGAACTTGCATTGGATTTGCACAAAAAAGGTGCGGGGACTTTTGGAATCGGATTGCATGGGAATCAACAGTTCGCACTGCGATCTGTGAACTGATCTGGGGGTGTCATTAACATTGTATTGACACCGGTTCACAGAGGGCAGTGTGAACTGCCCTCGGGAGATATGCGATGAGGGAACCGGCGCTGGGATTTTGCTGGTTCCCGCATCGATACAGTGTGAACCCAGGCTGAATGGACACAGGTAGCTGTGACTCGGCTCGGGTGGCCCCACAGCAAGCTGCTTGCTGAGGGGCCACTCAACAGGAGGGACGGACCAGGAGCACAGAAGAGGGACCCGAGAAGAGGAGGACCTGAGCCACTCTGTGCAAATCCACTGCACAGACCAGGTAAGTATAACATGTTTGTTTTTTTTTTTTAAACAGGACTTTACAATCACTTTAAGGGGCTTTTGCATTTTATCTTCAGAGACTGTCAGTGTCCGGAAAGGAGGACAGTTCAAGATTGTGTACATAGGGAGGAAGTTGTCCCTGGTTATTGTTCTTTAAATCAACTTGGGCATCCCATATATCTCTTCACCCCATCTAAGTTGTTTCCTCTAATAAAACATAAAAACAAAGCCAAGGGACCGCGTGTTGCCCTGCTGTGCAAGAGTAAGCTAACCAGTTACTAGCGGCCCCTCCAGGGGTAGTGCTACAGTATGTACAGTATAACCCAAACACATTTTTTAGCTTTGGGAAGAGTACTAAAGGGTTAACATTTCTGCAAGTTTATTTGCTGCTGTCTGTGTACCATTGGGGAAATTGTTGTTCATTTCCTGTTCTAGACACACAACAGGGTATGAAAAATCTCTCAAAGTGAGGGCAGTTCCCTCCTTAGACAACTGTTCTAAGGACAGATATCCCTATTGGAAATGTCCCCCCTACCTGTTGTTCTGGGGACAACTCTAACATTTTAAATTCCCCCTTCCTTTTTTCTCAGTGACACTAGTGCTCACCAGTACAAACAGAGGGATGATTTTCAAGGGCTTTACCCGACCTCCAGGTTCTGGCAGAGCCCTGCAGCACACATGCGGAGAAAGAGGAGTTTTGGACATTCGCAGATATGCTGAGTTTTGGAATTTCCATACTGGCTCTGTTTTTGATGATGAGCAGGAAACCCATGTGTGCACAGATGTGCTGTGGCACATTTGTGCATGGACAAAATTGAGGGGCAAACACCATTTTTATTTCGGTTGAAGGTCCACTTTAAGTTGGGTACACACTATATGAAATTTGCTGCGTGGGTGGCCCTATTGGCCACTTCCCACTCAACACTGGAAATTCAGAACTGTAGAGTTCATGTGAAAATATATGCTTCTAAACTGTAGCTTTTTGCAGATTAATATAGGAGGTGAGAACAAGTTTACAGTTCAGGTCATCAAATTACATGCCTGCAGGTTCTCCTATCAATAATTCATTCCGTGATTACTTAATTTGTCATACTGATTAAAAGAGATAATTTTGGGAGAAACTCTTGTGTAGATTGAGAACATTTTGGATAAAGCAGTTGAGCAATAACCTGAATTATTTGTCAAATACAATAGGTCATTAAAGGTCTCAGACAGCAATAATTGCCATATTAAGAATAATGAGCCATTCTTACTAATGACCTTAGCCCGCACATCAGCACAGTAATACCAGTAAAGTGAGCAGTGTGATGATCTCAGCATGAGAATATTAACATCAAATATATCACCAAATAAAGCAACAGTTTATTTCCAAAGTTCATATCCATATTCATCAAAATTATAGCTCACTTGATCTATGAATATCAACATATTTTTATTAAAGCTGAACTCCGGACATCGACCCATTGCCTGTCCTCCCAACTAATCACTAAGTTAAATTAATTTAAACTAACAAGGGCCTCTTCCCCACAACCCAGGGCTGTGGTTGTGGGGGTCTGTGGGCAGGGGGCTTATTGGAATCTGGAAGCCCCCTTTAACAAGGGGGCCCTCATATACCGGCCCCAACCTGTTAATGATTATGGGGTACATAGTAGCCCTACCCATTGAACAAGAGTGTCAAAAACAAAAATGTAAACTAAAATCCCCTCACCTTAACCCATGGTCACATGATGCACTGGGTCCTGAGTCTACTATCTTCTTCACTGCAGGGGAGGAGGGACCTTCTTTGGGTGTCCTTGTTGCTGCCTGGGTGATGTGTACACTTTCTATTGTCTGTCCAATGGTGGGGTCTTATCAGGCTGCACAGCGTGATGACATCACAAAAGAAGCGACCGGTCAGCAGAGGCACAGAGTGCAGTATTGGATCAATCAATTTTCAAACCTGCTTGGGACACAGACGGTGGAGTTGTCAGTAAAAAAAAAAAAATACTTCAGAAGGTAACTTTTTTAATCATTATGCTAAATGTTTGTGTGTGTGTGGGGGGTGAAAAGGAGTGATGGGATCGGTGAGGACTTTCATTAGAAATTGCTTTATGAACACAATTCAGATTCAAAATTTCCAAACAAAATTTTAATTTAATTTAATTAACAACTTCAGCCCAGGAAGATTTGTTTATTTTTTACTAGTAATGGCGTCAATCTGCGATTTGTACTGGGACTGCGACATTATGGCGGACACATCGGACACTTTTGACACATTTTTGAAACCATAGACAACTATATTTATTATGTGTAAATGTCACTTGCAGAGAAGGGGGTAACACTAGGGGGGCGATCAAGGGGTTAACTGTGTTCCCTGACTATGTGTTCTAACTGTGGGGGAGGGGACTGACTATAGGAGATGACAGATCGTGGTCCTAGCTATTAGGAAGCATCTGAGCCTCTGGCGGCACACACGCGCCTGCTATCCTGCTTAAAGGAGCCAACATACAGCTACAACAGTTTGCATGATCTTGCCGACCTGCCGCAGTATAAAAATGGACGCTGGTCGGCAAGTGGTTAAATCTGTAACTTTTATTTTATTAAGACCAGGTGATTCTGCTATGAAGGTCCTTGTTTAGGAATTTCCTGTAATAAGTGGACAATCCTATGTCCCCTTTCCCCAAACATTTTTATGCATTGCCACCTTGTCATGAAGGCTTCCAATAGAAACTAAATGTGGCCTTTTTGACATTCCATTATTGCAATCATCAAAAAAACATCCCTTAAAAATGTCATGCTGTCATTGCTCGGGCACGTGTGAAGGGCTTACTTACCCCCCAGGAGACGCTGGTGATGATGGGTTTTCTGTTCTGCCATGACTCTTGTTCCCCACTGACACACCTGGTTATAGGTAGAAGGCCGTTCACACCAGTGTAACTTAAGCATTAGTATGCTACACTACACTGGAAATAGGCCAAGCAATTGGTGGTAGATTAAATGAATGTATTGAAGCCATGCACATAAACAATTTATAAATCATGCAAGATAAGCAGATAAGCAGATTTGAAGATACAGTACTAGGTAAATCACTAACCTATCAACTGGCAATAAGTGGAACTGCAGCAATGTTAAGTTTAACTATACCTACTGCAATTAGAGCACATGTGTCAAACACAAGGCCCGCAGGCCCTTGCACCCCTCCTGCAGCGGCAACATCTCCCTCATCTCCGCCCCCATCTTGTCTGCAAGCAGATGGCAGCAGAGAGGATGAGAGAACTCCTCCGCCAGATCCTGTGTTTCTCAGTGCAGTCACAGAGAGGCCTGTCTCTCCACCCCCATCTCAGCAGTTGGAGGAGGACAGACTTCCTACTACAGATCCTTCACCTCTTTGTGCAGCCGCAGCACCCCCTCATCTCCACGTTTACTGGTCTCAGTATTAAGCAGACTCAAGCATCTGACACTAGCCCTCCTCTGGTCCTCCTCCAGACCCTGCACTGCTTCCCGGCTTCGCCCCTAGCTTTTTCCCAGCAGCAGCACATAGTAAAGTGGTGCACTGTGATGTAAGGTAAGGTGGGGGACTCTGGACTTCTAATGGTGGGGGCTACAGATAGAACCAGCCCTTTGAGGGCAACCATAATGCAGATGCGGCCCTGAACTAGAGTTTAAGTAACGGCATAAATTAACTCAGGAAATTAAAGGGTCCTTCTGTGCACACTATGCATACAACCCCAATAGTGGGTCAGCATATGCATTCCTGATGTAGGGGTACCCCTGAAGGTGTCTAAAAAATACCTGGTGAATAATGCGTTTGCCAACTTACATTGGTGCTGTCTGTAGGTGGTGCACTGTCCCTTTAAGAGTGTGAGTGATGAGTAGAGGACAAGCTGCTAGATAAGAGCAGTCTCTATTGTGCTAACTGTGTGTGGCAAAAGTTTAGGGTGTATAGTTCAGCTCACCACTCCTGGCAGGCAGCAGGTCTGGTGCAGGCACTTGGCAGTTAGCTATCTCATAATAATTTAAAAAAAAGACGCAGATCGCCGCCATTGCTAGTAAAAAAAATAATAATAATAAAAATGCCATAAATCTATCCCCTATTTGTAGACGCTATAACTTTTACGCAACCAATCAATATACACTTATTGCGATTTTTTTTTACCAAAAATATGTAGAAGAATATATATCGGCCTAAATTGAGGAAAAAATCTTTTTTTTGATAAAAAATGTGGGATATTTATTATAGCAAAAAGTAAAAGATAGTGTGTTTTTTTTTTCAAAATTGTCGCTCTTCTTCTGTTTATAGTGCAAAAAATAAAAACCGTAGAGGCAATCAAATACCACCAAAAGAAAGCTCTATTTGGGGGGAAAAAAGGACGTAAATTTTGTTTGGGTACAGCATCGCACGACCGTGCAATTGTCAGTTAAAGCGGCGTGAAGCCGAACCGCAAAAAATTACCTGGTCATTGAGCAGCCAAATCTTCCGGGGCTGAAGTGGTTGAAAAAGAAAAACAGAAAGGAAACTGTAGTCAGTTGCAACTGTTTTTGCAGATCAAGCAGAGGAAACAAATATGGAATCACTCAATTCTGAGGAAAATATTATGGAATCGCCATGTACTTTGCAGTTCTAAAACAAACATCTGCATCAGATTACATCCTGAAAAATGATGTCATCATCACCAAACATCCTTTCAATTGATGGAATAAGAAATGTGTCCAAAATCTCAATATAAACTTGTGCATTTATTGAAGATTTAATGATTAACATCTCCCCCGTAACTTTACCTGTATCATCAACGGTTGTGGAAATTTGCATGTTTTCTTCAGGCACTCGCCCTTATACATTTCATTGGAACGGCACCAAACAAAAGTTCCAGCATCATCACCCTGCCCAATGCAGATTCATAATTCATCACTGAATATCACTTTCATCCAGTCATCCATTGTCCATGATTGCTTTTCTTTAGCCCACTGTAACCTTGTTTTTTTCCTGTTTAGGTGTTAATGGTTTTCGTTTGGCTTTTCTGTATGTAAATTTCTTTTTTTACTTTTTTAAGTGCTTCTTAAAGCCAGAAGGTTGGAATGTTAAATAAAAATAGGTTTGAGGCATGTCTGTAATTACCATAGTTTTTTTTTTTACACAAATAAACAATTGAATGAACATTTTCCAAGAGTGGGTATTCTATACTTTTTGCCAGGGGTTGTATAGACTCCATTTCCCATGCTGCTCCTCTACTGACTTCATAATGTCACTGCAGGAACTATCATGTTGTAAAGTGTTGTACAAACTGTTGGTACTAAATACAGTATCGCACAAAAGTGAGTACACCCCTCGCATTTTTGTAAATATTTTATTATATCTTTTCATGTGACAACACTGAAGAAATTACACTTTGCTACAATGTAAAGTATTGAGTGTACAGCTTGTATAACAGTGTAAATTTGCTGTCCCTTCAAAATAACTCAACACAAAGCCATTAATGTCTAAAAAAAAGCTGGAGAAGTGAAAATGTCCAAATTGGGCCCAAAGTGTCAATATTTTGTGTGGCCACCATTATTTTCCAGCACTACCTTAACCCTCTTGGGCATGGAGTTCACCAGAGCTTCACAGGTTGCCACTGGAGTCCTCTTCCACTCCTCCATGATGACATCACAGAGCTGGTGGATGTTAAAGACCTGGCACTCCTCCACCTTCCATTTGAGGATGCCCCACAGATGCTCAATAGGGTTTAGGTCTGGAGACATGCTTGGCCAGTCCATAACCTTTACCCTCAGCTTCTATAGCAAGGCAGTGGTCATCTTGGAGGTATTTTTGGGGTCGTTATCATGTTGGAATACTGCCCTGTGGCCCAGTTTCCGAAGAGAGGGGGATCACGCTCTGCTTCCGTATGTCACAGTACATGTTGGCATTCATGGATCCCTGAATGAACTGTAGCACCCCAGTACCAGCAGCACTCATGCAGGCCCAGACCATGACACTCCCACCACCATACTTGACTGTATTCAAGACACACTTGTCTTTGTACTCCTCACCTAGTTGCCGCCACACACGCTCAACACCATCTGAACCAAATAAGTTTATCTTAGTCTCATCAGACCACAGGAAATTGTACCAGTAATCCATGTCCTTAGTCTGCTTGTCTTCAGCAACTATTTGTGGGCTTTCTTGTGCATCATCTTTAGAAGAGGCTTCCTTCTGGCACAACAGCCATGCAGACCAACTTGATGCAGTGTGTGGCGTATGGTCTGAGCACTGACAGGCTGACCCCCCACCCCTTCAACCTCTACAGCAATGCTGGCAGCACTCATACATCTATTTTCCAAAGACAACCTCTGGATATGACGCTGAGCACGTGCACTCAACTTCTTTGGTCGACCATGGCGAGGCCTGTTATGAGTTGAACCTGTCCTGTTAAGCTGCTGTATGGTCTTGGTCACCATTCTGCATCTCAGTTTCAGGGTTTTGACAATCTTCTTATAGCCTAGGCCATCTTTATGTAGAGCAACAATTCTTTTTTCAGATCCTCAGAGAGTTCTTTGCCATGAGGTGCCATGTTGAACTTCCAGTGACCAGTATGAGAGAGTGAGAGCGATAACACCAAATTTAACACACCTGCTCCCCATTCACACCTGAGACCTTGTAACACTAACGAGTCACATGACACCGGGAAGGGAAAATGGCTAATTGGGCCCAATTTGGACATTTTTACTTAGAGGTGTACTCACTTTTGTTGCCAGCAGTTTAGACATTAATGGCTGTGTGTTGAGTTATTTTGAGGGGACAGCAAATTTACACTGTTATACAAAGCTGTACACTAATTACTTTAGATAGTAGCAAAGTGTAATTTCTTCAGTGTTGTCACATGAAAAGATATAATAAAATATTTACAGAAATGTGAGGGGTGTACTCACTTTTGTGAGATACTGTAAATCTTGTATAATAATAACAATGATAATACTAATCTGTGTTCCAGTGCTGGCACTCACTACCCCTCTGCAAACAAGATGTAAAGAGAAGGCTGTTTTCATTCTATTGTAGTCTTAAATATGACAAAAAAGCCACTAAACATTCCATTTAATTACAAAATATTAATCAAAGATAAACCCTCTTTCCCATTTAAAATAAAATATTTTGACTTTTATTTTTTATATATATATATATATATATATATATATATATATATATATACACATATATATATATATATACACATATATTAGCAGTAAAATAGGTAATAGAGCATAGTTGTTTAGCAAATTACCCTTTTGTCTCTTTCCAGCCAAGCATCATTGGATATATATAACGTCTGACTGAAGTAGGAATTATTGGTCTAATTCCTTGTACTGTTTAATATGATCATATCATTTAATTTCCCTAGCTCACCCAGTAGCAAAGGCTTGCTGCAGGTTAATTGTTGTGATTTAATTAAAAAGAGCAAATCCATAATCCTATGCAAACTGAATATAAAACATTACAAAATAATTGCTTTCAAATCTTACCTTCTACCTTCTTTTTTCTATTAAACTGTTGGATAAGGTTCTAGTATTACATGTGTTTGTGTGTGTTATAATGTTATTGAAGTTGTACATACTGTTCTTTTTTGTTCCATACTGCAGAAGACGGTGGTTAAATTTTTTTTGAAATTGTATTTTTATTAAATTTACAGAACAAATACAGTGTAATTGTGCATTACAATTTGCACTGAGCACAAATGTTTAAAGAATGTAACAAAAACTTTAAAGCGGTTCTGCACTGTGTGTTTTTTTTTTTTTTGAATGTAATGCAAAGGATTAGGAGGTAAATTGGGGGACTCACGTGTTCCATGCTCCTAGATGATTGCTGCCGGTTTTCGTCCTATAAAATATTTTTTAAAAATGTATTCTTGCTGGGTGCCATCTTGCCTGTGGGCATGTGAAACCCCACAGGCACTTCTGATGGCTCAGAATGCACCGCCGTCACTGCGCCGAGCTCACGCGTGCGCAGTAACGGCAAAGTGCAGCTCACGTTCTCCGAAATCTCGCGAGATTTCGGCACATCTGCCGACATCTCGCGAGATTTCGGAAGATGTGGCCGAAATCTCGCGAGATTTCGGAAGATGTCCGCACTGACTCCTGGGATAAATGACACCAGATCCCAGGAGACAGTGCGGCGTGACGACGATCGACGCAGAGACCCCGCCCACCGCCGAAGGGACAGAGGACAGGATGTCAGCGATTACAAGGTAAGTGAAAAAAAAAACACATTTCATTTAGTACTCTTTGCCTGATTTGGAAGGCAAAGAGATTTACTAAATGAAATGTGTGCACAACCGCTTTAAGTACAGGTGGTTAATTTCCAATAATGCAGGTCACAGAAGTGGACTGCATAGGCTGTCAGAAGTATAATTAACATACAGTTAACAGAAAAATGCATACAACATCGAATCAAGGAGCCAATATGATATGACACAATTATTAGAGGTATATGGTTAATAACATAGGTCTCCAAAAGAGCATAAGATAACCCTGACAGTTATAGGAAGGGAGTGGACAATATAAGGACAGGTTCAATGTAGAGGTGACGTATACCCATTAGCAACTATTAGGCGTGGGTGTCCCATATTCCGACCGGTCCCAGGGTTCCCAGATTTTATCAATTTAGGGAACAGAGTCACTTATACGCAGTGGCCGTTAGGTACTCCATTCTCCGGATCTCCGCTATCAGATGAAGAAATCTGGGCCATGGTCTTTAGACAGCCAACACAACAGGATAAGCCTCTTTGCAGCTAATAAAATATAGGAAGTTAGTCGATTAGCTTTTTTAGTTAAGCCTGGAACTGGAAGTCCCAGTAAGCAGTTTAAGGGATCTACCGGAAGGGACACCCCCACCACCTTCTGCACCAACAGCACCATCTCACTCCAAAAGGGCCGTATCAGGGAGCATTGCCAGACGATATGAAATAACGAACCAATTTCAGTCCTGCATCACCAACAGCGCAACGAGACTGAAGGGTCAAATTTGTGAATGACATCAGGAGTTTTATACCAGAACATGAGAATCATTATAGACGTTTCCCTTTGAGTAACACATTTGGAGGACTCAAAGGTGGAGGTCCTAACCCTGTCCCACATCTGGACCGCGATAGGTTTACCTAATAGATGAGCCCATTTGCCCATGTATAAGTGCGTGGTCTCAGTTAAAGAGGTCGACTCATGGAGGATATGGTGGATGGAAGATATTAGATGCAACTGGTGGGGACCTTGAGCGCAAAGGTGTTCAAAGGAAGTGGGTTTGTCGAGGGTTAGAGATGGAGATTTGGAATAAAGGAAGTGTCTAACCTGTAGATAAAAATAAAACAAATGATTGGGTATATCAAATACACTGCACTATTTATAGGGGTATGTTTCCTTAAGCTGGGAAAGCAGTGCTGCTGAGGTGTGTACGGGAAGTGCTTCAGTTTTGGAGGTGTTAACCTTGTAGCCAGATATGTCACTAAAAGAGGATAGCAATTTATGTAGTGAGGGGAGAGATATCAATGGGTTAGTAATAGTGAGCAAGATGTCATCTGCAAAAAGTGATAACTTATATTCCCCCTGTCGCATCACCACCCCACGGATGTCCTGATGAGATCGGATAGACTCGGCTAGGGGTTCAAGGCATAAAATAAAAAGTAGCGGCGATAAGGGGCACCCCTGCCGAGTTCCGTTCATCATGGGGAAGCGAGGCGACATGAAGGACGACATCTGCACTTGGGCCGTAACTGTCGAATACAGGGCCTCCAAAGCGCTTAAAAAGGGGCCAGAAAAACCATATACTTTTAAGGTAGCAAACATATAAGGCCAGCTCAGCCTGTCAAAGGCCTTCTGTGCATCTAAACTTAAAATCAATGCTGACCGTTTAGACCTATCCAGGAGATCTATCAGATCTATTGTACGTCGGGTGTTGTCCCCAGCATGTCTGCCAGGGACAAAACCCACCTGGTCTCTATGAATTAGCTTGGGAATAAGTCCGGACAATCTAGAGGCAAGGATTTTGGTGAATATCTTATAATATGAATTTAAAAGGGCTATAGGTCTGTAGTTGTCAGGAATAGAGGGGTCCTTACCAGGCTTTGGAATGACTGAAATGTAGGAGTGGGAAAATTGCGGGTGAGGAGATGTGCCCTTGAGTAGAGAATCGAATAGGGTCAGCATATGCGGACATAATATATCAATGAAGATTTTTTAATAAAAATAGGGAAGACTATCAGGGACAGGGGATTTATGTGAGGGGAGGTCCTTTATTAGAGTCAAAAGCTCTTCTGCCATCACAGCCCTTTTCAGGTTCGCTAAATCTGTTGGCGAGTCTTATATTGGAGAAAAAAGTCTCAAACTTTTTTTGTGTGAAATTTAAGTGGTTCTCCGGGGTCAAAAAATTGTATAGTATATGGTAGAATTTGCCAAAAATGTCTGACATCTCACGAGGGCAGTGCGTCTTGGTTCCGTCTGGAGTCAGGAAATGTATTATTAACTAACATTTTGTGGGGTTTGTTGGAGAATTCATAAAATTTTTGCTTTGTCCATAACAGGGATTAAGCAGCCTTATCAAGTTGTGTCATATTAATTTGTTCTCTAAGTGAGGTAACCCTCCGGAGTTTCACTACCGTGGGGGCGCACAACAGCCTCCGCTTATTCTAGAGCTCTCAGCTATGCAGGCGCCCCGAAAAACAGCCTTGTGCGCTTCCCACAAAGTAGAGAAGTCAGAGACTGTCCCTCTATTAAGTTGGAAAAATTCTGTCAGACCCTTTGCCAAAATAGAATGTGAGATTTCAGACTGAAGGAGATGGTTGTTAAGCCGCCAATGACAGGATCTGGGGTAGGCCTGAGTGAGTATGAGATCTAATGTGATGGGGGCATGGTCTGACCATGTAATAGGCATCACATCAGACTCAACTACAAAGGGGATAAGTGGGGCCGAGATAAAAAGGTGATCGAGCCGTGAGTACATCATATGAGCTGGAGAGTAGAACATGAATTGTTTAGCGGAAGGGTGTTTAATCCTCCATGAGTCGAAGAGCTGATGGGACCTTATGCATTGACGGAAGGAGTTAGCTTGGGACGAAAGCTTTTTAGAGGGTGTGGTAGAGAAAAGTGTTTGCCTATCTCTAGTGGGAGACATAACCAGATTGAAATCCCCACCAACAATCATAAAAGGCTGTGCACGGTATTGGGGGGATTCAAAAAGGCCATTAAGGAAGTCGATCTGACCTGTATTAGGGGCGTATAGATTAACAAGGGTAAGGGAGGTATTCAAGTATTGGCAATCTAGAATGAGGTATCTCCCATGGGGGTCACCATGAGAGTCCTTAACCTTTATAGGACATGACTTATTAACCAAAATGTCCACTCCTGCCCTGCCCGTAGAATCAGAGGCAAGGAAGGAGATGGGGAAATGCTTGGAGGCGAATTTGAGTGAACCACTGGCCCTAAAATGGGTTTCTTGTATCATTATCATGTCTGCGCCTGAGGCCCTGAACTCCTTCAGGGCCAACCAGCGCTTACGGATGGAGCCCAAGCCCTTCACATTATACGACATAATCTTAAAATCCATATATACGGACTGATTAGGAATGCTTGGGTAAGAGGTACAAAAATGCAGAACAGCAAAACATAAATAACAATGGAACAGATGTCTATCTGTCTATAAGTATCATTAGTGGTAATCACTCCTTGGTAACTGAAGAAAATTAGGTATACCCTGTAACGATGCAGCCACCGGTTATACCAACGTAAACATTGCATTATCAGCCTGTAGAACTGATCTATAGAGATGGACATAATAAGATTAACATTAAACAGAAAAAAAAGAAACTGAAATTCTCGAAAACCTGAGGGATACATACACCTCAGGAGACCCAGGATACAAACCAGGGTCTGGTAAGGACGTGAACGGATGACCATCAGAAGGTTCTGTGTGGATAAATGGGAAGGTCCAACTGCTCACCTTATGAACTCAGTAACATTCAACATAAATTGACAACAGGAAGTCATTGGTAAAAAAGGGTCCCATGGGTTGGGAAAGTAGAACTCTACCCTGGGCAAAGAGCAAGGTAGATATAAAGCTTTGTATAGCCAGAGCAACAGGTTTCGTGTCTTTTAATTTTGTAAAGAAATGGTAATGCAAGAAGCATTGAGGGATGGGTCACGGGAGGGCCTCTCAAGGGTTCAAGGAGGTTGTTTGGAGGAACGCAGATGCTGGGGTGTGGAGAGGTGCTTCTTAGGTTTGCCCCTCACGGGGGTCCAAATGCGGCTCGGAGTGTTTGGGAACGGGTGGGTCTGGACGGCTGTAGAATTCAGATCTTCTTCCGGAAGAGGAGGCAGTCCAAGGTTTTTTAGAAATGCTTTGCCCTCTTGTAGTTCACGCAGAGTGTATTGGACTCCGTTTTTAGATAAAACAAGACGGAAAGGAAACCCCCAGTAGTATGGAACCTTGTAATGTTGTAAGTAGGAGGTGATTGGACGCAGGTTCCTACGCTTGGCCAGAGTGATGGGGGAGAGATCACTAAAAATCTGCAATTTTGCCCCTTTGTACATAATTTGGGATTTGTTGTGTGTGGCCAGGGTTACTTTAAAAAAAATGGAACCGTACTATATCATCCCTGGGTCTAGCTCCAGCTGGAAGCTTAGGACCCAGAGACCGGTGGGCCCTGTCCAGGCGCCAGTCTATATCCACCGCCGTGGGGGCTAGGGTGTTAAAAAGACCCAGAAGATAGGTGCACAGATCAGGGTCTACAGTGCCGATCCTGACCTCCCTGGGGCCCTAAGCAAAATTCTGCTAAGGGGCCCTCTACTTGACCTGTGATGCCGTGAGCTATGTAAACCATTTGCCATTGCCACACAGTCACACCTGACACTTCAGTGCTCCCAAAACAATCCTCCCTCCTTTAAACAAAACAGTCAAAGTATAAGTACAACAATATAGAACAGAATGAGGTCCCCAGAGAGCCCCCCTTACATCAGGGTCCTCAGAGAGCCCCCCTTACACAAGGGTCCCCAGACAGCCCCCCTTAAATCAGTGTCCTCAGAGAGTCTCCCCCTACATCAGGGTCCCCAGAGAGCCTCCCCCTACATTAGGGTCCCCAGAGAGCCCCCCTTACATCAGGTTCCCTAGAGAGCCTCCCCCTACATTAGGGTCCCCAGAGAGCCTCCCCTTACATCAGGGTCCCCAGAGAGCCCCCCTTTACATCAGGGTCCCCAGAGAGCCCCCCTTTACATCAGGGTCCCCAGAGAGCCTCCCCTTACATCAGGATCCCCAGAGAGCCTCCCCTTACATCAGGATCCCCAGAGAGCCTCCCCTTACATCAGGGTCCCCAGAGAGCCCCCCTTAAATCAGTGCCCCCAGAGAGTCTCCCCCTACATCAGGGTCCCCAGAGAGCCTCCCCCTACATTAGGTTTCCCAGAGAGCATCCCCTTACATCAGAGTCCCCAAAGAGCCTCCCCTTACATCAGGGTCCCCAGAAAGCCCCTCCCTACATCAGGGTCCCCAGAGAGCCCCCCTTACATCAGTGTCCTCAGAGAGCCCCTCCTTACATCAGGGTCCCCAGTGAGCCTCCCTACTTACATCAGGGTCCCCAGAGGGTATCCCCCTACATCAGGGTCCCCAGAGAGCCTCCCCTTACACCAGGGTCCCCACAGAGCCTTCTCTTACACTAGGCTCCCAGAGAGCCCCTCCTTACATCAGGGTCCCTTAGAGAGCCCCCCCCCCTTACACCATGGTCCCAAGAGAGCCTCCCCTTACATTAGTGTCCCAAGAGAGCCTTCCCTCTTACATTAGTGTCCCCAGAGAGCCCCTCCTTACACAGGGTCCCCAGAGAGCCCCTCCTTACACAGGGTCCCCAGAGAGCCCCTCCTTACACAAGGTCCCCAGAGAGCCCCCCCCCTCTGACATTAGTGTCCCCAGGGGCCCCCCCTCTTACATCAGTGTCCCCAGAGGACCCCGTCTTTACATCAGTGTCCCCAGAGGGCCCCGTCCTTACATTAGTGTCCCCAGAGGGCCCTGTCCTTACATTATGTCCCCAGAGAGCCCCCCTCTTACATTAGTGTCCCCAGAGGCCCCCTTCCTTACATTAGTGTCCCCAGAAAGCAAAGCCCCCCTCTTACATTTGGGCCCCCAAACAGCTGACTCCCCCCTTGCAGAGGTTCCCCTGTACCTGGCTGGTGGAGGTGGGAGGCGGCGATCGGCAGCTATATGGTGTCCACAGGCAGGGGGATCTCCCTGAGGCTAGTAGTTCTATCTCCGAATGTATACAGCGGAGAGGGGAGGGGCCTCTGACCCGGGCATCAGCAACAGTGTTCAAGCAGAGTGAAAGTGAAACTGATACCTGCCTGGGTCAGAGGCCCCTCCCTTCTCCTCTCCACTGTATACACTGAGAGTACTACAAACCCCAGGGAGATCCCGCCGCCCACTCAGGCACCATAGAGCTGCCGATCGCCGCGTTCCACCTCCTCCCACCTCTCCTCACTGCACTCTAAATGGCCAGCCAGAGGTGCAGGGGGGATGCTGGGTCTTGGGGACCCCCCACAGCGGCGGGGCCCTAAGCAGCTTGCATAGTGTGCCTATAGGGCCGATCGGCTCTGAGGGTCTCCCACCGTTTCAGGGATACCCCTAAAGCGCAAGTTCTGACGTCTTTCTCTATTTTCCAAATCCTCCTGCTGTAGTTGTAGTTGGGAGACTGAGAGACGTAGGTTATTGTTTTCCTCCTCAATAGCCTGGACATAGTTAATCATCTCATCAAATTTGTTTTCAAGCGTATCTGTGCGTTCCCTGAGTTGGTTTATTTCCCTTCTCAGCTCCACAGCTAGTGGCTTCCAGGATTCTCCATTCCCAGGGATGGGTCCATTGTGGCAAAGGGGTCTACGGGGTGATTTGAGGATGCTAATTGGGACTTGGTAACAAAGCGGTCCATATTTGGCTCTTTATACTGTCCAAACAGAGGTTTAGAGTATTCCTGCTGCCAATTTTGCCCATGGGGTGGCCAAGTAATATAATGTACAAGTAAGCTTACCCCCCAAGCTTTAACTGACTAAGGTAGCGTTGCAGGGGTCTCGGAGAGCAGATAGGACCTTGAGCTCACTTAAGTTAAATTTTTCATATTGGAAGCGGCATCCATAATTCTTTTGTAATCCCCCCCTTTCTCAAGTAAGTTGCAATGATGGTGAATGGGGAGCACCTGGAGTAGCAAGATGGCCGCCGGCCTCCGGGGGTAGGCCGAAGCCGCGGCCTGTCCTGAAAATTGTGACCGTGTACCCAGGTCCCGCTCTCCGTGTGTTTAGGGCCTTCCTGACTCCCGACTGGCTCAGGGCGTGGTGTACTGCCGGCAACCCGGGGATGTAGCCACTCTCCAGGAGATACCCCTCCAGGTACTCACTGCGTCTAGGAGGCGTGGGGGGACCGGGCTAGTAGGCCGCAAGATGGCGTCGGATTCCGGAGGTCCGGAGTCAACCGATGAGGCCCCGGACGTTCTTCCTCTGCTTAAGCCGGTGTCCCGAGCCCTCCGAAGGTGCGGCGTCTGGTGTGCCGAGGTGGAGTGGGTATTCCGCCCCCAGATAGGGGGATGGAGTGTGGCGAGCTCCGGAGGGTCTGGGGCCTCAAGATGGCGCTGAGTGTCCCACAGCCCCGGCCCAGATGCAGGCCCCAAGGCAGGCCTGAACGGCCAAACTCAGTCAATGGTCAGCCAGGGATGCAGTGGGGAGAGCCCAGATACTGATGCCAGTGAAGCAGTTTCTCGCTGGGTCAAAATAGGCCAGGGATGGCAATGGATTCTTGGTGTCTGTGCGGAGCTCAGCTCCCATGCATCCTTCCTGCTAAACGTCCGGACATGCCCCTCCAGACGTTGGTTCTATTTAAGACTGGGTTCACACTATTGCGAATTGGATGCGGATTTATCCGCATCCAATTCGCATGACAGGAGAGTGTGACCCGCTCTCAATGGAGTTCACACATCTCTGGGGTGGCTGTGGAGCGGCTTGCAGGTCCGAATTTTTGGCTGAATTTTGACTTGAAACTGTGAACGGGGATGCACCGGACCCCTTGCTGTGCCCCACGCCACACAGTGTGAACCCAGCCTAAACAAATAACCCTTGCTAATATTGCTGAATGGTGCTTTGCCTGTCATTTCCAGTTTGCACGTTTTTAGGACTTGATCTTGCCAACTTTTATGTATTTGAGCAATTTTTTTATTTTTTAATAAATTAACATGTTGTAAGGCTGGGTTTACATCTTGTAAATTCATCATCCTATATGTGGCTTGCTTGCTACTACCTTTAATTAAATACATTTATTAAGTAATGAGTTTCTTGTAAAAAATCAGCAACTGCAACAGATTTCTGACCTGCAAGTTTCAGTTAAATGCTGTCTTTTGTTATGTCATCCAGATACACTTCAAAAGACAACATGATCCTCCATCTATTGTTTCAGTTAATGGACACATTTGTTTTTCATTTAGAAAATTAGTAGATTTGTTAGTTATATGTGCATTCTATACTTGCTTTCCTAGGTGCGTGTGCAGACATGATTGATCGCCTCTTCATTAAGTGGTACAGGTGCAGCTGACAGGCATACAGGAGGTGATTTTGCTACTGAATGCCTGAGTTTTTTTGACAGCTGAATTGGCTTTTTCAGTGTAAATACTGTCCACAACCATGAGCTTACAATGTAAAAAATATTGTGCTGGGTCTACTCTAATTGAGGCAAGTATTTGCATCAGCTTTTTAAGTACCATCTACCAAACTTATTTTTGTCTGACTGATTAGACTTTTCATATTTTCAACTTTGTTGTTTTAAGTAAAGCCACCTCAATTTTTCAGTTTATAGACCATAGGTTCAAGTAAAAAAAAAATGTCACTCCAAATGTTTTTCATTATTAATCAAGGACTAGGAATATATGAAAAAAAAAATCAAAAAGTAAAGACAAATACATTTCTAGACCATAGGTTTAAGTAAAGCCAACTCACTTTTTTTTCAGTTTATAGACCAGAGTTTTGAATAAAGCCTACTTAATATTTTAAGTTTATAGACCATAGGTTTAAGTTAAGAATAAATATATATAACATGTATTCCTAACTTAAACCTATTGTCTATAAACTGAAAATATTGAGTAGGCTTTACTTAAACCTATGGTCTATAAACTGGAAAAATTGAGTTGGCTTTACTTTTTGAATTTTATTTTTTCACATTTTCCTAGTCCTTGATTAATAATGAAAAACATTTGCAGTGAAAATTTTTAACTTACCAGACGTGCCCTGTTGCTAGGTAGTAGCTCCTAATCTGCTCCTCGGCACTCAGCATCACAATGTGAGTTATTATTTCCCAGGAGTCAAGGGAGACTGTGTAAAAAAATCATGTTATTTCCCAACAGGAAATTACACAATTTAAGGTGGATCTATCTATCTATATACATTGCCATAACAATGGGGCGGGACCTTCTTCCGTCGCCGCCCCTTGTTATGGCAACTTGATAAACACTCGGCGCTACAGGCACAGGAGCATCGCGCATGCGTGAGATCAAGAGGTGCATGCTGGTTACCCAGCATGCACCTCTCGATCGGTTATCCAGGTTGAGGTTGCGATTGGGCTTCATATACCCACACTCATCACGGCAATGGCCAGAAGAGGATCAGCTAAATCGTAAGTTAAAAAAAAAATGATGATATACTACCCACTAGCATATACACATATAGTTTATGTGTGTTATTAATGCAGTGTGTATGTTGGTCTGTCGGACGTGCATGATGGAAAACCAGCAGCCGTCCGACTCCTGATCAGAGATCTCAGCCAATGGCAGATAGCGCTGATCGGAGTGTTCTGGCCGGGGAGGGGTATCCTCCTGTCAGAACACAACAGCTCAGCAGGGGAGATCGCTGAACTAACCTTGCATGGCTTGTACAGTGTCTCCGGCCAGAGCTGAAAGTTGTGTACCCAGCTTAAATGGGATCGGTGAGCAGATTTGAGAGCAATGCATCCTCTTTTAGCAGCTGTTATGAAGTAAGGCAGATTGGTTGTATGCTTCCTATGGTGGCTAGTCTAGAAACATGTAAAAATTTAAAAAAACAAAAAAAATTGATATCACAGCAGCAGCATCATATCTCTCTTTGTTGTCAGCCCTACTCAGAGCCTAGCAGCACCTACCACATCAATAGCATCAGCAAGCTGTGCATGCTCCCTTTGGCTTCTTTAGGCCCATACACACTTGAGACTTTTTGACAGAAAACATGCAAATTAGCTGTTTTAAGGCAACATCCAACCATGTGTCCCCTCCATCGGACAAACTTTTTCGGTTTTCATCTGACTTTTGTTGGCTGTGCGAATGGACAAACTTTTTGGCAACAAAAGTCTGATGAAGCAAAGTCCCATCGTGTGTACACAAAACCATCGGTCTTTTGTACAAAGTAAACACGCATGCTCAGAACCAATGCAGAAGATCAGACAACAATACAGAAGTTGACCAAGTTGACCGGAGTAATTGAACGTCCTCTTTTGAAGTGTCGTCAGTACATTGAAACGTCACTACGTTTGCGTTTGTTGCCTAAAAAGTCTGATCGCGTGTATGCAATACAAGTTTACGGGCAAAGCCCTTTGTACAAAAATCCGCGGGAAAGTTTGTACAAAATCCAATCGTGTGTATGAGGTTTTAGACTGGAATTAAAAGGCCCACATATTGATGCATCAGTAGGTCTATTTCTGGAGCTAAGGGACTTTCAGCTCTTAAGCCTGTGCAATGGGGGGTAACTAGTGCGCTCAACCTAAATGACTAGGTATGTGGGAAGCTGCCAACATATAAGTGATCTCACACAGTAAAAAAATTATGTATTAAAAAGGTATGTGGCGCTATCCACTGACTACGATATACAATTGGAATAAATGTGGTATAGACGACATAAATTAAAAAGACATTGGTAATCCCAACTCAATGATAAAAACAATAAATATTCAAGTGAACGTGCTATTAAATAAACTGTGCTAATCCTTGATATAGTGATTCAATAGTGACATTGCAAATAAAAATAATAAATATATAAGAATAGATAAAATCTTCCAACTTACAATATGGTATGGTAATATTCATGAAAAGTGCACAGTGCAAAGTGCAAAATAAAATTCCAAGTAGCAGTGCAAAAAATCCAGGTATCAATTCGCCTGGATAAGCGTGTATACCGTGCGATAAAACTAACTGATTCGTGAAAAATGATGATGAGTAATCACCCAAACTGCACTAAATCTAAAAGTGCAAAAATACAAAAAATATATCACGAAAAAAACTTTTAAAAAAAATAAAAAACTTTTTGGTGAACTACAAGTCCCAGCAATTTGTGCAAAAAAGCAAGCAACACACAATATGTGAAAGGAAACACACAGTGTGCACTTCAAATCTATATAATAGTTCTTCTTATGCATGCATAAATAAATCTGTGTTCCAATGCTCAGTGCTGATCCATGCAGTCAGTGTGCTCCGTGCTTGTTCAGGGGTGCACCCCGTTGTTTCCCCCAGCCTCTTACCTCGAGTAAAGGCCTCTACAGGCCTAGTTGTGCTATAAGTAAGTGGGTAATCCTCCTGATTGACCGATCTTCAGCCAATTCACTGCTATAGTTCTCCTGACGAATCTCCCAATCTATGCTCCAGGTCACAGGGTAAAGAGCGCTACGATCATAACAAGGTATTCCCAGCAAGCATAGGCATGTAAGGATGCAAGGACAAGGGGGCTCCAATGTGTAGTACAATTAATTACACTTTTATTGAACAAACATATCCACTTACATTTAAAATTGCAGTCAACAGCGTTCCTGTGTAGGTACTTCCGGTCTCGGCCGCAACCGGTACCCTTTGATAAAATCACGTGATCGGTGACGCAACGCATCAGGGAGGAAGTCAGGTGCCATTGTTTACTTCCGGCTGCGGCCGAGACTGATCTGACTTTCTTTTTAGGCCACATGAAGAAGAGGCTGAGGGGAAAGCTTTGGGCACAGTGGAAAATAAATTCAGTTCCGCTGAAAGATTTCCTGATGGCCCACCAAACTAAATATGTTTTGAAGATCCCATAGGTTACAAAGATAGGATCCATATTGTACTTCTGAAGCTCTTTATATAGAATGTTTGTCAAAGTTATATTTTCAATAAAAATTATATATTTCTGTTAGATGTATGGGTTCTTTCTCTGAGTATATACAGTGTATATATATCTAGATGTATATACAGTATCTATCTATCTATCTATCTATCTATCTATCTATCTATCTATCTATCTATCTATCCACACACACACTATATTACCAAAAGTATTGGAACGCCTGCCGTTACACGCACATGAACTTTAATGGCATCCCTGTCTTAGTCCGTGGGGTTCAATATTGAGTTGGCCCACCCTTTGCAGCTATGACAGCTTCAACTCTTCTGGTAAGGCTGTCCAAAAGGTTTAGGAGTGTGTCTATGGGAATGTTTGACCATTCTTCCAGAAGCGCATTTGTGAGGTCAGTCACTGATGTGCACGAGAAGGCCTGTCTCGCAGTCTCTGCTCTAATTCATCCCAAAGCTGTTCTATCAGGTTGATGTCTGGACTGTGTGCACGCCAGTCAAGTTCCTCCACCACAAACTCGCTTATCCAGCAAAGGGAGATCCAAAGCAATAATAAACCCTACAGACTAAGACTGGGATTCCATTAAAGTTCATGTGCGTGTAAAGGCAGGTGTCCCAAACTTTTTAGTAATAAAATGTATATATATATATACGTATGTATGTATGTATGTATATGTATATATGCATGTATATATATGTGTATATGTATATGTGTATATGTATATGTGTATATGTGTATGTATGTATATGTGTATATGTGTATGTATGTATGTATGTATGTATGTATATGTGACACACACACACACACACACACACACACACACACACACATAATTACATTTTGTGTGCATTAGTGTAATGTGTTCAACTGTATAAGGTTGGATGTTTTTCCTTGTTTTCTTAAGATTTTTTTATTTAACTTTTTACATAAATAAAGAAATAATGTTTCCCTTCCCCTTTTAAAGGAATTATTTTGCCCTTTATACAGTCTAATTTGGGGTCAGATGGCAATAAGATTGATCTGATTGATCCAGAGTCACTGGCATATGTAACTGTTGCAGTTAATGGAAGGAGGTTGATGGTTTCTGCCTTCAAGATACTGAAAGCTAACTAAGTGGGCTCTGTGGGCTTGATTATTTAGTCACTGAATTTCATTTACAGCTTTACAAGGCACTGTGGTGGGAGTGGGGTGAATAAATGACACTGGTAGGGAAAGGGTTAAATAACCTAACTGTAATAAAATAAAATGTCCATGCTTGCTAATGGTTTCTGCTACACTCTGTGCACCTCCAAATATAACAGGTGTGCCTCTACAAGTGAATGTGACAATATCTAATGTGATCCTATCCAAATAATTAATCCGTATGGAGTCATCTGAGCTGTGTTTGACAATTTTGATTTTCAGCTCTTCTTTTCCACAAAGTAAATATGCCACAATGTGCGTGAATATTTCTGTAACAGCGGGCAGGTTTATTACCTCGCTCCTTTCCAGTGTTTATGTAGCACCGAAATAATATGTGAGAAAGTCATTTTCTTTCTGTTACCCGGTTTTGTTCTTGTGAATCTATATCCTTGTTCTTCCGTGTGCTCAAAAAAAATTCTTCTACAATCTCAAAATAGGTTCTTCTTAAGGCTGCATTCACACCTGAGTGTTTTGTCGCCTGAAGCCTGAAGCTACAAAACGCTAGAGGGGAAAAAATACATTATTCTCTATGGAGATGGTTCACATCTCCACTCCAAAACGCCTGAAGCCCTACGCCTGAAGCTCAAACAAGTTCCAGACCCTTTTTTGTCGCTCATATCGGGCAGATTTGAACGTTTTTCTTTTTTTTTTACATTGGTGACCTTTTGCTCTGCACAAAATCGCGGCAAAACGCAGTAAAAACGCAGCAAAAAACGCCACAATTTGCGCGATTTTCTGCCTAAAACCGATACACTTAGGTGTGAATGCAGCCTTAGGGGGAAGCCAATTAATCAACTAGTATGTTTGGAGGATTGTGGGAAGAAACCTGGAGCACTGAAAGGAAACCCATGCCAACAGAGAAAGAACATACAAACTCAATGTATGTGGTTGTGCCTCAGGTAGAATTTGAGCCTAGGACCTCTACAAACAGAGGGCTCATTAAGAGAGATAGTAAGCAACTGACTGGTTCTCAAGTGCACCTTTTTATGACTTGTTTAACAGGTGTTAATGGCATACATGCCATCAAACACCTGTTCACTTTCCTTTTTGCAATATTTACTAATCTGCACTTGCTCAAATCTCATACCCCCAGAAAAGCTGTATGCACTCACTAAGGTTGATTTAGGCTTGGTTCACACTATCTCATATGGTAAAACACAGTGAGATTGTTTTACTAAAACTGGAGAGTGCGGAATCTGGTGCAGTTCTGCATAGAAACCAATCAGCTGCCAGTTTTTTTTTTTGTCAAAGCTTAATTGAACAAGCTAAAGTTATAAGCTGATTGGCTACCATGCACAGCTGCACCAGATTATGCACGCTGCAGTTTTAGTAAATCAACCTCCATGCGTGCTGGAGTCATTTTTGGCTCCATTACAGCACTTCATGCTGCATACTTGTTTTTTTTTTTTTATCTTTATTTGAAGTGTCATATAGTGGCACTATAGTCATGTTTCCGCACAACAGCGTGGTGCATTGCACTGCAGTGCAGTAACATGTGCTGCCCTTTAGCACAGTGCAGAAGAATGCAAATTTTTTTCTGCTTTAGGCTGGATTCACACCTATGCATTTTTTAGTGCTTTTTGCATTTTGCAGATTTGCACTACAAAACGTGTTCCATAGGAAACCATGTTAAATGGACTGTAGTGCAAATCTGCAAAATGCAAAAAGCACTAAAAATGCATAGGTGTGAATCCAGCCTTACACCACACCACACATGACACCAGCATTGGGGCTATTATTTTCTATGTGTCTTAGCAATGACCTGCATTTATCTAGAGCAGAAATACACAGGTCACTGCAGATGGTGTGATCAAGCTTTAAGGCCCCATTCACAACTGAGTGTTTTGTAGCTTGAAGCCTGAAGCTACAAAACAGTTAAAGGGAAACAATCCATTATTCTCTATGGAGATGGTTCACATCTCCACTCCAAGTCGCCTGAAGCTCAAACAAGTTCTGGACCCTTTTTTGTCGCTTGAATCGGGCAGATTTGGGCGTTTTTCACCCAGGAAGTAGATGAAAAAATATAAAAGCATAGCAACAAATGATGAAACAGATGATTATTTTTCCTATTGGCTAATAAAAAAAAAAAAAAACGCCAAAGTTAAAAAATGCTGGAAAACGCTGCATGGATAAGCGCAAATACGCGCAAAAAAAGCCTGAAAAATGCTCAAAAACACTACGCTCAGATGTGAATGGGGCCTAACTACTGAGACTAGGCAAATAGGCTGTTTACTTAGCAAATGAATTTTCCCTTAGCTTAGTGAAGGAGGTGAAGCTGTGTTGACTTCCATCATCCAATCACGTGAAAGGAAAAAGGCAAAAAAAAATGTTTTTTTCCTTGCACGTGAGTGAGTATTCTTTGCAGTTTGAATTTGCACTTCATTCACTAAACTAAGAGAACACTTCCTTGCAAAGTGAACAGCCTTTTTGTGTAAATTGGAATATATGCAAGGCCTGATCCCTTCCCAATGATTACAAATAATTCAGAAAATAAGTGCATTGACACCTTTAGATAGTTATACACTGTATATGTTGTGCTAACCACCTACAGTGACCAGGGAGATGCAGTAAAATATTGCTCACCCTCTGGCAGCACTCTAATCTATGTCCATAATGAGTACTCCTGACAACACGGGAGGAATAGCCGGCTGACTCACGGATAAAAATAGCTGTGCATAGTTCTTAATGAAACAAATCGTATGTCCTGGAGTGAGCTGTTTGGGATCTTGGACAATCCCTGGCTTTATGATGATATACACAGTATGGTTCAATAGGTAGCCTGATAATATGGTAACAGTGATATTTCCTTCTCAGTAATCATTATTGCTTGCTGGATTTGAAATAAGTTCAGAGAAATGGATTGCTTTAAACACTAAAGCCCCATACACACGGTCGGACTTTTTCATCAATTTGGTCCGATCGGACAAGGTTGTTGAAAAATCAGACCGTGTGTATGCACCATCGGACAGTGTTCGTCGGTTTGTCCGTCGGACAAAGTCTTATCTCCTGCTGGAAAGATTTGCCGTCAACCCGGTCCGATCACACCAAATCCGAGCGTGTGTACGCTTGTCCGACGGACAAAGTGCTACGCATGCTCAGAAGAAATTCTGTGACGGAAGCGCTCGGTCAGGTAAAACTACCTTTCCTAATCGACACAGCACATTCGTCACGCTGCAATGTTAAAATGTCTTTAATGCAGCGCATTCTCTTTTTCTTTACAATGCAACAAGAATGACATCTTTTAGCTGCTCCTATTCACCCGCACTTCTCACAAACTTACTTCTTTATTACTTTGCAGCATTTATACACTACATGTTTATTTTTACTCTGAACGGAAAAGAATCTTTGTTATTTTTTTACCATGATTTGTCTTTTTTTTTTTTTTTTGGGGAATACATATTTGAATGTTTTTTTTTTATTTTTTTGGAGGGGGGTTGTGTGTCTCAAATTACCAAAAACACATTATTTACATTTGTATTTCTTGCTTAAATTTACTAGGAGGTTGTTTGTTGTTGTTGCCCCTTGTTAATTCTACTTTAGGATTAGTGAAATGTACCAGCCTACTCCAAGAAAAACTGTCATTGTAGCAAAGTAAAACACAATAGTCAATGATTATTTCAAATCAAAAAAACCTTTATTTAGGTCACACCAACAAACCAAAGAGGAACGCAGCCATGGTGAAACTTGGGGAATTTGCAAAGTCTTAGCCCCCCACGGCAACCATCATTGTCCAAGCGTAGAAAATTGGGGGCCTGAGGAGTACGTATATTAAGGGGAGTGCAATCTGGTCGTGAAGTCCAAAGTATCCGGAACTGCAGCAGATGCCATCTAGGTCCCCAGGCTCTGGTACTACAAGAGGCTCCATCTTCTCTCACACCAGACTGATTGCAGGTCGTCACTCTCAGGTCTTCCTTCCACGCTTCCTTCCACGCTGTGGCTGTCGTGCTGGTGGGGTGGCAGAAGGAGGAGGAGGAGGAGGAGGAGGCGGAGCATGGTAACTATGGCAAACATGTGTGAGTGGGGTCATCTCCCCATCCCTACCCTTATTTAGGACATGGAGGATGAGCCCCTCACACATGTTGCGTTGCCCCACCTCCATACCCATCATTTTTGTGACAACCACCGAGCCAAAGGTCTCCTCGTCGGCGGGTGTGGCATGTAGGGAGTCTGAAGCCTCTCTGATCATCCGGAGCGCTGACTGTGCCGCATAACCCCCCCTTCTCGCCCTTTTGTACGGAGGGCGGAGGGGAGGGGTTTGGGTGTCAGTCAGGCTCCGAGGCCTAGCCCCCTCTTGGCTGCCACTACCCAGCTGGTGGCTGCCACTAACCCCTGCCTCCTCCTGACTGCCACCTTCCACAGCCACCTCCTGGCTGAGGTCTTCCTGTGTAGGAAAAAGGGACATAGTTTCAGTTATTTGTTCATCAAACACACACAATTCTCATCTAGTGACTGGTGCAAAATGTTTACAAATAGAAAACCATACAATTCTCAGCCCAGCAGTTTAGATTCTGGCCCCAAATGTCTCCCACACCACTGTCTGTTGATATGTCAAACACGTTAGGAACTAAGCAATTGGCGATCCTGAATTAAGTGAACATCATTCATTATTCACATAAATGGTAACAAAACTACTATACCTGGAACAAGCTGGGCTCCTCCACCTCTTCCAGACTGGAAGGCCCAGGTTGCTCCTCGGAAGCCTCATCAGGGGTGGGCTGTGCGCAAGGAAGCGTGGAAGGAGGAGTTGAGGTTGGCTCCGTGACATCAGCCTGGTCCTTCAGAAAATGGAGACTCTGATAGTACCAGAGCTTGGGGACATAGACCTCATCTGCTGAAGTTGCAGTTTCCTCAGACTTCACGACCTTCTTCCTCTCCCTGATATACGCACTCCTCAGGCTGCCAATTTTCTTTCTAATATCATCAACAGTTGCCGTGGGGAACCTTGGCTTGACAAATTCCACAAGTTCCTCCAGGGCTGCGTGCCTCTTTGGTTTGTTGGTGTAATGTGGGTGTATACCCTGCCACAATATGGGAAAATCCCTGTATTTGGCAATGAAGAGGGGGAGAAAACTCATGTCGTTGAATCCCTTCATATCAATCTCTGCAAGACACAACAACACACCAAACCCTATAAATTATGTCAGGCTAAACTCTCCTAATCTTCTCCATCAAGAAGCCTCAAGTTCAAATCAGTCTAGGCTAGTTATGTACCAACGTTAAATTGTACCTTCGTTTGTAGCGATCGTCTCGTGTGAGTTTTCTCTCCCCTCGTCTCCCAGATCGTGGCTACGACACAGGCGTGTGACGTTTTATATACACTGCGCATGCTTCAAACTCCGCCCGCCCCTGACGATCTTTCTCGTCTATTCCCCACCCCTTCTCTTTACGGCGTAGTGGGGAGAGCACATGGCGGGGACACAGCAGGTGCGCCACAAATATCCCACCAACGAGGAGGAGGACGAGGAAAGTCCGGAGGCAGAAACGTCCCGATCCCGGAACCTGAAATTCAAGGCCTCCAATATGTCATTTGGAGAAATGTTGGAGATGGTGGACATATTAAAGAGGAGCGACTATGATGGGAAGTATGGGCCTTACCTCAACCCCAATGTCCGCAAGGCCAAGATCATGTCTTAAGTTGTGAGAAGGCTGTACAATAATTTTGGGGTACAACGATCCAAGGAGCAACTCAGGAAACGCTGGTCAGACCTGAAACTGAGGGAGGCCGATCAGTACAGAAAGATCAAGAGAATTCTTCAAAAAAGTAAGTAGTTGTGTTTTGTGTTTGATTTCTTGCTTGCATACTGCTCCATTGTGTTTTGATTTTTACCAAGTTGTACATTCCAAAATGGCCACTTTCAGGTTCGTCTGTGCATTCGATCGTACTCAGCCTCGATCTTTCTGCCACTGTCATGGTCGTGTGTGTGTGCATTCGATCGTACGCAACCTCGATCGTTCGGCCACTTATAATACGATGTTTGGTGTTTTTTTGGGGAAAGGAAGTTTGTTCTCACTAGAAATGTCATCAAGAATGTAAAGCCAATTTATTCAATGTAAAGGAGAGGTCACTCAGTAGCTGTTTACCCATCTGGACTCTAGAGCACTAGTGCTGGGACACCCAAACCCCCTTTTTATTATGCTTTTCCACACATGTGCTCCAGTGGATACTAGAGGGGGGTCTCCATCACACAAACTTCTACCAAAAAGCTAGTCAGTTTAGCACCTTTACAAAGTGACTTCATTCATGTAGTTGACATTTGTAACTGGCCAAACTAAAATAGTGTCCGTCACTTTCAAGCAATGTTTGTCATTTCCTATTTCTGCCCTCAATAGCTTGTGTTGCTAAATCTTCCTTTTGGACATTCTCATAGGGGAGCGAAAACTTGGGCCGTCTGAGGAAACCCCCAAACCAACACCTACCAAAAAAGGGGAAAGAGCAGAAGCAGAGGAGGAGGAGGAGGAGGAAGGAGAGATCATCGAACTTGGAGAAATTGTCACCACAACAGGTGAGTGTGGGAGAACACAGCTACTGGTAAGCTAATCCATGTATGGCTGCCTCATTTCCAACACCCCATTTTTGTTTGTTTGTGGTTTTTAGGTGACGTGGATGTTGTGGAAGAAAAATCGCACTTTACCACAGAGAGTGCCCACGTACTCATCGGAGAGATAATGGTCTGCAATAGAGATCTAGATTACATAAAGCAAAACATCAATGATGTTCAACAAAAATTGAAGAACATCATTGATGTTTTAGGAAAAATATGAAAACGCACCAAGTAATTAACACACATTTGTGCCAGCTTCAGAACACATTTGCAACTTAAAAACTGTCTGAAATTTGGAACATGCACACATTGTGTCCACATGTGCTAGCTCCCACCGTGGTGGATGAATGGCAACGTTTTTTTGGGGGTGCAAACACTTTACGAACTACGAAAGTGGTTGTGGTGAAGGGGTTGCACCCCCAAAAAACGTCCATTCATCCCCATGATGGAAAATGGCACTTTTGAAGCTTCTAGGCATGTGTTTTACCATCTAATGACCATTTTCAGTCCCAAATTGTGTGCATGTTCCAAATTTCCACTTTTCGGGGGTGACCCCCCCATGTGATGAAGGCAAGATCAAACACACTTTGAACATATAGTCATGTCTGATCTTGTCTTCACTTTACAAAGTTGAACTTTCCAAGTTCCTAGGTTCTGTTTTGCTCCATGCCTGGTTTTACCAATTGCGGAATGTTTGTAAACAATGTTGTAAATAACCAAGATGTTGTCAGTTTTGGCGTGAAGATTGTAAACGCACTTGGGAATGTTTTCCTAGTAAACTTTTATTTTTCTAAATGTGTGGCTTCCTTATTTAAAAAACACAATGCATTATGTATGTAAAATGAAAAGGATATGGGGGGCAATGGGTGTTATTTACTAAAGGCAAATCCACTTTGCACTCCAATTTTCTTTCCCGGGGAACTTTTTCAATGCACTTGTAGAGCATAGCGGATTTGACTTATGTAAATGACACCCAAAGTGCTTTGTACGAAAACACGGAGCACAGCATTTTGGAGAATACACACATGTCAGACCTGGTGATGAAAAGGAGTATTTTGGGTGTCAGTTATGCAGTACAAACCTTCTCTAGACCAAAGATTAGGTAGCAAACACACAACATGAGAATAATCTTTTTGGGAAGAAGAGACTGTTACCTCCTTTTGCCCAGAAAGTGCATTCCCACTGTCGAAGGCAAAGGGAAAAAATGTCAAAGTAAAATAAGCTAAAAAGAAGACTGAAATGACATGAAATCATAGGTTGGTTAAAATATCAGATTTATTAAAAAATGCCTCTCACACATCGTCAGGCAGAGCAATGGCCCCCCTACCCACAAAGTACTGCATATATTGGTCCCGGACCACACGGGCATTTAGAGGGGGCAAGCCTGGACGTGCCACTCGAAGGGCTGTGAGTTCGGCATTTGGAGGGCCCTCCACATCTGGGCCAACGGGCACCACATAGTTCCTGTTATGTCTTTTGAGGAAGTTGTGCAATATGCAACAGGCAAGAACTATGTGGTTCAGTTTGTATTCCGCCAAGTTAAATGCCGTCAGGAACAGGCGGAAGCGGCTGGCCAGGATGCCAAAAGCGTTCTCCACAACTCTTCTGGCTCTGGACAGCCTGTAGTTGAAGACCCTCTGGTCCGGGGTGAGGGTCCTCATCGGGAACGGCCTCATCACATGGGGAGTCAACGCAAACGCTTCATCTGCGACAAAGACGAAGGGGAGTCCTTCGGCATTCTCCTCTGGAGGTGGCAAGCACAGACTGCCACTTTGGAGACGCCAGTAGAACTCCGTGTGCGTAATGGCCCCACCATCCGATATCCGGCCGTTCATCCCCACGTCCACATACATAAACTCGTATGTTGCCGACACCACCGCCAACATCACTACACTATTAAACCCTTTATAATTATAATAGTAGGACCCCGAGTTGGGCGGTGGGACGATGCGGACGTGTTTCCCATCAATTGCCCCTCCGCAGTTAGGAAAGTCCCAACGGCTGGCAAAGTGGGAGGCCACAGTCTGCCATTCCTGTGGCGTGGAAGGGAACTGTGGAGTGAAACAAGAAAAAAAAATTACTCACTTTGCACCTAAACATTGCAGATTAGACAATCAACATCTTGGAACAAGAGCATTGTCTAAAATTGGAGGCTGGAAAGTATTTGCACAGAAAAGTAGAGGCTCCCCTTCACAGATTACTCACCCCCCCATCAATCCCCCCACTTCTGATGGGCCATTGGCAATAACTAGGGGTTTTGGGGGGGGGGGGGGGGTGGTGGACAGCTAACCCTCTGCACTTCATTGATTGGCAAATGGCTCAATAATGTGGGCTAGTTTGGCCAGACCCTCTGTACTTAACACTATTGGCAGGCCACAGGAAAGATCAAATAACATTTCAGGCCCCCCCCCCCCCCCCAAAAAAGGCAGGCACAGTGTGACATTATTAAATTACCAAGCAAGCTAATAGGAGGGAAAGAAGACAAAAAAATAGGAAATGGAATGTATGGAGGCAGTCCCTTGCACTACATGCTTTGCTGAATTCATCCCTAAAGATGCGCACTATAAAGAGGTAGGTATATAGTGTGTATGGACCTTGGGAAAGCCAGCAGATAAAGGATTGGTACCATCTGACAGAGCAGTTGGGGGAGGGGGTTCCTAATGAGTTTGCCCCCCCCCCACCAAAAGAACAAAAAAAGGGGGCTCTACATGAAGTAAACCACACAGCAAACATTTGTGCATATTTTCGGGGGTGTTTGGGGGAAAACAATACTATGCAGCAGACAAAAGACATTGCTTAAGTGACTAGGCCATAGGTGTCTATTGGGGCAGAAGAGCATGCTGGTGAGGTAAGTGAAGGGAAAAATGCATGAAGGAGAAAAGGGGCACAGCATATTAGAACATATTGCAATCATGGTAATTAGGGAAGGAGGTCAAAAATACAAGTCATTAGCAAACAGAGCATACATAGAAGGGAATAGTAAAGTAGAAATGTTACCTTAATATAGTCCTCCTGCAGGACCTGAATGATGGCAGAACAGGTCTCTGGAATAATGATTCCCAGGGCCTGGGGAGAGATACCTGAAGAGAACTTCAAATCCTGAAGACTTCTCCCTGTCGCCAAGTACCTCAACGTGGCAACAAGCCTCTGCTCCGGAGTAATGGCTTGTCTCATGCAGGTATCCTGCCGGCTGATAAAGGGGGTCAGCAAAGCCAAAAGACGGTGAAAATCGGGGTCCGTCATCCTGAGAAAGTTCCTGAAATCATCAGGATTATTCTCCCGGATCTCACGAAGCAAAGGCATGTGCGAGAACTGGGCATGTGCGAGAACTGGTCACGCTGAAGCAACCAATTCTTGGTCCACATACTCCTCGTCACTCTGTTCATGGACGGGTCTTGGGTCAAAGCTAAAAGCCCGACACCAATTCCGCGTACAGCACGAACTCGGCGACGAGTACGCACGGGAAACATCGCTCAGAAGGTCACAAAAGGTCGGCTGGTCAGAACGGACAAACAGAAAGCACCGATAAACAGCAAGGCCTGAAAGAACGAAGTGAATACCAGCAACGAGCAGACAATAAGCAGTGCAAATCAAAGCGTCCTATATCAAGATATAGGCCGCAATGACCAACAAATGCGAACTGACTACACGCACTAATAAACAGATACGCACGACAAGCACAAACTGAAGAGCAGTAACGATCTGAGTCAGAAAACTGAGAAGCGCGAATCTTAAGTCACCAAACTTCCACTAACTCTCGATAAACACGGGATCAGCAGAAGGAGCCCAACGGGTGCCTGACGTGGTGCTGAACTTCCCTTTTGTAATCTCGTGGACGACGACTTACGTCACGACGTTCTTCCGGACCGGATATTCCGACAACTTTGTCCGACCGTGTGTACGCAACGCCAACATCGGACAAAGTACGTCGGACAAAGTCCGACTGACCTGGTCCGCGGATTGTCCGAGCGTGTGTATGGGGCTTAAGACAATTTATAGTCTTTTTTTTTTTAATAATATTTTTTTCGGAAAAATGATGTCTCTAGTCGCCTTGATGGCGTTTCTGTTTTATCATATAAAATCTATTGTGCTGTCACTGAAGAGGAAATTGTGCTCTGTAAGGCAGCATCAGGCATTCCTAGACCTTCTTCCATCCTGCTAGCCAGCACCCCCTCCTTTACCATTTGCTGCAGAGCTATGTGGAAAATGCTTGGCAACAGCACAGGGGGCGATGTCAAAGGACTTCTATTATTTCTACAGGGAAATAAACAATTGTTTCTGGATTTGTCTGGTGCTCCAGCTGTGGGGAAGTCATTATCAGTTAGCAGCCCCGATCA
The DNA here is from genome assembly GCA_028564925.1 of Lithobates sylvaticus. Taxonomy (NCBI): domain Eukaryota; kingdom Metazoa; phylum Chordata; class Amphibia; order Anura; family Ranidae; genus Lithobates; species Lithobates sylvaticus. Next base: position 372,827,225 of record CM053028.1, on the reverse strand, counting down.
CCAGACTTTTTTTCCTTGCTTTTACAAGCTAGCAATTGAAAGTACGTACTGTTAAACCATTTTAGGATTTAGCATAATAACAGTGTAAACATTAAAGTTAAACTCAAGGCAAATAACTAAATACACAGATTAAATACAAACACATAGCTCCCAACTGTCGCTGATTTTGAGGGACTGTCCCTGATTTGGAACAATGTCCCTCTGTCCCCCTTTCCTCCTCATTTTGGTCTGATCTATATAGTTGTATATAAAATGCACTATTTATCTTTCAAAAAGTGTTTCCCAGTGCTAAACCTGTCATCCAATTTCTAAATTGATGCTTTGGTAAGTTTAAAGGGGTTGTAGAGGCAGAACTTTTTTTTATCTTAATGCATTCTATGCATTAAGATAAAAAGCCTTCTGTGTGCAGCAGCCCCCCTCAGCCCCCCTAATGCCGCGTACACACGATCGGATTTTCAGATGGGAAATGTTGGATGTGAGCTTGTTGGTGGTAAGTCCGACTGTGTGTATGCTCCATCGGACATTGGGTGTCAGACTTTCTGCCAACAAATGTTGGCTAGCAGGTTCTCAAATTTTCCTCCAACAAATTGTTTGTTGTCTGACTTTCCGATCGTGTGTACACAAGTCCATCGCACAAAAGTCCACGAATGCTCGGAATCAAGTACGAGCCACAAGCGCTCGGTCTTGTAAAACTGGCGTTCGTAATGGAGATATCACGTACGTCTTGTAAGTCACTACGTTCGTAATTGTTGGCCAACATTTGTGTGACAGTGTGTATGCAAGACAAGTTGGAGCCAACACCCTTCGAACAAAAATCTGCGGTTTTGTTGTCAGAAAGTCCGATCGTGTATACGCGGCATTACACTTACCACTTATTGAGTTCCCTCTCTGATCAGCAATGTCCACGAGTGTCTCAGCCATCTGAGATTCTCCTTCCTGACTGGCTGAGACACAGCAGCGGCGCCATTGGCTCCCACTGCTGTCAATCAAATTCAGCTAGCCAATCAGGGGAGAGAGGGGGCTGGGCCAGGTCGGGGGTCCGTGTGTGAATGGCTGTGACTCGGCTCGGGTGCCCCCATAGCAAGCTGCTTGCTGTGGGGGCACTGAACAGGAGGAAGGGGCCAGGATCACAGAAGATGGACCCGAGAAGAGGATGATCTGGGCTGTCCCGTGCAAATCCACTGCAACAGAGCAGGTAAGTATAACATGTTTGTTATTTTTATAGGAAAAAAAGCAAGACTTTACAATCACTTTAAAAAGCCAGTATAAAGGAATAGTAGTAAAAAAGCATTTTTTAATTTATGTGTATAATTCTTCTTTAAGGGGCATAGCAGGGGGGACGGGGGGTGTCCTATGTCTACGTACTTTTGCTAATAAGTGTCGCTCGTTCCCATCTCAGAAAGTTGGGAGGTATGCAAATATTACCTGTCAAAAGACTTCAATCCAAAATAATTCCATCCTGGGATTTACACAGCTCTGCTCCACAACACAGCCCTCTTATCTTTCTCTACTGCAGTTTCACTTTCTTCTACTGGTCATTTGGTGGGAAGGCAACTGGTGGCTCCAGGCATTTTATTTGTTGGCATGGTATCAGGTCTAAGGCTAGGTTAACACTGTAGTGGGTGGCGCAGCACCCCCCATTTGCATTGGCACAGCAGCCCATTCATTTGAATTGGTTGCAGTACCTACATTTTTGGCAGGGTAAAAAAATACATCCTCCTTTTTTGAAAACGCAGCTGTATGAAACAACGTAGTGCTTTGTCACCGTGTGGTTTAAAGGACCCAAAGACGCACCGTGATTTCCAGTGCAGGGGGAGGGGCCATCGGGGAACTAATGGCATCCACAGGCATCTGCTAAAAAGCAGCACAGTTTGGCTGCGGGTTCCAGTAGGTGCGGTAATGCATGCTATGTACATGCATTCATGCACCTGTAATAGTGTGAACTTAGCTTAATAGGTAGCAAGAAGGATCCATCTAATCTGTTTCTAGTTCTAAGACAGAGGTCTCAGTTGCAGTGGCGGCTGGTGCTCAAAATTTTTGGGGGGGCGCAAACAAACAGCCTCACTGTGCCATCAGACGCTGCCACTGTGCCCATTAAATGCTGCCACTGTGCCCATCAAACGCTGCCACTGTGCCCATTAAATGCTGCCACTGTGCCCATCAAACGCTGCCACTGTGCCCACCAAACGATGCCACTGTGCCCATCAAACGCTGCCATTGTGCCCCAAGTGCTGCCACTGTGCCCCTCAAGTGCTGCCACTGTGCCCCTCAAGTGCTGCCACTGTGCCCCTCAAGTGCTGCCACTGTGCCCCTCGTGCTGCCATTGTGCCCCAAGTGCTGCCACTGTGCCCCTCCAAGTGCTGCCACTGTGCCCCTCCAAGTGCTGCCACTGTGCCCCAAGTGCTGCCATTGTGCCCCAAGTGCTGCCATTGTGCCCCAAGTGCTGCCACTGTGCCCCTCAAGTGCTGCCACTGTGCCCCAAGTGCTGCCATTGTGCCCCAAGTGCTGCCATTGTGCCCCAAGTGCTGCCACTGTGCCCCTCAAGTACTGCCACTGTGTCCCTTCAAGTGCTGCCACTGTGCCCCTCAAGTGCTGCCACTGTGCCCCTCAAGTGCTGCCACTGTGCCCCTTCAAGTGCTGCCACTGTGCCCCTTCAAGTGCTGCCACTGTGCCCCTCAAGTGCTGCCCCTGTGCCCCTCCAAGTGCTGCCACTGTGCTCCTTCAAGTGCTGCCACTGTGCCCCCTGCCTGCCCTCTGCACTTACCTTGTCTCGGTGTGCAGCTGGTGACGGCGTCAGGCGGCGAGCGGTGTCTCATCGTCCGATGTCTTCTTCTCCCGTGCTCCTCCTGTCTTCTGCTATGATTGGACGCCTAGCGTCCAATCACAGCGCATGTGACTTCAGCCAATCAGGTTACAGGTAACAGACCTGGCAACCTGATTGGCTGAGAGGCGGGTCTGTGTTAGGGAAGCGATGTATTCGCTTCTCTAACACAGTACTGTGTAATCAGCGAACGCACAGCAGTGCGCCCGCTGTTTACACTTAGGGAAGCCTATTAGAGCACACCGCTCTAATAAGGTCCCCTATTAGAGCTTTACAGCTCTAGTAGGGCGCTTCCAGAAACACCCCCCCCGCTGTAATTCAGATGCCCGGCGCCCGATCAGGGGCCGGAACACCTGAATAGGGGGCGGCAGCGGTGACAATAGATAGATTCATGCAATGCATGAATCTATCTATTGGTGATAGAGCGGTGCAGGAGAGGGGGGCGGCGCTCCTGCGCCCTCTATGCACGCACCGCCACTGCTCAGTTGTGGACTCCACAAATCTGGCCTTTATGGAAGAGTGGCAAGAAAGTGCAAAGAAAGCCATAAGAAGTCAAATTTGCAGTTTGCGAGAAGCCATGTGGGGGACACAGCAAACATGTGGAAGAAGGTGCTCTGGTCATATGAGGACAAAATTTAACTTTTTGGCCTAAAAGCAAATGCGGAAATCTAAGACTGCACATCACCCTGAACACACCATGTTGTAGGGATGCTTTTATTCAGCAGGGAGAGGGAAGCTGGTCAGAGTCGATGGATGGAGCCAAATACAGGGTAATCTTAGAAGGAAACCTGGGACTGGGGTGGAGGTTCACCTTACAGCAGGACATTGACCCTAAACATAAAACCAGAGCTACAGTGGAATGGTTTGGTTTAGCTCAAAGCATATTTAGGTGTTAGAATGGCCCAGTCAAAGTCCAGACCTAAATCCAATAGAGAATCTGTGGCAAGACTTGAAAATTGCTGTTCACAGATGCTCTCCATCCAATCTGACAGAGCTTTGGCTATTTTGCAAAGAAGAATGAGAACAAATGTCACTCTCTAGATGTGCAAAGCTGGTAGAGACTTACCCAAAAAGACTTACAGCTGTATTTGTAGAGAAATTCGGTTCTACAAAGTATTGACTTAGGGGTGCTGAATACAAATGCATGCAACACTTTTCACATATTTTTTGTAAAAAATGTTGAAATTTTTTTTTTTATCATTTTTTTTCCACTTCACAATTATGTGCCACTTTGTGTTAGTCTATCACATAAAATCCAAATAAAATACATTTACGTTTTTTGGTTGTAACATGACAAAGTGTGGAAAATTTCAAAGGCACTTGAAAAAGTATGTCTCAATGTTGGTGCAATATGCATTGTATAAATTCCATATCATGCATATTACACCATTGTTAAGTCAGATATAAGATATATAGAGGGACATATCTCTATATTATAATGACATAGTAAGTGACTTCCAGATATTTTCACAAGTACTTCAAGCTGAGACTTCTGTTGAGGAACAGATTCGATAGGTGCTCTTTGCTGCCTAATAAGGCTGGGTGCCTGAGAATGTTGTAGTATATTGTGAAAATTGATTTATTTCCCAGACTAAAACTAGAAATAATAGATATCAGATTGTAAGCTTTAACCAGCAGGGCCCTCTGATCCCTCCTGTATTGAATTGGATTTTAATTGTACTGTCTCCCCTGATGTTGTAAAGCGCTGCGCAAACTGCTGGCGCTATATAAATCCTGTATAATAATATAATAATAATAATATCAGGGGCTTCCTTGCGTTAAAAAGATTGTTGAGCATTAGACTGACCATAGATGAACAGATGTATCCCTAAGGACAGTAGGCAAGGAGACTTGTTTATCTTTATAATATATGTGAACTTATTAATATATTGTAGAAAAAAGAAAAAGTGTTCTGCTCCAGGCTGCACACATCTCTCATATCCCAGCTCTGGTTCTCTGTGGTTGTGTGCCACTGAACGCATAGCATTACAACAATTCAACCGAAAAGAAGGGGAGAACCGCTTCCCATAAAAGCCAAACCGATGTGCCGACAATCTGTCCGATATGAAAACAAGCCACTGAATTTCATTCCTCACAGGAGCCTACATATAAAGTTAAAATTAGGTTCATGTGATGAGTGAAATGCGTTGGAGCTGTTTTCTTATCAGATGGCTTATCGGAGCAACCGTTTCTTTCAATAAACAATAACTGGATTTTATGGTAAACAGTTCTCCCCTTCTCTCTATTTGGATTATTATAATCCTATGTGAACCAATTTGTTAAGAAATATTCAAAGTGTGCTGTAGGCACTGTTTAGATAAACTATGAAAAAAGGTCTTAAATAAATGAATTTAGCAATTTTTTCAGAATTCATGTTACCACTATAATTCTTCTTTGTCACTGTTGGCCTCATAACTACATGAGAGGAACACTGCAGTGTCTGGAGGCATGACTATCTGTGATCTCACAGACAGACTACTGGTACTTGAATGTACATTGTGCAATGGCACAGGGAGGATAACAATGCTATTACAGCATTAGAAGGTTGTTATCAGAGAAATGGTACTCACGAGGCCAAGATGCCGAGAGCGGTTCCTGTTGCGACTCGGCGCACACCAACCCCTGAAAGTGGCACTAGGAGGCAGCTGGAGTGCAGGTACAGGAACCACAGGAACAGCTATAACAAGCCAATCTGGGAAGCAGGCTGAGGGTCAAACACAGTCCAGATCAATCAGTGCGCAAGCCAAGGGGTCGGTCCAGGAGAAGGTCAGCAAGGTCAGAGAGCAATCCGGGTCACAACGGTAGCAGGTCACAAGAGCAGATACAGGAATCACCATGAGCTGAAGACGAACCAGCAGTTTGTTTTGGTAGCCATGCTTTCTTTTATAGGTCAGCGGAAGGGTCACGCTATGCGTGCGCTTGGGCGCATGCGCTGCTCAGCCGAGCCGCGCATGCGGGTGCGCAATGGGGAATTGTTGTTGTGCCCTAATGTGCGCCAGGACGCCGTCCCCGTGCGCATGCGCACTGGGATGCGTCGCTGTTGAGAGCTGTTACCATGACAGTTGTGGTGAGCACTGTCACTTGTTCACAGGAAGGGAAAACAGGTTACTGGATCAAAAGGTATTTAGTTGCATTTTTTCTCAGCGTTCTCAGTGTAAAGACCTGAAGACAAGAGCATTGGTGAAGGGAACATCTGACAACTGTCTTCCAACCAGCCTGGAATGCAGCTTCTCACCAGCAGAAACTGTGGTGTGGCACTGTAACTTAGAGTTAGCTAATCTAAGTCCCTAGTAACTTCTAATCTGTTATGCAACCAGACCTCCAATTATCCAATGGCCATCAGGTGCCTTGCCTGGATCTAGCCTATGCTGGTTATTGAGCCCTGAGCTGCAAAGTAGTTATAGAATCCAGCAGGGACAAGGTTAACTAAAACAACAGGAACTGAAAAGAAACTCAATTGCAATAAACAGATTCACCTACTGATATACTGGAAGGTGACCACTACACACATACAGTAGCACAGACCTAGCCACCTGGCATTGTGCATGTGACATAATAACAATAGGACAGAGATACGTCTGTCACAAGGATTCAGATACACACTCAAGAAGTTATGGGAAGCTGCAGTTAAACTATTAGAACATAGAAAGCGGACCTTCAGTCATTTTTTTAAATGTTCCATCTATTAAATCTTCTGCCCTTGTTTTTAACTTTGGATAGTAAAACATTTTTTTCTGCCAGTAAATAACTTATACAGCCCACTTCCTGTTTCTTGTCTGGTAAAAAGCCTAGGCTTATGACATCATGCACAGCTCTCTCTCTCACTCTCCTGAGAGTTTGCCAAGAAGGGAGGGGGGAATGAGTCATAAGAGGGCCAATGAGAGCTGCAGAGCTGGAGGTATGCCACTGTGTGTCTGTGTAAATCCAGAAAGTGAACAGACAACAGCTTCAGCTGCCCACAGTTAAAATGGTTGCAGTCAATGGAGGGAGATTTTTGCAGCATATTTGGCAAGTACAGAATCACAGTATATATAAAATAATATGCAAAGTAATTGGATGGAAACTTCAAAATGGCAAAGATGTTTTTTATTACAAATTATGTAGAAGACTGCTGTTCCTCTTTAATATTCTCTGCTTCTTGTCTGGGGAAAATACAGCAGAAGCAGCTACTCTGTGTGTAAGGTCATGTCACTCAATTTGTGTCTCTCTCTCTCTCTCTCTGTCTCTACTTGCTTCTTCTAGGGTTTCTGACCCAGTTAGCAGGGACAGGAAGTACCTGTCTATAATCAACTAATCTGTGCTGATAAACAAACAGCTTTTTACAAATACAGACAATAGATGATAGCAGATCCCTACACTAATAAATAATGTTCTTATTATTTTGTATAAGTGCCATATCCTCCATATAATTCTGATCCAATTGCTGATTATCCAATGGTTTCCAATGTTCTGTGTACAAGCCCCACAATATTACCTACACTGGTTTCCATTTTGTCAAACAGCAATTAGATTAAAGTGTATGTAAACCCATAAAATTACCTTCTCTTATTTGCTCAGTTTTGCTCTGTTTAATACTTAATTGGAAATATTTTGGTACACAGAATTGATATTGTCAGAATTTCTGAGCTGTCTTGTGTCTTCTGTACACTTCTTGTGTTATCTCAAAGAGCCCTCCTAGTTCTTGGACAGGATAATTAGCCTTTATGTTGTGGAGTTGTGGGAGTAAAGCCTTGTACACACAGGCCCAAAATGAGTTTGTTCTACAAAAGCCACTCTCTCTCTGTTGAATGGGCATGTTTGAAAACCAGCATCTGCTCAGCTATTCAGTGTGTTCTGGTGGAGGGTCAAAATATAATAGAACAGCAGGAGAGATCTCCACAATAACATTGCTTGTGTGAATACAGCAATCTGCCCGCTGGGTTGAACAAACAAAAACTTCTAGTGTGTACCCAGTGGTTGAGTAGGGTGCCCACGTGTCCCGGATTGCCCGGGACAATCCCGCAATTGGCATCTCTGTCCCAGGTCCCGGGCACCCTCATTCCGGGACAATAGAGTGTCCCGGAATTGCACCCGGCCCTGGGTTGATCTTATGCCCCCTAAAATAGCCTTTGCATTGTCTCTGTCTGTCACTGTCTCAGTCTGTGGTGGACCCCTAGCTGGCAGAGACCCTTCACCACCGCTGCTGGCTCAGTGCCCAAACTGGTTGCTACCTGCAGCCCACTTGGCGTGTAGCAACCAGTGATGTCATGAGCAGGAGAGAGGCAGAGACCTATCACAGTGAAGGAGATTTAGCTTCACCCACCTCCTCCCTGTATGTTCTCGAGTCCAGTCAGGCAGCGGAATGCAGAAGAAACTTCTGAGACATACTGCAGTGTAGAAAGGCAAGTAAAATGCTCACTCACCAACATGACAGATCCATCGGGGTTAAAATCCTGTCAGCTCTCCCCCAGCAGCCAGAGTTCTGTGCTGAACTGTCAGCACTTCAAAGAAACTGGTGTGTGTCAGCCTGGAGATAGCAAGCCTCTCTGCACTGTGCAGAGGAGGGTCGGCAGATAAGGGTCGGCAGGAGAGGACACTGACACATGAGTTTACACCCTCCAAGGGATGGAAGGAGGACACATCCTTAGATATCAGGACAGGGTTCATGCTGGAACTTGAAATCCTTCACTTTTGGGGGATGTGACCCCCCAAAAGTGAAGAACTACAGGTCCCAGCATGAACCCTCAGAGCTGAAGATGTTTACTGCATCACTGCACACATGATAACTCCTCACACCCAGCCCTTCTGTCCAGCTGCTCACTGTCTCTTCTCTCCCACTACTCGTTTGCCTCTCACTACACCTGCAGCAGCCCCACCACCCCACTGTCCCCCTGTCCATCCCACGGTCCCCCTGATTTCATACGCCCCTGCCCCAAAAATCTGCAAAAAAAAAAATGGCAAAAATCATCTTTTTGGGGGGGGGGGGGGGGGGGGGGGGGGGCGGGGTGGGGGGGGGGGGGGGGTATGTCCCTGAATGGCAGTTTGGAAATGTGGTCACGCTATGGTTGAGTAGCTTAGCAAAAGGCACTGGAGGCCGGGCTGACAACTCTGAGATCACAAAAAGTTGTTTGTTGTCAACCCACAAGATAAACTTATTGGCAAATTTAGAAGTGATGTTAAAGTGATTCTAAAGTCTCAGTTTTTTTCATTAAAAAAAGCATACAAACGTTATACTTACCTGATCTGTGCAGTGGTTTTGCACAGAGCAACCCAGATCCTCTTCTTCTCAGGTCCCTCACCAGTGCTCCTGGCCCCTCCCTGCTGCCGAGTGCCCCCGCAGAAAGCAGCCTGCTATAGGGTCACCCGAACTGAGCGACAGCTCCGTGTATCCATTCAGATACGAAGCTGTGGTTTGGCCCGGCCCTTTCTCTTTCCTCATTGGCTTACTGACTTTGATTGACAGCAGTGGGAGCCAATGGTGCCACGCTGCTGTCTCAGCCAATCAGGAGGGAGAGTCCCAGGTAGCCAAGTCTCTCCTGCAACATCGCTGGATCGAGATGGGCCTCGGGTAAGTATTAGAGGGGATGCTGTGTACAGAAGGTTTTTTATCTTAATGCATAGAATGCATTAAGATAAAGAAAAAAAAAACTTCTGACTTTACAACCACTTTAAGTTTACTGCTACAGTGACAGTTGATATGTTATTGATTTATACAGTCTCTCTAAACGGCAATGTAAAGAAATTACATGTCTTTGCCCGATTGATGCAGATGTGAGGAATTCTAAAGCTTAAAATGAAACTTCACTCTTCCAATCAACATCGATTATTTTTAATCCTCATACTGCTAGCAATATTAAATAGATAGGAAAGTATATCATATTTACTCGTTTTAACTTTTTTTTTTTTTTACATTTCTTCAGTTACTTCCTGGTTTCCTGCCTAGGCAAATTATATCATATGTCCCTGGAGACTTAAGGAGGGGAGGAGAGAAGGAGGGTTTTTCTAAGCTAAGCACACTCTCCTGCATGCATACTTGAACTAAGGGCAGGAAGCAAATGCTACATGAATCATTTGCCTTTACTCAAGATGGCCACGGCCAGAAATGCTCAAGAAGGCACAAGTACAGTCATGCCAATGAACATCTAAATGATTTAGAGAAGGATTGGGAGAAAGTGCTGTGGTCAGATGAGACCAAAATTAAGCTCTTTAGCATTAACTCGATTTACCATTTTTGGAGGAAGAAAAATGGTGACTATGACCATAAGAGCACTATTCCTACAGTCAAGCACGGAGGTGGAAGCATGATGCTTTGGGTCTGTTTCTCTGTTAAAGGTGCAGGCTGACTTTGCCGCATTGAGGAGCCAATGGACAGGGCCATGTATTATAAAATCTTGGATGAGAACCTTCTTCCCTTAGCCAGAACAATAAAGATGGGTCATGGATGGGTCTTCCAGCATGACAATGACTCAAAACATACCGCCAAGGCAAAAAAGGAGTGGCTCAAGAAGAAGCTCATTAAAGTAATGGAGTAGCCTAGTCAGTCTCTAGACCTTAATCATATAGAAAATGTATGGAGGGGGCTGAAACTGCAGTGGAACAAAATGTGTGCAAACCTGGTCACTAACTACAAGAAATGTCTTACCTCTGTGCTTGCCAATAAGGGTTTCTCCACCAATTACTAAGTCATGTTTTGCTTGGGAATCAAATACTTATTTTACTCACTGAACTGCAACTTAATTTATAGCATTTGTTTTATGTGTTTTTTCTGGATTTTTGGTTAATATTCTGTCTCTATCATTTAAAATACACCTATGATAAAAATTATAGACCCTTCATTTCTTTGTAAGTGGGCAAACTTACCAAATCTGCAGGGGATCAAATTATTATTTCCCCCACCGTATATACACCCAAGGAAAGGGCCATGGTTGAAAAACAAAGATGAAACATAGCAAACCAAAGGATAATATCTGCTTGCCGACCACAATACGTATATATACGTTGCGGCTTGCAAGTGGTTTATGGCAGAAGCTATCACCCATAACCCAGGTATTTTTTTTTTTCAGCCGGCAACTCGCTTTCTAATAATAATGATCTGAGTGGCTAATTAGCCACTGGATCACTTTCAGAGGCAGCAGCAGGGGTCAACCTCCCCTCTCGCAGCTTGCGAGTGTTTATTGGGCTAACCATTTCCCAGGAGGTGCCCGAGAAATGATCCGACAGCTGGCCATAGAGGTTTCCAGAGATCAGATGGTCAAGAGATCAAACCTGGTCTTGGAGGACCGAAGCAATGTCATGACGTCACTTCCGGTCTAGGGAGTAAACAATTTTAGTCTTAGTCTGTAGGGTTCAATATTGAGTTGGCCCACCATTTGCAGCTATAACAGCTTCAACTCTTCTTTTAAGGCTGTCCACAAGGTTCAGGAGTGTGTCTATGGGAATGTTTGATCATTCTTCCAGAAGCGCATTTGTGAGGTCAGAAACTGATGTTGGATAAAAGGCTTGGCTCTCATTCTGCACTCTAATTCATCCGAAGGTGTTCAATCAGGTTGAGGACAGGACTCTGTGCAGGCCAGCCAAGTTCCTTCACCCAAAGCTCGCTCATCCATGCCTTTATGGACCTTGCTTTGTACACTGGTGCACAGTTATGTTGGAACAGAAAGGGGCCATCCCCCAAACTGTTCCCACAAATTTGGGAGCATGAAATTGTCCAAAATGCCTTGGTATGCTGACACCTTAAGAACTACTTTACTGAAACTAAGGGGCCAAGTCCAACCCCTAAAAAGCAACCCACACCATAATCCCTCCTCCACCAAATGATTTGGACCAGTGCAAAGGGTGGGCCAACTCAATATTGAACCCTACGGACTAAGACTGGGATGCCATTAAAGTTCATGTGCGTGTAAAGGCAGGTGTCCCAATACTTTTGGTAATATAGTGTATATATATATATATATATATATATATATATATATATATATATATATATATATATATATATATATATATATATATATATATATATAATGGTTGTGTGTTCTAAGTAAATTTCTAGAAAAAAATACTGATTCAAACTTGTAAAGAAAAAGTTCCTGAAAAGACTTGGTCGGCAAGTTGATATTCAACAATTGTCCTACTATGTTACCCTTTCACTCTCTCACACAGGCTTTTTATTTTAAAAAAAGAATTCCTTTACAACCCCTTTAACATCTGTTCCACAAAACTCTATAGCCCCATACACACGCGCGGACAATCCGTGGACCAGGTCCGTCGGACCATGTCCGTCATACTTTGTCTGATGTTGGTTTTGCGTACACACGATCGGACAAAGTTGTCGGAAAATCCGATCATTCTGAACGTGGTGACGTTTGTTGCCTACGACGGGACTACGTAGAGGCTAGTAGCCAATAGCTTTGGTCTTGTAATGTGATCTGAGCATGCGTAGCACTTTGTCCGGTCGGACAAGCGTACACACGCTCGGATTTGGTGTGATCGGACCGGGTTGACGGCAAATCTTTCCAGCAGGAGATAAGACTTTGTCCGACGGACAAACCGACGAACACTGTCCGATGGTGCATACACACGGTCTGATTTTTCAACAACCTTGTCCGATCGGACCAAATTGATGAAAAAGTCCGACCGTGTGTATGGGGCTTTTGAGTGTGTGAAAAGCAAATTTACATGTTTAAATTGCTTTAGTTAGTACACCCAAGAAAAAAAGTTTGGAACAACATGAGTCACTCACTTATATTATACCTTTTTGTTTTTAAAACATAGTAGTCCCACTTTCCTGAGTTACCAGCCTAGCACACCATGCACATTACACATTGCCTTATAGCTGGAGGGCTACCAAGTGTTCTTTGAAGCATAGACCATTTGAAGGTTTATTTTAAAAAACAGCTGAATGGTTATGCTGTAGCCATATCATTATTTCCAAATCCAAAACTGATGGAGGGCAATAAAAGTGAATTAGCAGGGAGAGAGAAAAAAATATGGGAGGAGATGCTGGCCATGTGTCTCAATCATGCAATCTACTGTTAACAGAATTCCAGGTAAGGCGATATTTTACACAGTTACATTGGCCCAGCTTGGACCAATGTATTTATGTACAGTTTGTGCCATACTGGTACTACAGTGCTGCACTGTTGAATTGGGAAAACCATAGGTCAATTTCTCAGCACAGGCACCATTCAGGGGGCACTTTCAATTACTCAGTATTTCCAAAGCCTTCTCTGATTAGACAAGGTGGAGAAAGGAGTGGTAACACAAAAATCTCCATCTCGTCCAATCAGAGAACACTGCATTCCTTGAGAGAATGGAAAGTGTTCTTTGAGTGGCACCCGTGCTGACCAGCTGACCTCCTGTGTCCAGTAAGCAGAAGTTCAGACACTTGGCACAGGATCTGGAAGCTAGTGGAGATCACTGGAGTTGTAGTGCCCACTACAGTAGTTATCAGTTTCCACAGGGAACCCACAGGTATAGCGCATACATACACTGGTCCAAGTTGTACTAATGTAACTGCTGTATGTGAAAATAACCATACCTGAAATTCAGATTTAACAAAAAAGAAGTCTGAGGGGCAACTCAGGCTTTGCACCCTATTTTATAGACCAACCTTTTTCAACCAGGGGTATCTTGAGGTTGCTTCAGGGGTGCCTCAGCAAAATGCCTACAAATTGCCCAAAAATTGTATATAAGGCGGTGGATAAATGGAGCCTGCCTTTTTAGTTACACAAAGCCACAAGTTTTCATTGTGCACCATTACAACCTTCTAGCTGCCAACCTGCTAATGACCAGGGAACAAGAAGGAAGCACCACTGCTAATAACCAATGGCATCATCAGTTGACCCTCCCCTGCAACTCTGCATCAGTTTTGGGGTCACATAAGCTGAGTGATGGAGAAAAACTGAGGAAGAAGAGAAACATTGCAATACTAGTCAGTACTAACTTGTATCTCTAACGCTGGATGTCCTATGTGTGGATGTTGCTGCAATTTATAAAACTATTAGAACCATTTTTACATTTTAGGACAGGGGTGCCCAACCAGTGGCCCGGGGGCCACATGTGGCCCGCGGAGCCCTCCGATGTGGCCCGCGACCTCCTTCTCTGGGATGGCAGATTGGCAAGCCCAGATCATGGGTTGCAGACCCGCCATCCCAGAGCATCTGTGTTAATGAAGCCGGCAAAGCAAGCGGCTGTGGAGCAGAGCTGTATAAGCTGATGTTTCCTGTATAGCGCCATCTCCTGCCACAGGCGGAGTGATACCAAATGCATACTGCCTGGGACAGCAACAGCTGGCGATACCTGAATGGAAGACTGTTATTAAAGGTCAGTTTATTACTAAAATTGCAGTGTATATATGGGCATATCTGCGCAGTGGTTACTGGGCTACTTTCAAACTGATCCGCAGGCGCAGGTTACCTGCACTGAGCCATAGACTTCTGTTATTACCTGTGGGTGTGGTGTGCTTTCAGAAAGTGCACCACACCTACAGGATATAATAGAAGTCCAAGGCAAAGTGTAGCTAACCCACAGGAAAGACACAGGTGCACTGCGCTGCATTAGTGTGAAAGGCCCCTTTCACACAATCGGTCCGACCCAATCGGTCCCTCCATTCACCTCTATGAAACGGCAGATGTGAACAGATTTTTGTCCTTTTACACCCACCTACCTCCAATCTGATTCGCTAAAAAAAAAAAAACAAAAAACAGAAGGGATCAATCTCCTTCCGTCTGGGTGGATCGGAGGACCCATAGAGTAGAGTGGACTGTGTCTGTGTCCGCTCTGCATGGACATGTCATCCGCCTGCTATGCTCATTGTGGCCCGCGACCAGTTACCAAGTTGCTTAAGTGGCCCTCGCTCTTCAAAAGGTTGGGCACCCCTGTTTTAGGATGACTGCACATAATTTTAGAGCGTGCATCGGGACATAATTTGGGAAGGTGCCTCTAAATTGTCCATAATTTTAAAGGGTGCCTTGACTGAAAAAAGGTTGAGAGATTATAGACTATCTGTGAACTACAGGACATGGTTTGTGTAGCCCAGTGAAAGATGACAAACAAAGGATATTGATATCCAAACTCTGCTAAAAATGAATCCCATAAGGATATTTATGCAGAAAATGTATTTTCTAAAAAAAAGTTAATTATTTAATCATTATTTAAATTACTGATCGCTTTCGTTTTTAGTATATGAAGATTCAATCAGTATCATTTTTCCAGATTTTGAAAAATAGCACAGACACCCAGTGAAGCAAAATAATTTAAGTGACCTAAATCTGTTTATTCTGTTAATAAAATATTACATAACTGCTGCTATAAGGGTTGCTAGGTTTCAACACGTCTGTGCATAGCGTTAAATATTAACATCTCCCACAGTTCACGAGTAGATGTTCAAATTCAAGAGCATGGATACTGTTTAGCCAATCGCAGAAGAGTCCTGTTTCCATGGCAGCAGTATCAGTGATTCATTCACAATGAAACCCACAAGGCTTTTACAAAATACTAAATTCTAAAAATAACCTTTTATGCGGAAGCAGTGCAATTTGCCAGCTATAGTTTGTTCAGCTTTATATTGGTACAAAATAAATTTATGGTGCTTTAAATGAATTACTCATGTTTTATTCATGTATCATGTACGAGAGCGAAAGAAAGCTTCTTGATTAAAATTGAAATCAATCTAAAAACAGTATTGCATTGCTATCAGTCAAAAAAGTATTTTAATTTTACTTTCAGTTTGCCAAGCAGAACCGGAATTGATTATTGGCTGAACAACATCAAAGTAAATGAACTTTTCAACTTTCATAGAATAAAAAAATCTGAATGAAAATCTAATGTCAAAATGTAATTTTTGTTTTCATTTAAAAAATGTAAACCCAGTCACTAAAATATCCTATAAGCTCCAACATGCAAACATAAAATTAAAGTTGATTTAATACACAGCCAAAATAATATCTGGTTAACATGCCATGTTAATGTAATATAACACTCCCTGTTATGGTTGAAAGTGGCTGGAGAGGATCAGCATCACTAGGATGCAAATAAGGATGAAAAAGTGAAAACAGTCTGGGGAATTGAATAAAGCATTTACATCACTGGTGTAAAATGACCTACGCCATATTAAAAAATGTCTGCCCCCCCCCCCCCCCCCCCCCCCCCCCCCCCTTTTGGTAGCTTTACCGTGACATATGGCAGATTCAGGCAGCTCCTAATGGCACAGCTTTATTCTAAACATTATATAGAAAATGTATTACATAACTATTGTGTATTAATCACTGTATGTTTTGTAGGGTTAAATGTTATCTTTTGTTACTTTTGTTGCAGTTGATTACTCTTTTACATGTTGTTTTTTTATTTTTTTTATTTACATATATTTCTTCTAAAATATATAACCTAAAAGTGTATGGAATCAGGTTTTTTTTTTTTTTTAATCCATGGAATAGCAATCTCTAGATGTCTGCTTGCTCCCTTGGTTTATCTTTTGAGTGCATTCAGCAGGGAATACTCAAAACCCTTATGCACTGTTATGCAAATATTGACCACAGTGGTCAGTTGCTGCTCCCCCACCTCTTACCCCTGAACCTGTTTATTAGTTACTAAAATGCAGCTGGTGGTCTTGCTGCCAATAGGCAGACAGGAGTGCCTGGAGGCAGGCCAAGAGGAGGCCACTGTAGTTATCATCAATACTTGAATAGGGCGGCTGGAATGTTTTGAATACTTGAGTGCTCTAAAGTGAAATCAAGGATCCAAGCAGGTACCAAATACCAAAAACGTCAGCAGTCAAATAAATATTCTGTGAGATTATATAATGGAAGGTGACAATGTAGAGCATTTCATAAATTAATGTAATATTGACCTTTTATAAATTGGAATTACAGTTTTACTGGCTCAGCTTTTTATTTCAAGTCTCTTTATTTGCATGTCAATAGGGAATTTACATTTTTTTTATATATTGTTTAAGATACAAATACATGTAGGGTGTTTGCAGGTGGGCTATCATCATTCTTTGAATATCAACTACAGTGACAGTTTGTAGAGCACATTTCCAATTACATTTTGTGGATAGAATTTTGAAACCCTAATTTGCACTCTATGGAAATGTACCATAAGTGTTCTGAATATATCTTCAGGAGCTCTGTATATATTTTCCATATTACATTGAAGGTTATATATATATTTTTTTCTCTTAGCTGTTTCCATGGATACAATCATTTTCACACAACAGGGAACTTAAATCCACTTCTGCCTTTAAGTAGAGTACACCTAACATATAATGTTCTTGAAGGCTTAGAATATATATTTCTTGGGTATCATTTTACTAATTTATAGTTTATTCATAGCCATATAATCTTTATTTTTTTCTTACAAATTAAACCATTGTTTCCTAAAATTTAGATGGGCATATATCACCAACACAACATGTGCAGTGTCCTTTGCAGTGTACCTGTACAATTAACCCTCAGAACCCCATTACTGTTCTGAGAGAAAAAAATAAATTTCCACTTATAGCGCACACTTGTTAAAGTGTGACGCTACATACTCCCCCTGGTTGTTTAGACAATGTCCTCATCGTCTAGGCTAAAACAAGAAAAAAATCCTAACATATTTTACAAAAAAACATGCAGAGTTTTTTTTAAGTGGGTGCTGGAATAGGGAAAGGAGGGAAATAATTGCAGTTAAATGTTTGACAATTTCCACAACAACATTTTACATACTGTACACATATACCACCCAGACTAACTGACTACTCCACCCAATCTCCAGAGAGCTTGACAGTCGATCTTGGTGCATCCTGAAAAAAAAAAACAACAGACAAATGCAATACTATACACTGTACACTGTACCTTTAGAAAGCGAAATTTCATCCCATTCTCAATGAAATCTCCTTCTCTAAAGACACATACATTTTTACATCTCTAAAATCACTATCTAAAAATGGAAAAAAGTTTCTCACTACTCCTGTCCCTTTTCTGCCGACTCATGCCACCTAGTGGTCAGAGCCGCTGTAACTACAAGTCCTCATGAAACAAGTCCTCAGGGAAGCCTATCATGTCTCCAACTAATCTTCTACCACTTCCATCAGCTCATTCCCCACAGTTACAACCTTTTGTATCACCACCCCCACCCTTTTAGATTGTAAGCTCTTCTGAGCAGGGCCCCCTTAATCCTCTTGTATTTTATTGTATTATAACTGTATTGTCTCCCTTTTTATATTGTAAAGCGCTGCGTAAACTGTTGGCGCTATATAAATCCTGTAATAATAATAATAATAATGAAACTAAGTACTGTGGTCCGGCATGGTAGATCTTGATGCGTAGTCCTCTCCCTAGCAACTACCTGTCTGTCTAACCCCACAGTTCTGTAATTTCAGCAGAAAATCACAAAAAGCTGAAGACTCAAAGAAATTCTTCTTGCAAGATTCAAAGGCTTGACTCAGGAACAGTTCACCAATGGAAACGTGGGTCGGGCAAAACCAACTCCTCGCCCGTTTGAACATCATAAGTAGTGATGTAATACACAGCACTGTCTTTATCCGGTCTGCAGATCACAACCTTGTCACAATAGATGTGACGACCATAACTCCAGTGCAACAGACACCCTTGAAATAGATCAAACATCTCACGGGAAAATGCTTTCTTTCGCAGTGGCTTTGGGACCTTAAGGTAGTCCCAGACATCTTCCGCATACCACTTTTCCCGATTCTCCTCTATAATGTCCATGACTCCCCTAGGCACATAAGGGAACTCTCAAGTCCATACTCTGTTGCCACCCGCTTATAAAGTCTCTGGGACCAAAATCGTCCCCGTTATGATTGGGCAGTGTTCTTTGTTCAGACAACAGAATGGCTAAAAGCTTAAAAGCCTTTTAAAAAGTTTAAAACACGTACTCACGGGAGCCGAGGTTCGATGTGCCAATCGTCTCCTTCATTGGAGCCAGAACCAGTCTTCGAACCAGGTGATGAATCCCCCGCAGGCCGATAATTTGCAGCTGCAGCACCTGCAGTTCCCCGTTGCTTGTTCTTGAAGACTTTTCTCCAAATGTCTGGTCCGGGGATGCATGGGGCCGGTCTGCCTCTGCGGCGACAAGGGGTGCTGGGTTTCTCCCTCTCCTGGGAGACTGGCGCTGCAGCAACAACACTCACGGGCGGGGTCGTGTCCACGACCTCCAGGACAGTCTCCGGAACCTCAGAGGGGGCAGGATCCCTTCTGGCAATCCAAGCCCCAAAGGACGATGCCGGGGCATACACAACCGACTCCTCCGTCGCTATGCCTGTGGCCCAGTCCATATGAAAGGCCTGGGGTTGTGCGGTGGGTTGCTCCACTTTAAAGGTGTACTCGCCACACCTTCGGCACCTGGCGAATGGCCGGGGTTTGCGACCAACTCCGACGGTGCACAACACGAACCTCCCCTGCGGCAGCAGACGAATGCCCGTGTCTGTGATCACGGTGCCGGGCATCTGTATGCCTGCTGGACCCCTCGCTGTAGGCATCCCAGGTCCAGATGCAGGCTGCACGCCTGGGACACGGTACATTTTTCCGAGAAGGTTTTGGTATATTTTCTCCCACTTCCGAGAACTCAACCAAGCTTCTTCTCCTTCCGCAACACACTCTCACGCGGTGCCTCGTGCGAAGAAAGATCAGCGCAGACGCCTCCCACTAGGTGCTGATGCTGCGTAACTTTGCTTTTCAGCAAAGGCTCCTCCCACGCTTACGCGCCCCAGTGAAAGTCTCTCCAAGATGGCGCTGATCTCTGATGGCGCAGTTCAAAAAATCAGTTCACCCTCTATTCCAATGCACTGTGAGGTAACTGTAAATCCCGGACTGCGAGCCCCCACGTGTAGCGGCCATAACCCCTTAAGGGGCGGCCTTGACTTTTGGGCTTACCAGTTACCTCCTCTTGGCTTGTCGGTGAATGTCCAGGGGTTCCCAGGGTTAGTCCCCAACAACTTTGGATGCTGACACATAAAAGTCCTTTTTAAGGTTTTTATTCTGCCGTGGTAACATCCAACATAACACAGTCTCAAATAGGAATAGAGGGCAAGGGTGAAGAAACTCAGGCACCTTGAATTGCTGACATCCACAGAATGTCTCTAATCAACCCAGAGAGTAGCCACTCGCAGCTGGGTACTTCAATGTCAGATAAACCTCTAGCCAGAGGCCTAGCAGCCAACAATGTGGTCCGGAAACTTGCAAAAAGTCTCTGACACAGAATAAACTTGCAAGCGAAGATGAATAGGAACCTTTCTCACAGTACCTGGAACTTTCTCTGTCTCCTTGGCAGTACTGTGGAAGTGTGGATTCTTTGGTGTTCATACAACTCAGCTCCCAGGCTCTTACTGAGATGCCAGCTTGTTGGCCCTCCTCCGAAGAGTCCTCCCCTGGTCACTTGTACGAGTTGCCGTGTCCCTCCAATACTGAGAACACACCGGGATGCCTTGAATCCTCCTTCAGTTCCTGGGCCACGGGCTAACCGGCTCTAAAACTTGTGAACAGACGGATCCCCACCCCAGACCATGCGGGTCTATGGGGCTAGTCAGACTGACCATGTTTGCGGGACAGCAAACGCTCCTAGGCCCGGAACCCCTCTCGGGGCTACCCCGTTCCAGAACCAGGAAGTAAGACTGCGGCCGCACCCTGAACACGTGACTTCAGCACCTTAAGTACCCCTTCCCAGACTACGCAGCAGGGCCAGACACGCCCACTGATTGGCTCCGGGAAAGATTGGTACCTAAGACGTCCAACCATGCCTGGTTCTCAGCCTGTCATGGGTGCTTCACTGCACCTATGACCAGGCAGAACCCTAGCACAGCCCAGCCAAACTGATGCCAAAGCAAACCTGTACAATTAACCCTCAGAACCCCATTACTGTTGTGAGAGAAAAAAATATTTTTTCCACTTATAGCGCACACTTGTTAAAGTGTGACCGCTACATATATATATATATATATATATATATATATATATATATATATATATATATATATATATATATATATATACTAGACTGACTGTATATATATTAAATACACTGCCACTATCTGAATAACCTGCCTGCTTAACCACTCAAGTCCCGGACCAATTTGCAGCTAAAGAAACAGGCCCCTTTTTTGCGATTCGGCACTGCGTCGCTTTAACTGACAATTGCGCGGTCGTGTGACGTGGCTCCCAAACAAAATTGGCGTCCTTTTTTTTCCACAAATAGAGCTTTCTTTTGGTGGCATTTGATCACCTCTGTGGTTTCTATTTTTTGCGCTATAAACAAAAATAGAGCGACAATTTTGAAAAAAAATGCTATATTTTTTACTTTTTGCTTTAATAAATCTCCCCAAAAAATATATTAAAAAAAAAAACTTTTTTTTTCCCCTCAGTTTAGGCAGATACATATTCTTCTACATATTTTTGGTAAACAAAATTGCAATAAGCGTTTATTGATTGGTTTGCGCAAAAGTTATAGCGTCTACAAAATAGGGGATAGTTTTATGGCATTTTTTATTAATATTTTTTTTTTACTAGTAATGGCAGCGATCAGCTTTTTTTGTGACTGTGACATTATGGCGGACACGTCGGACAATTTTGACAAACTTTTGGGACCATTGGCATTAATACAGCGATCAGTGCGATTAAAAATGCATTGATTATTGTAAAAATGTCACTGGCAGTGAAGGGGTTAACCACTAGGGGGCAGTGTAGGGGTTAAGTGTGACCTATGTGTTTTTTTTTTACTGTAGGGGGCGTGGCTTGGCATGTGATATCACTGATCGTCTTTCCCTATGACAGGGAACAGACGATCAGTGACAGCCTCACTAGGAAGCACGGGGAGAGGTTTGTTTACACTTCTCCCCATTCTTCAGCTCTGTGACCCGATCGCTGAACACCGGCGGTGATCGGGTCGTGGGTCCCGCGGCCACGGTCACGGAGCTCAGGACCAGGTCACGAGTGCGCCGCCCTTTAAGAGCTGGGCTTTTAAAGTGCAACGTACCTGTATGCGCTTGTGCCCAGCCGTGCCATTCTGCCGACGTGTATCTGCATGAGGCGGTCCTTAAGTGGTTAATCTAACTCAAACTATCTCTGTGTCTTATATAGTGTGGGGCGTGGACTTAGTCCCCCTGAGCCATGATTGGCTAAACGCACCCTGCCTTTGGCCAATTATGGCTCTCTCAGCAGAGCGCGCTGTGATTTGCCAAAGCATGCAGGTCAGGTGCATGCTTTGGGCAATCATCATACAGCAATGCACTGCGATCTCGTAGACCATTATGAAGCGTTCCGCGGCTCACGAATTTCGAAAAAAGTATGTCACTACTGTGCCCCGTAATGACATAAGGATCAGCTGATAAAACCACATAAAGCGGAAGGGCATCTAAAACTCAAAGGAATATGTTGGATGAGGAGATTTTTCAGCAATCTCTTGAAGACAGTTAATATTGGTGGCTGGACGGGTAAGAAATAATTCCACTTTATACAGGCAGGCCTCTTTATTAGTTTATTTTTGTTTACTATGGATTGAGTATCTTTAAATAAAAGACACTCTATATTTTATATATATATCTATCTATCTATCTATATATATATATATATATATATATATATATATATATTGTTTAATGACAATTTACAACACAGCTCCTATATTTGCTAATCATCTGCTAAACAATTGTCTACCATCAATGCATTCTAGAAACAATCTGTTGTTGAATTACAGAACACAATAGATACTTTAGGTAAATTTCACTGCAGCTTTCCCTACTGGGCCAAGTTTGCATAAAACCAGCTGTGTGTGAGATTACACAGATTACTGGCAGAAATGCATAAAACATTGTTCAGTTTTCTAAATGTACCTTGACATTTTAGTGTCAATATCTTAAACAAGGCATATATATTTAATATTTAACAGATTTCAGTGTTATCTGTTTAAATTCATGTTTTCAAAATGTTTTGGTCTTACTGTTTCATTGTACTAAAAGTAATTAGAATATATCTGGTGTGACAATAATTATTCAAATATGGGTGGAAGTTGGAACAGATGTTTGCGCTACGGGGAATGACTCTGAAAAGCTGCCAAGAAAACTTTCCAGTAAGTGACTTTTTCTTTCTCAATAATTTTGCAATGTTGAAAACGGAAATGTAAACATCTGAGAACGTAGAATTAAAATTATATCTGTGGAGTAGTTTGAAATGAATGTAATCATTTCAGTTCCTATACCAATATACCGTATTTATCGGCGTATAACACGCACCTTTTCCCCCTTAAAATCGGGGGAAAGTCGTGGGTGCGTGTTATACGCCGATACCCCCAAAAAAAATGACAAAAATCGGTTGCGGCGCCGAAAAATGGTGACCGCGGCCGAAAAAGGCCGGAAAAAGCCGAACCGCGGCCGAAAAAGGCCGGAAAAAGCCGAACCGCGGCCGAAAAAGACCGAAGCCGGCTGTTCAGCTCCGCTCGTAGTCCCGCCTCCCTGCGCTCGCTCCCGAAACAGCAGGGAGGCGGGACTCCGAGCGGAGCCGGACAGTCGGCTCGGTCTTTTTCGGCCGCACTTCGGCATTTTTCGGCCGCGGTTCGGTCTTTTTCAGCCACGCATGCGCGGTTTGTCTCGAGGCAGGAAATTTAAACGCTGGCAAACTGCAAATGACACTAGCAAGCTGCAAATGACACTGGGCAAGCTACAAATGACGCTGGGCAAGCTACAAATGACGCTGGGCAAGCTACAAATGACGCTGGGCAGGTTGCAAATGACGCTGGGCAGGTTGCAAATGACGCTGGGAAAGGCTGCAAATGACGCTGGGCAAGCTGCAAATGACGCTGGGCAAGCCGCAAATGACGCTGGGCAAGCTGCAAATGACGCTGGGCAAGCTGCAAATGACGCTTAAATGTAAGTTTTTTTTTTCCCTAAACTTCCCTCCTAAAACTTTTTTTCCTTAAAATTCCCTCCTAAACTTGGGGTGCGTGTTATACGCCGGTGCGTGTTATACGCCGATAAATACGGTAACCGCTATGAAACAGAACAATTTTTGCATGTTACTGTTGCAGTTGGAAAGAAATGTAAAATAATGAAGCTGATGATGATTCATTTTAAGGTACAATAACAGGTCTAGGAGAATCAATGGGAGCTTCCATAACCCCCAGTATCTACACCATTACCAAAAATACAACTAAACATCATAAAAAAAAAGTTTAATAAATGGTGTATTATATGCTGTTCATACTCTAAGATTTGTTTTCTGCATTATGAAAAAAACCTGGTTGATCCTGATGTTCGCTATCTCCCCATTCTGTTCGTGTCCTCAGTACAGTTGAGGATTTTGCAGAAGTAGTGACAACTTTGCACATGCTCAGTTTTCAGTGAGTTTTTATGCTGAGCATTTCCTCCCTATCACATCTTAGCAGCCCATGTTAATATACAGTCACACATGTGGGTTTATACACAGTAGTAAATGACAACCCACTCCCTCCCTCCTCCTCTATGCCCACTAAACATCTAAACACAATGGGGGCAGGGTATTACATATAGATTAATGGAGGCTTCACCTCCCTCTTATTCTAAGACACAGGCTTGGGGGGGGGGGGGTGATGGGGGTGGGCGTGACACAGCTTGTGACTGGTAGAGATCCTCCCACACTATATTATTGCCAAAAAAATTATAAAGATTTGATTTAAAATACATATTTGTGTGACAATTTAAAACAGTTTGTTGATATTATTTATTTATTATTACTCTGTATTCCAAAGGCTGTTTTTTTTTATATTTTGAACATGTGACCAGCAGCAGAGGACTAGAAGCTCCTCCTGCTTATGTTTCCCTGCAGACAGGCTGGGAAAAAGCTGGGCTGTTACAGCTATATATCGATTAGTTTTTAAAAAAAATTTAATAATTACAGTGTCATCATTCACATACAGAAATAGAAGGGACAATGTAATTTAAACAGTGTGTGTTTAGTATTACACATTTCACCCATATTTAGGGTGTAGTATGTAACATGTTCAGAACTGCAAAGGTAACTTTAATGTAATTCTTGGAGTTGGGCTTAACTATAACTAATGCGTAACAATAAAATATTTCTGCATATTTCTTCTTTGAACAAGAATATGGAACCAGTTTGATGATACAGCTGTTCCTGGATTCTGGGAGATTAGTGTACACAAAAAGATAATTAGGTTTTCCATAAATAGCATTTCCTACCACTTGTTCATTATAACCTCTTTATGAATCCTCAGTAATGTGTAATGCATGGCTGTTAGATTAATTCAAAACAAACTCTCCTCTCTAGTCAGGATTTCTCATTAATGGTAATTTACATATATGTTAGTCAGCCTTTTAATATATAGATGAGCCTTTAAATATGTCCTCAAGCCTTAACTGCGTACAGTTTTTCCTGATGTATGTGGCATCTTCATTCTGTTATGACAGTAGGATGTGAGAGCAGGAAGTCAAGATCACAGGATGTATCATACTACACATATTTATGTTACACATGTTAAGATTTTAGCAATTTCGCATTAAAGACCAGCTCTGGGCAAAACATTTTTAAAATATAAGGCAAAACATTTTGTATAGATATTAAAAAAACATTATAAATACTTTTTAACCTATTATTTTTATAAATGATCACATTCTCTCTCTCTTTTCAGCTGTATAAGAGCAGGAGAAGCAGCAGCACACTCTCCTTGCCAGTTAATGGCTGTGCAGTGGTAGCGTGTCAGGACATTGGAGGAGAGCATACTGAGTTTTCAACAAAGCTAGAGAACTGACCATGCTGTGCTTCCCTGCCTAGAATGGTCAGTGTTTAATAGGAAAGCAAGGGGACTAGCAGGGATTTCACATAAAGGAAGCAATACAAAGAGAACAAGAGACTTTCTCATACAAGTGCATGGTACAGCAGTCACATATCAGGGATATGAAGTGTTGGGGTAACAAATGCTTTGAAGCCCAGCTTTAAGTTTTAGGTTACTCGTTAGCAGTGATGTAAGTAACTGAGTTAAAATAAACTGAGTTACTTAACGCAGTTACTTTAGAGGGTAACGAGTAATCTAACTGATTACTTTTCCCCTCATGGTAACTCAGTTCCCAATACTTTGGCTTAGTTACCCCAATTACATCTACCGCCACTAGATGGCAGTAGTGTAATTCCGGTGTCCTGCCAAAAAAGTTCCCCCGCTGGATAAGGACCCCCTGTACTGCGCAGGCGCAGCGCTTGCGCAGTACGAAGGACTACGGAGCTTCCAAAAATTGCCGAACCTAAACAGCTCTGAGTGAACTCTACACCGCACAGGCGCAGTTAACATGTAATTGTATGGGGCGATGCTCGTGCTACTCTGCAAGGGGCGTCTATCATGTAACTAAGGGGCGGGTCTAGTATTACTGTAACCAAGGGGCGCATTTATTATTATTGTGATATATCGAGCTCTGCCCATTAATTTAACATTCGCCCTCTTCTGTAGAAATCCGCCCCTTACACGATATAATAATAATAGACCCGCCCCTTGCTTACACACTATAACAGATCTGCCCCTTGGTTAAAGTAATAATAGAGCAGCCCCTTGGTTACACGATATACAATAATAATAAATGCGCCCCTTGGTTACATTAATACTAGACCCGCCCCTTAGTTACACGTATAGAATATTAAAAAAAAAAAAGTCAGTTACTTTGCTGCGTAACTAATTACTTTTCCAATGTAGTAACTGAGTTACTAACGCAATTACTTTTTGGGAGAAGTAATTTGTAACTTAACTAATTACTTTTTTAAAGTAAGATGACCAACACTGCTGGTTAGTTTATTGTTAAATATAATGCTATATGTATTGATTAACCTCACATAGAGGCAGAGAAAAAACAAGTCCAATAATTTTGTAAAACAGCAGTGTCAGTGATTGTTGATTTAGCCTGTTGGAAACAATTAAAGTCCCATTCACACACATGCGTTGTGGCAGTGCATGCTAAAGTGTACGTGTTAACACATGTTGCCACAACACATGCCAGTGTATCTGCTCTATATGGTTGCATTACAGTGCCATTCATTGTTATTGAATGCAATGCATGACACAGCTCTCCACAATAAACATACTGTGCATTGTGGTGCTATGTGCTTTGGAAAAAAAGGTCATGCACCTTTTTTGTCTGTTGTGGTGCTTTGACATAATGAATGGGCTGCCCTAACACAACACACTTTAACATGTGAAAAACAACACGTTACCTGCATTCGTTGGCACACCTCAAAGGATCACTTTAGTGTGATGGTGCCCTCGCGGGTTTGGTTTCATTAATAACATGGAGATAGACCAATGTTGCCAACCTACCAGATTGAAATTTACTGACATGACACCCACAATTTACTGGCACAGCCAAGTTTTTACTGGCATTTCCAAAAGTTACAAGATTACAGTTTTAAATGCAAATTTAAGTATTTGGGCTATAAATAAGTATAATATGCAATTAGCAATGTGATTTAAGGTAGCTATTCAGACAAAAAGCATATTTCTTATTAATCAATATAATAATATCACATAATATGTAAGTGCCTCAGGGACAGGAAATTAGAATGGGCGGCACACATATGATATTGAGTCTCATAGTAAAACTGACAGCAGTGTGCAGCAGCACAGATCACCGACACAACGTGTCCCCTCCTGAGTCACAGTGAGTCTCTCTCCATGCCAGGTGGTCCCTTCAGTCCCCTCCAGTCCAAACAGCACTGACAGTCCCGCTCCCAGCTTGCCTTGCTCCCATCCCGCGGACCCACACACAAGGCTCTGGCCGCTTGGCTCTGCTCCCTTGCACCATGACATCACACAAAACTCTCCTCCGCCAGACCAGCCCGCCACTGGTACCGCCCAAACACACTGTTGCAGACACTTTGATGGTCTCAGCTGGCTCTGGATCCGAGCTGCGCATTCTCAGTTCTGAGCCAAGCGTCACAGCCATATTTTTTACAGGCAAACTTTTCCTCTTACTGGCATTTACTGGCAGGAGAAAAGTGCCCATTTTTTACTGGCTGCCAGTAAAAATACTAACGGTTGGCAACACTGAGATAGACATGTAAAATAATAGTCCTGACAGAGTCCATCATTTCTCCTATAAATAACCATTCATTTTAATGCTGCATCTCCTTAAAAAAAAAGCTTTAACTATATGTTTGGGCTCATGAACATCACATAGGGAGTGTTATATATCCATTGTGTGTCAATGTGTAACACAATCTGACAGGATAATAAGGTTATTTTAGGTTCTACTGTCTCTAAGGGTCATAAGCCTTCTGCTATGAATGTTAATCCTTTTTAGTATTCTTTAGAGTAGCTGTGTAAATAGGCCAATCGCTTTAGTGTTACCTTTCCATTTGCAGCTCAAGCAGAAGAATCAAATGAATTGATTTTAGATACGGAACCAGAAAAATCTGGGCACAGTATTTTGCTACATTCCAGTTTGAAAAAAAGTGAAAACTCTGCAAAGATCCTAGTAACTGTATGTGCTTTTCACTTCAGTATTTGGTGCTGATTAAAACGGTATTTGTTTACATTTTAGGCAAAGAAATTAGAACAAAAGGGTAATTTTTGCTTGCAGTATTCAATCAGAATTTCAACATCAATTTTTAATTAAGTGAAGAGTGAACCCTGACGGGTTTTACTTCCTCTTTATTCCCCTGCAAAGTAAAAGCATAATGGGCTAGTATGCATCGCATACTAGCCCATTATGTGGCTCTTACCTGCAAAGGAAGCCTGCGATGTCCCCGCTGGTGGAAGCATCCATCTTTGCCCGTCTTCCTTCCAGGGCTGCAGGCTCCGGCTCTGTGACTAGCTGGAGCCACGTGACATCACTCCCGCACATGCACAAGGGAAGAAACTTGTCACGGCACACACTGGGGAAGAAACTTTGTGGAGGGCTGTTTCTTCCCTGCGTATGCACCAATGACATCATCGGCACAGTGTACATGAAATATATTGTATTTTCAGTATTTTCAGTACATATAGGTAAGCGTTATTATAGGCTTGCCTATATGTAAAAATAGGTCAGGGGTGTTTACAACCACTTTAACTGCTTGCCCACCAGCCACCATCATTATACTGTGGCAGGTCAGCATGATCCCGTGAACCGTCGTAGCTGTACGTCAGTCCCTTTAAGCGGAATAGCAGGCACGCACGCGCCCACTGCACTGCGGGGGTGCTGATGCGTGTGCCCGGCGGTCACGATGACCGCTGGCCACACGAGATCGCAAGCATGAGAGCCACAACAGGGACGTATGTGTGTTCTGTGAGGAGAGGGGTGAAAGATCATGAGTTCCTACTAGCTAGGAACCATGATCTGTCATTTCCTCCAATCACTCCAATCACCCTACAGTTAGAACACACACTAGGGAACACAGCCCCCTAGTGTTAACCCCTTCCCTATCAGTGACATTTACACAGTAATCAGTGCATTTTTATAGCACTGATCGATGTATAATTGCCAATGGTCCCAAAAATGTGTCAAAGGTGTCCGGGCTTGCGGGCGCCCTCCCGTGATACAGCTGGCGGCCGTAGCCGTTCACTGTATCACTCGGCCCACCCCCCGGCGCGCAGCGTCATTGGATGTGATTGACAGCAGCGCGAGCCAATGGCTGCGCTGTTTTAAATCCATCCACTCTAGCCAATCAACGGCCAGGCTGATCGGCGAAGAGGATGTCGGGGGCGAGCGTGGGACTTTCGAGGTGTCAGGTAAGTATAACGGGGGGCCTGGGGGGCCGCCATTGACCAATGTTTTTTCATAGAATGCATTAAGGTGAATTTTTTTTTACCTTTACAACCCCTTCAAGTGGTTAAGAATTGTATGAACGATATCATGATAAAAGAGAAACTGATGGCCTTTGCCTCGAATACCCATAACACATTTCTGAAGGTCTGGGAGCCGTGGATAACATACAGTGCCTTGCAAAAGTATTCAACCCCTTGACATTTTTCGTGTTTTGTTGCCTCACAGCCTGGAATTAACATGGATTGTTTGAGGATTTGCATCATTTAATTTATAGAACATGCCCACAACTTTGAAGATTTTTTTTTTATTATTGTGAAGCAAACAACAAATAGGGCAAAATAACTGAAAATGTCAATGTGCATAACTATTCACCCCCCTAAAGTCAATACTTTGTTGAGACACCTTTTGTGGCTATCACAGCTCCAAGTCGCTTTGTATAAGTCTCTATGAGCTTGCCACATTTTACCACTGGGATTTTGCCCATTCTTCCTTCCAAAACTGCTCCAGCTCCTTCAAGTTGGATGGTTTGCGCTTGTGAACAGCAATCTTTAAGTCTGACCACAAATTTTCTATTGGATTGAGGTCTGGGCTTTGACTAGGCCATTCCAACACATTTACATGTTTCCCCTTAAACCACTCAAGTGTTGCTTTAGCAGTGTGTTTGGGGTCATTGTCCTAGCCTCAAATCACACACACAGTGGTACAGGTTTTGCTCAAGAATATCCCTGTATTTAGCACCATACATCTTTTCCTCAACTCTGAACAGTTTCCCAGTCCCAACTGCTGAAAAACATCCCCACAGCATGATGCTGCCACCACCATGTTTTACTCTGGGGATGCTGTTCTTTGGGTGATGTGATGTGTTGGGTTTGTGCCAGACATAGTGTTTTCTTTGATGCCCAAAAAGTAAAATGTTAGTCTCATCAGACCAGAGCACCTTCCTCCATACATTTTGGGAGTCTCCCACATGCCTTTTCGCAAACTCAAAACATGCCATTTCGTTTTTTGCTGAAAGTAATGGCTTTTTCTGGCCACTGTGCCATAAGGCCCAACTCTATGGAGCGTACGGCTTATTGTCGTCCTATGTACAGATACTCCAGTTTCTGCTGTGGAACTCTGCAGCTCCTCCAGGGTTAACTTAGGTCTCTGTGCTGCCTCTCTGATTAATGCCCTCCTTGCCCGGGCCGTGAGTTTTGGTGTGCGGCCATCTCTTGGCAGGTTTGCTGTTGTGTCATGTTCTTTCCATTTGGTTATGATAGATTTGATGGTGCTCCTAGGGATCATCAAAGATTTGTATATTTTTTTTATAACCTAACTCTGACTTGTACTTCTCAACAACATTGTCCCTTACTTGTTTGGAGAGTTCCTTGGTCTTCATGGCTGTGTTTAGTTAGTGGTGCCTCTTGCTTAGGTGTTGCAGCCTCTGGGGCCTTTCAAAAAGGTGTGTATATGTAATGACAGGTCATGTGACACTTAGATTGCACACAGGTGGACTTCATTTCACTAATTATGTGACTTCTGAAGGTAATTTGTTGCACCAGCACTTTTTAAGGGCTTCATAACAAAGGGGGTGAATACATAAGCACATGCCAGTTTTTTATTTCTGAAAAATAGTTTTATGTTTATATTTTTCTAATTTTACTTCACCAACTTAGACTATTGTGTTCTGATCTATCACATATAATTCAGATTAAAAAAACATTGAACTAAAGGCTCTAATGTAACAAAATAGGTAAAAAGCCAAGGGGTGAATACTTTTGCAAGGCACTGTACAACCAACCTTCCAGGTTCGATAATAAGCTTTTTTCCATTTGAGTTATCTCCCGCTGCACACCCCATTGGACTCCTCCCCTTCTTTCTCTTTTCTTGGCTCCTTTCCTCTTCCTTTTTTTTCATTTTATCTTCCAGCTACCCCTCTAGCGCTTTTATTTTTATGTATAAATGTCTTTCTTACTCACCAGGCCACAGGGTCCTAACTATGTAGCTACTACGAGCTTTTCATCGGATTTTCCGACCGTGTGTATGCTCATCGGTCTTTCTCTGTCGGCATTTCCGACGGACTTTGGATTGAGAACCTGTTCTTAATTTTTCTGATGGAAAACCTTTCTAGCGGATTTTTCTATCGTGTGTATGCAATTTCGACACGCAAAATTCCGACGCATGCTCGGAAACAATTCGACGCATGCTCAGAAGCATTAAACTTCCCTTTTATAGTGCCGTTGAACGTGTTGTATGTTGTGGTGTTATTGACCGTCGGAATTTGGTGTGACCGCGTGTAGGCAAGACAGTTTGAGCAAAATTCCATCTTAATTCCGACGGGAAAACCATCAGAGCTTTTTCCGACGAGAATTCCGATCGTGTGTACGCGGCATTAGAAATGTGAAAGTCCAACAACTCCAATACAGACAAGTCTTTTTATTTTGTGAAAGGTAAAATAACAGGGATTGTATAATCTGCCTGTGCCACCCTCTTCTGATCTGACATTACCAGGCCCCCCACAAGATGTTGTAACTGTGCTGTAAGATATTATAACCAAGAGTTTGATAGAGTGATTCCTTCATAATCTTTTGAGCATTTCAAATGTTCTAATTTAACCCTAAAATTTGTGGATTTCCATAGTAATTTCTCAAAAATTGTATTTCTGATGCAAATAAACTTAAACAGAATTGCAATTGGGATATTGTGTAGGAGATAGAACAGTTGAGGCATAAGAATCATTTTTTTAAAGGCTAGTTTTCTCTATCAGCGAGATAAATTCCAAATCCCTTACTTTATCTCTAAAGTGTGTAAGTAAAGTTGTTATGTTAATACAAATGACTTGACTTTATGATTTAAGAAAATAATTGGTCGCTGCCTAAATAGGTTGTTTTAGACATATGTACAGCGGGTAAAATAGGTATTGAACACGTCACTATTTTTCTAGGTAAATATAGGTAAATATATTTCTGAAGGTGCTATTGACATGAAATTTTGACCACATGTTGGTAACAACTAGGGATGAGCCAAACACCCCCGGTTCGGTGGGTCGCAGCAAAGCATGTGAACGAATGTATAAAGGCATCTGTCAGCCGGTCACCTTCTCTTCCTCTGAGTGAACCCAGCACCAGAAAATTGTAACCTCCCAGGGTCTGGAAAAGCGTTGCACAAACCTTTCTTCAAGGCCTCCTGAAGATGTTTCATCCTCTGCTACCTCTGCGAAGGCAGGATGAGTTCTGCAACCTTACCCTTGTAAAGTGGATCAAGAAGGGTTGCCAGCCAGTAATGATCCCTCTCCTTGATACCACAAATCCTAGGGTCCTTTCCCAGGCTTTGCAGAATCAGGGAGGCCATGCAATGTAAGTTTGCAGAGGCATTCAATTCTGAGTTCTCTGGGTCACTAAGGATCACATGATCCGTAACTACCTCCTCCCAGCCACGTACAACTCTTTGAGTTTCTGAGGACTGAAAACCATCCCTTGAAGACTGCTGCTGAGTGTTATCCTCTACATCCATGCTGACACAATCCTCCTCCTCCTCTTCTTCTTGTGTGTTTGGCGGGCCCACAGGAATGCTATCTAGATAAAGGGGGCCTTGAGAAGTAAGAACGTCTTCTTCCTCCCACTGTTATGCCTCAAGTGCCCTGTCCATGATTCCATTAAGTTTGTGCTCCAACAGGAAGACTAGAGGGATAGTGTCACTGATGCATGCATTGTCGTTGCTCACCATCCTTGTGGCCTCCTCAAATAGTGACAGGACAGTGCATGCATCCTTGATCAGTAGCCACTGGCGTGCCGAAAAGAAGCCAAGCTCCCCTGACCCTGTCCTGGTGCCATACCCGCACAGGTACTCATTGATGGCCCTCTGCTGTGTGTGTAGCTACTGCAGCATTGCCAACATAGAGTTCCACCTGGTGAGCATGTCACAAATGAGGCGGTTGGTGGGCAGGTTGCATTCCCTTTGAATGTCAGCACGCCGAGCACTGGCATTGTAGGGCAGAAATTACCACAGACTTTTCTGGTCTGCCTCAGGAGATCCTGTAAGCCTGGGTACCTGCTCAAGAACCGCTGCACCACCAAAGTCAGGACATGTGCCAAACATGGAACATGGGTCAAGTGTCCCTGTCAGAGGGCGGAGAGTAGGTTTGTGCTATTGTCACATACAACCATATCTGGCTGGATCTGGCGTGGCGTCAACCACCTCTGAGCCTGCCCCTGCAGAGCTGAAAGAATATCTGCCCCAGTGTGGCTCCTGTCCACTAGGCAGACCAACTCAAGCACCGCATGGCATCTTTTAGCCTGACTGCTTGCACAGCCCCTTGAATGCTTATGGAGCACCACTGGTTCAGAGGAAAAATCTGCAGAAGGGGCCATAGAGGAAGAAGAAGAGGAAGCGGTGGAGGAGAGAGCTGTGGCAGAATCACCACTAGCATTTCGGAGGCGTGATGGTGGAAAAAGCTCCTACAACACTGAACCCTGTCCTGCATCCTTCCCAGCTCCCAGCAGAGTTACCCAGTGCGCAGTGAAGGAAAGATAATGTCCCTGCCCATGCCTGCTGGACCATGAGTCAGCGGTAATATGAACTTTACTGCTGATCGCCCTGTCCAACAAGGCCAAAACATTGCCTTCCACATGCCGATAGAGAGCCGTAATGGCCTTCCGTGAAAATAAATGGTGTTTTGGAACCTGTCACTGAGGTACAGCACATTCCCCAAATTCACAAAAGGGGAGTCTACCAGCTTAAAAGGCAGCAGTTACAGTGCTAGCAATTAGGCCAAGCTAGCATTTAAACGCTGAGCATGTGGATGGCTGGGACCGAATTTCTTTTTACGGTTCAGCAACTGGGGTAGGGAAATTTGCCTGCTAAAATCAGATGGTGGTGTACTGCTAGCAGATTGGCTGCAAGTACTTGGGACACCTATTGCTATACCTTCATTCCTCTCAGTGCAGGTTTTTGAGAGGACTGGAGGTATAGTAGGGTTGGAGATCCCAGATGAGGAGCAAGGAGAAGTCCGCCTTTTTCTTTGATGTGGGTCTTTCAAGTGCTGTTGCCAACGGACTGCATGGCAGGTTGTCATATGTCTGGTCAAGCATGTGCTGCCCAAGTGCCTGCTGTTCTGGCCATGCTTGATCCGCTTCAGACATAGGTTGCAAATAGCAATGGTGTGATCTGTTGCACACGTGTCAAAGTGCCCACACCAAGGAACTTTTAAAAGTCAGCAGGGAGTCAGTAGCACCCTGCACCTGCGGAGCTCTGCGGTGTGATGCAAAAGGGTGGCTGCCCTTAAACTGCCCCCTAGGGGACATCCTGCCTCGTTGGAGTTGTGCCTCCTCCTCCTCCTCTCTTCTCTCAGGCATCCAAGCACAGTCAGTGACCTCGTCATGCCCTCCCTCATCACTGGAGCAAACTTGGCAGTATGCTGCAGGTGGGGGAACATGACTGCCAGTTTCTTGTCCTTCCTGGGCACCCCCTCTCTCTAGGCTCACGTTACTCCCATCCTCAACCTGGGAACCAACATCGGAGCCTTCAAATCGCTGCACATCTTCCAGCAGCATGTACCCGACACTGTGGTCGAATATGCATGATGGTGCATGATGGTAGGGCTACGGAAGGAGTTACTGTGGGCTAAGAGCCAGGGGAATAGGCCACTTTGGCAGCTGCGTTGGAAGGCAAACTACTCTGAGCTTGGGTGACAGAGGATGAGGAGGATGAGGATGGCTTTGTTATCCACTCCACCAACTCTTCTGCATGTTCTGGCTCAATAACACGGCCAGCAGCATAAAAAAAGGACAAGCGTGCCCCACAGCCACCTGCAGAGGATGCACCATGTCCACGACCACCACTGTTGACTGAAGACACAGAGGCAGCTTGCCCTCTTTTAGTGGCCTGTGAGCGTCTGCCTCTCCTTGGTGGCCTTCTGGACATGATGTATTTTTTGTTTTGCAACACCACAATACACTGTATTAGATACTGTGCACACCATCTGCACTGTATTAGCAACTGTACAATGGCTGAACTGTATTGTATACACCACCAGAAGTGTAGTAGAAACTGTACACACTGTATTAGATACTGTGTACACCGCCTGCACTGTATTAGAAACTGTACTACAGCTGCACTGTATTGTATACTGTGTACACCACCAGAAGTGTAGTATAAACTGTACACACTGTGTTAGATATTGTGTACACCACCAGAAAAGTAGTAGAAACTGCACACACTGTATTAGATACTGTGTACACTGCCTGCACTGTATTAGAAACTGTACAACGGCTGCACTGTATTTTATACTGTGTACACCACCAGAAGTGTAGTAGAAACTGCATGCACACACTGTATTAGATACTGTGTACACCGCCTGAAGTGTATCAGAAACAGTACACCACAGAATGCACTCTAGATATAGGCTACACTGGATGCAGATTATACATATATTTATATATATATATATATATATATACAAGACTGTATATATAAATACACCGCCTGAAGTGTATTAGAAACAGTATACCACGAAATGCACTGTAGATATATATATATATATATATATACACAAGACTGTATATATATTAAAACACTGCCTACACTGACTGAATATCGAGTAAACACTGAATATATAGTCTATGCTAAATGCGGAGTGTACATACACACACATATATATATATATATATATATATATATATATATACTAGACTGTATAAATATATATATATCAAATACACTGCCACTAACTGAATAACCTGCCTGCTTAATCGAAATCAAGCTATCTCTCTATGAAAAAAACAACTCGCGCTGAGGAAAAACAAAATCAGGTGTGAATGAAGCTGCCATACACAAAGTGCTACACACTTGAACATAATAAAATAAATAATACAGCGCTTAACAAACATGTGTCCATATAAGTGAAAACAAATAAACAATGATATATAATATTTAACAAAAGTCCATGTGAACCGTGAAAATAATAAACAGCTAAATAGGTGCTTCACATCCAAAGTGTAAAGTTGCAGGGGATATTTCACATCTAATAATCAACAATGCAAGGCAGAAAATCGCAGAAATTCGCAGACAAGTTCAGGTGTGACAAAACACCCCCACATGTGTCCCCACTCACCGGATCACGATGACACCCAGCTTTGCAGTCTGGGATTCAGATTAGACTTGTAACAATATCGACCAGGAATTGCTGGATAGCAGGAATGGCTGATGAAAATTAGGAAACAAACGATTCTTCCACATTAATTCTCAATCATGAGAGAAACAGGAACCCATAGAGGAAAGAAAGGGACCAATAGTGAAGTATGCTAGGAAAAAGGGATTTATTGCACATACAAGGGCATACTTACAAACGTAAGTTAAAAGTAGGCATTGGAAATGGTATAAAACTGCAGCAAACAAGACCGGAAGTGATGTCAGAACCGTAAGTGTGTCACGTCAATGCATTTCGCCCTCCCACAGGGCGTCATCATAGGACCTGAGCTGAGCTAAGCTATCTCTCTGTCCACTCCAATAACACTAAACATGGCCGCCATGTAAGCAGCCTTATATAGTGTGGGGCGTGGACTTAGTCCCCCTGAGCCATGATTGGCCAAAGGCACCCACCAATTATGGCCCTCTTAGTAGAGCGCGCTGTGATTGGCCAAAGCATGCAGGTCAGGTGCATGCTTTGGCCAATCATCATACAGCAATGCACTGCGATCTCGCAGTGCATTATGGGGCAATCC
The DNA here is from genome assembly GCA_028564925.1 of Lithobates sylvaticus. NCBI lineage: Eukaryota > Metazoa > Chordata > Amphibia > Anura > Ranidae > Lithobates > Lithobates sylvaticus. Next base: position 372,790,012 of record CM053028.1, on the reverse strand, counting down.
GTGGCACTCAAATTTCCCACGAACGCCCCGTAATGTTCGCTCTTTAGCAAACGGGTGAACACCCGATGTTTGAGTTAAACTTATGTTCGACCCGAACATCAAGCTCATCCCTAGTAACAACCCATGCAATCCATATAAACAAAGAAACCAAAACAGTGCAAACTAATATCAGCTGGTTCAGTCTCAACTGATGGCCTATAAAAAGGTGTCTCATTACTAAGGTCTCATGATGGGTAAAAGCAAAGAGCTCTCCCAAGACCTGCGCAACCTTATTGTTGCAAAACATACTGATGGTATTGGTTACAGGAGGATTTCAAAATTTCTGAATGTTCCAGCGAGTACTGTTGGGGCCATAATCCAGAAGCCGAAAGAACATAATTTCACCATAAACTGGCCATGACCAGGTGATCCTCGCAAGATTTCTGACAAAGGAGTATAAAGAATTATCAGAAGAGTTGTCCAAGAGCCACAAAATCTGCTGCCATCTACCAGGATGATGAAGATGAAACAATGGTGGACATTTCAGTAAGACAATAATCCCAAACGCAAAGCCAAGGTAACTCTCAATTGGTTTCAAAGAAAGAAAATAAAGCTGCTAGAATGGCCCAGCCAATCACCTGACTTGAATTCAATAGAAAATCTATGGAAAGAAATAAAGATCAGTGTTTATAGAAGACTGTTTGTGTGGAAGAATGGGCCAAAATCTAAACTGAGCAATGCATGCGTCTAGTTTCTCCATACAGGAGGCGTCTTGAAGCTGTCATTACCAACAAAGGATTTTGTACCAAGTATTAAATACATTTCAGTTAGCGTGTTCAGTACTTTTTCCCTGTGTCATTCCATTTTATTACACATAACTTAATTTCTGAACTTATTTGTTTTGGTTTATTTGTATGTATGGATTGCATGGGTTGTTACTGACATGTGGTGAAAATTTCATGTCAATATCACCTTTAGAAATATACTTACTTATTCAAGCATTCCATGCCCTCTATCACAACACCTCCACTAGAATAAAATTACCAGGTTGTAACTTTATTATTTGCCCTAGCAATTGAACCCTTAGCAGTAGCGATTTTACAACACCCAGACATTAAAGGATAAAGCTCAAATAATACAACATATAAACTCAGTATGTATGCTGACGATATGATATTATTCCTCACCCAACATAGCATTACCAAATCTATTGAATACACTAATGCCGCGTACACACGGTCGGAATTTCCGATGGAAACAGTCCGATGGGAGCTTTTCATCGGAATTTCCGACTGTGTGTATGCCCATGGGTCCTTTTCTGTCGGAATTTCCGACGGACTTTGGATTGAGAACCTGTTCTTAATTTTTCAGACGGAAAACCTTTCTATCGGATTTTCCGATCGTGTGTATGCAATTCCGACACGCAAAATTTAACGCATTCAACGCATGCGCGGAATCATTAAACGTCCCTTTTATAGTGCCGTTGAACGTGTTGTATGCCGCGGTGTTATTGACCATCGGAATTTGGTGTGACCGTGTGTAGGCAAGGCAGTTTGAGCGAAATTCCATTGGAATTCCGACGGGAAAACCATAAGAGCTTTTTCCGACGAGAATTCTGACCGTGTGTACGCGGCATTAGAGACTTTTCTACACTTTCAGGACTGTCTATAAATGTTTCAAAATCCATTGGCATGCCAATAAATATTCCACCATCTCAATTAGACACATCCGCTCTTCATTCAACTTCACATGGTCCACAGACACTCTACCTTATCTAGGTATTCACTTCACCCCAGACACCAATAATTTATCCTCTAAAAACTACTCCCCCATGTTGCAAAAACTAAGAATGACCCTAAAAATATGGAAATCATTCAATATCTCATTTTTTAGGTAAAATAACAGCCATTAAAATGTCTATTCTACCAAAGTTAGTATACTTATTTAGGCCCCTTCCAATTTGATTAAATAAGTTGGTGATCACTACATTTCATTTAGAGGTTAATAAATTTGTATGGCCAGACTCCCATAAAAAGTGGTGGTTTAGGACTCCCAGACTTCTGGTCATACTACCTAGCCACACGATGGTCCCAAATAGCTCAATGGCACATTCACAACCCGAAAATCCCATGGGTTATATTTGAGAAAGACTCAGTGTTACCCTATTCTATAGCTGGGCTTTTATGGGGTAATAAAGTTCCCAATCACAACTTAGAAAAACTTAATCAAATGGTAGCTCACTCATATCAGTTGTGGAAACTACATAACAAAAAATTCAGAAGGACTTCCATCACTTCTCCCCACGCCTCATTTATAGGTGATCCTAAATTCTTAATATACCATCAAGACATAAGTGAGTTCACATGGTGGATTAACAATAACCTAATCACCCTCAAAAAATGTATTGAAAATACCTAATTTATCTCCTTTTCATCACTAAAAACTAAATATAACATCCCCAATACAGAACTCAGGAGATTACTCCAAATCAGATCCTTCTATGACTCATACTTTCCAATTTCATACATGGTAGAACCCACATTTTACGAAAATATTTGCTCTATATCACCAAGGGGTACCGGATTAATATCTGAAATACACTCAAACCTGATGAATATAGACTCTCAAACTAAATTACCCTACATGCTTAAATGGGAACAAGAATGTGATATCTCACTCCCCCCTGAAAAATGGACTGACTGCATCAACAACCTACTTAGATACACAAGATCACGCACTATTAGAGAAACTGCAATAAAGGTATTTACCAGATGGTATTACACACCAGCAAAACTCTATTCTATTTTTCCCTCAGTTCCCCAAACATGCTTCAGAGATTGCATTTCCATCGGTTCCTTCTCACACATTTTTTGTAAATGTGATAACTCTAATATGGAAACAACTCGAAAGATTTTCCTCCAGAATCTCAGAGAAAAGCATAAAACATACTCTCCCCAACTGTTTATTATTCACACCAATCACAGGTTTAACTACTCATCACTTAAGACTAGTTCATACAAATTGTGTTTCCATTCACTGGCTTACAGCTTACCATTGGAAATCCTCATCGCTACCAATAACCCAACTGAAAATTAGAATTAATAATATTTATCTCATGGAAAAAAAAAAATCCATGCTTTACACAATACCACACATTTACTTGAGAAGAAATGGAACCCCTGGTTTACACACTCAGACCACCTTTTAAATCCTGCTTTGAGAATCCTTCTTCAACTAATATCATTCAATAAAAAACAAAACCATTCTTTAAATTACTACCTAATTATTGGTTTACTATTTGTATTAAATATAAGAAATAATTCTTCTTCTATGTTTTTATTTTGCCATAATCCCAATATTTCAATGATTTTGATATACAGTACTTCATTGTACTTAGTGCCGGTTCACACTGGGGCAACACGACTTACAGCGCGACTTAGCAAGGCAACTTGGAAGCAACTTGGAAGCAACTTCAACGTGACTTGGAAGCAACTTGGAAGCAACTTCAACGTGACTTTGAGTTATTTACAACACAACTTCAAGTTGCCCCCAGGCCAGGCGACTTTGGCTGTGGCCAATCACAGAATAATCAGCTCTCTGGGAGGGTGGGGTTTGCCTGAGTAAACAAATTTATTTTCCTGTAAAGTCGCTTCAAAATAGATGGAGATCCGACTTGGAGGCAACTTCCATCGAAATCAATGGGTACAAGTCACCTAGAAGTTGGATTGAAGTAGTACAGGAACCTTTTTTGAAGTCGGAGCGACTTCAGTAGTGTGCATTGAGACGCTCCATAGATTAACATTACAGCACGACTTGGGACGACTTGGGGCGTCTCGGGGCGACCTGAAGTCGGATCCTGAGTCGCCCTGGTGTGAACTGGCTCTTATGTTATAATGTTTTGTACCATTATTTTGTACCCAATAAAAAAGTTTGTAAACAAAAAAATATATATATATTTACTTTAAAAATGGTGACATGTTCAATACTTATTCCAACCTATATACCCGCTGTATATAGGTTGGAATAAAAATGGACCAGTTCCCACAGTATCAGGTCTAGTGAATTCACTATTTGTCCCTCTGAGGTAACTAACGCTACAACGTTATTTGAAGATTGTTGGGATTGAGCGATTGTTGCTAGCAGTAGGCCAGTTTTCACTTCTTCCTAACAGTAAGCCAGTTTAATAAAGAATAGTTTCTTCTCTGCAGATGAGACAGGTAGATGCTTAAGAAAATCTTGAACAGACATCCATGCATCACATGTATTGGGATTAGAAACATATTCCTTGTCAAGTTGACACATCTGCTGATCCACCTGATGCTCCCTTAATGTAGTTAATGATTTAATAGCATTAGTTTCTGATGTAAATATGCACTGCAGGTATGCTTTGAATGCTTCTCAGCAGGTAAACCTCAATGAAATCATATGAAGGGGGAAGGTAAAGCCAGAAGGCAGGGGGCTCTAGATCGGGTAGTGCAAGGTTTGGCACTAAGCCATATTACAAGAGGTTAATGGTCTGATATGCTCCTAGGTCTATATTGTATTTTGTCTACTAGCGAAGCTTTAGCCAGAGATCCTACACATAAATCAATTCTAGAAAGTGACATATGTTTTCTAGAGAAACGGGAGAACTGTCGCTCCTAATATCTATCAGCCCCACTTCCTAAAGGAGATGTGATAGCATGGTGCCTCTGCCTTCTCTCGACGCTAGAATGGAGGCATGTTTTTCTAATAATAGCTTAAAGTAGCAATTGAATTCTCCTAAGATTTAAAGGGGAGGGTATAGATTATCCAGCAGGTATGTCAGTAATATTCTGAAGATTTCTTCCGAGAAAGAAGATGGTGTATATGTTATTGCTAATATACTGTACATGTAATAGTAAGCACTCTACAATGTAAATCATTATCAATAACCAAGTTGATTTCCTGGAAGTCTAGTGATTTGTGAACCCGCACACTCACTATCCATAAGCTGGGTATACAGCTTGTAGTGTATTTAGTAAGATGGTTTGGTAAGATGGTTTGCTCCAGACCACAAATCACTGGTTAACATTTTCACAGTGTTAACCATATTTTGCTTAAGAGGGTTTTTCAGTCCCCTGACATTCAATGAAACAATTGTGAAACATCCACCATTGTGTTAGTAGGTGGTAATGGAAACAGGTAGCCATCATTATATCCCTCTCATGGGCCATATGGTGCAGGTTAGGTAGAAGCTGATATACTGTATATCAGTGGTCATCAACCCTGTTCTCAGAGACCACTAACAGGCCAGGTTTGCAAGATAACTGAAATACATCACAGGCGATATCATTTGCTGCTCAGTGATTGCAGTATTCTAGTCTGCTTTGGCTGAAATAGACCTTGGTCAAGGTGCAGTATTATGTCTTTATCATTGTAGCTCAGGACTTGTGCCAGCATAGGCATACAGGGATGTTAGGGCACATAGGTATCTATGAGCTTGTTCTATGGAGAAAAGTTGAGTGAAAGACTCCCTACTATACAGCTCCAGATGTCATTGTTCCAAGAAGTCAGTAGGATTTATGCAATACACTTGTTCTGGTAGCCCGACAATACAAATGTTATTCCTCCTAAGCCTATTCTCAATATCCCCATTCTTCTGGTTATTTGTCATTGCTAGTTGTGACGTGGTACAGGATTCTCTAATAAGTGCAGTTAGCTTATGTCCCAGATCACTTAAGCGGCTCTCCGCCCTCATTGCCATAGTCGTTGCTCTTAAGACTTGCCGCAGGGTAGGTTGTTATAGTGTCCCGAACCAGCTCATCCAGCAGAATTTTGGCCTGGGTGCTTGCAGAAGTACCTGCATTCACATCGGGGGGGGGGGGGGGGGGCGCAAACAAACTGAAAAATACCAAAAAAAAATTGCAGCCTCACTGTGCCCATCAAATGCAGCCATTGTGCCCATCATAAGCAGCCACTTGTGCCCCATCAAATGCAGCCACTTGCGCCCCATCAAATGCAGCCACTGTGCTCATCATATGCAGCCACTGTGCCCATCATATGCAACCACTTGTACTCATCAAATGCAGCCACTTGTGCCCATAATATGCAGCCACTTGTGCCCATCACATGCAGCCACTTGTGCCCATCAAATGCAGCAACTTGTGCTCCATCATATGCAGCCACTTGTGCCTGTCATATGCAGCCACTGTGCATATCATATGCCGCCACTTGTGCCCGGAATATGCAGCCCCTTGTGCCCATCATATGCAGCCACTTGTGCCTATCATATGCAACCACTTGTGCTCGTCAAATGCAGCCACTTGTGCCCATCACATGCAGCAACTTGTGCCCATAAAATGCAGCCACTTGTGCCCCATCATATGCAGCCACTTGCATGGCCTCAGGTTCCTCTGCAAGCAGTGATGACCGAGACCCGAAGGGTTTTTGTGTATATTACAGGATATCTCTTGCAGCATCTTTCTCAGGGTTCCAATTTGGTTTTCCTAACTTACTAACTTTTCTTCTGTTTTGTTAGTGCCCTTTGGGAGATGCTGTGTTTGGCCAGACCGGGCTCCATTTTTATTCTCCATGGCCAAGTGCCAAAGTCAGATCTAATTTGCGCATTTTCTCAATTGTAAGTACATATATAGGAGTTGTTTTATCTGCCAAAGGATTTGTATTTCTTTCCATCCAGTCCTCAGATTTACTTATGCTTGGCAGACAAAATAGTCAGGCAGATGGCACCACTTTGTCTGTTATAGTTTTAACCTGCTGATTGGTCAATGAATAAAGTAGCAGTACACCAAAGAGGTTAAATCACTGCTCGCCCAGCTCTCTCATCCTATCATCATGTTCCTTGACAGCATATTTCCATGCAGCGCACCTGGTTAGCTCCCAGCCCTGCCTATCAGTCTTTCATTCTAAATGCTGTACAGGAAAGTGCAAGAGGCTGTACCAAATTAAATTTGGTGCTTACAATACTTAAAAATACATTTGTGTTTTTTTACAGCTGCCTGGAGTACAGTTTTAAAGCTAAACAACTAATATTTGGAGAATGAGAAGCAAGCTGATGCTTTCTTCATGTTTCTTTCAGAAAGGCTTCCAATGCGCATGTCAGGAGACTGTGACCGACTCTCAATGGAGCCGGTTCACACAGCTCTGGAATGGCTGCGGAGCAAATTGCACAGGAGTCCTGTTAGTCTTCTGGTCCATTTCAAGTTCAAATTCATCCAAAAATTTGGACCAAAATTGAACAGGGATGCGCTGGCCCCCTGCTGTGAGCCGCTCTGCATGTCAGTGTGAACCCAGCCTCAATGTTGGGACTTGTTGGGTAGGAGTATGCTTAGAGTCACATTACTTATTCTTATAAGATGTTGAATGGCAAGTAAGACAGCAAGCATGTTTCCTGTGTTTTCCGATTGTCTCCAGATGCTAAGAAGAGAAAAACCTGCAACGGAACACTACAGTTCAGAAATGCAACCATCAGGGTTTACTTTCTCTTTAACTGCTTCAAAGCTAAGCACAGGGATTTTCCAAGCTCTCGCAATTGTCAACTTGATTAAAGTAAAAAGATGCAGAGCCAGTTGGCACTCAGGACGCAGCAGTTCTGAGTTTGGTTTACAAAGGAGATCCTCGTAGGCATCTATTTTGAGGTTAGTGTGAAACATGTTACGAAGAAGGGTATAAACCCTGACCCACAATCTGCACACCTTAGGACATGTCCACAAAATATGAGACATAATTTCTTCCTTCTTACAGCCCCGGAAGCAAAGAAGAGTATTAGATGTAATGAATTGGGCCAATCTAGCTGGAGTATAATACCATCTATATAACACCTTGTAGGCATTCCCTAATATGAGAACATTTTTGGGGCTTTTTCGAGAGAGCTATTTTCAATACCTGCCAGTGCTCTGGGTCTTTCTGTCTTCCCAAATCTTTCTCCCAATGTACTAAAAGGAAATTTCAGACGTTACTTACAGGCTTGAAGACTCCTGTTATAATCTCCTGTTTTAAACACACCACTTAAAATTTCCACTTTGTCTAAGTTCCAGCAAGCAAAAAAGGTGGGCAAGCTCAAGGATGAGCAGGCTCTAAGTGAATACTGAAAGCGATATAGTACTTGTAGCACCTGTGACTAGGCTTGTGTTCACTAAATCTGGTAGCAAATAGACTCCCATAAAGATTGCATAATTATCCCTTGTTTGGAAAGCAGTTCTGTTTATGGGGAATTAGTATTGCACTTTGTATTTAAGCTTCTGCTGTGTCATATCTAGCATATGAGTATATTGTTAAGAACTATGATGTGAGGAACAATGTTGGAAACTATGGGGAAGATTTACTAAAACTGCTGCACTCAGAATCTGGTGCACCTGTGCATGGTATCCAATCAGCCTCTAAACTCAGCTTGTTCAATTAAGCTTTGGCAATAAAATATGGAAGCTGATTGGTTGCTGTGCAGAAGTGCACCTGATTTTGCACTCTCCAGCTTTAGTAAGCAAACCCGCTTGTGTATCAGATGTATTATATTGATGTAATGGTAAATGAGGAATTTTCAATAAAGCATTTTTCTGTAAAAATATATAAAAAAATACATTATGGTAATAACAGCCCTGCAAACAGTCCTCAGTATTCTTTTTGACTTCTGGCGCCAATAAGCAGAGACTGGCTCCCGACAGGGGTGTCTTGGTCATATTTTTATAGAGAACATCTTTGATTACTGATTTTTATCTGTAATTTTACAGATTTTTATAACCTTTTCATAACCCTATGGTTAACGATCAGAAACATAAAATGGAAAAGGCACTCTTATTTCCAAACTTTATTTCATAGGGGATAAAAGAGAACCTTGGAATAAAATAACCTATAAGGGCTTCAGCTCTTAGTCTTAAAATATACTTTTATGTTATTGATTTTCATTTAAATCCCCAGAGTGTGTGAGCACAGTAGGCCATATAACAATCAGACAAAATTCTACTTTGTGAACAGAATTTTATCTCACTGCACATTCTCAGCGGACAATGTATCAAGATGAGCTGCTAAGAATTTCATATTTTTTTCTATCTAAATTGAACCATGAGAACATTTTGCAATGGGAATGCCATAGTCATTAGTGATGCTGTCTGCATTGCATTTAGAACCTGCTTGGAATTAAAGGAAAACTTCATGTTCCCTAAAAAAATTGATGTAATGTATAATTACTATGCAAGTCATTTAGCAATTTCATGTTATATAAAATTACATTTTTTTGCTTCAAGCCCAAACATGAATTTATACAAATGACAAAAAAAATAAAAAATCAAGAGAAACAAAAGTCTAGCCTAATGCAATAACCTTCTTGCCCATTCACTTTGCTAAGTGAACAGCTTCTACTCCTTTAATAAACGAACCCCAGTTTATATTTATGAATTTATTATAGGTACTTTTATAGCGCCATCAATTTATGCAACGCTTTACATATATATTGTACATTTACACCAGTCCCTGCCCTCAATGAGCTTACAATCTAAGGTCCCTAACTCACATTCTTACACACACACACTAGGGCCAATTTAGACAGGGTATATGTTGGGTTTCCTGGAATTCTCATCCTCCTATTCCTATAAGTTGCTTAATACTTCTCCTAGGAGGCGTTTCACTAGCTTTAGGTCACGTGTATGCAGTCCTGCACTAACAGTGTCCTATTCGGTAATACATTTTAAAATTGTGACGCAGGTCAGATTCTAAGCAAATGGAACATTCATCTAGTGAGCTGGAATGGCCTAGGAAAAGCAAAAAAAATCCATAGAAATGTTTTCTTACATCCCTGCACTGCATATAATGTAGAACATTTTTAGATTTTAGATTTTAAGTTTAAAGGCTCCTGTGTGACAATGTAAAAAAGTACCAAAAAGTACCAAATTCAGTTACCAAATTTCCCTTCCATGACGGAGCCAAATTTTTTTTGTTTGTTTGTATCTTACATGCTTCCCCTTCCAGATGCTGCAGCTTGATGTGGAAGGCAGTGCTATCAGTCAAGAAAGCAATGGGTAGCGCTAGGTGTGGCAAGGTGCAACTTTTTTTTTATCCCACTATAGTGCAAAAAGGGACAGCATGCATCAGAGTATTAACATTGTTGCCACATTATCACAAAAAGATGCATTAGGTGGACTGCACTGGTAGACTCCAGAAATATTTGTGGCATTTTGCAGGTAGATGCAACTGCAGATTGACTTTCTCTGGTGTCTGGAAAACTGTCAGAAAGGACTTGTGCTGATAGCAGTGTAGCGATACCCCCGAAGGAGCTGCTTTTGTTCACTAGGGGAACCCAAGGCCAACCTATAATACCTCAAAGTCTATTGGGAATAATACACTATAGGTATCAGTGGTGTGTCCCCTTTAAGAGCAGTAAATAAAAATGTCCTAAGAGTGAGGCCTCACACTATCTTCACCGGCACATTGGAGCTCTAAGAACAAGGGTCCTTTCATGTAACAGAGTGATAAGGAACAGGGTAAAATAGCTGTTTGTGATATAACACTCTTCTACACAATCCGGGTAAGAGATGTCTGTGCACAGTGTTCAAATGTGTAATTAACAAAAGGCAATGAGATTCCTGGGCAAGAGCCCCCTCGCCAATCCTGTACACGTTCAGCGATCCTCTGAAAAGTGGTCAAATGTTCTCCTAATCGCAGATGTGCTGCAATGGAGTTCAGTCTGCTGACCTGGTGAATCGGCCAATTTTGTGGCATTCAGCATTGCTGCAGAGCGTTCTTCTGAAAGCAGATGGCGTCCTAACCCTCTGGAATGGAGCTGTAGGCTGTGTGCCCCTTGGTAGGCGGCAATCCCTTCACACAGCAACAGGATGGGATCCAGGAAGCAACCACGCTTGGGCCTTGTCTGCAGATAATTTTTATAGTCTCTCCCACCATCCTCTGCTTTTCATGCAATACAGGCTGGGTTTTGTAGTTCTGCGCCTTTAAAAATCAGTGAGCAGGTTTGATTTATGCTGGGACTTCATAGTCCACACTATTTTTCAGCTGCTGCTTGTTAAAGCCCCATTCATTGGTTCCTCTGTAACTGCTCCTACAATTGGCTTCCTTCCTTCCTTCCAGAGGAATGGGGGGGGGGGGTGAAAAGCCTATGCAGCTGCTAGCAGGCAGCTTTCTCCTTTATGGATTCAATTAGCTTGAAGAGGTACCTGCTACAGCAGAATAAGGAGAGAGCAGACAGGATCAGTACTAAGTGATAGGAACTAAGGCAGGTACACAGTATATGATGATATGCTTTGTTAATTTTTCCTTTCAGAGGTTTCTAACTACTTTACGTGCTGAAGTACAATTTTTTTAATGGGAGGACATAGTTCTACTTTAACCACCTCCCACCCAGCCACTGCACATATACGGCCGGGTGGGCACAGGAGGGGGATCGCGCGTGCTTACCCTTGTCCCCACCCACATGTCTCCACACATGTCCCCACACGTTTCAATGATCATCTGCACACATATGTCCGTGATCATCTGCGCACATTTGTACATAATCATCTGCATACCTATGTCCGTGATCACACAAACCAATTATTATACACTTAACGGGATTTTTTTTACCAAAGACATGTAGCAGAATACATTTTGGCGTAAATTTATGACAAAATTAGATTTTATTGAAAGTAGAAAATATTTTTTTTTTTTTTAATTTCCTCTCTTTTTTTTCCTTATATTGCAAAAAAGCAAGAAAGCTCTATTTGTGTGAACAAAATGAAAAAAATGTAATTTGGGCACAGTGTTGCATGACCGCACAATTCTTATTGAAAGTGCAAGAGCGCTGAAAGCTGAAAATTGGCCTGGGAAGGAAAGGGGCCCAGTATTGAAGTGGTTAAGAGATAAAATCCCTACCTGACCATCAGTGTAATTTCCTTTGTTATTAAACAGAAAGTCTTTTAACTGGGAACAATTTATGTGGAAATCAGTTATTCTATAAATAGGTTTTTGGACTGTGCCAAGAAACCAGAGCATGCAAAAGAAATACACAGAGAGGGAGTACAAAAGCTCCATGCAAATGGTGTCCATGGTGGGAGTCAAACCGAAAACCACATTGCTGCAGAATGGTGCAAGGTGCTTTGTTCCAGAGTCCTAAATTATTATATGTGCAATGTATAGATATTTTAAAAGGTTTGACAGAAATCTATAAAAAAATGTTTAAGTGTTTAGAATCTAGACACTCCATGTTTCCATAAATTAACATTGACCTAGAATTTATTTTATTACACACTTTTGAACATGATGTCATGTTACCAATTTCTGTACCCCTAAACTAATTTTAATCATCATCTTGATCAATTCTAATCAACATTAACCACTTGCCGACTGCTGCATGCCGATATACTGTACGTTGGCACAATGGCAGCAGTGGGCAAATGGGCGTACACTTTAAGAGGCAGGGATAGCAGGTGCGTACCCGCCATGTACAGCACGGTCTTCCGGCAATCGTGTCACGGAGCCTCAGAACGGGGAAGTGCCTATGTAATTTTTTTTATATTTTTGGGGTATATTTATTATAGCAAAAAGTAAAAAAATAATGTGTTTTTTTAAAAATTGTCGCTATTTTTTGTTTATAGCGCAAAAAATAAAAACTACACAGGTGATTAAATACCACCAAAAGAAAGCTCTATTTGTGGGAAAAAAAAGGACATCAATTTTATTTGGGTGCAACATCGCACGACCGTGCAATTGTCAGTTAAAGTTTGCAGAGCGAAGGTTTGGTTATTTCCAGTGTATAGGAATTCTGCACCACTCCTAAAAACAATAACAGTTACAGTAAGTAAGTTAGTTAGCATTTTCTACTAAATCCTAAGCAAACATCACAATATTATAGATAACATACTTTTTTTTATTACAAGGTGATTCTTTTGTAATGCTGCTGTACTGTTATATAAAATAGTTTTTATGAGAAAAAATAGTTTTACTCTGTGATATAATATGATAAAAAAATTATTATTATTTATTATTTTTTAATATTATTATTATTTATCATAAGGTTTTTGGTTTAAAAAAGTTTTACCGTATATACTCGAGTATAAGTCGAACTGAATATAAGCCGAGGCACCTAATTTTACCTCAAAAAACTAGGAAAACATATTGACTCGAGTATAAGCCTAGGGTGAGAAATGCACAGCTACTTTAAGAGTAAAAGAGGGTCAACAATGCCCATTTGCAGCCTCAATGTGCCCATTTGCATGCCTCACTGGGCCCATTTGCAGCTATAGGTCCCCCGAACTTCAAACTTGGTAGTTAAGGGTTCCTAGATGCCCCCTAGATGCAGCCAAAAGTCTCTGGACTCAAAGGGTCCCAAAATGATATTTCTGCAGATGGACACAGTTGACCGACTTTGGGGCCCTGTATCTCGGAGCCACTCAGCTAGAAAGTGCTGGATATGTTGTAGTGCTAGTTCCACTGGGTTTGCACACCAAATTTGTGGTTCCTAGCGAGATACGGGGCCCCAAAGTCGGATCGGAAAATGTCATTCTCTGCTGCAGAAAAGTGATTGACTCGAGTACATGCCGAGGGGGGGCATTTTCCGCACAAAAAAATGTGCTGAAAAAACTCAGCTTATACTTGAGTATATACAGTATTTGGAGCACCTTAAAAGTCTGTTTTAATATTTGTATTGTAAATTTCTATAAAAAAGGCACAGACCGTAACAGGCACAATGGCATTGGTCAAACATAAAAACATATGATAGTCCGCAACGCAGGCGGAGTGTGCTACTGACAAACAAATAAGAACAATAAAAATTGTGTAGTCGCAATTTTACATAATCAAACACAGTGGAAGCTGGTGCTCCATCAGTCGGGGGGAGGGGGGTGGCAGGCGGGCCTGACTACGGACCCCCGTCGCTATAGCCCGCACCGCGCACCATACCCACACCACCCGGTTGCCAGCTCACTCATCCTGTGCTGCCCCCGGACTGACATGTGGAAACGGTGGCGACGACTTCCCCCCTCAGTCTCCTCTGTGTCCTGGCTCCATCGGTCCTTGGCATCACAGCAGCCTTACGTCTCCTTCTTCCGCCTCCTCCTTCCTCCTATTAGGCCAATAGGATGGCTTCTCCTTTTGGCCAATCGGTAAACAACCCGCTTCCTGATTGTCTGGGAGGAGAATCAGTGTGACAATAGTGAATATTCATTCACTATTGTCACACAACTGGGTGGGCCAGGGTGTAGTGCTCTGCGCACCCCGAGCCCACCCTTTTTTGAAGCCTATTGGAGCCTCTGGCTCTAATCACGTGCTTCAAAAAAAACTAAAAACATTAGAATCCATGCATCTGGTGCCCCACATGTAGATTAGGGGGCCGGACGCATGGATGGGTGGGGGCGGCGCATCTGCACCCCTAATAGATGGGCCGCCACTGGCACGGAGACGTCATGGGGAATTCCCTATGGCTTTCCCCATGACGTCAGAGGGGGGCGGGGTCACCAGGTGCCCTCCGTTATAAAAGACCTGTCAGACGGAGCGAAGCTTCACACAGCGGGAGCCTCCCATTGCGAGGAGCGGCCCGACAGAAGAACAGATGCCGACGCCATGGAAGAAGATGCCGGCCGCCACTGATCCAACATATGAATGCAGAACAGCACCTGCGTAACATATAATGAAGAAAAGTGAAACATAATTTGCAAGTGTACAAGTCCCAAGCAGAAACAAGGAAAACCCAAGTGCCCATTAAGGCTTTAGAAAGCCTTCCATGGCGTCGGCGTCGGTGTCTCTTCTTGGGCCACTCCTCGCAATGGGAGGCTCCCGCTTTGTGAGGCTTTGCTGTGTCTGACAGGTCTTTTATAATGGAGGGCACCTGGTGACCCCGCCCCCTCTGACGCACGGAGACGTCATGGGGAATTCCCTATGGCTTTCCCCATGACGTCAGAGGGGGGCGGGGTCACCAGGTGCCCTCCGTTATAAAAGACCTGTCAGACGGAGCGAAGCTTCACACAGCGGGAGCCTCCCATTGCGAGGAGCGGCCCGACAGAAGAACAGATGCCGACGCCATGGAAGAAGATGCCGGACGAGAAGGACGAGAAGACCAGCGCAAGAAGAAGCGGATCGGAGGAAGAAGAAAATGGAAGAAGATGACAGAAGGAGAAGATGAAGAAACCGAAGGATGAAGAAAGAAGAAAGAAGATTTTAATAAAGGAATTGTCAAAGACCGTCTCCTGTCATTTTTACAATTTTTGACACTTTTTTGGTGAAATGGTAGGGGTACTTTTGTACCCCCTTACCATTTCACACAGGGGGGGGGGGGGGGCCGGGATCCGGGGGTCCCCTTGTTAAAGGGGGCTTCCAGATTCCGATAAGCCCCCCGCCCGCAGACCCCCACAACCAATGGCCAGGGTTGTGGGGAAGAGGCCCTTGTCCTCATCAACATGGGGACAAGGTGCTTTGGGGGGGACCCCAAAGCATCCTCCCAATGTTGAGGGCATGTGGCCTGGTATGGTTCAGGTGGGAGGGGGGCCGCTCTCGTCCCCCCCTCTTTTCCTGCGGCCTGCCAGGTTGCATGCTCGGATAAGGGTCTGGTATGGATTTTGAGGGGGACCCCACGCCATTTTTTTTGGCTAGGGTTCCCCTTAAAATCCATCCCAGACCTCAAGGGTATGGTATGGATTTTGAGGGGGACCCTACGCCATTTATTTTTTATTTTTTGGCTGGGGTTCCCCTTAATATCCATCCCAGACCTGAAGGGCCTGGTTATTGAATTTGGGGGGACCCCCACGCTTTTTTTTTTTTTTCATTTTTTTTATTTTTTATCAATGACTTTCTTTTTATGAATGACTTTCAATGAATGACTGTTCTCTGTATTACGGGAGCCGTCAATTAACATTAGCCGCGAGTGATTTTAAATAGCTTTCTTTTCTGCAAAAATGACACTTTTTGCAGAGACAGTTCTAAGCACTGGAAACATGCGCCCCTTTACATGCATACTATAGACACCCCCCAGATACGAAATTTAAAGGAATATTACGCATTTTTAAGCATTATTAAAATCACTCCTCAGCTCCTGAAAAAACGGCCGTTTTTAAAAAAAAAATTTGCATTGATACATGTCCCCTGGGGCAGGACCCAGGTTCCCAAACACTTTTTATGACATTAACATGCATATTAGCCTTTAAAATTAGCAAATTTGATTTCGAACGTTCGCATCCATTATAACTAATAGGGTTCTAAAGCTCGCACGGACTTTAGGTCCGTTCGCGGGTTCTGGTGCGAGTCGAAAGGGGGGGTGTTCGGCTCATCCCTAGTAGCCACCAGTTAGAAGTTGTGTAGAAACAGAAAGGAAAGTAAAAGGAAAGAGAAGAAAAGAAGAAGTGGGGAGGAAAGAGAGGAAGAGAGCTATAGCCCACCCAGCCACTGCTCCCAGTCGCCACCACAACAACCGCCCTTAAAGTGTTTTTAAAGGCAGACCTTTTTCTTTATCTTAATGCATTCTGTACATTCTGTAGCGCAAAAAATAAAAACCGCAGAGGTGATCAAATACCACCAAAAGAAAGCCCTATTTGTGGGAAAAAAAAGAACACCAATTTTGTTTGGGTACAGCATTGCACGACCACGCAATTGTAAGTTAAATCGACGCAGTGCCGTATCGCAAAAAATGGCCTGGTCATTAAGCAGCCAAATCTTCCTAGACTGATGTGGTTAATATCACTTTAAGGGGGTTAAAGATACTATTTCCATGGATTCCAAACTCTTTTGAATTGCGGGGAGGTATCTTGTAGGATGCTAACCAACTTTACAGTGGTCATGATCCAGGTAAGCTTATGCCTCATCATCGCCGAATCAATTGTGTTTTTTTTCTGAAGTCTGTATTTTTAAAACTTTTACTGTTCACTTAAGATATTTCTTGGTGTCTGTTGCTAGGATTCACATTCAGCTAATATTTATTGTTTGCTGTACATAAGATCACACAACAGTGCAAGCTTCATAACTCGCTTTCTTCTCTCTCCTAGCAGTGCTTTTGGTAATTAATGTTTTATAGAGATAATCATCAAACAGCATTTAACATAATACTATTTGCACAGTTTTGAACTATTCAATTCAACTATGGCCTATGTGAATTAGATTTATAGAAAAACTTGTTGTTCTCACTTTTCTTCTATGTTTTCCTATCATAGTCCCCTTTCCATGCATATATGGAGGATACACTTTGGCATACATATTTTAAAACATTTGGGTACAATTGCGTTAGTGATGCCACGGCTAGATATCAATCTGCTGTGGGATCATTTGCATTATTGTTACTATGCATCATCAATTTAATGTCTATATTTATTATTTTCTGATCATTATTTCCTAGACTGTTTAAATAAATTCAAGCCATGTGTTGTATTACAGGACTTGGGTTGTGTGCACTGGCGGCCTTTCCGCCATCGGCCACATGGTGTCGATGTTACTTCCAGGTCTCCGTGTGGCTCTTTATCCACTTTTACAGTGGGTCACCCTCATGCCGTGGTCCCAGGTGGGCTGTTCTGGTTTGCGGGGACTCTGGGATTTGATCTACTGCCCGGCGCGTGGAAGGCCCCCAGAGTTAGGCCGCTATGTTGGCCACACCCGGGGAACCTCCAGCGCACATTTTTATATAAGGGTTGTCTCCCTTCCTGTTTGCGTCTCAGCTTTAAGGCGCAGACGTCTGGATACACACACGCCGGTGACGTCACAACGTGGGGCACCGCTCCACCCCCCTGGGGCGGGCCGAGGCCGTGTGCTTCTTTTTGTGGGAGCATCCGAACACACAGCCACGTCTATTGCATGATGTGACGTGTGTATTAGCTGGCCCCGGCTGACTTTGATTGCTTGATAGCAATTGAGGGCAGCTGTACTTACCTGTCTCTATATAACCTGTACGCTCGATGTGGACGGTCATTCGGATCGTGCCACGCCGTTGCAGTGATATTACTCAAACAAACCATTTCAGGTATGTTACTAACACTTGTGTACTCCTTCATGAGTCTGGATCTGTCAGTCTCAACATGGGACATTGACTGATCTAGCTATTTATTACTGAACCATATTTACAAATTGGTTTATATCCAGCGCTAAATACTACACTTATATTACTCTGGCGCTCTTTTGTGCTTATATTCACAGACATATATCAGTCCAATTGCGCTATATACTCTATAGTGGCTGGTCAGCCATTGCTGATTCATTCATCACTGGCTGGGTGCTCTTGCAGTGGCTCTCACTCTCCCACTTCCAGTTTTATGCAGCTTTGAGTGGTTTATGTGCCCCTTTTTTCCATCCTTGAGTGGCCCTGATTGCCCGCGTACCCCGGAGGGGTACAGACGTTAATTCCATCTTTTTCTCTCATGTGTCCGGTGTCGGCTGATCCGCTTGTGTAAGTACATTCAACCCATTGTCCTGTGTCCATGAGTTTTGGTTCAGCATGTAAACCATTGTTTAAAGTGTAACTCTAATCTGCAACTTTTTCTTTTTTTTTATTATCTCTATTATTGTACTAATTTCTATTATATTTATATTGTAGAAAAATTAAACAATTGTTAAAAGTGACATTAAGCCTCTGAAGAAGGACATCCTTGTCCGAAACATGTCAGGCGTCATTTCAGGCATTTGATCTCTGCTAGACCAGAACTTCTGTATAGGGCAGCTAAGTTTCATGTCTACTATGTCTCTAATGTTTACAATTTTATGACTAACTTTTTTGATACTTGTATGTTATTTGAACTATATATCATATTGTGAATATTAAATATATTTTTTACTATACATTTGGTCCGTCATTTAAAATCATGATGCCGAAATCTGATTACTTGATGGAATCTGCTGTTTGGACTTACCCAGAAGGAAGCGATCGTCACAGGAGTACAGATATAATATTAGTGGAGACAAAGAATGGACCACAAATGCAAATGACTTTAGAAAGGAACTTTACAATATTTAAGGAGGGTATTATATCCTGTAGCCCTCATGATGTGAAGGATGGAGTCTATGCAAAAATCCTAAAGATAATGGTCACAAATTCTAGAGACTGTCCTACAATTTTACAGTGGCCAGAACATGGACTTTTCCTTGAGCGGACTCAAAATTTAGTGTATAGCGATGTTTCATACTTATCATTACCATTATTGTTGAATTTTACATCATTTAACATTCCAGAAAGTTGCCCAAAATCAATGGTGTTATGTTTTAAAACAGTCTTTCAAACACATATAAACTTATTTTGGGATGCTACACAAGGGCTTAATTTTAAGAAAGTTTCAAAGAGGGATCTGGGTACTGATATCATATCAGGCCTCAGTTTGGGTAGTTCGATTTGGAATAGGGTTGATATAGAGAGTCTAAATATGAGAGAACAAAATTTTGTGGGTGGATTACAGCAGATACTGCTTAAAGGGGGAAGAGTGGATTTAAACGCTCTAGCTGAAATGAAAATAGATATTCAGAACATTCACACCATTGCTGCAGATTTGCAGAACGTTCAAATGTCGGTGAATGCATTGAATAAAACCATTCAAACGAATAATGTATCCAAGTCTATAGTTTGTGGTATTATAGGAAACTTGCTGAGTGAGCATCTGAGCCTAGGGCTTCAAGAAATCAAACGAGGAGAATGGCCAAGGATAATGAACTCAACTTTATTATTCAATCTTATCAAAGACAGTGGTGTTACTTGTAGGAACTTTGCCCTTGCTAATGTAAGGAGCCTGGATACTCTTTGTAATAAAGATCGCATCGGAAAGCAGGAAGTACCTCAGACCATCGACATCCCTACATGGTCAACAAAAACCTTACCCGTATACAAGATGATCGTTCTTGGTGAGGTGGAGGTGAGAAATGACACTAATCAAAGCAGACTCGTCGTCAAGGATAACCAAGTATGGAAAACCATGGACCCCAACTGCTGTACCAAACGTGCCCAGGCCTGGCTTTGTTCCTGTTCGTTTGAGCGGCTGGAGTACGTAGAGGGTTGTGCTGCTACACACTCTGGAAACTGCCTGGTTCGGTTACAAAAATTTGAACCGGCCTGGAAGAGAATAATTCATGGAGAAGACTCGAGGGTCTGTGCATTGGGGGTTCCCTCATTCACTTGGCAGAAGCAAGTTCAGTGCCGGACACCTATCACAGGCTGGTGTGTGAACCTCACATATGGACTGTTAACAATCGGACAGGAGCCATTTGGTGCCGTTCAAGCGACCAGAAGAGCATTTTCAGGACTTAACAGAAGTCGGTGGTGAAAACAATGAAAACAATCCTGTGAGTTGGACAGAAGTCTGATGGAGACCCAAGACCTGTGCTGTGACTCTAACGTCTGGTTGTGACATAAGAGAGTCTGATCTACAAAATCAAAGTTTGGAACCCCAGAATTATTCTCTGGAGACTGGAAACGAAGAAAAGGACTGCATCGTGTACCAGAAGACGTGAGCTGGAAGCTGAAGGAGTAATTAATGCGGTGAGTGAAATATTTCTCTTTTTAAATTATTAATAATATAGTAAAAATGCTTACTCAGTGTGAAGCTAGTGTCAGTTCTGATAAAGTTAACAGATGGGTGTTAAAATGTATTAAGCGTCATGGCGGTCCTTATGAAGTGCCAGAAAAATATAAGCAGACATGGACTATGATGAATGAATTTTTAGAAAAAAACTGTTTTTGAGAGCAAAATTCAGAAAGTAAAAGAAAAGGTTGTATTGTACAGGGCTTGTTATCTTGCTGTTTAACAATGGAAAGTTCGTTGAAGGATAAGGTTGGGAAATTACCCAGTTACAGAGTGCAGTTGATAATAGCAACAAGGTTTGTCAGAGGTTACAAAACCAATCAGAATCTGAGACTGTAAATTTAAAATTGCATGCAGTCACCATTGGGAAGCTCTGCTTGAGAAGTCTAAACGTTGTAATGAATTATTGTTTTTTTGCTGATATATTGGATCGGACTCAAATCAAATGTTTATGCACACACTGCCAATCCCCGACATATTGAACCAACTTTACAGTGGTCATGATCCAGGTAAGCTTATGCCTCATCATCGCCGATTCAATTGTGGGTTTTTTCCGAAGTCTGTTTTTTTTAAACTTTTACTGTTCACTTAAGATATTTCTTGGTGTCTGTTGCTAGGATTCACATTCAGCTAATATTTATTGTTTGCTGTACATGAGATCACACAACAGTGCAAGCTTCATAACTCGATTTCTTCTCTCTCCTCTCTCTCCTAGCAGTGTTTTTGGTAATTAATATTTTATAGTGATGATCATCAAACAGCATTTAACATATTACTATTTGCACAGAGTTTGAACTATTCAATTCAACTATTCAAACTATTCAATCAACTATTTAATCACATGAGCAAATGCTATGCATGCTCTTAGAATTCATAGTGCTTCAGTGCTGTCTGTTTCACTTGGGGACAGATTATGGCTTTATGTAAGTTAGTTCAAATTCTGTGGAGCTTACCTTAAATCAACCAAATCTGAACCCAGAACATTAAAAGGGATTTTCCAAGAAAAAAGAAAATTCAATTTGCCATAGACCACACTCCTGAGGAATGCTCAACTCATACAATACCTGCATGTGACAGACACCATAAAAATATTTTTTATGTTTTATTTCTGCACTGTAATACCCTTTTCTGGTGGGATCTCATTTATTATTATTATTATTATTATTATTATACAAGATTTATATAGCACCAACAGTTTGCCCAGTGCTTTACAAGATGAGGGCAGGCAGTACAGTTACAACACAATTCAAAACAGGAGAAATCAGAGGGCCCTGCTTGTAAGAGCTTACAATCTAGGAGGGAGGGTCAAGTGATACAAAAGATAATAACTGTGGAGGAGGATCTAATGGAGAAAATAAAAGTACAGTTGTTAGATAGGGGCAGAATAGGTTTCTCTGAAGAGAAGGGTTTTCAGGGATCGTCTAAAAGCAAACAGAGTAGGACATAGTTAGACAGATTGGGGTAGGGAGTTCCATAGGATAGGAGAGGCTCAGGAAAATTCCTGGAGGCAAGCATGGGAGGAGGTGATGAGGGAGCTAGAGAGCAGGAGTTCTTGGGAGGAACAAAGAGAACGAGTAGGTTGGTATTTTGAGACTAGGTTACTGATGTAGCTGGGGGCCGAGTTGTGGATGGCTTTGTAATTTGTTGTTAGTATTTTGAATTTAATTTGTTGGCTGAGTGGAAGCCAGTGGAGGGATTGATGGAGAGGAGTAGCAGACACTGAACAGTTGGTAAGGTGGATGAGCCTGGCAGCAGCATTCATGATGGATTGAAGGGGCATAGCCTATGTAAAGGTAATCCCGTGAGGAAGAAGATGAAATAGTCGAGGTGGGAGATGACCAGGGAGCTTTGTGGTGTCTTTGGTTTGGAAGGGGCATATTTTGGAGATGTTGCGGAGGTTGAGGCTGCAAGATTTGGACAGTGATTGGACATGGGGCTGAAAGGATAGTTCAGAGTCAAGGATTACACCTTGGCATGTGGGTGAATTTCTGTCAATTCAATTTAAAGGGAATCTTTCACAGTGCCTGTTACCAATAAAAGTCCCCCAGTTGTGATTAACGGAGAGAATGCACAATATGGGTCAGATCACCCTTGTCAACCCACACATATTCAGCATCATTTGCAGTGAAGTTCTAGCCCAGGGACTAGTCTTTCTGTTTTGAGAAATTTGCATTAAGTAGTAATCTGTAGTTGTAGACAGCATAATTGAATCTGGAAATGTTCACTGTAAGAATTAGCAATTATGTCAGGTATGTGCCGTTGTGTTCATTAGATACTCAACATACTAAAATGTTTTGTTGTTGAGAGCAAACATTTTGTGAATTTTGTTAAAGTGTAGAATTCGTTAAGTACCGGAAACCTGTTTTGCATTGGTTTTAAGAGTCGTGGATGCACTCAAGACCACATAAATACTCTACTAAAAGCATCCCAATCTACGGCATGTAAACATGTTCAAAAAGCTTTCAAACTTAAAGTGCATATTTCTTATTTCACGTATTTCAGCATTTAATTTTCCACGTTTACCAATTTGGTTTTTGATTTCCCTCTCTGCCTATAAGTTGATGTCTTTATCTTGTATCACTGCAATTTCTATTTTCTGTTGCTAAAGGTATTCTTTGTATTCCAATCTACCTTTTCACTATAGTGACTCAATGAAAGATAACATCCGAACATACATTTCAGGAGAAAAAATAATGGCCCATTAAAAAGATGAAATGGAAAAAAAACAGCTTTTGCTGGTTCAGCTTCAATCCTGGAATTTCCTCTACAGTGCTTTTTTTCTGTCACTAGATGACCTCAGTCTGAGGATCAGCATTGTTCAACCCACTTTCTCTGAGCCCAGGTCATTCTGCACTTGCCTAAACCTGTGACTGGCCAGTAAAAGGATTTGCTGCACAGTGATGATGTCATCTCTCTGTCATTCTGCTTTCTCCTCCTATCAGCATGCTTTTTGTCCGAAAATTTACTTTTTTTAACAGTTTTTTTCCCTCAAAGTCTCCAGCTCTGTTGTAAAGGGACTGCAGGAGGGCAATACCAGGTCAAATTCAGGCACCTACACTGCTTGCATATAAATATAGATTTAATGATGTACAGTATTTATAAATACATAGCTGCCTTAATCGGATATTTGCCTAGAGTTCAACTTTAAAGACATCCAAGAGTTAGTTAGCCAGCAGGACTGTTGCATTGGATATAAAGTTCCTAAGATCTGGTCTGCTTACAGTTGTGTGGAATCAGATAATAGGTCAGATGTGTTTATTTATGAAAATACACAGATATTGTTTTCATGTCTATTTGCTTTCAGTATAGGCATTGGGGGGTTCTTTTCTGCAGCTAAGGCCGGATTCACACTGGTGATGGTGAGCTGTGTTTTGGCCACAGCGCAGGTGTATGAGCAGTTTGTGTACATTTTAATTGTGCGTTTTTAGCCACAGTCCTATTGACTTCTATTGACTCTAGATCATGTGTTTTTGCTGCGTTTTATGACAGTGCACCAAAAGTCCTGCATGCTGCATCTTAAATTTGATTTCAGAAAACACAGAAAAAACATGCAACCTAAAAAAGTAAATGGAACCGCAGCTAAAAATTCATGTAAAATGCACATAAACCACGTATACTCCCACGCTGCATCCAGAATGTAGCGCAGCAGTGTGAACTTAGCCTAAAACTGACCATACACCAAATAAAAATTTGTCCGGTTCGGCAGGGACCAGCTGAATTCTGAGTGTGTGGCCTTCCCTATTTGACGGAAGTCATTTGTTTGATCAATTTCTTTCACATTGGTATGTTAAAAACTTTTGCTAGATCAGCATCTGTGGCCAATTGGCTGCAGCCACTGATCAGTGAGTTCTGACAGTAGTGGGAGCTGCTGTCAAAATACAATGTCCTGTCGATGGGAAGGTGGTTCCGCCATCCAGCTTGTTTGTGTGGATGGAAGAATCTTTTTTTTTTTTTTTTTTTAAACATTTGGTCAGAAATAAAACTAACAGTATATAGCCAGCGTAAGCTAAACTTTGACAATCTTCGTGTTATCATGAAAAAAATACAATGTGATGTCATCCTATAGTGCCTGTGACATCATGTTTATTTATGAATAGCATGGAAGGCATATTCAGGAAAACAAAAGAGTAATACCAAGTGGTGCAGCCCATAGCAATGTAGCTTTAGTGTTGGTTTTAAGTGTTTTTGCAGAGTGCTTTGGATAACAGAGCTGTTTTTTTTCCCTAGTATAGCACTAAATTCACTCTTTAGGGACTGACCGGTATTCATCAGCATTAGGATATATTCCAACGATAAACTTTTCCTTCAAAGGAGATCAAGTTAACAGAATTGCTATAGCAACACTTTTTTGGGGGAGGAACTAATGCCCCGTACACACGAGCGGATTTTCCGCCAGAAAAAACTTGGATGTTTTTTCCGACGGAATTCCGCTCAAGCTTGGCTTGCATACACACTGTCACACAAAAGTTCTCGGAACTTTCGACCGTCAAGAACGCGGTCATGTACAACACTATGACGAGCCAAGAAAATGAAGTTCAATGCTTCCGAGCATGCTTCCAACTGCGTAGGAATTTTGCGCGTCGGAATTGCTACAGACGATCGGAACTTTTTCCGACCAAAAAATAGAGAACCTGCTCTCAATGCTTTTGCCGCCAGCAAAAGTCCGATGGAGCATACACACGGTCGGAATTTCCGACCAAAAGCTCACATCGGACCTTTGCTGGGGGAATTTACGATCGTGTGTACGGGGCATAAGTCCTGCTTACCAAACACAGAAATTACTGTACAATACAACTGTTTATATTGCATGCTGTGATGTGACATACAATCCTAGAAACAGGCAACCAACAGAACCACAAAGCACACAAATTAGTAGTCTTACTTCTTCCTAGAAGAACATGAAAACAATTACTGTACATTTCAGACATTAAAGGCGGCTGAGATGAAGAGCACAAGCTTTGAATAAATTATCTCCGGCACACATGGCAACCACATGATTTCCACTACAGATGTAAAGCAAATTGTTCCTGCAAACAAATTACAAACAAGTGAACACACAGAACACTTGGCACAAACGTAGTAAAAATGTAATATGCTATGATGTTATTACTGAGACCGTCATGTGCTTGGCTGAATGCTGCACTAGAGACAATTGTTATAAAGTCATACAGAAACAAGTCATATATTTCCAGGACAAAGTAAAGCCTTGTTTTTACATTTCTTAGTAATTAATGCCATAGATTTGCTGCTTTCATATGTTAACAGAACAGAAATGTTTATGTGACCTTTTTTTTTCTGTTGGTGTATTTATTTTAACACAGTATAAATTGTTTAGCATTTTGGTTATGTTTATTCATAACTAATAGAGTTTGCACGAAACTTTTTTTGACAAGCAATACCCTGAAAATGTTACCTTTGTCTTGAATTCTCCAGAAAAATAGCAGTGCACTTCCTGTGCCATCATACCTTTAGCGTGCAACCTAATGCCGCGTACACACGAGCGGACTTCTCGACGGACTAGGTCCGACGGTCTTTCCGACGGACTTTCGACGGAGTTCCGACAAACTTTCCGAATGAACGGACTTGGCCACACACAATCACACTAAATTCTGACGGATTTGAACGTGATGACGTACGACCGGACTAGAATAAAGAAGTTCGTAGCCAGTAGCTGCCCTAGCGTCGTTGTTTGTCCGTCGGACTAGCACACAGACGAGCGGATTTTTCGATAGGAACTGTGTCCAGCGGAGTTCCGGTGGGGAAATTTAAAACATGTTCTATTTCTAAAGTCTGTCGGATTTTTCGACAGCAAAAGTCCGATGAAGCCCACACATGATCGAATTGTCCGACGGATTCGTTCCGTCGGACCTTTGCTGTCGAAAAGTCCTCTCGTGCGTAAGAGGCATAAGGCTTTTGAAGAGATTTCCATTAATTTTAATGGAGAGGGGCGTTTTTTTCACTGCCCTGCCAGCGTACTGCCCCAGTGTGAAAGCATTCATTGATTTGAATGGAAATAGGTTTTCGTGAGTTTTTTAGGTGCTTTTTTTTGCGTGAAATCGCATGAAAAGCGCCTCAGTGTGAAAAGGGTCTTAATCCTTGATTTGGAGTGAGGATTTTGGGGATGTCAGTACTGTGTGCTCACTGGTCTCCTGAGGATTTGCTGGAGAGAAATCTCTACTTGAGGACCTGCAGTGAAAGGATCTCCATGCTCTTGCTTCATCCATTTTGTGGATTGTGTTTATTCTACCACTTATGCTGCTTTTTTAGACCCCTTTCACACTGAGGTGTTTTTCAGGTGCTTTCACGCAAAAAAAAGCGCCTGAAAATCTCCTGAAAACTGCTTCGCAATATTTTCAATAGATGTTTTTACACTGGGGCGGTGCGCTGGCGAGGCTGTGAAAAAAAGTCCTGCATACAGCATCTTTGGAGCATGTTTGGAGTGCTTAAAAAAGCACCTCTAAAGCGAAATTCTCTCTCTCTCCCTCTTTCTCTCTCTCTCTCTCTCTCTCTCTCTCTCTCTCTCTATATATATATATATATATATATATATATATATATATATATATATATATATATACACACACACACACACACAGTATCTCACAAAAGTGAGTACACCCCTCACGTTTTTGTAAATATTTTATTAGATCTTTTCATGTGACAACACTGAAGAAATTACAATTTGCTACAATGTAAAGTAGTGAGTGTACAGCTTGTATAACAGTGTAAATTAGCTGTCCCCTCAAAATAACTCAACACATAGCTGTTAATGTCTAAACCGCTGGCAACAAAAGTGAATACACCCCTAAGTGAAAATGTCCAAATTGGGCCCAAAGTGTCAATATTTTGTGTGGCCACCATTATTTTCCAGCACTGCCTTAACCCTCTTGGGCATGGAGTTCACCAGAGCTTCACAGGTTGCCACTGAAGTCCTCTTCCACTCCTCCAAGAAGACATCATGGAACTGGTGGATGTTAGAGACCTTGCGCTCCTCCACCTTCAGTTTGAGGATGCCGCACAGATCAGATGCTCAATAGGGTTTAGGTCTGAAGACATGCTTGGCCAGTCCATCACCTTAGCAAGGCAGTGGTTGTCTTAGAGGTGCATTTGGGGTTGTTATCATGTTGGAATACTGCCCTGCAGGCCCAGTCTCCGAATGAAGGGGGATCATGCTCTGCTTAAGTATGTCACAGTACATGTTGGCATTCATGGTTCCCATAATGAACTGTAGCTCCCAAGTGCCAGCAGCACTCATGCAGCCCCAGACCATGACACTCCCACCACCATGCTTGACTGTAGGCAAGACACACTTGTCTTTGTACTCCTCACCTGGTTGCCGCCACACATGCTTGACACCATCTGAACCTAATACGCTTATATTGGTCTCATCAGACCACAGGACATGGTTCCAGTAATCCATGTTCTTAGTCTGCTTGTCTTCAGCAAACTGTTTGAGGGCTTTCTTGTGCTATATCTTTAGAAGAGGCTTCCTTCTTGGATGGCAGCCATGCAGACCAATTTGATGCAGTGTGCAGCGTATGGTCTGAGCACTGACAGGCTGACCCCCCACCCCTTCAACCTCTGCAGCAATGCTGGCAGCACTCATACATCTATTTCCAAAAGACAACCTGTGGATATGACACTGAGCACGTGCACTCAACTTCTTTGGTTGACCATGGCGAGACCTGAATGGGGCCTGTCCTGTTAAACCGCTGTATAGTCTTGGCCACCGTGCTGCAGCTCAGTTTCAGGGTCTTGGCAATCTTCTTATAGTCTAGGCCATCTTTATGTAGAGCACCAATTCTTTTTTTCAGATCCTCAGAGAGTTCTTTGCCATGAGGTGCCATTTTGAACTTCCAGTGACCAGTATGAGAGTATGAGTGAGAGTAATAACTCCGAATTTAACACACCTGCTCCCAATTCATACCTGAGACCTTGTAACACGAACGAGTCACATGTCACCGGGGAGGGAAAATGGCTAATTGGGCCCAATTTGTACATTTTCACTTTGGGGTGTACTCACTTTTGTTGCCAGCGGTTTAGACATTAATGGCTGTGTGTTGAGTTATTTTGAGGGGACAGCAAATTTGCACTGTTATGCAAGTTGTACACTCACTATTTTACATTGTAGCAAAGTGTAATTTCTTCGTTGTTGTCACTTGGAAATATATAATAAAATATTTACAAAAACGTGAGGGGTGTACTCACTTTTGTAAGATACTGTATATCTATATATCTATCTATATATCTATCTATATATCTATCTATATATATATATATATATATATATATATATATATATATATATATATATGGTATATATATATATATATATATATATGTATATATATATATATATATATATATATATGTATATATATATATATATATATATATATATACGGAAAATTGTTATCACATACTTATCATTTTTTCACTTTGATTTCAGGGGTGTCTTTGAATTATACCCTCTGTAGGTTGATCATTTTAATTTCCATCAAACGATGTACCATCGTTTCGTTCCTAACACATTACGAAGTCCATATCAGTGTAGATATCCAGCAGGTTATTTTTCCCTATTGAGATCTGATGTGTTTTCAAAGTGTTCCTTTATATTTTTTGAGCCGTTTATTTATACGTATATACATATATATATTTTCTAACAATTAACAATTTACTTGCAATCAGGTTCAGGGTGTAGGCGCCAGCACCGCAAGGAGGGGAAACAGGCAGTGAAGCCTTGCTGCTTCATAGCTGGTTTCCTACTGAGCATGAATGAGTTGCGCTGTGCCTTGTGAATGGTCCCGTAGTCTTTAGGGACCTGTGACGTGCACTGCGGAGAAAGGAGGGGGCCGAACTTCCGGCTCAGATCACTGCAGGACATCTGACAGGAAGTGGGTGCCTGTCAAAACCAGGTACCCGCCCCCCCCCCCCCCCAAAAAAAAGGGCCAAATGTGGCAGTGGAGGGGGAGAATGCAAAAAAGTTGAACTTTCCCTTTTGATTGAAGTTCCCTTTTAATTGATTTTTAACCACTTCAATACTGGGCACTTTCACTCCCTTACTGGCCAGGCCAATTTTTAGTTTTTTAGAGCTGTCACACTTTTAATGACAATTGCGCGGTCATGCAATGCTGTATTCAAACTACATTTTTGTAATTTTTTTTAGACAGATAGATCTTTCTTTTGGTGGTATTTAATCACTACTGGATTTTTAATTTTTGCTAAAAACATGAAAAAAGACCGATTTTTTTTTGTTAACATTTTTTTTAGTTTCTGTTATAAAATGTTGTAAAAAGGTAATTTTTCTCCTTCACTGATGTGCGCTGATGAGGCTGCACTGATGGGCACTGATAGGCTGCAATGATGGGCACTGATGAAGTGGCACTAAGGACACTGATGAGGTGGCACTGATGAGAAGGCGCTAATATGCAGCACTGATGGGCACTCATAGACGACACTGATATGCAGCACTGAGGAGCACTGATAGGGAGCACTGATGGGCACTGGTAGGGAGCACTGATGAGCACTGATAGGGAGCACTGATGGGCACTGATAGGCAGCACTGATTGGCGCCACTGATGGGTGGCACTGATGAGCAGAACTGATGAGCAGGCACTGATGGGCACTGAAAGGCAGCACTGACTGGCATCGCTGATGGGCACTGATTGGCATCACTGATGGGCCCTGATTGGCATCACTGATGGACACTGATTGGCATCACTGCTGGGCACAGTTGGGGCTGCAGTGATGATCAGTGCCCTGGTTTTCTGTGCAGATCTCCCCTGTGAGGAAATGCCACTGATCAGCTCTCCTCACATGCTGTCAGTGTGTCAAATTGTTGTCCCACGAGCTGTAAAATCTCTGTTCTGGTAATCATCAGGGGGCAGCTATGACATAAGGAAACAAAGCTCTGCCTTCACAAAGATGGCCACATTGCAAGGCTTTTACTCTCTGCATGCATTTTCTGGTCACAGCTGTCACAGTTCAGGTCCTCTTTAATGTGGTACTAAAGTTCAGTGGGCATTCTTGCCATAATATGCATTATGACACATGTACCTCCTAGTGTGTCCTCCTCCAGGGATGCCAGGTACACTGACTGATTTATTTGTCCTAGGTGATAGTCTGATTGTTACTCTCATATGTTAAAAGTATATACAGTTGTTTTCCCTTCTTTTAAGCCTCTTCATTTAATGCAACCTTCCCTGGTACTACTGGTTAATCTGTACTGTTGCTGTTTTATATTATTTTATATTATACTATAAACAACAAGAAAATACCATGATGTGGGAGTTATTAGGTGTAAAGGTGTTGAATATGTTAACATATATTTAAATGCAGAATAAAAATGCAATTTCCACTGAGGGAACTGTATTCATTTCCTCTCGTTCTCCATCCCTGATACCCTACTTAATGCGTTTGTAATAACTTTTGAGTAGAACAAAGTTTATTTGTTACTTTATCTGTATGCCCAATGGGCACAAATACTTCTGCTCCTGCATTTCTTCTACATATATTTCACCCCTTCGTTTTCCCTGTTTGCTGTCTTATTTGTTTATTGAGGAAATAAAATCTTAACCTTGACTCTGGGGTAACTCTAATTCAAACTGTACAGTCAGCAGATAGAAGGGAAAAAATCAATGTGAGTGCATTACAGGAGCATATGAGCTAGACTGAAATGCTGGGAAGTCACGCTGACAGTGGAAATAATTGGAATAATTCTTAAGGCAGCAGTTTGGAATAGCTGACTAACAGTGTTGATTTAAACATGACTGAGTGTCAGCTTGAAAAGAGCTCAAAGGGGTTGTAAACCCTTGTGTTTTTTCACCTTAATGCATTCTATGCATTAAGGTGAAAAAACACCTGGCAGTGACCATCCCACTAGCCCCCCCCGTTTTACTTACCTGAGTCCCGTATTTCCCATGGAAGGGACGCACTGTCCCTCTCTCCACGGGGCCCGGTCTCTTGAGTGGATAGATTGATAGCAGCGCAGCCATTGGCTCCCGCTGCCATCAATCAAATCCAATGATGCGGGCGCCAAGGCCGAGTCCGGCATTTGTGTCTATGGATGCAAATGCTGGACTCAGGTGCGTGCCCGCAAGGTAACCCCCCCCCCCCCTCCCTGGGAAAACGCTTTTCTTAGGGGGTTATCTGATGTAGGGAGGAGCCGCGAGGAGAGCCGCTGGGAGACCCCAGAAATGGACGATCGGGGCCACTCTGTGCAAAACGAGCTGCGCAGTGGAGGTAAGTATATGTTTGCAATTAAAAAATAAATAAAAACAAGCCTTTACAATCACTTTAAGAAATTTTGAACAAACATACTTTTTTTGGGCTAGTAAAATCTTTTGGATGGATTGGCAGGGGGACATGTCAACCACAGATTGATAAGTAAGGCACATGAGTCTGGCAACAGCATTCATGATAGACTGAATTTGGGATATGCTGAGTAGGGGTAGGCCAATAAGAACACAGTTGCAATAGCTGAGGTGGGAGATAACAAGGGAGGGGATTAGTTGCTTTGTGATGTCATTAAGAAAGAATTCTTAGTTATTTATCACAGCCAATTTGTTTTCTTTTAATTAGCATTATCCAGAATAATGAAAGATAATTTCTAATTGGCTGCATGTATTACTCCATTTTGCATAATGATTTGAAGTATAATTTGCTCTGTTCATTGCATGCCATGCAAGTGCTTATTTAGCATGTGTAATGTGGATAAACATAGATACTAGGCTCTTGCTCAACCAAATGTAATGACACCTCATCGTAATGAAATAATAAATGAATACTTTGGACAATGCCCAGTAGGCCTTAGGTCTTTATTCTTTGCTTCGACCTTCTCAAGAACCCCAGTCCCTCTGACACACCAGGTTGAGTGTACAAACATACAATATCACAGGCAATCGCTGAAAGTAATACTTAGTAATCAATACTAGTGCTATGTCAAAGAAAACAGGCACCAAACCAGGTAATAAAGGCAAACTTAATCTATTGTCACCTAATATAGTTTGTAACAAGGCAACCATAAAATAGATTAGCAATGGTAATACCATAATTTAGCATACAATGCGATTAACATTCAAGTGGTTGTAAACATTCAATAAAAAAAACAAACATGCTTATACTTACCTTCTCTGTGCAATGATTTTGCACAGAGCAGCCCCAATCTTCTTCTTCTGGGGTCCCCCTCCGGTGCTCCAGGCCCCTTCTCTTCATCGGGGTGCCCTCACGGATAGCCGCTTTCCACGAGGGCCTCCGTGCGGGGTCGCTCTCGAGTCCAGCTGCTGCGTCTATTGACACAAACAGCTGGACTTGGCCCCACCCCCTGCACCTGTGTCAAAGCTTTTGATTGACAGCAGCTGTAGCCAATGGCTCCCGCTGCTATCAATCTGTCCAATAAGGTTACCGACAGCATCTATGGCCGCTGTGCTCATGCACATCACTGGATCCGATCAGGCTCAGGTAAAAATAGGGGGGGGGGGTCTGGGGGGAGCTGCAGCACAGAAGGTTTTTCACCTTAATGCATAGAATACATAGAAATGGAGGAGTGGCTGATGTTTAGAAGATCATTATAGTGGAGAGGACCTGACAGCAGTTGGGTACAGGTGTCTACACTATGCAGCAGCAGGCTTGAACATGGGATTCATTTCTAAGAGACAGCAAGTGGACAGTAAGTGGAGTCAGGATTGGAATACTGTCCACATTACCTATGGTTTCATAGATTATATAGCTACTTGTAGTTGAAAATAGAAGCCCTTGGATGAAATACTGTGTCACAGCCTCTGGTGTTAATTATGTTATTAAGAAGTCAATTTTGTTGTTTAGGTTCTGCTGTAGCCAGTGGTGCTTGTGGATTGTTTTATGTCTCTTCTGCAGCTCCCCCTGTCTTTCTAGAAGTCTTTGGAACATAGTGAGTGGAGAGGGTAGAGTGTGAGCTGGCCCTGGATACAGCCAATCCCTGGTTGGGAAAATGACCAGCATGGGGCTGAGGGGTGTGTTTAAGGGCTAGAACAGTAAGTAGCAGGGCTCTTTGCCTGCTGGAGAGTGACCCAGCCTGGAAGTGCTGTTAAACCTTCTAAGGCTTAAGGGGAGTCTTAAGAAGTTCTTGATGATTCTAGCTCACCAATGAGCTGAAGAATCACCCCATAAAGCTGCAGGAACACCCAAGGCAACACCCAGAGGAGATCCTCCTGGGATACTCAAACCGGATCGAACCTGCAAAATCAAAAGTCCTCATTGAAGGCTTGTATGCAAATTATTTGCCATAAAAAGTGTATG
The DNA here is from genome assembly GCA_028564925.1 of Lithobates sylvaticus. Taxonomy (NCBI): domain Eukaryota; kingdom Metazoa; phylum Chordata; class Amphibia; order Anura; family Ranidae; genus Lithobates; species Lithobates sylvaticus. Next base: position 372,756,326 of record CM053028.1, on the reverse strand, counting down.
GGGACCTGAGTACTGCCCTGGGGGATATGTATCAATGCAAAAAAAAGAGAGCTTTCTTTTGGTGGTATTTGATCGCCCCTGCTGTTTTAATTTTTTGCGCTGTAAACAAAAAAGAGCGACAATTTTGAAAAAAAAACGCACTTTTTTTATTTTTTGCTATAATAAATATCCCCCAAAAATATATAAAAAAACGTTTTTTTTTTTTCCCCTCAGTTTAGGCCGATACATATTCTTCTACATTTTTTTGGTAAAAAAATCGCAATAAGCGATTATTGATTGGTTTGCGCAGAAGTTATAGCGTTTACAAGATAGGGGATAGTTTTATAGCATTTTTATTAATAATTTTTTTTATTAGTAATGGCGGCGATCAGCGATTTTTATTGTGACTGCGACATTATGGCGGACACATCGGACATTTTTGACACATTTTTGTGACCATTGTCATTTATACAGCAATCAATGCTATTTAAATGCATTGATTCCTGTGTAAATGACACTGGCAGTGAAGGGGTTAACCACTAGGTGGCAGTGTAGGGGTTAAGTATGCCTAGAGGTGTGTTTCTTACTGTGGGGGGGGGGCGTGGCTGTCAGCTAGTGAATGCTGATCTCTGCTCCAATCACAGGGAGCAGAGATTGGCGTCACTAGTTGCTAGGCAGAATGGGGAGATGCTGTTTATTTCCGCATCTCCCCGTTCAGCCTTCCCGTGAGATGATCGCGGGTGTCCCCATGGTGATCAAGTCCGCGGGACCCGCGACCGCCTCAAGGGGGTCCCGACCGGCGGCGGCATCTTAAAGGGGACGTATATATACGCCCTTATGCTGTCCGTGCCATTCTGACGACGTATATCGTCGTGCGCCGGTCGGGAAGCGGTTAAATATCTCACCTTTTTTTATATGAATTACTAATGTAATGCTTGTCCCCTTCAATATATTCCCCATTTGCACTAATACATTGCTGCAGTCTTATTTTCCACAGGTTGAAGGCATGGAGAAAATCAATTTCTGTCAGCTGTTTTAACACATCCGCCGTTTTCTTCTTTACAGCATCAACTGACTCGAAATGTGTCCATTTAAGCACTGATTTAACTTTTGGGAAAAGATAAAAGTCGCATAGTGCTAAATCAGGTGAATATGGAGGATGTTCAAGTGTAGAATTTGTGCTTGTCGCTTGTTGCAGACGTTTTTTTGTCAGATTTTTTCTCTCAACTTTATCAAAACTTCCTTATAATAATGCTTGTTAACTGTTGTGCCTTCTGTAAGCCATTATTTTAAAACGACACCCTTGATATTGAAAAACACAATGAGCATGGATTCAGCTATCATTCGAACACTAAGTCGGCGGTCTTTTCGAACAATCTGACAATTCTCTGCATCCAATTCGCAATGGTGTGTACCCAGCCTGAACCTGCATGACAAGCAACACTCTATGACGTTCAGTTGATTGTGAGTCCCCATTTAGTTTGGTTGTGTTTTCTGTAGTGTGCAGAAAAAATGCTAAGTTTAAAAGTTGAACAACGTGTCAATTTGAAAAACTGAGGTCATCTCCATTTTTTATCATCAACTAATAGGCTTGGAATGGTTGTCTGTAAATACCAAAAGCTTAAGCCCCATACACACGGTCGGATTTTCGCATGGATTCTGTCCGATCGGACAATGTTGTTGAAAAATCAGACCGTGTGTATGCACCATCGGACAGTGTACGTCGGATTGTCCGACGGACAAAGTCCTATCTCCTGCTGGATAGATTTTCCGACAACACGGTCCGATCACACCAAATCCGATCGTGTGTACCGTTGTCCGACGGACAAAGTGCTACGCATGCTCAGATCACATTACAAAACCAAAGCTATTGGCTACTAGCCTCTACGTAGTCCCGTCGTAGGCAACAAACGTCACCACGTTCAGAATGATCGGATTTTCCGACAACTTTGTCCGACCGTGTGTACGCAAAACCAACATCGGACAAAGTACGACGGACATGATCCGACGGACCTGGTCCTCGGATAATCCGAGCGTGTGTATGGGGCTTTAGTCTTGAACATGAGCCCCGTACAGGAATACAGTTTTGCTACTTCCCATTGGGAATGCCATGTATTATTCATGGCACTGAATTATTCTTCAAGATGCTAATTAAGCTATACTGCCTTTCAATATAGTCATTCCATGCTAGTTTGTGACTGTGAGATCCTTAAGCTTGTGCTTCAGGCTCTGTGTGATTAAAGGTCAATAACTGTTCTCGGAATTGGCTAACTAATTGGGTAATTCTACTGTTGTAGATCAAGTTTGTAGAAAATGTTTTATTATTTAGACTGTTAGTCCTGTATTTCTTCTTTTAGGAATTTCATGAAAGATACTGAATGCCATGCTTTTGTGCTTTTCTGTTCTGGTCATGTCAGTAAAATGTGGTGCAAAAGTGTCCTGTCTGGCTGCTGAAGTTAATTTTCTACTGAACATGTGCACGGCTGAAATTTTCTTTTCATTACGTTTTTGTTTCATTCGTTAATTAAATTTGTTTTGTCATATTCATTATGTTGAACAGATCAATTTTTGTGATTTATCTAGTATCCTCCGCATTCGTTTTGTATATTCATTTGTATTGAATTTGTTTGAATCTATGAAGAATAGCTGGTTGTTAAGAAGCGGGCATCTGCCGTGTAACAGCCATGCCGGCATTAAAAAAAAACTAACCATGTGGGAGTCCCCTCCCCAACCATACCAAGCCCTTGGGGTCTGATATGGATTTTAAGTGGGACCTCATGCCATACCAGACCCTTATGCGAGCAACAAAACAAAAAAAAGAAAAGAAAGGTCAGCATGCAACACTTGCCTCCCGGTGACTGACAGGTCCGATTTTCACCGACAGTAAATAAACATAGCTTGACTCTCAACTAAAACAATGTACATTTTGGGACATCCTTAATATTCATCTGTGTTTTACATCAATCTTTTAGGGAGCTAGTGAAACAAGTGCTTTCCCCCATACAGCCAACCTGACAGGTCCCCTTTCCCCCGGCCGAAAGTGACTGAGGACATAGATTTATCAGTCTCTTTCTCTGTAACCTCAGCTGCGTAGAAGAATTAACAGAAAGTGCTCTGAGGCTTCCTGCTCATTCACAAACTGAAGCATAGTTAACACATATCACTATGCTTCAGTGATAAATGGACACAGGAGTGATTGGTACCGATTGCTCACTGTGTTCTTTCAGGAACGGAAGGGACCAGTAAATTACATATTTACCAGCCCCTTCCCCAGCTCTCCATACTGAAACATCGCCCTGTGTGCCTGCAGTAGCTCTCTGCAGGAGCACTGCACTGCAGCACTGCAGAGGACTTGTAAGGTCTTGTACCTTTATTTTCCTGTAGAACTTAATAGGACTGTAGACATGAACATGCACAGTAGGATAAGTTTTGGATTCAGACTGAGTTAGAACTAAATGGGTTGTTTGGCTGACATCACTGAACAAATGTAGCCATGGCTATATTAGGTCAACAGCTATGGCAATATTTGATCAATGATTTCAGACACCATACCCACCTCTCTGTTTACTTACCATCTGTCATTTGGGGTACTATGGATCCCTCATTGACTCATGTAGGGGGTTTAGATTTTACCTAGGGGCTCTTTATTAAAGAGGGCTTCCTAGATTCCATTAAGCCTGCTTCACATAGACCCCATAACTACCGGATAGTGGGGGGGGGGGGCTTGGTCTCAAACAAGGTGGTAGACTTAAGCATATGCCCATGTGAGGGCCATGTTTGCTCGCACAGGATGCAAAGCTGCACAGCAGCTGCTGCTCCCAATTTGTCATCTGTATGGTTGTGTGTTGGTGCCTGTCCCCAAACTCACACTGTACATTCAGGGAAGCACACCCGCATGCACCTACACAGATGTCAAACCGAGAGCAGATTTTGTGTCCATGCAGTCGTTGCGTTTCAAGTAAAAGAATGGGACTGCCTGTGCGTGGATGAACAAAACACCTGTGCTTTCCATGCAGGCAAACATGACCCTCACACAGGAGTACACTTAGGTACGCCCATGTAAATGAGGCCTATGTGTATTCATTTCCTTCATGCTGCCTATTTGCTGCATGTCGTATCCTCTTTAAAGGGAAATTTGTTTACTGAGTTTTACCAGAAAGAAAACATTGTGGTATATTACTGTATGATCATTTGGTTTCCATAGCAATGCCCTAATTATGTGCTGGCACTTTATAGCCTTGAAAGCGTACTCTGCATTATATACTTAAGTGAATTTACAGTAAAACGAAATATCTAAGCAAGGCTCTGTTCCAAAAAGACTTGAATAGCAGCAGATGTAGGAATGTGCTTTTTAATGTAGTTTTTCTCCCATAAGTTAGATTTTATGTATAAAGCACAGGGCTTTTTTTCAGCCGAAACACAGGGGAACACAGCACTGGCATTCCCAAGATTGAATATATGTATTGGCAAGGGGTGCTGGGTTGTGCTGGAGGATCTTTTGTTTCTGACTGCTGGATAATCTATTACTGCTGGAGGGGATCTATTTTTCATGGAGGAAGGGGGTCTATTGTTGCTAGGAAGCCCTGCTGTTGCTTATGTTGGATCTATTGTTGCTTGGAGTGGTCTTATGTTGCTAGGGGGTCAATCATTGCTGGGAAGAATCTATTGTTGCTGGAGAGGATATATTTATGTAGGGGGGTCTATTGTTGCTGGGGAGGTCTATTGTAGCTGGTTGGGGATCTATTGTAGCTGGGGGTATCTTGTGTGGCATGGGATCAATCATTGCTTGGAGGGATCTACTGTTGAGGGGGAGGTTTAATGTTGCTGGCTGCTGGAGGGTCTATTAATGCTGGCTGAGTCCATTGTTGCTAGATCTATGTTACTGCCTTTCTTTTTATCATTAACAATATTCCATACAATATACTTAGCACCACAAAATTATACTTGGCTCTGTATTCTCTAAAATGGGTGGTACAGGGAAGTAGGTAGGGGTGGAACCAAGGAACGGCTGTCGGAGGTGGGTAGGGGGCAGAGTCAAGGGGTGATTTAGAAGGGAGGAGTTCCTGCACCTAGTGTATGAGAAAAAAAGGCCCTGATAAAGCATATCCTGTATTTATTATGTGTTGTATGGGCAATGAACAAATTACAATGTGACATATTCATACTTGGCCTAGCATTGATGTAAGACATAAAGAATAAAATTTTGTTATGACTAAAGTTGAGCGGACACCTGCATGTTCGGGTTCGGCCGAACTTCGGAAAAAAGTCTGGGTTCGGGACCGAACTTGACCCGAACTTGACCCCGAACTCCGAACCCCATTGAAGTCAATGGGACCCGGACTTTTGAACACTAAAATGGCTGTAAAAAGGTCATGGAAAGGGCTAGAGGGCTGCAAATGGCAACAAAATGTTGTTAAGAGCATGGCAAGTGATCTGCAAACAAATGTGGATAGGGAAATAACTTAAAATAACATAAAAAAATTAAAAATTAAAATAAAATGCTGGAGGCCCCCTTCTCAGCAGAAGAGGTACAGGAAGTCATTAAGAACCTCAGAAACTCAACGGCACGATGCCGCACATATGGTGGGAATACCCCAGAATACGCACTTTCTGGAAAAAATTATTAACTTTCATCAGGAGACTGGGTGGGAGACAATGTGAAGGAACCGGAGGCACTGTCAGCAACCCAATCTACTATCGCCTGTACTTGTCCTGGCCTCAACATTCGTACAGCCTCATTAGGCATGCCAAAATACCGCTGCAGGCTCTGTCGCCTACTCGCACCTAAGGAAGGTGTTTCACTAGTGCGTGTAGCTGGCTCAGATCGACCACGTCCTCTCCCTGCAACAGGAGCGCCACCAGCAGCACCACGATCCGGGCCACGTCCCCTTTTTGATGATCTCCTCATATTTTCAAAATTTATGATCAAGCCCTAAATGGGTGTTTTTGTCAATAGCAGAAAATGCTATTGGGGAAAAAAAAACACAGCAAAATTAAATTTTTTTGCAATGTTTTTCCAATATCAAAATACACGGATAGTGTTTAAAGCGTTTATGAAAATGCAGAAAATGCTATTTGGAAGAAAAAAAACACAGCAAAATTTAATTTTTTTGCAATGTTTTTCCAATATCAGAATACACGGACAGTATGTAAAGCGTTTATGAAAACGCAGAAAATGCTATTGGGGAAAAAAAACACTGCAAAATTAAATTTTTTTGCAATATCAGAATACACGGATAGTGTCTACAGCGTGTATGTATGAAAACGCAGAAAATGCTATTGGAAAAAAAAAACACTGCAAAATTAAATTTTTTTGCAATGTTTTTCCAATATCAGAATACACGGACAGTATGTAAAGCGTTTATGAAAACGCAGAAAATGCTATTGGGGAAAAAAAAACACTGCAAAATTAAATTTTTTTGCAATGTTTTTGCAATATCAGAATACACGGATAGTGTCTACAGCGTGTATGTATGAAAACGCAGAAAATGCTATTGGGGAAAAAAAACACTGCAAAATTAAATTTTTTTGCAATGTTTTTCCAATATCAGAATACACGGACAGTATGTAAAGCGTTTATGAAAACGCAGAAAATGCTATTGGGGAAAAAAAACACTGCAAAATTAAATTTTTTTGCAATGTTTTTGCAATATCAGAATACACGGATAGTGTCTACAGCGTGTATGTATGAAAACACAGAAAATGCTATTGGGGAAAAAAAAACACTGCAAAATTAAATTTTTTTGCAATGTTTTTCCAATATCAGAATACACGGACAGTATGTAAAGCGTTTATGAAAACGCTGAAAATGCTATTGGGAAAAAAAAATGCAAAATTATAATTTTTTGCAATATCAGAATACACGGATAGTGTCTACAGCGTGTATGTATGATGTATGTATGAACACGCAGAAAATGCTATTGGGAAAAAAAAAATGCAAAATTTAATTTTTATGCAATGTTTTTCCAATAGCAGAATACACACAGATTTGGTGTATCTCTTAGTATATGCAGTGTTGGTCCTAATGGTGCACTGAGCTTGCAGGTAAAACTTTTATATTTTGTCTGGCACTGGCCTCATGGCACTGTTAAAAGACTGTGCACTGCACCCCAGCCAGGGTACAATTGATTTAGGAATCTCTTCAATAATTCTCTCTGCCTCTTTCTCTTCCTTAATCCTTACTAAAGAAACTCCCTACTCTACTCTAGCTATGTAGATCGCTCACTGATCTAACTAATTAGAAGCAAAGTTAAGGAATGCTGACTGCCTGACTGACTGAATCACACTAACTCCTAAAATCCTCTCAGCAGCACAGGAACCTGTCTATAGCTGAATGACGCTGTGTGCTGTGTGTGTGTACTATATATAGAGGCTGGGTCACATGCTGCACTGGCCAATCACAGCCATGCCATTAGTAGGCATGGCTGTGATGGCTTCTAAGGGCACACTAGTGAAACGATCGTCGATTGGCTTCCCTGCAGCTGTTAAAAAGGCGCCAATACAGCGCCGAACACCGGACCCGAACCTGAACTTACAGCCAATAGTTCGGGTTCGGGTCCGAGTCCCGAACACCCAAAAGTCCTGTACGGACCTGAACTTTACAGTTCGGGTTTGCTCAACCCTAGTTATGACATTTCCTGTACAATTTTAGCCATACATTTAGGTGACATGTACATAAGCACCTAAAAAGGTGGTCAGTATGCAATGTTACAGTGTGCCAACACTTGCCTGCCCCATTTACAGAAAAAATGTATTAAGCCAAATGGTTCAGTAAAGACAGACATAAGGAGCCTGACTTGTTAAAAGGACCTGTGCAAGGGAAGAGAGTAATGTCTATGAAGATTATAGACATGCTTGTGTTGCAGGTTTGGGCGTGTGGATATTTTTTTGCACCTAGTGAAAAAAATCCCTTGACTGATCTGCTAAAATGTACACTATTGCTCAATATATTGTGAACAATGTGTATAATGCTATCTTTGTGGTATATAGGTATAGCATACCCCCGTAGGAGCCACTAGTTTGATAAGCCATGTGAAAGTGGTTTCCTTCTCCTCTTAACTGGCCTGCTGCCTTTACCACTCTGACACATCCCCTTCTCAATAGAATGAACAACACCAGATTAGATTGTCACTGTGTGTATTAGAAAGAGATTGGTCAAATAAAGCAGATTAATACAGAACTTTGTCAAGAATGCTATAATGCCTGTTTCTATACAAAGTACTACTATGCTAAAATTGCATGCAGGGAACAATGTTCCAAAATCTAATGGTCATAGGAGTCCTGCAAGGTGAACCTATAAAAATAGGTACTCTCGTATATGTGCCAGGAGGTTGTAGTCAAAATAGCTATATAAACAAACTCAAAAAACAAAAAAGGCAGAAAGGACAAATACACACCCACATGAGTTACCTCTACAAAATGTATTACGTATGTATAATGCAAAAATTGAATAAAACATCACATCTCCTGCAGAGAACAATGCCAAAGGGTAACTGGGCCCAGGTTTTGACACACACCTCATCCAGCTTAACCCTTTCGCTGCCAGGTCCATATGGCGTACAACCTACAGCACTGCTTCCAGCTCATCCAGCTTAACCCTTTCGCTGCCAGGCCCAAAGGGCGTACGGCCTACAGCACTGCTTCCAGCTCATCCAGCTTAACCCTTTCGCTGCCAGGTCCATATGGCGAATGGCCTACAGCACTGCTTCCAGCTTATCCAGCTTAACCCTTTTGCTGCCAGGTCCATACGGTGTACGGCCTACAGCACTGCTTCCAGCTGGCCAGGTCTGTACTCCCTATGGACCTACATTTCTCCTTGTACTATAAGTACACTACACTACTAAACTACTACTACACTTCAGTGACTATGAACTTATAGTAGAATTGTTCAGCCCCCGCCACCGCTTCCTGCCACCGGCCTTTGATAACATCTAAAATGCCCCCCACCCCCACCCCATTATTCCTTACCGCTCCGCTTTACCCCACACTGCTCGGTTTCCCTCCCAGCACTGATCATCCCCCCTCACAAATCCTGATCCCCCTTGTGGCTACTCTGCAGCTGTCAGCTTCCCTCCTCTGCCCTCCTGCCAGCTTTTGGTGCTGCAGGGAGGGCACAGAGGGATCTACTTGTTGAAATAGATCTCCACCTGCTGCTCCCACCCCCCCTTCAGTGCCCCCACCTAACTGATGGCTGGGCCCTCATCCCTACAGCTGCTGGCTGGTTCTCCCTCCTTCCCCTCCAGCTGGCTTCAGCCGCTGGAATGTGGTTACCAGCAGCCCTTCTTGATAAAGGTGAGTGAAGACACAGCCAGCAACAAGGTAAGAACCTGGGAGTGGTCAAGGATGTGAGCTGGTCACAAAGGGACCCATATGACAGTCAGATGGAAGTTTCACCAAAATGGTAGGGGTTAGGTAGGTTTTAGCCTTGTGTACTGCAAGTGTCATTGAAATAATGCACACAGTGCACCTGGCCCATGGGCGTCCGCAGGTAGGGGCAAGGGGGGTCAAGTGCCTCCCCCTGTAATCCGTGATCGGATCTTAAATTCAGCACAGTTGCGTCTCTATCGAGGTGCCGCACCCGGGTGCCACCCGCCAGTGGGGTGACACCATTTAAGGTGCTGTCAAGCCCCGCCCCATCAGTGTAGTGTGACTTTGGGCTCTTTTCCCTGCTCAGTCCAGCGGAGAACTCATGGTGCTGTGACGGAAGAAAGGCGAGCTGCGGGCTATCAGAGGTTTCCCCCGCTTGCCCCACCCATTCTCATGTCAGGGAGAAGAGACAGCGGCTCTCACCAGGTTCCCCACCCAGCTTCCTTCCCGCTCCGTTCCTTCCCTATTGGCCATAACTGAGGGCCATTCAAAGGCGACTAGGAGAGGACATGCTTCATGTAGTCCCAAAAGATTGGCGGCCCCATTTTTCACAGGGAGGAGGCTACAGCTCGATCAAGAGAGAGATTGAGAGACTGCAGCCTGGAAGAAAGCAGAGGGAGAGAGTTCCAGGACAAAGAACGAGGAGTGTGCTGGGCGGAAGCCAGAGATGGAGCCACGCTGCCCCAGCGCTGCAAGAGAGCCATGCTGTCCAGCGCCACCAGAGCGAGCCACGCTGCCCAGCACCACTAGAGAGAGAAAGACTGAGCCACTACCAGGGTTCAGACATGCTACACTACTGAACAGTGTCACCCCCGGGGAACCCAGAGTGAATGATCGTCCAGCCGGAGTGATCACTGCTGTAGTTTTGCTGGGTCTGGTAAGAGGGCCTGTTGGCCATTATCCATTACTTATCATAGGAATTGCAATACGTCTGCAGACTCTGACCATAATAATGTGATAATGACATTGTCGAAAAGGGGCAGTGCATGAGTGATCCTAAAATGATGCCCCCCCCCTGAAAAAAGTTCTGCGGACGCCTATGACCTGGCCCCCAACTATCTACCATTCATGTGAAATTGGGAGTGAACCTGGTTGTCACCTCAGTTAGTGTCACTGGAATAGTGGATAGGTGCAAGCCGGGTGCACTGTCAGTGTCACTGGAATGGTGTTTAGGTCTGCCCTTCCTACTGTGGGCTATGGCCAGCTCAGGTGCATGATTTTAAATGATGCTGCCACTGAACAGTTTTTGAATATTTCCTATACATACTCTTCCTTTTTGATTACCCAGGGCACTCAAGCCTTTTTAAATGTCTGCTTTCATTTGAGCATGTGCACTTTATCCTTTATTGAACAATTATTGCATTAGACACATTATGATGTGATCATATAATCACATAAATTGCTAACACATATTTCTTTGGGCACCTTATCAGAAGGGAAAGCACAAATGCAACATTATTTGGATGTTTAACTCACACTGAAAACTGGGAGCTCGCCATTTGTATTAAACATTTGGGAAAAAATGTGCTAGATAGGTTCACGGATTGTGTTAATTATGTAAGCGAATAACCACAAACTTGTGCAATCCCACAATGCAAGCTATTTTAAAGAGGTATTAAACCCCAAAGCAATTTCTCTTCTCGAGTCCCTCTTCAGTGCTCCTGGCACCTCCCTCCTGTTGAGTGCCCCTACAGCATGGGGGCAGCGAAGCTGAGCCACAGCTCCCTGTATCCATTCATACACGGAGCCATAGCCCGGCCTAGCCCCCTTTCTCTCCTCATTGGTTGACTCACTTTGACAGCAGCGGGAGCCAATAGCGCTGCACTGCTGTCTCAGCCAATGAGGTGGGGAGTCTCAGGCAGCCAAGATACTCCTACAACATCGCTGGATGGATAGAGATGGGGCTCAGGTAAGTTATGGGGGGGGGGGGGGCTGCTGCACACAGACAGGTATTTACACCCACTTCCGGGCATAGACTCCCACGGGAGTCTATGCCTCTTCCTGTCCGCCGCGCTGTCTGCTGGGACACACACGGGTCCCAGAGACAGCGTGGACGATTCTCATTGCACTGCACAACTCGCGCATGCACAGTAGGAAACCGGGAAGTTAAGCCGCAAGGCTTCACTTCCTGATTCCCTTACCGAGAATGGCGCCGGCAGCAGCAGAGAGCCGAGCGATTGATCGGCCTTTGCTGCCAACATCGCTGGACCCTGGAAAAGGTAAGTGTCCATTTATTAAAAGTCAGCAGCTGCAGTATTTGTAGCTGCTGGCTTTTAAAAAATAATTTTCAGGTGCAATCCCTCTTTAAGGCAAATATGACTCTGTAGTGGGGTCAGCTATTGGAGGTGAGCAGGTACTTTATCTGGAGGTGGTGGGCACTAGATGCACCAGAAGAAGTTATATGAACTGTTACTAATTTTGTACACAGTGGTGGGGTTCTGTGTATGGGACTTTTTACTGATTTTTATTCATCACATTTTCTTATACATTTAGTTGGTATATTTTATTTTATGCATGTATCATTTATATGTGATTTTGCTGCACTTATATTATGCACTTTATGTTTATGAGGTGAATTTTGTGGACACATTCAACAAAGTGAAAGCAGCAATCTCTGCCTTACTGTTGACAAGCATTGCACAAAGTTCAAAGCCATTAAGCTATTTAGAGAGTTCCATGCCAATTCAGTCCTTCATTTTCATTAAATAAAAGTACAACACAAAATAAACAGGGAAGTGGAGAATATATGGAATAAGAGATACAGAAGTAGATTAAGCTCAGGAGAATTTAGGAGTAAGGAGGATTGGGGGGGGGGGGGGAGGGTAGGGAAGGGGTAGGAGTAGTAAATATATATATATATTCTATATATATATATATTTTAAAGTGTTAAACACCCGCGCTACAGACAGCGCTTGCTCCACCTTAATCTAGTATATGGTATCACTTCTATTATGATGTATACCGTAGACATATGACTATATCAATCTAACAATTACCATGTGCATGGCCAGTGATTTATAATAATTCCTTTTAGACATGGTCTTGTGATGTAGGAGGTATAGTCCAGGGTGAATGTGGTGACATGTGCTATGAGAGCATGTACATCCTTCCAAAAAGGTTGAAGTGGTTCGCACTCCCACCATATGTGGAGCATGGTGCCATCAGTTTTCTTGCATCTCCAGCAAGTGTTGGGGATTGTGGGGGGAAATTTATGAAGGCGTGAGGGTGTTCTGTACCATCTGGTGATAACCTTATGACAGTTAGCTTGGATTGCAACATTCAGGGAGCCCTTGTGGGCATATTCGTGAATAGTATCCCGGTCTTCTTCAGAGAGAGGTTTCTGTATATCCCTGCTGCAGGAGGCCTGTAAAGGGACTTGGTTGGGGGGGGGGGGGGGCATCATCTGAGAGGAGGGTGTATATGTAAGATATCAGATGCCTCTGCGGTGGTTTGGGAGTAAATATGGATTTAAAAGGTGTGAGGTGTCTTGTCCAATTGGTTATATGAGCTTGGGTCGAGAGAAAATGTTGAATCTGCCTATGCGTCCAAAAAGGAAAGGAGGCGTTCTTTGATATGGCTATCACGTTTTCAAGAGAGAGAGGGATTCCTTTTGAGAATAATTGGTGAAATAGCATATCTTCATAAGGCCATTTGTGCTGTAAAAAGGAACTAGATTCAGCTGGATGAAAGTCTGGATTTCCTCTAATGCCCCATACACACGGTCGGAAAATCTGACCACAAAATCCATCGGATTTTTTCCGACGGATTTTGTTCGACACTGGTGTTGCATACACACGGTCGGACAAAGTTGTCGGAAAATCCGATCATTCTGAACGTGGTGATGTTTGTTGCCTATGACGGGACTACGTAGAGGCTAGTAGCCAATAGCTTTGGTCTTATAATGTGATCAGAGCATGCGTGGCACTTTGTCCGTCGGAATTCGCTACACACGATCGGAAAAAGTCTGATAGGACTTTGTTGTCGGAAAATTTGAGAGCAGGAGATAAAACTTTGTCCGTCGGAAAATCCGACGGAAAAAGTCCGATGGAGCCTACACACGGTCGGAATTTCCGACAACATTGTCCGATAGGACATTTTCCATCGGAAAATCCTACCGTGTGTATGGGGCTTTAGAGTGGTCAAAGGGTCACCCATAACTTTCTTGTTTTGTGGATATTCCAGTCTATGATTCTCATAAGGTGACAAGCTAAATAATATTTATGTAGGTCCGGTAACCCAATTCCCCCTTAGCTTTGGAGAGTGTAAGACGAGCATATTTTATACGTGGAGGGGAGTTTCTCCAAATGAAAGTGGAGCATGCCTTCCTATATTATGTAAAGAATGATGGGGGGAGGTGTATCGGGATGGTCTGCATTAGATAGAGTAGCCACGGGGAATGATCATTTTTACCAAGGCTGAACGACCAAACCACGAGATGTTTAGGCCCATCCATTCCCTAAAGTTCTTTTGGGTCTTAGTTAGACTTAGTAAGTCAGCTAGTGATTTGGATGCCTAGATACGTAATAGTATCTTTTTTCCACAGAAATGGGAAGGATTCCTGGCAGTGGTTCACTTCCTGTAGAGAAAGAGTGACATTCAAGGCATGGGATTTTGAGTAATTCATTTTGAGGTTTGACAAGCTTCCAAAATATTCTATATCTTTCAGCAGATTGGGCAAGGTGATCCAAGGCGACATCAAAGAGAGAAGAAAGCTGCGACCTTAAACTTCCTATCCCCAATAGTCAGTCTCTGAATATCAGCATTGGCTCTCAATCTATTCAAAAGAGGTTCTAAGGTCAGAATATAGATTAGAGGAGATAAGAGGCAGCCTTGGCGGGTTCCATTGCTTATGGTGAAGGCGTTCGTCAGGTGGCCGTTGACTCTCACACTCGCTGAGGGAGTGGAATATAGTGCCATTATATGAGCAAGCTTGCGAGGTTTGAGTCCAATGGCTTTGAGGACCTCTTGCGTGCAGTCCCAGGCCACTCTTCGAATGCCTTCTCTGCATCAAGGGAGATGAAAAATCCCTGAGTGCGAGATTTCGTAAGCCAGTGATGGAGATTCAATGTGCGAATAGTATTATCCCTGGCTTCCCTGCCAGGAACAAATCCAACTTGATCTAAAGAGAAGAGGTTAGGGATAAAGGAGAGCATTCTGTTAGTGAGAATCTTTGCATATACCTTAATGTCTAGATTTAAGAGGGATATATATCTGTAGCTTGAAATGTGTGCGGGGTCCTTGCCCTCTTTTGGAAGAACAGTTATATGTGCTTCTAGCATTCTGCCTGGCAACATCTGAGGATTGGAAAAGGCGAAAGTGGATAATAGCTTAGATGATAGGGCATCTAAAAAGGACTTATAGTACTGAAGGATGAATCCATTGGACCCTGGGCTCTTGCCCGGTTTCATCTGTTTAATAGCGGTTTCCAATTCTTCTACAGTGATGGGACTTTCCATTTCTTTAGCTTGTTGATGTGTGATAGTTTTTGGGACATATTGTGATAGGAAGTCTCTAATGGGTTTAGCCTGCTTGTCTGGTGGGGTCGGACCCGGGCGGCCAGACTTCAGGTTATAGAGTTTTGATTAAAAAAACTCAAATTGTTTTACAATATTCTCATTTTTAGAGGCCAGTGTTCCTTGAGCATCACATAAATGGTGAATTGTAGAGGCAGTATTAGAAGCCTGTACCATACGAGCTAGAAGTCGCCTGCTTTTGTTGCCATGCTCATAGAAGACTTTTTGACCATGGATATAGCGTCTTCTAGTGCGTTTTCCTAACTCCTCTAGGAGGAGGGATCGTGCCGATAATAAATCCTGTAGGGTGGACTGTGCATGAGATTGTTTGTGAGATATTTCTAGATGTTTGATTTTCGCTATCAGTGTATTAATTGTCTCCTGGTGTTGCTTTTTAGTTTTCGTTGCTAGTGCTATGAGTTTGCCTTGGATCACACATTTATGTGCTTCCCATAATAAAATTAGGGACACCTCTGGCGTGGTATTTTCCGCAAAATATAATTGAATTTCGAGATCGTACGTAGGCCACCGCCTCTGGGTCTTTAAGCGCCATGTTTTGGTTCTAGTGCATGTTTCTGGAAAATAAAGGTTAACCGTGATAGGGTGGTGGTCAGATAAGAACATTGGCTCTATGGTTGTCTGCGTAAGAAGAGATAGATCCGATTAGGTAAGGAAGAAGTAATCTATTCTAGAGTATTGATGATGAGGGGCCGAGTAGAAAGTGTAATATTTATTGGAGGGAAACATTGTGCGCCAGATGTCATGTAGTGTAAGGCCTTGAAGTGGCAATTTAATTTGTCAGAGTGCGCAATATGTTAAGGTAGAAGTGGCCGAGGAGGTGCCAGGACAGGGTTCAATGGTATGTTGAAGTCACCAACAAGCAGCACAATGCCTTTTTGGAATGAGGACAGGAGATCGCAGACTTTCCTAAAAAAGGATAAATGATGTTCGTTAGGACAATATAAGTTTGCGAGTGTTAATGGTTTGGAGGCATAGGTGCCCTTGATGAAAATAAATCTGCCCTCCAGTTCCAGGATCTATGAGGGAGTCTGACATGTGAAAATTTACATGTTTGGAGAGCAATATGGAGACTCCTTTCGTCTTATAAGTAGGTTTAGTAGCATGTAGTGCTGTGTGATAAATATGATTGGTGAGTTTAGGAATGGAATCATATCGGAATTGTGTTTCCTGGAGGAAGATGAACTGAGCTTTGTGTCTAGTGAGGGTAGACAGAACTTGCAATCTTTTTTCTGGTAGATTCAGGCCTGTATATTTTTGATATCCATCTCTCTAAGCTTTGGGGGTACTCCAGTAGTTTCTCTAGGGGTCTCAGTTGTCTCTTTCCTCGTAGTGGTTGAGGTAAAGTTTGTGCAAAGTGTTGTATCTGAGCATGCCTCCATTTGTCTAATGGTTTGTGTCCCCATTACCGCGTGATTTCCTTATAAGTAAATATTCTGTTCCCTTCCATCACATCCTGCAATAATATGTCCTCTTTTTTGGACCACCTACTGAAATATAAGTGCTCTTCCTTCCCTGGTAAAAAAAAAATTGTATCTAACAAAGACATTAATGGTGAATTACAGTCCCATCTGTGCCTCCTATTTATTCCATCCCAAGTCTTTAGTGTATTTTTAGTTAAAATATTTGTGTTTGGTCCTAAATCTCTGTGTTGTGCTGGTATTCATACCATTTTCCCTGTGTCAGTTCTACTTAGCGTCCTTTCTAATTCCACCCAGCTCTTCTCCTTCTTATTGTGGGTCCAGTCTGCTATTCTGGAAATCACAATAGCTTCATAGTATTTTTTGAACTCAGGTGCTGCTAATCCCCCTCTGTCTTTTTCTCTAACAATTGTGTTATATGCAATGCGGGGCCGTTTATATGCCCAAATAAATTTAGAGACCATAGATTTTAATTTACTAAAATAAGTCGGGGGGAGGGGGATTGGGATCATTTGAAAAGTATAAATTAACATGGGTAATATGAACATTTTGGTTGCATTTATTTTCCCACTCCAGGAAAGTGCTTTGTAATGCATCTTACTCAATTGGTCTTTAGTTTTATTAAGCAGGGGGATATAAATAGCTTTGAACAGGTCACCTAGTTGTGCTGTTAATTTTACACCTAGATACCCCAATTCTTTCTTACACCACTTGAATTGTAATTTGGCTTGTACTGCTCTCTGCTCTTCTACTGATAGAGTTAAGTTTAGGATCTCGGATTTGGCCATATTTATTTTAAAATTTGATAACTTCCCATACTATCTTAGTTCCTTTAAAACTATGGGGATTGTTGTTCTAGGGTTGGAAATGTAGAGGAGCAGGTCATCAGCGAATGCCGATGACTTGTATTCCCCCTCTCCCACCTTGATTCCTTGAATATTCAGATTTTTACATATTGCCACCAGGAGGGGTTCTAAATAGGAGTGGGGTGAGTGGGCAACCCTTTCTTGTCCCATTAAAAAGTTCAAGGGGGCAAGACAGGGTGCCATTGACTCTAATTCTAGCAGTCGGGCAGCCATAGGGGGACTCGATCCAACCCATCATCTTCTCGCCCAATCCCAGATATCTTAACGTCTTGAACATGAACCCCCAATCGACTCTGTCAAAAGCCTTTTTGCCATCAATTGACATGAGGACCGTGGGCGTACCCCTCCTGGTGGCTTCCTGCGCTAACAATATAGATTTTAATGAATTGTCTCTCCCCTCCCGCCCTTGGACAAACCCCACCTGGTCATTATGGATCAATTTTGGCAGATATAACTTCAATCTATCTGCTATTATTTTTGCAAAGAGCTTTATGTCTGAATTGAATAATGAAATTGGCCTATAGCTATCTAGCGCTACAGGGTCTTTACCCTCTTTCAAGATCAGAGTGATGTGTGCCAAAAGTGCTTCCTCTCGGAACTTCTCACCTTCTCCTATTGCATTGAAATAATCACGTAATTTCGGGGGTTAACTGCTTGCTGAATTTTTTATAATAGCAGATGGAGTATCCATCGGGGCCCGGGCTTCCTCCTGGGGTGGTATTCTTGATTGCTCTCTGCACTTCCAGTGCCCCTATCTCTTCTGTCTCGCCCCTCGCAAAGTTCAGGTCCCATAGGTACTTCCTTATTGCTTCCCTTTGCTTTCCCTTATCTTCCCCTGTCTGCGTTATATTATAAAGGGCACTATAGTAGGAATGGAATTTCCTTGCGATGTCCGGGGAAGAGATTTGTATCTCGCCCCTTTCATCCCTGACCATTGGGATAAAGGTCCTAATCTTTTTTTCCTTCACCCTTCTTGCCATCCATTTACCTGATCTATTACCCCACTGATATCTTTCCTTATTTATAATATGGAATACTGACTTCCTCTCTTGCTCTACACACTCTTCTAATTCTCTTTTTTTAGTTATCAGCTCTTGTCTTTCAGGGATCCCTTTAGGCCTTGTACTTTGCTCTGACTCATAAATGTCTTTATATAGCTGGGTTTTCTTTTTTCCCCTTTCCTTCTTTTTCCCTGCTCCAATCCCGATCAGAATCCCCTTTATTACAGCTTTATGAGTTTCCCAGGGAATAGGACTAGAAATGTCTGGTGTGTCATTAAGCCCAAAGAAGATCGTCAGCTCCTGCTCAATCCTACTAATTGAATCTTGGTCCTGGATTAGTGAGTCATTCAACTTCCAAGTCTTCCCCGGTCCGGTCTTTCTCTGTATCTCAAGTTGAATCTTCACTGGGGCATGATCTGATAGGGCAATTGTTTTAATTTCTGCCTTTTTATTTGTCTGTTATGGTCTATGCTCTGTAGATTGATTCCCCCCCTGAAGTGTCTACCCTTGGATCCATAATCCAATTCAGATCCCCTGCAACAATCAATTTACCATCCTTGAAGCCTTCTAACTTTTTCAAGACTTTCTTAAAAAATATATCCGGGTTCTTATTCGGGGCATAAACATTCACAATCTTACTCTTCATGTTAAATAGTTTGCCTTTTATGAACAAATACCTACCTCAAACTTCATTGTCCTATTAAAGCCAATGGCTACACCTCTTGAGTGTGGAGATGGAGTGTCTCCATAGTACTATTTCGGGAACTGGTATGAAGCCAATTGAATCCCTGAAATATGCATTATATGTGTCTCCTGGAGACATACTATATTTGTTCCCAAAAATTGAAGTTCATTATTTACTTTATACCTTTTTATTTTTGTGTCCTAATTTTCGCCATAATTAAACCTTTCTCTTCCACATAGTAGAACCTCACTATTACGTCTCTCGGCTTCTCTGACCCAGCCGCTGAGCGTTGTGATATCCTATGTATTCTGTCTATTTTTAGAGTCTCTGTAACTTCTCTGTCTAAAAGTGGATTAAATAATTGTTGTGCTATTTTTCTTAGATCCGCATTACTGTGTGTCTCTGGGAGTCCTTTAATATGCACATTCTTTCTCCGACTATGGTTCTCTTGGTCCTCTAATTTGTACATAAGCACTCTATTTGCTCTCTGCAGGGAGATGACTTTGATCATGTGCATCTAGTCTGTCCTCCAGCTCCTCTACTCTCCCTAGGACCAACCCAATGTCTGCCCTTACTGCTGCAAATTCCACTTTTAGAGATACTTCCATTTTTGTGAACATCTCTACAAGCACTTCCTTTATTTGTGGTGCTTCCTCCTGGGATGGAGGTTGCGTACTACTTTCCCCTACTGACTCTGCTAATTCTGCTCCTTCCACTCTTTATGTAACTATGTAACTATGCAACTAAGAAGTGGTATCTACATTTTTTTTTGTCTGGATACTTTATGGAAGCTGTGAGGCCTTCTGTGCACCTGATTTCTTTGATTTTGGAGTATCATAATGATTTATACCTGCTGTTTTTCGTTTTTCTTCAGTAAGTCAAGCTCAATGTCTATTTGTCTTTCTTTCTCTATCTCTATCTATCACTTTTTCTTTCTATCTATTGATATCTTAAATTGCTCAGGAAGATATTCAGAACAGTAAGCAATCAACTTTTATTGTTCTAGGGAACTCCATAACAATGTTTAATAAAACAATGAACATTTTAGGTAGAATCACTGTTCCAAAGCTGTTATATAACATGGATTCATTTTTAGATACAGCATTTAAGATTCAGTGAATGCTTATTTCCTGAATTTCCTGCAGAGAAAACAACTTTCTGCTAACAATATAAAACCCCCCTACAGCGTGCTAGCATCATACGGGCTTGCAAGCTAAGCTATTTTTCAGCACTCTGTTGTGGATTTTAGTAATATTGGTACTGACACATAAAGTCTATATCCCCTTTGTAATCAAGGTCTGTATCACAATAATAATACACCTTTTATTGTCTTACAGCATGCAATAAAATAAGATATATG
Organism: Lithobates sylvaticus; assembly: GCA_028564925.1. Taxonomy (NCBI): domain Eukaryota; kingdom Metazoa; phylum Chordata; class Amphibia; order Anura; family Ranidae; genus Lithobates; species Lithobates sylvaticus. The sequence continues at coordinate 372,736,117 of CM053028.1, read as the reverse complement.
TTCTGCACTAAAAGGTACTGCAAATCTGTTTTAGAAATTACAGTGGAAATCCATGACCCCATAAATACATATACTGAACTGAGTATAATAAAGGAAAATGCCAAATAAGTTTTACTGCAGAACATTACTGCCTAAAAGTGGCTTGTATTGTACAATGTATTTCATAGTCATAAAAAATGGAAAGCGGTTTTGTGCATAGCAACGAGTATGCCACTGTTTTTCTTTTTCCTGTTTGCATTAAAAAAACAAATTAGATGTCAAAGTAAGCATAAACATTTTATTTATATTGCAGAAAAGTTATATAGTTCAGACCCAATACTGGACCCAAGCTTCAATCAGCTGTTTCAATAAGAATCAATAACAGTTTAGCTTTTAACATAGCTGACCTATGCAATTATAATGCCATGCTGTCATCTAGAGTCTTCAGGTAGAACTACTTCCCTCATAGAAAATGGGAAGGGTTACAATCTAGAGGGAAGGGGCTACAACTTTTCCAGATAAAAAAGGCCTGCACCAAAGTTGAAAGGTAGACTTTACAAGGAGACAATACAAAAGCTTCACTACAAGAGGAAGAAAGACAAATCTACCAAAATCAAGAACCGTAGAGTCCTGTTCTCTAAGGAAATCATGGGCCAGCTATAATGGAAGCAAAATTACATTTAGTGTATCCTTATTGAATACAGACTATTGCCTATATTAATGCCAAATGTGATGAATTGGCATTAGCCTTCTCTATATATTATTGCCTATGTTCACCTGATAGGGAAGCAGGGATAGTGTGAATGTGTGCACTGTATGTATGCATATTTGTAGCACTTTATATGCGTTGAATGTTTTTTCCTATAACTGTAAATAGTTTGTATATGCATCATTCCCGTTTAGTAAAAGTACATTAAAATATTCATGGGCTTGTTCCTTGGACTTTCCTGCAAGAATTAGACAAAAAATTATCCAAAAAGAAAATGCAACACACCAGAACTGTGGGGTTGCAAAGACTTAGAACCCTGTCAAATGTTTATTGCATTATGTTCCCCCGGGGGAGATTGAGTCTCTTCATTTGTCATTGTAACAGAAAGTATTAGGAAATCAAAACAGGAGAGCAGATCAGAGAGGAGATCTTCCCCCGACTTCTCCAGGACAGGAAGTTAAGATAAATCGCCCCAAAATAGACCCAGAAAGAAAAAGAAAATCTGACAGGGGATACATAAATAAAAAGTTGCGGCTAGAGATAAACTTTAATATATACATTTTGAGAAAATATAAAAAGTATGGAGACATGCATACCTTAGCATTATAAATTAACACACATGTTAGAATAAGTTAGGTGTGCATTTGCCAGATTCATGTCTACATTTGCAGCCTATGTATCAACATATCCTAACTGAGAATTGGTGTTACATCTGCTTAACCACCAATCAACAACATACTTTCTCTCAAGGTTTGAATCTCATTGATGGCTTGTGGGAATAATGCAGCAATGTATTTCTTCAATAATATGTGAGCTTTCAGGGTAGGTTTGAATCTGATCATTGGCTGATAGGAAGTATCTTTAGTTCTCTTTGTATAAACACATAGATATATCTGGCATAGTGTTGCCACCTGTCCCGAATTTACACAGATAGTACAAATTTAAGCTGTCTGTATGATTTTCTTTATTCTTCTGGGTTCCAGTCTCTACAGACATGGAAAACTAATGTAAGCAATCACAACACCTGCTTCATTAGTGCTTAAAGTGAACTTTTACATTCCCAAAGCAAGTAACATAATGGTATCTTCATATTCAGTGCCATTAGCTATTTAAAATATATATCCTACTGTACTGAAGATGTCCAGATTGTTATCCAATTGCAAAATATCAAACTTTTGTCAAAGGTCAGTTAAGCCCTCATCTCTCTCCCTTACCATTACCATGATTGGTGATGTATGCAACGAGAAGTGACACATGACTGCCAGGTTTGTTTTTTGTTTTTTTGCCACCTCAGCGAACTCTTATGAGAGACTTAATTCAACTTGAGAGTTCATCTCTGTCCCTTCTCCTTGTCACATCATTGTGGCTTAGATCATTTTATGTACGGCAACTTTTTCTTTTTATTTTTTCTTTTTTAAATTATATTAAGTTTTAGATCAAACTTTTACAGTTTATTATTCCAATCCTCCCTCTCCCCTTCACCCCTCTCCCTCTAACCCCCCTTCCCCTTTCTCCCTCCCCTACCTCACCCACCTCGGTCCTATATAGCTGTCTGTATGTTCCTACTCTGCCTTAGGTAAATTTTCCGTTACTCGGGCTGATTCTACAACCTTAATTCTTGCGCATAGCTCCATGATTTTTTAAAGGTTCTCCAACAGTCCCATTTCCTTTTCAGCCCTGTGTCTTTTTCCTCAACCTCCTCTCTCAGACTTTCCATCCTATAGGTTTCTTCTACTGCGTCTATCCAGTCCCAAATTTGAGGGCTGTCTATTCCTTGCCAGTTCTTTGGTATAAGTCGCTTTGCAGCGTTTAGGAGGTGTGGTATTTTTGATTCCCTGTATTTCGCTACTCCTTCCTCTGTTCCATGAAACAGGATAACCCACGGGTCGTACTCCAATGTCGTTTGAGTGATTACTTTTACTAGATTTATTATCTTTACCCAAAACGTTTTATTTTTCGGGCATTGCCACCAAATGTGTGCCATGGTTCCAACCTCCCTGCACCCTCTCCAACATTCGGGGGATTTTCCCGCTTGATATCTGCTTACTTTATCTGGAGTCGCGTACCAACCTGTTAAACATTTATAATTTACCTCTGCTGTTTTTGTGTCTACCGCAGAATTATGTGCCAGTTTCATTATTTTGCCTATTTTCAAAGTGCTTTTCTGTGCTCCTATTTCCCTTTGCCATTTGACAATGAATGGGGGGGGTCACCAGCTCGTCAGTCGTCATCAGTAGTTTATACACTTTTGAGATTGTATTTCTTGTATTCTCCGCTGTGCATAATCGCTCCAGCTGTGTCAGGTCCACTTCAGACCTGTTTGGTTGTGGTAGTTTCCTTACAAACTGGCTTAGCTGCTGATACCGCCATTCATTTATCACCATTAAGTCTTTCTTGTGTTCTAAATCTTGTAGTGTTCTTAATTTTCCATTTTCCATTATATCCCTTAATTGTGCCCTTTCATTTTTAATCCAATTGCCTCCAATTTTTTCCCCCCCTGGTGCAAACAACTCGTTATTTTTTAACGCTATTAAAGGTGAATTGAAATCTCCATTAAGGCTTTTATAAACTTTATCCCATATTCTTAAAGTGTTTTGTGTCAGTGCATAAGTGTTTGTTCCTATACCTCTAAATTTTGGGGGGTTCCAAATTATGTCTTTCAAACGTGCATTACACAGTGTATTCTCTATGCTCACCCACCTTTTTTCCCTTTTATCCCTTACCCATTCCACTACTCTAGATAATACTACGGCATTATAATAATTTTGAATATCGGGTACTCCCAGTCCCCCTTTTTTTTTTTCCTGTTTTAATGTTAAAAATTATATTCTTGGCTTTTTGTTTTTCCATATAAAGTTTATCGCTATAGTTTTAAGTTTCCTAAGATATGTTTGTGATAATGCAACAGGTAACATCTGAAATTTGTACGTTATTTTGGGCAGGATGACCATCTTTAGGGTGTTTATGCGTCCGATCCAGGATATTGGTTTATTGAGAAATCTTTTACATTCTTGTCTAATTTCATCTAGGAGTGGTATATAGTTAATTTTATATATCTTTTCAAGGGAGTTAGTTAATTTTATGCCTAAGTACTTGATTGTTTTTTGCCAGGGGAAATGGAACTCTTTTTGTATCTCGTATTTTACTCTCTTGGTCACATTTATATTCAAAATCTCTGATTTGGCTAAATTAATTTTAAAATTTGATAGTTCTCCGTATTGTTTTAGGGTTATGAGTAACTTCGGCAGAGTGGTCCTTGGATGTCCAATATAAAATAATATGTCGTCCGCGAAGGCTGCTGTTTTGTGTTCTTCCTCCCCTACCCAGATTCCTCTTATTTCAGTATTGTTTCTTATAGTGGCCAAGAGTGGTTCTACAGATATAATAAATAATAGGGGGGACAGGGGACATCCCTGTCTCGTCCCATTCTTCATCTCGAAGGGGAGGGATGATAGTCCATTTATTATAACTGAAGCTATGGGGTGCTGTTACAGTGACTGGATCCTCTGGATCATTCTTGTTCCAAAACCCATTATTTCCAGAGTCTGTACCATGAGTCCCCAGTCTACCCTGTCAAAGGCTTTTTCAGCATCGATCGACAGGAGTAGACCTGGGGACCCACTTTCTTTTATCCTCTGAATCAGGAGGAGTGACCTAACCCCATTATCCCTCCCTTCCCTGCCTGAAATAAAACCCACTTGGTCCGGATGTATCAATTTGTTCATCAAGCCCTTGATCCGCCTTGCCAATATTTTAGCGTATAGTTTTATATCCGTGTTCAAGAGCGAGATCGGCCTGTAACTAGAACAAATCGATACATCCTTTCCCTCCTTAGGTATAACCGTGATTGAAGCGGTCGCCGCTTCCCTACTCAATCCATACTCCACTCCTAGACCATTAAAGTACTGGCACAGTCTCGGGACCAAGATCTCCCCATATTTCTTATAGTAGGCTGTTGTAAACCCGTCCGGGCCCGGGCTTTTGCCTGGCGCCGTATCTCTTAAGGCTTCTTTGATTTCTTCCTGAGATATGGGTGTCTCTAGCCCCTCCCTCTCCTCTTCTGTAATTACTGGTAATTGTGCCTTACTTAAGAAATCTTTCGTTTTCCGGTTTTTCTCTTCCAATAGGGACACCCTATTCTTTACAGAGTACAACTTCTCGTAGTAATTCTTAAATGTTTCTGCGATTTGTTTAGTTTCATAGACCATCTCCCCCGTTTCTGTTTGTATTTTGTCTATATAGTTTACCGCTTTTTTCTTTTGGAGTATTTTAGATAAATGTTTACTGGCTTTGTTTCCCCACTTATATCGCTCTTGAGCTATTCTATTGTATTTTCTTTTTTCTTCTTGGTCCATGTACTCTTTTAGTTCCCCTCTCTTGATTACTATTTGTTGATATAAAGTGGGCTGGGGGCTTAGGTGTTTTTTATGTAGTTGTTCTGCTGTCGCTATTTCCTCCCTTAACCTCTTTATTTTCTCTGTCCTCTCTTTCTTCTGTTTTGCTCCTAACGCTATTAGTACTCCTCTCACGTACGCCTTGTGGGCCTCCCACAGTGTTGCTGCTGAAATTCCTTCTGTGTCATTTATCTGGAAGTACTGCTCTATTTCTTTTTTCAGCTTGTCGGCGCTTTCCTCATCCCTTAGCATTGCTTCATTAATTCGCCATTTATTGAGGTATCTTTGGTTTCCTACAGTTTTTAGTCTCATTACTACCGGGGCATGGTCTGACAATGAGGCTATCTCTATTTTTGTTTCGGCTACTTCCCCGACCAATCTGTGGTCTACCAGGATATAATCTATCCTAGAGTATGTCCCGTGCACAGGGGAGTAGAACGTAAAATCTTTGCTTTTTTGATGCTGACTCCTCCAGGCGTCAACTAGCTGACATTTTTTTAGTTTTTGTTTTAATGCTTTTAGCTGTACGTTCTCTGTCCCCTGCACACGGGACGTACTATCCACCCTCGGTTCTAAACAGAGATTAAGATCTCCCATTAAGATCACATACCCCCTCTGGAAAACCGTCAGTTTTCCCAATACTTTAATCAGGTATTTTGCTGAGTTCGTGTTTGGGGCATAGATGTTTGCCAGTGTGAGTTCCATTCCGCCTAATTTTCCTTTTAAAAACAAAAATCTTCCCTCCGGGTCTGTCAACCTCTCTTCTAATTGAAATCTTATCCCTTTGGCCATCCCTATTGCTACTCCTCTTGTTCTTGTATTGATCGTGTCCCCATAATACCATGTCGGATAGTTGGCTGATGATATTTTTATATTTGCTTCATGCGATAGGTGCGTTTCTTGTAGGAAAACTATGTCTGCATGGTAGTCCCATAGTTCGTTGAGAATCTTATTTCTTTTGGCTAGTGTATTTAAACCTCTAACATTATATGTCAAGAAGCTGATTTCAGTCATTTATACTCTTTTTTCTTCTTTTCTTTTTCTTCCCCTTACTGTCAGCCCGCATACATATATTTGTTCTTCGTCTTTCTAGACATTTTGCTAGCCGAGGTGGGTGAGGTTCCCTCCCCCCAAATCCCTTTCCTTCCCTCCCTCCCTCCCCAACATCTCCCCCCCCCTCCCCCCCTCCCCTCTCCTCCCCCCTCCCCCCCCCTCCCTCCCCTCCTCCCAACCCCCCCTGATCCCCCCTTTCTCCTTCCCACCCCCCTCCCCCACCCCTCCTTCCCTGTGGCCCTCTCTCGACCCCGGACACGCCTATGGCCCGGTATTCCCTGGCCATTTGCGGTTCCTTCCTAATGAGGTGGGTTCCCTACCTAGCCGCCCATGCACATCCTCCCATTCGATCATGATGAAAGTAGATGGTATATATGTGCATGCTGGTCGAACCCCAGCGTTGGGTCTCTCTCGTCTCCTTTTCCTTACCCACTTGCCCCCCTCCCTTCTCTTTCCCCATCCCTCCGTAGTTAAGGGGACACTGATCCCGGCAGAGAGAACAAAAACATTGCAAATGTGGAAATGTAATACACCCCTCCACCAACCCTCTCCCTTCCTTTTCCAGGGTCCCCCCTCCCCTCCGTCTCCACCCTCCCCCTAGGCTTCTTCATCTATCCAGCCTGGCAATTCTGGTACCGGGAGATCCAATTTATTACAGAACTCTCCCAAGTCCTCTGGGAAGACCAATCTAGCAGATATTCCCTCTTTCTGTCCTATGAGGCATGCTGGAAACCCCCAGTTATACTTGATATTCTGTATCCTCATCTGCTCCAAAAGAGGTTTCAAAAGTCTCCTTCTGGTCAGAGTATCTGGGGCCAAATCCGCATATAGCTGCACCTCCGCTCCTTCATATACCAGGGGAGCTGCCCGTCTTGCCTTGGCCCAGACCTCCGCCCTGTCTTCGTAAAATCTGAACCTAGCTATAATGTCCCTTGGCCTTCCTTCCGCTGCGTTTCTGGTTCTTCCCACCCTGTGGATCCTTTCAATCTTTGGAAAGTCCTCTGAGGGTCTCTCGAGGAGGGGGTTGAATATTTTTTCCATTATTTCTCTTAGGTCTTCACCCTTCGTCTCTGGGACCGCTCTCATTCTCAAATTCTGTCTACGATTCCTATTCTCCTGGTCCTCCAGTCTGTACAAGATGTTCCTCTGGTTGCGTTTTGTTATTTTGACCTGTTCCTTTAATTCGCTTAATTCCTGAGTATGTTTATCCGTTTTTTCCTCAACCTCCTCGACCCTCGTCAAAAGCTGACCTAGGTCTCCTCTTAGTGCGTTAATATCTGCCTTAATTGCAGTCTCGAGTTTCAGGAACATGTCCATCATGTCCTCTTTCGTTGGCATTTGGGGTTCTGTTCTTTGCTCTTCTACTCTGCTTATTTCGGAATCGCTTTCAGCGGTTATATCCCCTCTTGACTGGTCTGAAGCCTCTCCAGGTTTTGGGACATTGCCTTTTCTTCTGTCTAATTTGCCTTGCTGTTCCGTTCCTTGTGGACTTGCTCCCTGGTTCATGTATTGTTTTATCGTGCTACTTGTTGCCTTAGGGGTTTTGGGGACACTCCCCTTTGTTGTTTTATTCGTTGTTTTACTCATCGTGCTTTCCTTTGTCTTTCTTATTCGTTTCCCCAGCTTGTTTAATTGCTTTAACCTTCCCCTCTTTCCGGGGGTGCTCTCCTTCTACCTTTACTGTACCCACCAGGGATAGTTTATGCTGTTTATTTATTGGTATCTAAGACCTTTCCCTTGCAGGTTTAATTTGCACTCCCTTTTTCTTAACAGTACACCAGCTGTACAAGGGGTCATGGGTGGGAAGTGGGTACTATATAAAAAAAAAAAAAAAAAAGGGGAGGAAAAGAAAGTCGTGGGGGGTCCCCTATTCCACTTTCATCTCCCTTCCTATCTCGGCCCAATCTCAGGTGCTATACCCCCTTCACAAGATGATCAGGGGGGGGTATACAGGGTTCAGGGAGGGATCTCAGTGGTTTCTATTATTATATAGAGTTATTAATATCTCCGTACTCTACCACTCCTTGCTCCCGACCCAGTTTCATATGTATATATTGCCCAACCTATATTGCCTTCTTAAAGAGGACAAACTTGGTCAACAATACTCAGGCCAAGACAGGGGGGGCATACAGACCGGAGGAGAGGTAGAAAAAAAAAAGAAAAAACAATAAGAACCTGAGGAAAAGGAGGGAGGGGTGGCGGTCAGGGGGGGGACGAATTTTCCTCTACGTTATTTTCACAGTTATATCCCCGCTTATCATCCGCTTGTTTTAATCCCCATTCCTCCTTTATTTCCCCCGGCGCCTGTTCCCATTCACATTCACATTTCCCCACCCCCACATATATTCATAAAAGTCAATTTTAACGGGGAGGGTTTCACAGCAAATAGACGAAGCTTCAATTGTTGGTTTTTATCTGCTTTTCCAGGCGGCAGGGGAGTTGAGAAAAAAGGGGGGAGAGAATAAAGACCACAGAAGCCAGAAAGAAGGATTGGTCGAGCTCAGGGTCGCCTTCAGCAGCTCCTGCTGTACACCCTTCACAGTGTCATACAAGGAAACAACAGGTACTCTTGCTGTGCATGGATACCTGTACTCATTCCTACTCAACAGTTCTTGTAAGCTCTGTATTCAATATGCATAAGTGTACCGGGTTATCTCATACATTGCGCTTCTTGGCAAACAGTCCTTACTTTTCTTTTTCCTGCTGTAATAACATGCGAACCAGAGAATATGTTACATTCCCTCTCGGGGTACCTTATTCTTCTGTTCCTCTGCTGGAGACCAATCCACCTTCCGCTTCCCTCCCCTGGTCTCTTACCTCTCCTCTCGGGACCGGTCTCCCCTCCGTGAGGTGTGCGCCCGGTTACGCCGTGGTTTAGTATACAGTGTAGCGAGGTGGGGGTTCTGGCTTCCTACTTCCTGGTGTGTCTCGCGGAGCCCGCCGCGAGCGCTGCTTCTCCTCGGAGCCAGTGGGGGGGGGGGGTGGCTTGTCAGCCTCGGTCGCGGAGGCTCTCACCCTCCATACCGCGCCGATACGCTCCGGGTCCCTGCTGGCGTTCGAACCTCGCGGCTCTGTCAGGTTCCTCCCTCCGTGACGTGCGTTACGTCATCACGCCCCGCCCCCGACTGCCAGGTTTGGATGTGCAAGCTTTGATGTGGCTGATAACCTTGCTTTACTGTCTCTATTCTGTGTGATAGACAAGATGGTGACATTCAGTACAGGAATAGGTGGATTATAGAGAAACAAACTGGACTTTTTTTGTCCAGCACTGATGAGCACCAGTGAGTTATTTGTAAGCTGATTTGACAGCAGATTCTAAAAATATTAGCAAAGGAAAGGGCTGTTTTCATGCCCATCATTTTTCATCTCTTGCCCCCTAATCTATCCTGCTGCTGTGGTGAAAATGTCTACATTGTTAGACAAGCTCTGCAGATGCAATCACTTTATAGGCAACTTATTCTTGGTCGTACATAGAAAGATCAGCTATTTCTTGCAGCCAAAGTCCAATAAGGTTGTGTTAACCTTTTCCTTTGATTAACCTTTTTTCCTTTTCTTTTTTTTTTCTTTTACCCCCTTATTGTATTAATTATCAAATAGTTTTTACCGGTAGTTTCCAGGGGAATTTCTCAGATCCTTATCTTTGCTTTTCATAACATATCAGTTGTTCTTCAATCATTTCAACTATATTTGTTGAACTGTATTCATTTTTATTCTATTTGAACTCATTAGCAAAGGAAAGGGCTGTTTTCATGCCGGGATTTAAATTGACATTGCAAATGAAAAGTTATGACAATGGTGAACATAATTACTTGTAATGCACACCTTTCTCTCTTTCTCTAATGTTTGACAGGTTTGCTAGGTTGTGTCCAGTTCAGCAGGTGTGTTTGCTATTAGCTCCAATGATACATCATATTTGCTCACTCATTTCAAACAGCAGTTTTTCTAATTGACCATTTAGCTGTTCTTTGTTTTTAAATGAGACAAAACCTGCTAAACAAACTTTGATTTGATACTTCCGTATAAACAGCCCCCAAAGTTACAGAAGTGTATTTATAAAGATCTGAAAATCTTGCCTGATTTACAAAAAAGTACAACATGCTCACTTTGCACAAAAGTTTTTAATTAGCTCAGTGTGTGTGTGATAAAAAAAAGTCACTCTTCAAAGAAAGGGGTTGCAAGGAAAATTTAAGAAAAATAATTTTGCATGCACATAATTGGATGTTTGAAATCAGCATAGTTTTACCTCATTCACTAAGTTTAACATGTCAAGCCATCAAATGGCTGGTGTCATAACTGTTCACAAGTGCAGCATCATGGGGACTGCAGATCCAGAGGTTAAGATGGCAGCTTCCTTGGATAGGAGGGTTTAGTTTCACTTTAAAAAGTTTTTCTAGATATATTTCAAAGCTAAAAATATTTTTTTAATATTTCACATTCCTGGGTTCTTTTGTATACTTTATTTTAGCCGCAGGTTATCATTACAGTGTCTAAGTATGTCTCTATGCAACACATGGCGTGTGGCAGGGGCTGACAGGGTGCTGTACATAGCTTAATAAAAACAGAAGCTGTGATAATGCCCACATGCTCCACCTTCATGATTGAAAGAACTTAAAGTGGAGTTTCACCCACCACTGCAAAAATTAAAAGCCAGCAGCTGCTGACTTTTAATAAACAGACACTTACCTGTCCTGGAGTCCAGCGATGTTGGCATTGCAGCTGATGTTTCCATCAGCTGTTGGGTGCATGCCGCCTCCATTGCGAGTAAGGGAACCTGGCAGTGTAGCCTTCCAGCTTCACGCCGGGAACCCTACTGCGCATGCGTGAGGCTCCACTCTTCTCTCCTACTGGCCCAGCAGCCGGGGAAGGAGGGGGAGGAGGAGGGAGCCCGGGCGGTGATGCCAATACCCGCGGCTGAGGCTCCCAGAAGTGGGAACAGGATACCTGTGAAAGACAGGTATCCTGCCCCCCCCCCCCCAAAAAAAAGTGCCAATTGTGGCACCGGAGGGGGGATGAGTACAACGAGTGCAAGTTCCACTTTTGGGTGGGACTCCGCTTTAAATACATGAATGAAAAGGGTTGTTCAGGGACAGAAAGGATGGGGAGGAAAGGGTACTAGGCCGGAAAATAATCTGGCTCTGTCTTACTTGGTGCAGCTTCTAAAGTGCATTGCAAGAATCTCACAGTATGCAGTGAAATCACAGTAAAGTATTTTAGTACATGACAGAAGCCTGCACAGCTGTGCAAGACTGGAGTTTAGCTTTAAGGCTTAGTTATAGTGAAGTCACTAGACTAACAAACTCTGAATTGTAATACAATGAAACTTTGTACAGATTGTCTTGGTGAAATAAAAAAATAAAAATAAGCAACTCCTTGTCCCTGTGCGAACATTGAATGTTTGAAGATCAAACAGGTACAGACACTAAGATATGTTTGTGTGAAGTATAAATATAAATTGGCAGTTATTGAAACCACTGGTCCCACCATAACCATATTTCACAGCAGACTGAATGGATCCCAAGGCGTTCTCTTTGTATATAAACATGTAAACAGTTCTGTATTCTGACAGAAATATCTTATTTTCCCACAGAAGGCAGGAAATAGATCAGAATAACAACCCAGCTACAGCACAATTTTGTTTTCTGCCAGAAGCATTTAATTCCATCACATAGATGTATGGAATCAGTCACACTGGCCACTGCTAAACACTTCTTTCTCTAGCAAGAGGATTTCCTGTGAACAGATGTGATGCCTGTTCCTCACAACGTTGGAACAATAAGAGTTCGTTTAAATAGAAAGCTATTGCTAAAATGCAGTTATAGTTATCTAGTCAAGAAATATGTGTTAAGGTTCACCCGAATTATTTTGAATATGTTCACATATGTTCTACAACAATGTTCAAGCATGTCCAGCAGCTGTACCAAATCAAATGTATAACAGAAAAAAAATAAAATATGATATACACTAATATGCATATGCATGTATGACACAACCCAAGAAAAGCCTGAATATGCACATTTGCTATACAGCCCATCCTCCTATTTTTACACAGAATTTTCTGCCAGGAATCTGATGTTTATATATCAGTACCATGTGCGAATACCTATATACTGTTTAAATCAATAGAACTGATAATTCTGCCTAAGATATATGTAGTGCAACCCCTAAAGAAGCTGCTGATAGATCTGGGCCATCTGCTCTTTCCTTGGCCCTAAACGGAGCCCCACTCCTGCTGACACCACCAAAAATGCCCTGGCAGGGGAGTCCTCCGGAAAGTACACAAGAAAGATACACACCAACTGTGATAAAAACAACAAGGTTGTATTGGTAGCAATAAAATGGTAAGGCAATGCACCAGTTTAGTGGTTATAAAGTAGACACAATGTGGTTGATTTACTAAAACTGGAGAGTACAAAATCTGATGCAGCTCTGCATAGAAACCAATCAGCTTCCAGTTTTTTTGTCAACACCTAATTGAATATGCTGAAGTTAGGAGCTGATTGGCTACCATGCATAGCTGCACAATGATTTTGCACTCTCCAGTTTTAGTAAATCAACGCCAGAGAATCAACACAGTAACAATAGAGTAGTGTGAATACGCTTTAAAGTGTGGTCACTTACGTTCTCCAGGACCAAGGGGTATAAAAGTAGCCCTCTGACTAGAAGATCACCCCCCAAGTAAGACATGTATGGGTAAACAAGGACACAAACCGGCTAGCTCACTTGTAGGCCCCCAGCAAGAAAAAAAAAAACATAGTTCTCTTTGTTTATGAGGAGGTTGGGCAGTTGTGTTTGCCGTATTTATCCCTCAGTGTACTGTGCAGGCAGATCTTCATTGTAAAATGTAACTATCAAACACTGTTTGTGTTAACAAAGGGTTAAATGTGTAGAGACTAGGCTTTTTGCATTGTATGTTAGTGAGGACAGACTTGAGACATGCACATTTACACATTGTTCAAAAAACCTGGCAGTCAGTAATGACTTCTCCTCCTGGGTGGAGCGGGGACTGGGCAGATGTGTTTGCCCTATTTAATCCTGTGTGTACTGTGCATTCTCTTCATTGTCAATTGTAAAACCTTGCAGTCAGCCATGACCCCGTCTCCTGGGAATTTTTTTTTTGCAGCGATGCTTGAATTTTTACTGATGAAGGGGCAACAACCATCATCTTTAAATTCTAACTTTGCCCTTAAAATGTATATCAAGCTAAAAAGCTTTTTTTCTAGTTTTGAACAAAGTGGGGAAAGACAAGAACTCTTTTTGGGTTTATACTGCTATCCTGGGCTCTGTTAGAGAAATTCACTTTATGTTTTGCTGACAAAATTTTCACTAGTGATGAGCTTGGGTTTGGTCCGAACACAGAAAGAAGCTGTAAGTGCCAGGACAATCTACAGTGGGTGGGAGATTCCCCACACTGCAGCTGTATGTACACAAAGGGGTGAGGGTACTCATGGCCTCCCTAACCTAATATAACCACAAGGCCCTTTTGTGTACATACAGCTTTATAGTTGGGTATCCTACACCCACAGTGGATTGGCATGGCACTTGGACTTGCACTTGGAACTAACCCAAACTCATTACTAAATGTTACCATACAGACTATATGTCACGTACCTGGTATCAGAGCCCAACAGTAGAAGGATACCTCTCTTACAGCCCTGGCTTGGGGACCACTGGGGTTGCAACAGTGGTACAAGAGCGCAGCGAGGTAGGAGTGCCTGTATTATACGTGGTAGCTGATACAGATGAGTAGAGAAGATCCACCGGATTGACTGGACTGTAGAGGCAGTTGGAAGTGGTGGTAACAGGTGTGGGTCAGCGACCCCTGATCTAGGTGGAAACTGGATCAGGAATAGACTGAAGCAAAGTGAGACAAGCCGGGTCAACATGGGTAATAAGGTAGTTAATTCAGCAGGCAATGAGTAGTCAGTAGGCAGGCAGTGGTTTGGCAACAGAAAATCAACAGGTTCAGAAATAGCATGGTCAAGGCAGGCCGGGTCAGGAGAGGAGAAGGCAGCAGTAGTCAGACGAAGCAGGATCAGGTAATAACAGCAGGTACAGGATCAGACTCAGGTAAAGCTGCAGATCAGACAGCATTGTACTGGAGCAGCTGCTGTCTTTTTAAAGGGAAACTGGCGCCAAGCCGAGTTAGCGCGTGCACGCGTCTGCCGTGTGTCTCTGCGCACGTTCACACGCTGCTGCCCAGTACGGCTCGTTCTCGTAGGAACATATGTGCACACGCCCGAGCATCTGTCTTGCCACAGGGTATCCCTGGCACTTTACAGGAAGTGAAAGAAAATCTGCAACAGGAACACAGACAGAAATAAATATATGACAGGGGTTTTAGCTTTCCATTATTCTACTAACGTAAAGCATTTTTTTTGCCTGTGTTGCTGACCTCATCTCACTTTATATATAGTTAAATGTTAGGAAGACAACAGGGTCCCAGAAAGCAGGCGCCTTAACCCTTCCACGCTATATGCAAAACTAGAAAACAAGTTTTTGGCTTGGCATACTTCATTTTTTTTATGCCTGGTGGTTTTGATAAAATCTCGAGGAATACTAGGCTTCTTAACTGCTTGCCGCCCACCATCCGTCATATGACGGCCAGGCGGCGCGGCTCTCGTTCTGGGAGGGCATCATATGATGGCCCTCCATTTAAACAGGGAATGCGCGTGATCGTGCACGTGCATCCCTGTTCCTTTGGTGGTGGCGTATCACGGAGACACCGCTCGCCACCGAGGGGGGTGAACAGCCATTGGTCATGGCTGTTTACCATGTGAGCGGCCGATCGCATGATCGTGGGCGCACTGTGCGTGCACGTCGGTGGCGGCGTGTTCCCGGAATCACTACTCATCACCAAACGCTGGTAAACAGCCATTGGCCGTTGGCTGTTTACCATGTGAGCGGCTGTGATTCTTTCACAGCCGATCACTAAATGTCAACAAACCGCGGTAACAAGATGTTACCGGGTTCTCCTCCTCACACACCGATCGTGTGTGAGAAGGAGATTGCGGTAACATCTCGTTACGGCTTACAGTGTACACCAATCGCACTGATTGCCCCCCCCAATAAAGAGGACCTGTCATCACCCATCATAGTACCTGTCACAGTTTATCTGAGTACCTGTCACAGTCCCTATGAGTTCCCTGTCACAGTCCATCAGAATACGAGTGTACCTGTCACAGTCCATCTGAGTACCCTAGTACCGGTCACAGTCCAAATGAGTACCCGAGTACCTGTCACAGTCCATATGAGTACCTGTCACAGTTCATCTGAGTGCCCGAGTACCTGTCACAGACCATCTGAGTACCCGAGTACCTATCACAATCCATATGAGTACCTGAGTACCTGTCACAGTCCATCAGAGTACCCGAGTACCTGTCACAGTCCATATGAGTAGCTGAGTACCTGTCACAGTTCATCTGAGTACCCGAGTACCTGAGTACCTGTCAGATTACATCTGAGTACCCGAGTACCTGTCACAGTCCATATAAGTACCTGAGTACCTGTCACAGTTCATTTGAGTCTCCGAGTATCTGTCACAGTCCATATGAGTACCTGAGTATCTGTCACAGTCCATATGAGTAACCGAGTACCTGAGTACCTGTCACAGTCCATATGAATACAGAGTACCTGAGTACATGTCACCGCTCTTCAGAGTACCAGAATACCAGTCACCAGGCCATCAGAGTACCTGAGTACTTGTCACCAGGCCATCAGAGTACCCGAGTACCTGTCACCAGGCCATCAGCGTACCCGAGTACCTGTCACCAGCCCATTAGAGTACCCAAGTACCTGTCACTATCCCATCAGAGTACCTGAGTACCTATCTGCAGCCCATCAGAGTACCCGAGTACCTGTTTGCAGCCCATGCCTCATAGAATATACGTCCAAAATATCTTTCCAAAATGGGGTAATTTTGTGGGTAATTCTATTGTCCTGGTGCTCCAGGGCCTTCAAAAGTGTAATAGGTGGTTGAGAAATGAGATATGTCATTTATGCTCGTAGAACACCTGAAGGTGCTACTCCAATGTTGGTCCTCTGTATGTGGTCAGGCTGTGTAAAAGTCTCACACATGTGGTATCGTCATACTTGGGAAGAGTAGCAGAATGTATTTTGGGGTGTAATTTGTTATATGCATATGCTGTGTGTGAGAAATAACCTGATAATATGACAATTTTGTAAAAAAAAAAATCTTAATTTTGCAAAGAATTGTGGGAAAAAATGACAACTAAAAAAAACTCACCATGCTACTTACTTAATACCTTGGAATATCTACTTTCTAAAAAGGGGTCATTTGGGGTGTATTTGTACTTTCCTGACTTGTTAGTGTCTCAAGAAATGAGATTCACCTGATGTACTGAAGGCCTGATCAGATGTGATCAATTTTCAGAGATTAGCACCATAGTTTGTCGACTCTATAACTTTCACAAAGACTAAATAATATACACTAATTTGCGTTATTTTTACCAAAAGTATGTAGCAGTATAAATTTTGACAAAAATGTACGAAGAAAAATTACTAATTAGCAACATTTTATGACAGAAACAAAGAAAAAGGATTTTTTTTCATAAAATTTTTGTTTTTTTTTAATTTATAGCACAAAAAATAAAAAAACCCACTAGTGATTAAATACCACCAAAAGAAAGCTCTATTTGTGTGGAAAAAAAGGACACAAGTTTCATATGGGTACAGTGTTGCATGACTGAATGCAGAATGTATTTTGGGGTGTAATTTGTTGTATGCATATGCTGTGTGTGAGAAATAACCTGATAATATGACAATTTTGTAAAAAAAAAAATCTTAATTTTGCAAAGAATTGTGGGAAAAAATGACAACTTAAAAAAAACTCACCATGCTACTTACTTAATACCTTGGAATATCTACTTTCTAAAAAGGGGTCATTTGGGGTGTATTTGTACTTTCCTGACTTGTTAGTGTCTCAAGAAATGAGATTCACCTGATGTACTGAAGGCCTGATCAGATGTGATCAATTTTCAGAGATTAGCACCATAGTTTGTCGACTCTATAACTTTCACAAAGACTAAATAATATACACTAATTTGCGTTATTTTTACCAAAAGTATGTAGCAGTATAAATTTTGACAAAAATGTACGAAGAAAAATTACTAATTAGCAACATTTTATGACAGAAACAAAGAAAAAGGATTTTTTTTTCATAAAATTTTTGTTTTTTTTAATTTATAGCACAAAAAATAAAAAACCCACTAGTGATTAAATACCACCAAAAGAAAGCTCTATTTGTGTGGAAAAAAAGGACACAAGTTTCATATGGGTACAGTGTTGCATGACTGAGTAATTGTCATTCAAACTGTGAGAGCGCTGAAAGCTGAAAATTGGTCTGGGCAGTGTAAGTGCACTGTATTAATGACTCTAAATATTAGTGTATAAATGTTTTTCCTAGGTTTCAGGATAATCCTTCTTTCAGTTCCACTGCATGCTCTATCACGCATATTGAAGAATTAAATTTGAGGTTGCACAGAATAGAAACAAGAGAAGATGTTGTAGACCCACCAAAAAGCATAATAAGAAATGTGCTCAAACTGATTGCAAAATCCGAAGTGTAGCGCCAAAAAAAAAGAGGTTTGAATAAGTAGGGATGTTTAACACCCCTGAAATGCATTGGCATGTATCTCTTCAAGAATTTGAGAAAGTAAAAAGAAAAAACTGTATTTTTTTTTATCTTCATACACTTATACTATACTTGACACCCTGAAGGGAATGAGCTTACCTTTCCTAACGTGATACAGCACCATGCAACCACTACAACCATTACAAGATAGAGCAATCTTACTTATATAAACTTAAATTAAAAGCAGCATAACTGAAGTTTTTTTTCCCCTAAATAGCAGGTCATTGTTACTTGTGATTGCTATATAAATTCCAAAGTATTTAAAGAAACAAAATGTGTATACAGAGGGTAAGGGCATTAATAACAATATACAGTAGATGACATGGAGAACCTAAAATAATACATAAAAAAATGTCTTGTGGGAACTGTAAGCAGATGAATGACATTGAAAAAGTTTATTCTATCCCTACAATCCTGTGTTTATTATTTAGATATAAGAGTGATAAAGAAAAAAAACTGTCTATCCTTAGCTCCATTAGATGTACTGTAAGATGCATACACAGGTACTTTTAGTACTTTTATGGATAATTTTGTTGGTTAGAAAGTAAAGTAATGTAATTTAGAAAATCAGTACTATTATGAATTGTTTTTTCAGTAAAATTCATAACTGATAAATTCTGTGCTGTGTGCTGTGGTATTTGCTGTGGTATTTTTAGCAATTAGTTATGTTGGGCCCTCAGTATAATGAATGCAGTTTGAAACTCATTTGATATTCCTGCTATTACTAATGCTCTATTTGTTAGACCAAAGCTTCATTTATAGCCAGATAATCAAGCAGAAATGCTTCCCATTAAATCACATAGGTAATTTCTTTAGCTGCTATGCTAACCACTTTTACCTAAATGCAAATGAAAAATACAAGAGGGAATGGTAAATCTCTCATCAGTATTCTGTGTGATACAGACTCATAGCCACTGAGCTAAAAAAAACAGCCCTTAAGAACACAATTACAAGCAACTTTTCTCCCTGGTAATGTGAACACATACAGAATTCTTACTGAGAAAATATGATCAAAATTATATTTTACAAATACAGAATACATGTTATCAAATACTTCTAAATATTCTCTATGATAGAACATGTATGTTTAAACAGCAGTGCCACCTGGGAGATTCTACATGGTACAATATTTGTAATTGAAAAGCACTTTTTACTTTCTCCACTCTTACCTGAAAACTGTTATATCAGTTAAGTGTTTGTGTAAGAGGAGTCCCTTTCATAAGAACATTTAGGCTTGTTTCACATTTATGCGAATTGGATGTGGGTTTCCCTCGCCTCCCATTCGCATGACAGGAGAGTGTGATCAGTTTTGAATGGAGCCAGTTAACACAGCTCCGAGGCGGCCACAGTCCGCACTGGAAAAGGGTCCTGTGCGTCTTTGGTTCCATATCAGGTCCCAATTCAGGCAAAAATTCAGACCTGATTCGCACCTGAAATGGAGAACAAGGACGCATCGGACCACCTGCTGCGGGCCGGTGGTCGCAGCTAGTGTGAACCCGGCCTTAAGGAAAATCCGTATCTTCAGCACTTGTTGGTAAATTTCCAAGAAAGCCAAAGGGCCTGGTAATTCTAACAGAATTAAAAAAAAAATTATAAAAAATAAGAAACAAGCCCCAATGAACCTTTTTAATTTGTTAGTGTACTGCAGTCAGGCTGTATATACATATGTATAGGCATATACAGTAGTAACTATGTCCTTTTTTTTTTTACTTTTATTTATTAGCTAAGTGATACAGCAAGTGCTACAGCCATTGAAGCCTTGGTTTATAAATATCAGTGCTGCAAGCACAAGGAGAGTGGGACCACTGTTCTCACACACAAGCAGTGACCTGTCTCTCCTGAGGCCCAGCATCCCCCACTGAACACTGTTCTAATCAACATCACTCCAACATGCTCCACTGAACATTGCTCTACTCAACATCAGTCCAACATGCTCTAATGAACATTGCTCTACTCAACATCAGTCCAACATGCTCCACTGAACATTGCTCTACTCAACATCAGTCCAACATGCTCCACTGAACATTGCTCTACTCAACATCAGTCCAACATGCTCCAATGAACGTTGCTCTACTCAACATCAGTCCAACATGCTCCACTGAACGTTGCTATACTCAACATCAGTCCAACATGCTCCAATGAACATTGCTCTACTCAACATCAGTCCAACATGCTCCAATGAACATTGCTCTACTCAACATCAGTCCAACATGCTCCACTGAACGTTGCTATACTCAACATCAGTCCAACATGCTCCAATGAACATTGCTCTACTCAACATCAGTCCAACATGCTCCACTGAACGTTGCTCTACTCAGCATTAGTCCAACATGCTCCAATGAACACTCATCAGTCTAACATACTCCACTGAACATTGCTCTAATCAACATCACTCTTGTTTGCAAAGCAGTGCTTTTGTTTAGAGCAGTGTTCAGTGGGTTTTTTGAAAGAGCTGAGCTTATGCTTGTGTGTGAGAGCAATGGTCCATGTATCCTAAAGGTTGTTTAACCCCTGCTGCAGTACTTAGCAGATACAAAGCAAACAGGCATATTACATAGTGTACAGTATATGCATCATCACTCCATTACAGTAATAATTTAAGAATGTTGAACTGGGTTTTAGGCAACTTTAGTCAAAGCTAGCTTTTTCGAGGCCCTGGGGCCCTGTATACTGATCTGTCAATAGTGACCACCTTCTGTGGTTCCTGGTTGTGGCTTGTCCCAACCCATATGTTGCACCTTAATAATGGCTAATCACTATAATTTTCACTTGACTTAGTGACTTATGGGAGGGTGTAGGTCAGAGCTGGCAACCATGGAAGTTGCTCTATATTTGGATTTCTAAAAAGCTCTATGAGAAAAAGATGTGGGGTGTTACATGGATGCAGCTGACGGTGCTTGCTGTCCTGAGTGAGCAGTAGTTTCATCTTTTGATTCTAACCACAGGTTTATCTTAAGTAATTACTTTTATGAAATAATGGCTACTTATAAAAGCACACGGGTGTGCCCACAATAGTGCAAACAGCATTTGTGGTCATTTTTGTGAAGGCAAATGTGAAAAAAAAAAACCAGAAGGGTACATTGGGGTTGATTTACTAAAACTGGAAAGAGTGCAAAATCTGGTGCAGCTGTGCATTGTAGCCAATGAGCTTCTAACTTTAGCTTGCTAAATTAGGTTTAGACAAAAAAAAAATTGAAAGCTAATTGGTTTCTATGCAGAGCTGCACCAGATTTTGTTTTAATAAATCAACCTTATTGTGTCATTCTTGCATTTCATGTCCAGATACTCTTTTTGGTATCTTTCACTAGCTTATACATGACTGTTCTTTTTCTCTCTCCACTGATATTGGCAAGAGCTGTGGGCAGGTTTGAAGGCTCAGTGGTAAATCAATGCCATGGCATCATGATTTTCAACTTCTTGTAATTCTGGCCAGACTTCCCATTACAGTAGTGGCAGCAGTCTGACTGACATACACAGACCAAACACACAATTTGCCTCAGCTGCTTATAGTCCTACTGTGTGGCAAAACCATTGCTGCTTTGTTATGCAGTAGTATATATTTTTCATGCTAAAAGAATTTATTTGTATTTGTATAACAGTAAACTTGCTTATTAATGGAGAAGCAAATATGTAATAAAACATTAAAGAATTAAAGCCCAACTTATATTTTGTGACCTCCGACCCACTTTGCCTCTCCTTCTCCCATATGACCACTTGGGCAGCCTACATACCCTTTTCCAGGTGTCTGACTTGGCCAAGTCCAATGATGTCACAGTTCCCCTTTGCCCACTTCTTCCCCTGGCCATCAATGGATCCAATATGCTGCAGAAAGTAGCACATGTCAAGGCCCCCACTGCCTTAAACTGACAGTTGATTGGATGATGTGGAGTATCAGTCAACAAGCATTACAGGATCAGTAGCCGGTTGAGTGTTCGGGGAGATAAAGAGATTATATCACCCAGCTCTGCATTTTTTTTTTTGCTCAAGAAAGATAAACTCATCAGTATTCTGCTTCTTTTTCATTGTCCACTCACAGGCTGGGGAAGGGACAAGGGCTGTAAGGGTTAACTAACTGTAGCCTAGAAATATATGGTCCGCTTGCTTTCCAAAAAGTGCAGTGCTGTGTAAAAGGGGCTTACAATGTTCATAATGTAGTAAATTTGTAGATGTTAAGCAGTCATAGGGAGCTGTACAGCACACTTAGCAAATAAGAACAGATGGCAAAAATCTATTCCAATATGCAATAGAAATGGTACTGTGCAGTGTCCATGCAGACATAAACACAGATACTGATAATTACATCAAGCAAACAGAAAAGAATTGCTTCTGTGCAGCACTCAGTACTTAAAGAAAACATGACACTTACTGAGAATTACACCCAGTTACAAAAGTGAAGTGGTACTTTATCAAGTTGAAAAGTTGTAAAAGGAATGAAAACTGTGAATTAAATCCAGCTTGTAAAACAAAATACACATACCCTGTTTCCCCGAAAATAAGACCTAGCGTGATTGTCGGTGATGGCTGCAATATAAGCCCTACCCCCCAAAATAAGCCCTACCCCTTTTCCCCAAAAATAAGCCCTACCCTGAAAATAAGACCTACAAGGACTTTAACTAGGGCTTATTTGGGGGTAGGGCCTATATTGCAGCCATCACCGACAATCACGCTAGGTCTTATTTTCGGGGAAACAGGGTATATGAAAACACCAGAACTGTACTGCAAAAAGGGACATCTGGCAACTATTCTGGAATGAGGGCTGGGTTAGGTTTCCGATCAATAAGACCCATGTTTTTTTTTATTTTTTACCTAATAGCCTTGAATATGGCCCAAATTAATTTTTAAAATTCAGCTCCCATTGACTTCAATAGGGTTTGGATTCAGCATCAAAATTTCAGATATGAACCTCCCCCAAATCCGATCCTGGGACGTTCAGCTCATTACAAATCACGACCATGCTAGGACAGAGTTGCAGTTGAGGGTCAAGTCAGGGTGGTTGCCAGTAGATCCAGATAATGTGCATCAAAGCCAAAGTGAAGAACAGAAGGTTCACAGCCACATTAGAGCAGGAACATTGCAGACAAGGTCAAATCTAGCATGGTTAACAGCTAAATAAATCCTAGTACACAGGACAGAATAGAACAACTTCACTTTATTAACTTTACTCACTGAACATCTTCTATTCCTTTTAATGATAATGGCTTGCACATTTTAAACTACATATTTATTTGCAAATGAGTCATTGTAAATATATTTTATAAAAAGTAACTTGTGCTAAATTGTTCATAATACAATGAGAACCAATAAGGAGTCTTGCAAATCCATCCCAACAAAACACCACAGAAGCCTGGTGTGTCTAATGCCATTCCAAAAATAGATTCATATTTCACAGAAGTTGACATTATTTCCATAAAAGATAAAAATAGAGGGGAACATTATCTTTCCACAGTACTCATGCTCCAGCTATTTCTATTTATATGTTGATTAAGTATAGAAGGAAGTCATTTGTAATAGGGCAGTGACCTTGACTAGTAATCCAAAAAAATATATCTCTAGATATCCTGTATAACATTGTAATCGTGTGTGTAAAATGCTTAAGGGTGTAGGAAATCAGAAGCTATGTTGAATTTTGAATTATACTAAGCATTCAGCACTGTAATTTTGGATTCACTTTTTAGATGCCAGTTTCTCTTCCTTGAACATCAGTAACATGATATTTGTAAGGCTCAATTTTCTAAATGGAGGAGTCATTTTAAATGAATATTTAATTATTTTTATTTTCTCTAAAAATGCTCAACTCACATACAGAAATATTGCTTAGGAGTGGGTATCATTTTTTTTTCATAAAATGGGCATTTAGCTGTTGAAAGTATTTTTTCTCATGAATCAAAGCTTTATTTTATCGCCACCTTAAACAACTCCTTGCTGATCACCTTGGGTGAATTGAAAAATACATTTTTGATGCAAAAAATTGCAGTATATTAAAAATATTGCATGTTTTATGTTTGTAATAACTGAGCCTATAATGTAAAAAGGTATTTTTTTCTGCACGACTTAATAAAACAGTTACTATGAAGCTTGAAACTCTGGGGCATATATAAATGGATTCACAGCACATTCGCCATACATTTACTGCACATTCATTAAGTAATAACTGTCATGTTACCAAAGCACATTAATGAGGTGAAAAATCTTCACTAGCATCTGTGCTTCAGTAAGAAAATGGAATTACTTTTAACATTTACCCTTTTTACAACAGCAACAATTTCACATTTCATTCCCAAGCAATTGCCTGCCCCCATCTGAGCTCTACCAGAAAGGCACACCAGGCACATGGGCTAGAATCCACATGGAAAGGTTATCATGTAACCCCCTGCCATGCTGATTGACAGAGTTCCTAAAATGAAAAGGCAATCCTGCAAAAAAACTGACCCTAGAAATGAAAAAGATATGACTGTTTATCTGTTTCTTTTTTTATATTTCACTGCTCTGTTTGAAGACACATTCTCCAGAATGTAGGCTGTAGGGATTGATTTTGTAAAGGCAAATACTCTGTTCTCTTTGCTAGTAAGAATACCCATTCAGTTGCAAGTAAAAAAAAAAAAAAACAGTATGTTTTCTTGTAAACTAATTGGAAGATGGAAGTCAGCAGAGCCTCTCCTTATTCACTTAGCTCTGGGGATTATTCCCTTGCAAAGGAAACCATCTATTTGTCTTTAGTAAATCATCCTCTATGTCTTACAGTAGTATGGTATTTGCCAGTTATTTTGCGGCTTACTGAGTTCAGTCACCATACTTGTTCTTGTCAATGAACACTGGAGAAAGCTTCTATCACACTGTAGGCAGGTACACTCTACTTTCTTTACTGCAGGTGGTGCTCTTCCACAGCAGCTCTGCAGTTGGAGAGGAAGTCAAGAAGAACATGGTTCCTCTCTGGTTTCCTGGGGAAGCTATTCCATTGGATGCTGCTGCCCCATGTGACTATAGCAGACCCTGGGTCAGGCAAAGCCTTTTTAAGACCCTGACTCCCAAGTTTTGCGAGTTAGTAGAGCAGGGACAGGTATCCCACCTAGTAAAGACAGTACTAGTGCATGGGAAAGGTTCCTGATGAGGAGGAAAAGCATATGGCTCGCAACTTCTCTTCTTGCTTGCGCACAATATGGCCAAGCCGCATTCTGCCCCTCTAAACAGGCACTGTCAGTTTGACTGAATCCCGCTCTCTACATGCTGTTGGACCTGTGAGTGTTCCTGACTGGTCTGCATTCCCCTTGGGTTAATTGTGAACTGTCTTTGCATTATACAATACATTATTGCAATACAAACTCTTTCATTGCTCTTGGACTGTGTGTGCTATTGCTGCCACACCACACTGCACCCCACCTACAACATACATGGCAAAGACCAAGTGAATGAAGGTGATGACAGAGAGTGTAAAGGCATGGAGCAGCATAAGTGCTAGAGTTGCAGGCAGTACCATATGCACGTTGCTGATAAGATGCATGGAGCAAGATCATGAAGCAGGACCCAAAGGCAAGAACACTGTGGTACCCAAACAAGTTACAGGAACAAGGTTGAGATCCTTGACAAAAGTGGACATGGTCAGTTAGTGGGATACCAGATCAGGAGACAGGATCTGGAGGCAGAGTGGGGGCACAAGCTTAGGTCAGGACCAACTGAACAGTGTAGTACTGAATCAGGAATCAAAAGCAGAGTAAAGAAAACAATCTGAAGTCTTTATCAGCCAGGCAAACAAAGTACAAGGTAGAAGGCAGCAATCAGAGTCAGAAGGCAGACCAACGGCACAATGAACAGGCAAAAGTCCAGAGGCAGGTTGGCAGGCAAGCCGGGACATACACAGAAAGGAAGAGTCAGTAGATCAGATCACATGTAAGCAGAAACCAGCTGAAGGCCATTCAGCAACCTATTTCTGTAGTGCTGTTGTTTATATAGGCAGTGGGTGCCAATATTAATGCAGAGCTTGCATGTTAATTTGTGCGCACCTACATATATATAAATTACAAACCTCCTGGGGAAAAACTTGATCAAAATTGTGAAACCTATAAACCTGATATAAAGATTGATCTATTAATATACCAGAACAAGCAAGTTATGCAGCAGTCAAAATGGTTATAACACTAAAATTTAAACACTTGGGTCTAGTTGGTAAATGATGCACGAATCTAACAATAACAACATACAGAACTATATAGTATTGTATTCTGAATGCTTTTAACTTTGTGTTGGTGGTTGATTTAGCTATTTGCTTTGACAGAACATTCACACTGACAGAAATCAATAAACACCATACAAATAAATAGAAGTAAATTCTAATTACAGTTATTGAGCTTGGTTTTAATTAGTCTGACTTAACATCTTTGCAATGGATTACATGCACAAGCAACAAGGTGTTAAATATTCCATGATCGTTCCACATCAACAAGAAATCCTTGACATTTTGAGAAGATAATGTATTTTCAAGATGTAAATGGTAATTGTTCAGCCCTGAATGACACTATTAGTACTAATGAGTAGTTTGGATTCCTCATCTGATAGCTCTATTTTTAGGTCAAATGTAGACGGGCATTTGCAGATATGTATGGTTTGAAAAATGGATAACTCTAAATCATTTATATTTACACTCTTGACTTTATTAGGATGGAAACATTACAATCCTGCTTAGGGCAACAAAACCAATTAGGAGTTGGAAATAGAGAAAATAATTATTCCCAATATTACCTGTGCTATATAGGCTGCTATATAGTACATTTCCATACTGCATGTGTCATGTAATCTCAGGCATAGACTGGGATTGTTTCTTCTTTCTGAAAGCAACCAATTATTTTATGCCTTCATTAATTCAAAATGTGAAGACATAATAGATGTAATAAGACACATTGGGGGTTAATTCTGAAAGGCAAATCCACTTTGCACTACGAGTGCAAACTACAAGTGCAAAGTGCACTTGAAATTGCACCGAAAGTGCACTTGGAAGTGCAGTCGCTGTAAATCTGAGGGGTAGATCTGAAATAAGGGGGGGAGGCTCTACTGATTTTATCATCAAATCATGTGCAAGCTAAAATGCTGTTTTTTTATTTTCCTTGCATGTCCCCCTCGGATCTACAGCGACTGCCCTTCCAAGTGTACTTTGTACTTGTAGTGCAAAGTACATTTGCCTTTCGTAAATAACCCCCAATATTTGCTGCTTGTAATGCCATTAATCTGCACGGTAGCCAATGACTTTATATAAAGGCCTCTCACCACTTTAGGCATGTTTCAATTCTAGAAGGAATAAACAGCATTCTTTATAAATAATATCCAGGGCATTTCATATGTTGTAAACCAACTTTTCAAATTCCCATTGTTCTCGAATCCACATTTTTTTTAATGCTGGCAAAAAGAGTGAATGTCGGTTAAAGGAATTCCCAAATATGAATTATTACAGGTATTTTATATAGCACAAACAATTTACACAGCATAGCATACTGCCTACGGTTCCGAACTCATATGCATAAATACTAGGGTGATTTTAGATAGGAGCTAATTAACCTGCCAACATGTTTTTAGAGTGTGAAAGGAAACTGACACAAGCACAGGGTGAACATACAAACTCCATGCAAATACCATGCTGGTCAGAATTCAAACTGAAGACCCCAATGCTGTAAGATATAAAAGTGTTAACCACTAAGCTGGCTTAAACATATATGGCTTAAACATTTATGTAAATTGATTTATGGTCTGCACTTCAACAGAAGTGTGTTGCATGTTTTTCAGCAGATTCATGTGTGGCAGTGTAGCGTTAGGGGCCCTTTATAAAAAAAAAAAAAGAAAGCAGCTTGGATACCACAAACTCTTGACAGATGCTTTAAATGTTGTTGCTAGGGATCAAGTGCCGAAACCCTAATGACCTGAGCCAATGGAATTCCTAAGAATAAAAAGAGACTCAGAGAAGCTATCAATGTACTCTTCTAAATTCCATCCCTGTGCTTAGTGCCACCAGAGGAAGCATTTAGGCTTACACCAGATTTTGTCATTAGTCCAATGTAATAGCAGGAGGCTGAAGGGTGATAATGTGATAAGAAAACCTCATCTCACACTTGTAGTATAATACTTTAATACTTATAACATGCATCAAATAAAAGGACACTTGAACATACAGTTTAATGTTTTTATACAGACCTAGGGACCTCACTGATGGCCCCTGTTTATTAACATGCATGATATATTATGATGTACAGTACATATTTCTATTATGAATACAAACTGAATGCAGGGACAGTGTCTCACTTTTAAAGAATTATGAATGAGAATGCATTAATCGTGTTCTAGTTGGAATAAAGATGCATTTGTTACAGTTCCATAAAAACATTTTCATTATTTAAGCTGTAATTCCGTGACAATATTTTATATCCAAATATAAGTTTGCAGATTTAACATTCAAAATTCTCCAAATTTTAACCAATGACATTACAATTCTTACCAAGTAGAATAACATTTTAGACCAATCTTTTTTTTATTTGGATGGCCTTGATCTGAGATATAAATACTGGAAAACAGACAATATTGGAAATAATAACAAAGGATATGAACAAAGGTCCACCGCTTTCTAGTTTCTATGGAAACAGCTATAGTACTCTGAATGCAGCCCCATTACTCAAGCTGCTACTGTAAAATATAAACTGTTTAAGCTGATTACACCTAACTTTTGTTTTTCTTTACATGTCATCAGCTTTGTATTGGGTCATGAAACATATATGCATAATATGGGAAATAAAACAAGGATGTGATGCTTCGTGATGGTAAGTGTGATGTTTTTGCTTCAGTAGCCATTAACATGATGGCACATTTAAAATACAGCTTACAAAGCATGCACTTATTTGTAATAAACCTTTTTTTTTTATTTATTTTTTAACTATGACTTCTGTACATATTTTATTCATAAAAATGTAAGTACATATTATACAGACACTGCAAACATGGTCATTTAGAATACATTCCATATATCAAACAAAATAAATTTAATCTTTGACATGTTTGTTTTATAGGACAAGATAGGCAAAATGCTTTGGCTCCATAGCCCCAGGCTGAAAGGTGGTATCCATGCATCATAAGAATTCCAGAAAAATCTTCAATTGCCTTATGTAATTGGCAGATGTTTTTGGATATCTTGCTCGGGCCACTTTTGCTTCCTCTTCTAGTACATCTAGAAACTTTTCTTGTGATACAGAGAAAAAGGTGTATCCATAGATCCCCAGCACGATGCCGCCTATGGCGAGGCCAGTGATAATATTTCTGCTTCTGAGCTGTCCCGATCTCTTTGCCCACAGAGCCATCTCCTTTCGTTTGATGTACTCCATCTGCTCCGGGGTCAGCTTTTTCGGGTCGATCCTCTGTGCATATTTCGGCTCAGAGCCCTCTCCGCTACCCGGCTCCATGTCTACAGTCTGGCGCGGACTGATGATGTCCATAAACCTTTTTGTTATTGGCATACAGTACATTCTGATTTTTTGTCTTATTAGTTCACTCTATTTTTCATCATACTGGATCCCTAACATAGCTAGATTTAGAAATGTGGCAGTCAAGCCAAGCCAAGCCAAGCCATTCATATTCCCCAAATTAGGCTAGGTATGCCTACAGCCAAATCTACAGAATGGGACTGTTTAGAATGATAGCTAACTACACATTGTAACTGCTTGCAGCCCCAATAGTAGATCTGCATTCTGAACCACAGCTAAAGGCCACCAACTACGTCTACAAACTAATGACAATTGGTATTCTTTCCATCAGGTGGCGCCCTAAGCAGCTAATAGCTTTCCATCGTCAAGGTCTTGCTATCACTTTTGCTTTGCAGAGCTAGAGGAAAAAAAGTGGGAGATGTCACTTACTTTTATCTGTATTAAGTTTGCATATTCTCCTTGTTTTTAAGGCGTTTCCTCCTTGTACTCACATTTCCTTCCACAATCCAAAAAACATATGGGTAGAATTATCAGCTACCATCCAGTTTGCGTTTAATGTGTTTGTAATAGGGATTTTAAATTGAATACTTTTTCAAGAAATATTTAGTGGCCTTGCACATAATTTGGGAATTATTTTATTTATTTATTATGCGTAGGACTAAAAAATGATTATAAAACAGTTTTAGTCAGGTAAATATGACATATTACATATGATATAAAATACTGTAAAAAAAATTTGTATTTTTATTTACAGCCTGCATGTAGAGCTGTAAACTTATTTTCACTTTTTTTCACGCACTTACTTTTCTGTAAACCCTGTGGTCTACTGAACTCAATATGGTTAGTTTAATAAAGACAAATAGGCTGTTCACATTACAAGGGAATATTCACTTTGCAAAGGAAATTCCCTTAGCAAAGCTCTACTGACTTATATTAGGCAATCATCCAATTTCTGTCAAGGTTTTATATCCAACTATTGCAGAAGTTATCCCTCATTTTCTGTCCCTTTTGACACCTGTGAACTAACTTGGAAGTGCCTCATTGGGCCAAGAAAGCACTGACAACAAATAAAAAGATCCAACCCATTCTCACTGTATTAAATGTGTTTTTATCTTGTTGGGAATACTTTTAATTTATCCTTGTCTCTTCTTCACAGATAAAAATGTTTTTTTTTAGTAGATCTAAAGTCTTAATAGATGACATTTTGTTTTTCAGGTACCATGTATCGCAATGAATTGCTATGTAAATATGTATGTGTTACGATCAAGGGTCAGACTAGAAGACCAGCTTCTATAGCAGTAGAGGAACTACCACCGACCAGCAGGATAGGTACACAGGCAGTCACACTGGTGAATGACAAGGGCTCATCTGAGGTGCGGAGTCTAAGTACTAACCGGTGTTCACCAGAGCTCCTGATTATGGAGATGGATTTTGCTGCATGTTAGTACCAGAACGCGGTCCTCAGGATCGCCCCACCAGGAGGTGAGCAAGCATGTGTCCAGTAGCGGATAAGCAGGTAGGGATCATACTGAAGCAAAGTCAGTAAACAAGCCAAAAGGTCAGTAACGGGTATTTGCAGATTGGGATCAGGTGGAAGCATAGTCGAGGAACAAGCCCAGGTTCGATAACGAGTGGTAGCAAAATATGGGAAAGACAGGAGCAAGATATTTATCTGGAAACAGGAACTGCAGAGACATGATTTAAATCACAAAGTTCATGGGAGAAGCAAAGAGTTCAGGATTCAAGACACACAAGGTGCAAGACAGAATTATTCAAGGAATTGTCCCAGCATTCCAGGTAGCTCAGCAGGAGTAGACATTCGCTTCAGGGACAAATTTTCCGCCATTTAAGTTTGCAAAAAAACTTTTTCTTTACACAAGCGCTGCACTTTTATAATTATATGTTTGTATACAATTAAGTCTGATTGTTGTGCTAGCAGCTATATTTCCTCATTTCACTTTTATCTAAGGTTTGGCGCAGTATTTTTCCTAATTCTTTAGGAGTAGACATTGCCTGAAACAGCAGAGGTTCCAGGTTCAAATCCAGGGCCTGACAGTATGTTTACAAAATACTGTTCTAAGGGTTTTCTTAATTTTTTACCTGCCATTACTTCTGCTCTCATTCAGCCTATTTCAGCTACTCCTTGTCTTCATGTGCTTGCTCCAGTGTCATCTGCACCTCATTGCTCAAGACCTGCTTCCTGACAACAGTGGACCTTGATTGTGCAATTAGTGTTGCCACTTCTAGTCTCCACCAGAAACACATGGAACAGGGAGATAATGCAGATACCTTGATACCTTCATAGAAGGAATATTAAATGTTATATACATTTTCTTATCTGGAAAACTACATAATCAATAAGCAACTCCACTTTTGTTGAGAAAAAATACAGTGGTGTGAAAAAGTGTTTGCCCCCTTCCTCATTTCCTGTTCCTTTGCATGTTTGTCACACTTAAGTGTTTCGGAACATCAAACCAATTTAAACAATAGTCAAGGACAACACAAGTAAACACAAAATGCAATTGAAGGTGTTTATTATTAAAGGTGAAAAAAAATCCAAACCATCATGGCCCTGTGTGAAAAAGTGATTGCCCCCTAAACCTAATAACTGGTTGGGCCAACCTTAGCAGCAACAACTGCAACCAAGCGTTTGCGATAACGTGCAATGAGCTTTTACAGGTCATACCACAACATCTCAATAGGATTAGGTCTGGACCTTAGGCCATAGAAGGAATATTACCCAAGTTGTTTAGCTTGATACAGATGGTTTTCTTCAGGATCTTGGGAAAACTACATGAAGCATCAATAAGCATCAACTCCACTTTTGTTCTTTTTCTTGAGTGAGATATACTTGGAAAAAAACACTTTTGTCTCATCGGTCCCAGAATGTTGGTGGGGATCAAGATGTGTTGTGGAGAAATTGAGACGAGCTTTGAACAGTGGTTTTCTCCTTACATTGCAAATTATTTTACTGACAAGTGAACTTTGTTGCACCTCTTGGATGAGTCCTACTCCTGTGTTCATGCTCGCTGAAGGAAGCTTTGGAAATGGCTCTTTTGATAGATCTCAATTATCAATGTCTCGTGCTGGACTGATTCTGTATAGGAGCTGGGTGTGTGGCTAGACTTTTTAATTTTTGATCACACAGGGCATGATGGTTTGGATTTTTTTTTCACCTTTAATAAACACCTTCATTTACAAATTGCATTTTGTGTTTACTTGTCCTTGACTATTGTTTAAATTGGTTTGATGTTCCGAAACACTTAAGTGTGACAAAATGCAAAGGAACAGGAAATGAGGAAGGGGGCAAACACTTTTTCACACCACTGTACAATCCCCCTGGGTGATCAACATACATTGAAATTATTTTAACAAACTTTTTTGCAGAGTCCTACCTGTTTCTGCTCTGAAGGAATAGCTCTTTGTTAGATCATGTCTCGTGCTGGACTGATTCTGAATAGGAGTGACTTTTTAATTTTTGATCCGCTGATGCACTTGCAGAGCTTTAATGAGGGGAGTGGTAGGGTCTGCATCCCTTTAGAAGTGATAACTCTTTCGAAGCATCTCACCAAAATTGAAATGTTTGTTGCAGATGACTTGTATCTTAGTGTGGACTTATGGGACAATCAGTAAACCAATCACAAGTAGGAAATTAAGTCTCTGGGGGTGTTTCAAACACTAAATAGGTTTGGAACACCTCCAGGTTGCTATATAGCATGGAATTTAATAAAAAATGACAGTGCTGCAGATTGAAACAGAAATCTATTTTTCACTAACAATTAGCAAAACAGCAACAATCAAAAACAACAACAACACATTTTAATTAAAAAAATTACAATATGGCTTGTGTCACAATTCTACATGCTATATTATTTTTTCCCCAGGAAAGTACTGAAATTATATTAGCCTGTGGAAAGCTTTCATGAATTTTGTGATCAGGTTTAGATATGTAGTATACGTTGCTTTGTTTGTATGGTTCTGGAAGCAGAGAACTCTGCAGATCAGCTGCACATACTTGGGATGTTCAAACACTTGGCGCTGCTGTTTTTTTTTTTTTTCTGCATGATCCATCGCCACTTTTAAGAGTTTCCAGCACTAAGCTCTTGAACTTCTTCCAGTTCACATAAATTGGCAAAAGCATGAATTTCCACTTTCTTCCCAACCACATTTAGGTCTTAAATAATGAATAAATGAAAAAAGAAGGGCTTGACATAGTGTGGATCAACCACAAGAGAAATTCTAGAATAAATCCACACTATGGGTGATAAGTTGTGGAAAAGGAACATTTTTGAAAAGAGCAGGAAATTGTTAAAATCAGAGTTTTCTTTTTTTTCTTGGGATTTTCAATGGGATATTATTCTTCAGTTTATTTCCTGTAAACATTACAGAAAGGGGGAAGAAATCCCTCCAAAATTAGGGAAATCCTCAGTTAGATAGATAACAAATGTCCCTCTTGTAAGTCGTCACTGCTATTCTTGTTATGGTGACAACATTTGGAATGACATCCTCACTTTCAGTTCTGGTAATAATGGTAACCACAGCAAATAAATAGAGCTGAGAGACACAATGGTCAACTAACTAAAAGATGAATACCCAAATGAAATTTTGCCGTAAAAAAACTCATGTGGTACTTATCTCTTGAATCACTTCACAAAAAAAAACATACCTTATTTAGCAAAGGAGGCAAATATTTATGTTTTGCAAAGTTTAGTGCTTCAATTTAGTGTTATTTTTTCACGTTGTTTTATCAAATTTTTTTTCACAAGCTAACACTGCACTAGAGGAAAATTATAAATTACCGTATTTATCGGCGTATAACACGCACCCCAAGTTTAGGAGGGAATTTTAAGGAAAAAAAGTTTTAGGAGAGAAGTTTAGGGAAAAAAAAAACTTACATTTAAGCGTCATTTGCAGCTTGCCCAGCGTCATTTGCAGCTTGCCCAGCGTCATTTGCAGCTTTCCCAGCGTCATTTGCAGCCTTTCCCAGCGTCATTTGCAACCTGCCCAGCGTCATTTGCAACCTGCCCAGTGTCATTTGTAGCTTGCCCAGCGTCATTTGTAGCTTGCCCAGCGTCATTTGTAGCTTGCCCAGCGTCATTTGCAGCTTGCTAGTGTCATTTGCAGTTTGCCCGCGTTTAAATTTTCCGCCGCGTGACAAACCGCGAATGCGCGGCCGAAAAAGACCGAACCGCGGCCGAAAAAGGCCGAAGTGCGGCCGAAAAAGACCGAGCCGACTGTTCAGCTCCGCTCGGAGTCCCGCCTCCCTGCTGTTTCGGGAGCGAGCGCAGGGAAGCGGGACTACGAGCAGAGCTGAATAGCCGGCTTCGGCCTTTTCGGCCGCGCTTCGGCTTTTTCCGGCCTTTTTCGGCCGCGGTTCGGCCTTTTTCGGCCGTGGTCGCCATTTTTCGGTGCCGCAACCGATTTTTGTCATTTTTTTTTGGGGTATCGGCGTATAACACGCACCCACGACTTTCCCCCGATTTTAAGGGGGAAAAAGTGCGTGTTATACGCCGATAAATATGGTATTATACAAGATTTATATAGTGTCAACAGTTTGTGCAGCACTTTACAACATGAGGGCTGACGGTACAGTTCCAATACAATTTAATACAGGAGAAATTGATTGTTCTGTGAATAGATCCACACAGAAATATTGTGAAACTATGAAAAAATTCTAGTGTGCCCTCATTCACAGAATGATCCTCCTCTATGCAATGTTCCTGAGCTAAGGATATAACATTTCCACACTAATACTATTAAGATTTCAACAGGCGAACATGCGAATGAAAAAGAGCGATATTAGCGGCAAACATACATTAGTAAATTTGTAAATCAGCGCCAATTAGCGATTCTGCAGATATGCAAATGCCAATTTCTATTAAGTTATTATATATCACTACACTGCAACCATGATCCATGTATGTGAAAGAAACATGTTTATGTGAGATGTGCTTTACCTCATGTGCATCTGTTGATGTATATTGCAATTAGTATTCTTAGTTTTTTCCTTCGTTTGCTAAGGAATGCAGTTATATAATGATTATTATAGAGTAATGTCTGCTATTCTGTAAAGTTACATGTATTAAACATTTAGGTTACCTATATGTTGTATGTTGTTTTTTCATGTCTTTTTTATTTAGGTGACTATAAACCTGTAATTATTTATGTTCATTCTTTAATCATAATACACTATTATGCAGGTCTCAGTGTTCTTAGCACAATGGCTTGGTGGTCTGCTCAGATGTCTCCACAGCATTTAAG
Organism: Lithobates sylvaticus; assembly: GCA_028564925.1. NCBI lineage: Eukaryota > Metazoa > Chordata > Amphibia > Anura > Ranidae > Lithobates > Lithobates sylvaticus. The sequence continues at coordinate 372,700,621 of CM053028.1, read as the reverse complement.
GTATGAATTCAAATCCCAGCCAACCTACCTACTGTTTTTTTCAGTGCACAAGCAAATTAAAATAAACAAACAAAGAAATGTAAACTGCCTGTTAACTATTGTATGATGTTTGTAATTCCACACTATAATATTATTGAATACTTACATACCATTGCATGCATTTGAAGAGTTAATATAATAGAATCAGCCAAACTAAGGCTCATTGGCTAACTGGCATTCACCTATTTCCAGCATATGCTGCTTTGGCTAATTGGCATTCACCTTTTTTTCACCAATGCAATCTTTTAGTATCCCTCTGTGGGATTTGAACCCATGAATCCTTTAAGGCCTGAGTATTTCAAGGTAGAAGTACTGACAACTAGCCTATTGGGCTTAGCACAATCATATGTAGAAAATAGATTTTCTAGTGTTTGATGTTTCTTCACCTGATGAGCAGGAACATATAATACTATTTGCAACTGTGTTAGCCCTTGGCTACATGCATGAAATCTCCAACTACAGGCCAAAGATCGAAGTCCATTTGCATGCACATAAACAAAGCAACAGTTTTTTAAGCATGTGTACCCGTACAGTGTAAACCCTACAATTTTAAATGTCCAAGTCCCTGGGCATGATTAGTGCTAACAAACATTAACATCAGTCCATGTCTGCAATGAGCTTCCAATCTAAAGTTCAAAACTAACTTTCTTACATTAGAGACTGTTTTGACGGGAGACAAATAAAATGCCCACATGTCTTTGGATTGTGGTGAGAAATTAACTTCAACACATGCATTAGCACATAAGGGAATTGAACCAACAACCCCAGTGCTGCTAGATGGAATTGCAACACGCATAACCAGCGGTAGCTTCACACATGTAGTCTGCATCTCTATGGTATGAACCAGCCCTAAGTCCATAGCCATGCTCAGTGTCATGAGCAATATACAATATATTGTCCTAAGTACTGGAACGCCTGCCTTTATACGCACATGAACTGTAATGGCATTCCAGTCTTAGTCCGTAGGGTTCAAAATTTATTTGGCCCATCCTTTGAAGCTCTAACAGCTTCAACTCTTCTGGGAAGGCTGTCCACAAGGTTTAGGAGTGTGTCTATGTGAATGTTTGACCATTCTTCAAAAGTGCATTTGTGAGGTCAGTCACTGATTTGGACGAGAAGGCCTGGCTTACAGTCTCGCCTCTAATTCATCCCTAAGGTTTTCTGTTGTGTTGAGGTCAGGACTCTGTGCAGGCCATTCAAGTTCCTCCACCCAAAAATCACTCATCCATATATTTATGGACCTTGCTTTGTGCACTGGTCCAAATCATTTGGTGGAGGGGGATTATGATGTGGGGTTGATTTTTCAGGGGTTGAGCTTGGCCTCTTAGTTCCAGTGAAGGGAACTCTTAAGGCATCAGCATACCAAGACATTTTGCACAATTTCATGCTCCCAACTTTGTGAGAACAGTTTGGGGATGGCCCCTTCCTGTTACAACATGACTGCACACCAGTGCACAAAGCAAGGCCCATAAAGACATGGATGAGGGAGTTTGGGGTGGAGGAACTTGTCTGACCTGCAGAAAGTCCTGACCGCAACACGATAGAACACCTTTTTGGCTGAATTAGAGCAGAGACTGCGAGCCAGGCCTTCTCATCCAACATCAGTGCCTAGCCTCACAAATGCACTTCTGGAAGAATGGTCCCATAGACCAGTGATGGTGAACCTTGGCACCCCAGATGTTTTGGAAATACATTTCCCATGATGCTCATGCACTCTGCAGTGTAGTTGAGCATCACGGGAAATGTAGTTCCAAAACATCTGGGGTGCCAAGGTTCACCACCACTGCCATAGAACACTAAACCTTGTGGACAGCCTTCCCGGCCGCTGTTATAGCTGCAAAGGGTGGGCCAAATCAAATTTTAACCCTACGGACTAAGACTGGGCTGCCATTAAAGTTCATGTGTGTGTAAAGGCAGGCGTTGCAATACTTTTGGCTACATAGTGTATATGGTAAGATTTACAATGGTGGTGGAACCCTCCTACACATAAAGCAGCATGTTTGGGATTCAGGCCCAGACCCTCAGCAGAAATTCTAACTACTAAGCCACAGAGCTGCCACATGTGAAAACCTCCTACACATAAATGCACAGAAATACAGCATTTCTTTGGACATAACTCAAGAGTTATTCTTCTTGATGTATTCTGTGATATTTGGTGGGTGGGTGAGTGTAGAATAGTGATGTTACCCTCTAATTTTTGGGAATTACATTTTGATTTCTGATGTTGGTACACATATCACATTTTTTGGGCTCAAATTATGATTATTTGGAAATAATAAAAAACACACAAAATTGGGACTCATTTTAAATGTGCATCAGCAATGGTATTGTTTGTGGTTTGTAAAGACACCTGTGTGAGTTTGGGTAAAGATTTTTGTGAGATGGAGAGTAAGGCCTCATGTACACTGCTGCTGGTAAACATATGTTTAGGAGCAGTTGGGCATTTTTTTCAACTGCTCCTGAATGCTCCTCTATGTTATCTTATCAGTACATGTACACAGGTTCGCTTATAGTCGTTTCTAGGCAGTTAAGTTTAGAGGTTTTTTTTGGAACCCCAAAAAAGCGTTCAGAAGCTGTATTTAGAGTAATTTCAAGTGCCAAACGTGGCTAAACGCGACTACCCGCGTTTAGGCATGTTTTTGTCTAGAAGCACTTTCAAAGGGAAACATTTTATTTATTACCTGGAAAATGCTAAAAACACACAAAAAACTCAATTATCACTGCCTGCAAGCATGATATAACATGTGATATTCTCCTTTTCAGCCAATTATGCTGTACAATACACGACTTGCATTACTTGACGCTGAAGTTGAGAGTCACCAACAGACGTTCCTCTGGTGGCACATTTTTCCTCATGTTGGTGTCCATGCAAATAAGACGGGGTCTAACCTTTTCCAAGAGAACCTCAAAGGTGGCAATTGACATGCGTGTAAAATAAAAATATTTATAGATATAGATAGAACATAGATATTATAAAGTATCCTGTGGTAATGCGTTGAGCCATCAATGGATGTGTCCAGTAGCTACGAACTCTGGTCCTTTCGTGCAATTTTCTACATCTTTGGAGCCTCAGCAAAAGCAACATCAGGAGTAGGGATGAGCCGAACACCCCCGGGTTCGGTTTGCACCAGAACCTTCGAACAGACCGAAAGTTCGCGCAAATTTTCGAACCCTATTCGTTATAATGGACGCGAACGTTCAAAATCAAAATTGCTAATTACAACGGCCAATATGCATGTTAATGTCATAAAACAGGTTTGGGGACCCGGGTCCTGCCCCAGGGGACATATATCAATGCAAAAAGAACTTTTAAAAACTAAAGTTTTTTCGGGAGCAGTCATTTTAATGATGCATAAAGTGAAAAAAAAAAGTGAAATTTTCCTTTAAATATGGTACCTGGGGGTGTCTAAAGTATGCCTGTGAAGTGGCATGTGTTTTCCGTGTTTAGAACTGTCCTTGCACAAAATTACATTTGTAAAGGAAAAAAAGAAGCCATTTAAAACCACTTGCGGCTTTAATGTCATGTCTTGTCCTGGCCGCCATATGGCTGAAAATCCTTGATAAAAATGGCATGGCTAAGCTTTTTGGAGAACATAGGGAGGGGTTATCACCCCTGTAACATTTGCTGTCTTTGCACATCTGTTCAGAACATGTCACCTCACTTTCCGTCCCAATGACAAATGTTTTTGGAAAAGTGGGGTTTTAATTGAAACAAGGATTGGTGATAAAGCATCAGTAGAGAGGAGATACCTTTTTCCCAAATTAAATCTAACAGGATAGAATTTCCCTTCCTAGGGGTAGATTTCCTCTCACTTCCTGTTTTCTCTTTCCGTTTGCAAGTAGGAGTCGTTTGTAAGTAGGATGTTTGAAAGTAGGGGCCTGCCGTATATACTCTGCAGAAATTTGCCCTATTAGATGTTGGTGTAGCCACAAGACTGGTGGGCACAGGAATGGGCCCTGCTGTGAGTTAATAGATCAAGATTTGTACTTGCATGCACCTGTTGAACCGGGCAGAAAAATTGGGCCTTTGGTGGTGGTGGTGGTGGTGGTGGACGGTGTTGCCACAAGACTGTAAGCCCTCACAGTTACTCTTGGTGGGTGCAGGAATGGGCCCTGCTGTGAGTTATTACATCAAGATTTGTAATTGCATGCACCTGTTGAACAGGGCAGAAAAATTGGGCCTTTGGTGGTGGTGGTGGTGGACGGTGTTGCCACAAGACTGTAGGCCCTCATAGTTACTCTTGGTGGGCGCAGGAATGGGCCCTGCTGTGAACTATTAGATCAAGATTTGTAATTACACGCCCCTGTTAAACAGGGGCTGAAAAATTGTGCCTTAGGCATTGGTGCTGGTTCCACAACACTGCAACCCCTCACAGATACTGTACTCTTAGCACAGCAATGAGACCTGTTGCAAAGCATTGCCTAAAAATTGTAATTACACGCCCCAATAGGGGCTGAAATATTGTGCCTTAGGCACTGGTGCTGGTGCCACAACACTGCAACCCCTCACAGATACTGTACTCTGAGCACAGCAATGAGACCTGTTGCAAAGCATTGCCTAAAAATTGTAATTACACACCCCAACAGGGGCTGAAAAATTGTGCCTTAGGCACTGGTACTGGTGCCACAACACTGCAACCCCTCACAGATACTGTACCTGGAGCACAGCAGTCACACCTGTTGCGAAGCATCTTTTTAAAAAATTGTAATTACACGCCCCTGTTATACAGGGGCTGAAAAATTGTGCCTTAGGCACTGGTGCCACAACACTGCAACCCCTCACAGATACTGTACTCTGAGCACAGCAATGAGACCTGTTGCAAAGCATTGCCTAAAAATTGTAATTACACGCCCCAACAGGGGCTGAAAAATTGTGTCTTAGGCACTGGTGCTGGTGCCACAACACTGCAACCCCTCACAGATACTGTACTTGGAGCACAGCAGTCACACCTGTTGCGAAGCATTTTTTAAAAAAAATTGTAAGTACACGCCCCTGTTATACAGGGGCTGAAAAACTGTGCCTTAGGCACTGGTGTGGTGGCATGGATCATTGAGGAGGAGGAAGAGGATAGTCAGTGAACATAACAGGACAGTCACTCAGCATCAGCATAGGCAGTCTTGAAGGGATGTGACATTATAAATTATTCCGTTATATCCGCTTCAGGTGCCTGGTAGCTGGTGGTGATCCAAGACTGATTCATTTTTATGAAGGTCAGTCGATCAACTGAGTCGGCGGACAGGCGCACCCTATGATCGGTGACAAATCCTCCAGCAGCACTGAATGTGCGTTCGGAAAGAACACTGGATGCAGGACAGGCCAGTAGCTCAATTGCATACTGTGCAAGCTCTGGCCAGTGATCCATCCTCAGGACCTAGTAAGCCAGAGGATTTTCGGTGGGAAAGGTGTCCAAGTCTGACCTTGCCCCTAGGTATTCCTGCACCATGTATATCAGACGCTGGCGATGGTTGCTGGAACCGATCATACCTTGGGGCTGCGGACTAAAAAATTGTCTGAACGCATCGGTCAGACGTCCACCTTCCCCACCGCTCCTTCTGCTACTGACCGAAGCCTCAGCAACTCGTCGTCCAGGACCAGGAGTTTAACCTCCCAGTTTCTGGGAACGCGTTGCACAGACCTTTCTGCAAGGCCTCCCTGAGATGTCTCATCCTCTGCTCCCTCTGCGACGGCAAGATAAGGTCCGCAACCTTACCCTTGTACCGTGGATCAAGGAGAGTGGCCAGCCAGCATGTCTTTTGATGACGCCCTGGAGGAGGGGCGAAACGCGTCGACGTAATTTCCGGCCAAGGATCTAACCACTGACGCCACTTCCTGTTCCCGTGGAGTGCACGCTAAACCAGCTGCAACCGCGGAAGTATCTGAGAAGTTTGCCTTCCTTTATGCATCCTGTAAGTAGCGCAGAGCGCGCATTTTAAAAATCCTTCTACAACACTTTAAAATTTGCTCTCTTCTATTATCGGTACAATATCTCCAAGAACATCACTGTGCCTTGTGTGCATGCATCGCTCCCTGGATCCTCTCATCCCACTGGCTTGTTTATTCAGCTCTGCTTTTGTGCCTACTTGCCGAACCACAGTTTGTCTGCATATCTGCCCTCTGCTTTGCTGCTCTGTCTGTCTGCTAGCCCGGTGAGTCTATTCCAAGAAGGAGCTCAAATGTACATTTATTTTGGTTCTTGTTTTTTTGGGACAATAACTGGACTTACTCACATTCATTTTTATTTATATATTTTCTTACCACATTTAGGTTGTGGTTTATCACTTATTCAATTTTGGTATCTATGAAATAATTCTATGGTTATTATTCAATCATGTCACTTATGTAATAATTTATCACACATATTATTTGATGCTAGTTTATTTTTTATGGGATTGGTTTGTGTCAGACATGTAACCACTTCACACACATTATTGATGTTTGTCAATTTTGTGGGATCATTTATTATTTTGTCACAATTTTTGTTTGCCAGCGCTGTTTTATTGGTTTGAGCATTTTTTGAAGGTTATAGCACTTTCTTATCAGCAGCTGCACATTTTTTGTGTTTTCTTTTTCTCGTTCAATATTGCACACGTCTATTCCAGCGCCGTTTCTTTGTTTATATACAGCCAGTAATGGGCCCTCTCCTTGATCCGAAGAACACGAGGATCCTTCCGCAGGCTTTGCAGGATCAGGAAGGCCATGCAGCGTAGGTTAGCTGAGGCATTCGGTCCGGAGTCTTCTGGGTCACTGAGGATGACATGATCGCCAGCCACCTCCTCCCAGCCACGTACAAGTCCACTGGTTTGTTGGGACTGTACATCATCCCTAAAAGACTGCTGCTGCTGCTGCTGAGTGCCAGGCTCCACCTCCATGCTCACACAATCCTCCTCCTCCTCCTCATCCTCATCCTCTTCCTGTGTGATGGGTGGGACAGAAGGAACACTGTCTGGATAAAGGGGGCCTTGAGAGCCAAGGAAGTCCTCCTCTTCCTGCCTCTGTTCTGCCTCAAGTGCCCTGTCCATTATCCCACGCAGCGTATGCTCCAACAGGTGGACAAGAGGTACAGTGTCACTGATGCATGCACTGTCACTGCTCACCATCCTCGTGGCCTCCTCAAATGGTGAGAGGACAGTGCATGCATCCCTGATCATGCTCCACTGGCGTGGGGAAAAAAAGCCAAGCTCCCCTGACCCTGTCCTGGTGCCGTAGTCGCAAAGGTACTCATTGATGGCCCTCTGCTGCGTGTGCAGTCGCTGCAGCATGGCCAACGTTGAGTTCCTCCTGGTGGGCATGTCACATATTAGGCGGTTCTTGGGCAGGTTTCCTGGCCTGCCTCAGGACATCTTGTAAGCCTGGGAACCTGCCCAAGAACCGCTGCACCACCAGGTTGAGGACGTGAGCCATACAGGGCACATGGGTGAGCTGCCCCTGTCGCAGGGCGGAGAGGAGGTTGGTGCCATTGTCAGAAACGACCATTCCTGGCTTAAGCTGGCGTGGCGTCAACCACCTCTCGGCCTGCCCCTGCAGAGCTGCCAGAACCTCTGGCCCAGTGTGGCTCCTGTCCCCCAAACACACCAGCGCAAGCACGGCATGGCATATTTTTGCCTGCGTACTCGTGTAGCCCCTTGTACGCCTACGGAGCACCGCTGGTTCCGAGGACAGAGCACTGGTGGAAGAAGAAGAGGAGGGGGTGGAGGAGAGAGGTGTGTCACAACCAGTAGTAGCATTTTGGAGGCGTGGTGGCGGAACAACCTCCAACACTACTGCACCTTGTCCTGCATCCCTCCCAGCTGCCAATAGAGTGACCCAATGGGCCGTGAAAGAAACGTAACGTCCCTGTCCATGCCTGCTGGACCATGAGTCAGCGGTAATATGCACCTTACCGCTGACCGCCCTGTCCAGCGAGGCATGGACATTGCCTTCCACATGCCGGTAGAGAGACGGAATCGCCTTCCGTGAGAAAAAGTGGCGTTTGGGAACCTGCCACTGAGGAACCGCACATTGAACAAACTCACGGAAGGGGGCCGAGTCTACCAACTGAAAAGGCAGCAGTTGAAGTGCTAGCAATTTAGCCAAGCTAGCATTCAACCGCTGGGCATGTGGATGGCTGGGAGTATACTTCTTTCGACGGTCCAGCAGCTGGGGCAGGGAAATTTGCCTGCTACAATCGGACGTCGGTGTACTGCAAGTACTTGGTTGTGACACACCTAATTCTACACCTTCAGTCCTCTCAGAGCAGCTTTCAGAGAGGACTGAAGATATAGTGGGGATGGAGATCCCAGCTGATGAGGAGCAAGGAGAGGTCCGCTTTGTTCTTTGGTGTGGGTCTTTTATGTGTGCTTGCCAACGAGCTGCATGGCAGGTCGACATATGTCTGCTCATGCTTGTGGTGCCCAAGTGGCTGATGTTTTGGCCACGCGAGATATGCTTGAGACAAATATTGCAAATAGCAGTGGTGCGATCTGATGCACTCGTCTCAAAAAAGGCCCACACCAAAGAACTTTTGTGATAACGTGCAGAGGCAGCACCCTGCACAGGCGGAGCTCTGCAGTGTGGTACAGTTGCTGTGCTGGCCTCTAGCTGGCCTCCAGGGGGCATCCTGCCTCGTTGGACATGTGACGCCGCATCCTCCTCCTCCTCCTCCTCTCTCCCTTCAGGCACCCACGTGGAGTCAGTGACCTCATCATTCCCTCCCTCTTCACCACTAGAGCAAACCTGGCAGTAAGCTGCAGCTGGTGGAACAGTACTGCCAGATTGCTGTCCTTCAGCATCTCCTCTCTCTGCGCGCACACTACTGCCTTCCTCAAGCTGGGTATCATCATCCGAGCCTTCGAATCGTTGGGCATCCTCCTGGAGCATGTACCCAACACTGTGCTCAAAGAGTTCGGGGGACTCCTCGGGAGGACATGGTGGGTCTAGGGAAGGGGTGGCTGATGATGCCATTGAGTATGCGTTGTCAGCTGCTCTGCCAGTACCCTGAGCCTGGGTGAGAGAGGATGAGGAGGATGAGGAGGGCTTGGTCATCCATTCTACCAAGCCTTCGGCATGATGCGGCTCAACATGTCCAGCTGCCGAAAACAAAGACAAGCGTGTCCCATGGCCACGTGCTGATGACGATGCACGACCACGTCCACGGCTAGCACTGTTGTCTCTAGAAACAGAGCCTGCCTGCCCTGTGTTCTTGCCTCGGCACGCTCTGCCTCTCCTTGGCGGTCTTCCAGCCATTGTAGTCGGTAGTGTATATAGTATAAAAAATGGGTGCTGCTGAGAAGAAAATATAGGAGCTCTGTATGCTGCCACTAACACACTAGAAGTCCTATGGGTGCTTCTGGGAAGAAAATATGGGAGCTCTGTGTGATGCCACTAACACACTAGAAGTCCTATGGGTGCTGCTGAGAAGAAAATATAGGAGCTCTGTGTGATGCCACTAACACACTAGAAGTCCTATGGGTGCTTCTGGGAAGAAAATATAGGAGCTCTGTGTGATGCCACTAACACACTAGAAGTCCTATGGGTGCTGCTGAGAAGAAAATATAGGAGCTCTGTGTGATGCCACTAACACACTAGAAGTCCTATGGGTGCTTCTGGGAAGAAAATATAGGAGCTCTGTGTGATGCCACTAACACACTAGAAGTCCTATGGGTGCTTCTGGGAAGAAAATATAGGAGCTCTGTGTGATGCCACTAACACACTAGAAGTCCTATGGGTGCTTCTGGGAAGAAAATATAGGAGCTCTGTGTGATGCCACTAACACACTAGAAGTCCTATGGGTGCTTCTGGGAAGAAAATATAGGAGCTCTGTGTGATGCCACTAACACACTAGAAGTCCTATGGGTGCTGCTGAGAAGAAAATATAGGAGCTCTGTGTGATGCCACTAACACACTAGAAGTCCTATGGGTGCTTCTGGGAAGAAAATATAGGAGCTCTGTGTGATGCCACGAACACACTAGAAGTCCTATGGGTGCTGCTGAGAAGAAAATATAGGAGCTCTGTGTGATGCCACTAACACACTAGAAGTCCTATGGGTGCTTCTGGGAAGAAAATATAGGAGCTCTGTGTGATGCCACTAACACACTAGAAGTCCTATGGGTGCTTCTGGGAAGAAAATATAGGAGCTCTGTGTGATGCCACTAACACACTAGAAGTCCTATGGGTGCTTCTGGGAAGAAAATATAGGAGCTCTGTGTGATGCCACTAACACACTAGAAGTCCTATGGGTTCTTCTGGGAAGAAAATATAGGAGCTCTGTGTGATGCCACTGACACACTAGAAGTCCTATGGGTGCTGCTGAGAAGAAAATATAGGAGCTCTGTGTGATGCCACTAACACACTAGAAGTCCTATGGGTGCTTCTGGGAAGAAAATATAGGAGCTCTGTGTGATGCCACTAACACACTAGAAGTCCTATGGGTGCTTCTGGGAAGAAAATATAGGAGCTCTGTGTGATGCCACTAACACACTAGAAGTCCTATGGGTGCTTCTGGGAAGAAAATATAGGAGCTCTGTGTGATGCCACTAACACACTAGAAGTCCTATGGGTGCTGCTGAGAAGAAAATATAGGAGCTCTGTGTGATGCCACTAACACACTAGAAGTCCTATGGGTGCTTCTGGGAAGAAAATATGGGAGCTCTGTGTGATGCCACTAACACACTAGAAGTCCTATGGGTGCTTCTGGGAAGAAAATATGGGAGCTCTGTGTGATGCCACTAACACACTAGAAGTCCTATGGGTGCTTCTGGGAAGAAAATATGGGAGCTCTGTGTGATGCCACTAACACACTAGAAGTCCTATGGGTGCTTCTGGGAAGAAAATATAGGAGCTCTGTGTGATGCCACTAACACACTAGAAGTCCTATGGGTGCTTCTGGGAAGAAAATATAGGAGCTCTGTGTGATTCCACTAACACACTAGAAGTCCTATGGGTGCTGCTGAGAAGAAAATATAGGAGCTCTGTGTGATGCCACTAACACACTAGAAGTCCTATGGGTGCTTCTGGGAAGAAAATATAGGAGCTCTGTGTGATGCCACTAACACACTAGAAGTCCTATGGGTGCTTCTGGGAAGAAAATATAGGAGCTCTGTGTGATGCCACTAACACACTAGAAGTCCTATGGGTGCTTCTGGGAAGAAAATATGGGAGCTCTGTGTGATGCCACTAACACACTAGAAGTCCTATGGGTGCTTCTGGGAAGAAAATATAGGAGCTCTGTGTGATGCCACTAACACACTAGAAGTCCTATGGGTGCTTCTGGGAAGAAAATATGGGAGCTCTGTGTGATGCCACTAACACACTAGAAGTCCTATGGGTGCTTCTGGGAAGAAAATATAGGAGCTCTGTTTGCTGCCACTAACACACTAGAAGTCCTATGGGTGCCTTTGGGGTGCAATGCTGTGCTAACAGCACTGCGGTTGGTACTACTGCAATACTGTACTAACAGTAAGCACGCACCAGACTAATCCCCAGCAGCAGCTAAAAACACACTAAGGCCCCTTTCACACTGGGGCGGTTTGCAAGCGCTATTGCGCTAAGAATAGCGCCTGCAAACCGACCCGAAACAGCTGTTGCTGTTCCTTCAGTGTGAAAGCCCGAGGGCTTTCACACTGAAGCGGTGCGCTTGCAGGACGCTCAAAAATGTCCTGCAAGCCGCATCTTTGGCTCGCTATAGGAGCGGTATATTTACCGCTCCTATAGCGCCAGGTCCCATTGAAAACAATGGGGGAGCGAGCCGAACCCGCCCGCAAAACGCCGCAATAGCGGCGGTTTGCGGGCGGTATTGACCCTTTTTCGGCCGCTCGCGGGGGGTAAAAACACCCCGCGAGCGGCCGCAATGCGCCGCTAAAACGCCGGTAAAGCGGCGCTAAATATAGCGCCGCTTTACCGCCAGCGCCCCCACCGCTCCAGTGTGAAAGCAGCCTAACTCTGCAATCAGCAGCAATGAACGATCAATGACTTAGGTAGCAATGGTTTAGCAAAGAACTAGCCAATGGTTTAGCAAAGAAGAGCAAATCTTTCTGGAGCAATGAATCAAGCAAAGACAGAATCAGCAGACTGATCTCTCCTAAAGCAGGAACTCATGTGACCGGCGGCGACGGCGTGGCGGCCTTTTAAATGGTGGGGCGTGTACTAAAGCCCCTGAGCTTTAATTGGCTACAGGCGTCCTGCCTGTAGCCAAAAAAATCTCATAAGGGGTTTTAACCATTCCTCGCTCAATCCAAAGCCAAAAATATGAAATTATTCAAGCTATATCCTCAAAGATCTACTAAAAGCACTGCTCAGGAGAAAGGTGACAAGGCTTAGAAATAATGTCAAAATCCCAGCTTATTCTCCATACAGAAAATGTAGTGCTAACTGATTACTTTCCCTTGTTGACTAGAATTAATAAGAGGAATACACTAATGCCTTTAATAAATCACAAAAAAATATGGTATACTTGTTGTGTCTCACATAATTGTGTTGTATTGTTGTTATAACATATTGCATTATGTTAAAAATGGGGAGTATGGTGCCACAGATACGTGTTTATTTGTACCCTTAGTACATTTCGTGCCCCCCTCTGTTTAGTGCTAGTTCATACAGACTTTAGGTATACACTTATTGCTCTTGTGATTCCTCAGTTAATTTTGCTTTCATCGCAGTCATTGTCTTCTTATACTTCAGGAGGCTAAAAAAACATTCTTTCTATTATACCCTGTAAAGTAAAACTATGGTGTGTTTAAATTTGGGGTCTTATTGAAGAATTAAACTCTCTAAGGATTCAGCAAGTGGTCATGCTCTCCGGACAGACTGAGATCTAAGAAGGTATATCATTGCATAAAGCAGTATTGGAAACAGAACAATAATCCATATCATATTAATGCCTACACAGTCCTTCTGTCTTATTTTCTCTGTAAACAAGTCGTGAATGTGTAATCACAGATGTCAAGATTGTGGCATTATTTAGTATCATTGTATATTAAGTAAAAATTAAAGGTACATGTTAATAATATACTGGGTAGACCCATATAGACATTTTTTTTTGTCTGTATAAAGTATATTTTTTTTAGCTGTGCGTGATATTTTCACTTCTGCATAAAAAAAAATATTTTTTTTATTAGAATTCTCCTTTTTAGCTAGCAAAGCATATCACCAATATTCCTACAAAGTTTGTTAGAAAGCTTTGAAAGAGTGGAAATAAGTTCTGGTTCCTAAAGGATAAATCAACAAAGGTGTGTGTGGAGATTAACAGAAGGTTGCATGAATTTATTTTGTTGACTTTCGTGTATTGGCCCATGGATATTTAAAGATCAACATAGAGAAAAATATGAAAGCAGACTTCCCATTGATGGCAGATAAATTGTTATTTTTTATAAACAGCAATTCTGGTTTTGCTGCTATGCATAATTTTACAGTTAGATAGAACGTGGGGTTGAATTTTTTTTACCTATCCTGTGCATTTCATACTCTGTGATCTAATCTTAGAAATGTGTAAGGGACACCTTTTTAAACTGTAAACAGTGTGTGATGGAGTTTAAGCCTAGATTCACACTGACTGTGGGAATGAAATCATGCGAGTTCAGTTGAACTCGCACAATTTCATTCCCGCATGTCAGTCCCGACTTTAGGGGCAATTTTCAGAGACATCTGTGCGTGTTTCTACACAGATGTCAATGTAAATCGCACCCTGAAATCTCCAAAAGTAGTACAGAAACTACTTTTGGGAAATGCAGCGTCTCACTGATTCGGACATGTCAAATCGTATGCCAAATTGCATCAATGTGAACCAGGGCTTAATGTTAAGTAAGATATATACAGAAATAGTTAAATAGAGTACATAAGTGGATTTGACAGGTCAGAGAGTTGAGATGGGCAGTAACCTGAAAAGGCCTCTTTTATTTTAATAGTCTAACTATATAAATATATATATACAGTGGCGTGAAAAAGTGTTTGCCCCCTTCCTCATTTCCTGTTCCTTTGCATGTTTGTCACACTTAAGTGTTTCGGAACATCAAACCAATTTAAACAATAGTCAAGGACAACACAAGTAAACACAAAATGCAATTTGTAAATGAAGGTGTTTATTATTAAAGGTGAAAAAAAATCCAAACCATCATGGCCCTGTGTGAAAAAGTGATTGCCCCCCTTGTTAAAACATACTATAACTGTGGTTGTCCACACCTGAGTTCAATTTCTCTAGCCACACCCAGGCCTGATTATTGCCACACCTGTTCACAATCAAGGCATCACTTAAATAGGAGCTGCTTGACACAGTAAGGTCCACCAGAAGATCCTTAAAAGCTACACATCATGCAGAGACCCAAAGAAATTCAGGAACAATTGAGAAAGAAAGTAATTGAGATCTATCAGTCTGGAAAGGGTTATAAAGCCATTTCCAAAGCTTTGGGAATCCAGCGAACCACAGTGAGAGCCATTATCCACAAATGGCGAAGACATGGAACAGTGGTGAACCTTCCCAGGAGTGGCCGGCCGCCCAAAATTACCCCAAGAGCGCAGCGACGACTCATCCAAGAGGTCACAAAAGACCCCACAACAACGTCCAAGGAACTGCAGGCCTCACTTGCCTCAGTTAAGGTCAGCGTTCATGCCTCCACCATCAGGAAAAGACTGGGCAAAAATGGCCTGCATGGCAGAGTTCCAAGGAGAAAAACACTGCTGAGCAAAAAGAACATCAAAGCTCGTCTCAATTTCTCCACAACACATCTTGATGATCCCCAAGACTTTTGGGACAACATTCTGTGGACCGATGAGACAAAAGTGGAACTCTTTGGAAGGTGTGTGTCCAAGTATATCTGGCGTAGAAGGAACACTGCATTTCAGAAAAAGAACATTATACCAACAGTAAAATATGGTGGTGGTAGTGTGATGGTCTGGGGCTGTTTTGCTGCTTCAGGACCTGGAAGACTTGCCGTGATAAAAGGAACTATGAATTCTGCTGTCTACCAAGAGATCCTGAAGGAGAATGTCTGACCATCTGTTCGTGTACTCAAGCTGAAACGAACTTGGGTTCTGCAGCAGGACAATGATCCTAAACACACCAGCAAGTCCACCACCGAATGGCTGAAGAAAAACAAAATGAAGACTTTGGAGTGGCCTAGCCAAAGTCCTGACCTGAATCCTATTGAGATGTTGTGGTATGACCTTAAAAAGGCCGTTCATGCTCGAAAACCCTCTAATGTAACTGAATTAGGACAATTCTGCAAAGATGAGTGGGCCAAAATTCCTCCAGGAGGCTGTAAAAGCCTCATTGCACGTTATTGCAAACGCTTGGTTGCAGTTGTTGCTGCTAAGGGTGGCCCAACCAGTTATTAGGTTTAGGGGGCAATCACTTTTTCACACAGGGCCATGATGGTTTGGATTTTTTTTCACCTTTAATAATAAACACCTTCATTTACAAATTGCATTTTGTGCTACTTGTGTTGTCCTTGACTATTGTTTAAATTGGTTTGATGTTCCGAAACACTTAAGTGTGACAAACATGCAAAGGAACAGGAAATGAGGAAGGGGGCAAACACTTTTTCACACCACTGTATATATATATATATATATACTATAAATATATTAAAAGTGTGAACCACTTCAAACAGTAGTGCTGTGCTCTTAATCTAAATCATAAAATACAATGTGTTAACTTATATTATTCATACCAGATATGACAGTGTATATAAACAAAAATCTTCTATTATAAAGTTGAATTCCACCACACACCTCCTTACGTGTGATAGTGATCCCTTTTCCCAGTAAATTACATACTCACCACAATATATTGCCTTCCACTCTCACAAATAGCCTTAAAATATATCCTTCTGTCCAGGTCTGAGGTTGTTCTTATGTATCTCCATGCATGTGGATGATGGCCAATAGCATGTAGAAAGAAACAGAAATAGCCTCCAATGGTACAGTAACCAACAGTTCCAAATTTATTAAAAACACAATCTAGAACTACTTACAATGGACAAGATAAAAGCTTGCATATAGTTTAAAACTGTGCTGGGACATCAGGAGTATCAAAATCACGTGATGTATTGTCTCACCACCTCCGATTACCATGGACTATGAAAGCACATCTCTGTGTTCTCATCCATCCTCCTTCTTTACTTCCTGATGCCCTCAGCTGTTGCCACGTAACCATGCGTAAACACGCGTAACCACTATGTTGGTTATTTCAATTATAAGTCTTACAGGAGTGTTAGTCTTGGACTGAGATGTCATTGAACTTTTATAAAAAAACAAGAAAATTGAATTTCCATTATAGTTTAGCCTCCATTAATTGAACCTGCATATAGGATTACAATGATTAACACAGCTCAGTGGTCAAAAACTTGTGCATACATGGGAAATATGAAAGTCTATGAAAGGAATTTAAATTTCTTTTAAAAAGTTCAGAAACAGTTTACTCATTACAGTAACCATGCAGCTATGTAATACATTAAAACATCTTGTAATATCAGAACACTTTTATACTACAATACTATTCATCTTCAATAGCATCTTCATGGGCTTGAGGATGTGTTAAACAAGTCACAAATCTTGTTTTCTGATAGAGGCTGGGCTGGCTGGTTGGTTGAACTCTCTGTATAACTTTAAAAAACAGGGCTTGTTTCACTTTAAAAACATGTATTGTTTTATAACCCTGTAACTCTCTTTGTGGAGAACGAGAAAGGGGTGGTGTGACAGGGTTGATAAATTCTCTAATAGCAGGATTGACATAACAATCACTTTACCAGAATCATGTTTTAAGAATAATGACCCAAGGCTGCCCATTCTGAAAGACATGTTGACGTACATAAAGAGGTGTTTCTTGTAATATTCCTTTTTGTTTTTTTCAAGTCTGTATTACTGTTTCATTCATTGACATATGTAATACTATTACCAGATTCTCATGGTATTTGTGGATCTGTCCTGGAAACTTTATATGTGTACTGCTGTTTTGTTTCCTGTTTTATTTCTAAATAAACTTTTCTGATTAAAAAAAAAAAAAGAAAGGTATGTTGACTGGTTTTATTTTATTTATTTTTTTGGATGAGCACACTAACAGCCATTCTATAGAAATACCACTCTTATGTGCCACTCGTACACACGTTGGGACTTTACGCCAAAAAAAAAACGTGGATTTTTCTTCGAAGGTTGTTGGCTCAAACTTGTTTTGCATACACGTGGTCACACAAATGTTGGCTAACAATTCCGAATGTGAGAACGCAGTG
Organism: Lithobates sylvaticus; assembly: GCA_028564925.1. Lineage (NCBI taxonomy): Eukaryota > Metazoa > Chordata > Amphibia > Anura > Ranidae > Lithobates > Lithobates sylvaticus. Next base: position 372,683,385 of record CM053028.1, on the reverse strand, counting down.
ACATACAACACGTACGATGAGCCGATAAAAAGGAAGTTTAATAGCCAGTGTTCCACCCTTTGGGCTCCTTCTGCTAATCTAATGTTTATCTCGTGTTAGTAGAAGTTTTGTGAGAGACAATTCGCGATTTTAAGCCTTGTGCTTTTCGGTTTGTTTCTGCTTTTCAGTTTGTGCTTGTCGGTTCGTATCTTTTCTTCAGTGCGTGTTGTCAGTTCGTTCCTGTCTTTCAGTGCGTTCTATTTATAGTTCACTTCTGTTTTTCAGTGCATTCTTGTCTGCTCGTTTCTGATTTCCAGCTCGTTCTTGTCAGGTCCTTTCTGATTTTCGGTGCGTTCTGTCTGTTCGTTCTGAGCAGCCGACCGTTTTCTAGCTATGTTGCGTTTACGCACTCGTCGTATTGTTCGTGCTGTTGTTGGGCTTGGTGTTGGAGTTCTCGCTTTGACCCAAATCCAGTCCATCAACAGGGGGAGGAGGAGTTCATGGACTAAAAATTGGTTACTTAATCATGACCAATTCTCTCATATGCTGCGGGGGCTCCAGGAGATGGACACTGTTTTTCATCGTCTGTTGGCTTTGCTATCCCCCTATATTCCCAAGCAGGACACCTGCATGCGGCAAGCCATCACTCCAGAGCAAAGGCTAATTGCCACCTTGCGGTACTTGGCGACAGGGAGAAGTCTCCAGGATATTAATTTTAGGACTGGGATCTCCCCCCAGGCTCTGGGAATCATTATTCCAGAGACCTGTTTTGCCATTATTCAGGTCCTGCAGAAGGACTATATTAAGGTAAGTTTTATCCTTTAACAACACATTCTATGTATTTAATGTTTGCTAATGTATTGTATTTATTTCATCATTCCATAATTACCATGATTGTAATATGCTGTGAATTTGTCCTCATGCATTCTGTAAGCTTTTAATGCTCCTTTTTTGTCCTTCATGCATATTTGCCGTCACTCACTAACCTCCCCAGCATGCTATCCTGGGCCCATACACACCTAGCCTAGTCACTTAACAATGAATTTTGTCAGCTCCATTGTAGTGCTTACCCTAAACACCCCCTAAAATGTGCACAAATGTTATTGTTGTCCTTAAATTCATGCATAGTGCAAGAGGCTTTTTTTTGGGGGGGCCAAAACTCATTTGGAACCCTCCCTCCTCCCCAACCGCTAAGTCAACCAATAGCAATACTCGATCTGCTGACTTTGCCAAACCCATACACACTATACCTACCTCTTTTGTGGTCAGATTTATGGATGAATTCACCAAAGCATGTAGTGCAAGTGCCTGCCTGAATACTTTCAAATGGTAGTGTTTCAGGTTTTGTTCTCCTATTATCTTGATAGGTAATTGCAGAATGTAAAAATGTGCTTCAATTTGGACAGTGTATATTCATATTTTTGGATTATGACACTTCTTACCCGCCCAGTGGGCTGCCAATAGTGTAAGTAAGGGGGGGCTGGCCTAAGTAACATTATTTATGCATTCAGCTCTTAATGAAGTGGAGACGGTTACCTGTCCAAAACATCCCCCCACCCTAAAATTTTTACAATGGGCCATCAGAGGAGATGAGGAATCTGATAAGTGGACCTTATATGTTTGACTTTAAATACTCATTTAAATAACTGTTATACTTATGTTGGCCAAGAATGTTTGTGTCTAATCTGCTTGCAATGTTATGTGCAAAAGGATTATTCTTTTTTTCTTGTTTGACTCCACAGTTTCCTACCAACCCACAGGAATGGCAGATTGTGGCCTCCTAATTCGCCCAGCAGTGGGACCTTCTCAGCTGCGGGGTGCGATAGATGGGAAACACGTTCAGATCATCCCACCCCCCAACTAGGGGTCATACTACTACAACTACAAGGGGTACAGTAGTATTGTGTTGTTGGCGGTGGTGTTGGCGACTTATGAGTTTCTGTATCTGGACGCGGGGAAGAATGTCCGTATGTCGGATGGAGGAGTCATTGCCCAGACTGAATTCTACAGGTGTCTCCAGAATGGCAGCTTGGGGTTGCCACCTGCAGCGCATAATGTGGCGGGCCTCCCATTTGTCTTATTGGCGGATGAGGCCTTTGCGCTGGGGGAGCATTTGATGAGGCAGTTTCCCATGAGAACCCTGACCCTGGCCCAGAGGGTTTTTAATTACCAGATTTTTCTAATGGCCATAAATATGGCCGAATACAAACTGAACCATATAATTTTATGCTGCTGCATTTTACATAATGTTATGTGTAAAAATGCAGCCAACTATCTGGTCTCAGTTGTGACTGAGGCCAGCTCACCAGAAGAAATTATGACGGTGCTTGAAGCTGGCTGTCCTGGCTTGACCCTCCAAAGCACCCACAAAGTACAGTAAAGCTATGGAGTATTTCGTGGGTAGGGAACAATTGATATGCCAGAGAATCTGTAAGCTCTTTCTAATAAATTTTTGGAGAAAAACTAAACTCATATTTCATTTGATTTACTGTTTAATTCTTATCTGTCTCCTAGGTTCTCCAATGGCCTTTTATTTTTGGCCATTTTCTTCAATAGTGCAAACGTAACTTATTTGATACATGAGGTGACAATCTCTTCTTCAGCTAACTATTATGTTCTGTCGTGCTATGGGTCTGCTACACACACACAATGTTTTTGTTGTTAATGTATGTAATGCATTAATGATAAAAATAATAATTCTTTTAAACTCCATGAATTAGTTTTTTTTTTTTACTAAAGGCAAATCCACTTTGTAGTGCAAAGTGGATTTGCCTTTAGTAAATACCCCCGATTGTCCCTGTAACTACACCTACTTACCAAAAAAAATGGTATTGAGCGTTGAAAGAAGAAGTCACACATTGTTGAGTATAAAACATTTTACTCCAAGCACATTCACATCACATTCACATGTGTGTTATAAAAGGGTTTTTAAACAAACCAACATCTTGGTGTATAACATGTATGTTTGACCGTAGATATAACCTTTTTTGTGGCTAAACAGGCATGTTTAAAAACATAACATACACATCCCAACTCAGTAACTTACAAAGTTCAACTTTGATAAAGTGAAGGCCATATGAAACATTAGTATGTCAAAACTGTGTTGATTTTGCCTTACTTACGATGGGGTGCTCTCACCCCTGTAAAAGCCAAATTTTGAAGATGCACACAAATTGGGACTCAAAATGTGTATTTCCCTCATGATTCCATGCCTAAAATGTGTGTCTTTTCCCTACATCTATTTTGATAAAGCCACAAAACACACAGTGTGTCAACATGTGCTACCTGCTATCATGAGATATCAATGTACGTGTTTTGTGGGTGCAACCCCTTTACTCGCAACTAAAGTAGGTGAGAGGAAGGGGTTGCACCCCCAAAACACGTCCATTGATCCCCCATGATGTGAGCTAACACATGTTGACACACTGGGCCTTATTTCAGAAAGGACAATCCACTTTGCCCTACAAGCACAATTTCAAGTGTTTTTTCTTTTTTGAAAAAAGCCACAGTGTGTCAACATGTGCTAGCTCCCATCATGGGGGAGCAATGGATGTGTTTCGGGGGTGCAACCCCTTCCTCTCACCTACTTTAGTTGCGAGGAAGGGTTTGCACCCACAAAACACATACATTGATATCCCATTATGGCAGATAGCACATGTTGACACACTGTGTACATCTTCAAAATGTGGCTTTGCAATTACTTTAAAACTTTAAAAAAATGAAAAACAATAACGACAACATTTAAATTTTTTAGTGGTTTTAGATTTTGGCTAAAACATCAATGATGTTGGTCAGTCTTTTTTGAACATCAGTGATATTTTGCTTGACCTTCTCTAAATCCCGATTGCACACCATTATCTCACTGATGAGTACTTGTGTATTTGCACTGTTGAAGTGAGTTTCTTCTTCCACAACATCCACATCACCTAAAAAAAAAAAAAAAACACACCATGTATTATAAATATGCAGGCATACATCTATTACCTGAAGCTGTGGTCTCAGACACTGACCTGTTGTGGTCACCATTTCAACCACTTTCTGAACCTCTGCATCCACATCATCAGGTTGTATCCTGAGTTCCCCTTCTTCAGGAGGTGTGGGGTCACTGGTGTCCTCAGATGTCCCGATTCTTTTCTCCCCTATGTGAATACAAAAAAGGTATACTTAGCAGACAGATATTTGAGGCGAAAACTAGTAATATGAAACATTGCTTGGAAATGTCGTCAAATTGTCTGTTTTGGCCAAGTTCCAAGCTGAAGACATGATTTTTTTCACTTTCAAAAGCTGGAATACTTACCTGTTTTGTTAAAGTTGGACACATGGAGAGACCCCTAGTATCCACTGGAGCACCTGCGTGGGAGACCATAAAAAGGTTGTTCTGGTGTCCCACACTAGTGCTCCTGTGTCCAGATGTGTAAACAGCTTCTGAGTGTCTTCTCCTTACACTGAATCAAGTTTGCATTTCATTATAGTTACAAACACATCTGGACAACAATGTAATATACTTATTTTAATACAAATAGACATGAACAAATGTAGTTAACCTGCATCAGGCAAAAACATTGTATTAGTGGCCAAACGAACAATGTTTAATACGAACAATCACTGTGCCCACGAACCTCAAACTTGGCATTTTAAACTGTACAACAGTAAAGAAAAGCACATCTACCAGCACAAAAGTAATAATAATAATAATAGGAACACACCACAAATACTTTTTTGAAGCACTTTCCTGATCCTTCTATACTGATCGTGCTCCCTCAAATTCAGGTCTTACCAGCGTTTCCTCAATTGCTCCTTGGATCGTAGTACCCCAAAATTCCTGTGCAGACTTTTCACAACTTTAGTCATGATCTTGGCCTTTCTCACATTTGGGTTTCTGTACGGTCCATACTTCCCATCATAGTCTGCCCTCTTCAAGATGTCCACCATCACCACCATCTCTACAAAGGACATATTTGAGACCTTATATCTCGTCCTGGATCTGGAACTGCCTTGCTCCGGGCTTTCGTTGTCTTTGCTGCTCTCTGCATGCATCTGCTGTATCTCCTCCATGTGCTCTCCCACTGCCCCGAAGGAGAAGAGGCGGGGAATACTCTAGAAAGGACAGGGGCGGAGATTCACACATACGCAGTGTATATAAAGCATAACACGGGGGTGTCGTACGTATGATCTGTGAGTGGAGGATGGAGGATCGTAAGCACCGATCGTGCAAAGAAGGTAACATTTTAACTTGGGGCATCAGTGGTTAGTGACCTATACTGCTTATAGATTGAGGCCTATATTGGGACAAGATTAGTAGAGCTCAGCCTGACATTAGGGCTTGTCTTGTGTTGTGTCTTGAAGCTAAAATTATGGATAAATTCACTGATCCGGACTTCCTGCCCAAATTCCTCAACATTTACAGGGAGCTGCCATGCCTCTGGCAAGTGACATGCAGAGACTACTCCAACAAGCAAAAGAGGAAGGCAGCGCTGCATAAACTGATGGAATTGGTGAAGCCTGTGTATTCCATGGCAGACATCAACTATTTAAATGTCAAAATTGGTAGCCTGAGGAGCACATATAATAGGGAGCGCAAGAAGGTCCAGAATTCCATGAGATCAGGAGCAGCTGCAGATGACGTATATGTCCCCAGGTTGTGGTACTACGACAGACTGCGTTTGTCAGACCAGACGGAACCCAGGCCATCACTATCTACACTTCCTTCAACACTTCCTTCAACACTTCCTTCCACATCAGCTGAGGTTCCTGAAGTCCAACCTGGGCCTTCTACCCAGGAAGAAGATGTGGAGGAGCCCAGCTTGACCCAGCATTGTTGAACATATTTCTTGACAAAAATGTAATGATATTAACTAGATGCTATTATTGATCACTAATTTCGGATTTAACAAAGTGGTTTACATATCAATAGACAATAGTAGCCAAAAATGACTGGGACAAGAATGAAAAATGCTGGGGTCAGAATGATAGTCTTTTCTATTTGTTAACATTCAATTTGCAACAGTCATGAGCTCAAAATTGTGTGTGATTGATGACCAAAAACCTAAAACTATGTACCATTTTCATACACATGAAAGTCTCAGCCAGGAGGAGGCCGCGGCAAGGAGCCTGACGGAATCCCAGGTTCCTCCCCTCCGCCCTCCATCCAAAAGGACCATTGCTATTGCTTTAATTTGCCAGGCACTTACAATGACCCCTGGTGTCCACAAGTCATTTGGATGTGTTTCAGCAAGTAAACTCGAACACATGGATGGTGGCCAATGCCTGATCTGTGAGGAAATCATTCTTTAGGCCCTAAACAAGGGGACAAGGGGCCAACACACAAATCAAAGCCACCTGTGTGAGTTGGACCATACTCCTCCACCACCTCCAGCAACACCACTAACACCACAGCCACCCAACCCACCAGAGCAGCATGGAAGGAAGCGTGAAAGGAAGTGTTGAGAGTGATGGCCTGGGTTTGGTGTGGTCTGGCAAAAGATGCAGGCTGTTGTAAGACCACAGCCTCGAGACATATATGTCATCTGCTGCTGCTCCCGATCTCTGTAAGTCCAGGACCGCATTGTGCTCCCTATTAAATGAACTCCTCAGGTTACCAATTTGACAGTCAAATAATTGATGTCTGCCCTGGGGTACAAAGGCTTCACCAATTCCAACTGTTTCTCCAGCGTTGCCTTCCTCTTTATTTTGTTATGACCCCTATTAAATTTATAATTTTTGTTTTGACAAATACTTAGCTATGTGTTTTACTTCAAAAAGGACAGTTTGTGAGTAGGCAGGTACATTTCAAAAATACAATACATAGTTGTATCTCTTTGAGGTTAAAAAAATACAAGATAAAACTTGACACACAAAACGAAAAACAAAAAATATTATGGAGATCACTAGAAAAAATATATATTATTCTGGAGATCACGAGAAAAAACAAAAAAAAAAAATATATGGAGATCACTAGAAAAAAAAAAAGATTATTCTGAAGATCACGAGAACTAATAAAAAAATACGTTAGTCAGAAGAGAATGCGCTGCATTAAGAGATTTCTAAATTTGCAGCGTGACGAATGTGCTATCTCCATTGCGAACGTTAGTTTTACAAGACCGAGTGCTTCCGGCTCGTACTTGATTCCGAGCATGTGTGAACTTTTGTGCGCAGACTTGTGTACACACGATCAAACTTTCCGACAACAACGTTTTGTTGGCAGAAAATGTGAGAACCTGCTAGCAAACATTTGTTGGTGGAAAGTCTGACAGCAAATGTTCAATGGAGCATACACACGGTCGGACTTTCCGACAACAAGCTCACATCCAACATTTCCCATCGGAAAATCCGACCGTGTGTATGCATGCCGTGTGAAAAAATTTCTTATTTCTGTGTGGATGTGTAGATAGGGTGCTGCATACATTTTTCAAATCAACTTCTTCCAAACAACCAATAACAAGATTTAGGCTTTACATGACTACAAAGAGGGTTGCTATATAGATTGGGTGGCTCGGGTTAGTCTTTTAGGTATTCATTCATTCAGTTGTGCAAAAGCCATTTGAAACTGGCAAGTCCATTTGAAACTGAAAGTCAATACTCATGTAATGGATCCATGAACTCCAAGCTGAAATCTATTAATTTAAATTATAATGAAGTTGTGTCATCAGTTCCTCCACGTGATGCAAATAAGTGAGTTCAGTCACCCAGTCGGCAACAGTAGCGAGACAATAAGTTCTCCAATGCCTAGGTATTACCGTTCTCACCGCAGCAAGAAAGAAGCAGAGAAGATCCTTCTTGATATTTGAAGTTGATCCTGGGAGTATAGAAATTTCTCATGTTCCCATGCAGAGAGACCTTTTACATGTTCATATACCCTAAATAAATTTGTCTAAAAGGATGAGATCAAGGAGCAGGACCACCATGTGTGTATCATGGTGCCTCATTCTGTCAGGCATCACAAGCAGTATTCTGACACCTAGGAAAATATTTTATGCAAAAGGACAGAGCAGTGTAAGAGGATTTTATAGTTTTTTTGGATTTTAGATGCTTTGCCATTTGTGTATTGACGTAAAGGGTTTTAAATGGTCCTAGTCAGGGAAGCACTGACTCAGGTCCCTTTCCAAGGTTGAGATAAAATACGGGTAAAGGAATATTCCTGAGACAAGAGTATAGCACAGAGTAGAACAATAATGTGGGTAGGGGTCTGGGATTGTATAAAGAGTGCTTCAAATGGTGTAAGATCCCTATGTATATCTCCCAGTTTGTGAAGGTGAATAATAAATCCTTTTTAATTGGAGGGACTGAAGTCAATGACCAGGAAAGTAGATAACTCTGCTGCCAGAGAAGTGTAAGGTGCCAAATAGCTAGCCCGTAAAGCTTTTTAAGGCGGGATAGATTCCCCTGCAGTCCCAAAGCCAAGCTTTACCTCTGAAGTCAAGCACAAGGTAGGTGTAGAGATCAGGGTTACAGCCCGGGTGCTGATCCTCAATAAGCGACACTAATCCAAGACAGGAAGGAGCGCACCTGGCATACGCCCTTGCTAAAACATAGCTTTTATTTGCACAACCAGTAAAATTACAGCACAAGAACCTTACATGTTTTGGCAAAAATTCAACCACTGATTCACACGCAACCACTTCAAGAATGTGGCGGCCTTATAACCTGGGGTGAAAGCTGGGTTACACATTAGGTTAGCCACCACCGGTATGTATTTTTTATGTTGTGCTATGTGACTAAACAAATAGACATTTTTTAGGGTTTTCATCTCTAAGAGTACAGTCTTCATGTTTTTATGATACCGTAATATTTTATATATTTGTTCTTTTCATTTGAATGTGTAACTATATTTTTATATCTAACATAATTAAATTGCTTATATTTTCAATTTATGTTTTCGTATTTTTCTTTTAAAAAATATTTTAATAATTTCAATTCACTTAAACTAATTGTGGTTACACATGTATTTGAGGCGTAAAAGTATGATGTTGCTACATCTCTGGCCAAAAAACCTTTCAGAAATCTATGTTACAAAAAATTACGACCATTTTCCCATTGATTCATCTTCCTTTGATCACTTCAATGTTGTGTCAGTCTTTTAAGCCTAAGGGCCCATTTCCTCTGTTGCCATTTGCAACTTCTTAACCATTGTTTCCAGCTGTTTTTGGGGTTGCAGTGTATAAAAAATGCAGTTAGCATCTTGTTAGACTGAAGATAAACAGAAGATACATAAGATTCAATTCACAAACCGTATAAACTCTGATAAGGATCCTTGTTTTTCAAAAATGTGGCAGTAATTTATTAATTCCAATGAGATTTCAAAATTATGATTACATGGCTAAAATAAAGGGCCTTATCCTTGTGTTAGTATGAATCAAGTCTGTATTATTTGTTTTCAATGGCTGTGCATGTTGAACAAATAAAAAAAGCTACACCACTAGTTACACCAGCTACATCACTAGCCTAGTCTCCAAATACCAACCTAATCATCTTCTTCATTCCTCCCAAGGCCTCCTGCTCTCTAGCTCCCTCATCACCTCCTCCCATATTCACCTCCAGGACTTCTCCCAAGCCTCTCCCATCCTCTGGAATTCCCTACCCATATCTATCTCCGAATTTATCTACTTTTAGGCGATCCCTGAAAACTTTTCTCTTTGGAGAAGCCTATCCTGCCTCCACCTAACAACTGTTCTTTTATTTTCTTCATCAGCTCATCCCCCACAGTTATTACCCTTTGTATTGCTTGACCCTCCCTCCTAGATTATAAGCTCTAACGAGCTGGGCCCTCTGATTCTTCCTGTATTGAAATGGATTGTAATTGTACTGTCTGCCCTACTGCTGTAAAGCGCTGCACAAACTATTGGTGCTATATAAATCCTATATAATAATAATCAGAAGCAAAATGCATAAAAAAAAAAAAATGCTCAAAGCAAAATATATGCAAAACATATGCAAAACTAGCGTGTTTTTTTAGTGGAAATGGACCCCAAAAGAGAAGTCTAGCTGTTCGTTTTAGGAAACTGCAGCTGGAATTTTTTTCTCTCCTGTTTTCAGTATATATATATATATATATATATATATATATATATATATATATATATTAATATGGAAATGAACCCAAAATGTAATATATTACAGCTTACCAATCATTCGGTATGGTGGCTGCATTCTTTTTTTTTTTTTACGCTTTTTTACCCTCTGTTTTCAATTAATTATCTGGCCAGTGACATACCTACTGTATTAGGGTGCCTACACCCTGGATGGAGATGCAACAGAGACACATTTGGGCAGCAGCATTGTCGGGGTGGAGGATAATGTTAGATGTACTAGCATATTTAGATACACTAACAAATTGAAGATGAACTCCAGCTAACACTCCAGCTAGTTACTGTAACAGTTTTGTTCCTTTTGTAAAAAAGAGTTTACATAAATAAATAAAAGCTGATCATTGTAAGCACCTCTGCCATTGGTAAATAGTTTGTCTCAACCGTCTAACGGCTGCATCTTCAGAACAGCTTGTTCTGTTGAAAAACCACAGACTTACCAGCTGGATCAATTAAATACTCAAAATCTATACACTTACCTAAACCAACAAACAACAAAAAATATGAATATAGCTACAACACTCAAAGTTAGCTAACCTTATCTAACAGCAAATATGTTCACAAAATGTGCCACACTAAATTACAAAATGCATATACAGTATGTGCAATTCATCAAAAAATAATAAAGTACAATATACAGTAAATGTCCAATTAATTTATGCAAACAGAAGTCGGTGGTAAAAATGTGAAGATTTTTTTATTACTGGCTGGATCATCAGGTGAACATCTGGTCCTCAGGTGATCAGGTGATCCTGCGAGCTTACAACCTAAGAGAGAGGGGCTAGTGAAACAAAAGGTAGGGACTGTGAGGGATGAACTGATGAGGGGAGTAGAAGATTTGTTTCTCCTGAAGAGATGATTTTTCAGGGATCGTCTAAAAGTCGACAGAGTAGGAGATAGCCGGACAGATTGGGGTAGTGAGTTCCAAAGGATGGGAGAGGCTCTGGAGAAGTCATGAAGACAAGCATGGGAGTAGGAGACAAGGTAACTAGAGAGAAGAAGGTCTTGGGAGGAGCGGAGAGGACGGTTTGGGTGATATTACAATAATTGTGACATTGCTTAATACATATTTCAACAGTAAATGAAAGAAGAAGATATAGCAAAAAAGGTATAAGGTAGTATCAATACTCTTGACATCCATAGCCCGTTTTCCCTGAATGGGCACTAACTGTAAGCAGGGATTGGCTATCAAGTTAATAATTTCAACAAGAAAGCTTGCCATTTTTTTTTTTTTTAACTAGTTGTAGAGTCGTTTTTATATGCTAATAACAGTTCGTAGCTACACTGTATTATAACATCACATATTTTATATTGTAATCGTTTTTTTTTTTTTTTTACTTTTACATTATTGCTTGCCTTAAATACAGCAACAAACATTTAGGTAGTTTTTATTGTAACACAGAATAGGCTTGAAGTGACAGATGGAAATAGCAGCTGCAAAAGATATAAAAGCTATAGAAAAATGTACTTTAAAAAAAAAAAAAGAAGCTAAAACCCTAATTGGCAAAAAAATTACCTGGTAAAGTTTGCAAACTTCTTATTTTGCACTGCCCCAATGCAAAGGGGAAGCTAGTGTCTCAGACATCTTATTGTACTACCAAGCATTGGTCCCTTTGGACCCTAACACATAAGCGCAAAGAAACTGGCTCCATCCTAACCCTTATCCCGTGTACACATGACTGGACTTTTCGACAGCAAAGGTCCGACGGAACGAATCCTTCGGACAATTCGACTGTGTGTGGGCTTCATCAGACCTTTGCTGTCGAAAAATCAGACAGACTTTAGATTTAGGACATGTTTCAAATCTTTCCGCGGGACTCGAGTTCAGTTCGAAAAATCCGTTCGTCTATATGCTAGTCCGACGGACGAAAACCGACGCTAGGGCAGCTATTGGCTACTGGCTATGAACTTCCTTATTCTAGTCCTGTCATACGTCAACACGGTCAAATCTATCGGACTTTGGTGTGATTGTGTGTAGACAAGTCCGGAAGTCCATTGAAAGTCCATCGACAGTCCGTCGACAGTCCGTCGAAAAGTCAGACGGAATTCAGTCCGTCAAAAAGTCCAGTCGTGTGTATACGGCATTACAAACCAAACTTTGGACCTTTGGGATACTCAGGTTGCTAATGTGACCATCTTTATGTATGTAGGCCCAATGACATAATTATTTGATAATCCCTCTTTTCCTGCTGCCCTTCATAGGTCTACAATTGGACCCTGAAATAAAGAAACACATTTCCGCCATACTACAATACTTCCTGAAGGCATGCTTGCCTATCAGACATTACCCCTTGCTCACACAGGCCAGACTACTGTTTTTTTAACAAATAACTAAATACTTTCCTCTAATCTTTGCCTGACGGACATAGGTGAACATCTCGTTCCACATACTTTGAAGATTTATTATTGTGTGATTCCCCCCATTTCACTCAGTAACTTAAATATAATCAATCCAGTCTGCCCTTTCTTATCCAAATCTCCCAGCCTATACAGCTGTATGGAAAAAAAAGAACTAGATACTCATTTTGACTCTCATGATTTGGAGAAAGCATTTATGTTGTCTCATAAGCTCTCAGTTGCAGGCTCTGCTCAAGAAAAAAAATAAAAAATTCTTACTCAAAGGGATAAATGCTCAGATATCCTACATAATTTCTACCCATATTTCTACACATTTTCTAAATGTTTGCTGGTGATATCAAGGTTGTGAAAGCAACATGACTCACACATGGGCTAGGTGTTTACTGATAAAAGGATTTTGAGAAACTGACTAAATATATAATACAAAGTAACAGGAACGTCTGCCCTGGCTATCCCACAAATACTTCTTCTATCCATGATACCATGCCTTTTTAAATCCGACAAAAGGGATCTTTTCTGTCATTTTTTGATGGCAGATAGAGCAGTTGTCTCTCATCACTGGAGATCCCCTCAGATTCCAACTAACCAAATGGGTGCTGGGGCTAGATTCCATTATGGACCTTGAGCACCTTCTAGCGGCAGAACATGACAGGTTGGTTAAATGTACTGCTACCTGGGCCTCTTGGAATGTATTTTGCAGTTCACAGGAATTTTGAGATATGACTTTCTTGAGCTACTGTTTATCCCTAGGGCCATGATGTAATGTAGATAACTTTGTGTTAAGATTAGCTCAATATGGGACCATATCACATAGCTCTTTTATAATAATAAAATTTTGCTTCTGCGAATATAATTTTCTTTTTTCACTTTTATATGTATTACTGTACTTTTTCATATATGTTTACATTTTTGTAAAATCTAAGAAAATAAGATTGAACTGAAAAGTGGCTAGCACATTGGTGCCATTATCACACCAAACAGTGCCTGGCACAAGATGGCATGGGTCAGCTACCCCTTAATCACTTTCAGACCGGACCAATTTGCAGCCAAAGGACCAGGCCCCTTTTTGCGATTCGGCACTGCGTCACTTTAACTGACAATTGCACGGTCGTGCGACGTGGCTCCCAAACAAATTCACGTCCTTTTTTTCCCACAAATAGAGCTTTCTTTTGGTGCTACTTGATTGCCCCTGCGGTTTTTATTTTTTGCGCTATAAACAAAAAAGCGCGACAATTTTGAAAAAAACGCATTATTTTTAATTTTTTGCTATAATAAATATCCCCCAAAAATATATAGAAAATTTTTTTTTTCCTCAGTTTAGGCCGATACGTATTCTTCTACATATTTTTGGTAAAAAAAATCGCAATAAGCGATTATTGATTGGTTTGCGCAGAAGTTATAGCGTTTACAAGATAGGGGATAGTTTTATAGCATTTTTATTAATAATTTTTTTTTATTAGTAATGGCGGCGATCAGCGATTTTTATGGTGACTGCGACATTATGGCGGACACATCGGACATTTTAGACACATTTTTGGGACCATTGTCATTTATACAGCAATCAATGCTATTTAAATGCATTGATTCCTGTATAAATGACACTGGCAGTGAAGGGGTTAACCACAAGGGGACAGTGTAGGGGTTAAGTATGCCTAGGGGTGTGTTTCTTACTGTGGGGGGCGTGGCTGTCAGCTAGTGAATGCTGATCTCTGCTCCAATCACAGGGAGCAGAGATCGGCGTCACTAGTTGCTAGGCAGAACGGGGAGATGCTGTCTATTTCCACATCTCCCCGTTCTGCCTTCCCGTGAGACGATCGCGGGTGTCCCCGCGGCGATCGAGTCCGCGGCACCCGCGACCAGCCTCACGGGGGTCCCGACCGGTGCGGGAGGAGGGACTTATATATACGCCCTCCTGCCTGTCCGTGCCATTCTGCCGACGTATATCGTCGTGCGCCGGTCGGGAACCGGTTAACCTTCCCCTGGAGGGCTGCTAAAATCTCTGGCCCAGTGTGGCTATTGTCCCCCAAGCATACCAGCTGCAAAACAGAATGACAGCATTTTTCCTGGGCCATAGTCTCTGGCTCACTTGGGGGGACTAGATCTGGCCATTGAGGAGGAGGTAGAGGTGACTGTGCTGTCACCATCACCAAGGTGCAAGACATGGGGCGGCACCATCAGTTCCAACGGTATGCTCTGTCCTTCATCCTTCCTAGCTGCCAGCAATTGTACACAGTCGGCCATAAAGGAAATGTTACATCCCTACCCATGTTTGCTTGTCCACAAGTTTGTGGTCATGTGGACCCTGCTGCTGACCATGTGATCCTGGGACAAGGGATATTACTTTCCACATGCTGGTTTGAGTTAGGGGTTGTCTTCTGAAAAAAAAATTGTGGTTTGGTACCTACCACTGTGGTGCAGTGCAGGCCATAAACTCACAGTGAGATGTAAAGCCAGCAGTATGAGACTGAGGACATAGGGGTAGTTGGGGACATAGGGGTGGTCGGGGGCAATTTTTTTTTCCCTGCCAGCAGCTGCAAAAGAGACACCTGCCTGGGAAGGAATGTTGGGTGGGTTTAGAATACTTACAGCAAGGTTCAAGCCTACAATTAGGCCTTCTTAGCATGGCCCCATGCTGACCCTCTTCCATCCTTAAGGTAATCCCCTCAAGACTACAGATGCTAATGCATAAGAAAATTCCATTGCTGGACCTACTAAGCCACCTTACAACAGTTTAAAGACTAGAAAGTGCAGTATTGGTAACTCTGAATTGTGATAATATTGAGGTATGGGGAATGACATGCCATACTCAAAATTCCTATTCAGTAACCAAATTCTTATGCTGCGTACACACGACCGGACTTTCTGGCAAACTAGGTCCGACGGTCTTCCCGACGGACTTTCGGCAGAGTTCCGATGGACTTTTCGAACGAACGGACATGGCCACACACGAACGGACTAAGTCAAGTAAGTTTGAAAGTCCGTTCATTTTGAACGTGATGACGTAAACGGGACTAAAAAAGGAAGTTCAATAGCCAGTAGCCAATAGCTTCCCTTGCGTCGTATTTGGTCCATCGGACCAGCACACAGACTAATGGTTTTCCTGATTTTAGTCTGTCGGAATTGAGTCCGTCGGATAGATTTGAAACATGTTTTATTTCTAGGTCCGTCTGATTTTTTTCCTGGAAAACTATCGGATTAGCCCACACACGATCGGATTGTCCAAAGGACTAATCCCTTCGGACCTAGTCTGACAGAAAGTCCAGTCGTGTGTACGCGGCATAACATTTACCTGTCAGCTCAGAGACACTGAGCAGGCCATCATAAATTCAGTTTAAATAGGATCTGTAAGTCTATCATAGAAAAAAAAATCAATAAATAGTCCTTGGCCTGGTATATTGTAAATTTCACGCTAGACGATAATATATTGGCTATTAGACTTTTACTTCAAACCCCCTCAGACCCTTTGATTGGTCATTTTTATTGGTACCAACGCTATCCTCAGTGGCCACAAAAAGCTGTTGCAACTACCTCTTGACAGCTCTTTCCATCAAGGTATGCATAAAAGCCAGTGACCTATTGCGCTAGACATAGAGTATGCTTTGTTGAATTTGACTCTGCCAGAACCACAGACCAGGCCAAACCTTGTTAAAAATGTTTCACTCTTACTCCATTTATTTTACTGTTGTTATTATTGCCAGAATACTTTTTTTCTGTAAATATTTTGCCTTTTGTGTCATTTTCCCCCTTTTTTTTTTTATCAAAGAAAATTAAAAAAAATTCTAAACAAAACTAAAAGATTTCCTGTCTCTTTAACCACTTCAATACAGGGCATTTTCACCCCTTCCTGGTAAAAAAAAATCCCAATAAGCGTATATTGATTGGTTTGCTCAAAAGTTATAGTGTCTACAAAATAGGGGATAGATTTGTAATTTTTATTTATTTTTAATTTTTTTTATTACTAATGGCGGCTATCTGCAATTTTTATCGTGACTGTGACATTGCAGTGGACAGATCGGCCACTTTTGACACTATTTTGGGATCATTCACATTTATAAAGCAATCGGTGCTATAAAAAATGCACTAGGGGGCGCTGCAGGGGTTAAATGTGTGTCCTAGGAAGTGATTCTAACTGTGGCGGGAGGGGACTGATGAGGGGATGAGAACGATCAGTGTTCCTCTGTACAAGGAACATGCGATCAGTTCTCCTCTCCCCTGACAGGACGTGGATCTGTGTTTACACACACAGATCCACGTCCCTGCTCTGTGATGAGCAATCGCGGGTGCCCGTCGGACATCGCGGCATCGGGTCCCCAGTGATGCGGCGCACTCTCTCCACAATGCAGAGAAGCCGAGGATGTCATATGACGCCCACCCGGAGGGAGGAACGGTTCCTGCCGCCGTCATTTTATAATATGGCGGTAGGGAACTTATTAAAGAGCACCACTATATTTTAACCTCTATCCTATCCCTTCCTGGCATGACAGAGTGTATTACAGAATTGCTATAACAGTAAAAAATGTAGTGGAAGCTTTTCTGTGTGTAAATGATTAACTGTGGTGTTAACCAATCCAAGGGATGATTTGCTCTTAGCCTGCTGGCATTTGTCTGCTGTTGATTGTTGACCCAAAAGCGTGGAACAAAGTATAATAAGTCAATAGTGAATAAAATCAGCAGCAGGGAAACCAGAAGAAATACTGATGAGTAGAAATTAGTTGATCTGTCCTGGATTCAGTTTGAGCAGGGTTCAGTGAACTTCAAAGAAGTTTGGATGCTGAACCTGAACCTCACTGAAATCAGTGGGAACTGAATCTGTTGAATCAAAAATGCCCATTTTCTGGAGTAATAGCCAAAGGATTATATTAAAAAAATAAAATAAAAAAACAGCCCTGGCCCTGGGAGATGCAAAAAATATATATTTTTTTTAGCCATTTGCTTACTGGGCACTTATACCCCCTTCCTGCCCAGGCCAATTTTCAGCTTTCAGCGCTGTCACTCTTTAGGCCCGTACACACGATCGGACTTTTTGACAACCAACATGCAAATTAGCTGGTTTGGACCAACATCCGACCGTGTGTACGCTCCATCGGACCAACTTTTCCAGGTTTCATCGGACTTTTGTTGGCTGTGCGAACGGACCAACTTTCTGCCAACAAAAGTCCGATGGACCAAAGTCCGACCGTGTGTACACAAATCCAACGGACTTTTGTACAAAGTACAAACACGCATGCTCAGAAACAATGCAAAAGATCAGACAACAATATAGAAGTTGACCAAAGGTGGCGCTGGAGTATTCGAACGTCCTCTTTTGAAGTGTCGTCAGTACGTTGAAACGTCACTGCGTTCATGTTTGTTGCCTAAAAAGTCAGATCGTGTGTATGCAATACCAACTTGGGGCCAACGCCCTTTGGACAAAAATCCACGGGAAAGTTGGTCCACGGTCCGATCGTGTGTATGAGGCTTTAGAATGACAATTGCGCGGTCATGCTACAATGTACCCATATTACATTTTTATCATTTTTTTCACACAAATAGAGCTTTCTTTTTGTGGTATTTAATCACTACTGTTTTTTTTTTTTCTAAACAAACAAAAAAAGACTGAAAACTTATACAATTTTGCAACAGGTCATTTTTCAGCTTCTGATGTGCACTGATGAGGCTGCTCTGATGGGCACTGATAGGCTGCACTTATAGGCACTGATAAGGAAGCACTGATAGGTGGTACTGATAGGTGGCACTGATGGGTACCGATAGGAAGCTCTGATGGGCACTGATAGGCACTGGTAGGTGGAACTGATAGGCAGCACTGATAGGTGGCACTAATGATGAGGCACTGATGGGCACTGATTGGCAGCACTGATAGGCACTGATCAGGAGGCACTGATGAGGCTGCACTAAAAGGTGACACTGATGGGCACAGATAGGTGGCACTGATAGATGGCACTGATGGGCACTGATGGGCTAGACTGAAGGGCACTGATAGGCTGCACTGAAGGACACTGATAGGCACCACTGATAGGCGGCACTGATAGGTGGCACTGATGGGTACCGATAGGAAGCATTGATGGGCACTGATAGGCACTGGTAGGTGGAACTGATAGGCAGCACTGATAGGTGGCACTAATGATGAGGCACTGATAAGCACTGATTGGAAGCACTGATAGGTGGCACTGGTGGGCACAGGTAGGTGGCACTGGTGGGCACTACTTAGCAGTACCGATGGGCACTGGTAGGTGGCACTGGTGGGCACTGCTTAGCAGCAGTGGCTGTCAGTGTGTGGGACTGATGGCCTGTTTACAAAAGCCAGTAATCGGCTAATTTTTTTTCTCACGCTGTCAGCTGATTACTGTCTTCAGTTTACATCATGTGATCAGATGTCATTGACTGATAGATGATCACGTGGTAAAGGGCCAGGATCGGCCCTTTACTCCGATCTGTGATCAGCCGAGTCCCAAGGAAGGCATTTCCACTGGAGGATGTCTATGTACGCTCTCCCTGCAATTTAAGCCCATGCTGTAGCCGTCTTTCGACTATAGCAGGGGCATCAAGTGGTTTAAGCACTGACATTTACAAAGGAAAGGGGTTTTAAAATGCTGGAAATTTACATTTCCCTACTGGCTTTTATAAAAAAAAAAAGTCACACAGACCTCTCTGTAGGTCCCCAAAAAACACAACAGTCTGCTATGTATTTGAGGGGACCTTTGGAGGGATCTGTGTGCTGTTTGGTTTTTAACAAAAGAAGCTGGCAATTAATTGTTATTTAAACTGTATCATTTTTTTCTTTGAAAATGTCGCTTTTGCTGTAACATAACCTACAGCAAGTATGAAAAAATTGTGTTGAGTCCCCCCACCCCAAAATGCATACCAGACCTTTTGAGATGGTATGGATTTTAAGGGGGTACCCCATGCAAAAAAGAAAATGTGAGGTTCCTCAGAAAATCCATATCAGACCATTTGATTCTGCTATGAATTTTAAGGTAGGAATCCCTAACCAAAAAAATTGTAAGTGAGGTCCCCATACCTATAGTCCATACCCCAGACCTAATCTGAGCATGCAACCTGGCTGGCCAGGAAATGGGGGGGGGGGGCTAGTTGTGCATACATAGTACCCCTATTAGTTCACAAAAAAACAAACTCAGTGCATATCCTGACCCTATCTCAGGTTATTGATGATCTGAACCTATATTGTACTTATGAGCGATCACTTGCTATAAAAAAAATTACCTTTGTAACTGTTATTATTTTTTACTTTTTCTATTGTTATTGTCATCACTATTTCTTTACCAGTACTGGATTATATTTGACACTTTCTCGATGGTTTCAATATAACACTGTTTATCTTGAAACCTTGAATTGTTTAGATGTGTGTCTATGCAGGAAGCTGGGTTTTGTATGAGTGTCCTCCTTTCTTAGCAATCCGATATTTCTAGATTACTCATTGGATGACACTATTGTTCATTTTCTACTAACCGACTATAATGTTTGTTTTTTGTTTGCTCTGTATTGAAACTCTAATAAAGATATATTAAAACACTTAAAAAAAAATCTAATCCAGAAAATCCAGTGTTAATCCATGATGCCTGCCGCCAACTTGCTGACATTAAAAACCCAAGGGATCCAGTACTTCTGCCAAATGACAGCTTCCGGACTGTCAACAGCTATATAAGGATAGGGAATAGCAGTGACAACAATGACCAAATATTGGTGATGTCACTGGTGTCATTCTCCCTTTTTTTTATGGCCTGGAATTCCCAGCCATATAAGCCTATGTGCCGGTGACATCAACTATTGCTAGGGATGCACCCGCTGCTTCCTTAGGAATCATTGACAGCAGGAAACTGCACATAAACCATTGGCTCCTTTTTGAGGACACTTTCAGGTTGTACTTAAGTAATGAGAGCACTCATAACAGGTCCCCCTTATCTGCAACTTAGTTTTATGACTAACATGGTACATCACTTTTCTGCTAAGAGGTATGACTTAAAATTGAATTCATAATATTATAAAATATTATTGTGATATTATATTTTTATAATTGTATTCTGCTGTAATAAACTTACAAATGATCATTAAAAATGAAGGGGGATTGTTAATAAAAACAAATAGCAGAGATGTTGGGGGTTAATTTACTTCAGCTAAATAGAATGTTCACTTCACAAGCGAATTTGCACTTTGTAAGTGAATTTTCTCTTCAAAATCAGAAAATGTCTACCCACTTTGCAGCATGTTTTTCTTTCATTCCTTGTATATATTAAGTCCTTGAACAGATGTTTTACAGTCTGTGTTTATAGACCAAATTTCCGTTAAATGCACTCAGACACATTTTGTGGTTGACCTTTTGTTTGAATTCAAAGGTACATTATATTCTTTAAAATTATCAGAACACTCATACAAGGAGATCCTGACACTGCTAATGCTGTGCGATGCAGATAGACTATCAAATAGTTTCTGTTCTGTGCTCTACTCATGTACTTATTGGAGTATGAATCCTGTAAAAGATATAATCCCAATTTATTGATTTATGATTTACTGTTATGTTTATTTAATTGTCGTCGTATTGATATTGCACAACATCATTGAAATTAAAGCTACATTTTAATGCAGCGTACACATGGCCAGAATTTTCGATGGAAACAGTCCGATGGGAGCTTTCTATCGGATTTTCTGACCGTGTGTATGCCTATCAGTCTTTTTCTGTCGGCATTTACGATGGGAAAACCATCAGAGCTTTTTCCAGCGAGAATTTCGATCGTGTGTACGCGGCAAAAGCCTTGAACAAGTGCATCCTCCCCTTTGAAGTGTCTTGCTTTCAACAAAGTCTATGGGGTTGATTTAGTAATACTGGAGCGTACCAAAATCTGCAGCACCTCTGCATAAAAACCAATCAGTTTCCATTTTTTTTTTTTTGTTAAAGCTTAAGGCTTCATTCACACCTAGGTGATTTGAATTGTGGGCGGAATCGCTGCAATTCTGCTGGAAATTCCAAATCGTGGCAAAGCGCAGGACGCGATTGCGATGCCATTACTTCTTAATGACACCCCAATCGCGGTGCCACTTTCTAGCGATTGTCACGCGATAATTTACGCTGCAATCGTGGAAAATTACAAAACGCGACGCTGTCGCCCAAAAGAAGGTCCTGCTCCTTTTTAGGCAACAAGCTTCGCACGTTGAAATTTTGCCATGATTGCAGTACGATTTATCAGGGCAAAATCGCCCCAAAATCGCCCTTAAAATAAAAAAACCATGATTGGGGTGCCATTAAGAAGTTTAAAAACGCCTCGGTGTGAATGGAGCCTAACTGAACAAGCTTAAGCTAGAAGCTGATTGGCTAACATGCACAGCTGCTCAAGATTTAGCAGTTTCCAGTTTTAGTAAATCAATCCCTATATGTCTTGTGAGCTTTGCAATGGTGAAATTTAGGCCAGGCATCCTTATCATGAAAAGTTTCTATCATAGCCCAAAGCACAATAATATGTAACCTGGTACAAGACGCGTGAAACCTTCACTCCTAAAAAATAAAAAAAATAAAAAAATAATATGACCTAAGGACTTTGCACATTACTACATTTAGAAATTGGAGAAGGCCAGAGTAAACCACAATGTCTGTTTTCAACCATTAAACACAGTACATGATCTGTATTGATATGAAAAGTCATCTCACAAGATTCAGTGATAGCTCCGTGCGATCTTACAAAAGACACAAGATACTGGAAAATTTTACTGTACCAGGTGCAACTATGGTGGAGACACTGTTCCCCATTCAATGCTTCCATGAGCAGCAATATATAGTCAACCACATTTCATAAATTCCCCAGACCAGTCCCTAGATCGAAACATAAATGATCCTTTACAGCCTAAATGTTTAGGAGGGTATGTAAAGCACAATAATGTTTAAATATTAAAGGAGGATCTGAATCTCTACCAATTGAATTCATTATTAAAAGCTCTGTTATCTATTGGAGTGAAGGGTCTGCACTATTTAACAGTCAAATGAACTGTAATGTCTGCAGTCAGATTTAGTGTGAATGTCAGCAGAGGACAGGATGTTGAAATATCTCCAAACACATTATTATTAGAGTGGAGACGATTAGGGACAGGAAGAAAAATGTCAATGGGCACACAGACACAAATACAAATACAATAGAAATTTTAAAAGAGAAGAGAATAGTTTTTGAAAAAATAAAGATTTATACTCATCTAGGTGGATGCAGCATTGCCCTGCACTGAGAACGAGCGATCAGATACAGCTGATTATTCAGTTCTCCCCTTTGCTCTGAGCAAAGAGCGGTGATTGTCAGTCAAAGGCTCTCCCCTCCAGCGCTGGGCTATGGAGGAGCTGGGAGCGGCTGACTCAAGCTCTCAGTGGCTCAACGAAGCAGGTGCGACTGAGTGACGTCAGCTGACAGTGGGCTTCAGTGGGCCCATGGTTGGCTGAAAATGGGTCACAGGAGTGCATAGCAAACTGCATTCCTGTGATCCCCAGGAGGAGTATAGCCAAAATCATTTAAAACCTTTAACTTTTCCTCACTCTAGACAAAACTGAAAAAAAAAATGTCTGGAGTTAAGTTTTGGTATTTTTACAGCCACTTATGTTGATGTATTTCCTTCAGTTACTTAAAGAGGAGCTCCAGTCTCCTATGTAAAAATGAAAAGTCAGCAGCTACAAAATCTGTAGCTGCTGACTTTTAATAAACAGCCACTCAGCTGTCCTAGGACAGTAATGTGCTCGGCCCTGCTGTTTTTCTATCTCTCTCGCCCTGGCATCTTTACGATGGGCACCCGAAATGACAGCTTGCAGCTTCATGGCTGGGTGCCCACTGCGCATGCATGAGTGGCACTGCACACTGTGAATGGTCCCGCAGTTTTCTGGGACCTGTCACTTGTCTCAAAAGACTGTAGGGGGGGAGAATTTTTGCTTCCGATCCCCTATGCAGTCTGAGCGTAAGTGGGAGCGGGTACCTGTCAAAATCGAATACCCACTCCCCCTCCTCCCCAAGCTCCATTTCACAAACAGGAGTGGGGGAGGAGGCCTTAAAGTGAAACCTCCCCTTTTGGGTGGAGCTCCCTTTTAAGTCATTTTTTTTTATATCTGACCCCCCCCCATCTCTATCAAGTCAACTTTTTACAACATCCTTCTCTTCCCATTACCCTGTATTAGGAGTCATAAGGGCGTGTTCATCAAAAGGAAACATTTTGTGTCCGTTTTATTTATTTTTTTGATTAGTGATGTTGTGTTTTTTTGTGTATTTTATTTTATTTGACAAATAAACATTTAGTACAAGTCAAAGGATTCACAGAGCACCATGTGTTAGCTAAAGAGAAAGCACAGCAAAAGTAGCTCCCTTGTAGGTGCAGCTGTCTCTCAGCAAAACTTGGTCTGAGCCATCTGATGAGTGGTGAGTCATTTATGTCTATTTGTAAATTATGAGCTATTGAACAACAGCATTTTTACCACACATAATATATATATATATATATATATATATATATATATATATATATATATATATATATACATATACAGTATCTGCCAAAAGTGAGTACACCCCACACATTTTTGTAAATATTTTATTATATCTTTTAATGTGACAACACTGAAGAAATGGCACTTTGCTACAATATAAAGTAGTGAGTGTACAGCTTGTATAACAGTGTAAATTTTCTGTCCACTCAAAATAACTCAACACAGCCATTATTGTCTAAACCGTTGGCAACAAAAGTGAGTACAAAAGTGAAAATGTCCAAATTGGGCCCAATTAACCATTTTCCCTCCCCGGTATTATCTGACTTGTTAGTGTTACAAGGTCTCAGATGTGAATGGGGAGCAAGTGTATTTAAATTTGGTGTTATCGCTCTCACTCTCTCTAATACTGGTCACTGGAAGTTCAACATGGCACCTCATGGCAAAGAACTCTCTGAGGTTCTGAAAAAAAGAATTGTTGCTCTACATAAAGATGGCCTAGGCTTGAGAAGTTTGCCAAGACCCTGAAACTGAGCTGCAGCACAGTGGCCAAGACTATACAGTGGTTTAACAGGACTGGTTCCACTCAGAACAGGCCTCGCCATGGTCAACCAAAGAAGTTGAGTGCACGTGCTCAGCATCATATCCAGAGGTTGTCTTTAGGAAATAGATGTATGAGTGCTGCCAGCATTGCTGCAGCGGTTGAAGGAGGGGGGTCAGCATGTCAGTTCTCAGACCATACAGTGCACGCTGCATCAAATTGGTCTCCATGGCTGTTGTCCTAGAAGGAAAAAGATGATGCACAAGAAAGCCTGCTAACAGTTTGCTAAAGGCAAGCAGACTAAGGACATTGTTTTCTGGAACATTGTCATATAGTCTGATGAGACCAAGATAAACCTATTTGGTTCAGATGGTGTCAAGCGTGTGTGGCGGGAACCAGGTGAGGAGTACAAAGACAAGTGTGTCCTGCCTACAGTCAAGCATGGTGGTGGGAGTGTCATAGTCTGGGCCTGCATGAGTTCTGCTGGCACGTGGGAGCTACAGTTCATTGAGGGAACCATGAATGCCAACATGTACTGTGACATATTGAAGCAGAGCATGATCCCCTCCCTTCGGAGACTGGGCCACAGGGCAGTATTCCAACATAATAACGACCCCAAACACACCTCCAAGACGACCACTGCCTTGCCAAACAAGCTGAGGGTAAAGGTGATGGACTGGCCAATCATGTCTCTAGACATAAACCCTATTGAGCATCTATGGGGCATCCTCAACAGAAGGTGGAAGAGCGCAAGGTCTCTAAAATCCACCAGATCGGTGAAGTCGTCATGGAGGAGCGGAAGAGGACTCCTGTGGCAACCTGTGAAGCTCTGGTGAACTCCATGCCCAAGAGGGTTAAGGTAGTGCTGGAAAATAATAGCGGCCACACTAAATATTGACACTTTGGGCCCAATTTGGACATTTTCACTTTGGGGTGTACTCATTTTTGTTGCCAGCGGTTTTAGACATTAATGGCTGTGTGTTGAGTTATTTTGAGGGGAGAGCAAATTTTTCACTAAATAAATAATACATTTCGCGCAAAGTGAATAAGTGCAATACTGAGGATGTCCAGCAGATGGTGCTGGTACCGAAATAGGACTGGGGGTATAAGATATTAAAATAAGCACAGTAGGGTGGCAAATAATAAATAAATAAATAGTGACAATTGTCTAATATTATTTAAAGTGCCAAATGTGAATATATATAAATAAGAGTGGATATTAAAAAACACTATATCAATATGTCAGGTGCATAAATTAATTAAATATACAATCTATATGAAACACAAGTGCGATTACTGAAGATAAAATGTGAAAATGAATCCGTGAATAAATAGATAAATAATGAATATGAGGTAGTCCCAGAATGGATAAATAGATGAAAAAAGTAGTCCAAATTGATGCACCAAATCCTACTGGTGTGCTATCATATAGAGTTATTCAATGATCTGGGTGGATCAAACAGTAATTAATTCTCCAAATAGTGCTGTAAAATTCATACAATTGATATTGCACGTGTTGCGAATAATTCCGATTGAATATATAATGACACTGGTTTTCATATATTTTCTCACCCAATATCTGGTCTCTCAGAAATCTCACCTTAGGGATAAACATATATCGCCTTTCAGGGTATTATGTGGCCCCAATAGATTTAAGTGACAGGGGTCAGCAAAGCCTTGCAAGAGTTTCAGCAAAATACTTCTCCTTTAAGAACCTTTAAAACCTTGAACCTGTATTGCTTAGTGTAACAATAACACCGTGCCAGCAAAAGGCAAAGGGAAATGGAAGCCTCCGCTAGTGTAGTATTTCCAAATAATCAATAGGTTTATTAAATGTTGAAAAAATTGACTCTTACATAAAAATTGAATAAAACAAGCAGTAAGTTAAAATGTGGGCATTCTGCGATCTCAGCGCCTTCTCACGTCACCTTCCTGGTGTCACCTTCCACGTGTCTTCATCTGCGTCCCCAGATGAAGACACGTGACGTGTCGTAACGCATAGGGATTGGACGCACACGAACAGCTCTAAGAGCGCCGAATGCCCACATTTTAACTTACTGCTTGTTTTATTCTATTTTTATGTAAGAGTCCATTTTTTCAGCATCACTATTTATTTATTTATTATTTGCCACCCTACTGTGTTTATTTTAATATATTATACCCCCAGTCCTATTTCAGTACCAGCACCATCTGCTGGACATCCTCAGTATTGCACTTATTCACTTTGCGCAACATTTATTATTTATTTATAAGATTTTTTTGTGTATTTGTGAACACACTACATTTTGCTGCATGACACTATATTATTACTGTGTAAATGTGACTGGCAGGGAAGGGGTTATTAAGTAATTATTGATCATCTAGTTACTCACAGTAGCGCAAGGGATTTACCTATTCACAGCAAATTTACACTGTTATACAAGCTGTACACTCCCTACTTTACATTGTAGCAAAGTGTAATTTCTCGAGTTTTGTCACATGAAAAGATATAAGAAAATATTTACAAAAATGTGAGGGGTGTACTCACTTTTGTGAGTTACTGTATATAAATGCGTGCTGACCAAAATAAATAAAGAATAAAGATGACAAAAATCAATATATATTCACTGTAGGGTAAAAAAGTGTAATACATCTTAAGTATGTGCATATTTTATGTTTTGGATGCATGTTACATGTGTTTTTTTTACATGCATTATTATTCCTTCCTATACAGAGTGCATTGTAATGGAAAGTATAACCAGAAAGCAGATTTTTTTTATTTTAATGCAATGCACACATAAAGCACCAAAATGCAGAGGTGTCAATGCACATTTAAACTACATGGTTGTAACTTAGTATATATTAGTCTGGTGCATAATCATTCATTTTTAATTTATTTATTTTTCTGTGGTAATTACTAATTTAAATTTACTTATTATATAAGTAATATACAGAATTTTTATGAATCAATATTTTATTCCACAAAGAGTCAGTTTAGTCCCTCGCCCTCCAAAAACAATGGTTCAATAATGCCTCACAATTATCTCCATGTTAGCACTACTTCACCAGTGATAACCCATGTGACACTCTTCCTGAATAGACTTTCACAAGCAAACTGCTGCAAATAGTGTTCAGCAGAAATCAGCTTATCCATGTGAAAAAGTCTTTAATAAAAAAAAAAAAAAATCAGTCCTAGTGGCATTCTGTGGTACTACAACCAATTACGAATGTTCCTGAAGCTGGCCTAACCACTCACTACATGTTTACTACTCAGTTTGGCACAGGGACTCCTTTACTTCCTTACAGCTATCAGTTGCTAAATATACAGGCAATGTCTAGTTAGAGAATAATATGTAGTTGTAGGAAATTGCCTCCCTTCCCTTTGCCCCTCATCAGGCAGCTTTTTACTTTGCCAGTGCTCCAGTGCTCCAGTGCCCTCTCGTTTTCTTTAGGTCTGTTTATGTCTTTCACGTGTTTCCTTTCCTTATTTGATTTCTCTATGGTTATGCAAAAATCACTTAAATATTTTTAGGTTATGACTCTTTTTTTAACACCGTATTTTTCAATGTGACCTTTTGCTTGTATAAAGCTCTTCTTATATACACTTCTGTAATGTGTTTCACTACAGAACACTTAAGTGCCCTGACAACATTCATTTCAGTAATCAGGATGTCTGCACACTGTCTACAAGTAGTAAACATGTTTGACAAATTGAATCCCAAAAATGGTTATAATTCCCACAGTATCATATTATGTCACCAAGCATCAGTTCTTAAAATGACCGTCATTCTGGCACCTGAACTGCAGATACATCACAGAGCAGTTCTAAGTACAAATAACTCTACAGGGACATGCTAATCCTCCTGGAAGTCATACATAGTTCCTAAAGTAAAAAACTGCACAAATAATTTTACTTCTATCAAGTTGAGGCAGACAGATATCCAGTGGCGGCTGGTTGCTCCCGTGTGTTCTTGGCGATGCAGAGCGAGATCACTCCCTCCGATAAGGAGGGCCCCCGGATCTCCTGGATCTCAACGTACATCCTCCCCCGGTACCAGTCAATACAGTCGCTTCTCCACTCGGTCAATCGGGTCATAGGACCTGCTTCCTGATTGGCAGGGAGGACAAGCAGGAAGACAATAGCGAATATTAATTTGCTCTTGACACACAACTGGGTGGGCTCAGGGCACAGTGCTCTGTGCCCCGATCCCACCCTTCTTTGAAGCCAATCAGAGCCTCAGGCTCTAATCATGTGCTTCAAAAAAAAACAAAAAACATAGAAATCGAAGAGTCTGGTACCCTGCATGTAGATCAGGGGCCGTACACATGTATTAGGGGGGCGGCGCCTCTGCACCCCTAATGGAGCGGCCGCCACTGCTGATGTCTGTGGTTTTATAAGCAGGTGATTAGGCCCTAAGCCCCGTACATACGCCCTGAATATCAGCCAAAATCAGCCGGTATAGTAGATACCAGCCGACACTCAGCCCACATGTACAGGTCCTTGTTTAACGGAAGCTGATCTCACGACCATCTTCTGTTGAGTGAGCATGTTGGAAAGCCAGCAGCCGATCAGCATCTGATCAGAACTCTCAGCCAATGGCTGAGAGCGCTGACCAGTGTGTTCTGGTAAGGAGGCGGTCCCCCTGTCAGAACACAATAGCTCAGCGGGAAGATCTCTGTACTACTATCGCTATTATATTGTTAGTACAGGACCTCCTTGCAAGCTCCTCATTTTTTTTTTTTTCGCTCAGCCCAGAGTGTGTACCAAATTTTACTCTCATGTTCTGAAACTTTAAAGTGAACCTTGCATCAAAATCCAAGGCTCTGGTGTTCAGTAGACCCACATCCCCCTAGTCAAATGCTATGTAAAAAAAAAAGTTACTTGCCATATACCTTATCTTACATCATCCTTGTCAAGCCAGTTCACGACCACTCCATAGCATATTTAATGCTACAGGGTGGACGCTCTGTCCAGAATCACGTATATATATATATATATACGTGATACTGCATTTCAGGGGTTTTGCACGCGAGCGCATGCCGCCAGCAGCTCGCTCCCACTGTGATTTTACACAGCGAAAGCTGATCAGTGGGGCCCGTGGACCTGATGTCTGCCGGGACCCACGATTGTTTATTACTCTGACAGGACAGTCTGCCTATGTAAACAATTACTATGTACAGAAGACCTGGATCCTGTGTTTCTGTGGAGCAGAAACACTGATTCATGTCTTTCACTGGCAAAAGCACATCCCTTACAGTTAGTAAGCACTACCTAGGCACACAGTTAACCCTTTGATCGCCCCTGATGTTAACCCCTTCACTGCCAGTGTCATTAGAAGAAAGAGACCCAAACAGAACTGCTACTGCCCTTTGTTTACCAACTTTATGCTTACAATACAATGTGTATAGAAGGAACTAGCATCTCCGTTTCCCTATTTTTCTGCTTGATCCTCTTTATGATATATTGGAGACGAAAACACAAAAACCTATTTTATGAAATGACTATGCAAAGTAATTTAGAGTTGATAAAATGTATCATTTACTCTGGCTCTTTGGCTTTCTCATCCCCAACCAAGAGTTTGAGTCCATGGTCGTTTTTTTTATTTTTTTTTATTGATAAAGAAGAAAGAAGTGATGGGGAATCTTTCCAACTGGGTCACTCACATAAACAAAGTAAAGTAAGGAAGGGTTACAACTTTGAACAATGTTTTTATTGCTATATGTAATTTCTTGTCCTGGCAACATTAACAGCCCCCCATTTCTTGCATAGGACAGGATGTAATGTTAAATCTCCTATTCATGCTATAAAAAATAAATTTTGACTAGAGTTAGACTTTAAGCTTTTATTTTTTTTAATTTTTTCAAATTTTATCTGTACATAAAGATGTTATAGACTTTTTCAGTTTTTACTTTTGGCACTTCAGGGAAGTACAATCATTATAATGTATCTAAAGTTTGTATTCTTCTTCTCTGTCACAGTCCTTCAGCCCTATTATAACAATGCATATTACGTGTGTTTAATTTTAATAATGCACATAGGCTCTTAGTAACTGATCCATTAAAGATGACATAATAATATACCATATCTGTTCACAAGAGGGGGATGGGTTGTAAGAACAAGAAATATCGTATAAATATATAAAATACAGCTCTTGCACTGGGGCTCCATCTGCTTGACAGATACTGTAATGCAGCCAGGGAAAAAAAAAATTCGGAGCTGAAACTTTTCATGGGGGAAATACTAAAGGCGGCCATACACATCGCAATTTGTAGTAAATGTGAACCCCTTTGGAGCCACAAGGAATTGCAATTTCAAATTATTACTTAGTAATCTAGCACCCACAAGATTTATCCACCACCAGTATGTAGACAATGATAAAGATTAAACTGGACGGTGCATCAACGTGCAAAATTGAAATGCAATTGTGCTCATACTTTTCTGCATGCTATTGGGGCAATTTCAATCCTATCTCCTTGCGGTCAATTGAAATCACAAGTTTATATCTTAGACTGCGTTTTAATTGTGACCAAAAATGAAATAGAAACTCTATCAAACTGCAATGTGAATTGACAGCTTTAGGTTGCCCCAGCCGACCAGCTCTTTAAAATGCAGCACTATATATACTATAGTGCAATCTACACCATACTACTGTATTGTGCAATAATTTTTACGTAGCTTTTGACGTAGTGTGAGGATTAGCAAAACACGCTGTTGTGTATTGGTAGCATGGAATTTTTTTGTAGTACAGTGAACTGTGCTAAAGCTATATTACAGGAGAAGGCTACAGTACAGTTAAAGCCACAAGAAGACTATGGCTTCAAAGTTTGTATTTAAAGTTACCAATACAGTTTAAAGTGGAAGTAAACTCTGCTTTGTCACTTTTACCTAAAGGTAAACATTTACATCCAATAAAGCTTACCCATGTGCACCATTTAGGAGATACTCACATGTTTTGCAGCCGGTGGCATCACGGACTTATGCAAAATGTGCTCTGAATTGAGACCCCACTGGATGTGCCATCAATCCAGAGCGATGTGCTGTGACGTTAACTCTTGTCCGCTTCTTGGCTAAGCCATTAAACGGACGGAGCCCACGAACCAGGAAGAAAGACTAGGTGAATATGGAGGCCCTGACAGCAATGACGTATGGCTGGAGGGATGCGTTTTACAGTTAAGTCTTTCATAATGTACTAGTATGCGATGTATACTAGCACATTGTGCCATTAAAGGGGTTGAACACCCTTGTTTTTTTTTGTTTTCTTTAAAATAACAAACATATCATACTTACCTCCATTGTGCAGTTCGTTTTGCACAGAGTGGCCCTTATCCTCGTCTTCTGTGGTCCCCCCAACAGTGCTTCCGCATTGGGAAACCCCCTAGAAGAAGCGTTCTCTCTGGGGGTTACCATGCAGACGCGCTCCCGAGTCCAGAATTTGCATCCATAGACACAGAATGCTGGACTCGGCCCCACCCCCTGGCACCCGCGTCATTGGATTTGATTGACAGAAGCGGGAGCCAATGGCTGCACTGCTATCAATCTATCCAATCAAGAGCCGAGACCCCGGCCAGAGAGCGTGTGCGCATCTCTGGCATGGGAACGAAGGGGCCCAGGTGAGTAAAACGGGGGGGGGGGGGGGGGCTGGCCAGTGACAGAAGTTTTTTCACCTTAATGCATGGAATTTTTTTTTTTGCTTTAGGACTCGACTACTGCTTTGAGCATCTGTCAGACAGTGGGATAACATTACTTTTCCATAACAACCAAAGTTTGAACAGTGACAGCCAATCAGTGTTTAAAATAACAGCTATGTGGCTACAAATAGTAATCAGTGTGACAAATTAAAAAATGTATTATAGCTTAGTAAATTGAGCTTGATACCTACATTTTGTACAGGTTTGTATGACACTTGCATCTCTTTACCAACTGTTGTAATAAAGATCAGTTGGTTACAATGCTCACTAGTTCAAGCTGAAATGTATGCAAATATGTAGATTGGGAGAGAAAGAGTTAAGGAAGGTCCATACTTTCCTAGATCTCTTAGGCCACCATGAATGCGGACCATCCAAGCGAATGAATGGCGGCTTTGGCGCACATGTACACTAGGCAAATGACCTGGCCAGGATATTTTGGATGCAAAGTCTTTGCGGTGTTGGGTAGGTTTCCAGCTTGAAAAGCCTAGCTACATTCAGAGTGACATTTTTAAAGGATAACATCACTAAAACTGAAACTGTCCTTTAAAGCGTTAAAAAGGTCAAATATTTTGTCTTGCTTTAGGAAAAAAAAAACTCTTTAATGAACATTTTTCTTGCAGCTCTCATGATTTGCTTGTTATAATTCCATAAAGAGCACGCTGCGTTCAATTGTGGAAACATTTTTTGTAAGCTCAGGCAGCTGTAAGAGTAAGTATTCAGTATACATACAAGAGAGCCACTGGTGATTATTCTAACAAGTTGATTTGAATAAGCCATACTGCCCATTTTTCCTTTGAAGCCAGTCTTCCAACCCTCATAAAGAACTGTATCACAGTGAGCAGTGGTTATAACAGAAATTTTATACAAAACGCGTAAAGTCTTCTTGATGTTCATATAATGCTTTAATCATTTTGTTTAATCTAGAGCAAGGTCAATCTTCCAGATAGTCTATAATGTTTATTAAGCCCTTGCCCCATTGTTATTGGTATAGTAAGTTGCTGCTGTCTAATCTACAAAACTCCATGATTTAGATTGTGTAATTGCCAAAAAAAATCTTTATATCAAAGGCTAGAATGGAATTAGACTTTCAAAGGCTTTTCTTTGTTGTATTTTGTATTCGTACACTTGTTACTGCTAATTAAACCCACTGTGCCTTTCATTAAAAAGTTTATTAATAGTGGAACTTGTTCTCACCTTTATTATGTTGTGGTCATATTTCAGTCATCAGTGGTATAGGAAATACAATGCTGAAACTTACATAAAGTTAAAACATATATTTTTCATCCTACTGCATTAGTAAAGGGAACCTGTCATGAGAGAGACATCTGTTCTTCAATTGTCAACTTCTTTCTAATACTTTACAATTTAGTGAGTCGTTCACCTTGTAGAAGTATTCAGGCCAGGACAAAACATGACCTTATCAGCAGTGTATTTATCCTGGGTCAGGGACTCTAAATTGTATAAAGATATTTCCTCCTGATTTTCCTTTCAGCTATCCTGAATCTGTTTAGGTGCCAAATATATTCGATTTTTTTTTGTAAATGCCTTTTTATTGGATTTGTGGATTTTTTTCTTTTTTTTCTCATTCAAGGTTTTTATTGGTTCTAAACAAGTACAACGTCACCAAGTTAAATAATCGTAATATATCTAGAAAGACAGATGTAGCTAGTAGATATCATATAAGTTGTGTCCTTCATAGAAAGGTGCTATAATTCAAGGACTACCACCAGAGAGAGACAGGAGGTCTCTAGGCATCTAAGGCTGCAGGTGGTAGCCTGAGTGTTCATGTCTGCAGGAGGTAGACGTGGTCAGCATCTGAGCAACATGAAGCTGAAACAAAGTAAGCTACAGGAGGGAGCTTGACTAAAAGGAACCTTGAGTTGGTCTGAGGAGCAGACCTAAGGCCTAGGCGTGGGGCCTGAAGAAGCCGTGTGGCTAGTGATTAAGCCAGGAGCTTGAATTGTGCATGTTACAGTGATGGTGGAATCCCTGCGAGGGAAATTGCTGTTTATTTGAGCTTTCTGTACCTTTAAATAAAAGTGGGTTGCTATGCCCTTAAAAAGGCAGTCTGAAGTGGCACATTTTCTGGAAATCGCATGCACCACTAGAGTCTAATCACCCAGCATATTTACAATATATATATATACACTAAATTACCAAAAGTATTGAGGCACGTTCCTTTACATGCAAATAAAGCATAGCATTACAGTCTTAGTCCGTAGGGTTCAATATTGAGTTGACCAACCCTTTGCAGCTATAACAGCTTCAACTCTTCTGGCAAGCCTGTCCACCAGGTTTAGGAGTATGTCTATGGGAATAGAGTGTGTCCATAAAGACAAGGATGTGTGAGTTTGGGGTGAAGGAACTTGACTGGCCTGCACAAAGTCCTGACCTCAACCTGATAGAACACCATTGTAATGAATTAGAGTGGAGACTGCAAGTCAGGCCTTCTTGTCATCATGAGTGCCTGACCTCACAAATACACTTCTGGAAGAATGGTCAAACATTCCCATAGTCCTAGGGTATCCAAACTTTTTTCAAAGAGGGCCAGATTTGATGAATTGAACATGCGTGAGGGCTAAACCATTTTACCTGACATTTTTTGAACCATTAAAATTCGGTCTAAGTGTGTTTATCCAAGCACTAATACACTGCCCAACAAGAATTCTCTTGCCAGGGAGGCCATGCAGCGTAGGTTAGCTGAGGCATTT
The DNA here is from genome assembly GCA_028564925.1 of Lithobates sylvaticus. NCBI lineage: Eukaryota > Metazoa > Chordata > Amphibia > Anura > Ranidae > Lithobates > Lithobates sylvaticus. The sequence continues at coordinate 372,648,588 of CM053028.1, read as the reverse complement.
TTGACTGCTGCTGCTGATGCTGAGTGCCAGGCTCCACCTCCCTGTACCTGGCCTCCAGGGGGCATCCTGCCTCGTTGGACATGTGACGCCGCATCCTCCTCCTCCTCGTCCTCCTCCTCATCCTCTCTCCCTTGAGGCACCCACGTAGAGTCAGTGACCTCATCATCCCCCTCCCTCTTCACCACTAGAGCAAACCTGGCAGTAAGCTGCAGCTGGTGGAACAGTACTGCCAGATTCCTCAAGCTGGGTATCGTCATCCGAGCCTTCGAATCGTTGGGCATCCTCCTGGAGCATGTACCCAACACTGTGCTCAAAGAGTTCGGGGGACTCCTCAGGAGGACATGGTGGGTCTAGGGAAGGGGTGGCTGATGATGCTCTGTCAGTACCCTGAGCCTGGGTGAGAGAGGATGAGGAGGATGAGGAGGGCTTGGTCATCCATTCTACCAAGCCTTCAGCATGATGCGGCTCCACATGTCCAGCTGCCGAAAACAAAGACGCGCGTGTCCCATGGCCACGTGCTGATGACGATGCACGACCACGTCCACGTCCACGGCCACGTCCACTAGAAACAGAGCCTGCCTGCCCTGTGTTCTTGGCTCTGCACGCTCTGCCTCCCCTTGGCGGTCTTCCAGCCATTGTAGTCGGTAGTCCTGTGGGTGCTGCTGAGAAGAATATATAGGAGCTCTGTGTGATGCCACTAACACACTAGAAGTCCTATGGGTGCTTCTGCAAAGAAAATAGAGGAGCTCTGTGTGATGCCACTAACACACTAGAAGTCCTGTGGGTGCTGCTGAGAAGAAAATAGAGGAGCTCTGTGTGATGCCACTAACACACTAGAAGTCCTGTGGGTGCTGCTGAGAAAGAAAATATAGGAGCTCTGTGTGATGCCACTAACACACTACAAGTCCTATGGGTGCTTCTGCAAAGAAAATAGAGGAGCTCTGTGTGATGCCACTAACACACTAGAAGTCCTGTGGGTGCTTCTGCAAAGAAAATAGAGGAGCTCTGTGTGATGCCACTAACACACTAGAAGTCCTGTGGGTGCTGCTGAGAAGAATATATAGGAGCTCTGTGTGATGCCACTAACACACTAGAAGTCCTATGGGTGCTTCTGCAAAGAAAATAGAGGAGCTCTGTGTGATGCCACTAACACACTAGAAGTCCTGTGGGTGCTTCTGCAAAGAAAATAGAGGAGCTCTGTGTGATGCCACTAACACACTAGAAGTCCTGTGGGTGCTGCTGAGAAGAATATATAGGAGCTCTGTGTGATGCCACTAACACACTAGAAGTCCTATGGGTGCTTCTGCAAAAAAATATAGGAGCTCTGTGTGATGCCACTAACACACTAGAAGTCCTATGGGTGCTTCTGCAAAGAAAATATAGGAGCTCTGTGTGATGCCACTAACACACTAGAAGTCCTGTGGGTGCTTCTGCAAAGAAAATAGAGGAGCTCTGTGTGATGCCACTAACACACTAGAAGTCCTGTGGGTGCTGCTGAGAAGAATATATAGGAGCTCTGTGTGATGCCACTAACACACTAGAAGTCCTATGGGTGCTTCTGCAAAGAAAATAGAGGAGCTCTGTGTGATGCCACTAACACACTAGAAGTCCTGTGGGTGCTTCTGCAAAGAAAATAGAGGAGCTCTGTGTGATGCCACTAACACACTAGAAGTCCTGTGGGTGCTGCTGAGAGAATATATAGGAGCTCTGTGTGATGCCACTAACACACTAGAAGTCCTATGGGTGCTTCTGCAAAGAAAATATAGGAGCTCTGTGTGATGCCACTAACACACTAGAAGTCCTGTGGGTGCTTCTGCAAAGAAAATAGAGGAGCTCTGTGTGATGCCACTAACACACTAGAAGTCCTGTGGGTGCTTCTGCAAAGAAAATAGAGGAGCTCTGTGTGATGCCACTAACACACTAGAAGTCCTATGGGTGCTTCTGCAAAGAAAATAGAGGAGCTCTGTGTGATGCCACTAACACACTAGAAGTCCTGTGGGTGCTTCTGCAAAGAAAATAGAGGAGCTCTGTGTGATGCCACTAACACACTAGAAGTCCTGTGGGTGTGGTGAAGAGATGAGCTTGCAAAGTAGCTCTGTGTGTGTGATGGGACTAACACACTTCAAGTCCTATAGGTGCTTCTGGGAAGAAAATAAAGGTCTGTGTGTGTGATGGGACTAACACACTTCAAGTCCTATAGGTGCTTCTGGGAACAAAATATAGCTCTGTGTGTGTGATGGGACTAACACACTTCAAGTCCTATAGGTGCTTCTGGGAACAAAATATAGCTCTGTGTGTGTGATGGGACTAACACACTTCAAGTCCTATAGGTGCTTCTGGGAAGAAAATATAGCTCTGTGTGTGTGATGGGACTAACACACTTCAAGTCCTATAGGTGCTTCTGGGAACAAAATATAGCTCTGTGTGTGTGATGGGACTAACACACTTCAAGTCCTATAGGTGCTTCTGGGAAGAAAATATAGCTCTGTGTGTGTGATGGGACTAACACACTTCAAGTCCTATAGGTGCTTCTGGGAACAAAATATAGCTCTGTGTGTGTGATGGGACTAACACACTTCAAGTCCTATAGGTGCTTCTGGGAACAAAATATAGCTCTGTGTGTGTGATGGGACTAACACACTTCAAGTCCTATAGGTGCTTCTGGGAAGAAAATAAAGGTCTGTGTGATGGGACTAACACACTTCAAGTCCTATAGGTGCTTCTGGGAACAAAATATAGCTCTGTGTGTGTGATGGGACTAACACACTTCAAGTCCTATAGGTGCTTCTGGGAACAAAATATAGCTCTGTGTGTGTGATGGGACTAACACACTTCAAGTCCTATAGGTGCTTCTGGGAACAAAATATAGCTCTGTGTGTGTGATGGGACTAACACACTTCAAGTCCTATAGGTGCTTCTGGGAAGAAAATATAGCTCTGTGTGTGTGATGGGACTAACACACTTCAAGTCCTATAGGTGCTTCTGGGAACAAAATATAGCTCTGTGTGTGTGATGGGACTAACACACTTCAAGTCCTATAGGTGCTTCTGGGAACAAAATATAGCTCTGTGTGTGTGATGGGACTAACACACTTCAAGTCCTATAGGTGCTTCTGGGAACAAAATATAGCTCTGTGTGTGTGATGGGACTAACACACTTCAAGTCCTATAGGTGCTTCTGGGAACAAAATATAGCTCTGTGTGTGTGATGGGACTAACACACTTCAAGTCCTATAGGTGCTTCTGGGAAGAAAATATAGCTCTGTGTGTGTGATGGGACTAACACACTTCAAGTCCTATAGGTGCTTCTGGGAACAAAATATAGCTCTGTGTGTGTGATGGGACTAACACACTTCAAGTCCTATAGGTGCTTCTGGGAAGAAAATATAGCTCTGTGTGTGTGATGGGACTAACACACTTCAAGTCCTATAGGTGCTTCTGGGAACAAAATATAGGAGCTCTGCCTGCCTGCCACGAACACACTACAAGTCCTATAGGTGCTTCTGGGAACAAAATATAGGAGCTCTGCCTGCCTGCCACGAACACACTACAAGTCCTATAGGTGCTTCTGGGAACAAAATATAGGAGCTTGCCTGCCTGCCACGAACACACTACAAGTCCTATAGGTGCTTCTGGTAACAAAATATAGGAGCTCTGCCTGCCTGCCACGAACACACTACAAGTCCTATAGGTGCTTCTGGTAACAAAATATAGGAGCTCTGCCTGCCTGCCACGAACACACTACAAGTCCTATAGGTGCTTCTGGTAACAAAATATAGGAGCTCTGCCTGCCTGCCACGAACACACTACAAGCCCCTCTTTCTCAATCAATCTTTGTAACTGAATCTATCTAACTCAATCTCTGTAAGTGAATCTCTCTACCTAACTAAATCCAGCAGAGTGTCACAGATCTAGCCTGCTCAATCTGCGCCGGAACAGCATGTGACCGGCGCAGACGGCGTTGCGGCCTTTTATAGGGGGGGGCGTGTACTACAGCCCCTGAGCTGTAATTGGCTACAGGCGTCCTGCCTGTAGCCAATTATGGCTCTTCGAGTTTCCGGGGCTGTGATTGGCCAAGCATGCGGGGTCACAGTGCATGCTTGGCCAATCATCAGCCAGCAATGCACTGCGCCGGCCGCGCCGGCCGCAATGCATTGCGGGGCCGCTCGCATCACACGAACGTGATGCGAGCGGCCAAAATAGTTCTGGGCTCGCCGAGCGAGCGAACGCCCGGTGCTCGATGCGAACGTGGGTTCGCATCGAGCACCGGGCCCATCCCTATTGGATATATATATGTAGCACTGACCACCGAAGGAGCTGCTGGTTTTATTTGGGCTTACCGTTACCTCACCTGCTTGCATCTCTGTCTTGGGGATCCTGTGGAAAGTGGCCCAAAGAATGTGAATTTCCAATACTTAGTCCTTTTTATGATTATTTATTCAAAATAAAAGCAAAGTCTTTCAATAAAGGGTCAAAGGGTTAAGGATGAGTTCAGGCACCTGGTACTGCCGGTTTAGGATCTCGGTTTAGATCAAAAAGACAATAGTTCCACTAACTTGATCCAGCCACCACCGGATAAGCCCCTCTCACTGGACCTAGCAGCCAGTGGAGTATTTGACACAGTCTCTGCCACAGACTTGTGAATTTAAACTTAAGCGTCACTGAGAGATTTAAGAATATTTCCATACAATACCAGTCTCTTTCAGCCGAACCAGCGGTACTGTAGATATAATGATCCAGGTTGCTTCTTTCAACTGAGACTCCAGGCTCCTCCAGAGATTCCTCTCAAAGAGTCCTCCCCTGGGTCCCCCAGTTTTTTGGCCTCTCCCTTTAGACGAAACAGCACCAGACCATCCTTGGATCAGTAGGCTCCGAGATTTGCTCGGACCTATCCTGCCAGCCGGCCCGAGACACAGGATACATACCTCCACGCCCCAGGCCAGGAGGGCCATGGGGTCTGGGTCAGGATGGACCCAACGAAGACCCAGAAATAAAGCTGCAACAACCACAATAGGTGGCATTCAATGCATCCAGCTAAACTGCGTTTCTACTCTTGCCGGCGGTGACAGCGACACCCATGGTCAAGGAGAACACAGTGCAACCCAGCTGAACTGGTTCAGAAATCAGTAATTTAGAGAAATTAGCCTGAAGCCCAACTGTGGCCTTTGGCAACTTAATTTTGAAAAAATAATAGCGTCTGCTCATTAGGAGCCGGCGCTACATATATATATCCAGAACCGCTAATGCGCACGCGTGTGCGCAACGGACGGTGTGCATGCGCAGGAGCGCGCCCCTAATTCCAGTTCGCACCAGACGGCCTATTTAAAGGGTGCTCTACTCACAAACGGTGCTGACTGGTCTTCAGCGGTGTCCTGATCCTCTGTACTCTGTTTGAACCTGCTTGATACCCGTTGCTGATCCCGGCTTACCCTGACTGTGCCTTTTGGACTCTGATACTTGTGACTTCTGGCTTCTGACCCCTGCTTTTACCTGACTCTGCACCTGCCTAATGCCTTGTACCTCGCTGCCCGCCAGTTACCAAACCCGGCTACCCTCACGACCCTGCTTCCGTCTCCTGTCCCCAGGAAGTTCTGGCAAGACACAAAACCTGAACTTGCACTTTGGTTGGAGTGCCACTTTAACATCAGCTGATCTACTGAGCTTCATCCCAGCTATCTGCCTGTTGTTCTGCCTGAGCCGTCTACTCTACAACCTCAACCGCAAGTTCTGCAAGCAACACTTCCAGGCACTCCTGTTACTCCTAACCCTAGCCACCATCTGTTTCATTATCAGTGGAGCTTGGGTCGGAGTTACAAGGGAGGCCGATCTCGTCATATCAGACTCCTACCAGGTACGTGACACAGCCTCACCATTGCCATGAATGCAGCCTTACCATTGCAATCAATGCAGCCTTACCATTGCAATCAATGCAGCCTCACCATTGCAATCAATGCAGCCTCACTATTGCAATCAATGCAGCCTTACTATTGCCATGAATGCAGCCTTACCATTGACATGAATGCAGCCTCACCATTGCCATGAATGCAGCCTTACTATTGCCATGAATGCATCCTTACCTTTGCCATGAATGCAGCCTTGCCTTTGTCATGAATGTAGCCTCACCATTGCCATCAGTGCAGCCTGATCGATGCCCATCTGCAGCCTCGGAGGGGAGAGGGAGGGGGGGGCAGGAATAGAGCCAACAGATTAAATACAGGAAAATCTCCTGTTTACTCAGCGTCCTCTTTATTACAAAGTCCCACCTCCTATAATAGACAGAACAGTCATCAAATGACAGCCCAGACGACAGGACTTCTTATTACAGACGCAGTGAACAGAAGATTCTCCTGTATGTAATCTGACAGCACTCATCGTGCCCCCTCCGAGGCAGCTCTGATAAAAATGGTATATGTCTTTTGCCACAAAAGATATATATATATATATCCAAATCTCCAGGGGGGCCGTATAAAACTGGAACATGGGCTGCGATTGGCCCGTGGGCTGGACTTTGGACATGCCTGCCATAGACACACTCCTAAACCTTGTGGCCAGCCTTCCCAGAAGAGTTAAAGCTGTTATAGCTGCAAAGGGTGGGCCAACTCAAAAATAAACCATACGGACTAAGACTGGGATTACTGTAAAGTTCATGTGCGTGTAAAGGCAGGTGTCCCAGTACTTTTTGTATTACAGTGTGTGTGTGTATATATATATATATATATGTATGTATATATATATATATATATATATATGACAATGTAAAACAGTTTATTGATATTTATTATTTATTTTTACTATCCCAAAGGCTTCTTTTTAAACTTTGAACATGTGACCAGTAGCATAGGACTAGAAGCTTGTCCTGCAACTTTTTCCCTACAGACAGGCTCGGAAAAAGCTGGATCATGTGAAAGTTGTATATTGATTAGGAAAAAAGGTAAATAATTGCAGTGCCATAAGCTGCATACAGAAAGAGAAGGGATAATGTAAATTAAACAGTGTGCTTTGTATCACTTTAAGTACTTATAGTGTATTAAAAAATAAAGATGAGTATGCCAGCCATACTCATCTCACCTAGATCGGGCAGATAAGTAGGAGAATAATTGTGAACATTACCTGATCCTCCAACCTGAACAAATCTCCTATGGAAGTGAACTATTAAACAGTCTTTTGGACTGCTTCCCATATCCCCAATATTTTTTAAATTTTTTCTAGGTTGCTTTTGATAAAAAAAATAGTTTGAGTTGAAATGAACACATAAAGTTTTCAGGTGATTCTTGTAACTTGGAGTTGGGCTCCAAATAAAGTATACAAATATTTACCATGTACTTTAACTCCCAGAACCTTTATTGTATTGTAATATTAATAGCACGCAGACAAATTAAGTTATTTCAGTCACAAGCCCTGTTTGGCTCTTGTCTTATGTGCAGAAGGAACAGACGTTGCACATTTGCACCTGCAATAAGGTCTACATCTCCTGGGGGACTGATTTATAGAAGTCTCTATTTGTGTTTTTTCCCAGGAACCATCCCAGCTGTGTGTATGTAGTTATACATGATTCAATATCTGGCAATGCTTACTATAAAAACAACCTAGAAATAAGCAGTCTGAGGAAAAGACAAATAGTATTTCTATGACTGTCCTGCTAAAGCATCTTTCAACGTAAAATAGATATTTACCAGAATTTTGAGAGAGGGGGGATAGGGAAGTCAGTGTGGAAACATAAGCTCATATTTATATGTATTTTCTGTGGCATGTGATTTAGAGAACAGCTTGGTGCAGACTGGTGCACTGTTAAGTGTGAAACGCGTCAGTTGTTTGTACCATTTTTTGCTGTGGCTTGTATCTGTTGGATTTTTTACAATAAAGGCTATATTCCCGAGTGCAGCTGTCCAGAAATTCCTTTTTGCTTCAACCAGGTGAGGAGTACAAAGACAAGTTTGTCTTGCCTAAAGTTAAGCATGGTGGTGGGAGTGTCATAGTCTGGGGCTGCATAAGTGCTGCTGGCACTGGGGAGCTACAGTTCATTGAGGGAACCATGAATGCCAAAATGTACTGTGACATACTGAAGCAGGGCATGATCCCCTTCCAATCGAAGACTGGGCCGTAGGGCAGTATTCCAACACACCCCCAAGATGACCACTGCCTTGCTAAAGAAGCTGAGGGTAAAGGTGATGGACCTGCCAAGCGTGTTGCCAGACCTAAACCCTATTGAGCCTCTGTATGGCATCCTCAAACGAATGTTGAAGGAGCGCAAGGTCTCTAACATCCACCAGATCTGTGATGTCGTCATGGAGGAGTGGAAGAGGACTCCAGTGGCAACCTGTGAAGCTCTGGTGAACTCTATGCCCAAGAGGGTTAAGGCAGTGCTAAAAAATAATGGTGGGCATACAAAATATTGACACTTTGGCCCCAATTTGGACATTTTCACTTAGGAGTGTACTCACTTTTGTTACCAGCGGTTTAGACATTAATGGCTGTGTGTTATTTAGAGGGGAAAGCACATTTATACTGTTATACAAGCTGTACACTCACTACTTTACATTGTAGCAAAGTTTCATTTCTTCAGCGTTGTCACATGAAAAGATATAAAAAAAATTACAAAAATGTGAGGGGTGTACTCACTTTTGTGAAATACTGTATATAGTTCATATGCAGCTGAGAACAGAGGGAATGTTATATACAGTTACATAGTTAACCAGGTTGAAAAAAGACACAAGTCCATCTAGTTCAACCAAAAAAAAAAACATCATACAATCCCATATACATAATCCGATACCCACAGTTGGTCCAGAGGAAGGCAAAAAAAAAACAGCAAAGGATGATCCAATTTGCTATAGCAGGGGAAAAAATGTCTTCCTGATCCCCAATCAGATATTGGATATTCCCTGGATCGACTTTACCTATAAATGTTACTACCCAATTTGATTATGTACTTTAAGGAAAGAATCCAGGCCATGTTACAGTATAAAAAATACCACCTTACAGACAAAGTGCCATGGCAATCTTTTAAGCACATAGTTAAAGTCCAATCAAATTAAAAAGCAAAAAAGAAGTGCTTAGTCTTAAAGTTAATATTTTTAGAAAGCAGTCACATGCTGAGTAGAAAAGCCTGGACCCTGCCAGCATGCTGCAAAAAATGACCCTTGCTCTCTGTGTGGAAGCAATGATCTCTCTGCAGAGGTCCAACACACCCCCTGCTGAGTCAGAGTTAAAGTTCGCCAATTGGCAGGGGACATGAGCTTTATGGATTGCAGACTCAGTCAGGGGATGTCAGAACTTTGCAGAAAGGCCATTGCTTTCACATAAAAAGCAAGGGTGCTATTCTGTAGCATGCTGGCAGTTGACAGGCTTTTCTACTCAGGCTGTGATATTTCTGAAGAAAATGAACTGTAAGACTTTAAACGTCTTTTATTTTGATGCACCTGAAAGGTATTCTACTGATTTAAACTGATACCAATCACCCCCTCCCATTTCACCCTCGTATTGCTCCTATGTAGAAGAAAACATCCTGGTGTTTTAACCTGTACTCCATTTTATATTCCAAAATTGAGATCCAACTTCAGAGCAGATGTCAAAAAATATCAGCTAAAAGATTCATCAAAGTATTGTCTGTTCTGTGCATTTCTCAGATTTAGTTTCAGTTTGTTAATGGTGCTGGGCTTTCCTGAATTTCATGCTCACTATTCGATTGTTCAATATGTATACCTCAGTGTGCAGTAAGGGCACTTTCATTGGATGGCAGATGGCTATTTGTGGAAAGTTCAAAGTCGCATGACAAGTCACACCCCAATAACGGCAATAGAACTGTTCTAATCGGTGCAACTTAAGTCATAGTAAGTTTCTGCACTACTTTGGGGTGACTTCATCATGACTTGCATTGTCTGCTGTTAATGAAGATGCAAGGATGTTGGCTGTCAAAGTTGCGCGACCTTGAAGCCACGTAGATGTGAATGGGCACTTATAATGTTAATTGCAAGCATTTTGTGGTGTTTGTTGCTAGGCATGCTTTCAAAAGTTAAAAGAGTACAGGTTCACTTAAAGGTGACCTTAACAGCTTAAAGTGAACCTTAGTAACTTTAAGTGAAGCTTAGTAATTTTCCTCCTTTCTGCAACTTTGATTAGCTATTGTAGAGGCTAATGATATCAACAATCAACAGAAGGCAGCAAAAACTTCACCTCTTGTCCTGTGATGTAGATAACACTGGAGAGTGGAAGGAGATTGGTTTACCACTCAACATCTACCCTTGTAGTGCTGCTTTATTCAGGGGGTGCACAGATAAGGTATAATATATTTTTCCTGGCACTGGCAGGCTTCCTCCTTTCATGAAATCATTCCAGTGCTGACACCTGTCTCAGAGGCTTAGGGCCCCAGTTGCTATTTCAACACATGTTTACACACAATGCAGGGTTAATAGTAATACACTGTAGGTGATGATGCTACCCACAGACCTCCCACAGCCCAGAGCTTCAGGCAGAACTGCACTGGACCAAAGGATAGGATAAGTAAGATAAATGATTCTTGCACCCCCAGAATAAACAAGCATTTCACTCTTGCAGTGCAGAGGGTCCCACTGCAAGAGTAGTGTCTAATTTGCAGATTTCAGCTTTAAAGTTCTGTGGTGCCAGCAGCAGATTTTCATGTACCTATGCCTGCCTTTGGGGATTCTGTGTGGTTTCTGGTGTCTCATTGCTTTTTTTTCCCTCTGGATCTTTTAATACAAGTACAACTTTTGCTTCTTGATGCTACAGCTATGTTTTCCACCAAGGCTTGGTTAAGGCTTGAGCGATGTTAGTGTTATTGTGGTTCCCTAGTTGTGGGCAGACCTGCCAATAATATCTGCGTGTGTCACTAGATAAATCCTATATAATAATACTAGCAATAATATTAGTAATTTATTCTTAGGTATGTGTTATAGTGTTTATCCCATTACCTGAAGTCAGCTGTTTGTGGTAAAAATCACTGTTGTGCCCTCTTCATAGCTGAGGGATATTGTCCTGATTAGTTGCACCACTCACCTGCATCCTTCTACCCTCCAGTTTAGTTTGCTTGTGGACTCCATCTTGTACCTCCTACAATTGGGATACAGTAGATGATAGTTTCTGTCCTCTCAGGCCTTAATTGACAGGTAAGAGCGTACATTTGTTGGACAAATTTCTTTATCTTTATAACCTTTAAGTAATTACACCATCACAGCATAATGTTTCCCTATAGTCTGGTCAGTAAATAGTTTTTTTCTTTTCCTCCTCTTAGTAAAATGGTGAGACCAACATCTAGAGTTTGGAAACATTTCCACAATTTTCAAATATTGTGAGAAGAAATATTCTTTTCCAAATGCTACAAGGATGACAAAACACATCGTTGCATGCCACAGGAGCCCTAAAGACATTATAAATACTTTATGAAATGAAATGATAAGGACCAGAATGAAAGTGAATTAGCTTTTCCCTCCAGAGTTCCTATTCCAGAAACACTCTTCCTGCTGCTTCTAGATAATCACTAAGTGTTTCTTCACCAGTAGCATCCTGAAGTAAGAAAGTGCAAACCACAGCCTCCCAAAAATACAAAATCCCCTAATTTATAGAGAAAACTACACCTTAAATTTAGGAGAAAATTGATCAAGCTCTTGCAAGAGCAATATATTCTTTTAGATCAACATTGTCAATAACTATAAATGCTTATTGGCAGGAAGCTTTTAATTCAGTACAAGGGAAAGGGGGGGGGGGGGGGTTACCTGTTCTCAGGTATAGTTGAAATGGTCTTATCATGTACAGTCCTTGTTATTCCATTGGTAATAAAATTGGTTTATTTACTGAATAAGCTGTACTTGTATTTCAAGAATAATACTTTTATATACACTGCAATTCACATCCCCAGTGTAACAAAATGGCTTTTAATTCCTAAAACTGCTCCACACTAAAAAACAAAAATGTAATCTTTCAAAAATGTCCATTTTTTTCTGGGAAAAAACAATGCCATTTTTTATTTCCCCATGGCATTACAATTTCCAGAAATTGTACATCTCTAGTTCTCCATTCAATTGTTTAATCATGGGTTGTCTATTAGCCCAGTAAATAGCCAGACTTTAGTATTATGTCTCGTCTCCAGTTGTGTTCAGTGGGGTTTGCAGCTAAGTTTGGGTTTAGTGGATTTCAAGCAGAAATCTAACCTGGGCAGACTTGCTCATCCCTAGCTAGCAGTTTTAAAGCAAACCTGTGCTTTGTCTGTAGTTGAAGTTTAGAATTACAGATATCTTAGAAAAAATAAACTAAGTATTTAAGAACTATTTGGTGAGGTATTTAAAAGTTCATGCACATTAAGCATTTACATCTATTCATTTCATAGCAGTGACATAGAACTGACAGATTCACAAAAGCTTTAAATAAAAAAAGCATTTACAATGCAGAATAGAGACATGACCCTCAGATGGAGTGTGTGTCATTTTCACAATTAGGTTATGTCATTAGGAAATGTAAGATCTTGTTAGGCATTCAGAATTGCTAAGTATCCAGACAAAGCTCAGCAGTAGAATCTTCCTTCCACACTATGGGATGTTAAAACTGGTACCTCACAAGGTTTTTGGCTGCTGAATTTACAAGTAATACATTGTTTGCCTATTCTATTCACATCCTGTGTCCTGGATGTGACATCCTTGTCCCTTATATATAGATCCATTTAATAAACCCCAGGTTTCTGTCATAAAAATGAACAAGTAGAAGGTGATTTTTCAGCAGCAAGTGGTTCTTTTTGTAGCTCTTTAGAGCCCCAAAAAATAATAAAATAAAATACTCACCCCACGCTGAGACTTTTCCTTGCAATATTCCTTCCCACTGCTAAATTATCTCATTCTTCTGGATTCCATCATGGCATTCACATTAATGAAATTGATGAAATTAATGAAATTAATAAAACAGCACTGACTTTATCTCACCATTGAGGATTGCCTAAAAATGGAGATTAGTCAAAGAGGAACAGGACCTGCTCATAATGTGACCAGCTTAAAGACATTGATAAAACGGTGAATATATAACAGAAATCATACAAAATACATCATGTGGGCCTCCAGGTCTGGTAAGGAAGCATTAGGGGTAGGTGGGGACAGTGAAATGTTGGCCTTTCAGTGACCAAAGAATAAGCTAAAAAATGGAAGGGGGAAGAGGTGGTTCCACCAGAGAACAATATTTTCCATTTGTGTTTACTCTTACCTTTTATTTCTGCTTTGTATGGCCACCATTTGACACAGGGGTGAATTCAGTAGCAAAAAGACTTGTACAATCTATGTGTTTACTATGGTTTCATGATAGTAACACTAGTAAAGTAGATTTAAAGTTAACAGACACTCTTCATCCCAAACAGTACCTTTCACATTACTTTTGGAATGTTTTATGCTTATTCTTATTAAAATATATATTTTTGACCACTGAGCCCTAGTTCTGGTCCTTTCACATGTGATTTCCAGGCAGAGACTTTCCTGAGGGAGGAATGAAGGTGTTACATGTGCCTATCCAAACCGATAGGGGGTGGAAGAGGTGTCCTCCATGCCCATTGCTTTTGCAGATTCTAGGCTTCAACAACACTTAAGTGCATGCACACTGGAGAAAGCATTTTCCATGCCCATTGCTTCTGAATGCCTATCTAAACCATGCAGGTTCAAAGTGCTGACAACACTTGAACTTGCCATTTAAACGGCTGTAAAGTGCTATTGCCCCAGAAAAATGCAATAAGCATGGAAATGGTAGGATCAGTGAGTAATTTATTGGTATAAACTAAGCCTAATTTAAAGGAGTACACTGTAAATGTACGCAGATTATGAGAACCTTTTAAATGATAATTTTTCATTTTCATTTTCATACCGAAAGAAGAATAGATGCTAATGTTGTTGAAAATGTTAACTGTATGGCTGTTCCTTTTATTTAATACATGTGCTTATATAGCCCCATCAAGTTAAATATATATTGTACCTTCACAATAGTCCCTGTTTTCATAATGCTTATAATCTAAGGTTCCTAACTCACATTCATACACATGCTAGGGCCAATTTAGATAGGAGCCAATTAACCGCTTCCCGACCGCCTCACGCAGATATACTGCGGCAGAATGGCATGGGCAGGCAAAATCACGTACCTGTACGTGGCCCTTTAATTGCCTGCCCGTGGGTCTCCCGGTCGGGAGCTCCGTGACCCCGGGCGCGGGACCAGCGGACCCGATCGCTGCTGGTGTCCCGCAATCGGGTCACAGAGCTGAGGAACGGGGAGAGGTCTGTGTAAACAAACCTCTCCCCGCGCTTCCTACTCTGCCTGTCATTGATCGGCTGTTCGGGAAAGCCAATCAATGACGTCAGACGTCAGCCCGCCCCTAATGTAAAAAAACACACACATCACAGCCCATAACCCCCCTCCCCCTAGTGGTTAACTCTTTCACTACAACTGTCATTTATACAGGAATCAATGCATTTAAATAGCATTGATTGCTGTATAAATGACAATGGTCCCAAAAATGTCCGATGTGTCCGCCATAATGTCGCAGTCACAATAAAAAAAAATATTAATAAAAATGCTATAAAACTATCCCCTATATTGTAAACGCTATAACTTTTGTGCAAACCAATCAATAATCGCTAATTGCGATTTTTTTTTACCAAAAATATGTAGAAGAATACGTATCGGCCTAAACTGAGGAAAAAAAAAGTATTTTTATATATTTTTGGGGAATATTTATTATAGCAAAAAATATTGCATTGTTTTCAAAATTGTCGCTCTATTTTTGTTTATAGCGCAAAAAATAAAAACCGCAGGGGCGATCAAATACCACCAAAAGAAAGCTCTATTTGTGGGAAAAAAAGGACGCCAATTTTGTTTGGGAGCCACGTCGCACGACCGCGCAATTGTCAGTTAAAGCGACGCAGTGCCGAATCGCAAAAAGGGGCCTGGTCCTTTGGCTGCCAATTAGTCCGGGGCTGAAGTGGTTAACCTACCAGTATATATTCGGAGGGTGAGAGGAAATCAGAGTACCTGAAGGAAACCCACACAGGCAGAAGATTCAAACTCTGTGCAGGTAGTACCATGGTTGGGATTTAAACCGAAGACCCTAGTGCTGCAAGACTGAAGTGCTAACCACTTAGCCACTGTGTTATGCTAATTTTTTGGCATTACTGATTTCTAAGTCACTGACATGGAACACACAGGAAGTCAGGACCAATTTGCACACTTGTTTCAGGTTAGAGTCTAAGAAATATTTAAGCCAAAGAATCACTGTGACAGCCAGGCAACTATCAGTTTTGAACTAAGCCAGCAATAGTTCGTCTTCATATTGCCTATATTTCCTAAATTGGCCAAGTGTTGGATAAGGCTACGGGATAGGAATATGAGATAATTGCCAAATTTAGCAATATCTTCCTAAAATTTAATTATGTGTGAAAAAAGGGATCTCATCTTAAAGTGTTACTAAACACAGGACCCTGCATTCACTATATCTGGTCTCCCACTGCACACAGAACATGGAAAAGCAATTATTTTAGTAAATATAAACTGCTATATACCTTTTCTCATCAGCAGTATATAACTGACTTCTGATTTCTATCAGTGTCCATCCGAGCACTGGTTAAAGCTTGTAGAAGGAGTTTGCATTCTTCTCTGACTGTCCTATGAGGCTGCATGACTCCTGACCCTCTGTCTGGACAGTGCTGATTGGCCCTGTGTCGATAACATGCACTTCCAAAAAAAGGAAAAAAAAAAAAAAACTCTTTAGCAATACACACCAAACTGAGCATGTGCAGATTGCATCCAAGGCTCTGTACTATCAGGAGATGGATTGGTGACTGTGAAGAAGAGGAGAGAATCAGAGAAGGTAGAATCAAACAGCCTTGTTACACAATGTCCAGGATTAGCCCCTTAGGTTTCACAGTGAGTATGATAAGTATGCTTTACTGCATATACAGGCTGAGGTTTAGTAACACTTTAAGAACAGAAAACACATTAAACCAAATAAAGAAATGAATAAAAATGTTATTTTATTTAAAGACTTTGAAGGAAAGGACAAATCCAAGTACATTGTATATCTTGTAGCCACTTTATATTATCACCATCATCAGATCCTGCAACTCCCCACAATATTTTAAGTGTCATTTTCTATACTGCCTCAGAATCTGGTGATAGCAGATCAGGAAATAAAAAAACATCTGGCATCTAGTGCTTATTTGCAGGTGAAAGGAAGAATCTAACTGGTTTCCATTTTTATCTAATTAAAAAAGACCAATTTTATACTAATTCATAAAGAAATAAAAATATTCTTAGAAAATTATTCTTAGAAGGTTTTTGTTATTTATTAAGGAGCACATATTAAAAAAACATCAATGAATCCATAGGAGATTCAAGTATTTTGTTAATGAACAATGGCAGATTTATTTGTTTAAGTTGTTGATAATACGACATTTGCTGTAATTCAGAATGACGTATTCAGGCCATGCTCAACATTTTACAATCTTAGATTCAGCAGCAGTTATTGATCACTAAGTTAGTTTTAGTGATTTACTGCCTGACTTTCACAGAAGATACAATGAGGTCATTGTCAGTAATTTGCTGGAAACGTTGAATACTATACAGTATATTCACAATTCAAGTAATTTTATAAATATGCAGTTTAAGTATTTGAGTCATATATGTGTAGCATTTAAAGAATTTTAGTTTGTATCAGTACCAGTCACACAAAAGTATTGTACATTGTTTTTTTTAGCCTGATGTGTCACTTCTACTTCTACTTATTTGACATGCTGCTCACTGCTAGAGTTGTGCGAATGGTTTGGGCTGAGCAAATGTTTGGCCCGAACATCGCCTGTTAGAAAAAAAGAGAAAAACACAATACACAGAATAAAACCAACGAATATTCCCTAACACCACTACTAATAGAATCAAAGGCAGTGATTATAGGGTGTGACAGAAAACACTGACGCGTTTCGACCTGTTGTCTGTATCGGTCTTCCTCAGAGCATTTTTGTCAGCTGGAAATGAAAAGACATTGTAACAACAACTTCTCTGCTCTGAGGAAGACCGATACAGACAACAGGTCGAAACGCGTCAGTGTTTTCTGTCACACCCTATAATCACTGCCTTTGATTCTATTAGTAGTGGTGTTAGGGAATATTCGTTGGTTTTATTCTGTGTATTGTGTTTGTATTTTTTACTCTGTATGGGCTTGTGTTTTTACACTCCTTTTTATGTGTCATTCTATTCTTTTAAATTTTGAATAAACATTGTAAATTGATTTGGATGGATTCTGGTCTATCATTCCATATAACCGTCTGACTACTTCTACCAGACGGCTATTGCTGCCTAAAAACCCCACCTACCCCCTCCTTTTCCGAACATCGCCTGTTTGCCCCTTCAGCGAATATCCGAATTTGCGGGGCACTTGGTAGGATGTTCGCCCACTGACCACCCCATAATGCACTGCGTGCTGCACAGGGCATTCTAGAGCCCTAATTGGATGATTGCCAATTAGGACACAGAGCAGTGTCAGAGCCCTGATTGGACAAAGTGTTGATGACTTTGTTCAATCAGGGCTCAGTGCTCATAGTCCCACCCTACACTATAAAAGGTTCCTTCCCATGGGAATCTTTTGCAGTGTGTTGTTGAATTGGAGATAGATAGAGCAGGGCTCGGTTTGCTACTCGTGAGTTAGTGTGTTCACTTATTGTGACTGAGTGTAGAGTGTATAATAAGTGATGTTGCGCTGTTGTTGAACTGAAGTGCAACCAATGTGTCACAAAATAATAAACATACTTGAAATTAAAAGGCAATGATAAAGGCGTGCACAAGGTAGTAGTGTAATACAAATGTGCAAAAACTCTTCAAATAACAAATTCCTTACAATCAAGCAAATAATAATAATGCTCATCAAGCTGATCAACATACACTAAACAGTGAAGTGAAAATGTGACAAATAACAAGTCTCAAGGCAGTCTTCTTAGGATAAAGGTGAAAAACAGTGAAGCCTAGAGCTACAGTCTTAACCGTACAAACTGATAAATATAAACGTGTGTCTCTTCAATTCATGCAATGACATCTCTGTGTGAAGTGGCCTCTCACCTTACTGCTGTAAGGTAACAGCGTAGGAAAACCAGTGGTTGCAGTATCTTCTGGGGGTCTTTATATAAATGGCTGGTGGTTTGAGAAAATTTCGATTACCTTTTAGGGTCTTCCTCTCGTTGTCCCTAAAATCAATTCTGGGTAGTGGACAGTGACTCCTCTATAATGTAATCTTACTCTCACCCAAAGGGGGAGGGGTATATCGAGGGAAGAAGGGGAATGCCCATATAGTGTAGTATGTAATAAAATATTTATTTGATAAAAACAAACACTAAAACACTCACATTAAGCAAGATGAAACACAATACATCATCCACGAGTGCCAAGCTCGTTCCTACATTACTTCCTGTGTGCCTGTCAGTCCATCCCAACGCATATCGTCACAGTCACGTGACTTCATAGATTGCACTGTTGCAATTCACAATCCCTGCCCCAAGCAGATCAAGCTTGGCAAAAACACCAGCCATTTGGGTACCACATGCTTGACAAGACATTTAACTTGCCACCACTCAGCCCATTGGCAAGAGCACCTGAAAGCCACACACAAGGAACACATTTCTCTCCTCCTCACACCTCACCTTTCATGCCTACCACCGCTATGACTTCTCAACAGCCTCCACTGACAGGGATGATGGTAAAGAAAAGGGTGTCACAGCTGGAACATGTCTGCCAGCAGCACACCACCAGCTGTAGAGTATAGCAGGCAAAATTCTCTGCCCCAGCTGCTGCATCGAAAAAATTAATTTCAGGTTCGGGTCACATAGGGTTCACGTTTCAGGTCCAAACTTTTGCGATTTTCAAGAGCGGAGCTCTGGCACGAACCGAACCTGGGGGTTCGGCCCATCTCTATCCACTGCACACTAACAGCATGCTTTAAAATTCACCTGTGTGGCTAGTGTTAATCTCTTCTGTGCATGTGCAACAGAAACACTATCAAGACAGCCTCTGTTGGTATGACTAGAAAAAAAATTTTTTTTGAATAAACACCCAGGTAGGGCTGTTCAGATTTGTGAAAAGTATGCATATATCACGAGAGACTCTGTAAAAAGCAACCTATATTGGTGTGATTTTCTAGAAAAAGGGTTGTATATGCAAAATATATATATAAAAAAAGGTTTTTTCGTGAAGTTAATAAACACCCTACAGAGCATTTACTGACAAATTGTTATATATTATGCAATATAGGTGAAAAAACTTTGTGAGAGTTAGTGAACACCCTAATGAACACCCGGCAGGGCTGTTCAACTATTGAGGAAAATAAACTTATGTTGAAAGAGGCTCTCTAGAAGCAGCCTCTATAGGTGTGACTTTTTTGGAAAAAGGATAGTGTGTGCAGAATAAGTGTGAACAAATTTGTGGGATTAATAAACAACCTATAGAGCATTTAGTGACATACTATCATGTATTATGCAATATAGGTGAAAAAAACTTTTGTGAAAAATTAATAAACACCCTACAGAGCATATGATATCATGAAATATAAATTGAGCCTAAAGATAAATACAAACTATATGCCGTGAGACACAAAGTTAGTGCAAACTGTATACCAAGGGATACAGTCGGTGAACCTGAGTGACATAAAAAATTGAATGAAGAAAAAAACAATAAAAAAATTAATTTTACGTTCTAACAATAAACACCCTGCTGAGCTACCAGTGTTTACACAAATGACAAGATATAAGTATAGTCCTCAGAGTATAGGTTAACACAATCCCTATAAGGTTGAATTACAACTGTTTCACCGAAAATACAAGATTAATTGCAAGTGAGATTTTTTAAAAAAAGTTGGTGCGTCTTGAAATGCACAATGAAGCAAAAAAGAGTTCCGTGCAATAAACAGTCTCTATAACAACTCCAGATATAATTGGATAGAAGTGACTTGTATAACACCAAGAAAAAGTGTGAAGACCTCCACCATAGGGCAAACTTGTCTCCTTACCGGAACTAAAAGGTCCCTTTTTAGGGGGACCGTTTAAGCAGGTGGCTCTCAACCCTAGCCAGGGGTGGACTGTGGGGAACGTCTGATATCCTGCCGATCAGGATGGCTCGTCCAAAGTAACTCCCAACCCAGGATCCTTCTCTGATACCAGCTAGGGATCGATCTCAGTGACCAGTTTCGAGTTGGAACCCAGGGGAATCAAAGAGAACTCGCATAGTATAAAATCCAGGGGTAATTTATTTGGTAAAAGAAAGTTAAACACTTACAGTGTAGCAATCAATAAAAGGCATAAAGCGAGCCGGCCGGTCTCGCAGATACAGCCCGTAGCAATGGGATCACGTCGTACTGCGGTAGCGTCAGGACGTAGCTCCTCCTCCCTACGCGTTTCGTCATCAACGGACGTCATCACGGGGCCCCCCGAGGGACCTTTTAGTTCCGGTAAGGAGACAAGTTTGCCCTATGGTGGAGGTCTTCACACTTTTTCTTGGTGTTATACAAGTCACTTCTATCCAATTATATCTGGAGTTGTTATAGAGACTGTTTATTGCACGGAACTCTTTTTTGCTTCATTGTGCATTTCAAGACGCACCAACTTTTTTTAAAAAATCTCACTTGCAATTAATCTTGTATTTTCGGTGAAACAGTTGTAATTCAACCTTATAGGGATTGTGTTAACCTATACTCTGAGGACTATACTTATATCTTGTCATTTGTGTAAACACTGGTAGCTCAGCAGGGTGTTTATTGTTAGAACGTAAAATTAATTTTTTTATTGTTTTTTTCTTCATTCAATTTTTTATGTCACTCAGGTTCACCGACTGTATCCCTTGGTATACAGTTTGCACTAACTTTGTGTCTCACGGCATATAGTTTGTATTTATCTTTAGGCTCAATTTATATTTCATGATATCATATGCTCTGTAGGGTGTTTATTAATTTTTCACAAAAGTTTTTTTCACCTATATTGCATAATACATGATAGTATGTCACTAAATGCTCTATAGGTTGTTTATTAATCCCACAAATTTGTTCACACTTATTCTGCACACACTATCCTTTTTCCAAAAAAGTCACACCTATAGAGGCTGCTTCTAGAGAGCCTCTTTCAACATAAGTTTATTTTCCTCAATAGTTGAACAGCCCTGCCGGGTGTTCATTAGGGTGTTCACTAACTCTCACAAAGTTTTTTCACCTATATTGCATAATATATAACAATTTGTCAGTAAATGCTCTGTAGGGTGTTTATTAACTTCACGAAAAAACCTTTTTTTATATATATATTTTGCATATACAACCCTTTTTCTAGAAAATCACACCAATATAGGTTGCTTTTTACAGAGTCTCTCGTGATATATGCATACTTTTCACAAATCTGAACAGCCCTACCTGGGTGTTTATTCAAAAAAAATTTTTTTTCTAGTCATACCAACAGAGGCTGTCTTGATAGTGTTTCTGTTGCACATGCACAGAAGAGATTAACACTAGCCACACAGGTTAATTTTTCACTTTTACCTTCTGTTTGTGTGTGAGATAGCACATACACCATCTTGGGTGTTTTCATTATTCAGCGCAGCTCCTTTTCACACGCAATTCTGATTTATGTAGTATAACATTTTTGAGCAGCAGCTTTATATACCTGGATAGCGCAACTTTTTTCTATACATGCTTTAAAATTCAGTCCATCCAAAATGTAAATGTAAGTAGAAACTAATAAGCTTATAGGGTTGATTTATTAAAGGCAAATAGGCTGTTCACTTTTCAAAGTTATTTTCACTTTGCAAGGAAATTTTCTCTTAGCTTAGTGAATGATATAAGGCTCTCCTGACTTCCATCATTCAATAATGCGCAAGCATAAACACAGTTTTTTTTTCTTGCATGTGATTGGTTATTCTTTTCAAAGTAAAATTTCATGAACTTCACCAAGCTAAGGGCAAATCCCCAAAGAGTACAGCCTATTTGACTTTAGTAAATCAACTCTATATGTCTTGAATGCTGCAACAGTGGGGCTTCCTTCCATAATATGGCTAATATATTATTAACAGAATTTAGGATAGTGTTCAGTTCAGAAATAGAAACATTATTAATGGTTTCTACAGAGGCCTTAAACTAGGTGTAAACGCCAACTGGATGACATTCAATTTACTAAAGCACTATGTATCACTGACAACTGTCATGTTTTTCTCTTCTCATCAAATGTTGTTTTCCCCTTTTCTCATTTTTTACATGTCAGTGCTGCTGATCTCTTCCAACCACTAACCACATACAGCACTAGCTGCACATGATTGCTATGTACCAACTTTCTGATAATGGTAGGACTGTTTCTGTACATGTGTTAAAGCTCATATATGATTTAAAGATTTAGTGGAGGGCTATAAATCTACTTTAAAAATAACTGAGGTAAGGCAAGAGCAAATTGGCAATGCCGATGTTTGGGCAGAGGGGTGCTCATGCAAAGCTGGCCATACATACATTTTTTTTTTAAACCTGCAGGTTGCACAAAAAAAATGATCCACTTTCCCCATCCAAATTGAGTGGGATCTCTCCCGCTGAGCTATTGTGTTCTGACAGCGGGACATGGATGAGCGAGTTTGGGGTGGAGGAACTTGACTGGTCTGCACAGAGTCCTGGCCTCAACTTGATAAAACACCTTTGGGATGATTTAGAGTGGAAACTGTGAGCCAGGCCTTCTCATCTACATCAGTGCCTGACCTCACAAATGCGCTTCTGGAAGAATGGTCAAACATTCCCATAGACACACTCCTAGACCTTGTGGAAGAGTTGAAGCTGTTATAGCTGCAAAGGGTGGGCCAACTCAATATTAAAGCCTACGGACTACTGCCATTAAAGTTCATGTGCATGTAAAGGCAGTTCTCAGTCACCCTGTGCCCCTAATAGACAAAGGATTACTTACACATAAGACGGCCCCGGGGAGCTGGAAAATAGGTTTCCAGAGCTCTCTAAGGTAATCTGGGTTCCACGGGCCCTCCGCCCAAAGTGACTTCCGTCACAGTAAACATTTGGATTTTCTCTAACAATCTGTCTCAGAGGCAATGGTCATTAGGATATATAAAAAGAGGTGAATCCCATAGTAACAAAAAGCTGAAAGAGGTTGTAACTCGTATGAACTCTATCAATATCTAGGTTGTCTGGAGTTTCACTTTAATGTGTATGCAGGATTGGAACTTGCCTTGTAACCTTTAAGGCAAGCATTCATTTCATTGGAAATGCAGGTGTTAAGAGCATAACTGCAATTTTCTGAAGGTCATTCTCACTGTAAAGACATAATTGTCTACAGACAGGATGGCGAATTACTAATGCAATTGGCAGTGTTACAGAAAACTCATTTTCTTTTCACTTCTTCCCACGTAAAATGATTTGACATTGATAAGAAACTATTTGGAACTTGATTTCCATAGTTAACAAAATGTAGATAGCCTGTAATCATCAGAGGCTTCCCAATACTCCGGCAAGGATGAACTTATTTGAAGTTTATAACAGCCTTAGAAAAGCAGAGCTGTCTAATCCTGGGCTTGGATACATAAAAGACGGCTGCATATATGTAAATTGACACATTTATGGCAGCAAATTACATTTCATTATGTATTAAAAGTTTAAAGACTAGTATGGATTAACTCCAGATGTCTGAGTAATTCTACCTCTGACATGAGCACCTTAAATCTGTCATTATTAGAGTTGGTCTACCACACCATACTGGTCAATTAAAAAGCACATTTACCAAGTTTACATTTTTATAAATTGATGCCATGTCCTTGAGAGCTTAATACAATAGTTTTTAAACGTTTTTCACTTTTTTGTCTTTGTTAAAAATGAACCTGCACCCAGAAGAGATTTCTCTATCATGTGTGCAGTAAGGCAATGTTTAATTCTATGCTGTGGGTTCATAACCACAGGTGCTCTCTAGTGGAACCTTATAAGGAATCTAAGGGGAACTGATAGGTTGGTGACTACAATCTGTCAATATCTGCTGATAGTAAAACCACAGCCTTCCACATGTACAGCACTAAATGCTAGCAGAAAAACAATCTGAACCAAATTTAAACAATGTTACAATGTATCAAATACAAAAAAATAAACCAAGTGCTTCAATCATTATAAGCATACACTTACATTAAATTATAAGTGTTCATGAAAAAAGGTGTTCATAAATAAACAACAACAAAGCCCCTTCCACACTATCAGTGGTGTCACTAGGGTTGGTGTCACCTGGTGCGGTAAAACATGGTGTCACCCCCGGGGGTTGACACCATGTTGCCCTTCCGCTGCTCCAAGCACAAATTCCTCCCCAAATCCCCCCTCCTAGCACAAATCCCCTTTTCTAGCACAAATCCCCCCTCCTAGCACAAATCCCCCAATCTCTTCTTCTAGCACAAATCTCCTCTCCAACACAAATCCCCCAAATCCCCTCTCCTAGCTCAAATCCACCTTCCTTGCACAAATCCCCCCAATACTCCCTCCTAGCACAAATCCCCCCAATCCCTCCCCCAGCACAAATCCCCCCCAATCCCCTCTCCTAGCACAAGTCCCCCTTCCTCACACAAATCTCCCCAATTCCCCCTCTTAGCACACACCCCAATTCCCCCTAGCACAAATCCCCCCAATCCCCTCTCTAGCACAAATCCCCCTTCCTTGCACAAATACCCCCAATCCAGCCTCCTAGCACAAGTCCCCCCCCCCAGCACAAATTCCCTCTCCTGGCACAAATCCCCCTTCTTTGCACAAATCCCCCAAATCCCCCCTCCTAGCACAAATTCCCCCAATCCCCCCTACAAGTACAAATCCCCCCTCTCCTAGCACATATCCCCCCAATCCCCTGTCATAGCCCAGTCCTTCCTTTTAACATAAATCCTCCTTCAACCTCCCTCTGAGCATATACTGTATACCCCATTACTTCTCCTAGCACAACCACCCCCCCCAATCATCCCTATTACCCTCTACAGCACAAATAGCCCCCATCCTGCACAAAGCTTTCATCTGAGCACCAATCATTGAGTAAAAGCCCCTGGCCTATAAGCTTGCCCACCCCCAACTTACAGTAGAGAAACCAGGTAGAGGTGCGGGTCGTGCTGTGTTCTCTCAAAGCTGTCAGTGGAGCAATCCTCCATACAGCAGATAATACAGGATGGGGCTGTACACAGTTTGATTACGTCGCCCTCTCTTCTCCTTCAAAGATTGCTCATCTCCCGACAGGAGGGAGTGAACATGCTGGTCTAAGAGTGATCCTGTATCATTTGCTTTATAGAGGATCGCTCCACTGTGTCATGTAGAGTACACCCCTATTGCAGTTCTGGGGACAACTCAAAATGTTGGATGTTCCTTCACTTTCTCTTCAGGTGAGTATGGTCACCAGAAGAGGGTAAAAACCTGACCAAGCTTCAAACACCTCACCATTATATACATAACTAAACAAAACATAACTAAACAAAATGGTGTGTTTTTTTTTTGGGGGGGGGGGGTATAGACTTTGTATTTATTTAATTTGATAAATGCAAATCAGTTTAATGTAAATAGATTAACAATATCTATTAATATTCTTAAAACTTGTTTCTGTATATAGTTTTAAGTGTATCTGTACATAAGGTAGCCATATCTGATCATTTACATGAATGCTGTGCCTCTTGCTTGGTAGTGCTACACAGCAATTGTTCTTTACTGTTTCTCTCCTAATGTATGCCTTCTATTCTATCCTGGCTTAAGCTGGCCATAGGTGGATTGAATCTCGGCTGGTCCAGCAGGGAACAGCTGAGATTCGATCCACCCACAGGCTGGCTGGTTGTGCTAAAGTCAATCCATCGATCGGCTTCAGTACAAGCTAGAGACACTAAACATTGCCGGCAGAACACAATAGCGCTGCAGAGGGATTCCCCCATCAACACTGACTATGTTGATCTAGGAATCAAGCGATTTTCTGTCCTGTAACCATGACAAAAATTGCATCTATAGTTTGCATTACACAAAACAATAGACTGTCTATATACCAAATTATTTTATCTCAGTAAATGTTAAGACTTGGTGATGCACCCCTCACCTAAGCAATGGCCCTCGAGGACAGCCCTAGCAATGCCCATAACAGATGGAATACCAGAACGATTGATATTTTTGTTTGTATACTCATTTGACTACATTTTTAAATGCATGATTGTGTGTCTTCAAGCAATAATCTAGTAATTAAAAACTTCAGGAATAATATAGTAAATGAATATTTAAAAAAATAAAACATTTTCAGCAATGTAAAAAATATATTACTGAAATGATAGCCATATATTCACAGATTTATATGCTAAAGAAACAGTATTTCTAAATAATATAGGACAACGTGTATATGTTTATGCGGTCATGATTTCTACAGAACATGTTTATTATTATTATCAGTATTGTCTTGTACATTAAGTAACAGACATTAAAGTTTCAATGAAAAGCACAACTGCAATTTATTCTTCTCAGAACATAATGTTCCAAAATGAAAGTGGAGCAGTGAGCTGTGGTAAAATCAAACACTTAAGGTCAGGTGTGCTGGAGATAACTCATACTGAATTTTTATAAAGAATCTTCTACTTGTACAATTTGTAGTCTCTCAGTTTTGTTTTAACGTATGATGATATGCCCTGATAAACAATATGTGTCTGTGATTGAAATATCAGACGTGCTTAGACAGACAATGAGTCCAGTCTCACAAAATAAATATGGAAATAAGCTGTATGGTAGGTACTGAATATTAATACGCTAATGGGAACGATTATATCCTGCTCAAATGCTGAAAGTGATTGTAAATGATCACTTTGTAAAACAACCCATTCAGACTAAAATAGAAATGAAAGGCAAATCATTTGTGTATAGATATAAAAAAAATTATAAATATATTTTTGCCCTTTTTATTTTATAAGTGATCATGTTGCCTTTGTTCTCAACTGCACAAGAGCTGAGGGGATGAGAAACAGAAGCACACTGAGCTTCCAATTAAATGGCTGTGCAGGGGGGGGGGGGGTGTCAGAACAAGTCTAGTCATTGGAGGAGAGCAGGCTGAGTTCCCAACACAGCTAGAGAACTGACCACAGTGTGCTCTCTTGCTTAGTGTGGTCAGTTTTTAATAGGAAAGCAGAGGGACTGATAGAAAAAGACGGTTCTCCCTGTGTGGTGGGGTTTTTAGGCAGCGATAGGTCTGACATGAATTATCAAACCAATGGATTATAGTAAGAGACCAATACCATCCAGATCAAATTTTGAAAAGTTTATTCAAATTTAAAAATAGAGTGACACATAAAAAAAGAGGTGTAAAACACAAGCCCATACAGCATAAAAAATACACAGATACAATACACAGGGTATAATAGACTAACGGGTAGCACCTAACCCCTCAACTGATGATATCAGAAGTGGTGGTTTGTGAGGTAAGACCAAAATGACTGACGCGTTTCGACCTGTTATTTGTATCGGTCTTCTTCGGAGTTTTATTTGGTCTATTGGGATAAAGAAGACAATGTAACAGCAAATACTCTATTACGTAGTTCTATATGTTGCACTTATGTCCATATATATCCTTATCATTAATATAGTTACCAGTGTATGTATAGTGTCTGTGATGGTCCTCTGTATGGGTACTTATAAAACTCCCATCATCCTTCCTGGTGGCTTCCAAATTTGACTCCCATCGGTGGACCACGGTATAGCAGATTATCCAGGCCGTATGTGGCTTACAAAGAGTCACACTTGAGATTGACCCGCCAGGGAGAGACCCCCGGGCGGCTCCCAAAGGAGTGCAGCAAGAAGGGGGGAGAGGGGGGAGGGGAAAAGAAGCCAGCGAAAAAACACCCGCAGCTACGGATTCCTGGAAAAAATACCAAGAAATCATTCATAGGCACACTTGCTAAAGCAAAATATAAGAAAAGAGGGGACTCTCATGTTTTAAAGAGAGGTCCCTGATTTCAGTGTACAGAAGTACTATTTGTGTTTAAAGAGGTGGTGACATGGGTATCATACTCCTAAAGGTCAAAAATAGATTTATTGTATAGGGTAAGACCCTTTATTTAATACACTATATATTTCTGGTTGACTGTAGGGTTTATGAGCAATTAAATCTACTCAAAGTGTAGAAGGAAATCTCAGAAATGGGGAGGGGTGAGGGGGAAGGGGCTGGGGGAAGGGAGGAAAGGGGAAGGGAAAAAAGGGGGAACAAGAAGAGGGAAAGGGAAGAGGAGGGGGGAAAGGGGGGGGGAGGGGAAAGAGAAACGAAAAAGAGGGGAGAGGGGAGAAAAAAAAAAAAGGGGGGGGGAAGGAGAAAGGGAGGGAGAAAAGGGAGGGGGGGAAAGAGGGGGATAAGGGGCACTCTATGTGTATGGCGCGCTTCATACACACAACGGGATGAAGAAAGGGAAAAGAAATGAGAGGGAAGAGGTTGGGAAAAATTCATGTGAGTGAGGGTGGGATGTGATGGGGGGGGGGGGAAGGGGGGGGGGGAAAAAGGGGGGGGGAAGGGAAAAAAGTGGGGAAAAGAAAATAAGGGGAAGGAAAAATGGGGGACACGGTGAGAGAAGGAGGAAAGGGAAGAGAGATAGATAAAGAAAAAGAAAAAAAGGGGAGAAGCTGAGGGAAAGGGGAGGAGGGGGAATAATGTAAAGAATAAGGATTTAGGGTAGATGAGGTTAATAATGTTGAAAGAAAATATTACGAAAAACCAGTGTGGTGAGTAGTCAATTGTGGGGCAAAGGAAAATGCAGTGAGAAAAAAGAAAAACAGGGGTGTGCAATGTGATGAAAATTGTATCGGAAGTGGGAAAGATGGTAAAAGGGGGGGTGAAAGGAAGAGGGGGGGGGAAAGGAGGGAGAACAGGAGATGGGAGTGAGGGAATGGGAGACTGTGTGGTGTGTGGAGCGTGTAAGTGTGGAGGGTGTGTAGTGATGTGAAGTGAAGAAGAGGGGGAGGGGGGGGGGGAAAGAGGAAGGGAAGTGATGGGAAATGGGGTTGTGGGGGTGAGGGGGAGGTGAAGGGGAAAGGGAAGGGGCTGGTAAGGGGGAGAGGGGAAGGAATGGGAAGGGGGGGAAGGGGAGGGTGGTATGGGAAAAACGGGGAAGGAAAGGGATGTGTTGGAAAACATGGAGGGGGAGGGGGGAGGGGGGGGGGGGGAAGAGGAACAAATGACGATTACCTTCAGATGTTAGATAGGGTCATATGGGCCGCAGGATGGGAATGTGTGGGGCTCTTAGCCTAAACACAGCAGCCTTGGGGAGATCGGGTTGGAATCTCCAGAATGGTCTATGAAATAAAAGAAAAATAAAGACAAAAGAAAGGGGGGGACTTTATTAGGCCCCTCTTGAAATAAATATCTAGAAAAAAGGGTCTGAGGTAGGAGGAAATGCTTACCCAGGTTCCAAGGAAGTGCCTAGAGCGTGCTGAAGCCTCCTGCAAAGGTGGAGTGTCAGTCTCCACCCTGCTTGGCTTATAAGGGCGCGCTCCCGAGATTGATTGAGCCGACGCCGCGGGGGGCCAGGTCGTCCCCGCCCCCCTCGCCCAAAAGCTGCACCCAAAGGGAGCCCCAACGGCACCCCCAGGCCGGTCATGGCGGCCAACTGGTCCGCCTCGTGTGTCCTCTCCCGGCGTCCTCCGGAGGCGTGCCCCGCATTTGCGTCATTCACGTCGCAATACGCGTGACGTCACGACCATGCGCGCACGTACGGGGCCCCGCACATGCGCACAGCGTCCGTGAATGCCGGAGGACGCCGCCAGCAAGGGGCCAACCCCCCCAGGAACGCCCAGGACCAGCCTAGACGCCTAAGGGGGGAGGTTTTTGCGGGAGGGGCAAAGTAAATTGGCCACTCCCTCACCCTTGCTGGGAAGGCACAACGGTCAGACACTGCTAGAAAACCTGGCCCATACGGCGGGAGTCAATGGCGCCACCTAGGGAAGGAGAGGGGAAATTGATCAAACAATTATTAATCATACATGAATTTGATTTTATTTGAACAGAATTGATCTGGGGCAGAGAGTTGGGAATTACATGAAACTAACTGTGTGACATATAATTCCTTGGTACTAACTTTATTATTGTCTCTTGTTTGATCCAAAATATAGTAGCAGTCGTCCCACTAAATTACAGCGGGATATTTTCATTATATGGATCATATAGTAAAGGTGTTCTGTTTAGGAATACCCTATTTTTTATATATAGTAAGCTCTAATGTATAAATATGACATTGAATCACATGATTGATTATTTTCTCAAAGGAAAAGGCAGTAGATGTGGAATGTTTAAAACGCCCCCCGATGGAGGGGGGGGGGGGGAGAGGAAAACGAAGCAGGAGTGACAAGCAGGATGGTATATGGGTAAAAGGACCCTCATTGGGTTTTGCCAGACACAAAGCCCTTAAGAAAGGGGGCATATGAGATGGATTCATTCAGGCCTGGAGGCAAATTAGCCTGCAGTCTGTGAATCCATCTTTGTTCATGCTGTAATAATATTTTATTCCAGTCACCGCCTCGGCCGGGAATGTGTACCCGGTCGAGGGCGGTGAAGGATATGGTGGGCATTTTATAGTTGTGTTGGGCAACAACGTGCCTGCCTAGGGCTAGATAATGGTTCCCTATTTGCATGACATCCTGCGATGAAACTCCTGCCTCGTCTTCCCCACATAGAAAGCCCCACATTCACAAGACATAATGTAAACAATGCCTCTGGTTTGGCAATTGACATAATGTGAAGGTTTAAAAAACATTACATCTAATTTTAGGCGACTGATAGGAACAAAAGAGCCCTTTTAAAAGTGATTGAGGGTTGTTCAGACAGAAAGCCAGCAGAGGGACTGATAGGAACAACAGAGCTTTCACACAAAGGAACAATACAAAGAAAACAGGATACTTTTCCACACAAGTACATGGTGCAGCAGGAACATATCAGGAATATAAAATGTGTAGGTAACAAACGTTTTAACTCAAAAGTGTCAAACTTTTGTACCCAAATCTCTTTGCCCCTTCTTTGCTATTCCATCATCCCACAGCCTCCACGGATAGCAACGCTTAACTCTTTACAGGCACTTATTAGATCAGGACCTGTAAAGCCACACTCACTGGCTCTTGCATTGTATGTGAGGATGTAGGGGGCTATCCACCTACTGGGATCAGAGGAAAGTGCTAGCTGCTGTGGCAGAAAGGAATAAGGTAAGTTATTCTTCTACTCCTTTAGACTAAAGGAACAATTAAAGCAGTAAAATGTAAAGCCCACTTATTAGATTAGGGCCCCCTGCCCTTGTAAAATTTACCATTTACCACAAGGGCAAAAATGTAAGGAAAGGGGTTAGGTTAAACACATTTAATTACGGTAACCCTTGTCTTCTGTAGGTCTGAACATCTTTATCCCTTCCAGTGACATTATTTGGGAACCCATATCTTGGAAGAAGATTCTCCAGCTCAGTGCAAGAGTGTCTTTCTGCAAGATCTGGAACCATCATTATTTCCTGGATTTCACCTAAAGGATTATGGTGTCACCATCAGCTTGGCACCATGGGTGGAAGATGGGGTATGATAAGTATTTATTCTCACTTTTTTATCTACAGATGTATTTTTTTGCACTTGTAAAATATGGTGACTTTTAAAGGGCATGTGGGCCATGATCTAATAAGTTGACTTTGTATTTTAGTGCAGGTGTGCTTCAATCCTTGCTATATGAGGGACAGTACAACATAGGATTATATGGATAGCATGGTGATGGGATATAAACCACTGCCAGGTTTTCATTATTGTTCTCTCTCATTGTCTTGGTCACTAATTTCACTGGGAATAGAAGTAAGGGTACTTCCAAAACTGAAATCTTCTGATTGGGGACACTTGTTCCATTGGCAACTGTCTGAAGCCAAGGTTCCCATTAAAAGGATGTCTTCTCACAAGCAATCTGTGAAATATTTGTTTAAATTTGATAACTTACTCTTGAAGAATGTTTTAATTTGTTTTTTTTTCAGCAGCAGCATAATTCTAAGAAACTACCAGGGCATGCCTTGTGTTTTTATAGCATGCACTTTCAACTGGAAGAGGATCGGATCCAGTGTGATACAGCCCGACAGTGATTTTAAAACTCTGGTGCATCTTGATATGCTACACTGCTAACATCTCCGTTCACTTACAGATGCGTACTGTTATTTAAATGAGTCATTGGTGTTTATTTACTAAAGGTAAACAGACTATACACTTTGTAAATGCAGTTGCACTAATTTTCATCTGAATTTAGTGAATGTTGTGAAGCCCTGCTGATTTCCATCACCCAATCATGTGCAAGCAGAATGCTGTTTTTAAATTTTTATTGTACCTGATTGGGTATTTTTTACAAAGTGAAGTTTCACCACATTCGCCAAGCTAGGGGGGAAATGAGTGCAACTGCACCTGCAAAGTGCACAGCCCTTTTATACCTTTAGTAAATCACCCACACTGTTTTGTATCTTATTACATTTACCACTTTAATACATGCCTGCACCCTCCTTGTTTTTATCCTCTTTGCATTTTAGATAAGTATGTTATATTATTAAAATACTGGAAGAGGAGGGATGGGAAGATATGGCCTGGAGCAGGCTCAGAGCAGTGCTTTACTGCAATGAGCCGCTTTGTGTTATAAAGACCTTCTGACTACTATGAAGGCACATCCCTTGATAGAACCCACCCTAAAGATGGGCTTTGAGCTCTTCTCTAAGGGACCTCACCATTGTTTCCAATACTGGGGAATCCCCAGTTTGAACCGGGTCTGAGGAAGGGAAGATTCATGGTACTGATAGACCAAGGGATCTTCCAGGCCTCTCATTTTTTAACAGGGGGAACATGGCCCACGATATTTTCATTGACAAAAGGATCTTTACCATATCATTTGGATTTTTGGCGGGCGGTACAGCTGAGACACTTTTTAAATATTTTAATCCCACCAAGTAGGTATGAGCGCACTTTAACAATCTTTGAGGAATATTGTAACGGAAGCGGTGTGCTGCTCGTTGCACCCTCGAAGGACTTTAGGTTGCCCTTTTTTAGGGGGTGGGAGAGAGATTTGGATCGAACCTTTATGGAAGAGCAGTGTACTAATATAATACACAATACATTTGAGTCGTCCATCTGCATAAGAATGCAGGAGACAAATTTTAAGATTCTATCTTGGTGGTATCGCACCCCGGCATTTCTAAATAGATGCTACCCGGAGGTATCAGATAATTTTTGGCGCTGCGGGGGGGAAGGAGGGGACGTTAATGCACATTTTCTGGTCCTGCCCTGAAATAGAGAACTTTTGGAAGGAAGTCCGGAGAATTGCTCAAAAATGTTGCGATCAGGAGATTCCAAAGGATCCATCTTTCTTCCTCTTACAAGATACTAAAATCCCAGTTAACCACTTCCTGACCGGCGCACACAGATGTACGTTGGCAGAATGGCACGGACAGACATAAGGGTACAGGTACGTCCCTTTGAATATGCCGCCGTGCCATCACGTACACGCCGCTGGCAGCATGCGCGTGCGCCGGTCGGGACCCCGTGAGTCTGGTCGCGGGTCCTGCAGACTCGATCGTCACTGGGATACCCGAGATCGTGTCACAGGGAGGACGGACAGGGAGATGCGGAAGTAAACAGCATCTCCCCGCTCTGCCTAGCAACAAGTGACACTGATCTCTGCTCCCTGTGATTGGAGCAGAGATCAGTGATCACTAACACATAGCCACGCCCCCCCCAGTTAGTAACACGCCCCTAGGACACACTTAACCCCTACACTGCCACCCCCTGGTTAACCCCTTCACTGCCAGTGTCATTTACACAGGAATCAGTGCATTTGTATAGCACTGATTGCTGTATAAATGACAATGGTCCCAAAAATGTGTCAAAAATGTCCAATGTGTCTGCCATAATGTCGTAGTCACAATAAAAATCGCTTGCCGCCATTACTAGTAAAAAAAGAATTATTAATAAAAATGCCATAAAACTATCCCCTATTTTGTAAACGCTATAACTTTTGCGCAAACCAATCAATAAATGCCTTTTGTGATTTTTGTTGCATGAGTCGTGGTTTTGGAAGAAAATTAATATATAATGTATATTAGATTAGCATATAGACATGCATAATATGTTATATTTGATGTTGATAAAGTGTATGCCTTTCTTCCTCTTAAAACCAATAACATATTAAATGGAAAATAAAACAATACTGGAAGAGGGGTATTATCTTAAAAAACATCAGTCATATTCATCTTTTCCTAGATATGATTCTTTATTCTGCTAATTTCCTTTTATAAAAGTCATTCATTACACTGAAGATGTTAATTATTTTTGCTTTGCAAAGAAATATTTGGGCTTCAGTCAATTTCTCTCATGATTTTGTTTCTTTGATGCTAAATATGAAAATGCTCATATCATACCATTTAACTGGAAAAAAGCTTTTGAAGTAGTCCCCTTTCCTTTTACCATCAAAGCACACCTTGCAAGTACATAACTTCCCATCAGTGCTAAAAGTAAATCACAGTGACACAACAGGACTTGAAAGGACAATAAAAATAATTACATATTTTACATTTTTAAAAATGTCAATGGATAAATATGTAATAGTTACAGGAGAGTTTGTAAACAGAAGACATTAAATGTAAATGTATAAAAATAAAAACATTAAAATGGGAGTAAACTCCCATACATGACTTTTACCTATATGTATACCAGGAATGACCTCATCGCGGCTCTGGCCACTCATGCAGCTGGAGTCTGTGAACCAGAAAGGAAGACCGGGTGAAGATGGAACTGCCTTCAGCGGTGACAGCGTGGCACTGGATGGCTTTGTTCTAAGGTAAGTTTCACGTTATGGCTTTACCTTACAGGATTTAAAAAAACATAAAAAAACAAAACAGCAGTTTTAAAGTATATACAGAGATCACAGCCTATCCGCTCATTATTTTATTTCCCCATCCAGAGGTTGCTGTATTGTACATTAATATCTTTTACTGGCAAACTGGGGATCTGAGAATCCCTGCTTATAACGCACGAAAGAGATTGTCAAGCACAACTACTGCAGGCTCCTTGCTTTCACTCTCATACAAAAAAAACGTATGTAAAAAATGTCAGCACAAAGTTTCTCGGTCTCCAATCAACAGTGGCGTCTCCAGCTTTCATATTTAGGGGGGGCACATGGAGGGACAGGGACAAAAGTAGGGGGGCAACTATAAAATGCAATTTTACTACGATCCCCAGGGTGGCAGAAAACAAGAGATATATGTCACCAGCATACCAAGAAAATATAAGGGTCCAAAGCAGTGGGAGAACTATCAGGGTTGCAAAGGTTGTCTTGCCACCGGGCCTTGGTGTTCTGCCACTGTGGTGTTCCCCAGCCTCCTCTTGCTGTCCTGCCCTGGTATTGACAGTGCTGGTCTTGCATCTGTGTCCTTGGCAGTGGCAGCAGTCTATTAGGACCTAGTGCTGGTGACATTATGGGTGCATGCAGGGGAAGGCTGGCACTATTGGTTGTAGAGAGCCGAGCCCCCAGCTGGTCACCTAGCAGCAGTAATGTTGACATGCTGATCGGGATGTGATCCAGGTGATGCTCCCAGTCAGATCTAATAAAAACAGTATTTATTAGCATCAAGAGTACAACCACATCCACCGTATGTTCAGCAGCCATGTGGGCTCTATGCCTGTAAGGTGTGGGCTTTGATCAATAAAATCACTATGATATTTAACACTAGGATTTGACTAGGAGCATCACCTGGATTGCATCACGATCAGCATGTCAGAGAAGGCTGCACTGCTGCTAAGCAACCTGCAGGGAGGTCAACTGTCTACTCTACAACCATTAGACATGGGCTCGGGTGTGTTTGAAATCCCACTTGCCCGATCCCGTCAGGAAGCCGACACTGCACACGGCTAATCACAGGCAGTGAAACATTCCTGATCTGTGCAGCTGCGGACCAGGAAATGTCTCACTGCTTGTGCTTAGCGCCGTGCAGTGTGGGCTTCCTGATGGGCTCGGGCATGTGGGATTTTGAACATGCCCTGCCCATCTCTAACAACAAATTGTGCTGGCTCTCCTGTACATTAGCCCCATAAAGTAACCAGCACTTCGTTCCAGGGCCGCTGATAGGCCAGTACAACTGGCCCCGTTGTACCGGGCCCGGCCAGCAGGGGGGCCCGGGCAACCTGAACACAGAACTAATCAATGCAAAAAAAAAAAAAAAATAAATAAATTGTCCAGCCGAGTCATACAACAGCCGCCACTAGCCCCCCCCCCCCCCCCCCCCGTTTCTTTTTGCGTTTTTTTTTTTTTCAGCTCAATATCTGCACTGCACGTGGCTAGAGGGGGAGGGACTATTTTTTCTATTTCGGGCACGGAAGAATGTCTCTACCGCGCCCGCTCCTCATACTGGCTCAAGTCCCGGCCAGCACGTCCTTCCCTGGCGCTGCAGAGTGATTCCTCTCCTCTGCTCTGTTCTTCACTCGGCCCGGCCCGAGAGAAGAAGCAGTGAGGCGAGCGGCGGCGTCGGCGGCAGAAGATAAAAAAGAAGCAGCTGGCATTTGATTTCAATCGTTTGTGGACACCCGCACTCCAGTCCAGGCAGCAGCATGATCAGGCAGGAAGTGACTTCTCCTTGGGCCCGGCTAACACAGGTGTGTGCTTGCTTGGGGGGGGGGGGGATTCCAGATCTACTAGTACTGCAGCAGCATCTATACATTACGTCATTGGCGGCATGGGTGGCACTGTCTGCAGGTAGCACATGTGTTATGGCCCATAACGCATGTGCTGCCTGCAGACAGTGCCAACCATGCCGCCAATGCCGTAATGTGCTGCAGACAGTGCGACCCATGACGCTAATCCCAAAATGCATGTGCTTCCTGCAGAGACAGTGCCACCCATGCAGCCAGTGGCATTATGTGCTGCAGACAGTGCCACCCATGCTGCCAATGGCATTATGCCATTGGCGGCATGGGTGGCACTGTCTGCAGCACAATATGGCATTGGCGGCATGGTTGGCACTGTCAGCAGGCAGCACATGCATTATGGCATTAGCGTCTTGGGTGGCACTGTCTGCAGCACATTGCGGCATGGGTGGCACTGTCTGCAGGCAGCACATGCGTTATGGCATTAGCATCATGGGTGGCATTGTCTGCAGCAAATGGCAGCACAATAGGGCATTGGCGGCATGGGTGGCACTGTCTGCAGGTAGCACATGCGTTATGGCCCATAACGCATGTGCTGCCTGCAGAGACAATGCCACCCATGCCGCCAATGCCTCAAAGTGCTGCAGAGACAATGCCACCAATGCCGTAATGTGCTGCAGACAGTGCCACCCATGCTGCCAATGGAGTTATGCCATTGGCGGCATGGGTGGCACTGTCTGCAGCACAATATGGCATTGGCAGCATGGGTGGCACTGTCTCTGCAGTACATTATGGCATTGGCATGTCCCACTGTCAAGTCGCTGATCGCCACTATTACTAGTAAAAATAAATAAAAAATACATAAATATATGACATGTATTGTATTTGTAGATGCTATAACTTTTGTGCAAACCAATCCAGAAATGCTTTTTGCGATTTTTTTTTTATTTATTTTTTTACAAAAAATATGTTACAGAATACATATTGGCCTAAACTACTGAAGAAATTTAATTTGTTAAAAAATTTTATTGCAGAAAGTAAAAAATATAAATTTTTTATTTTCAAAATTGTTTTTATTTATTTGTTTAGAAACGCAAAAAGTAAAAACCGCAGAGGTGACCAAATACCACCAAAAGAAAATAAATATCACTTGTAGACAGACCTGCACTTTTTTCCAAGGCAGGGTCTGGGGAGGGGCTGAAGGAGGGACCAGGGGTGGTGCCAGGGGTGGAGCTGAAGGGGGCCCCGTCAGATTGGCTGTATGGGGCCCCATGATTTCTATCAGCGCCCTGCTGGGTTCCAATGTGCCACTGCTGCCATGGAGACAGAGACCAGCGCTGTGAATAGCTAGGACAGCAACCCTGGTAGTTCCACCACTGGTCCACACTGCAAAGATTCCCCCATCCACCTATAATGTGTAGATGGGAGAATTGGATCATTTCTTTTTTTTTCATGCAACCTACTAGTTAAATGAAAAAAGTGATCAATGTATGGGCTGCCTAAGTGCTAAGACCAGCCATAGGCAGTTTAAATCTCAGCTGGTTGAGGTTTGAACCATTAATGAGCAGGCTGAATGTACCAAGTTGATCGATCAAATTGGGAACAACCAGCCTGACAGATACTCTTATGATTATCACTAGTGGTTGCTATAGCCACTAGTGATAATGACTGTTTGTTGGGAGAATACAATTGCTGGGCAGGAAGGATATTCCCCTGTCACCACTGTCTGTGTTAATGGGGGAATCATGCAAGTTTCTTTCCTGCACTCTGTGGATGCAGGAAAGAAATTTGCATAGTCTATTACCTGCCTAACTGAAAGTGAAAGTAAGTTGTGAAGGTCTTAAAAGAACAGGAGAGGGGGAGCGACAGATGGGGGAGAGAAGGGATGGAGATAATGCAGTTCAGTGATTACAGTGTACTGCAGTGCACACACTTACCCACGCGTCCAGGCTAGAAGAATACTCCCCCTCTCAATAGACACTGTGTTACTCCAGCGGCAGCCTGAGTAAGATGTGGCGCATCCGCTACGGATGCAAACAAAAAGACATTGCCTTTTTGTAAAAAAAAATAATTTTTTGGGGGTTTTTTTTTTTTGGGGGGGGGGGGCACATGGTGGGGCACAGCATCATTTTGGGGGGGTCAGGGCCCCCTCTGCTCCCCCCCCCCCCCCAGGGACGCCATTGCCAATCAAACATGTTAAAACATTTAGCTGATCTCCAAGTTAATGCTATCCCCCTCCACTAAACCTAACTCACACCCATATAGCTAATCTTGCAGATTTAGAAAAAAAAACACTAAACTAAATGGCCAAAATATCTTTTATTTTCTTCCCATGACATGCCAGGTCCTGATTTTCTTTTCTTCTGGTGTGAAGAGAGCGAGGAACCTGTTTTGAGTGGCCACACCTTTCCCTAGTTAATTTGATGCTTCCTATTGACTTTCTAATGGCAGGGTCCTCAAGACTCCAGAGACAGCATAATGATGTAGCGATGAGGGGCAGCAACGTGACTGGTTGGCAAGACTTAACTCGAGTAGGGAATCACTGGTCTCCATTTGGGGAAGAGGCAAAGCAGAGGGTCACACAGTAGACTCTGGTGAATAAAAAATTCAGATGTTTATTAATTGTGAATGTGTGAAATCGGGGTGGGTGGGCTTGAGGGGGACTGAAGTGGAATACTACATTTGCCAAGGGGACTTTAAATGTAATTTGCAAAAGGAGAAGCAAAAATATTTTTAATGTTTATAAGAAAGGATCGGATTTAAGTCCAGCGTATTCTTTTTTTTATTACAGTCTAGTATGTACTTTTCCAATTCTTTAATAACTTGCAGGTTTCAGATAAATGTTTAATCCTGTGTTTGGTCCTGCATTTTTTGAATCATTGAGCACTAGTTGCTATTTAAAAAAAAACTTTTTTACATTTTTATTTTGCGATTCCTTATTTCACCACTAGATGGCGATCACTCAGGGGCAGTGTAAATATCCCAGTGATTCAATTAGGCATAGAGGGTAATCCCCTCCTTTACTCTCTGCTCTGAATTTTGATTGGTGACTGTCTGGATCCTCCCCGAGGGTTTGCCTAAATCCCAGCTAGCAAGCAATTGTGCTGCAAGTTTTAAAATTACTTGCTAATCTATTGCTAGACTTGCCAGGCTTCACAAGTTTGTTGCACAATTGCAGCAAGTCAGCATCGCATGATTCCGAATCAACTTTCTTTGCAAGCATTCTGCAAGTCTGCTGCAAGTTCTGGTTCAGTTATGTTGTGCAATAGTCATCCGACCACAGGCGTCCCTGTGGCTGAATTTTCATGCTGTAGACTTGCAGAGCTATTGCTGTAGACTCACCACTGCAACTTTGCTCTTGCTAGAGACTTGCCATGCAAATTTGCTACAAATTGGAAAAGTGTCAACTAGAACTTGTGTTTCAAGTGCTCTGCAAGTGTACAACTTGCCAGTGAAAATGTGCAGCAAGTTAACAGACTTATAGTTTGACACTGCCACACATTTGTGGCAAGTTATCCTTGCTATCTGGGGTTAACTGTGTGGTGGCTTTGTACATCCAATGACCCTTATGGTGTCATCTATGACAAAACGCGTAGGGAGGAGCATTGTATATGCTCATTTGTTGCTGTCAGCATGTAAGTGCGGCTTTTTAGATTCAAATAAATTGTATTAAACTGGATTACACTATGGTCGAACTTCTGTTTTTTATACACATGATATATTATCTGCTGAATGGAGTTGGAGGTCGGAAGGAGGACATGCCTTAAAGAGGAGACCATTGATGTCCTGATACGTGCATTAAGCTTATTTTAACCATCTTAACTAGGGTCAGAATCATCTGGTAAGCACCCTAATTTATAGCACATGATTGAGTGACCATTCTTAGAGGGCTTTTAAAGCTATTTTCACACTCTTCTCCCAGGTGATACTGCCTCTTATATAAAGACTCCACAGTTGGATAGTTGGACATCATCTCTACCTTATCTAATGTCACACTTTTTATGAACTTTGCACTTTATTTGAGAATATTACAGAGTATGTGAATATTCACAAATTTATATTTCACACTGCATGCGTTTTTGGAAAAAACTGTATCTGTATGTACTTTGCGCTTCAAGTATAGTGCTGCACATTTTTATAATAAAAATAGAGACAGCACAGACTGGACAGACTATACTGCTGTAATCCTGTGAGATGCTCAATGCTTTGTAGATTCTTGCAGCAGTGAAATACATAGAACTCAAATAAAGGTAAACTGTTAGCTATGATTTTGGGGGCACATATAACTCCCCGTGTATGTTTGCATTCCTCCAGAATTGTTGAGAAAATTGTCAATGAGAATAGGCTTAAGTGCCTTTGCCTTTAAGAGGAGCTCCTTTGTTGGGATACCTTTCAAAGCACACCCCCAAGGTGCAGGACCCAAGAAATGGTATCGGAATAGTGATAGACCTAATACTTGCTGTCCCTTTGCCACTGGAATACCAATCTACATGCTGTGTGTGCCTGGTTCATTGAGATTGGATAAGAGGAAGATACATTTTTTAAGTTAAATAAAGAAAATAAAAAATCAATCCTTCAATGCGTATGCCAAAAATAAAATATACACACATAAGGCATGAAATAAATGTTTTTGCACAATGTCACCAATAAATGTTACATATATTTGGGATCTATTTTGTAATTTCCATTCTCAATGGCCCCTCAAGG
Source organism: Lithobates sylvaticus (assembly GCA_028564925.1). Taxonomy (NCBI): domain Eukaryota; kingdom Metazoa; phylum Chordata; class Amphibia; order Anura; family Ranidae; genus Lithobates; species Lithobates sylvaticus. The sequence continues at coordinate 372,607,263 of CM053028.1, read as the reverse complement.
CAAATATTCAGTGCAAAGAAAGAACCTACCCTTCAAAGCACCACAACACACACATATGAATGCACTGCATTGGTCAAAATGAATGCAGGTATGTTTTCTTTGCGTTGATACTTATGAAAATCAATGCTTATTGAAACCTTTTGGCGGGGCCACTCACCCTGCATGTGTGGCAGTACCTTTTGTCATGAATACATTCATCTATGCATGTGCCCAGGCAGAGGCTACGGTGATGTGGGCATCAAACATTAACCACTTACCCACTGGGCCCTTAAACCCCCTTCTTACTCTAAAAACTTAATTTTTTGCGCTATAAATGAAAAAGACAGAAAATTCTGTATAAACAAAATTCATCTTTTTAGAGGCTTCCAGCTCCCACTTTCTCCCGGGGCACTGCGGCGCCAGAAGGAAGATCACCTCTGCCCCCTCCCTCTTGGCAATCATCTGGGACACGTCACAGGTCCCAGATGATTGCCCGGCCAGTCACAGCATGCCGCGCGGCTCGCGCATGCGCAGTGCGTGCCCGGCTGTGAAGCCACAGCCATGCGCCCACAGTGACAATGCTGGCACCGCAGAGAGAAGGGGGAGACGAGCGGGGCTTCATTCCCCTGCATTGCTGGACCCTAGGACAGGTAAGTCTCTGACTATTAAAAGTCAGCAGCTGCAGTATTTGTAGCTGCTGACTTTAATTTTTTTTTCTTTAGCGGAACTCAGCTTTAACAGGTTATTTCTCACACACAGCACATGCATACCATAAATTACACCCCAAAATACATTCTGCTACACCTCCTAAGTATGGCGATACCACATATGCAAGACTTTTATACAGTGTGGGCACATAGAGAGGCGCAGGAATCACCATGCAGGGAGCACCATCAGGCGTTCTAGGAGCATAAATTACACATATAATTTCTTGACTACCTCTTGCAATTATATATACGTGCCCTTTAATTGCCTAGCCGTGGGGTCGCACGCGCGTCACTGGCGGCGCGCTCGCGACCCGTCGGGAGCTCCGTGACCATGGCCGCGGGACCAGCGGCCCCGATCGCCGCTGGTGTCCCACGATCGGGTCACAGAGCTGAAGAACGGGGAAGAGGTCTGTGTAAACAAACCTCTCCCCACGCTTCCTACACTGCCTGTCATTGATCGGCTGTTCCCTGTCATCGGGAAAGCTGATCAATGAGGTCAGACGTACAGCCACGCCCCCCTACTGTAAAAAAAAAACACAACACGTCACACTTAGCCCCTCCCCGCCCTCTAGTGGTTAACTCCTTCACATTTAAATAGCACTGATTTAAATATAAATGACAATGGTCCCAAAAATGGTCCCAAAAATGTCCGATGTATCCGCCATAATGTCACAGTCACAATAAAAATCGCTGATCTCCGCCATTACTAGTAAAAAAAAAAAAATATTAATTAAAATGCTAAAAAAACATCCCCTATTTTGTAAACGCTATAACTTTTGTGCAAACAAATCAATAATCGCTAATTGCGATTTTTTTTACCAAAAATATGTAGAAGAATATGTATCGGCCTAAACTGAGGAAAAAAAAGTTTTTTTATATATTTTTTGGGGATATTTTTTATAGCAAAAAGTAAAAAATATTGATTTTTTTTCAAAATTGTCACTCTATTTTTGTTTATAGCGCAAACCAAAAAAAAAAACCACCAAAAAAATTTTATTTGTGAGAAAAAAGGACACCAATTTTGTTTGGGAGCCACGTCACACGACCGCGCAATTGTCAGTTAAAGCGACGCAGTGCCGAATTGCAAAAAGGGGCCTGGTCCTTTGGCTGCAAATTGGTCCGGTGCTGAAGTGGTTAATATATATTTGTATATATAAATATTTAGCTAAATGCATTTCTAAGACATTTACTTCTGTGAATTTAGGGGGATTTAAATCTCAGGTACAACTGCCATTCCCAAAAGAAAGATTAAAAAAGAGGGGAAATATTTATGTGATATGTGAATAAAAATATACTATTTCTTTGTGCTGCGTTTGTGTTCAGTTGTGCTGCAAAAATAAACATTTCTGACGGTTTGGTTTTGAAGTTATTACACATTAAATTTTATATTATGTGACCTCAAGCCCCGCTCACTTTGCACCCCATGTTATTGCATTTTAAAAACAAATATCCCATTGTTTGTGCTGCGTTTGTTGCCACTAAGTCCTCATGCGGACAGACATTTTAAAAAACAGGCTGTAAAGCTAGGACCGACACCTGGAAAAAGCAGTGTTTTTACCATGTTTTGCATTAGCGTTTTTGCATGTTTTTTAGCGTTAGCCTTAAGTAGCATTTTTTTTAAGAAAAACACATCTATATGCACTCCAAAATTTCCCACAATGCCACAGAAATCAAAGAAAATATGTTACAGAGCATGTGTCGGTGCCATTTTGGTAGGAGAGAGAGAGAGAGGAGAGAGCATTTCAGAGTCTGTTGAAGTTTTTACTCATTTTGTGTATTTTTCTGAGTAATATGGATCCTGTCGTCCAGAAGATCGATCCTTCTGATTGTCTTGCGGAGGCTGCGAAGAAGGAGACAGGAGGAGGAGAGAAGCAGCAGATGTAAATTTTGGGTGCATCCTATGGTATCCAATCGATTGTCTACGGGGTACTTTGCCAATATTTTTCCCAACTGTGCTCATATCCAACAAAATTCCTTAACTTTACAAGGATGTTAGTGCCGCACTTTGATGACCTGTTGGAGAGGCTCAGGCCAAGGCTGACAAGGATGGACACTGTGATGCGTAGCTCTGTGTCACCAGAGGAACAGCTGCTAGTGACACTCAGGTAAGTGAATACACATATGGTTTAGGGTTAGTGAATAGGGTCAGGGGCAGGGAATAGGGTTAGGGTTAAGAGATAGGGTTAGGAGATAGGGTTAGGAGATAGGGTTAGGGTTAGGCGATAGGGTTTAGGGGATAGAGTTAGGGTTAAAGGATAGGGTTAGGGTTAGGAGATAGGGTTAGGACATAAGGTTAGGAGATAGGGTTAGGGTATAGGGTTAGGGTTAAGGGTAGGGTTGGGACTTATTTTTATGCTTTTCTCTTTCAATAACTAACATTTTTATCTTATCTTAGGTTCCTTGCCACAGGACAAAGTTATGCCTCGTTGCATCATTACTTCCTCCTTGGCCTCACAATGGTGTCAAAAGTCACAAAGGAAACGTGTAGCAATATGGGAGGGATTGCATGAAATTGTAATGCCAGAGCCAACAGAAGACATCTGGGAACCAGTTGTCGACACTTTTTGGGAGAAAACTCAGTTCCCAAATTGTATTGGTGCCCTTGATGGGAAACACATCAGGGTGAAGAAGCCTCCCCAATCTGGATCATCCTATTTTAATTACAAAAAATATTTTTCGGTGGTCCTCCTGGCATTGTCAGATACACATCTTAAATTTCTTTGTGTTGATGTGGAGCATATGGAAGCCAAGGTGACGCCCGCATATTTCGTGAGTCGGCCTTTAGACGTTGTCTACATGAGGGACGACTCAATATTCCTGAAAGCAGGCCTCTACCCTGCACTGAGGAACCCAGCTTGCCATTAGTCATGGTGGCAGACGAGGCCTTTGGACTGGCAGAAAATGTTATGAAAATGGTCTCAGCCAACGACAAAAGATCTACAATTATAGGCCCAGCGAGTTTTGCTGACAAGTATGCAACTTCATGTGGAGAACGCCATTAAAGTCATCCTGGCATGTTGCGTTCTGCATAATTTTCTGCAGGACAATGACAATGTTGAACAGGAGCCTAGTAACCAACGTCAGAGGGTCCAATTTATGGACTTGCGGTCAACTGCACGTGTCATGAGCATTTGAAAACCAATTTGCAGAATTTTTGGAATCCCCTGATGGAGAGGTATCATGGCAGAATGATTATGTGTAAAAAAAATTGGAATACATCTAGCTTTGCTTTCTTGTGTTTTTTGAAATAAAGCATTTTGAAATTGAAGTTTGTTCTTTTTATGTCCATTTTTCAATGATTGTTCAACAAGTCCATTAGACAGAATGAGAAAGAGTCCTTTGCACTATGCCTTCGGGGTAAGCATAGGCTAAGCCCAAAAAGGGCTAGCTTACGCTTGTCAGAAGGCAGAATGAGAAAGAGTCCTTTGTACTTTGCCTTTGGGGTAAGCGTAGGCTAAGCCCAAAAAGGGCTAGCTTACACTTGTCAGAAGGCAGAATGAGAAAGAGTCCTTTGCACTCTGCCTTTGGGGTAAGCGTAGGCTAAGCCCAAAAAGGGCTAGCTTGCTGTTGTGCATCATATAAAACACAAATTGAACAAATTTATTTTCAGTCAAAAAAGATATTTATTTAACAAAAATAAAGATATTTATTTAACAAAAATAAAGATATTTATTTAACAAAAATAAAGATATTTATTTAACAAAAATAAAGATATTTATTTAACAAAAATAAAGATATTTATTTAACAAAAATAAAGATATTTATTTAACAAAAAGTTTTGGGATCACAACTGGTGATAGGTGATGGTGGATGCTTGCTTACCATGGGCATGTGGGGATTGGGGACAGGGTAATGCTTGGGCCTGTCGACCATGCAAAGATTGATAGATAGATATCAATTGAGGTTATAGATCCTCAAGGTAAACAATCCAATCTATTTTTAGATCCTCAATCTATTTTTAGATCCTCCAATCTATTTTTAGATCCTCAATGTAAACAGTCCAATCTATTTTTAGATCCTCCAATCTATTTTTAGATCCTCCAATCTATTTTTGGATCCTCCAATCTATTTTTAGATCCTCCAATCTATTTTTAGATCCTCATTGTAAACAATCCAATCTATTTTTAGATCCTCCAATCTATTTTTAGATCCTCCAATCTATTTTTAGATCCTCCAATCTATTTTTAGATCCTCCAATCTATTTTTAGATCCTCAATGTAAACAATCCAATCTACTTTTAGATCCTCAATCTATTTTTAGATCCTCCAATCTATTTTTAGATCCTCCAATCTAAACAATCCAATCTATGTTTAGATCCCCCAATCTATTTTTAGATCCTCCAATCTATTTTTAGATCCTCAATCTAAACAATCCAATCTATTTTTAGATCCTCCAATCTATTTTTAGATCCTCATTGTAAACAATCCAATCTATTTTTAGATCCTCAATCTATTTTTAGATCCTCAATCTATTTTTAAATCCTCCAATCTAAACAATCCAATCTATTTTTAGATCCTCAATCTATTTTTAGATCCTCCAATCTATTTTTAGATCCTCCAATCTATTTTTAGATCCTCAATCTAAACAATCCAATCTTTTTTAGATCCTCAATCTATTTTTAGATCCTCAATGTAAACAATCCAATCTATTTTTGGATCCTCAATCTATTTTTAGATTCTCAATCTATGTTTAGATCCTCAATGTAAACAATCCATTCTATTTTTAGATCCTCCAATCTATTTTTAGATCCTCCAATCTATTTTTAGATCCTCAATCTAAACAATCCAATCTATTTTTAGATCCTCAATCTATTTTTAGATCCTCAATGTAAACAATCCAATCTATTTTTAGATCCTCAATCTATTTTTAGATCCTCCAATCTATTTTTAGATCCTCAATCTAAACAATCCAATCTATTTTTAGATCCTCAATCTATTTTTTAGATCCTCAATGTAAACAATCCAATCTATTTTTAGATCCTCCAATCTATTTTTAGATCCTCCAATCTATTTTTAGATCCTCAATCTAAACAATCCAATCTATTTTTAGATCCTCAATCTATTTTTAGATCCTCAATGTAAACAATCCAATCTATTTTTGGATCCTCCAATCTATTTTTAGATCCTCAATCTAAACAATCCAATCTATTTTTAGATCCTCAATCTATTTTTAGATCCTCAATCTATTTTTAGATCCTCAATGTAAACAATCCATTCTATTTTTAGATCCTCCAATCTATTTTTAGATCCTCCAATCTATTTTTAGATCCTCAATCTAAACAATCCAATCTATTTTTAGATCCTCAATCTATTTTTAGATCCTCAATGTAAACAATCCAATCTATTTTTGGATCCTCAATCTATTTTTAGATCCTCAATCTATGTTTAGATCCTCAATGTAAACAATCCAATCTATTTTTAGATCCTCCAATCTATTTTTAGATCCTCCAATCTATTTTTAGATCCTCAATCTAAACAATCCAATCTATTTTTAGATCCTCAATCTAAACAATCCAATCTATTTTTAGATCCTCAATCTATTTTTAGATCCTCAATGTAAACAATCCAATCTATTTTTAGATCCTCAATCTATTTTTAGATCCTCAATCTAAACAATCCAATCTATTTTTAGATCCTCAATCTATTTTTAGATCCTCAATGTAAACAATCCATTCTATTTTTAGATCCTCCAATCTATTTTTAGATCCTCCAATCTATTTTTAGATCCTCAATCTAAACAATCCAATCTATTTTTAGATCCTCAATCTATTTTTAGATCCTCAATGTAAACAATCCAATCTATTTTTGGATCCTCCAATCTATTTTTAGATCCTCCAATCTATTTTTAGATCCTCAATCTAAACAATCCAATCTATTTTTAGATCCTCGATCTATTTTTAGATCCTCAATGTAAACAATCCATTCTATTTTTAGATCCTCCAATCTATTTTTAGATCCTCCAATCTATTTTTAGATCCTCAATCTAAACAATCCAATCTATTTTTAGATCCTCAATCTATTTTTAGATCCTCAATGTAAACAATCCAATCTATTTTTGGATCCTCAATCTATGTTTAGATCCTCAATGTAAACAATCCAATCTATTTTTAGATCCTCAATCCTGCAGGTAGTGGGGTACAGGATATGAGGGATAAAAATAAGAGGTAGAAGGTGAAAATTCCCCGTAGGAGTGTGGGGTGTAAAATGAGGTCTGGGATGGGATAGGTGGTGGTTGGCGTTGAGGAGGGGGCTGATACTAAGAGGGGGGTACTAGCACTGCTGAGGTCCCGGGGGACATTGGGGGATCATGAGAAGCATTATTTGGATCGCATGGAGGTGGCCCACCACTTAGTTTTGCTTGTCGGTATTGCATAGCAATACCATAAATGCGATTCATACAATGCTTCTCTTGATCTCCCCCAATGTCTTCCAGGATGTGGTATAGGCTGCGGCAGAAGCAGGCGCGTGGGTTGCTGGTGTCCAAAAATGCATCCATACTGCGCCTCTCCTGCAGCACTTCTTGCAGCAGTGCTAGCACTCTGTCATCTGCCTCCATGTTGAAGCCGCCCCTCGTCTAACGTCCACACCCACGGCCACGAACATCACCACGACTTTGCTGCTCTCCACATTGTTGACTGGCATTCGACGCTGATTCCAAAGCCCTTTATTCCTGCAAAAGAACAAAAATGTTTACATTGACATGTACATGGACAGACAGACAGGCAATGAGATAGACAGGCAGACATAAGCAGTTACCTCATCTGTGCACTGAACACCTCCCTCACTCAATGCCTGTGGAGATCCAGTGCTCACCATGGGACTGGTGGGTCTTTTAAGTTCTGCCTCTTCTGCAGCCACCTCTCCTTGCCTAATGTTAGAAGTTGTCCTGCATACAATACAAAATGTAATTGTTTTTGCGATTTGGCACTGCGTCGATTTAACTGACAATTGTGCGGCCGTGCGACGTGGCTCCCAAACAAAATTGATGTCCTTTTTTCCCCACAAATAGAGTTTTCTTTTGGTGTTATTTGATCACCTCTGCCGTTTTTATTTCTTGCGCTATAAACAAAAAATAGAGCGAAAATTTTGAAAAAAAACACATTATATTTTACTTTTTGCTACAATAAATATCCCCCAAAAATATTTAAAAAAACATTTTTTTTCCTCAGTTAAGGCCGATATGTATACTTCTACATATTTTTGGTAAAAAAAAAAAAAATTGCAATAAGCGCTCATTGACATCGGATAATTTTGACACATTTTTGGGACCATTTTTATAGTGATCAGTGTGATTAAATTGCAATTAAAAGAAAAACTTACGGTCTGGTGTTGATAATCATATTTTGCCGTAAGAACAGCAAATTGTTGTGACACACATGAGGTATTTTGGCAGGTGCTGGTGCTCCACTACTTGCTGCCTTGTCTTTGTCCGTCAGGTCCCTCCTGACGTGGTTGCGTAATGATTTCCAGCGGCGCTGTAAAGTTTTGCCTAAAATAACATGGAAAACAAGGGTTTAATGCGCAATCTTCATTTACATTACACACAAACAGATCATGTATTGAAGGAAAATAGACTTACTTATTTCCTTTCTTTCTCCATGTCTTTTGTCTTCCCAGCCAGGGGTAATAGCCGCACTTATATCTTCCCATACTTTTAATTTTCTGATGTGGTCTTCATGTAGTGGATGTGCCACATCCCACAGTTCAGGATGGGCCTGGATAGCATTTATAAGGTCAACTTGTGAAACAGCACTTGCCATCTTCTGTCTTCTTGGTCTCTTATCACCTACCCACAGTCACATGGCTGTGCAAAGCACTCTTGGGTAATCTATGTCCAGACAGGAATTTCCTGTTTTTACAGAGATTACTGTGTCCAATCAACTTTTTGCAGCAAAAAAAACGCAGGAGCTCAAAAACGCTGGTGCCGCGTTTTTGCGCGTTTCGCGTTTTTACAGCTCTAGCACCGCGCCAGGGAACGCACTGGTCCTGGGTTTTCTTTACAGCTTAAAAACGCCTATGCCATTTGCAGCTCAAAAACACCTAGATGGGCATGAAGCCATAGACTAACATGGACAGGCGTTTTTAAGCTGCAAAAAACGGCTGTAAAAACGTCTGTGTGCATGAGGCCTAAAACAAACGTTTATGCCAGTTTAGTTTGAGATATTATAGTTTATGAAACCCTGCCCACTTTGGACCCCATGTTATGCAATTTCAAAAACAATTATACCATATGTTTGTGCTGAGTTTGTGCTTCAATAACTGGTATTGGTATAGTGTAAATCATGAGACAGGGCATTGGTGCCCAAATAAATGCCCTATGACATGCTAACCATTTCTTCTACACACAGAATGAACAGCTCATAATCATTTTTTCTGATACAAAATGAGAGTGCTATGTGAAAAAATACACTATACCAAAATGCTTGTTTTTGCTGCATAAATGCAACACAAACTTATGGTATATTTGTTTTTGAAATGTAATAACACAATGCAAAGTGGGCAGAGCTTTAGGTTACATAATCTAACATTGAATGTCCAATATCTCAAAAACCGAACAAACAGAAAGTTTGTTTTTGTGGTACAAATCAGCACAAACAAATGGTATTGTCATGATCAAGGGGTCAGGCTCAAAGACCAGTTGCTATAGCAGTGGAAACTCACACATGAACCAGCAGGATAGGAACACAGGCATGTCACCCTGGCAGATGTCACAGGTTCACTTGAGGTGCAGAATCAAAGTACTAACCAGAGTTCACCAGAGCTCCTGATGGTGGAGATGGATTTTGCTGCATGTTAGCACCAGGTCGGGGTCCTCAGGATCGCCCCAACAGGAAGTGAGCAAGCTGGGTCCAGTAGCAAATAGCAATCAAGCAGAAGCGTAGAGGAACAAGCCAAAGGTCGGTAATAAATAGTAGGGAAGATACAGACAGCAGCAGGAGAGACAAGAGTGAGATATTGGCTGGAGAAGGCACACAATTCTGGCAACCAGACAGTGTAGCGACATGGCTTAAATCAGGAAGTTCATGAAAGAAGCAAAGAGTTCAAGGTTCAAGGCAAATAAGATTCACAGCAGCATCATTCATGGAATTGTACAGAGTATTGTCCAGCAGTCTCGTGGCTCATTGGCCAACACAGCGGAGGTCCCAGGTTCAAGTCCAGGTCCTGACAAATATAATTGTTTTTAAAATGTAATAACCTGTGGCGCAAAGTGGAAGAGGTTTCATCAACTATAATGCCCAATATCTCTGAAACCAAACAAGCACATACATTCGTTATTGCAGCACAGATGCAGTGCAAATGAATGCTATCTTTGTTTTTCAATCTTAACAGATTGCCGACCAGCCGCCACAGTTATACTGCGGCAGAATGGCATGGGCAGGCAAATCGGCGTCATGTTACGTCAGCTCCAAAGGCGGTCCCTGGAGCCGATGCGAGTGCTCCGCGATCGCTCGTAACGCGGGTGAGAACCGGGAGCTCTGTGTGTAAGGGTAGAGGGTAGAAGTGCAGATCGGCTGTTCATACAGAGTATGAACAGTGATCTGTCATCTCCCCTAGCCAGTCCCCTCCCCCCTTCAGTTAGAACACACATTAGGGAACACAGTTAACCCCTTGATCGCCCCCTAGTGTTAACCCCTTCACTGCCAGTAACATTTTTACAGTAATAAATGCATTTTTATTGCACTGATCGCTGTATTAATGCCAATGGTCCCAAAAATTTGTCAAAATTGTCCGATGTGTCCGCCATAATGTCGCAGCCATAATAAAAACCACAGATCGCCGCCATTTGTAATAAAAAAAAAATAATAATAAAAGTGCCATAATACTATCCCCTATTTTGTAGATGCTATAAATGTTGCCAAAAAAACAATCAATACACCCTTATTGCGATTTTTTTCTACCAAAAATATATAGAAGAATACATTGGCTTAAACTGAGGAAACAAATAGTTTTTTATAGATTTTTGGGGGATATTTCTTATGGCAAAAAGTAAAAAATAATGTGTTTTTTTCAAAATTGTCGCTTTTTTTTTGTTTATTGCGCAAAAAATAAAAACCACAGAGGCGATCAAATACCACCAAAAGAAAGCTCTATTTGTGGAGAAAAAATTGCCAATTTTGTTTGGCTACAATGTCGCATTGTCAGTTAGAGCGAAGCAGTGCCGAATTGCAAAAAGTGCTCTGGTCAGGAAGGGGCAAAACCTTCCGGGGCTGAAGTGGTTAATAACATGGGGTACAAAGTGGACGGGGTTTCATAAACTATTGAAACCAAACGGCACAAACGTTCATTTGTGCAGCACAGATTCAGCACTATAATACTATCTTGGTTTATAAATTTTGCAAATTGAGTGCCCACCAGTGCCACTTATCAATGCCCATGAGTGCTACTTTTCAATGCCCACCAGTGGTGCCAATCAGTGCCTCATCAGTGACACCATCAGTGCCACCTATTAGTGTCACTTCTCAGTGCCCACCAATGCCTCCTATCAATGCCCTTCAGTGCCACCCATCAGTGCCACCACTCAGTGCCCACCAGTGCCACATATCAGTGCCCACCAGTGCTGCCCTATCGGTGCCCATTAGTGCAGCCCATCGGTGCCCATCAGTGCAGCCCATCGGTGCCCATCAGTGCAGCCTCATCAGCGTACATCAATGAAGGAGAAAAATTACCTGTTTGCAAAATTTTATAACAAAATATAAAAAAATATATATCTTTTTTTTAATTTCGGTCTTTTTAATTTTTTTTTAACAAAAAATAAAAACCCAGAGGTGATCAAATACCATCAAAAGAAAGCTCTATTTGTGGAAAAAAATTATAAAAATTTCATTTGGTACAGTGTTGTATGATCACGCAATTGTCATTCAAATTGCGACAGCGCTGAAAGCTGAAAATTGGTCTGGACAGGAGGGGGGTTTAAGTGCCCAGTAAGCAAGTGGTTAAGGCAGTTCTACGACTTAGAGATGAGCCAAAAATACAGAGTTCCTCTGAAAATGCTGTCACGTGTCACTACAACAAGGTTACAAATCTATATAATCTGTTGATCAATATTATTGCAGACAGATGTAAGAAATATCACTGTCCTGTTTTTTTATTAGACATTCGGATGCCTAAAGCTGTGCTTTGAGAGGCCCAGGAATGGATAAACACTAGTTTACCGGCTGTCTCTCTGCTAGTCATTAGGATTTAAAAGGCTTTTGTTTTTGCTTCTTTAGAATATTACTTTTAACATTTATAACAGTCTCTGAGCCATAAAAACTGTTAGATCAATCAATGGGATAAATATGGCACCAACAATGTGAAAAAGAAATATGCAGCTGTCCATTTAAGTAAATAAACAACTTATAAAATATACTATCAATCAAAAGTAAGGCGGTATTAACCCCCCACAAAATAATCAACTAACACCATTTTTTAAGCAAAAATAAATAAACATAAAAATAAATAAATGTCCATATGTGTGAAAAACATTATAATAATCTTCCAATCACTGTGCTCAGAAATGTGTAGTATTCCAGAAAACTGAAATAGGTGCTCCACCACAGTGTGTAACAGATGCACACTCGCCAACCATAACGATTTAGTAAGCCTCAAAGAAATTGAATAATAATGGATATTTTCCTTAGGTCATATTCCAGATTTCCAGCTCCCAATATCTCATAATCAACAGCTAGCAAATCACTGGGCTGTTAATCTGTTTCTTAATAGCTTCATGTAAAGTCCCAACTCCCCCTGGCCCCTCTCTTTTTTGTTTCTTAATAGCATCAAGAGCTCAAAAAGATGATAATTACACGTGATAGTGCAGTATATTTATTCTATTGTTAGCACCAACATAAACAGCCCAAAAGATTCCGCACACACTCACCGCTCGTCCCGAGATGGCGTGCGTTCCAGCATCCAGAAGTGACATGAGGACCCAATAAGAAGTGACGTACTGGTGGCGGCCACACAGCCTCAGTGCATTTGGTAATGTATGCATCTTCATAAAAACTGTTAGATTTACCTGGATCTACAGCACTGCCTTGCTGGATTAAGGGAGGAATCTGTCCCTTAGTATATGTGAAGTATATGTATGCCTAAGACTTAAGATGTAAGACTATTATTTTGAAACACTTAATGCTGACCAAGAGAAAATTTTCTAACAAGCTGGTTGTACACAAGTCAGCCAATAGATTGACTTGTGAACAACCAGCCAGCCCAAACATGGTTCAAAATATGGTGATATGGCAATATCTACAATGAGTCCTCACACAACGTTTAAACAGGTGCTGGCTCCTTAAATATTGCAGCAGCGCTTATATGATTTTAACTGGAGAGTTCATAAAAAATCATAAAAGAATCCATCAAATCATGAATATATTCTGTATGCAGTGAGGCTTTAACCAGTTCTTTTCTGTGATATAGTGATGTGACTTCCACCCGACAATAATTCTTATCACCATGTGCTGGAAAAACTCCCCTTTGGGGATGCACTCACCAGAGCAAAGATAAAATTGGGCATATCAATCAGAAACCACTGGCAACTGCAACCTCCTTAGTGCGTCCGCCTTTCCTCCACCTGTGTACCTCAGAGTAGTTCCTCTCCAACAGTATCCAGCATAGAAAAAATAAAGTATTGCGGATAGCGTAGTACAGTTTGGAAAAAACACTATTTTATTTCAGCTTCCCATTCCCCCCCAAGTAAAAATGCGTACCAGAATACAAAACATAAATCACTTTGTATAATAATGAAGCTGCACTCTGCCTGTAAGGTTTCCGTCCGCCGGAAACCACCGCCGAACACCGCCGTGTATAGATCTCCCTTCCACTTCCTGGTGTCTGGGCTGGCTGGAGCGCACTCTGGACCGCAAATCGTCACTTCCTGCGAGGCCACGACCTGACGCGTTTCGTCACTTCCGGACGTCGTCTGAGGGAGTCACATCACTGTATCACAGAAAAGAACTGGTTAAAGCCTCACTGCATACAGAATATATTCATGATTTGATGGATTCTTTTATGATTTTTTATGAACTCTCCAGTTAAAATCATATAAGCGCTGCTGCAATATTTAAGGAGCCAGCACCCGTTTAAACATTGTGTGAGGACTCATTGTAGATATTGCCATATCACCATTATTGTTTTTTATTATACAGTAGCTGCCTTTATTTGTGTATGCACATACATTTTAATACCTCCATATTTTATTATATATTTACATTTATATTTATATTTATCTACTTTAAAGTTCCAAATCCATAAACGCGGAGTGATAGTCCCAAGGTGACGGCATTTTCTCTGGCTCTATCCATATAGCATGGTTCGAAATATGGCTGGTCCCTACTGTACTGGATGAATTTTGATCTATGCACAGTATGGCCGACTATACAATCATTGAACATCCTCCTTAAAGAAGATTTCCATTTTCTTTGACAAAGTTGAGGTAACCCTGCGATATGTTTGTTATGTATTCTCACAGCATACCTGAAAAAATATTTGTCAAAGTTTCTAAAGAGAAGGTGCCATGGCTGATTCTTAGAATTTATGGACTGTCTCCATGTCTTCTTCTCCACACAGACTTAACTATACAATTCTAGAAGGCAGTTTCTAAATGTTTAACCCTTTGTTAGGACATATTTGTTTTTTTTTGTTTTTTTTACTAAAGCTGGAGAGTGCAAAATCTGGTGCAGCTCTGCTTAGAAACCAATCAGCTTCCAGGTTTTATTGTCAAAGCCTAATTGAACAAGCTGAAGTTAGATGCTGATTGGCTACCATGCACAGCTGAAACATATTCTGAGTGCTACAGTTTTAGTAAATCTTCCCCACAGTGTTCAAGTCTAAAAAGATAACCGGCACTTTTGTTTTAGGTTATGCTATGTAAATTGGAACATGTAACAAATATAAAGTAGGTGTTATCCCAATTTGGCTGCAAAAGTGAAAACACACTTTAAATATTTACTATAACTGCTGCTTATTGAGTTTACACATTTATCAGCCTGAAATTGTACATTTCAACAAACAATCAGTTCAAGTGACAAGTAATGTTCTGGCACAATTGCTTTGTGTGAGATGTTGTCAGAGTGGCCCATTGTTGCATTTAATTTTTTTTAAAAAGATGATCCTTTTTCCCAGGGCTACAAAAAAATGTTTTCCCTAATGAAAAATTTTGTATTTTTGTACAATTTATTTGTAACTTTCTTCTTACTCTTCAGTGTATTTATTTGAAGTCAGTGTATTTTCTAGTGACCCATAAACTATATATATATATATATATATATATATATATATATATATATATATATATATATATATATATATATATATAAAATATATAATTGCTATATCTTTTTAGACTGTTACAGAGAAGTTCGAAGTAGAAATCAATTTCCTCCTTTTTACACAAAAATAAAAGCTTGACAAGGGTTATCAGCCTTCCATACTCCACCAACCAATTTGTGTCTTTCCTACTATTTTGACCATTGAAAGTGTTGCTAATAAGGCATATCTGATCAGGAAGCTACCGGTATAATGCCAGTACAAAAATTTCTAGTGTCGCTTAGTCTATGATTTGTTTCAATATTTGTGGTACAGCAGGTAAACTTGAGCAAATCTACACATAATATTAATGGCTGTGGAAGTTTATAGCAAACTAACTGAAAGATAAGGTCTGACAATTTGCCCTAAGGAGATATCAACCTATCCTGTGTAAGCCAAAGCAGTAAAGCTGAGATAATGATAGAATGGTACAATTCAGTAGAATAGCCTGCTGTCCACGTTCCAAGAATATATTGATTATTTTACCATTTACATTTTAAGATGCCATATATTCTCAGTAAAGAAAAACCCTACATTTATTTCAGCTCTCTATTGCTGATCTAATGAAATAATGGGATTTCGTCCAATCCATAAAAGCTTTTGATGTTATTAACTGATATTTTTAAGAATGATCTGCATGTCAACAGCATGTTGAAAATAGGTCAATTATTATATGATATTCTAAGCTGTAGGAACAGGCACAAACAAATAGTAATGCATTTCCTAGAGAAAAATCTGTAGAAAAATCTTGTACTACTATGTGCCTGCAAAGTGTACTTAAAGCCAGAACTTATTTTTTGCAATAGTCATCTTTATAGCTATTAGGATTAAGGCTGTAAAATTAGCCTGGCCAAATCTGCACTAAAACAGCAATATAAATAGTGCAGTAAGCTAAGGATAAGTTAAACAGATGTTTCAAACATCCAGATCTCAGAAAGGCCATGATGATTTTTTTGAACGCAATATCTGTGAGCTGTTGTCTGAAAACTCCAAAACAGCATAGGCTTTGTTCAGTTTGTTCAGCAGACTTCACACTTTCTCCAATGTGCCCGCCAACTCTATGATAAAATCGAAATATTAAATAAATAATGCACGCCGGGGGGAAACCCAAATATAAAGTTTAACCCCTTAGCGCCGACCGTATGCACATATGCGGCCTCAGCTTTAAGGAGTTATACCGGGATGCAGCTGCATGCATCATCCCAGTACCGTTTTTTAGAGCGGGCGGTCGGCTCTTCAGGGATAACAACCGATGCGGCTAAAAGCCTCTCGGCTGTTATCCTTCCGCCGCTCTTCCCGGCCTCCCATCCCACTGGGAGACACAAAACACTTCCGCCAGCTAGAGTGAGACTGTAAGGAAGCTGGAAATGCCTTCCTTCCAGTCTCCTTTGTGTAAACACGGAAGCAACGCCACAACGTCACTTTCGGTTTACTCGGCTGCCAATGGCGCCGTTTAAAAATAACTACAGTATTCAGAATCCCCGTTTTTGGCGATCTGAATACTTTGAAGTGCAAAGGAGGGATTTGGGGTCTGGGATCCCTCCATAAAGAGTACCTGTCATCACCTATTACTGTCACAAGGGATGTTTACATTTTATAGTCCATACTGAGAATATTTATGATTACTCCCATAACCCATCATAATTATAACTGGTTGCCTAACTTCTTCCCGCCCGCCCAATGTTGTATGATGTCATCAGGTTTGAGCAGTGATATCTGAATGATGCCTGCAGTTACAGATATCATTCAGATTTCTTCTTTTCCAGCAAGCAATTCCCTGCACCATAAGAACAATCATAACGGCTGTTCAGCTGCTTGATCGTTCTTATAGGCGGTAGGAGGGGACGTCCCCCCACCGACCTCCTGTGCTTCTCCCTGCTCACCCCTGTCATTGGCGAACCAGAGAAGGAACAGACCGGCAGCAGATGTTGACCATAGTCTCTGGTCCCCAGAGTCTTTATAATCTTTCGGAGGCCGGACGCAATGTTATGACGTCACGCCCGGCCTCTGCATTTGAAAAAATGCTGCCTCCTCGGCTGGGAAGCCAGGATCCTTTTTTGATTCCAAGCTTCCCAGCCTAGAGGTGAGATCTGGGGACTTATTGACCACAGATGTCACTGTAAAAAGGACCTGTCACGCACTATTCCTTTTACAAGGGATATTTACATTGCTGTAATAGTAATAAAAGTGATAAAAAAAATGTAAAAAGAAAGCATCAAACTAGAAAAATAAAAGTAAAATTAACAATAAAATTTTTTTTTTTTTTTAAAGTGCCCCTTTCTCCACGTGCTTGCAGAACTGAACGTATACGTAAGTCGCGCCCACATATGTAAACAATGTTCAAACCACACATGTGAGGTATCTCCGTGAACGTTAGAGTGAGAGCAATAATTCTAGCACTAGACCTCCTCTGTAACTCAAAACATGTAACCTGTAAAAAATAAATAAAGCGTCACCTATGGTGATTTTTAAGTACCGAAGGTGGATGGGCTGCCCTATGTGTGAGGAGTGGAAATGCTCCAAAACGCCTCCCCCTCGCTAAAAAAAACAACAAAAAAAAACGCATGTGGGAATGCGAGTTCCCACTATGCAGAGTTGTAAATGGGGCTTGACAGTTGAGTGTTTCTGTCCACTCCCTTCTATGGACTTGTATAAAGATGGCCATACGCTATGAAATCTGATTGTATACTGTGTATTTAGTGAGAAGGGTGAGCACTGATTGATTGCATTTTATAAAAAAAATGTGCACCTGGGAATGGGAGATGATGCAGGGTGTGTGCTAATAAGGTCAGCTGCTCAACTCCTTCCTGTGTCATGACCTATAGTCTGATCAGGAAGAAGACATTACTAATAGAAATGTCTGGAAATGTGGATTAGGACAAGAAAAGTAAGTGGCTGTAGATTTAAAGGAAAGCTTTGATATTTTTGCAAAAAATGTACATGGATGCTATATTGGTGCATAGGGGAGCTGGAATTTAGAAAAAAAAGTGTACAAAGGTGAACATTTCCACTTTTGCAACCAATGGGAAAACAACTACTATATATTTGTTATGGTTCCAATTGATACATAGTATAGTTAAATATTACTGCTTACCTTGCTGAAAAATCTTACTAAGCGTTTATTACCCTTCTATGTAATGTTAACAAGGGGATTGGGGTGTTATGTCTACCAGAACTAAAGCAATATTAAACCCAAAAACAAAAAATTTAATTTATTGCAGCTTTACATTCTTTAGATGTAGTGGCTGCATTTGTTTTATTCTCCTTTATTTCCCCTGGTGATCCAGCCATTAACACCCTTCCTGTCTTACACCCCTTTCACACTGTGCCGCCACCGGTGTCAGAGGTAAAGCGGCGCTTTACTGTCGTTTTAGCGGCGCTATTCGGTCACTAGTAGGGCGGTTTTAACTCCCAGCTAGCGGCCGAAAAGAAGTTAAATCCGCCCACAAAATGCTGCTGCAGTGGCGTTTTCCCGGCAGTATAGAAGCGCTGCCCCATTGATTTCAATGAGGAGGAGCGGTGGAGGAGCGGTGAGTTCACCACTCCTTCACCACTCCAAAGAAGCTGCTGGCAGGACTATTTCTGACGCCCTGCCAGCGCACCGCTCCAGTGTGAAAGCCCTAGGGCTTTCACACTGGAGTGAATGGAGCAGCTGTTTTAGGGCGGTTTGCAGGTGCTATTTTTAACGCTATAGCGCCTGCAAAACGCACCCAGTGTGAAAGGGGTCTTAGGGTGTCTGCATTCTGGATAAAGTAGTAAAGCAGAAATCTTTGGACAGCAGCATTTTCAGTCTGGGGAAAGGGTAGATTTAGATGGACATGACCAACACATTTAAGCTGAACTCCAGTTCCAGTCCAGTTTTAAGCAGATACAACAACCAGATTTTTCCTTTTGGGAGCTGACCATTTTGACCATCCCTGTCAGTGGTAAATGCGGTGTCCCAACCCCCTATCTGCTATGCTGTCTGGACAGCTTGATCTGTTAATGTAAACTGAAAATACCGGACTTACTGACTGAGCCACCAGGTGAAAATAAAGTAAGCCTAAAAAAGAATACTAATACAGCCATATCTAAAAGTTGGTAAGCTGCAATGGAATACATTTTTGTTTTTGGGTTTAATAGTGTTTTAACCCTATTTGTACTGTACTGGTAGATCTTCATTATGAGTTGTAAACTAGATGTGCACCCTGTCTGCCCTAACAAAGGGCAAAAAATATATAGGCTTTGGTGGCTATTGTATGTTAATGCACTTTAAGAAAAACTATCCCTCAATCTTACCCCTAATTGCACATTGCAAACTATCAAGCTATTCTAAACAAAACAAGCTGAAAAACAGAGCTGCAGAAATAACTAGATTTGATTTAGATATGCTGTGTGAACGGAAACGGAATAAAATAAACAACTTGTGTGGGTTTCTCAAATTTGACTGTAATAGTTTTTATGAATCTGTTGCAAAGTTTCTTATCTAAAGATCCTGTTAATAACAGCACTTTCTATTGCAGGTTGAAAATGCCAAGCCACCGCCATGCAATTAACAGCAATGTTATAAGCCTACTGTGTGCATTCCTTTAGTTGCCCATTGGTTTGACTTTTAGGTCATATAGATAGGTAGACTAGTAGCCAACTGAATGAGCATGCATGTCAGGCTGACAACACTACTGCTATTCATGAGGCAGTGGCTTAGCATTGTCAGCCTGCAAAAGGATGTCCAGTACCTGGCAGGATCCAGGTAGTAAACTGTGAAACAGATTCACAAAAAATTATTTGTCTAAAAAGTCTGTATACAGTGAGACATGATGCTATACATACTGAAAAATGGATTTCGGGTTTACATACACTTTAAGTCCTCAAAGAGTGGCGGCATGAGCTAATTCATTAACATAAAGCAATGAAATGCAAAATCATATTGCAACCAGTCAGAAATCATTAATACGTTTTCATTAATTTGCCCCACTAGAACTGTTAAACATATGACGTCTGATTGACTGATTGATTGATTGGTTACATTATATTACTGCATCCCTGTGGTAATATTTATAGTAGTAAATGTGACTGTTACCAAACATTTAGCCCGGTTTACACTTATGCACTTCAGACCGCTCTCTGCTGAAAACGAATCACAGGAGGAGTGCAAAATAAATTGCACTCCTGTGACCCATAGGAGAAGCCCAGCCAAATATAATGCATAAAATAATAATGATAAATATATTAACTATAGGATGCAATAAAATATTTTCTGCTGCAGAAGCAATTAAAGTTTTTCCCCGCATTGATATACTATGTCTGAATTTTGACCACCATGAATGACTGAAAATTCAGACCACTCATGTTCTATTTCCTGCAAATTTCCTTGTTCGTGTTTAAACAATATTTCTGTATTCTGGAGTTCATTTGATAAAGTTATTAATAAACCTTTATCTTTTTGAATTACATTTTTCCAATCTTCCCAAGGGAATTCATCTACTGAGAGATATTGTACTGTATGGGAAGAGCACTTATATTTTTCATAAGAATATTTGTTAAATACATTTTTTTAATTCACTCAACCCATTAACACTTATTGCTAAGATGTCTCCTTCTATACAATACAAGCCCTGTCTTAACTTTTCTGTATTAGTACAAGAGGAGAAGAAAGTTAACCCTTTCTGTGTCTGTCTTGATTTGAAAACAAACCTTCTTTTTATCTACAAGGGTAATTAACTCAGAGATAGTTTTACCCTTTTCTATTCTTGCTGAACATAATGTATGATAATGTTAACAAGAATGAAATATATCATTGTCTTGATTAGGTAAACAGATAACTTTAGACTTAAATTGTAAACATGATGATAGATCTAATTGTTCTAATTTAAAATGATCACTGTTAAACGCAAAATCTGTATACTGTAATTTATAATATAGTAATTGTGTATTGCTAACATGTAATCCCAAGACAGTAATTGGAACCGATATTTCTTCTTTCCCTGCTATAAGAATCATAAAAGAACTATAACATACATTCGGCTTGTATCTATTTACCCATAAATCTGTATGATTTGTTGCATATTCATATTCTTTGGGTAAATTCTGAAAAATGCCAACTCTGTTATGCTTGTGCAATTATTTTAAAATTAGTGAGATATTCTGTCTGGATCTCTAAGCATGCTCTGGCTATAAGAGAATGTTGCTCACTTGTCATTAATTTAAGAGTAATATTTTGTAGATGTAATATAGATGAACCCATTACATTGGCTGTTTTAATAACAATATCTTCTAATATCTGATTTAAATTTCTTTGTACCTTAATACTTTTACTTCCCACTAAACCAGCTGTCTCAAGATGAGACTTTAAAGTGTTCATATCCATACTATTTGTTATACTTCCAATAGTACCTACTCCTCCTAAAATACCTTCAACAATACCACGCTTATTTCTGGTATTAGTCCTAATATTAATTCCAAACCATCTTTCAATACCTAATTCCATATTAACCAACTGTCCTTGACATTGTGGAAACCTTGTAGAGATTTTCCATTCTGAAATATTAAAGTTCCACAATATAATGACAAAATTTACTTCTCTTAAGAGAATTCTGGATTGGAAATGGTTAGTATCGATCGGCGGCTCTCCTGACAGGGGGGGTCTGCGCTGGTTGTTTATCAGCGCAGCCCCCCCTCAGATGCCCACACTGGACCACCAGGAACTCCACTAGGACCACCAGGGAAGTGGGCAACATGTGGATGGCCAGGTATGTACCCCATGGCCATCCACATGTGCAAATGATGCCCAATCTGTGCCGGTCAGTGCCCACAAATGGGCACTGACTGGCACCATAATGTACCAAAAAAAATTAGTGATGCCCAGCAATGCCACCCATCAGTGCCACCCATCAATGTCCAGCAGTGCCCATCTGTGCCCATCAGTGCCACCTATGAGTGCCCATCAGTGCTGCATACCAGTGCCACCTATCAGTGCCCATCAGTGTCGCCTATCAGTGCCCATCATCAGTGGCCATCAGTGCCACCTCATCAGTACCACCTCATTGGTGCCACCTCATCGGTGCCCATTAGTGCCACCTTATCAGTGCCCGTCAGTGCAGCCATATCAGTGCCCATCATTGAAGAAGAAAACGTACTTATTTACAAAAAAATTAACAGAAACAAAGAAAAACTTTTTTTTTTTTTTAATTTTCTGTCTTTTTTTATTTGTTGCGCAAAAAATCACAGAGGTGATCAAATACCACCAAAATAAAGCTCTATTTGTGGCAACAAAATGTTAAAAATTCTGTTTGGGTACAGTGTTGTATGACAGCGCAATTGTCATTCAAAGTGCGACAGCGCTGAAAGCTGAAAATTGGCTTGGACAGAAAGGTGTCTAAGTGCCTTGTATTGAAGTGGTTAAAGAAAATTTTTTTTTATGGTAAATACATTTATCATTAATCCAGTTCTCACTACCAAAAATTCCTTTATGGATTATATTAGTAGTATTGTGAAGAAACCGTTCCTCTTCCAAGTTAACGATAAATTTTGAGGTAAGTATATCTATGTACTACATACCAAATGCAAACTATTTTCGTATTCAATTATTTTTAAAGACTGTGGAAATAAGTTTATTTCTGGAACAATCATCTCTACTACAGTAATAATCATTTGAATCCGTATTTGAGCTAATCTTCTTGTTATTTTAATATCCCATGTTTTTACAATGTCCCCTTTTTCATCCCCTATTATATTTAAATGATCTGGATCTAGAAATTGTAAATTACTTTGTAATAGGTAATAAATCTACTTTTTTACGTATAATACTTTTCCAGCCTTTAACATGCTTCTTGTAATATTGTTTCTGACCAAATTGTTGAATCATTACCTTTTACAACCACTGACCAGAAACCCATATCCACTAGATTACATTCAATGGTTCCAGTTTCATTTTTTAGTTTACATGATCCCTGCATTTTAACAAATTCTGTATTTTAGCTCTGACTTCAACATCATTACTATGAATGAAATATAATTCCATACAGTAAATGTATCCATGACCTAAGCATACATAGCCTAACAAATCGCCAGCTGTATTGATATCAGTGTCTTTCAAAATATAGTTACATAGTTACATAGTAGGTGAGGTGGAAAAAAGAAACAAGTCCAAGTCCACAAGTTCAACCTATGTGTGTGATTATAAGTCAGTATTACCTTGTATATCCTTGTATGTTGTGGTCGTTCAGGTGCTTATCTAATAGTTTTTTTAAAACTATCAATGCCCCTCACTGAGACCACCGCCTGTGGAAGGGAATTCCACATCCTGGCCGCTCTTACAGTAAATATCCCTCTTCGTAGTTTATAGTTAAACCTCTTTTCTTCAAATTTTAATATGTGGCCAAGTGTCTTGTTCCTTCTGCAAAAAAGTTTTATGCCTATTGTGGGGTCACCAGTATGACATTTGTAAATTGAAATCATATCCCCTCTCAAGCCTCTCTTCTCCAGAAAGAATAAGTTCAGTGCTCGCAACCTTTCTTTATAACTAATATCCTACAGACCCTTTATTAGCTTTGTTGCCCTTTACTATAGAATAGATCACTAATGGACATCTGTTCTCTTCCTTGTCAATTGTCAACATAGTTTTTACTGCTTCAAGTTCTGCCCTTTGAGCTGAAAATTGTCCAGGCAATTTGTGTTGTATGGCAAGATTACGCTCTGAATACCAAATTGAATACCCACACCCATTGTAATAATTACCAGACATACAGTATCTCAGACCATCAACAAATACAGGTTTATCAATTTTCTCTGCCTCTCTATGGAAGAGAGGAGAGTGAGTCTCCTAGACTTCACACAAACATTTATGTTCTAGCCCATTGTATTCCATCAACTGAGGAAGGATATACTTGGCATTATGTTCAACCTGTATTTGTTTAGGTGACAAAGCCAACAACCATTGTGAAAATCTTTGATTGGAAACTCCAGGAACATTTTTCTAAAAAAGGAACTTCAAGGTACTGTGTGGGGTCTGTAGAATGATTTTGTTAAAGAGGAGGGCCCATCAAAATTTTTTTTTTAAAAGTCAGCAACTACAAATACTGCAGCTGCTGACTTTTAAGAATCGGACACTTACCTGTCCCAGGGTCCAGCGATGCAGGGGGAACGATGCCCCCCTCGTTCCCCGCTCCGTACATCGTGATATGCCGCACAGTCATCTGGGACCTGTCACGTGTCCCAGATGACTGACTGCCGAGGGGAAGTGACGTTTCTAGCCCGGGCTGAGGAAGAGGCAGATTTCGTGGGACCACCTAGCAACAGGGAGAAATAGGTAAGTGAATTTTTTTTTTTTTATCCAATTTTTTTTTTTGTCAGATTTAAAGCGGGACTGTACTGAAATTTTTTTTTTTAAAAGCCAGCAGCTATAAATACTGCAGCTGCTGACTTTTAAAAAATGGACACTTACCTGTCCCTGGTTCCAGCGGTGTCGGCAGCAGAGGCCGATCGCTCGCTCGGCTCTCTGCTGTAGCCGGCGCCATTCTCGGTGAGGGAATCAGGAAGTGGCTTCACTTCCCGATTCCCTACTGCGCATGCGCGAGTCGCGCGGCGCAATGAGAATCTTCAGCGCTGTCTGCTGGGACACGTGTGTGTCCCGGCAGACAGCGCGCCAGGACAGGAACTTGCGTAAACTCCCACGGGAGTTTATGCCGGAAGTGGGTGCAGATACCTGTCTTAGACAGGTATCTGCACCCCCCTCCCCCCTGAAAGGTGCCAAATGTGACACCGGAGGGGGGGAGGGTTCCAAAAGCGTGAGTTCCACTTTAGGGTGGAATCCCGCTTTAATGTAAATACAGATAATGTTGTAATTTTGGTGGAAACACCACTTTAAATCCTACAATATGTTCAGTTGCTTTCTACTGGAGTTATCAAATGAGAGAAGTACCAGAGAATTTTCCAGACTCCTCCTTGTTTCTGAAGCAAAACAGCTGAGATGGCAGTTTCTGATGCATGCACCTGCAAAGCAAATGGTGCTTACTTATCCACAGTAGCTAATGCAGTAGCTGTTTGCAAATAATTTTTCAACATCTCTGCCAATGACTTGATAAAATCCTGAATTTTACCAAACCCAGAAACTGTCTCAGTGCTTTTAATGTTATTGTTACAGGTAGAGACGTAAGAGCTTCAATTTGTTCCTGTAAAGGCTGTCTCTTCCCTGGACCAACCAGAATTCCTAGAAATTTGACTTCACTTTTCATGAACTTTGTGTGTTTAGACCTTCTTTTTGCAAACGTGTCAACAGTTCTACCAGAAAAGTCATATGCTCCACCGGAATTTTTACTAGGGATGGGCCGAACGGACCCCTGTTTGGTTCGCACCAGAACTTTTGAACAAAGAGAAAGTTCTGACCTGAATAACGAACCCCATTAAAGTCAATGGGAACCAAATGTCAAATTTTGAAGGCTTATATGCAAGTAATCAGGCATACAATGGTTATAGGGGTCCTGGTCCTGCTCTGGGGGACATGTATCAATAAAAAAAAAAAGTTTGTGATAAACTTAAATTTTAAATGAGCAGTGAGTATGATGAGGCCACAATGTAGTACATTGGGAACAAGATTAGAGATTTTTTGGATACATTCTGGTGTCACTTTGACTTTAGCTAGAAGTAACGGGTGCGTAAAAATTGGTCTTTGGGTGTAGGTGGCGCCTTCCCACCGAAACCTTATAGAGGTAATATTAATGAAAGCAAGAATTGGCCTTGCTGTAATAAATTGCAATGATATGCACCTGTTAAACAGGTGCAGAAAAATTGGTCTTTGGGTGTTAATTGTGCCCCTGAAACCTATACCAAAAACATTGTTCCAGATGAAATGACAACACCCTCAAAGCTAGGCAGCCTCGAAGTCCTGCAGATATTTCACATCCCAAAACATCTTAATCAGTGATATCGGCATCAGGGGCTTCATGGTTATCCAGGACTGATTCATTTTTATAAAAGTCAAACGGTCCACGGAGTCTGACGCGTTCTATGATCAGTAACAAAACTTCCTGCAGCACTGAATGCCTGTTCTGAAAGCACGCTGGATGCAGGGCAGCCCAACAACTCAATAGCATACTGGGCAAGTTCTGGCCAGTGGTCTATTCTCATGACCGAGCAAGTCAGTGGATCGTCAGCTAAAAAGCTCTCCACCTCTGTTTTGGCCCAGAGGTCCACATCCACCATATGATGCAGATGATGTGGAAGCTCACAGCCCTGGGCGGTGAGGAATAAAAAAAATTCCGAGATGCCTTCTCCAACACTCCTTTCTTGACCAACAGAAGACTCAAAATGATATTTTCCACCATACTGTAACCTACTGGAGTCAGGAAAAAACATTCAATAAAATCCTCTTTAACGTGTCCTCAAGAGATTTTATCTTCTGCACTCTCTGTGGGGATGGGATGAGTTCTGGGACCTTCCCCTTATAACAGTGGTAAAGGAGGGTTGCCAATCAGTAATCATCCTTCTCCTTTATGCCACATATTCTTGGGTCCTTTCGCAGGCTTTGAAGCATGAGGTTGCCCATGCACCTCAAATTTGCAGAGGCTTGAGAAGCAGACTCCTCGGGGTCACTCAGGATGACAGCATCTGGAACTTCCTCCTCCCAGCAAAGTACTACTCCCAAGGGAAAGCCATCGATTACAGATTGACGCTTGTCTTCCTCTTCTTTGAAGGCTATGAAAGTGTCAGAATCCTCCTCCTCATCCTTCTCCCCTCTCTCCTCCTGTGTGTTCTGTGACATAGAAATGATGGTGTCTGGATAAAGTGGGCCTTAAGAGGAAAGGAAGTCCTCCTCTTCCTCCTGCTGCTCTGCCTCCAGTGCCCTGTCCATAAGGCCACGCAGAGTCTGCTCCAGCAGGAACACAACATGGATTGTGTCACTGATGCATGCACTGTCACTGCTCACCATCCTTGTGGCCTCCTCAGATGGTGACAATACAGTGCATGCATCCTTAATGATCAGCCATTGGCGTGAGTTAAAAAAGCTGAGGCGGTCTGAGCCTGTCGTCTTGCCGTACTGGCACAGATACTCATTAACGGCCCTCTGCTGCATGTATAGCCGCTGAAGCATTCCCAAAGTTGAGTCCCACCTGGTGGGCATATCAGAAATCAGGCGGTTTACAGGCAGGTGGAATTCCTGCTGAATTTCAGCTAACCGAGCACTGGCTGTGTATGACCGCCTGAAATGGCTACAGACTCTTCTAGCCTGTTTTAATACATCTTGCTACCCTGGGTACGTACTTAGGAAACATTGCACCACCAAATTGAGGACATGTGCCAGGCATGAGCAAAAAATGGGGAAAAGACGAGCTTGGGACTTTAATTTGAACGTGAGGAAAAATTCACGCCCCCATCCCTAATGCGTATGTATGAGGGGGGGGTCGGGACTTTGGATGAGGCGTGCATGGTGGGACCAATCAAATTCAGAGAGGTCAAACATTATGTATGTTTATTAAAACCAATGAACATGGCATAGAAAACATTACAGCATACATGAAATTGTAAAAAGTTATCGCTTCAGGTCTGTACCAAACATCGTATGACAAAGTGGCATGAACAAATAAAGTGAAGGTAGTGCATCCTTGTTCTCCATATGCCAGAGTACACCATTAAAGATTAAGAAACACAAGATAAATAAATCAATGTGTGTTGAATGCATCAAGATAGACTCTACGCGTTTCATGGACTTCTATCCATTCGTCAAAAGCCAAGTGCATCCATGTTCTATAAAAAATATGAATAACCCATGTAGTCTGATTAGTATACCCTTATGGGGGAAGGACAAAAAATAATAAGTACAGGATGAATGGCCATGCCAAATTGTACTCACATGAAGCGACAGCTGGAGCAGGTCATGGCACATGTGTCAACTTTCCCTGTCTAGGAGGTTTGAGCCATTATTGGACACCGCCATTCCTGGCTACAGCTGGCGTGGTGTGAACCACCTCTGGGCCTGTCCCTGCAGAGCTGCAAGAATCTCTGCTCCGGTGTGGTTCCTATCCCCTAAACACACCAGCTGAAGCACTGCATGACACCTTTTAGTCTGGCTCTGGGAATAGCCCTTTGAATGCTTAGGGGGTACCTGATGTTCATAGGACAATTATGCAGAGGAGGTCATGGAGGTGGCAGAGGAGGAGGGGGTAGAGCTCACAGGTCTGGCATCATCACCACCAGCTGTATGGAGATGTGGGGGCACAACAAGCTGCAGCACCGAGCCCTGTCCATCATTCTTTCAAGTTGCAAGCAGCGTTACCCAGTGTGCTGTGAACTAAATATATCATCCCTGCCCATGCTTGCTGAACCACGTGTCAGCAGTAAGGCTCACTGCCTTGCCCAACGATGCCAGAACATTCCTTCCATGTGATGGTAGAGAGATGGAACGGCCTTAAGTGAAAAATAGTAGCGACTGGGAACCTGCCATTGTGGTACAGCACATTGTGCGAACTCACAGAAGGGGGCAGAATCCACCATGCTGAAAGGCAGAAGCTGGAGAGCCATCAGCTTTGACAAGCTTGCATTCAGACGCTGGGCATGTGGGTGGCAGGGACTGTATTTTTTTTCTACTGCAGCAGATGGGGCAAAATTTGCCTGCTACAGTCTACAGCTGGTGGTGAGCTGCTGGCTGATGTGCTGCTAGGACCTGGGACACCCTGTGGGTAAGGAGGAGGAGGAGGGACAGATTTGTGCAACTTTTGTGAGGCTTTTAGGTGCTCTTGAGTGGTTGGACGTTAAATGCCTTGTTAGGCATATGGTACCCAAATGGTTGGTGTTTTCGCCACATTTGATGTGCCTGAGACACAGTTTGCAGATAGAAACAGTGTGATCTGCTGCAGATGTGCTGAAAAGGGCCCAGAGCTGAGCTTTGGGGAGTGGGCCGGGAGATAACAGCTGCAAAATGTGATGGAATAGGGTGGCTGCTCTCTACTCTTCCTTGATGGCCTCCTTGGGGTTGTGCCGCCTCACCTCCAGTTTCCTCCTCTGCTCTATCTGGCAACCAAGTCACATCAGTGACCTTATTATCATCTCCATCTCCTCCATCTTCATCATTACCATTGGAGACAACTTAGCAATATGCTGCAGCTTGGGGAAGATGAATGCCAATTTGTCTACCAGTGTTCTCCCCTCTCTCATCATCAAGGGGCAAGTGGCTGACGCTGATTTGGATTTAATTTAAAGTCAATGACCCCAAAGGCTGGTCCATGGTTTTGAAGCATGCAGTGGTGTAAATGCATGTATAATCGAGGTAAGAGCAATATTGTGAATCATAATCATCGGAAAATCTGCATGCAGACAAATCAATGGACATACATAGATGCAATTCATAATAGAGATGCATAAATTAAAATTAAAAATTGCCACTCAGAGTGACAAAATCGCATAAGGGGAGTCCAAAACTCAATAGAACAAAGTTAATAGTATTTGGCAAAATGTGACCTAGCTAAAGTGACAGAAATTTATGGCATGCTTCCATCCCGAGTTAATGTATATGGGGAAAGAGGGGCCAATGGGACTTTAAATGAAGCATGTCAATTGAAAAATAAATAAATAAATGAAGATAGTAAAACCATGCGAGTGGGTAAACTGATTTGGATTTAATTTAAAGTCGAAGACCCCTAGGGGTGGTCCTTAAAGTAAATGACCCCTAGGGGTAGTCCATGATTATAAAGCATACAGTATTGTGAATGCAAATATAATTAGAGAAAGAACATACATTGTAGTCATAATCATCAGAGGATCTAGGTGCAAACAAATCAATGGACATACAGAGATGCAATTCATAATAGAAATACACAAATTAAAATTGCCAATCAGAATAATAAAATCGCATGAGATGAGTACAAACTCTACGAAACAAAGTTGATAATAACAGGGATTAAAATAGACTTGATTAAGCATCCTAAGTTTGAAAACCCGACACGTTTCTTGGCTTCATGCCAGTCATCAGGGGTGGGATGCATATTTGATGCTAAAAAAGCAAAAGGATATAACAGATATTAAATATATGTGGAATCTCAGTTAAAGAGAAAAGGGTATCAGCTTGATCTGTTTGGTTGGAAAAGTTACTTACAAAATAGCCCAAAGTGGGCAGAACTTCCAGCAGTGGGATCTGTTATGGCTTAGGGTGCAACTGTCTCATCCGGGGTTGAGGCAGGATTCCGACCAACCCCCCAACAGTTGGCATTTGTCAGGGGGCGGGCCAGGGAGAACAAGAGCCAGCCGATCCAGACGCCCTCAACACTGGTCCACTTAGTTTGAAAAATGTATGTGTTGACCCAATCTGTGAAAAAAAAAAAATGTAAAAATAAAATGGGAGTGGAAGGATGAATAAGTGGGGAAAAAAAAAAAAGTTTTGGTATGTGCCAAAAAGGTGAGTGTTGGAATCAAAGTATAATGAATGAGTGTGGACTATTTGCTGAATAAATGTGTAATGAGCACATGAAGGATAATGAAATGTTAAAAAGTGAATTGAAAAAAAGAGAAAAAATTCGAAAAAAATTCAAAATCGCCCAATGGGAACATGTGGAAATGTGTGTGCAGTGCTCAAAATCAATGAATATGTGTGTGCATTAGAGGAGCAATGAACTCTGTTACCTTTGTGTTGAATGACAACTGCTAAAAAGAAGTGCCTTCCTGGTGGAACACAGTGGAGGAATGGTAATTCCCAGGAATCTATTCATTGATTAATCCAGCACTTGGGCTGTGGCTGCTGGATGCATTGCAGTCTTTTTTCCGGGGCTGCGATGCGCTCAGCTCCCTCCCTACCTCCCTCCATATACTTTAGAGGGCGGTGGGTTTCGATCTCAGCGCATCGGCGTCATGCATAGACAGGCCCCTCAAGCGGCGTCATTAGACGCCTCAAGGTGGAAGTCTGTTTATTTTTTGTCCATCTACGCCGCAGCTGAGATGGATGGACACCCACTGAGGTATAGATTATCCTCAGCTGCTAGTGTTCCCTCATCTCCCTACAGCTGCTAATGACGTCACATGACGTTGGTAGGGATCCGCCCACTGGGCCGGGGTACATCAGCTGGGACCGACAGACGGCTCATTCCTCCACTGTGTTCCACCAGGAAGGCACTTCTTTTTAGCAGTTGTCATTCAACACAAAGGTAACAGAGTTCATTGCTCCTCTAATGCACACACATATTCATTGATTTTGAGCACTGCACACACATTTCCACATGTTCCCATTGGGCGATTTTTTTTTTTTTTCAAATTTTTTCTCTTTTTTTCAATTCACTTTTTAACATTTCATTATCCTTCATGTGCTCATTACACATTTATTCAGCAAATAGTCCACACTCATTCATTATTTTTTGATTCCAACACTCACCTTTTTGGCACACACCAAAACTTTTTTTTTTTTTATTTATTTTTTCCCCCACTTATTCATCCTTCCACTCCCATTTTATTTAAAAAAAATTTTTTTTTTCACAGATTGGGTCAACACATACATTTTTCAAACTAAGTGGACCAGTGTTGAGGGCGTCTGGATCGGCTGGCTCTTGTTCTCCCTGGCCCGCCCCCTGACAAATGCCAACTGTTGGGGGGTTGGTCGGAATCCTGCCTCAACCCCGGATGAGACAGTTGCACCCTAAGCCATAACAGATCCCACTGCTGGAAGTTCTGCCCACTTTGGGCTATTTTGTAAGTAACTTTTCCAACCAAACAGATCAAGCTGATACCCTTTTCTCTTTAACTGAGATTCCACATATATTTAATATCTGTTATATCCTTTTGCTTTTTTAGCATCAAATATGCATCCCACCCCTGATGACTGGCATGAAGCCAAGAAACGCATCGGGTTTTCAAACTTAGGATGCTTAATCAAGTCTATTTTAATCCCTGTTATTATCAACTTTGTTTCGTAGAGTTTGTACTCATCTCATGCGATTTTATTATTCTGATTGGCAATTTTAATTTGTGTATTTCTATTATGAATTGCATCTCTGTATGTCCATTGATTTGTTTGCACCTAGATCCTCTGATGATTATGACTACAATGTATGTTCTTTCTCTAATTATATTTGCATTCACAATACTGTATGCTTTATAATCATGGACTACCCCTAGGGGTCATTTACTTTAAGGACCACCCCTAGGGGTCTTCGACTTTAAATTAAATCCAAATCAGTCTACCCACTCGCATGGTTTTACTATCTTCATTTATTTATTTATTTTTCAATTGACATGCTTCATTTAAAGTCCCATTGGCCCCTCTTTCCCCATATTTGGTGGTCAAATAACTCAGCTGACTCCTCAATGGCTGATGTTGGGGCTATGACAGGAATAGAGGAGGCAGGTTTTTCCAGAGTGCACACTTGTCTCTACTTGTGTGACAGAGGATGAGGAGGATGAGGAAGGTTTAGTAAGCCAGTCCACTACCTCCTCTGCATGCTGGGGCTGGATAGCACGGGCAAACTCACTAAACAGAGGAAATGATGCCCTGCCTGAGGACTGACCACCATGTCCACTAATTCCCTGTGGAAATGTTTGTTGCTGGCCCCCTTACAGTGCCAAGGGAACGTCTGCCTCTCCTTGTCCTCTCAGACATTATTGGGAGAGGGGGGGTGGTGCTTATAAGCAGATGTAAAGAAGAAGTTGAAATCTGTACATAGATGCACTTTAATCAATGTAAAGAGGTGTTTGGTGCACTTTAATTTGAGTATTCACACTACACAGACACACTCCACGGATGCACAATAATATACTGCAATATAATGCGCCAAATGTACAGTAACGCATAGAACTATATGGTGTTAAAATGGCACTAAACTGGCAGTAACACACACAGAACTATATGGCTTTAAACTGTCAGTAAGGCACAAAACTATATGGCATTAAACTGGCAATAACGCACACAGAACTATATGGCGTTAAACTGGCAGTAACGCACGCAAAGTGATATGGCGTTAAACTCACAGTAACGCGCGCAAAACTATATGGCGTTAAACTGGCAGTAACGCATGCAAAACGATATGGCATTAAACTGGCAGTAACGCATGCAAAACGATATGGCGTTAAACTGGCAGAAACGCACACAGAACTATATCTGAACTGTCCCTACTCTAGCTATACACTAATGTCAAGATTACTGACACAGTCTCACTACACTAAAACTATATGAACTGTCCCTACTCCACACTAATGTATGTATGAATGACACAGTCTCACTACACTACAGTGAAATTATCTGAGCTGTCCCTACTCTAGCTGCACACTATGCAAAGCTGAATGATGGTCCTCCTCACTACACTCACACTATCCCTAGACTGACACTAAACTAATATTCTACACTGACAATTGAAGCAAAATAGCACAGTATAGCACACAAACTAACTTATAGCACTGAACAGAGCCCTGTTCTATCTCTCTTTGCGCTGAAATCACACTGTAAATGGCTGCCATTGAAAGAATACTTTTATACTGTGGGGCGGGAAAGAGCCATAATTGGATAAAGTCATGATGACAGTGTCCAATCATGACTCTGACAGTGCTCTGTGCCCTGATTGGCTGAAGGATGTCCAGCAGGATAAGCCGTAATCACGTGCCCGTGGCGATCCGTGGTGTGGTGTGTCAGTCTGACACACTGCAACTCCGATCTAGGTAAAGAGACTCTGATGGAGGCTCTTTACCAGGTGATCAGCTGTGACCAATCACAGCTGATCACAGCGTGTAACCAAGAAGTGCCGGTAAATGGTTTTCCTCAGTTCATGCTGACAGGAAGAGACGATCGGCGATTCTCCTGTCAGGGGGGTCTGGGCTGATAATCAGTGCATTGATTATCAGCTCAGCCCCCATCAGAGGTGCCCATCATATCTGCCAATCACTGCCCATCAGCTGTCAGTCAGTGCCCACCAAAGTGCCAATCAGTGCCCTTCACAGATGCCAATCAGTGCCCATAACTAAAGGCTCTCCGAACCTCATCATCAGTGCTGCCTATTGGTACCATCTATTAGTGCCAATTAGCGCCATCTATTAGTGCCTATCAGTGCCGCCTGTCAGTGCCAATCATTGCTGCATATCAGTGCCACCTATCGGTGCCCATCAGTGCTGCATTTTAGTGCCTCCTAATCAGTGCCATCTTATCAGTGCCAACTCATGAGTGCTCATCAGTGCCGTCTCATCAGTGCCTGCTAGTGCAGCCTCATCAGTGCCTGTCAGTGAAAGAGAAAGCAAAATTTTATAACAGAAATGGAGAAAAACATTTTTTTTTTCAAAAATGTTGGTCTTTTTTAGTTTCTTTAGCAAAAAATAAAAACCCCAGTGGTGATTAAACAGCACCAAAAGGAAGCTCTATTTGTGGGAAGAAAATTATAAAAATGTATTTTGAGTACAGTGTTGCATGACCGCGCAATTGTCATTCAAAATGTGACACCGCTGAAAGCTGAAAATGGTCCTGGGTAGGAAGAGGGGGGAAGTGCCTTGTATTGAAGTGGTTAAATAAATCAACCTCATTTTTACCCTGGCTAGTTTTTTGTGTGACTGTACCAATTGCTTCAACTCCAAATTATCTCCTGTATCTGGCCATTTATAGTCAGTGTCAATTGCTTCTGTCAAACAGATGCTGCCGACTTCACAATAATCTGCTGGATCAGTTACCACAGGCTTATGATTGACTGGACCTTTCCAAATCACTCCATTGGCTAAATCAATTATCTACCCTCTTTGAGACAAAATGTCTGTACCATTAATGTTTTCTGCACCTCGACAATACCAAAGATCAATTTCAGTTTGCAAACAACCTGGAAGTTCAAAAGACACATTTTTACAAATTCTTCTCCTTCTATTTAAAACACATGACGTTTCACCTGCTGTGAATTTCTGGTGAATGTTAGATTAACTGCATAATAAATATGCCCCTTTAATTTAGCTCTTAAATAACAGAGAGGAATAATAAGTACAAGCCTAAGTGATTTCTTCAGAGGTTCGGCAGATCATTTTACAATTATCTAAAAAGAAACCAATTAAGGCTGTGTGTCAATCTCTGCTCATGGTCCGTAACTGTCTGCAGCTCACCATAAATGTTCTTTCTGGAGAAGAGCATGCTTCCTCTCCATAGGTCATATAGGGTTTATTTTCTGTAATTGGATCACAGGACAAATATCCATCACAAAGATATTCTTTATAATCCAAAATATTAATTACAGTTTACAGTAGCCATTATGATACAAATGATTAATTACAATACAAAATATTTATATCAATAATAAAAGCACCATGGCACAATACATTTATAACAATTTATAGGTTCACTGCAATACGAACTAAAAAAAAAAAAGTCTTCTCTGCCAATGGTTGACAGCAGCAAGATTGGTTATACCAAGGCACTGGCGTTCAACCCAGTCCCCATCAATAATGGAATGGGCTATAGAAATGGACAATATAGAAAGATTAGAAAAACTTTTAGCATATGAAATAGGCAATCAGGAGGAATGGATGCGGATATGGGCCCCTTGGAGGATGTATAGAGAAATATAGTTAAATTAGATAATAGCGAAGGTAAGAAATTAATTTATATAATATGGATCATGGTAACAATAGTCAGAGCTTCGACACTGGGAAAGAGAGAGGGGGCTGGGGGAGGAGGGGGAATGTTGGGATATAAATCTGTGTTTTTCTCTTTTTTTTTTCCTCTTTTTGTGTTTGTACTGAGCGTTGGTTTATAATTTGTATTGTTTTGTTTGGTGAAGTAATAGTAATTGTGTGTAAAGACATTTACACAAATTATGTTGGATTAATTAAGTGACTCAACTTTTGAGCAACCATGTAATTGACTAAAAATGTCTTAGTTTGTACAATTAATGAATAATAAAATAAGATTGATATAAAAAAGTGTTTGCTATGCAAAATGTCCAATAGTAAACTACCGTATATACTTGAGTATAGGCCGACCCGAACATAAGCCGAGGCACCTAATTTTACCACAAAAAAAATTGACTCGAGTATAAGCCTAGGGTGAGAAATGCGCAGCTACTGTAAGTGGAAAAGAAGGTCAACAATGCCTCACTGTGCCCATTTGCATCATCACTGTGCCCATTTGCAGCCATAGGTCCCCTAAACTTCAAACTTGGTAGTTAAGGGTTCCAAGATGCCCCCTAGCTGCAGCCAAATTTGGGGTCTCTTGCTGCAGATGGACACAGTTGACAGAATTTGGGGCCCTGCATCTCGGGCCACTTGGTGCTAGGGAACCCCAAATTGGATATGTTGTAGTGTTGGTTCCACTGGGTTTAAACACCAAATTTGGTGTTCCTAGCACCAAGTGGCCCCTGAGATATGGGGCCCCAAATTTGGGTCGGAAAATGTAATTCTCTGCTGCAGAAAAGTGCTTGACTCCAGTATAAGCCGAGGGGAGCAATTTCAGCACAAAAAAATGTGCTGAAAAACTCGGCTTATACTCGAGTATATATGGTAACCAACATATTATTCATAATACAAGCTATCAATTTTAAAGCAAAATGTAACCCACAATACAATATCTACAACACTATAAAATATACATTACATTTAAAAGTAAATTTGCAAGATATGAATTTCTATGCAACATTTAACAAAATATTAATCAAAATACGAAATTCTAATAAAAAAAAACTATATTCAATATTATAACAAAGTAGTTATCACAACATTAAATGTGGACTGCAGCCCTCATTTCTGCCTGGCATAGTTGTGAAAGGTGCTTACTTTTATTTCACACTGATAGAGTGCATTGGAAGCTGCAGCAAGTTAGAAAAAGCCCATCTCATTTCCTGGTTGGATGATAGGCATGGGTCTCTGGTTTGCACCAAACCTATATTCGCCTGAATTTTCACTGTTCAAAGTTGGGCCAAACATCCAAATTAATTGCGTGAACCTTGAACCTCCAGCTCTACTTGTTCAGCTGGGTATTCCCTGCTCACAGCTGAAATGTAAACAAAGTGGAGAGGGATAGATGGCTGACATCACTGACCAAATATATGGACATGGTCATACTGTATGTGGTCAATGTCTATATTTGGTAAATGATATTGACCAAATATGGCCATGTCCATATTTGGTTAAGGACATCAGCAGCCATCCCCCACCTCTTGGTTGACATTTCAGCTGTCAGTGGGGAAACTGTCAGCAGGTAAGTGTAGTGATGGGGAATGGACATGGTCTTTGTGATGCAGGTCTGTGTTTTTGTATTGGTGGGCATTGGTCAACATGAGTGCTGGACAATGTGATTGACGATCGATTTACATTTTAGGACTTTTTTGGGTTTCATTTAATTGTCATAAATTGTGTGTGTATATTTAATACTCACATTTTTTTGTAAATGAGTACCCCTGTCTAATTTACATGTTGGGGGCAGGGTTGTGAAGATAAGGTTCTAGTCAAAGAACATAAATAAATTGTATATGCGAGAAAATGTGCCACATCCAGAATCAATAAAATCAATATAGCAAGGAAACAATCAGATTTTTAGGGCACCAAAAAAAATGTAAATCTCTTTAAAAAATGCCATTCTTTATAGTTTATTTAAATCATTATAAAGAGTAGTGAATACACATATAAAAAGAGCCTTGTCCCAGTGTCACTGTTTAACCAGGGGTACAGAATCTAGTATTGATTTGATACACATAAACAGAGGAGACAAAAGTCTTCAAATATTGAATCTGTAGTGACTCACAGTGGTGTCAACACTATGCATTTCACAATATTGCTGCTACATGAGGAGTGCAGTGCCAAATATCACAATTATTAGGTGTCTGGATGGAGTGTACAGCTCCCAAAAGATTTCCAAGATATCCTCTTAGGTGGTGTCACATCGCCCCCCCATACACAGCAGACCACTTCAACAACTAGGGGGCATCAGTGCTACTCCATAGACATAGCAAGCAACACAGCATCTTCTGTAGAAAGACAATGATGCCCTCCGCAATAGAGTACAATAGTGCCAGTGTTGATCTGTTGAGCAGTAGGGTGCTATTGCGTCCTATAGCAGAGGCCCTGCTGTCTAGCACAGCAGGATCTGAATACAGCCTCCAAAACTATTAATGAGGATATGCCATTCTGTATAGCTATATAAAGAAACCAGCTCAAGCAATATGTAGAGGAGTCTTGATTGAAGCAAAAGGATAACATTTTCTTAGTAGAGAAAAGGCCTCTGTCCATCTAAGACACTAATAAAAAACTGAGGCATACTGGGAGACGGAAAAGTTGGGGCAGGCTAGTCTTTGTTTGCCAGTGTCCAAATCATTCAGCAGTATAGCCCAAGGGTTCCCCAAGACCACAAAAGTATTTTACAGGGTTTCTCTGGGGTAATGGATTAAGGAATCTTGGTCTAGCACATCAGACATGCAGACTAGTATCCTCATGGAAACAGGGCAGTAAGAGTGTAATACCTTTCCATGATAACATAACAACAAGCATTAGAGGAAGAGTTTAAGAATTGCCCCAAAAAAGGGTTCCTTTTCCAAAGCACTGTGGAAAGGGTGACCCCACAGAAGGCAAGTAGTTGCTTCCTCTTCCTAATGAACTGTATTATTAAACCATTTGGACTGCTACCAGCAGGGCATGCCCATGGTGACGCCTCTAGGGGGGCTCCGGCAAGGGTTCCGCCCCCACCTGCACTGGGAACCGCTGCTCTCAGGGTGTTACTGCTGCCCGATCAAGTGTAATGGACAGGCAGGTTTCCCTCCTAGGGACAGCCTATGTCTTTTCTGTGTGAGGCATGCCAGAGAAGGGGAGGCTTCAAAGAAGGTCCTGGACTAGACAAGGGAGTGCAGAGGAGGCCCTGGACTGGGGGATGCGGAGGAGGGCCTGGGCTGGGGAGGCAGAAAAGGCCCTGGACTGGGGGGTGTAGTGAAGTCCCTGGGCTGAGGGGGGGTGCAGATGAGGCCCTAGAATGGGGGTCAAGTTAGAGGCAGCCTAGGACTGGAGGGATCAGTGGAGGCCCTGGGATGGTGGGGGGTGTGGAGGAGGCCTTGGGCTGGGGAGTGTGG
The DNA here is from genome assembly GCA_028564925.1 of Lithobates sylvaticus. Lineage (NCBI taxonomy): Eukaryota > Metazoa > Chordata > Amphibia > Anura > Ranidae > Lithobates > Lithobates sylvaticus. The sequence goes on along the minus strand of CM053028.1, from coordinate 372,568,329 downwards.
AGCAGGCCTTGGGCTAGGGGGTGCAGAGGAGGCCCTGACCTGGGGGGCACAGAGGAGCCCCTGGACTTGGGGGATGCAGAGGAGGTCGTGGGCTTGGGGGGTGCAGAGGAGGTCCTGACCTTTGGGGGCGCAGAGGAGAGCCTGGGATTTGGGATGCAGAGGAGGTCCTGGGCTGGGGGGTGCAGAGGAGGACCTGGACTGGGGGGTGCAGAGGAGGACCTGGACTGGGGGGGGTGCAGAGGAGGCCCTGGACTGGGGGGGGTGGAGGAGGACCTGGACTGGGGAGGTGCAGAGGAGGACCTGGACTGGGGGGTGCAGAGAATGCCCTGCACTGGGGGGAACAGAGGAGGCCTTGCACTGGGGGGAACAGAGGAGGCCCTGCACTGGGGGGTGCACAGGAGGCCCTGGACTAGGAGGGGGGTACACAGGAGGCCCTGGACTGGGGGTGCAGAAGAGGCCCTGGACTAGGAGGGGAGTACACTGGAGGCCCTGGACTGGGGGTGTAAAGGAGGCCCTGGACTAGGAGGGGAGCACACCCCTGTGGAATGGGGGTGTAGAGGAGGCCCTGGACTTGAAAAGTGGGGTTGATAAAGTACCTGGATTCAGAGAGCAGGGTGCAGAGGAGGCTCTTAACTTTGGGCAAGCTGTAAAAGATGCCTTGGACTAGGAGAGGAGTGCAAACTAGGGGGTGGGTGCAGAGGAGACCATGGACTAGAAAATGGTGGTTGGTATGGCAAAGGTCCCTGGACGGGGGGCTACAAGGGAGATACTGGACTAGGTGAGGGGTTGCCTGGAGGTCCCAGATTAGGAGAAGGGGTGTCTGGATGCCCTAGACTAGGGAATCAGGTGTCTGGAGGCCCTGGACTATAAGTAGGGGATCGTGGAGGCCCTCTGGATTAGGAAAGAGGGTGCCTGAAGGGCCTTCTAGCTTCAGAGAAAAAGAGCCTGGATTTAAAGCCTGGGCTGAGGAAGAGTCTGCCTGGGCCCCGGAGGGTGAGTTTACAACATAAATGGGGATATTTTCAATTGTTGCAAGTAATGCCAAACAGGCGCACAGAGACAGGTTGTGTGATAGATTTATTAAAGGAGAAGTACAGCCAAAGCCTGTTTGGTTGTACTTCTCCTGTTGATCACAGCAGTGCAGATTGTTTTGCACACCTGTGACCCATTTTCAGCTGACAGCGAGCTTAAGCCTGCTGTCGACTGATGTCACAAGGTCAGTCCAGCCTGGGGAAAGATTGCAGCCATATGGTTGGGATCAACTCACATGCCTGGACCGGCACACAGCTCCACCTCTCCGCAAGCCGCTGAGAGCCTGAGCTGGCCATTCCCACCCCTTCCACAGCCCAGGGTTTCAGTGAGCACCGGGGGGGGGGGCAAAGCAGAGACCGACAGCCCCCAGCTCTCTGCTCAGGAAGTATTCAGCTGTTTGATTACTTGGTTCTCAACCTTAGAGCCGGCGGCAGACAGATGCAACATCTACCTAGGTAAGTATGATTCATAAATAAAATTCCCATACTTCTCTTTTAATTACCTGACATCTCCTCTTTCTTGCTATTCGGTCCACATGACGACAATTAGGCCTCATTTACATGGAGCATATGCGTCCATGCCCAGTGTGATGGCCATGCGTGGGGATGCATGGTGTTCTGTCATCCCTGTGCAGTCAAAGTCAATTGGGACACAGAAGTTGCATGGATATAGTCGAATGTCAAAATTTAACATGCAGACAGGAAGGAATGCATGTATCCAAACACACACAGTGTCTGCATTCGGATCTGTGCACCCACTTCTATAGGTAAAGCTCTCTGGTAGATGCAGATGCAGCAAAAAGTGGTTCAGCATACAGGACCTGTCTCAGTGCCTATCTGAATGAGCCCTTAGGGGAATTTATCACAACTAGAGCAGACAGAATTTGGAACAGCTGTGCATGGCTACCAATCAGCTCATAGCTTTAATTTTTAAAGCGGAACAAGCAGAAGCTAGAAGGTGATGGGTTGCCATGCGCAGCTGTTTCAGATTTTGACTGCACCAGTTTTGATAAATTCCCCTGACTGTGTTTTACATTTCTTACTCCTGACTACTGCATTCTAAGTTCAGCAATTTTTTTTATTAAAGTGGCTGTAAAGGCACAAGCTTTTTAATCTTCATGCATTCTATACATGAAGGTAAAAAACCTTCTGTGTTCTGCAGTCCTCCTGCCCCACGTAATTCTTACCTGAGCCCCCTCTAGATCCAGCAATGTCCACAAGTGCCTTGGTTGTCTGGGGACTCGTACTCCTGATTGACTTTTGGCAGGAGCCATTGGCTCACACTGCTGTCAATGACAGTCAGTGAGCCAATTAGAAGAGGGAGGGAGCTGAGTCAAGACATTGCTCCGTGTGAGAATGGACACATAGAGCCGTGGCCCGGGAGTGCGCATGCTTAGGTGCCCCCATAGCAAGGTGCTTGCTGTGGGGGCACCTAGAAAGAGGGAGAGGCCAGGAGTGCCGGCAAGGCACCCAAGAAGAGGAGGATCCAAGCTGCTGTGTGCAAAACCACTACACAGAGCAGGTAAGTATAATATGTTTATTATTTAGGGGAAAAAAAAAAAAAACAAGACTTTAATATCACTTTAAAGTTAGCTGTGTGTTGTGAAGGATATGCAATAGAACAGTTTTATTTTATTAAAATGAATGTACTGAGGTTTGTACTGTCTGCTACATAGTCACTTGTGGCACAGTTATTAAAGCATATGGCCCTTTAAGCTCATCCCACTGTAGATGCAATCTGACCACACCCACAGTGTTGGTATGGCGCCGCTATATTGCCACATACCATTTTTCTTGGGGGTGCAAAAAAATTTCCAGCCCCGGGTGCCAGATGTGCTAGCTACCAGTTTCCTGTACATTGTGTGTGCAACAAGCTAGAAATAAAACAATTTAAATATTATCCTGTATCAGCATTGTTATTTGCTGGAGGAACCAGGTATTGAAGATGCGTTTTTTTTGCAGGCAATTTGTCTGGGCAATGGCTGGTGTTGGTGCTTAAATCATCACGGCACCATCTTTGTTATGGTGTCAGGATGTTTGAAGCGCATTATTTCTATTATTACATTGTAATATAAAATTAAATAGTTCAACTCACCATAATGCAGAATCAGTGGGACCCCCGAGCGTGTCACTTGCCACGTCGCCTGCCACCAGACGCAGATTGTCACGTCACCTGCCTTCAGATGCAGCTTGACACTTGTCACATCACCTGCCTTCGGATGCAGCTTGTCACTTGCCATGTCACCTGCCACCAGATGCAGCCTGCCGCTTGTCACTTCACCTGCTTTCAGATGCAGCTTGTCACTCATCACATCGCCTGCCACCAGATACAGCTTGTCACTTGCTACATCATCTGCCTTCAGATGCAGCTTGTCACTTGCAGCGTCTTCTGCCACCAGGTGCGGATTTTCATTTGCCATGTCACCTGTGTTGGCAGTGTTTCTATCTCACTTAAATGATTAACGATACCTAAAATAAGTGATTAAAACCTTTGTCTATATAAGAAAAAATTAACAATAATGGTGCGAAAAGATAAACAATTACATTTATTTATATAGAAAAGAAACGTTAGAATAATTAGAAATAACCAAATATCTCAAGTGATGTTACAAGTACAGTGTTGCTTAGGCTGCAAAGATAATTTAGGCCAAACTCAGACATGGTTACAATGGCCAGGTTGCTTAGACTGCAAAGATAATTTAGGCCAAACTCAGACATGGTTACAAGGGGCATACACAGGCTATCAATATTTTAAGACAAATCCTAGGATAGAAAAGGTTAGGGAAAAAGTAAGGAGAGATAAATTATTTCTTCAACTTAGTACCGCAGCTAAACAGACTATTGCTAAAGCCTGGAAATCCAAAATATTAATTATAGCAGAAACCAAACATAGAATGAATAAAGCTTTAACCTATGCTAAAATGTCAGCTATTGAAGATAACAGAATTGATAAATTCACGCAGATCTGGCAGCCTTGGATAAAACACTATTTTCCACCTGACTTTGACCAGTCATTACTGTTACCTCAATGATATATCAGCTATTTTTTACACCTTACTTCCTCAGCGTGCCACTTACCATGCACATCACCACCTGGAGAGACATTTCCTTCCTTCCTCTTTTATTTCTCCCTTTCTCCCTTTTTATTTTTCTATGTCTTATATGGATAATATGTATGAGTCCCACTCACGTTGAAATACTTCTTTCTGTTACATATAAGGGTTTTTTTTTTTTACCCTAATAGATTAATCACATAGATAGGAACACAATAATTACTACGAGTTCTGAACATATTTTATGTCTTAACACATATACGTTGTTTTTACGAAGCTTTTTTATATTCTTTGCCTATAACCTTAGTTATTGGAATACTTAATTTCCCTACTTGCCCCCACCCTACCACAGTTTGAACCCATTAGGGGTGGTAGGGTGGTCCGGAGGCATGTTTATATAGCTTCTAGGTAAGGTTCAGAGATATTGACCTCATACACACGAGACTATTACATAGATCTTTCCTATAAGTGTTCTTCTACTTTAAGTTCCCATCTATTACCCGAGATCACTAGATACCCACGCTCTGATCCATGATGTTTAATTACTACGATATCTCATATGTGAATGTAAAGGTATACACTATATCGATTGGTTTTATTTTATTTTTTTTCCCTTGTGTATTCTGTTCTTGTACTGTCGTTCTTGTATGTAAAATAAAAATTTTTTGAACGAAAGTAAGGAGAGATAAGGGAATACTTAACACATACATCCTGTTGTCTAGATGGTCTGGAGTCGAACAGAGTAAACAGATAGCTCTATTTTATATTCATTCTACACCAATCAACAGATGCAACACGTTCATTGGTTCAGAGTGGCATCAAATTCTGATTGGCTACCTCTGAAGCCTAATGTTCATTGGTTAGGAGTTGCCTCAAATTCTGATTGGCTACCTCTTATTTTATCATGATATCAAAAACTATATATAAATATATATATATATATATATATATATATATATCATCTTCTTCCTGTAAAAACATCTACCTACATGCATATATATATATATATATATATATATATATATATATATATTGTGACGGTATGCGAGGTGAGATACACGATCATAGATACATTTCACCTCGCATTCATTACTTTGTAAGGGACTAAACCAGAATCCGGCCCGGGTTTTCCAGCCTCTGTGGCAGGCTGGGTTCCGGTCCGGATGTTCTGGTCCATTGGAGTCCACAGTCAGCTGGACTTTACATATCCAGGAAGAGAGCACAGCAGGGCTCTGGTTTTGAGACTCAGGGAGGAACCTGAGTGAGAGGAGCTCTGGCTTTTGGACTGAGAAAAAAGGTTTGCTTTTCCGTATGTTTTGTGGGTGACAGGGACCAGCCCTGCACTGTATAGAGAAGAGACTGTTTGTTTAGTTAGCGCCGGGTGGCAAGGATTTGATTTACTTTTTTTTTTTTTCCTTTACTTTGCAAACCCCTTGCAAATAAACCTGACATCCGCCAGAATTTTAAGAAAACTGCCTGTTTGCTGACTGTCATTCAGAAAAAAAGAAGATCCCCAGGAGCTAATCTTCCCACAATATATATACACACACACACACACATATATAATATAAACACACGCCTACATACACACACATATATATATATATATATATATATATATATATATATATATATATATATATATATATACACACATCCAATGGGGCATGGCAATTTAGAGTCCTTGCAATGGTTCCCTAGGAGCTCCTTGATATAAATATGGATTTCAAAATCTCCACCACACACCTGCCACCAGATGCGGATTGTCACTTACCATGTCATCTGCCACCAGATGCGGATTGTCACTTGCCACGTCGTCTGCCACCAGGTGCGACCTGTCGCTATCCTGCCACCAGCTGAAGCTTCCCACTGTTGCCTGCCACCAAAAAATTCCAGATCCAGCTTGTCACTTTTTAAATGTAAAGGCAATTTGGTGGCAGGTAACAGTGACAGCAGAGAAAGAGGCTTCTCTCCCCAGCTTTAAAGTGCATGTGCATTAGCTGGGTCCCAGAGAGAGGTCAGGCAGTGAGAGATGATGTAATCTCTCTGCTGCATAGTGAGGGCAGACCTGCGGTGATGCAGGGTGGGCGGTGAGAGATTGTTGTCCCCCTTACCTGCTCTCTCTCATGCCACCCGTTTGTCAGCTCTCTTATCCTGCCTGCCTGCCAGCTCTCTCATGCCAGTACCAGGCTGCAGCTTGGTGGTTGGGGACCCCCATTGTAGAGTACCTCCCAGTAGACCTAAACCCAACAGGTGCTTTTAGCATTTTTGAGGGAGGCAAAACCTTTCCTACCTTTCTGTTCTGTAAGCAAATATAATGCACACTGAAATACTTACATTTTAGCAGGTATGAGCCCCCTGCAGGTACCAACAGTCCAATGCTTCAGGAGGCATGGGACAGGATCTATATGAGGCTGGGGCAGACAGTCAGTGTCTCTGCTTTACACAAATTATTCCCAATGCTGCAACTATGACCAGAAACAAGTAGCCTGCCTATACCCAGTGGGAGCCTAAACCAGTAGTGTTATTATTACTTTTATTGAACTACTTGCCATCTGGGCCAATTCTGACATTACTTTCATACATGTAAAAATCTGCATTTATTTGCTAGGAATTTATTTACAACCCCCACACATGATATACTTTCTAAAAGCAAAGGCTCTGCAGAATAAAATGGTGTTTGCTGCAATTTTTAATGTTGCACAATAATTTCGCTGTCATTTTTCAAATGCAAATTTTAGAAAAATTACACTTTATTAAATTGTAATGCACATAAACACACTATAGCCAATTTTTGGTAAAATATAATTCTATGTCAAGTAAATAGATACCTAATACTTGACACTCTAAAATTTGTGCATGCCCAATTTCCATAAGTGACACTTTAAAAGCCTAAAAGTTACCTATGTAGAGTCAAACAGGTGGTCTGGTGCCAGAAATTTTGCTCTCACTCTGATGTTTGCAGTGATACCCCACATGTGGGAGCAAGGACGGGGGGAGGGGGGTGAGGTGATAAGGGTATTCTAAAGGTTATTTTTTTATTGTTTATTTTATTTAAATGTATCTTTTTTTTTTTTTTTTACACTGAAGGCTCTATTCAATAAAGCATATCTTGTGCTGTATTTGGGTCACGTGACATATTTTTCCCAAATTTTGCATGCGATACTGAAATTATCAATTCACTACTGTATTCCTCTATGAAATGGATACGACAGTGAGATTTTAAAGAACATCAGAGACTGGTAATGGGGAAATTTACTAAAACTGTAGCACAGAGAATCCCATGCAGCTGTGCATAGTAACCAATCAGCTACTAGGTGTTATCATCAAAGCTTCATTGATAAAGCTGAGTTTAGAAGCTGATTGGTAAATATGAACAGCTGCATCAAAGTCTCTGGGCTCCAGAGACAGTAAATCTCCCCCAATGGCTATTCTCTAGTCTCTAGCAAGACAAAACAGACATGTCCAAACATATAGCATAATTTGCCAAATATCACAGCAAAAATTACTTTAAGGCTCCATGCACACTGCGCTTAAAAAAAAACGCCAGTTCCATTGGCAGAAAAAAAGCTCATATAGAGTGGTTTTGTGGAGATGTTTAGACACGTTTAATTTTTTTTTTTTTTTTATTGCCCCTAAACGCTGAGCTTAAAATATGCCTCTAATGTCTGTATAGAGGGTTCTAAACGTAAAGTAAGAGAGGGTTAGAACTCCATCATTTGTTATTTTGCCATCTGTGTCCCATTGGTGAGATTTCCCCTCTGTTAGTGTAAATATGAACAGCTGTACCAAAGTCTCTATGCTCCAGTTTTAGTAAATCTCATTCAATGATGAGGAGAAACAGAAGAAATAGAGAGAGCAAATCTCTCTAACAGGGGCACAGACAGCAATAAAAACTGACAGGTGTTCTAATCCCTCTCTGCTGTATCCATCCCAGTGGATAGGATGTCAAATACAGATTGGTTTCATGAGATAAATACCACAAATTTTGATGAAATAACACATTATTGCCCTATTTTACGAAAAAATAAATTGTGAAAATGTCTGAGAAATGCTGTGAGGTGTTTTACAGCTCATCTTAAAGCGGTACATGTCTTTATTTTTTTTGGATCAAATTTATTGCTATCACAAGGGATGAACAACGTCCCTTGTGATAGCGTGGGTAGTAAGAAGTACTCTTTACTGAGAGACCTCTCCTCTGCCATAAAATGCATCTGATCAAACTGAGATCAGATTCTTTACAAGCGGATAATGACTTGTAAACAACAAACTGAAAATGGAAGTGATGAAATCCTCGTCGCTGCCTGTTTCATCTATCAAAGAGGAGGGGTGGGTATGGATGTACTTGCCTTTCCTCTGTGTTCAGCCAGACCTACAGCGGAGAGCCTGGGAATGACAGCAGGTGGTGGAAGGGGTCCCTTCTGTGGCCTGTAGAAAAATCCTATTGCTGGCTGCAAACTTTGGCACCAAAATCATGGCTGCAGCAGCATGATCCTGGTATCACCACTTTTGTCCGAGGACGTATATACCCTCACATTAATGTAAATATCTTATTATATCTTTTCATGTGACAACACTGCAGAAATTACACTTTGCTAAAATGTAAAGTAGTGAGTGTACAGCTGGTATAACAGTGTACATTTGCTGTTTCCTCAAAATAACTCAACACACAAAATTTTTTCAATCATTTTTTAAAGCTGTTTCTCAATTTGCATACATAGCCCATTGGGCTAATACTCAAATTTTCAGGGCTGCATGCTGCACAGTGCATTCTGAGCCTTGATTGGGCAAAGCTTTGCCCAATCAGGGCACAGTGAATAGCTGGTTGTTAAGTAGCGGGCCATGGCATCCTTAACAATCAACGAGTCATCAGCTGTCAATGGGCTTCCCCACTGCCAGCTGAATAATAAAAAAAAAAAGGCACATTTATTTTTTTAAGTGGCATGGGTCCCCCCCCCCCCAAAATCCATACCAGACCCTTATCTGAGCATACAGCCTAGGAGACCAGGAAAAGGGGGGGGTGAGGGGGCCTCCCCTCCTGAACCATACTAGGCCACATGCCATAAACATGGGGGGTGGATGCTTTGGGGCAGGGGGGGGGGACAAAACTGCAGAAATGACACTTTGCTACAATGTAAAGTAGTGAGTGTACAGCTTGTATAACAGTTTAAATTTGCTGTTTCCTCAAAATAACTCAACACACAGCCATCAATGTCTAAACCGCTAGCAAAAAAAGTAAGTACACCTCTAAGTGAAAATGTCTTCCCTCCTCGGTGTAATGTGACTCGTTAGTGTTACAAGGTTTAAGGTGTAAATGGGGAGCAGGTGTGTTAAATTTGGTGTTATCGCTATCACTCTCTCATACTAGTCACGGGAAGTTCAACATGGAACCTCTCACAAAGAACTCTCTGAGAATCTGAAAATAAGAATTTTTGCTCTACATAAAGATGGCTTAGGCTATAAGAAGATTTTTCAAGAACCTGAAACTGAGCTGTAGCACGGTGGCCGAGACCATACAACGGTTTAACAGGACAAAGAAGTTGAGTGCACGTGCTCAGCGTCTTATCCAGAGGTTGTCTTTGGGAAATAGATGTAAGAGTGTTGCCAGCATTGCTGCAGAGGTTGAAGGGGTGGGGGGTCAGCCTCTCAGTGCGCACACTGCATCAAAATGGTCTGCATGGCTGTCGTCCCAGAAGGAAGCTTCTTCTAAAGATGATGCACAAGAAAGCCTGCAAACAGTTTGCTGAAGACAAGCAAACTAAGGAAATGGATTACTGGAACCATGTCCTGTGGTCTGATGAGACCAAGATAAACGTATTTGTTCAGATGATGTCTAGCGTGTGTGAGGCGTATAAAGACAAGTGTGTCTTGCCTACAGTCAAGCATGGTGGTGGGAGTGTCATGGTCTGGGGCTGCATGAGTGCTTCCAGCACTGGGGAGCTACAGTTCATTGAGGGAACCATGAATGCCAACATGTACTGTGACATACTGAAGCAGAGCATGATCCCCTCCCTTCGGAGACTGGGCCAAGGGCAGTTTTCCAACACCGACCCCAAACACCTCCAAGATGATGACTGCCTTGCTGAAGAAGCTGAGGGTAGTGGTGATGGACTGGCCAAGCATGTTTTCAGACCTAAACCCTATTAAGCATCTGTGGGGCATCCTCAAACGGAAGGTGGAGGAGCGCAGGGTCTCTAAAATCCACCATCTCTGTAATGTCGTCATGGAGAAGTGGAAGAGAATTCCAGTGGCAACTTGTGAAACTCTGGTGAACTCCATGCCCAAGAGAGTTAAGACAGTGCTGGAAAATAATGGTGAACACACAAAATATTGACACTTTGGGCCCAATTTGGACATTTTCACATTGGGATGTACTCACATTTGTTGCCAGCGGTTTAGACATTAATGGCTGTGTTGAGTTATTTTGAGGGGACAGAAAATTTTCACTGTTGTCAAGCTTCTAATATAGCAGGACAACAAGGACAGACAAGCGCCTTGGGGCGATTCAGTTCGCATTTGCAGCGCTATAAAAATCATTCATTCATTCATTCAAGCTGTACACTCACTACTTTGCATTGTAGCAAAGTGCCATTTCTTCAGTGTTGTCACATGAAAAGATATAATAAAATATTTACAAAAATGTGAGGGGTGTACTCACTTTTGTGAGATACTGTACATATAGCAAATGAGAAGCAGTTAACCGCTTGCCGACCGCTGTCAGCACATATACGTCGGCAGAATGGCACGGCTGGGCAAAGTAACGTATTCGTACGCTACTTTGAATTTTCCGCCGTGGACGCGCCTGCCGGTGGCGGCACGTGCGCGCCTGCCAGCGGGCTCCGTGATCGTGCCTGCGGACTTGATCACCGCAGGAATACCCGCGATTGTGTCACGGAGCTGAAAAAAGGGGAGATGCCGATGTAAACAGCATCTCCTTGTTCTGCCTAGTGACAGCACACTGATCGTCTGCTCCCTGTCATCGGGAGCAGCAATCAGTGTGGTGTCACACACAGCCACGCCCCCAGACAGTTAGAAACACGCCTCCAGGACACACTTAACCCCCGCCCCCTAGTGGTTAACCCCTTCACTGTCAGTGACATTTTTACAGTAATCAATACAATTTTTTTAGCATTGATCGCTGTATTAATGCCAATGGTCCCAAAAATGTGTCAAAATTGTCCGATGTGTCTGCCATAATGTCACAGTCACGCTAAAAACCGCTGATCGCCGCCATTACTAGTAAAAAAAAGAATTATTAATAAAAATGCCATAAAACTATCCCCTATTTTGTAAACACTATAACTTTTGCGCAAACCAATCAATAAACGCTTATTGCGATTTTTTTTTTTACCAAAACTATGTAGAAGAATACATATCGGCATAAACTGAGGAAAACATTTTTTTATATATTTTTGGGGGATATTTTTATTATAGCAAAAAGTAAAAAATAATGTGTTTTTTTTCAAAATTGTAGCTCTTTTTTTGTTTATAGCGCAAAAAAAAAAACTGCAGAGGTGATCAAATACCACCAAAAGAAAGCTCTATTTGTGGGAAAAAAGGACGTAAATTTTGTTTGGGAGCCACGTCGCACGACCGCGCAATTTTCAATTAAAGCGACGCAGTGCTGAATCGCAAAAAAAAACACTCTGGTCAGGAAGGGGGTAAATGCTTCCGGGGCTGAAGTGGTTAAGAAGCTGCATTGTAGTTAGAACTATGAAAAAATACATGTAGGCTTTAGGTTCACTTTCAATCCGGTTGAGAAAGAATAACATGTCTTTAAAAAAAATCTATCACTCACAAGATCAGGGCAATTCCAATTTCAGATGGATTAGCATACTCATCTATAGTCATCTCCTCTCTCTGTAAGAATATTAGAACTGTTCTGATTCTGTTATTGAAAGTGTATTTTAAGCTAATCACTTTAGGAAGCATAAATAATGTTCCCGGAGACTAAGCTTTATTTGTATCAATAATAATTTCAATTGTTAAAATGATAACACAGGAAATTAGTAATATGGTAAAAAATACTCCATGAGCTCTTATGAAAGGAAACAGAGACATCTAGTGTTTTGAGAGGCAGACTGTTTCTGAGATTCACTGTTAACAGTATTACTCGTTATATGTCCAGAAGTTAAAATAGATGCTTTTTTGAGTTCTGGTGATGTCTGTCAAACATTACAGTATATTGACACAGCTTGCAGGAAAAATAGTAAAACATAATAGGATACCAGCTGCTCTAGTGCTCTGTATCTTAGGCTGCATTCACACCTGAGCGTTTTGTCGCCCTAAGCCGCCCTACGCCTGAAGCTACAAAACGTTCGAGGGGATAAAATACATTATTCTCTATGGAGATGGTTCACATCTCCACTCCAAAACGCCTGAAGCCGAACGCCTGAAGCTCAAACAAGTTCCGGACCCTTTTTTGTCGCGCGAATCGGGCAGATTTGGGCGTTCGTACCCCCATAGAAACTAATGGAAACGCTCGATTCAATCGACTAGCGCGACAACGAGCGTTTCTACGGGCGTTTTGTCGCTGCATCTGCTCAAGTGAAGTAATATTTTACATGAAGGAAATGACATAACATAACAGGAAGTGCACAGATCACCATTTTAGCAGACATACAGACCAGCAATATGGAGGATGAAGTAGATGATACTGTATGCCTGCTGGATCAGGAGACCTTTATTAGAATGGTCAAGGAGCACCCCTGTCTCTATGATACAAGAGATGCAACGTATAAACTCAGAGCGAGCAAGAGGAGGGCATGGACCCAGATTGCCATGAAAGTTTTCTCAAACTGGGCAGACCTAACTGGCCATGTTAAGAATGTAAAAGGTAAGATAAACCCCTGCAAACATTAGTACATTATAGAAAAACAGTACCACTTCACACCCGGGGCCAATTATGACATTTCTCTCCTACATGTAAAATCCATAATTTCTTGGCTAGAAAATGACATAGAACCCCCAAATATTATATATGATTTTTTAGAAAAGACCCTAGAGAATACAATGTCGGTCGTTGCAACTTTTTATATCGCACTGTATTTTCGCAGCAATTATTCAAATTCGTTTTTTTCATGCTTTAAAAAAAAAAAAAAAAAAAAGTTAAGTTAGCCCAATTTTGTAGCATAATGTCAAAGATGAAGATACGGCGAGTAAATAGATACCCAACATGTTAAAAAGTCATGCAAGCCGCATCTTTGGAGCGCTAAGCGCCCCTTCCCATTGAAAACAATGTGGCAGCGCTCCAAACCCGCCTGCAAAGAGCCTCTGCAGCGGCGATTTGCGTGCCTTTCTAACCCTTTTTCGGCCGCTAGCGGCCGAAAAAGGGTTAAAACAAGCTGCCCCATTGATTTTAATTGGTAGGAGCAGTGAATAAACCGCTCCTTCACCGCTCCAAAGATGCTGCTAGCAGGACTTTTTCTTACCATCCTGCTAGCGCACGTTCCAGTGTGAAAGCCGAGTCAAAGGAGTCGCTTTTGTCAGGCGCTATACAGGCGCCTGAAAAACGCCTCAGTGTGAAAGGGGCCTATGCATAGGAGTATGTGATGGCACACTCTGACCCCTAGTGTATATTGTATGGCTACTGCACACAAAGATAAATATATATTTAAAAAAAAAAACACGGAACTTCTTCACAATAAATCAAGCAATTTTATTAATTATTCACATAGCATAGTATACGGTTTTATTATTCGGGATCTGTGACAGAGAGAGAACCGGGATCTAAACACACAGATCCCGGTTCTTTCAGGGGAGAGGAGGCAGATTGTGTGTTCATACTATGTATAAACCCTGATCTCTCTCTCCTCCTAGACAGTCCCATCCCCCCACAGTTAGAAACATACATAGGGAACACAGTTAGCCCCTTGATCGCCCCCTAGTTATAACCCCTTCCCTGCCAGTGACATTTACACAGTAATCAGTGCATTTTTATAGCACTGATCGCTGTATATATGTCAATAGTTTCAAAAATTTGTCAAAAGTGTCCGATGTGTCCGCCATAATGTCGCAGTCCTGATAAAAAGCGCAGATCGCCACCATTACTAATAAAAAAAAATATTAATAAAAATGCCATAAATCTATCCCCTATTTTGTAGAAGCTATAACTTTTGCGCAAATCAATCAATATACGCGTATTGTGATTTTACCAAAAATATGTAGAAGAATACATATCAGCCTAAACTGAGGAAAACATTAGTTTTTTTGGTAAAAAAATGTGGCATATTTATTATAGCAAAAAGTAAAAGATGTGTTTTTTTTTCAAAATTGCTGCTCTTCTTTTGTTTATAGCGCAAAAAATAAACACCGCAGAGGCGATCCAATGCCACCAAAAAAAGGACGTCAATTTTGTTTGGGTACAGCGTCGCACGACCGCCCAATTGTCAGTTAAAGCGACGCAGTGCCTAATCGAAAAAAAATGGCATGGTCATTGAGCAGCCAAATCTTCCGGGGCTGAAGCGGTTAAGCATCCGATGGGGACTGACTTACACCATCCACCAGAAGAAGTGAAAGTACTCACAAGTTACAAGATGCATTCCTCTCCCATATTGCAATCATCTTGTTTATATAAAGCATGTACTGTAAAATATACCAGCTTGATGTACATTATGTATTGTTACGTGTAACCCATTGGCTTGTTATGCCAAACATTTTTTATGTGTATTTTGTACATTTATGTGTCAAATACTTGTACAATAAATTGATATTTTTTTTTTTTTTTTCAAGAAAAAGTTTATTGTAAACAAAAAGTACAACAGGTATAGAAATGCAGTAGGTTGTTACATCGTGTACCAGAGAGCACGAAAACATCAACTAGGTGAGACGATGTGGACAGCTGGTAACAAACAATATCCCTGAAAATCCAACATATGTCGGGAATGCTGTCTCCTTAGTTAAGTGCAAACATATAGAACTGATAAACCATAGGTAGAGGAGGGGCAACGGCCCCAGAATCATGTGGTTCAAAGAGAAAACCGAACCAACATCTTGGAAAGTAGAAGTACTACCTAGCACACGTGTGAGGAAGGGGGGGGGGGGGCACCACCACCTCGTTGACCGTAATTAGGAGGGTTAATTCCGGGAATGCGGTCGCGGACCACTGGCATCCCTGGACGTAGCGTTATGGCGAGGCGTGGGCATGTGAGTAATGGGGTAAATAGGGGCAGTGGGGAGAGGTGTGCGGGTGGGTCAGGATGGAGAGAGGTAGTGGAAGCATAGCGGTGTAACCGTACCCTATGCATCTAAATATAGAGAAATGGGTAATAGTAAACATCATGTGATTATCGGAGTCAGGTGGAACAAGGCTGATTGAGTGTAGATCCCTAACTTGGGTCTAGGGTGGCCTGGGATCTGTTTCCGTTCGGGGAAAGTAGGTCTATGTATTCATTCGTCGTGGTGAAATGCTGCCAACAGGACCACACAGTTCTGAATTTTGTGGGTGTGTCTTTGGATTGGTGGATTAAGTCCTCTAGCTCCGCAACCTTGGAAACACGTCTAATCCAATCTGCAGCGGTGGGGGGATTAGGCGATTTCCAAAGAGCGGGTATGCACATTTTCGCTGCGTTTATCAAATGCATCGCAAGGGATCGGTGATAATGTCCGAAGGGAATGGAGGAATGATGGAGGAGCATTTGGGCAGGAGTGAAGTCTATGTGATATGTGGTGATCTTTGAGGTAAGACGGTGGACGTCGTGCCAGAACGGTTGGAGGGAAGGGCAGGACCACCATATATGTAACATAGAACCTTCTCTGTCGGAACATCTCCAACAGTTAGGAGGAGTGGTCGGTGATATTCTGTGAAGTTTAGAAGGGGTTCTATACCATCTAGATAGTATTTTGAAGCCATTTTCTTGCGCTGAGACATTGGTAGAGCCCTTATGAATATGAGTGTGAATCCGTTCCCAATCTTCCACAGAGAGGTCCAAAGACAGTTCCCTTTCCCACCTCCTGTGTGGCAGGGTTGGACCTGAGATCAATGTCAGTGAATAGGAGGGAGTAAATTTCAGATATCAAGTGTCTTTGGGGTTCCTTCTTAGTGATAAGTGTCTCGTAGGGCGTGAGTTGTCTACAGAAGTCTGGGCGTTTGGTTGGGTCGTTGAGGAAGTGTCTGATTTGGAGATATGTCCATAGCGGGCAAGATTGGTCTGGATC
The DNA here is from genome assembly GCA_028564925.1 of Lithobates sylvaticus. Taxonomy (NCBI): domain Eukaryota; kingdom Metazoa; phylum Chordata; class Amphibia; order Anura; family Ranidae; genus Lithobates; species Lithobates sylvaticus. Next base: position 372,552,089 of record CM053028.1, on the reverse strand, counting down.
TCGTGTAGGCAAGTCGGCACGGGCGATAAAGGAATCTCTGGAGAAGAAATTTTTAGCCTGTATGTCAGCATGGGGCCAAAAGTCGGCCAGGAATGTGTCCGGACATACCAGCTGGGAATCTAGGGTTATGTCTAACTGGAGTCAGTGGGCCTTGTTGAGCAGAGATGTGATGGGTTTGACACGCTTTTCGAAATATGTGTAGAGTACTAGCAATGAGTGGGTGTAGTTTACACGGTTTGGGGGTGTCGATTGGGGCGATCCAGGGTAGTTGGTGGATAGGGATTGTGGTAAATTCATTTTCAATTTTTATCCAGGCTTTAGAATGGGTGTGGACATTCCAGTCCACAATTCTGGTCAATTGGGAAGCCCAATGATATTTCACAATATCAGGGAGACCTATGCCACCCTTCAGTTTCGGAGCCATAAGCCTAGATAAGCTTAGTCTTGGCCTATCCTTGCCCCAGAGGAATGCAGTACAGGCCGTACGATACGAGGCAAAGAAGGCTTGGGGTAATTTTATGGGGATCGTCTGTAGGACATATAAGATTCTGGGGAGGATATTCATTTTGAGTATGGCAGCCCTGCCAAACCATGAGAAGACACCCGTGGACCATGACAAGAGATCCTTTTGGACACGTTGTAAAATGGGGACATAGTTTTTGGCGTATAGGTTAGACAAGTCGGAGGGCAGGGAAATTCCTAAGTAGGTGATGGCGTCTCGGTTCCACTTAAATGGGTAGTTGGCTTGACAAAGTGAAACGGTCTCTTGATTTAAGGAGATATTTATGGCCTCTGATTTTGAGAAGTTGATTTGGAGGTTGGATAGAGAGTGGAATGTCTTGAAGTCTGCCAATAAGTTGGGTAGGGTGGTGTGAGGGTCTGTAAGGAATAAGAGAACATCATCTGCAAATGCAGAGAGTTTGTAAGTGTCGTTCGAAATTTGTATACCTCTGATGTCTGTGTTAGCCCGGAGTCGTTGGAGAAGGGGCTCCAGGGTAAGCACAAAAATTAGGGGCGACAAGGGACATCCCTGGCGGGTTCCGTTGGATATGGAGAAGGCTTCCGACAGGTGGCCGTTAATTCTCACTTTTGCGGTGGGGGAGGAGTACAGGGCCATGATAAATTGGAGCATACGATCACGGATCCCAAGCATTTTGAGAGTTTCTTCCATGTAGTCCCAGGCCACTCTGTCGAAAGCCTTCTCCGCATCCAGGGAAAGGAAGAAGCCCTGCTGTTTAGAGGTGGATAGCCAGTGGTGGATATTGATGGCTTTAATAGTGTTGTCTCTTGCCTCTCTACCAGGTATAAATCCTACTTGATCGAGCGAAATGAGGTTGGGTAAGAGAGGCAAGAGACGGTTGGCCAGAATTTTAGCATATATTTTCAAGTCGACGTTGAGAAGGGAGATTGGCCGATAATTAGTCACTAACGTTGTGTCCTTGTCTGGTTTTGGGATTACTGTTATATGGGCTGATAAGAGGTCACGGGGTGGAGGGTTGTCGGAGGAGATGGAGTTAAAGGCGTTTAGGAAGTGGGGTTTTAGTGTGTCAGCAAAAGTCTTATAGTACGCCGTCGTCAGTCCGTCCGGACCAGGACTTTTACCGGGTTTAAGTTGTTTGAGTACTGTATCCACCTCCGTGGAAGAGATAGGTTGATTTAGGTTAGTGGCTTCAACGTCCGATAGGGTGTGAGGGCAGTATTTAGCCAAAAATTCCCGCAGGATTTCCTTCCGCGATGTGTCTTCCGTGTGGGGATCGATGGGGCGTAAGTTGTAAAGTTGTGTATAATACCGCACGAATTGGAGAGCTATTTGTTCGTTGTCCGCCGACTGGTGCCCTTGTGAGTTTGTAATGGAATGTATAGTCGAGGAGGCTTTTTTCACCCTAAGTGCTCTAGCTAGAAGCTTACCGGATTTGTTACCGTATTCGTAGAAAGTTTTTTGGGAAAGAATATAGTTTCGTCTAATTTGTTTATTTAGGGCGTCTAGTAGTTCCTTGCGCGCTTGAAGCAGTTCGGGAAGAGAGTCCAGAGCGAGGGAGCGTTTGTGAGTTCGCTCCAGCGCCCGTATAGTGTTCGACAGTGCGGTAATATGTGCCTTTCTGACTTTGTTCCGTTTGGCCGAGATCGCGATCAGTTCTCCCCGTATAGTACTTTTGTGGGCTTCCCACAGCACCATAGGGGAGATCTCCGGAGATATATTTTCTCTGAAGTAGAGAGTCAGACGTTCTGTAATGGTGGCCGATACGGTTTCATCAGTGAGGAGGGACGGATCTAGGCGCCAGATGCGCGATCTGGGGGACGCATGTGTAATGTTCAAAGTAATCGAAATCGGGTGGTGGTCTGAGACGTACATGGGATGAATCAAAGCGGACGTCAGTGTGGGTAAGTCAGTTTGGGAAATAAAGAGGTAGTCCAATCTTGAGTAACGATTATGTGGGGTAGAGTAGAACGTGTAGTCCTTAACGTTCGGGTTAAGCGTACGCCAAGCATCATGAAGGGATAGTTCTTGTAGACGTGTCTTAATCGATCTAAGTGCCCTGTATGGCAAGGTGGATGTGCCCGACGATGTGTCGTGGGACGGATTGAGGGGGGTATTAAAATCTCCACCAAGGATTAGCATACCCTCTTGGAACGTAGAAAGACGGTGTAAAGTGCTAGTAAAGAAGGAAACTTGCCCCTTGTTGGGGGCGTAAACATTGGCTAGAGTAACTGGTTTACCATGAAGCAAACCCTTTATGAATAGGAAGCGAGCCTCTGTATCAATGCACGTCTCTTTAACAAGGAACGGGCAGTTTTTTGCAATCAGGATTGATACCCCTTTGGTTTTTGCAGCACGGTTGGTGGCATGGAAAGAAGTGGGGAAGCGTGCATTTGCGAGTTTTGGGATCGAGTCGGACCTGAAATGGGTCTCTTGAAGAAAGGCAATACTTGCCTTATGTCTGTGGAGGGATAGGAGGATTTGGGACCGTTTTTCGGGCGTGTTGAGTCCACGAGTGTTGAGCGAGACAATAGTCGTCTCTAGTTTGGGAGAGCACCTACTAGTTCCAGGCATGGTACGTGGGAACGCTAACGTTCAGTCTATAAGTGGACTCGGGTTTAGTATGAGCTATGTGTGGTTTGCGGGGTAGTCGAGGGGGATGACACAGAAGCACACTGTACCAGTTGCTCGGTATATAGTAACAGGTTTACAGGGTCCGATAAAGTATGGGCAGGAGTGTGCAGATATGGGGACGGAGGGGGGGTGGTAGGGTGTGTACGGTAGGGAATGTAGGTAGGGAAGATCACGTGTATGTGCAGGGGAGGTTGATAGGGGTATGGGATGCGAATCGGAGGTTTGCAAGCACCAGCTCGCTAACCCAGGGGTACAGGCCTGCTGTATCCAATAATAACCGAGATGGTTCAGTGGTCGTGGTATAGGAAATCAAAAATGAAACACAGTCGGAGAGCCACCGAGTGGGGGTCGGCTGAGACCGGAGAAGAGTGGAGTAAGTTGTGGCTGCAATACTACATGCCTTGTGGAGAGATAGGTCGGTAACTGGAATCTGAGGAGGAGTATGGAATTGAGTGTGAGCAGCTTGGGGATGTGGCAGGGGAATGGTTACAAGAGGGTTTCTTCCTATAAGCGGAGAGGCCTAAGGGAGACACCAAAACAGGGATATTTGTGGGAGACAAATGGAGGTTAAGTGGAGGCTGGCTGAGTTTGGTCAGATGAGTACAACTGGTGGGTGGACATGGGGACACAATCGAGAACCTGGACCTTCCGATGGGGCGTAAGATAGAAGGAGATCAAATTTATTGATTCAAATATCCTTACGCTGAAACAGGAGGCATAGTATATGCCGTGTACTTAAGAACGGGCGAATCTTGTATGTATTCAGGGTATGTCTGTAACCCTAAGAATGTAGGCGGCGAAGGGAGGGGATATGTAGTTCAAAAAATGGAGGGGAAAAAAAAAAAAGAAAAAAAAAAAAAAAAAAAAGGGGGAGGGGTTAGAGCACCTAGTTATAATAATGCTAGAAAACAACAGAGAGGCAATGCATAAACCATTAGCTTGGTAAACATACACTTATACAGGAGATAAAGGTAGAAACGATCGTAGGATGTGAATCCCCACTCCTGTACTCCGTGAGGGAGGGATGGGTGGGTGAAGTAGGGTACATTATAGGGAGGATTAATTTCAGTTTAAGTACACCCAATTGCAAAGGGATAGACTTGATGACAGTAAGAGAGCGTCGGGTATAGACACATGACTCCCTATAAATGTCGTGTTGGGGACGATGTCCGCAAGTGTGATTGCCTTTTGAAACAAAATACGTGGGGGCTATAAGATTGGACGTGGATATAGGCAGCTCTCCCCCTAGGGTAAGAAGTACAGCAGCCAAGTTTCGGGTCAGGGGCATTGCTACAGGCCAGCAGCCATCTCCATGTTATATCTGCAAAGGCCCATGGGTGTACGGAAGTGCTTGTCTCTGGCAGGGTGGAAAAGTGTACAGGAGTGGGGAGAAGCAGAGGACCTGCATATGGCATTGAAGCCTCTACACTTCTACACAAACATTTAATTAAATTACGATGTTAGCTAGGCATTTGTAATTTAACAGTGGTCTGCCTAAGTAACCTATATCAATAAGCTCAGTATGACAGTCTTTGTGGTAAATAGGTAGACAGAGTACACATCAAGCACAAAAAAGTAGATGCCAAAAAGTAAACAAAAAAAAAAGGGGGAAAGGGGAAAAAGTTACGGTGTGAGGGGGAACAAGTTGTGATCACAGCACTGATGCCCTTTGGGTGTCACTTTCAGAAGTAAAATAGAAGTTTGTAATAACACTGGGGGTTTGAATCCGGAACTCTTGTGTCACTGAGGACTGATCACAACATGTCCCCTGCTGATATTAAGGGACAAAATGGCGGGGGGTGCAGGAAGAGTACAGTCAAGTGTTCATCCAAGTTCTACACCCCAAAAAAGGAAAATTAGCGGTGGGGGCCAGAGAGAGTGTATATAGGGGCCACTGAAAGTAGAGATGGGCTAAGAACTAATAAAAGGTTAGAAGGTGCAGGGGGTTCCGGACAATAAGGCCGTACAGGGGGAGCATGGGGCGATGCCTACGTGACTGGGCCATGGTCCGGGTGGGTAACAGGGTAGCCCGCATATCGTGCAGCAAGGGGGCTAGGGGGGGGTCAGAAGGGGGATAGGAAGGTGGAATAAGTACTCATCTGACCGGACGGGGACGCTGGCGGTGTTGCATGACGCGATCAGTGGTCCCGGCGTGTTCTCCCGGGCTGCGGAGCTGTCGTCGGGCTGGCTGGCGTTCGGCCTGATGTCTGTAGCGCGGGTCGGTGATCGGATGGGGAGCGGCGTCTTCTTGCACTGGATGCCTGCGTCTCCATGCATTCGTCTTCCGGAGCGGGTCTTCTAGCGGTGCGTGGTCTGAACTCGGCGTACCAGTCTGGAGCTTCCGTGAAGGGAATCCCCAGGGTTTCACAAAAGTGGTGGAGGTCCTCAGGCACATGGAGGAGAGCCGTACGGCCGGCATTAGAGGCCGAAAGACCGAAGGGGAATTTCCACCGGTAAGGTATTTCTTGCGCCCGGAGCACTTCCAGGACCGGACGTAGTTCCCTGCGACGCTGTAGGGTGATATTCGATAGGTCCTGGAAGAGGTGGATGGTAGCTTCATTGTGGGTTAGCGGGTTGGCAGCTCTTGCTCTGCGGAGAATCTCTTCTTTCAGGCGAAAATCAATGACACAGCAAACCACGTCTCGGGGAGGGTCGGATTCTTTCCCTCTGGGGCGCAGGGCTCGGTGTATGCGCTCCATGCCTATCTGGGTGATCGGCGGTCTATTCAGGAGGTTATTAAAGAGGGCCGTTACCTCAGGCTGCAGGTGTTCTGCGTCAATTGATTCGGGTAATCCTCTGATACGGAGGTTATGACGTCTTCCACGATTGTCCAAGTCCTCGACATGTCGGTTCAGGTCCCTCAACTGCATGGTGTGGGAGTCGAGGACTTGACATGAGCGCCGGAGTACCGATGAGTGAGTTGCGGTGACTTTCTCTACCTCCTGCACTCTCCCCGCTATCGCCTGGATATCCACCCGGAGGTCAGAGATTGCCGCGGTTAGGGCTGCAGTGAGGGTCTCTTTAATGTCTGTGGCAACCGAGCGCAAGTCGTTGAGGCTAGGCTGTTGCTGCGGTGTAAGTAAGATCCCGCCATCAGCAGATGAGGTGCGCGAGTCAGGGCCTTGTGTTAGGCCTGTGGCCTGTGATGGGCCTCGTGACGACGCCATGTTGCCTGACTGGGTCCGGAACATCTCCGGTATATTCTGGGATACTCGTCCAGCTGTTTCCCTCGGTGACCGGGAGCGGGAGGCAGAAGAGCCACGGGAAGAAGTTCCCATTGCTGCTAAGGCTGAAGGTGGGGAGAAATCCTCCGTTGTAGGCAGGTGAATCTCTCCGTCGGCAGGAGCTCAGAGATCAAGCTGCCATTCTCTCTCGAGGTCAGGCCACGCCCCCATAAATTGATATTTTATGACTTTTGTATTATGCCTCATTTAAAGTACCATGGGCGAATATTGGTTCTGTGCAACTCAGTAGTAATTTAAAGCAAGAGAGGGAGGGAGATCTTCAGTGTGAAGCAAAGAAGGTTAAAGAACCAAACCCCTTTTAAGGAAGAGGTGGGAATTTCCACATACCTATATACAAAAGAAAGCCAAATGATGGTATATTATGAGTCAATAGTTGTACAGGGACCTCAGATTGAGAATGATGAGTATGAGATATGTCAACCTAAATCAATTCATAAAACAGAGTTGTTATAGCAGCAACACAACCTGTCGGATTATGTATGAAAAATCAATATTAAGTTGACAAGAAAGAGGACCTCCAGACTTTTAGTTTTCCACCTAGCAGAAAAGTAACAGTTTCTGTGTAAATGATTTTCAAGAGAACAGCAGAAGTAATAAATTTAATATGTCATTATCAGGAGGAAAATATGTTGTATTCATTAACAGAACTCTGTATAGGAGGTAAAATACAGGTGCAGGGAGTGGAAGCAAGGGTTTGGGTCTTGCACAGAATTAGAGTAGAGTGTACCACTGATGCCTCTAACATTGTCGCAGGGTTATATTTATCTGGGTTTAACCATTCACCTGCCATTACTAGCATTGCTGCTAAATAATATTTATTAAAGTCTGTGAAAGCCAGTCCCCCCTGTGCCAAAGGACGCATAAGGGTAGTTAATTTAATTCTGGGTAGTTTATTTATCCAAAAAATTAGGAAAAAATACTGTTTAATTGTATAAAAAAGGATTTTGGTAACAATTGTGGTGAATTTCTAAACAAATATAGAAAATATAGGAAGAATTTTCATCTTAGTTAAATGTATGCGTCCTAGTAGTGAAAGGGGCAATGTCTCCCACACCTTCACTTTCCTCTTAAATGCCTGTACTGCTGGATTTAGATTTAACATTAAGAAATCACCAACCTGTTGTGAAATTATTATAAATATTTAAATTCTGTTACCCATTGTAATGGCAAATTTGAAAAAGCCATATCCTGCACTGCTTGATCGATCGCAAACAATAGGGATTTACCCCAATTTAGATTATGCAACTCTCGTTATGCAATTTCCATCAATCCTACCAAACCAAAAAGGGAAATAGGATAGTACCATTTATGCTGAAAAGAGTAGAGAGGAGAGAATTTTTTATATTATATAATTTATATTAGAAAATGTCAGGATCTGACCAGATATAATGAGGATCTATTAAGCATCCACGAGTGGGGGAGTCAGAAACACAAGGGGCACTACTGTGAAGGGAATTGTTAGTGCTGAGTCCACAAATCTCCAGGAGGTACAATGGGAACAGTTCCAATTACAGGGAAATTATTAGTTATTCAACTTTGAAGGGCAACAACTCCTTGTTAAAAGAGATATGTTTCGATAGGGATTTGCCTCTCAAAGAGTACAATGATAATATCAATAGATTCCATTGTAGAAACCTGAGTAAGTAAAGGGGCAATGAGGAATTTAATGTAGACCGTGGTAAACAAAAATACAAAAGAAAAGCAACCAGATAACTGCTTGTAGGATCTAGTATAGAAGCTGCAGGTTAAAGCCTGAGCATTAGAACTGAAAAGAAGAAATATCAAAGAGATCTAACAGAATAAGGAAACAACAACCCACTGGTAAAAGCAGAGGTAAACCTGAAACAGCAGATTTATGGCTACAAGATCTGTTTTTTCCATTGGGGAGATATACGGATATCTCTTATGAGATGATAAAGCTGTACTAGCTGTAAACATTGCATTTTCTGCCTTATCAAGAGATTATGCTATGAAGTGGATGTCCAAAATGAGAATTAGTAGTTTTGGCCTCCAAGCATGTAGCCATAGGGGGTTATTTACTAAATCCACTTTGCATTGCAAGTGCACTTCAAAGTGCATTGCAAATGCACTTGGAAGTAAAGTCGCTGTAGATCCGAGGGGGACATGCAAGGAAAATAAAAAACAGCATTTTAGCTTGCACATGATTGGATGATAAAATCAGCAGAGCTTCCACTCATTTCATATCTAACCCTTAGATTGAAAGCGACTGCACTGCCAAGTGCACTCGCAGTGCAAAGTGGATTTGCCTTTCGTAAATAACCCCCATAGTGTCCTACTATGGTAGACAGTACTGTTATGAAAAACACCAACTTAGATGCCTGTAAGAGGCCATCACATCTGGAACAGAAAGCTTAAGACAACTGTGGCAAGGGTCAGGAAACTTGTTCTGAGATGGAAGAGTGCCTTTTAAAGGAAATTATTCATTAAGGTGCAGTCAGAAGACAGCAAAAGAATGTAGAGTAAGCAGTTTTGCATAGCTAAACATAGAAAAGATACAGTTAATATCTGACCCCCAAAATATTTCTAGTTTTTGGAGATAAAAGTTCCTTATTAGTTTGCAAAATGTAAATGGACCAATTGTTTGTAGCAGACATAGAACTCTTAAAGAGGAAGTAAAGCCTCCTTTAAAAAAAAAAAAAAAAACGAACCTGCAAGGCAAAGGCATAATGAGCTAGTATGCATAGCATACTAGCTCATTCTGAATAACTTACCTGAGAACGAAGCGACCCTCGTCCACGTCCTCCTCCGCCGCCATCAATCCCGGAGTGACTTCCGGGTCTCGCTGCTCCAGCGCTGTCATTCGCTGGAGTCGCAATGACGTCACTCCCGCGCATGCACGCGGGAGCTGCCAAGAGTGGCATATCGCCGTGATCTCCGGCATGCTCAGTGCGCCTGCGCGCCGCTGTCTACCTGTTTTTTTCTAAATATCTCCTAAACCGTGCAGGTTTAAGAGATATTTATTGGACCTACAGGTTAGCCTTAATCTAGGCTTATCTGTAGGCCAAAGTGGTTGTAAGGGTTTACAACCACTTTAAGCTGTCCACAAGCTATTAGTTTTTTTTATGTGCAGGCTGAATAAAGCAAATCTAACATTCCTCCATACACACAGGGATGGAGAAATCTCCCTGCTGGGCTATTGTAATCTGACAGTTGCAGCCTGCATCATACCCATGCAGAGGCTGCCTCTGATTAGTTGCAGGCACTTTTTGGCCCCAAATTTTCCAGCTGCAGTCTTTTCATTATTTCCTGATTTACTGTATTCAGCATCATGCATGCAAGGTCTTGCAAAAATACAATGGTGAATCTGCCTAAACCTTAATTCTATTCTTAACACTTGTTGAGTAGTGTTTGGTGTTCAGGGCCAAAAGCCAACATGCACAAGAGCAATAAGTGATTTTTTGTATTTGCTTCACATGTTGCTGTGAAAGGAACATGGCTTGTAGTATCTGCTCACTTGAACAGTATAACATTTTAATGGTTTCAAGAGTCATTGAGTCGAACACTATGACCTGGGAGCTCATATTTGTAAAATATAAAGGCAAATTAAATCCAAATGCACGTTACAAGTTACCATTCAGCTCAAAGCATATCTAAACGCAAACAAAAATGTAATATACTCTAGTTCTGCCCACCAGTCAATACATGGTCCTTTCCCCTGGTGATTCTACTAGTAACACACTTCCAGCAATAGAATGACAACCCCCTAATTTTTCTGTAAGGACAGAAGATACAAGATAGGACCACAGAAGCCCCCCCAACCCACTTACCTGTCCAGAGATCCAGCGATGTCCGCACCCAAGCCGAGACTTCAATCGGCTTCGGGTACAGGCATGCAATCTTAGGTAAGGAAAAACAGCAGTTTGTCCAGCTTCCAGCTTCACAGCTGTGTGCCTAATGCTGTTCCTAATGCACAAGCTTCACTGCACTTTGTGAAAGGTCCTGCAGTATTCTGGGACCTGTGTGTGTCCCAGAAGGTTGTGGGGAAGGAGGAGGGGCCGAAGCACATACACAAAGCTATTTGTCTTAGATAAAAGCTGCAGGTACTTTCCCCCTCCCCCTTGTCTTCACCTACTACCAACCTCCCAGCATCTCCCCTTTTAAAGCTTATGGAAACAAGTATAATTTCAAATAAAAGTACAATCCAGCATGGCATCATTACTTACTCATTTTAAAGACAATACAGTACTTCCCTGCAGAAGATAATTACTGAACTAGAAAAGATGACCAATACACCACTACATATACAATAATCCCCAGATGATTTAAGGCAACATTTGATAATATTGACCAGTCTGTGGCTACGCAGGCCTATACACAACAAACCGTGATGCCCTTCTTTTTTTGCTTTCAACACATCAACTTCAAGGACAAAATGTTTACTTGCTGCTTAATATATCCCACCATGCCATTGTAATGAGATAATAAATATTATTCAAATATTAATCACTTAACACACATATATATATATATATATATATATATATATACTATATATTGCCAATGCAGTGCCATTGCTGCACACACTAAATCTGGGCTTCTGTAGGGTGGTAGAGTCAGAGTCTGCAACCAACCACGCTTGTGGTTGTTCCCAAACATGATAGCCAAAATGAGTGAACTAGTACCAATCCTGCAGTCTAGTGAATGTACTCTATCAGTGTAACATGTAACCAGACACCTTGGGTCTGCAACCAATTGGGAATTTCTGATACTGTCATGAGTCAGTGCCAGACCCTTTATGATTGACTGCAGTTCCAAAACATCTAATTGGTAAATATTACAAAGAAAAAATACAGGAGCAGTGATTTTAATAATACGTAAAGTGAAACAATAAAAATGTAATATTACTTTAAATATCATGCCCGGGGGTCCCCTTAGTATGCCTGTAAAGTGGCACATCTGTCTAATGTGTTTTACAGTGCTGCAGCAAAATGACATTTCTAAAGGAAAACATTTGAATTTTAAATTGCTCGCCGCTGTAATGTTTTGCCAGCTCTTGGCAATATAGATAAAAATCAAATAAAAAAACAGCATGGGTTCCCCACAGTCCATATCAGGCCCTTCAGGTCTGGTATGGATATTAAGGGGAACTCCACGAAAAAAAAAAAAAGCGGAGTCCCCCCCAAAAATCCATACCATGCCCTTTGGGTCTAGTATAAAAAATGGCATGGGTTCCTCCCAAAATCCATACCAGACCCTTATCTAAGCAAGCAGCCTGGAGGATAGGATAGGGGGGAGATGAGCGAGCGCCCCCCTCCTGAACCATACCAGGCCACATGCCCTCTAAATGGGGAGGTGCTTTGGGGTCCCTCCCAAAGCACCTTGTCCCCATGTTGATGGGGACAAGAAACTCATCCCCACAACCCTTGCCCAGTGGTTGTGGGCGTCTGCGGGCAGGGGGATTATCAAAATCTGGAAGCCCCCTTTCTCAAGGGGGCCCCCAGATCCCGCTCCCCCATGTGAATGGGTATGGGGTACATTATACTCCTACCCGTTCACCCAAAAAAGTGTCAAAAAGTGAAAACCACAAAAGACAGACTTTGACAAATCCTTTATTTAACTGCTTGCCGACCAGCTGCTGTCATTATACTGTGGCAGGTCTTCACGATCTTGCGAACCATCGTAACTGTATGTCAGTCCCTTTAAGCGGACGCCTACTGCACTGAGGGGGTGCCAATGTGCGTGGCCGGTTGTAGCGATGACCGCCGGCCACATGCGATTGTGGGCACGAGAGCCAGAACAGGGATGTGTGTGTGTAACACATCCCTGTTCTGTGAGGAGAGACAGATCATGAGTTCCCACTAGCTAGGAACAACGATCTGTCGTTTCCTCCAGTCCCTCCCATCACCTACCTACCCCACCTAACCTACAGTTAGAACACACAATAGGAAGCACAGTTAACCCCTTGATCACCCCCTAGTGTTAATTCCTTCCCTGCCAGTGACATTTACACAGTAATCAGTGCATTTTTATATCACTATATAATTGTTAATGGTCCCAAAAATGTGTCAAAAGTGCCCGATCTGTCCGCCATAATGTCGCAGTCCTGATGAAAATCGCTGGTCGCCGCTACTGCTAGTAAAAAAAATAAAAATAAAAATGCCATAAATCTTTCCCCTATTTTGTAGACGCTATAACTTTTGCGCATACCAATCAGTATACGCGTATTGCAATTTTTATTACAAAAAATATGTAGAAGAATACATATTGGCCTAAACTGAGGAAAAAATATAACGCTAATTATTATAAAAGCTATTTGATATAACAAAAAGTACAAAGTATTGTGTTTTTGTCAAAATTGTCACTTTTTTTGTTTATAGTGCAAAAAATTTAAACCGCAGAGATGATCAAGTACCACCAAAAGAAATCTCTATTTGTGGGGAAAAAAGGACGTCAATTTTGTTTTTGTCACCACAAAAAGACAGCAGTCGGCAGGAGGCCTCCCATGGAGGTGGAGTATTTGTTTTTTTCTATCTGTCGGATGGCGTGATTATGGATGGACATTGCAGGACACTTTTTTTTTTTTCTTTTTTAATATAGGAATTGTCAAAAACTGTCTTTTGTGTTTGTTTTTTACTTTTTGACACTTTTTTTTGTGATTGGGTAGGGGTCAGACGTCAGAGGAAGGCAGGTCACCCGTTTACGTCACCGAATGGCCCCGCCCTCAACTATATAACAGCTGTCATCGAGAAGAAGCATCACTCCACTGGAGCCTCTCATGGAGGTGGAGCTGTTGCGTTTTGGATGGATTTACATCGCGGGTCATTTTTATTTTTTAATAAAGGACTTGTCCCAAAGTGTCTCCCGGGGACCCGCAGGAGCGGTGAGAACTGGAGGACGTCATATGATGTCCACCCGAAGGGAGGAGCTGTTCCTGCCCGCGTTATTTGTCTATGGCCCAGTATGGAAGTGGTTAAGCACCTGTTTTATTTTAAGTCAGCAACTATAGTATTTGAAGCTGTTGACCTTTAATTTCCAAAACAGTGGGTGAAGTTCCTTTTTATTGAGATCATCTCTGGGCTATCTCTTACTGTATGCATATTCACTTTGTGTTGTTCACAGCAATGCAGCCTTGATAGGCTCAAAACTGCTACTATGCAGTTAAATGATGTAAATAATGACATCAAGATACTGTAGATTTAGGATACAATATATACATGTAAATATATACATGTAAAAATACAAAAAATGGTTTTATTACAGTAGATTAAACAGTGATTTATATATGCCTAGAGATCATTTGTTATCATAGGTTACAGCCAAATGGTTAATTAGTAGATACTGCAATATTATTTTTTTTTTTTTTTTACTTTCTTATTCAATATACAGAACGTATACAGAAAATAAAGCTTTTCAGTAGTGAAACAGTCAAGAACAAAGAGAGGATTTCCCTCTCCATCAGCCCCCATGCATTTCCTTTATGGGCACACATTGGGAGCCAGCACTGGGCACACAAACCACAATGCAGCATAACAAAATGACTCTGTGCTTACCATATTCAAGATCACACTTGAGGTATGTGAAAATTAAATTTCTTTTCATTACACCTTCCGATGATGTTTGTTGGTATGCTACATATATCTTATTGAATCTTAAACAAGTAACATTCATTACTGTAGATCTAACGCTGGAGAAAACCAATTACACTGAAACAAAAGAAAGTTGTCAGATTTATCTGTAATTGCAGCATGGTGCTTGTGTATGCAGCATTCCACAATAATATTCTCTGCATTACTGAAATGTGTCAGTCAATGAAGGCAGAGGAAATATATGGTAAATGAATTCAGCTTCTAACTTGTTCAAACAAGATTAGATTGGATTTTTGTAAAAAGTTTGGTGTGCTGATACATTGATCAGCACAGTCATATACTCTGCTTTGGTTTTGTCTTTTTTTTTAGGTAAAATTATAACACATTCTTCTTGATGTTTTTACATTCAATGAGGAGTATATAGTACTCTTTTTTTATTATTTTCATTTTGTCTTTATCTTAATTTGATATATTATCCAGTCTCCTCCAATTGGTAAAGAATTGTAGTAACAAGTGGTGTTGCTGATTTTCAGTGAAGGACAATAGTTAAAAATAGTTTAATTCGTTAAAGTGACACTAAACTCGTTTAAAAAAATGATATTCAAGTATGTATCGTTAATTCAAAAGAGTACTTTCTGTTGCTCTAATGTACACATGAGGGGAAATTCCGCCAGCAAAAGTCCGATGAGAGCTTTTGATCCTAAAGTGCGACCGTGTGTATGCTCCATCGGACTTTTGCTAGCGGAATTGCAGCCAGCAAAAGATTGAGAGCATGTTCTCAATTTTTCGGTCAGAAAAAGTTCTGATCAGAAATTCTGATAGTCTGTACCAATTGCGACGCGCAAAATTCCTACGCATGCTCGGAAACAATTCGACGCATGCTCGGAAGCATTGAACTTCATTTTTTTGGCTCGTCATAGTGTTGTACGTCACTGCATTCTTGACAGTCGAAAGTTCAGCAAACTTTTGTGTGACCGTGTGTATGCAGGACAAGCTTGAGCGGAATTCCGTTGGAAAAACCATCCAAGATTTTACCAACGGAAATTCTGCTCGTGTGCATTAGCCTCCACCAAATCTCCATATTCCTTTTTTTTTTTGCTGCTGTGATCTGACTTCCAGAGGGCAGCTATGTTTGTTCTGTATATAGGAATAGTGTTCAAAGCACAGAGCACGTGACTGCAACTAATGTACACTGCTCATTCCAAACAAGTGGAAGGAGGCACATGGAGGATGTTACAAGAAGGCAAAAACAAAGTAATACATTATTTCATGAAAAATAGATTAAAGGGTCTTTACTTAGTGGATGTGTATGAGTTATTTTGGAGAGTAAGGATACTGTTTAGTCATAGCCAGAACAATAGGTAAGTGGGAGGGGTGGTTGCCCTGGGCGCAATGATTTACTGTAGGGACGGGGGCACCTTCCTTTTGTTGTAAGGCTGACAGGAGTAGTGACAGCAGCAGTGATTGACTGCTGGATGTAGGATCCCCTAAGCTTGCACATCATGAACAGGGAATGGGGGGTGCAGTTTGGCATCTTAGCTCTGGGCGCTGGGTGACCTTGTCCTGGCTCTTTAAGTTAAGTGCAAAAGATATATTTCAGGCTTTAGTTAACAAAATTTAGAATAGGAAAATTCTTTCTGTGTTCTTATAAACTGCTTTTATCTATGCATAAATTAGAAGGTGTTTGGTTATGTTTGCTATCTTTTCATATAAGAGCAAAAATTTGTGTCAATAATTTACTGTGCATCATTATTAATTTGTAAAACCTTGGCATAGGTATTTTTTACAATCCCTGAAAAGGGATCCACAGAGATTCATCCTGTCCAGTCGGTGGGCCAAATACGTGGATACATTTCCAGTGTTTGAGCTATTGGGTTGGGGTACTATGTTTACCTGGATAAAAGGACACTGTATAAAATTGTTCAAATTTTTGGATATACAATGAGGGGAAGACTTGAGCAGCCAGGATCAAGAGTAGGTGTGCATGGCACCAATCAAAGCTTAAAATGATTGTAAACCCAAGTCCCAAAAACAACACTGTTTTGCAAACTTTAGTACATAAAGCTGCTATAACCTAACTCACATTGTGTGTACCTCTGCCATTTTCATCCTCTTTCGATTGTAGCCTCTCACCTGTAAAGTGGCAGAATTGTACAGTCAGAAAAGATAATTGGAGAAGTTGCAAGGGTAATGAAAAGTATCAAATACGCATTCTAGAGGAACGTAAAGAAAAATGTTGTTTCAGAATTGTCTGAAAGATGTGGCACAATTATCCTAGGTGTGTCACAATGAATAGTGTACTCCAACATGGAAGAGCTCTTATTTACCGCCACCTTCCTTCTCACCAATTTGACTGTGTTCTTTATATGTTGGTTGTAATGATAGCTCCATACAGTAAAAGTGTCACAAATAAGACCTACCGTATTTATCGGCGTATAACACGCACCCAAAGTTTAGGAGGGAATTTAAAAGAAAAAACTTTTAGGAGGGAAGTTTAAGGGAAAAAAATTACATTTAAATGCCCATTAATGTAGCCTTGTCAGTCATTTGCAGCCTTCCATTGCAGCCTTGTCAGTCATTTGCAGCCTTGTCAGTCATTTGCAGCCTTCCATTGCAGCTTTGTCTGTCATTTGCAGCCTTCCATTGCAGCCTTGTCAGTCATTCGCAGCATTTGCAGCCTTCCATTGCAGCCTTGTCAGTGTCTTTTCGTTTTAAAAATGGCTCCGCCGAGATACAGAGCGGATGTCCTGTGTATATCGGCGGCGCTCGATAGTTCTCGACTGTTCTTGTCGGCTTTCGGGTATTTTCGACCGCACTCGGCCGTTCTCGGCTATCTTTGGCTGTCCTCGGCTATTTTCGGCCACACTCGGCCGTTCTCGGTAGCTTTCGGCTTTCCGAAAGCTGCCGAGGATGGCCGAGTGCGGCCGAAGATAGCCGAGAACGGCCGAAGATAGCCGAGAATGGCCGAAAATACCTGAAAGCCAACGAGAACGGCAGAAGAGGTTAGAAACGGCGGGGGATCTGATTTTCCCCTGATTTTAAGGGGAAAAAAGTGCGTGTTATACGCTGATAAATACGGTACTTGATTTTGTCACACATGTCAGTGCTAACAAAAAAAATGACCCAGAGATTTTATGAACTTGACGCAAAGCTTTGAACTACATCCACACTGCCAGAAATGTGTCCCAAATGCTTTATTGAATGATCCCCACTGTGCAATGGATGAAGAGGTGGGTCTGGGCAACTAAGCAGCTGCAAAAAAAAGTCAATTTTAAATTGCTGCGTACATTTAACCACTTCAATACAGGGCACTAATACACCTTCCTGCCCAAACCAATTTTTAGCTTTCAGCGCTCTCAAATTTTGAATGACAATTGCGCGGTCATATGATGCTGTACCCAAAAAAAAATGTAATCATTTTTTACCCACAAATAGAGCTTTCTTTTGGTGGTATTTGATCACCTCTGGGGTTTTTATTTTTTGCGCTAAAAATAAAAAAAGAACGGAAATTTGGAAAAATAAAGTTTTTATTTGTTTCTGTTACAAAACTTTGTAACTAAGTACGTTTTCTCCTTCATTGATGGGCACTAATGAGGCTGCACTAACGGGCACTGATGAGGCAGTACTGATTGGCACTGATGAGGTGACACTTATATGCAGCACTGATGGGCACTGATAGGTGGCACTGATTGACACTCGTAGGCAGTACTGATGGGTACTGATAGGTGGCACTGATGGGCACTGATAGGTGGCTGATGGGAACTCATAGGTGGCACTGATAGGTGGCACTGATGGGCAGCACTGGTAGGCATCCCTAATGGGCAATGATCGCCATCCCTGGTGGGCTCTAGTGTGCGTACCTGGTGGTCATGGGTGGGCATCCCTGGTGGCCATGGATGTGTTTTCTTGCTGACAATTTTTGTTTTTCCATTTCCAGAGGGATTGTTACATTGCGCGTTGAGTTTACTTTTTAGACCAGGTGTGTCACACTCAAATGAAACAATAGGTCACATTAAGGACCCTTTCATGCAGGCTTTCTAATCAGGTCTACCTGTTAGTTGACAAGTGGACCTGATTGGAAGCTTTAAGTACAGGCAGATGTAAACTGACTTGTGCCCATTTACACCCACCTATCTCTGAGTTTGTCCAGAAAAAAAACAGAAAAGGACTGCGACCATCACATTCTTATATGCTACTGCACACTTACATAGTAGGTAATGTTGAATAAAGACAATAGTCCATCCAGTTCAACCTGGGTAGGTGTACGTGTGTCAGTGTCGATAATCAATTCCTATATTCCTGTATGTTGTGTTCTTTAAGATGCACATCCAAGAGTCCTTTAAAAAATGTCAATACTCCCCTCTGACACCATCAATTGTATAAGAGTGTTCCACATCCTTATCGCCCTGACAGTGAAAAACCCTCTGCGCAGCTTAAGGTTTAACCACTTCTCCTCCAATCTCATTGAGTGGCCCCATGTCCTCTTATACTCCCTGAGACTGAATAGTTTTGCTGGGATCACCATTGAGTTATTTGTAAATCTCTATTATGTCCCCTCTCAAGCGTCTCTACTCCAGCAAGAATAAATTTAGTGCCTGGAGTCGTTCCTCATAATTGAGGTCCTCAAGTCCTTCAGTCCCCTTATTAGTTGCTCTTCTTCTTCATTCAGGCCCCTGTAACCAGTTTTATATCCAAAAACAAACCTTATGGTCTATGCCTGCAGACCTCAGCTTGTAGATGAGCGTTTATGGGGAACTGTATCGAACGCTTTTCTAAAATCCAGATACACCACATCTGCAGGCCTCCCCCTATCTAGATAACAGCTCACTTCCTTGTGGAATGTTAACCAATGCTGATTACTACTAATGATACTATTTTCTTCAGCAAATACTTACATATAGTCCCTTATCATCCCCTCCAATAATTTACCCACCATTGATGTTAGGCTCACTGGCCTGTAGTTTCCAAGAATATGTCTCTGCCCTTTTATGAATATTGGTACCACATTGTCTTTTCTCCAATCAGCTGGTACAATTCCTGTCAATATGCTGTCCGTAAAGATTAGGAATAATGGCCTAGCTATAACCTGACTGAGTTCTTTGAGGACTCTCGGGTCTAAGCCATCTGGTTCTGGTGATTCATTTGTGCTAAGCTTATGTAGTCTTTTCTTGACTCCGGCCTCTGTTAGCCACAAGGGTACGTCCTGTGATGTGCTACTAACAATACTGTTGTGGTCGAATACCCCTCCTTTTCCTGTGTAAAAACTGAGCAGAAGAAAGCATTTAGTACAGTTGCCTTCTTTGTGTCATCGGTAACCATCCTCCCATCATCGTCTTTTATGTGGGCAATGTGCTCTGATCTTGCTTTTTTTTTTTTTTTTTTTTTTCACAAATTTTTATTGAAAAAAGTATGAACAGATAATACAATGTACAGATAATACAATGACATGTCAATAGAGAAAAAAAAAAAAAAAACAAAGAACGGGAGCATGTTACATTTTATGATGCTTAGAGATGAATAACTGCAATCTCAAAATATCTTACCAATGAGTTATTAACGTAATTCTAGGTCTAAAGAATTTAAATGTAGATACATTCTGTCATAAAGAGAAAAAAATGGTTCAAATATATTTTCTTATATATTTTTTTTGGTGTGGACATACCACACTATACCATAGGGGTTAAGAAGGGGGGGGAGGAGGAGATCAGGTAGTGAGCATTAATGTGAGACACCATTGTTTCATCATTTTCACGGATAGTCTTAGGATAATCTTTTCCGATTTAAATGTATTTTTCTTAAGTGATAATATCTTTATATTCTTGCGTGCTTTTAAACTCCAACCAGTTGTACCATACAGAAGTGAAATTGGTTATTTTCTCTTGGGAGATACTTATAAGTTCTTCTATTTTTTCTATACAGTTTATTCTTCTGAACCATTCCTTTTTTGTAGGGACTATATTAGTGCGCCAGTGACAGGGGATACAGTGTCTTGCTGCGTTCGTCATGATCATGGATAATGATTTCAGATACCTTTGTTTGGGTATAGAATTGTGGTGTAGCAAGTATTGCGCAGGAGAATACTCCAGGTTCTCTGAAGTGATTGATATTATGGTGTCATGCACCGCCCTCCAAAAATCCTGGATTGCAGAACAGGACCACCATATGTGTATCATCGAGCCTTCCCCATCTCCGCATCTCCAACATCTATCAGATATCTGGGGATAAAATTTATGTAGGAGTGAGGGAGTTCTATACCACCTTGTGATTATTTTGAAGCCACATTCTTGAGTGGTTACATTTAACGATCCTTTGTGTGCAAAATTATGTATTTTTTCCCAGTCTTCTTCTGATATGTTTGTTTCAAGATCTTTTTCCCACGCCTGACACGACACACTGGAGAACTCCGTATTATCACCAAATAATGAATAGTATAGGGCCGATATAATATGTCTTTGTGGGGATTTTTTTGAGCATAGGGTTTCTAGTGTTGTGGGAAGTCTCGTCCAATATTGGGCGGTCTCACTTTTTGTCAGGAAGTGTCGGATTTGGGTGTAGTTCCATTGCGATATCGTATTTGGGTCAATTTCCGTTTTAATTTCGTCTCTGGATAAGAGATTACCTCTTTTGAGGAAATGTTTCACCTGTATGTCTTCATGAGGCCAGTCGTTGATCAGGAAGTGCTGATCCTGTCCAGGGGGAAAGTCAGGATTACCTCTGATCGGAGTGAGGGGGCTGAGCCAAGGGAAAGGACGGGTCTGTTTATAGGAATTTTGGAAGTTTTCTAAGGTAGGTCCTATGAGGGGATGAGCTTTGAGATTTTTAGAGTGATGCTTTGGGTTTAACCACGGTAAAACTTTAATCTTTTCAGGGAATTGATTTTGTTCCAGGGCCACCCAATCTTTAACTGCCTGGTGAATGTTCCAATCCACTATTCTGGCTAGGAGGGCTGCTTGATGATATTTTTTTAAGTCGGGCAAGGCTATCCCCCCTTTATTTTTGGGTAAGTTTAATTTGGTAAATTTAACTCTAGGCGGTTTACCTCTCCAGATAAATCCCGAGCACGCTTTGCGGAAGGCTGCAAAGAATGAAGAGGGGAGGCGGATGGGTATAGTTTGCATAGCATAAAGAAATCTAGGTAGTATTGTCATCTTTATTAGGGAAGCTCTACCGAACCATGAGACATTTAGGGCATTCCATCTTTTTAGGTCTTCTTGGGTTTCCTTTAAAATGGGAAGGAAATTGATTTGGAAAAGATCTTGTAAGTTTGTGGGGATCTCTATTCCTAGGTATGTTATTTTTTGTTTGGCCCACGCAAAGGGGAAATTTTGTTTGCATAAATCTACTGAGTTTTGGGGTAGAGTGATGTTAAGGGCGTTGGATTTTGAATGGTTGATCTTTAAATTAGAGAGTAATTGGAAGTGCTCTAGGTCTTGGATTAAGTTGGGCAGGGAGATATGGGGTTCCGCGAGGAAGAGGAGCATGTCGTCCGCAAAGGCTGCGACTTTATATGTTTTGTTTTGAATTTCTATTCCCTTAATGTCTGGGTTTGATCTTATTTTGTTTAATAGGGGTTCTAATGTAAGTACGAACAATAATGGAGAAAGGGGACAGCCTTGTCTTGTACCATTTCGGAGATTGAAGGCGTTCGACAGGTGGCCGTTGACTCGGACTCTGGCTGTTGGGTTGGAGTATAAGGCTCTAATATATGCTCTCATTTGTGGTAGTATACCTACGTGTTTTAGTACTTCATCCATATAGTCCCAGGCCACTCTGTCGAACGCCTTCTCTGCATCTAGGGACAAGAAAAAGCCTGGTTTCTTTTTTGATGTTAGCCAGTGATTTATATTAATTGCTTTGATTGTATTATCGCGTCCCTCTCTACCTGGGATAAATCCCACTTGATCAAGTGATATTAGGGAGGTTAGTAGTGGCAACAGTCTATTGGCGAGTATTTTTGCGTATATCTTTACGTCGACGTTAATTAAGGATATTGGTCTGTAGTTCGTAACTTGGGATGTATCTTTGTCTTCTTTGGGTATGACTGTTATATGGGCCTCAAGCATTTGTTTTGGGGGGTTTTGATCTAAATGTAGTGATTGATAGGTTTTCAGAAATCTTGGTTTCAGAATATCTGTGAAAGATTTATAATATTGTAATGGAAGTCCATCAGGGCCTGGGGCTTTCCCTAACTTCATGTCTTTTATCGCTTTATCAAACTCTGGGCCAGATATAGGTGCTTCAAGCTCTAGTGCTGTGTTTTCTGCAATACTTGGAGGGCTGTATTTCTCGAGGAAGTTCTGGATTAGACGGTATGTTATATAGGTTCTGGTAGTATAATTCGAATTGTTTGGCAATCTCCCCATTTGAGGAATGAGTTCTCCCTTGGCTGTCTCTTATGTGATGTATGTGTTGTCTCTAGTTTGTGAATTTGGTCCAATAGGGATCTGATTTTGGCTTGTTGGTCCTTTTTAATTTTGGCTAACATTTTAATGAATTCCCCTCTTATGACGCATTTATGTGCTTCCCATTGTGTAAGTAAAGACGTTTCGTCATTTTCGTTTTGTGTAAAATATTCTTTTAGGACGTTTTTGAAGTGTAACAAGTCTATGGGGTCTTTCAGGACTGTGGTGTTGAGTCTCCAGGTCTTAGTAGAGGTATTTTTTTCTGGAAAAGTTAGTGTCATGGTAATCGGGTGATGATCGGAAATAGTCATGGGTTCGATAGAGGTCATTACTAGGAGTTTGAGATCCGTCTGTGAGAGGAAGAAATAATCAATTCTGGAATATTTTTGGTGTATTGGTGAGAAATATGTATAGTCTTTAGTTTGTGGGTTCAGAGTTCTCCAGGTGTCGTGCAGCGCGAGTTCTTGCAATTGGGTTTTTATTTGTTTCAGTGCTCTGTAGGGAAGGCTCGATGTACCGCTTGATGTATCTATGAGAGGATCTAGGGGAGCGTTGAAGTCTCCACCTAGAATTAGGATACCTGCAGAAAAGGTTGTCAGGAGTTCTTTAATTTTGCGAAAAAACGCTACCTGCTTGGAGTTGGGGGCATAGATATTTGCTATCGTGATGGGGTGAGGGCCTATTTTTCCTTTCAGAAAAAGGTATCTACCCCCCGGGTCTGCCAGTTTGTCATGTATTTGGAAAGGTGTCTGTTTTGAGATTAATATTGAGACACCTTTGGTTTTCCCTTCCGGGTTGGTGGCATGGTACACTGTTGGAAATCTTTTGTCCTGTAGTTTTGGCGTTTTGTCTGATTTGAAGTGTGTTTCCTGTATGCATACAATACTTGCTTTTTGTTTGTGGAATTCGTTGAGAAATTTAGTTCTTTTTTCTGGGATGTTAAGCCCTTTTGCGTTTATTGAGACAAATTTTATCGAGGTTCGAATGGTTTGATGCTTGTAAGGAGTCATCTTGAATTTGGTCCGTAAAGGTCAAAGGGCTTACTGTCTCAGATATGATGAGAATAGGCTATGCTATTTGGGGTATGAATTTGCGTGTACTATTGAAAAAAGGTGTCTATTAGCTGTGTAAATATTGTATATCCCACCGAAGGTGGGGGAGAAGGGGGTGAGGAAGGAAGGAGAGGGGAAGAAAAAAAAAAAAAAAAAAAAAAAAAAAGGAGTAGAAATTGAAAAGTTAAATATAGATAATTAAGTTAATAAAAATAAATTAATAAATAAAGATAAATAAAAAAGGGTAGGAAATAAGAATGAGGGGAGGGGGGAGGGTGACTAGGGGAAGATGTAAGGATTAAAGGGGTTCTCCGGAGATAGGTTAGGACCAGCTAGTCTAACCTATTTTAAAGGTCCGGTAAGGTCAAAGAGCAGGTATATTGCTCTTTGTGTGGGGACGAGGTCCAATTGGAACCAGGAGCTGACTTGGAATATTTAATAAACTACTGTTAGATATCATCTAACAGGCACTCTGGAGCAGCTAGCTAAATGTTGTATTTAATGTTACAGGCTAAATGGAGTACAATAAAATCCGGGGATCGGGGATATTGGGCGTTAAACGGGTTAGTATCTATCACATTGTGTTTATTGGGATATTGAATGCTGGATTTATGTGTGAGGTCTTTTTAGTTTATCTTTTGTTGTAACAGATGCAGGCCATCAACACACGTGTTGATTATTCAAGCAGGCTTGGTATGTAAAATAATCTTCCCTGTAATTTTGTTTGTTGGCCACAAGATGGGGCTAACGTGTTGGAGAGTCCAGATTTCTTATTTACTATAAGATAATGAGAGAGAAGTTTTGGGGCAGAGGACTATTGGATGTGCCTAATATAAAGCATGCTACATATATCTGTCTGCGTTCTTATAAATCATTGCCAACATTTAATAAAACATATTATTTGCCCAGTATAACTATTGCCGTGAAGGCTGGTTTGTAAGGCAGCATGGCGGTCAGGGGATATTATATATTCTTATCGTGGCCCTGCTTGCTGAATGCATGGGGGCCATATAATCAGCGGTGTTGTCATCACATAGTGTCACCCTTGGTAAGAGGGGTACCGTTCGATGAGGTGGGGAGAATGATATATTTTGTGGATTGTTTCGTTTCTATCGTGATATTTTGCAGAGATCCGCCATATTGCCTCCACACCATATTAAGTCGAACTATGCATGACATTGACGTTATATTTTTGTCATAAAGTGGTAACCTTTCTATTTGTCCATATTTTATTACTTAATATCTAACATAACTGTATCTGTCATAACATTCTGCTTTGCCCTATATCAAGGCTGTATAACAAAGAAGACAGGTTAGTGAACCTATAGAGACCGCAAAAAGGCAGAAAAAAAAAAAAATAAGACATAAAAATCAAATGTTCAGTTGCGGGTGGAGTTAGTGAAGGTTCAGGTTTCCTGCCCAATCCGCGTAGGCCTTTTTTCCCTTAAAGTTGTGTATCATGAAGATTGATACGGCTTATGGGGTATAATAATAATGTGAGCAATGCATTCCCCTTTGTACCTGCGGTGTATGCTAATACTAAAGGCAAAAAAAAAAAGAAAAAGCAATAAAAACCCTCCGTGTTTAGAGATATAAGTCTCAATTTTTACCTTTCTTGAGTGTGTGGGGAGATTGGTTGCAGTCTAATTACTCACGTATAGTCCTACCAGGCTCGTGCATACCGGTCTGCCGTTCATGTTTAGGGTTTGTTGTTTTCAATTCGGAACACCGAAGTATTGTAGGTGTGTTTGTTGATGGTGGGTCTGATGTGTCTCCGATGTGTCAGTTTCCTGTAATGTAAGGGGAAAAAGGAGAAAGGGAAAGAGACAGGAAACTGATCCAAAAGCAATGTCCAGCTTATGGGGCGGAAAAAGTAAATTGATGTCTTGTAGCTGGCAATTTTTCGCTTGTCTGCCGTTGATCAGGTGTATGCTTGGACGAGATGTGGATCAGGAATCGTATACTGCTGAAGTGGTAGATGCATACTGGAACTTTGGAAGGCGATTTGTGGTTAGGTGTCCATCTGGTCATGATGCTCCATGCGGTCTCTGCGTCTCGGTGGTGAGAAACCAGGGCTTCCTTGGTTTAGGCCTCTCCTGCAATGTTGGGCCGATGGTGATCGTCTGCGTCGATCTCTGTTTCTTTGGGTTCTGGGAGTGTAGTTGTTGGTCACTTCTATCCAGGTTTCGTTCAGCATGTAAGAATTGTACCAATCTGGGACTTCAATTGGCGGGATATTCAGTGTTTCAAAGAAGGCACGGAGGTCCTCTGGTGTGCGAAGTAATGCTGTTTGGCCCCTCCACGTTGCTGAGAGGCAAAATGGGAACTTCCATCTATAGGGTATTCCTCTCGTGCGTAGATGGTCTGTGATCGGGCGTAATGCTCTGCGTTGCTGCAATGTAATGTTAGAAAGGTCTTGGAATAATTTGATCTCCGTCCCGTTGAAGTGCACCCGGCCTTTCTCTCTTGCTTTTTTTAGAATGGCTTCTTTGAGAGGGAAGTTTACCAAGCAACATATTATGTCTCTGGGTGGGTCTGTGTCTCTTCCTCTCGGTCTGAGTGCTCGATGGATTCTCTCAAAATCTATGGGGGAGTCTGGCGGTCTTTCCAGCAGGTCATTGAAGATTGTCGCCACGGTTTGTTCAAGCGGGTTCTGGTCGGCTAGTTCTGGGACCCCCCTGACTCTAATATTATGGCGTCTTCCTCGGTTATCGAGGTCTTCTAAATGGCGCTGTATTTCCACGATATGTGAGAGATGCATATCTGAAGTCTTTTGGACCTGTTTTATTGCTTCAGCTTGCTTTGCTGTTGCCTGTTCTGCTGCCCCCAGCCTTGCTGCTACCCCTTGGATGTCTGCCTTTAGGTCTGTAATGGCGGCCGACAGAGTAGCTTTAATGTCGAGTGCCACTGCCTGTAGATCTGAAAGGCACAGGGTTTGAGAGGGCTGTTTAGGGGTATTTTCAATCCCTGTGTGGTTTTGTGGGCAGATCGCGCCGTCCGGCGCGCCGCTGGAGCCGCCGAGCGGGCCGCATGTTTTAGGCGAGGCCGCGGCTTTTGGGCCTTCACCCAGCGATGTCCGGAACATCGCTGGGATGTTGTTTATTTGGTTGGGGATTACCTCTGGAGTGTCCCTGGGTGCTGTGGAGTGCTTGTCCCCCTTTCCCATGCTCGGATGGAGAGCGATTCGTCCTGCTTTTAGATTTAGCTGCTCCTATGTGCCAGAGAGCATGGATTAAGCGTCCATTCCGGTCCGGAGTTAGGCCACGCCCCTCTGCTTTTTTACTGTTAATATATCTAAACAATTCTTTAAAAAAGTCAAAACCATATACAAAGCTCTGGTGTACCAGTCATATAACATGTTGGTTCCTCGTGTGACAGGAGCCTTGGGAAAACCTGTGTAGCCATGTCTGGTGGCATAGGGAGAGCTGGGGAAGCTAGGGAAGATAAAGGGTGCCTTGCAGCCAGCAGCAAAAATGTATGTTCTTGCTTCACAATAACAAAGAAATTTCACTCAGGTGGGAATCCTGTTTAGGTAAGAATGCTGAGACTGAGGCTAATTTACTAAATAAGTTTAGAATCTTCACTCAATACATTTTGTGAACATTTACTTCAGTTAGCCAGTCATGTATTAAGCTAATATGTACATTTATTTTATCTGCACATGATTGGGTATTCAACAGGAATTTGCTTTTCACATGACTGGTCAATTAAAGTTAATAATCACTCACTGCAATAAATTATGATTTTGAACTCACTGTCAGCTGATTCTAGGTCATGGGAGAGCAAAAGTAAGTGCACTCCTGTGACCCAGAAGAGAAGTATGGCCAAAAAAAGCTTTGACCATACTTCTCTTTTAATTGCCTCTTCTCCAGGGAGAATACCTTTATAGTCTTTCCTTATAACGTGGGTCATCCAGCCCCTTTATTCATTTTGTTGCCCTTCTTTGGACTTTCCCAGTTTAAGGACATTCTTCCCGAAGATCGTGACCAAAATTGGACTGCATCCTGTAGATGTGGACAAAACAGGGTTTTTATTGATTAAATACTCTTTTTAATGCAAGCTAATAGCCTGCTAGCCTTGCTTGCTACAGCTTGGCATAGCATGCTATTGCTCAGTCTGTCATCTACTAGGACCCCCAGATCCTCTTCCGTCCTCAATTCCTCCAGACGGTCTCCCCTTAGCAAGTAATTTGCACTCAAATTTTTAGTTCCCAAATTCAGTCATTTACATTTTTCAATATTAAACCTCATATGCCAAATAGCTACCCACCCCTTTATTTTAACTAGGTCTTGTTGGAAAGTTGCTGCCCTACTTAGCTTTGTATCATCATCAAACACTGAGATTGAACTATTTATTCCAAGCTTTAAATCATTTATGAACAAGATAAATAAAAAGGTCCCAGGACAGAGCTCTGGAGCACCCTGTACACAACTCTAGACCATTCAGAAAATGTTCCATTAATCACCCTCTGGAAAACTCGGTTATTCATTCACTGTTTTATGCAGAATCCCCAAAGCCCCTATACTAATACCAGACTGTGTGCCCATCAGTAAGACCTTTAAAATTCAAGAGGATAGGTAAAAAAAAAGTAGATAGAATATAGCCCTACTCCGCGCTTTAAATATTAAAAAATGCACCAAACTAAAAAGTGCACAAATGCAAATGCAGCTGCAGAATTCCCCGACCCACTTTATTGAATAAATAAACATCCAGTCTTCACTCAGTCTTTGCTCAGTTTGCTGTGTGACTTTTTCGACATTTTAAATCTGTGCTTAACCACTTCAGCCCGGACCAATTGGCAGCCAAAGGACCAGGCCCCTTTTTGTGATTCGGCACTGCGTCGCTTTAACTGACAATTGCGCGGTCGTGCGACGTGGCTCCCAAACAAAATTGGCGTCCTTTTTTTCCCACAAATAGAGCTTTCTTTTGGTGGTATTTGATCGCCCCTGCGGTTTTAATTTTTTGCGCTATAAACAAAAATAGAGCGACAATTTTGAAAAAAATGAAATATTTTTTACTTTTTGCTATAATAAATATCCCCAAAAAATATATAACAAAACTTTTTTTTTTCCTCAGTTTAGGCCGATACGTATTCTTCTACATATTTTTGGTAAAAAAAAAATCGCAATTAGCGATTATTGATTGGTTTGCGCAAAAGTTATAGCGTTTACAAAATAGGGGATAGTTTTTATAGCATTTTTATTAATATTTTTTTTTTTTACTAGTAATGACGGCGATCATCGATTTTTTTTTTTTTTTTTTTGTGACTGCGACATTATGGCGGACACATCGGACATTTTTGACACATTTTTGGGACCATTGTCATTTATACAGAAATCAGTGCTATTTAAATGCACTGATTCCTATGTAAATGACAGTGGCAGTGATGGAGTTAACCACTAGGGGGCGGGGAGGAGTTAGTGTGACGTGTTGTGTGTTTTTTTACAGTAGGGACGTGGCTGACGTCTGACGTCACTGATCGGCTGTTCCCGATGACAGCAAAAATATTAATAAAAATGCTATGAAAACGATCCCATATTTTGTAAACGCTATAACTTTTGTGCAAACCAATCAATAATCGCTAATTGCGATTTTTTTTACCAAAAATATGTAGAAGAAAACGTATCGGCCTAAACTGAGGAAATAAAAAAAAAATGTTTTTTATATATATTTTTTTGGGGATATTTATTATAGCAAAAAGTAAAAAATATTTCATTTTTTTCAAAATTGTCGCTCTATTTTTGGGTATATCTCTACAAACTTTGCACATCTAGAGAGTGAAATATTTGTCCATTCTTCTTTGCAATATAGCTCGAAGTCTGTCTGGATGGACAGCATTAGTGAACAGCAATTTTCAAGTCTTGCCACTGATTCTCAATTGAATTTAGGTCAGGAATTTGACTGGGCCATTCTAACACATGAATATGTTTTGATCCAAACCATTCCATTGTAGCTCTGGCTGTATGGTATAGGGTCATTGTCCTGCTGGAAGGTGAACCTCTGCCCCAGTCTCAAGTCTTTTGCAGACTCTAACATGTTTTCTTTTAAGACTCCCCTGTATTTGGCTCCATCAATCTTCCCTTCAACTCTGACCAGCTTCTCTTTCCCTGCTGAAGAAAAGTATCCCCACAACATGATGCTGCCACCACCATGTTTCACAGTGGGGATGATGTGTTCAGGGTGATGGGCAGTATTAGTTTTCTGCCACACAAAGCGTTTTCTTTTAGGCCAGAAAGTTCAATTTTGGTCTTGTCTGACCAGAGCACCTTCTTCCACATATTTACTGTGTCCCCCACCTGGCTTCTCAGAAACTGCAAACAGGACTTCTTATGGCTTTCTTTCAACAATGGCTTTCTTATTGCCACTCTTCCATAAAGCCATTCACAAACTCAGAAAGGTATATAGTGTATCCCAAAAGTCCCTGAATCCTCACTGCCCGCACTAATACATAGATCAAAACGATTCTCACAGACAGGGTTTTCCTTCAAACTTGGCTTCTCTAACAGCTTCACACACACACAGACACACACACACACAGTTTAGGCCACTCTTCGACATGTTTCATTTAACAGGGACTTTCCCAAGGGTATGATAAAGTGAATGCTAAAAAAAACAACTAACAGGCTTTCTTCTAAGACTCCCCTGTATTTGGTTCCATCCATCTTCCCATCAACTCTGACCAGCTTCTCTTTCCCTGCTGAAGAAAAGTATCCCCACAATATGATGCTGCCACCACCATGTTTCACCATGGTTCAGGGTGATGGGCAGTGTTAGCTTTCTGCCACACATAGTGTTTTGCTTTTAGGCCAAAAAGTTCAATTTTGGTCTTGTCTGACCAGAGCACCTTCTTCCACATGTTTGCTGTGTTCCCCACATGGCTTCTCAGAAACTGTAAACAAGACTTCTTATGGCTTTCTTTCAACAATGGCTTTCTTCTTGCCACTCTTCCAAGGCCAGATTTGTGGAGTGCATGACTTATAATTGTCCTGTGAACAGATTCTCCCAACTGAGCTGTGGATCTCTGCAGCTCCTCCAGAGTTACCATGGGCCTCTTGGCTGATTCTCTGATTAATACTCTCCGTGCCCGGCCTGTCAGTTTAGGTGGACAGCCATGTCTTGGTAGGTTTTCAGTTGTGCCATACTCTTTCCATTTTTGGATGATGGATTGAACAGTGCTCTGTGAGATGTTCAAAGCTTGGGATATTTTTTTTATAACCTAACCCTGCTTTAAACTTCTCCACAACTTTAACCCTGACCTGTCTGGCATTGCACTTGGACTTCATAATGCTGTTTGTTCACTAAGGTTCTCTAACAAACCCCTGAGGGTCTCACATAACAGCTGTATTTATACTGAAATTCCATTACACACAGGTGGACTCTATTTACTAATTAGGGGACTTCTGAAGGCAATTGGTTCCACTAGATTTTAGTTAGGGGTATCAGAGTAAAGGGGGCTGAATGCAAATGCACACCACACTTTTCAGATATTTATTTGTAAAAAATTTGAAAACTATTTATCATTTTTCTTCCACTTCACAATTATGTGGCACTTTGTGTTGGTCTATCACATAAAATCCCAATAAAATACATTTACATTTTTGGTTGTAACATGACAAAATGTGGAAAATTTCAAGGGGTAAGAATACGTTTTCAAGGCACTGTAGATTGGCATATAGAGCTCAAGATTTCTATTGAGGTCAGCAATTTACTTCTTCCTGCTACCTCCAATCCGATGATCAACTCCATTCAAAGCTCCAAATTTTAGTATACAAAGAAAAAACACTCAATAGTGTAATACTATGCACACAATTATATATATTATATTAAAAAATAAAGCCACTCACAAACTCAGAAAGGTAAATAGCGTATCCCAAAAGTTCCTGAATCCTCACTGCCCACACTAATATATACAAAACGATTCTCACAGACAGGGTTTTCCTTCAAACTTGACTTCTCCGGGGCCTCCATGGAAAGCCGATTTTCCTGAGGGGAACCTGTGCGGGCTCGCTCCCAAAGTCCTGCTGCTGCGTTCATTTACACAGACAGCTGGTCTCGATCCGTGTCTCTGGATTTCATTGACAGCAGAGGAAGCCAAACTGTGCAATGAGGAATAAGACAGTGGCTGGAGCCGCTGCGCTTGCGCACATCGCTGGTTTGGATCAGGCTCAGGTAAGAAAAAATGGGGGTCTGGGGGGAGCCCAGCACAGAAGGTTTTTCACCTTAATGCATAGAACCTTGAGGCTTTACAAACATTTCTTTAAAAATAATATGTAAAGAACCCCTTCCCCATTCACCAACTTTCTAAAACATATGAAATGTTCCAGTGATATTTTAAAGGATAAGTTCACTTTTAGGAGCATGTTACACTCATATTTAGGGTGTAACACCTAACATGCTCCACTCATTTATTCAGGGAAGCCTATCTCACACCCACCTAACAACAACTGTCCCTGAACCACCCCCATCAAATCATTCTCTGCAGCTATTACCTTTTGTACCACCACCCCGTCCCTTTAGAATGTAAGCTCTACGAGAAGGGCCCTCCTGTACCTTTTGTATTGAACTGTACTGTAATTGTGTTGTCCCCCCTATACATTGTATAGCACTGCGTAAACTGTTGGTGCTATATAAATCGTGTATAATAATAATAGACTCCCACCTCCTGCTGCCAGTGCTCCCCTCTCTATGACAAAGGGCAGGAAATCCTCTCCCCTAACCCTACTGTCACTTTTTGAAAACATTGCAGCTGTGCGGGGCTCTTTCACAGCCGTACCATCTTCCACCATGACAGACATGGCACCATGGCAGACATAATTGTAGTTTGAATGGAGTGCTGAGGGTGCTGCTCAGCATGCTCATAGTTTATGTGTAACTGAAAGCCTGTACAGAGATACGGGCACAAAGCTAGAGGAAGACCGCAGATCGTGGGTGTAATGCTCTACAGGCTCCAGTAATAAATAAATAAATGCACATTCTTTTTACCAGCATTATTATTTTATTCTAAAGGTGACCTTAGCCTTTAAGCAGACCTTTCACCTTGTTTAATTAATTACATTTAACTATTCACCATTTTTTCCTCCCGATCCCTCTTACAAAATCAAATAAAACATAAATTTTCACTGGATTTTTGTTCTTGAGCCAATGTCCATGTCAGTTTAAAAAAAAAATGTTGGTTAAATTCCAGCTAAATATATAAAAAATAAAACTTCAGCTACAAATGTGTTGAACAAATAATAAAATGTATTTTGAAACATTATTATACTGACAACCTGAATTCTGCCTTTACATTAGCTGCAATGTAAGTCAGTCTGTAAATGTTTTGACAGTGAAAGTTGGGGTAGAAGTTGCTAAAGATGCTGAGAAGAGTGGTTAGTACCGGAAGGACTTCATCAATATAGCAATGCTCACTTAGTGAGTCGACTGGAAGTAGGTAGGTTACAGGGGATCTGCAGAGTTGCAGTAGTGAACAGTGGAGTCACCCGCCAGCTTATATAGTTTAGCAAGTGTGAGTAAATGACATTATGCACAACAGAACAGAATAAACAGAACTGCAAATGGTAAGACAATTTACCTATAAATATGCCAACTTTAAACCACTTTAAAGTGGCACTAAACTGGTTTAAAAAATAATTAATTATATTTAAGTATGTATTCCTAATCCAATAAAGTATTCCTTTGCTCACGGCCTCCTTCAAATTTAATTAAAAATGAATTACAGGGTCATTAAACAGTGGATGTGTATGGATTATTTTTGAAGAATAAGGATATGGTTTTGCGTCACTTTAACATTCAGGGAAGACAAATGCGCTGACTCTAAAACCAATGACCACTGTATAGCAGTTCAATTAAGCAAAAAAACACAGAACATGGGTGATTCTGACAGTTTGGCAATGCCTCAAAAGCACTTAATCTAAAATGTTATATTTGTTGAAATACCACGTCCATTAAATAACTAAAATTGAATTACTGACAACACTGAAAGTTCCAACATGTTGTCAAAGTTAAAAAGCAGGCAGTGAGCTATCGCTATTGCTATTTCCCAGATTAGCCAATTAGCTAATTCACACAGAAAGCAAAGTTCTGATTGATTGGAAAGGTATTAGAAGAAGAAAAAAATCTATAAGAATATCTATCTATCTATCTATCTATCTATCTATCTATCTATCTATCTATCTATCTATCTATCTATCTATCTATCTATCTAGATAGATAGATAGATAGATAGATATCTAGATAGATAGATAGATAGATAGATAGATAGATAGATAGATTCCTTTTAAAGCTTTGTGAATACCTTTAGCACTACAGGATTATAGGAGCATAAGCTAACATAAACCGACACAAGATGGCAGTACAACATCAGCCAACTATAGTAGATGTCTGCTACATTCCATAATGCCATTTTAATTTGGCAATGATTTTGATTTTACTTAATTAAATGAAGTTAATTTCTATGTAAGCTGAAAAGCATAGTAATGAGATTAACATTTTATTTTCATAAGCAGTCAGTGAGACCTAGATTGCATTGGTTTAGTCCAAATTATTTTCATTGCATGGTAATTTAATGTAAGAGTAAACTGCATAACCTCCTGTAAATATGTGTTTTACTTTTAATGTCACGGAAAATATGATACTGAATCTGGGGAAAAACTAGCCTGCTAACCTTAATGGTGCACTTTAATGTGCGTGAACAGGGATTTTTTACAGCACAAAAACACATACCTAGGAAGTTGCCAGAATTGACTTGGCGGTGCTGGAATGTATTTTGGATTGAACCTAGCAGGGTAAACTCACTGTCACCCACTGCTGTCCATTCAACTATGGGCAGGGCATCCTCTGCCCTGCAGCTATACATATATAAAGGGGGAATGGGGTGCCTAATGTGGCCCCATGGGCCACCCGAGTCTGGACAAAACCTGAGCTCATCCCTAAGGCTCCGTTCACACCTAGGCGTTTTTTGGGCATTTTTCTGCTCTAAGCCTCAGCTCTAAAAACGCCCAACAAGACAAATTGCATTCATTTCAATGCCCCCTGTTCACATCTGAGCGTTCTGTCGCTTAAAGCAAAATGCCCATCGCCCCAAAAAACTACATGAGCTTATTTTTTGTCAGATTACAGGTGTTTTACTGCTTTTACATTGGTTACCTTTTAACCTTGAAAATGGCTGTACAAAAAAGCTTGAAAACTCTGCAAAAACTCCACCCAAATAACACCTGAAAATATTCCCGAAAAATGCCTGTAAAATAGCAACGCCTAGATGTGAACGTAGCTTATTGTCATCATCAGAAATACAAATAGTAATGATTACACTATTCTACTTTATTGCTAGTTTTCTACTGTTATTCCTGATTCATATATAAAGATCCTGCTTAGTAGATGAAGTCTGTTGCAAACTAAAACAGTAATGTGGTTTTTGATGATGATTTGTAGTTTACTGCAGAATTGGGACCCTATCCTTTAAGCCCCTCCCTTTTTTAGTACAATTAGTTCATACCTAATATTGTATCATATTCAAAAACATTGCAGTCACCACTTATCATGCTTTGAATGTAAAATTGAATTCATATGATCGCAATGCTTATGCAATTTGATTACAACAAAATATGTTTTGTGTATTTAGTATAGAATATTACATGATTATGTTGTAGAGTCACTCTATGTCCTGAAGATATAGCAGATATAAAAAGGTTTTAACCTCCCTGGCGGTATGATTATTTCAGATTTTAGGTGCTGATAGCGGTACCATTATTTTGCATGGAAATTCAGCCTTTTATATTGTAGGCCTGTAATTCTTAGGAATTAATGTCACTTTTAATCTGTCCAAACCAGAGTCTAGTAGACATCTGGGGTATGATAAAGTTTGAAATACAAAATCATAGATTATAATATAATAAATAACTATCAATAATAACAAATAATAATATAATAATAATAATACTTTTTATTCAATACATTTTAGTAAATAATATAATCAAAAACACTGAAATTTTTTTTGGCCAAACAAGGGTGCAATATTAGTAGTCCTATTGCTTCAGTAAACGTCCCAGGTATGGATAATTTGAAAACATGGTACAGCACAAAGTCCG
Source organism: Lithobates sylvaticus (assembly GCA_028564925.1). Taxonomy (NCBI): domain Eukaryota; kingdom Metazoa; phylum Chordata; class Amphibia; order Anura; family Ranidae; genus Lithobates; species Lithobates sylvaticus. Next base: position 372,516,645 of record CM053028.1, on the reverse strand, counting down.
ATCACAATCAGGACAGTAGACCTGGTTTATTTTCTGATCTTCCTTCCAGTGTCTTCATGCTTAGAGCAGCAAACCACACACATCCTTGTGGGTGCTGACTTCTTCTGTTGGTGGAATGTGGTCCATAAAGTGACGACCAGTCAGGCGTTCCGGGTTCACAATGCCAGCAGCACGACGTCCAGATCTATTTACAGTCATTGGTGTTTGGTGCTTGAGAAATATAAGTTTGGCAACTTTCCAAATAAAGTCCGCATGAACCACAGGCTTGTTACTCTTTTTTTTTTAGAAGAATAAAGGCATTCCACAGGCACTGTTCAAGAAGATGCCTGAAGATTTTTTGTAAAATTTTTGTTGTTTTCTCATCGCTGAATAAAATGTCATGGCCTGGTCAGCTCTGTCAACACCTCCCATAGTGTTGTTGTAGTCCATCACGACTTGTGGTTTCATTATGTCTTTTCCACCTTGTGTGTGTACCATGACAGTAGAGGTGTTGTGAATAGTACTCATTAGGCACACATCTTTTTTGTCGCGCCATCTCAGTGCCATCATTTTGCCTTTCTGCCAGGCAACTATTTCTCCTGCCTTGAGCTTTTTATTGCCAAAGGTTGGCAACGGTCCCATATGCATCCGTCTTATTCTGTAGAAGGAACTCATAGAGTTCTGGAGAAGTGTAAAAATGATCTGTGGTTACACAGTAGCCCTGATTCAGCAATGGCTCAATCAAAGTAAGAACTGAAGCGGTTGCAATTCCATAATTACTGAATCTTTCAATGAATTTGGTTCCTTTCCCGGTTTAAAGGACCGAACGCCATATGTAACCAGTGCTCGATTCACGGAGCATGAATGATTTTATGCCAAATCGTGCTCTCTTAGACACGATATACTGTATGCAGCTGAGTCTTCCTTTGTAGGCCATTAGACTTTCGTCGATACTGATGTCTCTATCTGGTACATAGGTCTGCTGGAAATTTTTCTGAATAATTTGATATACCTCCCAAATCTTTTTGAGTTTTGGTGCTAGATGAGAAGTCTCATCAAATTCCTCAATATTGTTAAAGTGTAAATACTTCATTATCAGAGAAAATTTGTACTCCGACATGACCGTGCCAAAAAGTGGAGTGGCTAGTAATTTGTTGGTTGTCCAATACCACTTCTGCAGGGGTTTCCCCACCACTCCCTGAAGAATTATTAGGCCCAGAAACTTCCAGATGTCCTCTTTGGTCACTGGTTCCCACTTTCTGCTCCTTGCAAACCTCTGATGCATAGCAGCTTGTTGCTCCTGGTACCGATTTGTCTCCGTAACAAATTTTGTATAACCTCTTCGATCAAAAAGAGTTGGAGGTATGCCAAGGGGTTGTTATCTTCAACCTCCACTTTGATACCGGGTGCTCCAGTAAACGGGAATCTCTCCATATTGCAGTCAATCGAGCACCAAATGCGCTTCTCGAAAGAATGGTCAAACTATTCAATAGACACACTCCTAAACCTTGTGGACAGCCTTCCCAGAAGAGTTAAAGCTGCTATAGCTGCAGAGGGTGGGCCAACTCAAAATTGAACCCTACTGACCCAGACTGGGATGCCTACTGACCCAGACTGGAATGCCATGGGATGCAAGTTCATGTGCGTGTAAAGGCAGGCGTCCAAATACATTTGACAGTATAGTGTACATTTCAAGCTTCTCTGACCCCTTTGTTATCCGCCAAGATGTCTTATATGTGACCATACATGGGATTTGATTGTAGCCCAATGTTGTATACAGTATATACACTATATTGTCAAAAGTATTGGGACACCTGCCTTTACACGCACATGAAGTTTAATGGCATCCCAGTCTTCATCCATAGGGTTCAATATTGAGTTGGCCCACCCTTTGCAACTATAACAACTTCAACTCTTTTGGAAAGGTTGTCCACAAGGTTTAGGAGTGTGACTATGGGAGTGTTTGACCAGTCTTCCAGAAGTGCAATTGTGAGGTCAAGCACTGATGTTGGATGAGAAGGCCTGGCTCGCAGTCTCTGCTGTAATTTATCCCAAAGGTGTTCTATCTGGTTGAGGTAAGGACTCTGTACAGACCAGTGAAGTTCCTCCACCCCAAACTCGCTCATCCATGTCTTTAGGGACCTTGTTTTGTGTACTGATGTGCAGCCATGTTGGAACAGGATGGGGCCATCCCCAAACTGTTCCCAAAAAGTTGGGAGCATGAAATTGTCCAAAATGTCTTGGTATGCTGATGCCTTAAGAGTTCCCTTCACTGGGACTAAGGAGCCAAGTCTGACCCCTGAAAAACAACCACACACCATAAGACCCCTCCACCAAATGATTTGGACCAGTGCACAAAGCAAGGTCCATAAAATCATGGATGACCGGGTTTGGGATGGAGGAACTTGACTGGCCTGCCTCAACCTGATAGAACACCTTTGATATGAATAATGCCCCATACACACGGTCGGAAATTCCAACCACAAAATCCATTTGAAATTTTTCCGACGGATTATGTCCGACACTGGTGTTGCATACACACAGTCGGACAAAGTTGTCTGAAAATCCGATCATTCTGAACGTGGTGACGTTCGTTGCGTACGACGGAATGTAGAGGCTAGTAGCCAATAGCTTTGTTCTCGTAATTTGATCTGAGCACGCGTGGCACTTTGTCTGTCGGAATTCTCGACACACGATCGGAAAAAGTCTGATGGATTTTGTTGTCGGAAAATTTGAGAGGAATTCCGACGGAAAAAGTCTGTTGGAGCCCACACACGGACGGATTTTCCGACAACATGGTCCGATCGGAATTTTTCCGTCGGAATTTCCGACCGTGTGTACGGGGCATTAGAGTGGAGACTGTGAGCCAGGCCTTGCCATCAAAGTTGGGAGCATGAAATTATCCAAAATGCCTTGGTATGCTGATGCCTTAAATTCCTCCTCCACAAAAGGATTTGGACCAGTGCACAAAGCAAGGTCCATAAAGACATGGATGAGTGAGTTTGGAGTTAAGGAACTTGAATGGCCTGCACAAAGTCCTAACCTCAACCCAATAGAACATCTTTGAGATGAATTAGAGCGGAGACTGTGAGCCAGGCCTTCTCATCCGTACAAAATATATAAATACAGTGCTCACAAACAAAGACCCATAATAGGTGACAAAAAACATATAGTCCATATAAATGTGTTTCACAACTGAATACAGTCCATATAAAACTAAAAAAGGTGCTTCACATCTAATGTGCAAAATCGCAGGGAATGCTTCACATCTGGTGTGCAAAAAGTGCAGAGAAAAAATGTTGCTGAAAAAAGGCCTTCTCATCCAACATAAGTCCCTGACTTCAAAAATGCGCTTCTGGAAGAATGGCCAAAAGTTCCCATAGACACACTCCTAAACCTTGTGGACCGTCATCCCAGAAGAGTTTAAGCTGGTTATAGCTGCAAACTCAATATTGAACCCTCTGGTTAAGACTGGGATGCCATTAAAGTTCATGTGTGTGTAAAGGCAAGTATCCCAATACTTTGGACAATATAGTGTATGCAGCACCCTCTAGTGTATGCTATTAGAAGTGTTGTGAGGTAAAACATAGTCTGGCTCTTTGATAAACCTGAGTCACTGAATCTGGGTCAGGGTTATAAGAGGCCAGGGCTAAATGACTCATCCTGGCAGCTCTCTGGTGCCTCCCCTTGTTTCTAGAACACTGGAGATTGTTCTGGAACTAGTGGGTGGAGGTGAGGAGGAGGTGTCATGAATATTTAGGTGGCTTTAGCCAATCACCAGGAGTGGGCCTGACAGGGAGCTAAATAAGCCCTTACATAGACATGGACCATGCTAGCAGGGGAGTTCAGGTGTATAATGGAGAAGCAAGCTGAGGAAGGCTGTCGGTGGCCCTTGAGAGACCCTCACCATGGGGGGGGGGGGGGGGGTATCTCGGGCTGGAGCTTGGGAGAGCTGGCCTGGAAGGATCCCACCATAGAAGGCAGTTAAAGAAAGTAAGGAGAGACAGTGAGTAGATCAGCACGTGCAGGAAATGACTAGGGGAGAGCCTGCCAACTGTAGCAGTTCTCTCTTGAAGACCGCGGTGTGACAGTTTTTCATGTAAACCTTTCCCTGGGGAGTCTCCATGTGTGTGTCAGTCAGGAGGACTGGGAAGAGAGAAGCAGCCAGGTGTGGCTGGTGGAAGCCAGGCAGGCTAGTATTTACTGCGGGGCAGTGGAACTGGGATCAACTGCTACAGGGAAGCAGGAGATGTGATGTGCTGTTTTACACCATATGTGCTACTTTTCAAGGGACTAAGGCCCCTTTCACACTGGGACGTTTTTCAGGCGGTACAGCGCTAAAAATAGCGCCTGTACAGCGCCTGAAAAAATCCGGCCCCATTAACTCCAGTGTGAAAACCGGCGGGCTTTCACACTGGAGCGGCGCGCTAGCAGGACGGTCAAAAAAGTCCTGCTAGCAGCATCTTTGGAGCGGTATAGGAGCGGTGAATTCACCGCTCCTATACCGCTCCTACCCATTGATTTCAATGGGACACCGCGGTAATACCGCTGCTACGGCGGCACTTTGCGGGGGATTTTAACCCTTTTTCGGCCGCTAGCGGGGGTTAAAACCACACCACTAGCGGCCGAATACCGCGGCTAAAACAATGGTAAAGCAGCGCTAAATATAGCGCTGCTTTACCATCGCCGCAGCTCCCGCCCCAGTGTGAAAGAGGTAACTAACATAAAGCCTGTCAGTTCCCTCAGGAGTGAACTACTAGCAGAAGCTGTGCAAAGAGGAACAAAGTGTGTGCAGCTGGAAGAAAAGAAGTTTGTAAATAGGGAGGAAGTTTCCCTGAATTGTTGTCACGCTGGGCATCCCATAATCATTTACCCCATCCAAGTTATCATCCCCTAATAAAACAACAAAACAAGCCAAAGACTGATTTCTGTGTCTGGATGAAAGAAGAAAATGCTGAGTGACTGGCTGTGTCGCAGTGGGGAACCCTTTTACTTGCAGCCCCTACAGGGGTAGTGCTACATATACAGAAATTAGAACATTTGTGCAACAGTCTCTTTGTGCAACAGTAGAATTCATATTGTCTGATCAAGGGATTCAGTATGCTGAAGTGTTACAGCTTATTATATATTTATTTCAGTTGATAAAGCAATAAATCAGAATTTTCTTCCAGGCATTCAAATCCCTGTATATAGCTACCTTAAATCTGATTATCCTCTTTTCAGATTGCTGTATTAATGACAACAGTTGCAGAAACAGAGTTACAAAAAAGTTGCATCTTAGAAAAAAAAAGAAATAAGTTAATTTTTTTAATATGTCCATATGAAAATATTCATACTTAAAGTGGGGTGCCCACAAAAAAAAAAAAAAAAGTCAGCAGCTACAAATACTGCAGCTGCTGACTTTTAATAATCAGACACTTACCTGTCCCAGGGTCCAGCGATGCGGGGGAACGAGACCCCCCCCCTCGTTCCCGGCTCCGCTTGCGGCATCCTTAATGTGGGAACCCGGCTGTGGCTTCACAGCCGGGCACCCACTGCGCATGCGCAAGCGGCGCCGTGCGCCGTGATTTGACGCTCACTCATCTGGTACACATGACAGGTCCCAGATGACTGTGCGGCGCCTAGGGGAAGTGACGTTTAGCCCGGGCAATGAAGGTGGCAGACTACGAGGGACCCCCTAGCAACAGGCATTTAGAGGTGAATAAAAGAGGTGAGTAAAAAAAAAAAAATTCCAATTATTTTTTTTATTTTTTTTTATGATTTTTAAGCCACATTTTTTTTTTGGTGGCAACACCACTTTAATAGAATGTCCTTCAGAGACTGGAGATTTTTAGTGAGGGTACAGTTATTTCAAGCATAGTCATATCTCACACATAATCTTTTATTCAAGACAAAGAGGTTGATTCACTAAAGGCAAATAGACTGCTCTTTGTATTTTCCCCAGAACTTAGTGAATGTGGTGAAGCTCTCACTTTGTAAAGAATATCCTACCAGGTGCAAGGAAAGGAAAGTAAAAAATCTAATTAAAAAAACAACAGCATTTTTGCTTGCACGTGATTGGATGATGGAAATCAGCTCTGGGAAAAATTAGTGCAAGCAACTGCACTTGAAAAGAGTAGTTTGTTAGCTCGTAGTAAATCAACCCCAAAATCTGTTTAAAGCTGTACTCTGGGATAAGCAAATAAATACAAGAGACATGGGTATCCTCACTTGAATCTTTGTGTCATATATTTCTGTACATTATTTTCAGTAGTAATCATGAAATAAAATAAACAATGAAGGCAAAAAAAATGGAAACTGTGAAGATTCTCTATATCTGAATGTTTTATATATAATCATGTTGGTAAAAAAACAAAAACAAAAATAAAGGTTTAATCGTAATACATGTAGTATGACATGGTGAATAATGGAAATAATAGTGTAATGTATTTCTGTACATTATTTTCAGTAGTAATCATGAAATAAAATAAACAATAATGGGCAATAAAAAATGTAAACTGTGAAGATTCTCTATATCCAAATGTTTTATATGTAATCATGTTGGTAAAAACAAATAAAAAGCAAAGGTTTAATCATAATACATGTAGTATGCCATGGTGAATAATAGAAATAATAGTGGTGTGCTATTTAAAAATAAAATTCAGGGATTTAATAGGGTCGTACATAGTGCATCATAGCAAAATATAAGGATAATATTGGAATACTTTAATAGTGACAGGCCCACAGAGCCACTTATTCATATTAATTTGATGGTTTAAAAGGCAATGAATTCACAATAAATAGGCAAATAATGGGTATCCTGACAACACAAGGGCTCCAAAAGGCTAAATGTATACAAAACACAGGCAGCAGTTCACTGGTACAACATGTAGGTAGCAATAGCAAACATTACAATAAGCAGACAGAAAATGGGGCAATATGTAGGCAACTAAATGGTAATTATGACTATATAGGGACAACAAACTGGCAATTGTGACAATACATGAACAACAAACCAACAATAATATAGAGCAATTGTTACAAAATTAGGCACAATCGTGATAATATGTAAACAGCAAGTAGGCAATTGTGACACTATATGACCAAACCCCCACCTCCCACAAGCAAAAATACCCACTTCAGCCCTGGAAGGATTTACCCCCTTCCTGACCAGAGCGTTTTTTGCGATTCTGCAAGGCGTCGCTTTAACTGACAATTGCGCGGTCGTGCGACGTGGCTCCCAAACAAAATTGACGTCCTTTTTTTTCCCCACAAATATAGCTTTATTTTTTTTTTGTACGATAAACAAAAAAAGAGCGACAATTTTGAAAAAAACACATTATTTTTTTGGTATAATAAATATCCCCGAAAAATATATAAAAAAAAAGTTTTTTCCTCAGTTTAGGCCGATACGTATTCTTCTATATATTTTGGTAAAAAAATTCGCAATAAGCGTTTATTGATTGGTTTGCGCAAAAGTTATAGCGTTTACAAAATAGGGGATAGTTTTATGGCTTTTTTATTAATATATTTTTTTTACTAGTAATGGCAGCGATCAGCGATTTTTATGGTGACTGCGACATGGCGGACACATCGGACAATTTTGACACATTTTTGGGACCATTGGCATTAATACAGTGATCGATGCTATAAAATTGCATTGATTACTGTAAAAATGTCACTGGCAGTGAAGGGGTTAACCACTAGGGGGCGGGGAGGGGTTAAGTGTTCCCAGTGGCGTGTTTCTAACTGTCTGGGGGCATGGCTGTGTGTGACACCACACTGATGACAGGGAGCAGACGATCAGTGTGCTGTCATTAGGCAGAATGGGGAGATTCTGTTTACATCGGCATCTCCCCGTTCTTGAGCTCCATGACATAATCATGGGTATCCCCGCAGCGGTCGAGTCCGCGGGAATGGTCACCGAGCTCGTGGCAGGTGCGCGCGGGCACCGATGGCGTTGTGCACGCATGGGCACGGCGGGAAATTCCGTATGTTACTTTGCCCAGGCGTGCCATTCTGCCGACGTAAAAGTACAGGTGCCGGTCGGGAACCGGATACCTCCCTCATCCTTCTTTCTGTGTCTAGAAAATTTCCGTCCTCTAAAACACACTTAAAAACTTCTCAGACGTGTTTCGCTCTTTGGGGGGTTTAATTGTAGAGGCCTCATTAATTAAGCCCTGAAAAGGGCGAAACAAGTTTTCTACAGGTGAAAAACAGGAGCTGAAGCTATCTTTCACCCATCTCATTTTCAGTCTCTGTGTGCAGATGGTCATCTTTTTGTTGAAGTCATCGGGGGGTCTTACACATACTCATAATAGCTGCTGCCTCCATAGAGTGTGTATATCTTACAAGCCATCTTCTGGTTGTCAGATAGAAGCGATCTGGTGGCTGGGAAGCCACCCAATTGCCTCCAAACGCACCCAGTAATGCCCCCCCATGTGTGCACCTGTCACGTACCTGGTGGTGCGAGCCCGAGATTGCAGGGAGAGGCCTCCCTTGCGTCTCCCACTCCTGGTCCCCTGGTGTGGGAACAGGAGAGCCAGGAGTGAGGAGGAGCACGGGTGCCTGGCAGGATCTACAGACCGGTGGGAAGGAAGCAGGTTAGCTGAGCTGGCAGGATCTTGGTAAGCAGGCTCACAGGTAAACTGGATAGCAGAGCTGACAGAGTCTCTGGAAAGCAGGCTCACAGGTAAACTGGATAGCAGAGCTGACAGAGTCTCTGGAAAGCAGGCTCACAGGTAAACTGGATAGCAGAGCTGGCAGGATCTTTGGAAAGCAGGCTCACAGGTAAACTGGATAGCAGAGCTGGCAGGATCTCTGGAAAGCAGGCTCACAGGTAAACGGGATAGCAGAGCTGGCAGGATCTCTGGAAAGCAGGCTCACAGGTAAACTGGATAGCAGAGCTGGCAGGATCTCTGGAAAGCAGGCTCACAGGTAAACTGGATAGCAGAGCTGGCAGGATCTCTGGAAAGCAGGCTCACAGGTAAACTGGATAGCAGAGCTGGCAGGATCTCTGGAAAGCAGGCTCACAGGTAAACTGGATAGCAGAGCTGGCAGGATCTCTGGAAAGCAGGCTCACAGGTAAACTGGATAGCAGAGCTGGCAGGATCTCTGGAAAGCAGGCTCACAGGTAAACTGGATAGCAGAGCTGGCAGGATCTCTGGAAAGCAGGCTCACAGGTAAACTGGATAGCAGAGCTGACTGGATCTCTGGAAAGCAGGCTCACAGGTAAACTGGATAGCAGAGCTGACAGAGTCTCTGGAAAGCAGGCTCACAGGTAAACTGGATAGCAGAGCTGGCAGGATCTTTGGAAAGCAGGCTCACAGGTAAACTGGATAGCAGAGCTGACAGGATCTCTGGAAAGCAGGCTCACAGGTAAACGGGATAGCAGAGCTGGCAGGATCTCTGGAAAGCAGGCTCACAGGTAAACTGGATAGCAGAGCTGGCAGGATCGTTGGAAAGCAGGCTCACAGGTAAACTGGATAGCAGAGCTGGCAGGATCTCTGGAAAGCAGGCTCACAGGTAAACTGGATAGCAGAGCTTACTGGATCTCTGGAAAGCAGGCTCACAGGTAAACTGGATAGCAGAGCTGACAGGATCTCTGGAAAGCAGGCTCACAGGTAAACTGGATAGCAGAGCTGACAGGATCTCTGGAAAGCAGGCTCACAGGTAAACTGGATAGCAGAGCTGACAGGAACTGAACAACGGCTTGGCAGACAGGTTCACAGGTAAGCTTGGATAGCAGAGCTGACAGGAACTGAACAACGGCTTGGCAGACAGGTTCACAGGTAAGCTTGGATAGCAGAGCTGACAGGAACTGAACACAGGAAACGGAACCACTGAATGGACTGGAAGCCAACAGGTGATCAGGCTTGTACAGGGGTCAGACTGCAGACTGGATAGAGACTTAGCAAGGAACCAAAGTTCATCAAAGAAGCCAGGTAGAGGATCTGAACTAGAAGCAAGGTACAATGTATCAGGCAGGAGGATGGTCAAAGGAAGCCGGGGTCGGGTACAGGCAGAAAGCTGGATAGTCTATGGCAAGCCGGGTCAAAGGAACAGGTATAACAGGATCAGGTTTCTTTTACTACACCACAACGCTGTAGAGCAGACAGCAAAGACCGTCTGCACTGGTCAGGCTTAAATAGGCCGGCTGGTGCTAACTAGGGCGCGCGCTTGTCTCCCTGTGCGCGGTTGTGCACGTGCCCGCGCCCGGGCGCGCATGCGCATGCGCAATGGAATCTGAGAGCCGGGACGGCCCGGGTTTAGATTTCTGGCAGGATCTTCATGACAGCACCCTTGCAATGCACCCCAGGGTCCACATGCCCACTGGCGCACCTGAAACTGACATACCAGGTGCTGCTGGGTAGATCCAAGCAGACATGCTTCCATTCCCCTTGCTTTCTTCTTGCTGATCCCAAAGCGACATGTAAAATGTCACTTCCAGGTCCCCCTGTCAGTTTCCCCAGCATGTATGGCTGGAGAACAATCTAATGCAGTGTGATTTGCACTGCCTTAGATTTTCTGGAGGCCAGATGAGACATCAGGGTTCTTTTAGACCCCTGGTGTCTTATTAAAGAGAACTTGTCCCCATAAAATCATCACATAGGAAACTTTTTGTCTTCTATGTGATGAAAAAAAAGTTTTTTCATTTGTAAAAAATTAAGTCACACCTGCCTGTCTGCTTTCAGAAAATATAATGTTTAAGATGATTTTCCAAAAATGTGTGCAAAAAATGCTGTAGCAGCAAAAGGCTTAAATAACATGCCTGGGGATGCCCTTACTCTACCTGTCAGGTGATGCATTTGTATGATGTATGCAACCTACTACAGCAAAACTGACATTTACAAAGAAATACATACAGTTAAAATTGCCAGCAAATTACAGCTTTGGCAATTTACTTGTTTGTAGGCAAATTGACTGGGGATTCATTTCATTATCATAACACGGTAATGAGGGACTACTATACATAAAAAAAAAAAAACAGAATGGGGATCCCACTAAAAATACATACTAGACCTTATCCTTGATCTGGTATGGCTGTCAAGGGGGAGCCCATGCAAAAAATAAAAATGTTTGGGGTCCCCCTCAAAAATTCATACAAGACCCTCATCTGAGGGGTGTATGTTGTCAGGGGGGACCCCATGGCAAAGTACCTTGTCCCCATATTGATGAGGACAATGGACTATGTATTAGGGGACTGGGCGACAAGAGATCACAATTCGGTACCACATCCCTTTTGTACAAGAAAAAGAAGAGAAAGGGCAGGCGGGACTTTTAAGGTACCAAGGTGTAGAGTAAACAACCAATTTGAAAAAATCTACATTTTATTTGAAAAATTCTTTAAAATTGCAGTAAACGTTTACAAGAATCACGTATTATTTCTTAGGACATATACAACCACTTCTTACTCTACATGTTTCGCTCAGAGGAGCTTCTTCAGGAGTTTTTTGAGAAGTGTTGCATGAAGTAATATATACTATAAGAAAAACAACAATTGTAAATGGATATGCTTAACAATTGCCATGAATAAAATCACATGGCATGTCAATAGGACATACCTATATATATATATATATATATATATATATATATATATTTTATATTTTTTTTTTTTTTTATAGAGAAATGATCATACATTTTATAGAATACATTTTATGCAAAATAATGATGAACTTAAAAGGAATGCCTACCGGATGCTTGTATTCATAAAACACTAATTATAGATGCATAGACCAAAGCCAGGATTTACAAAAATGGGAAGACCTTTTGTAACCAAAGAGAGAGAGTAAATTATTACATATTCATATAGTGTTAAAATTAAATAATCCTATATAGTGTGTATATAGTGGTAAGTAAGGCAAAACATTTACTCCAATTCTAAATAGAGCCAATATGGTCTACCATCCCTGAAGGGAGAGAGGATCTTATGCCACGGACAAAACGCAGAAGGGTTGGAGATAGAAAATGCCACCCCTTGTTTTTCCCTTACAGCGCCCAAAGACGCACCAAATGTTTGCCTAATAAAGGGTTCTACTGTCAGGGAGAACAGCCTGGGTTTGTCCTAGAATATTTAGAATTGAGGTAAATGTTTTGCCTTACTTACCATTATATACATACTATATAGGATTATTCAATTTTAACACTATATGAATATGTCATGTCATAATTTACTCTCTCTCTTTGGTTACAAAAGGTCTTCCCATTTTTGTAAAACCTGGCTTTGGTCTATGCATCTATAATTAGTGTTTTATGAATATAAGCATGCGGTAGGCATTCCTTTTCAGTTCATCATTATTTTGCATAAAATGTATTCTATACAATGTAGGATTATTTCTCTATAAAATATATACATAGGTATGTCCTATTGACATGCCATGCAATTTTATTCATGGCAATTTTTAAGCATATCCATTTATTATATATTTATAATTGTTGTTTTTCTTATAGTATATATTACTTCATGCGACACTCCTGAAGAAGCTGTTGCTAATTTGAAATCATATCTTTGATCTGGTTATATTGATGTGATATGTGAGATATTGACAGGGACGTGGACCGGGTGGAACTTTGGCCTCTCCCCCTTCTGTTAGATGGATGCTACTCATACATTGGCCATAGTATATTTATTCCTCTGATGACAAATTTAATGTGACAAGCATCCAAAGACATGTAAAAGTAGCTTTGGGGAAAAATGCACAGACCAAAGGGAATTATAATTTCATACTAGGGTGCATCTGTGCATCTTAATATAATATAACCAAGCATCTGTGTTGTCCAGGAATTTTAATGGATCTTTTGTGATTGGTCGTCACAATTTTATGGAAGAATTAGTGTCTATTTTTTTTTTATATAATAAAAGTCTATATATTTTTAATAAATGTCTGTGGATTTTAAAATGGGTTCCTAGGTGGAATACTCACGCATTTTTGCAGTTTTTTGTATGGCTATAGATGGGCCTGCTGGGTCCCTCCTACAGCTCAACACAGCACGGGCTCTGTGCAGCACAATGATGATATCATCTATACTTTTACATTATATCTAGATTTGGAAAGGGATTTGGTGCACACAAAGTGGATTTATATAATTTTTGGCTAATAAAGGAATATATTTGAATGAAAACTTTTGTGCCGGGGGTTGAGCTTAAATACGGTAAATGCTTACTTTGTGCATAAGATGTTTTTACCTTATTCAACTGAATTCAGTCCATGTTCATGGGGAAAAATAATGGATCTGCCTGAATATTTATGCCAACACAGTATCCTTTTAGTTTAATGAATTTATTGAACTGAAAATGTAGATCATGCTGTTAGGTTCTAATGGGTATGGGGCCAATACTCCCAACATTTTAATAGCGTGACATTCTTAATACATGAGTTTATCTGCCTAGAATTTGATGCTGATAATTTGGGTTTGAAAATCAAATAGTGAGCGTGTCTAATTTAGTAAAGGTCACATTTGCATGCAAACTTTTTGTGCTTTGCAGCTGTAACAGTAGTCATGTGAAAAATGAAAAATGGCTCTAATAGCAAACATCAAGCTCTGGCAATCGCATTCCTTAAAATTACTAAGTTACTATAGTTTACAACTCACTTGAAAGCATACCTTGGTCTTGACCTCAGTGGGATTAAAGGCATGTAGCGCCCTACTAGTGAAGTTGCTAGGAAAATTTAGTTTTTGTCTCCTTCTGTAATCAAGGGAGCAGAGATTGTTTAATTTGGTCTTTTCAGGGTTTCACAGGTTGGGAGTTTGGTTGCCTCCCCCTGCCTCTCGAAGAGCTTATAATCTGCCTGTATATTGACCAGGGCCTAGCCAATCCCAGCCCAGATGGTGGTTGGGAAGCTCATAAGTAGTCTAAAGCCCTGGAGATATTGTCTTTCCCAGGAAGGAGAGTTCCTAGGCCCTGGGGGGCTGTTGCCCGTGAGGAAGCTTAAAGCGGAGTTCCATCCAAAAGCGGAACTTCCGTTTTAAGCACTCGCGCATGCGCAGTGCACGCCCGGCCATGAAGCTGAATGCTGTCAAGGCCAGGTGCCCACAGTGGCTATGACAGCGCCGGCAGAGAGGGGGGGGAGGAGGGGAGAGGAGGACGGCCGCATCGCTGGACCGTGGAACAGGTGAGTGTCTGTTTATTAAAAGTCAGCAGCTACACTTTTTGTAGATGCTGACTTTTAATAAACTAAAAAATGTGTGGAACTCCGCTTTAAGGATTGGGTTACTGTTCTGCAAGGCTCCAGGGGCTGCATTGCTGTGACCTAGAAACAGCCTGGATCTGATTGCAAGTTTTCTTCAAGAGATATCGTCTGAAGAAGAATTGTATCCCTCATTGAGTGGTGTCCAGAGGAAGCAGAAAGGAAGTCCTGGGGACTTGTGAGTAAAGACCTTAAAAGTGATCCCTGTAACTGTATAGTGTTCTGAAGATTGCACTGGGTACCAGCATTTATACATTGGAACAAGGTAACCACCAAATGCCAGCGTGTTTTCTCCTCATGATCTTAATCAATGAGGGAATATACCCACACCTCCCAACTTTTTGAGATGGGAATGAGGGACATCTATCAGCAAAAGTATGCAGACATAGGACACACCCGTGCCACGCCCCCTTAAAGGAGAATTGTACAAAAAAACAAGATTGGTAAACCCACAAGTACTTTTTTTTACCATTACTATTCCTTTATATTGGCATTTGGAATTTACAAATGCAGCAATTTAGAAATCAGATGAAAGGTTTAGCGCTGGGAAACACTTTTTGATGGATATAAAGTGCATTTTATATACATCAATATAGATCAGACCAAAATGAGGGACAAATGAGGAGGAAAGAGGGACAGGGGACATTGCTCCAAATCAGGGACAGTCCCTCCAAATCAGGGACAGTCCCTCCAAATCAGGGACAGTCCCTCCAAATCAGGGACAGTTGGGAGCTATCTATACCGTTCAGTGTTCACAGTTGCTTAAAGAGAAGACTGTCTTCTAATTGCTATGTTCTAACCATTTTGGAGTATACCATGCCCTAATTCCTCTCCTGGTAAAAGTTCTGCAAGCAATAATTTACAAAAAGACATATCCCTAGACTGTTAATTGAAATGAATGGACTGTTGCTTAGGTGATTGGTGGCCTCTGTTTTGCTTGGGAAGGAACCAGTTAAATTCAGCAGCCCCTACAGGGGTAGCGCTACAGGAATATATTAAAGTAATCAGGGCATTTGCAGAGCAACTCCAAGCAACAGTAAACAAGTAAAATCAACCAGTGAAAAGGCAATGTTTTCCAGGAAGTATGGAAACTGAGATAAACAACAAGAACTGCAATTTTCCTTAATCAGAGTCTCATATAATTCATTGCTACAATCTTCTTGGTACTGCTGTTTCATGTAAGATGTTTTTTCGGCGTGTAGCATGCTAAAAGGGTTGTATTTGTGTAAAACACATTCTCTTACAGTATACCAGGATATAAAGGGGGAACTTAACATCAACAATGGATATTAGCAGTCTTAGAAATGTAGTAAGCAGAAAAGCCAGTGATCCAAATTTCCAAGGTGAAAATTATCTCTAAAATAATAATAATAATATTTTTGGGCCCATCATTATGATTATTTTTGGAGGCTTTGTGAGTTCTTTGACAGTTTTTTTCTCTTTCCTGTGCTTGTTATTTTATCATCTCTTCCACCATACACTGGGCAATGCTAGATAGTGTCCCAGGCTGATGTCTTCACAGGTAACATTGCCTTGACCCTCTCAATTACATATTCTGGTCGGTGCCAACTAAACCCTCTGTTAAGTCTGTTTGGCCCACTGTTAAAAGACAACGAATGCCAGCTGGCTTGGCGTAAGCGGTCTGCAACACTGTGGTAGGTAGAAGTTTTGTTTTCTATCATGGCAACAAGGGGGAGGGGCAGATGTTGTATTGTAGTTTGCCTACAGTTTAAAGCCAACTTCACAAAACTTGAAAATGACCCCTTGTATTGGGGCTGTATCCACACTACAGTTGTTAATTATTAGTTTAGGCCTAGGGGACTTGTTTGTGTAGATCTACGTATTATCTCCATGCTGCTATACTGGTCCCCACAACTCCAGCAATCTAAGGTCTTGCAGACATCAAGATTAGGGATGAGCCGAACACCGGTTTGCACTAGAACATGCAAACAGGCATGCCTGTAAAGTAGCGCATCTTACCAATGTTTATTACAGTCCCACTGCAAAATTGCATTTCTAAAGGAAAAAATGTCATTTAAAATTGCCGGATCAATATAGATGAAAAATCAATAAAAAAACATTGCGTGCAGCCCCCCCCCCCCCCCAGTCCATACCAGGCCCTTAAGGGACTGGTATGGATATTAAGGGGAACTCCATCCCCAAATTTAAAAGAAAATGCCGTGGGGGTCCCCCCCAAAACCATACCAGGCCCTTCAAAACCCAGACCCATTAACAAATGCCGTGGGGGTCCCCCCCAAAATCCATATCCAGGCATTAAAATCCACGGATTTTGGGGGGACCCCCCACGCCATTTAAAAAAAAAATGTGCGGGGTTCCCCTTAAAATCCATAGCAGACCCTACAGGTCTAGAATGGATTTTAATGGGAACCCCGCACTAAAATGTAAAAAAAAAGGGTGTGGGGGTCCCCCCAAAATCCATACCAGACCCTTATCTGAGCAAGCAGCCTGGCAGGCCAGGAAAGGGGGTGGAGGAGCGAGCTCCCCCTTCCTGAACTATACCAGGCCACATGCCTTCAACATGGGGAGGGTGCTTTGGGATCCCTTATCAGTGGGTGGGGGGCTTATCGGAATCTGGAAGCCCCCCCAGATCCCGCCCCCCCATGTGAGTGGGTATAAAAAAACAAAAACAAAAGAGGTGCCCCAGGGATTTTATGGGCAAGGGATGATACCAGATAAAGGAGTGTGAAGCGTATGTAAAAAAGGTAGTACAACATTTATTGGTTTACAGACGTACAATTAAATATAGAAATATTAAAATCAGAAACCGATGGTCATGCTACAGCAATCTACAGCTAAATTCTGAATCATGAGGTTGGTCTCATAGTGGGAGGCCAATCAATTTAAATGAATTCCTTCTTCAGGGGTATACTGTCTAGTAACACAACGGCAGAAAAAAGATCATCAAAAAGTCATATATGTATATATATTTACACATGGTGTTAGAATAAAAAATGTATAAGCAACAATCTAGGGAACAGCATTGGGATATAAGGGGAAAGCAAATTTAGATCCGGCAGTACTTACAGAGTAACCATCTTAGGTAGGTTCAGATACACATCAGAATCTGCTTAAAACAGGGTCTGCGTCTCAGGTGGCCCCATTACATGGGTCATTAAGGAAGGGCTCTCCAAGGTGAATGGAAAACATATGCAATGTCCTCTAGCCAAACAATGGTATGTAGTTCACCATGATGCAATTTCAAAAAGGAGAGTAAAAGGAGAGAGGAGAGCAAATCTGCCAAGGGAGGGGGGGCACAGTCAGGCTAAAGAGTCCACAAGGATCAATAAGAAGCTGAGGTCAGCCCCTAAACAAAAGAGGTGTATTATATAAATATTGTGAATGTAACAGAATTAGAACATGCTACAAGGGAAAGAGAAGGATTAATCGTGCAGGTGTCAATTAGACACATACATGTGGTAGGTAGATTAGCTCATTAGTATAGAATAAGTACAATTTAAACATGGTGGTGTAGAGAAAATAAGTATTCTATGTATTATACAAATGGCTTTAGCTGGAATGTACAGGTAGGTATATTATAGTAAAGTCTAATCAAAGAATAAACCGTGCAGAAATAAACATGGTCAACTTACTTTTGACTTGCCATTCCTGTGCAAGATGCATACAGAGGAAGACTTTACCCCATCAAGCTGCCCCAATGGGCCACCTACAGAGTCAGGGCCCAATGGATCTGGTATGCATTGATTTTCTCTGCCTTGAACCCGATTTGAGTGGATTGGGAAATGTTCTGGTGGTAACCGACCATTTCACCCGTTATGCTCAGGCTTTCCCAACCAAGGACCAGAAGGCCTCTACAGTAGCCAAGGTACTTTTGGAGAAGTACTTTGTTCATTATGGACTACCACAGAGAATCCACTCAGACCAAGGAAGGGACTTTGAGAGTCGCCTGATCAGGAAGTTACTAGATTCTCTGGGAGTAGAGAAGACTAGAACTACACCCTATCACCCTCAAGGTGATGCCCAGCCTGAAAGGTTCAACAGGACCCTATTGAACATGTTGGGAACTTTGGAAACAGAGAAGAAGCAACATTGGAGTCAACACATTTCAGCTCTAGTGCATGCTTACAATTGCACAACAAGTGATGTGACAGGTTTTTCCCCTTACCGACTTATGTTTGGGAGAGAAGCAAGATTGCCAGTGGATTTGGCCTTTGGCATTTCCTTAGACCATGCCTCTGCTGCCTCCCACAAAGGATATGTGGACAGACTGAGGCGCAGTCTGAAGATAGCTTATGAGAAAGCTCAAGCGGCCTCTGACCAGAGGGGGGCCCGAAATAAGAGGAACTTTGACCTGAAAGTTCGAGTACAGGACCTACAGCCTGGGGACCGTGTACTGTTACGCAACCTAGGGATCCCTGGAAAACACAAGATTGCTGATAGATGGAGATCAGAGCCATATTTCATCTGTAGAAAACTTCCAGGATTGCCTGTCTACAAGTTGAAGCCAGAAGGAAGAGTGGGGCCTTTGAAGACCTGGCATAGGAATCACTTGCTCCCACTCACTGAAGCAGTCAGAATGCCTCCAGCAAGAGACGTACCTGAATCTGTTTCCATTCTGGATACCCCCAGGCCTAATACTAGGTCTCAGACATCCCAAGTTTGGGGTGGACAGGACCCCAACAAGGTGGTGTTTATGCCTATTAGAGCAAATAAGTCGACACGCTTGGCGCTCCGTTTCCCCATTGCTAGTTTGTTACCTATGTGTGTACATGTTAAAGTGCATATTGCAGGGACCTGCTAAAGTATTGTAAGTCAAATGTTTGATGCATGTTACTATTTCTTTTCCTTACTGCCAAAGTAAAGCCAGTTATTCTTATCTCAGCAGTCTGCTTGTGAGTTCATACCCATTACGCTTAGAGTATAAGTGATATTTATATGTGCATAGATACATACCCCTTTACTAACTGTGCCAGAGCGGGTGGAGCAAATTGCCGGGGGTTGGTGGAGCTGTACTCAGGGACCCAAAACAAACCAGCGGCTCTCTTAACTGGGGGTAGCGCTACATACAAATGGCTTTAGCTGGAATGTACAGGTAGGTATATTATAGTAAAGTCTAATCAAAGAATAAACCATGTAGAAATAAACATGGTCAACTTACTTTTGACTGTCAGCAAAAACAGCTTTCCCTTGAGCAGTGGTAGGATCCAGGCTGTGTAGCAACTGCTTAATGAATGTGTCTGAATATATATAGATCAATGAACCTAATGGTACATGCCTCATGAGGAGGTATGGCTCAATCCTGGAGAAGATAGACATCAGATGACTGGGGGGCTCGTCCCGAGGTTTAACGAGCTTCCCCAATCAGCTGTAATGCCAGGATTGCTGGGGATTAGTCAGCTAAACGATCCCCGGCTCCTGCGGCGTCCAGCGTCACCGCTTTGTGCTGCGCTGTGATGTCAGACGTCGCAGGGCCGCCGTCATGGGGAGAGGGCAGAGACGTTCCCAGCAGAATGGGTGGAGCAACCCGCGCATGTGTGGACAGCTGAAAAAGGGCCAGACCCGCTGTGTGGAAATGGGGATAGAAGCCCAAGGGTAATGTCCCGAGGCGAATGAATGCCACAGGGCCTTCCCATGCGAGGGGACTCAATTGCCGAGCACGCCACAAGACTCAAGGGCAGAACGGCAGAGGAAAGGGGGATCAGTTGGACCTGGATTCCTGCAATGTGAACGAGCCAGGCGGTGGGGCACAACCTTGAATTTCACTGCGTCCCGCAGAGCCTGTGAAATGAAGAAGCAGATCTTTAATACAAAGCAATGCATGGGTACATATCTTATAATCAAAAACAGATGAATAGTATAAACAGTTATAAATGGCATAACAAGAGCATCTTAGGATACATAATGGTAAATTTTCAATCGTAGACAGTTAACAGAGAAATGCGACAATGGACAGATTAAAGCCACAGAACATTTGAAAACAAATGTGGACAATATATGGGTACATGATAATACACGGTATAGGTATCATAGAGAGAGGAGGAGAAAAGACCCCATAGATGAATACAAGCAATCTTAAAAAGTGGAGGTGTTAAAGATGTAGTAACATTTGAAGATTCACATATCTCTCTCAAAGCCTCCTGATGAAAAGCCCTGTAAGGCTTAAAATTGAAAGCTTTGTTCAAGCCTGGGGGTGAGGTGGCATTCAAATCCGAAATCCATCTAAGCTCACGTTGGAGGAGGATCTTGTTAAGATCACCTCTACGAAAGCTCGGGTGTATTCGGTCCAGCAACAGAACTGTAATCCTGGGGAAGCTGCCATTGTGGACCTGGGCCACATGTCTCCCCAGGGGTAAGTCTGGATTGCTGGTTTTCATGGCTGAAACATGGCGATAAATTCTCTTTCACAGTTTCAGTATGGTTTTACCTATGTAGTAACAACCACAATCACACAGTTTCAGTATGGTTTTACCTATGTAGTAACAACCACAATCACATTGTAGAAAGTAAACGACTAGCGTAGTCTGGCAGTTGGCAAAATGTCTGGGGGTAAAATCCCAGCCATTAGGCAACCGTATGCCCTTTCGGGTATCCATGTAACGACAGTGGGCACATGAACTACAGAGAAAGGTCCCCAAAAGTTTGCATTGATCTCAGTCCCCCTGAGTCATGATTGGCCAAAGGCACCCTGCCTTTGGCCAATTATGGCTCTCGCAGCAGAGCGTGCTGTGATTGACCAAAGCATGCAGGTCAGGTGCATGCTTTGGCCAATCATCAGATGTCAATGCACTGTGATCTCGCAGTGCATTATGGGGCTTTCCACGTCGCTCAAATTTCCCGTGAACACTCCATATGTTCAGTTCATTTTAGAACAAATACCCAGTGAATCCTCCCTAATCAAGATCAAGGCTCATCCCTAATAAAGATCAATTCAGGGTCCATTGGACATTATGATGCCAAGGGACATTCCACTGGTGGAGCATGGGTGAGTGTGGTGAGTAAAAGTGGAGCTTTAGTGGAAAGTGGAACTTTAGTAAGATATCTACATTCTGCTAGATCACTTCAGACTGGCCCTTTTGCATGTATAGTTATGTAAAGGATTAAAAATAAGTCCCTATACTGTATAAAATCCAGTAATACACTGTCTCACGCTACTGTGCACATACTCGGTTGCGCTCTATTTTTAGGCATTGTGTCAAACTTGTAGAGACTGATTTGCTTACTGCGGGCCAGCCTCTGCTGATAAAGCTGTTCACCGTGGAAGACAAATGATCAGCTATGGTCATGTAAAATGGCCCTAGGAGAGCTTTACCCTGGGGATGATATTATGTGGAGCCACATGCACATAAGGCATAACAGACTGTATAATGGGCATAACTGAGTTATATATTTATTAATGTTATTTTTGTGGTGTATTCGTGTTTTTTAGGTCATGGGTGATTGTTTTTTTATTGGTGTTTGGTTGTTTAAATACTGTGAGTTTATACTTGTTTGTTGTGTCACATTGCCTTGATGAAGGTACCCACCATGGCTCTGAAACATTGCACTGATTGTCATTACAATGCACTAATAAATGCAAAACATTTTTATGTAGAGATGAATGTGCTGGGAACATATGTTTCCTTGGTACAGAGGACAGTGCTGTTCTCAGAGTGCCAGCTTTGAATCCTCCAGTGCGTGGTGATGCTCTGGATGTTGTGACATGTCAGGAAATACTTTGCCTACAAATCAGTGCATCAACCTGTAACCTGTACAGTGGCAAGCTTTATACCAAAGACAGTGTAAAGTTGATCTGCTGCAAACAGAATGAACACATGACTGAGCAAGACAGTTTTCTAGGCATTGCCACGTCAGCTCCATGCTAATCAGATCTGACATTGTGATGCCTTAAAACAAATTACTGTCACATGAAGTTAGTGATTTAAGGACATAGCGTTTTGATGCTAGCACTCATGCTATTTAAAGCTATGTTCTTTTGACATGAACAAGCAAATGGAACAGAGAAACCAAAATGTTGGATCTGAAATAAAACTATAGTAAAACAAAAGGCATAAAAATACCATTCCACCAAAATGTACAGGCTACTAGTAAATGGCACATAAGCATTTCTAGTATGGTAAATAAATGACAAGATCCACACAAATAACATATACTACAAAGACTAGTTTTGGATATATATAAAATCTGTATATCTGTATTTTGTAGGGAATAGGCAACGAGGTGTTAGCTCATTGGGTGGTCTTCTTAAAGACATTGTACACTTTTTAAATGTTGGTTGTTGCTTTAACTCGGTATTAGTGTAGTCATATTCCCTATGTTGTTTGTTTACATTACCTTGTAATGATGGACTCACAGCCATAGTGTCATGGCTGATCAATCCTCCTAGGTCCATGTATTTTTGCAACAGCTGGAGGGCCACCAGTTTGAGACCCCTGACCTAGTTTGTCCCTATTTGCTAAAGAGACATGCAATTTCTTGTTCCAGGTCACATAGCATCCATTGCATGCTTCACCATTTCCTCTGTGTTGCATCACAAATATGGGAGTGCTAATGTTATGGAACACTGCATGGTGAGCTCTCTGTTACAGTAATTGCTCTTATTTTTATCTTTTTTATTTTATTTTTTAGATTTTGACTTTTACCAAAATTTTGAACAAATTTTGGACTTATTCAGTAGGAATATATAGCAATAGTTTATCTGAATAAAGGTCCAGGATGAATATGCTGTCCACTTTTATAATATATTTTGTTTGTTTGTATGTGAAGAATGAAATGACTGTCTTGCGATGTGCTGCCTGATTGAAGGGGATGCATGCCATATTGTTCCTTAATCAGTTTAAAAATCCCATTTGTTTGATTTTATAAGGAGTGCTAAATAATGTTGGTTAATTGCATTTTCTACCTTGTCCACTTAATGGCGCGGTTGAGGAGGTAACACCACTCGGTGTGTATCCTTAGTATTTGGACGGGTGTCTAGCAAAGGCTTAAAACTCATTAGAATAACTTAATGGAGTATATTCTTCCCCTTCATTAGTTTCAGCCAATTGGTGTGAATTTTCCTCACTTGGATGGTGTATATAAGGTTAAGGCTTCAGCATAGGGCGGAGCCAAGCACACACGCCACAGCGCATGCGCGATCACTTTTCCCCATCTTTGTCACTGGAAACGGACAGTTTTGCAGCATTGAGATTGTTATAAATGCAAATCATTGCTGTTTACATGTAAGTGCAATATTTCACTAAATAGACAGGATTAGTTTACAATATCACACTATGTGGACCCTTTGTTTTACATCTATGTGATCCATAACGTGAATTGAACAGCGTATGGTTTGCCTGAAATCATATGAGGACTGCATCTGTGATTGTACTTCCTAGAGTCACTGGAGCTGTGCTTTTAGGCCGATACGTATTCTTCTACATATTTTTGGTAAAAAAAATCGCAATAAGCGTATATTGATCGGTTTGCGCAAAAGTTATAGCGTCTACAAAATAGGGGATAGATTTATTGCATTTTTTTTTTTTTTTACTAGTAATGGCGGCGATCTGCGATTTTTTTTTTCGTGACTGCGACATTGTGGCGGACACTTCGGACACTTTTGACACATTTTTGGGACCATTCACATTTACACAGCGATCGTTGCTATAAAATTGCATTGATTACTGTGTAAATGTGACTGGCAGGGAAGGGGTTAACACTAGGGGGCGCTGCAGGGGTTAATGTGTTCCCTAATAGGAGTGATTCTAACTGTGGGGGAGGGGACTCAAGGGGAGGAGACGATCATGTGTTCCTCCGTACTGGGATCACATGATCGGTCTCCTGCTCGCTGACAGGACGTGGAGCTGTGTGTTTACACACACAGCTCCACGGTCCCGCACGGTCCCGTTGTTTTAACGGGCAATCGCGGGTGCCCGGCGGACATCGAGGCCGCCGGGCACCCGCACCGCCCCCAGGCGGCCGGGAATGGGAGGACGTCATATGACGCCCACCCAGGATGGTAGATCCACCTTGTGGGCGTCATATGACTATGGGCGGGTATTGAAGGGGTTAAGTGGTTTAGTTTAAGCGCTCACTGATCTAGCTGAGTAAGAGGGATCACTGACTATCTGGTAGGCCTCCTGTGTGGAATCTTTTGGGTGTCACTACTGCTGTCTCTGGATTCCTCCTTTCCTCACATTGGGCTGAAGGACTTTGTTTTTGTTTATGTTCACGGTTGGTATTTCTAACTTTTTTCTCACAATTTGTTCATGAAAAAGGACTTGTATACTTTTTTTGCACTTAATATTTGAAATAATTTAAGATTGAAAACATATACGTCTGGCAATAGTGCTGCCTGCTATACTGTATTTGCACAGTAATTGCACTGCCTGCTTTGTCTGTGCCCGATCTATATAGTATTTCGTTCTCAGCTGAAGAGTTCTAGCCTGAGGGACCCATGGATGGTGGGATATGTAGTTTCTTCACAGGTAGTGTCAGTTCTTAGACTACATACAGAAGTCATGCAGTAACCTGTGCAGAGCCATGCCACATACCTTGTGTTTGACTACATGGAGAATGTGAAGATTTCCTCTACTATAGGCTGAACTTACAGGGCAACAAATGACACCACAAAACTACACAATCAGTGCACATCTTATTCAGGTAAAAATGCAAGGTGCAGGTAGAAATGTTTATAGTGGCTTTAATGTACGTGGACTAGTCCAGTGGCTTCTTGCAAGAAGTGTTTTGCAAATATTTGCAAAGATTATGTACACTCCTCTAAATAAACCTCAAAACCAAACCTGGCCATATTTTAGCACTAACTTTACTTAAACACCCCTCTGACTAGCAGACAGAACAAGTCTTGTGCTTGTCAGCCACAAAAAGCACAGTTTTCAAATTTCCAATATTCACAAACTTTATCTCCATCAGACTCAACCTGCCTGCTCCTCAGGCTACACAGCACTGCCTGTGAGCATGCCCAGGTCTTTTAAAGGAATAAACCTGGCTGCTTAATTGCAGCCAAAGAAAAGTGCATTCCTGGGGTGCATCAGAGGCTCTGGAATGTATATGAAAGAAGCCTTGGTGATGTATAAACCTTGAGCAGGACTTCATCTGGGTCTCTGTGTGACATTCTGCTATAGTATGGTAATATACAGTAGTTATAAGTCATATCATATGTTTTTTTTATGTTTTATTTATAAATGAAGATGCTCTGTCCTGTTCTGTGCTACTACATACTGAAATAACATTATTTACTCGCTGATAATAAGACTGCAGTCAAGGATCATTAACTTTAGCCTAAGGACTTTGTACTGGATTATATTGGATATATCTTAGAATTAGCCACTCACTGACCTATATTAGTTTTGTACATTTCCATGAGCTATAACTCACTTTGTCACCACAAGGAGAGGCAGGGGACTTGTCAAGTGTCATCTGACTGCTGCTTCCATTTCTGTATTTATTAGTGTTTAGAAGAAATTAAAGTGGAGCTTCAGTCAGGTTTTCCATCATGGGTGGCAACTTATAAAGCTTAACAAGAGTAAAAAAAAAGTAAAAAGAATAACATGGCAATTTAGCACTTGACCAGTTAACAAAATAGCATTCTTTATTAGAAATATTCTTTCATGCTTATATTCACTTACCGGCCCACCGCAGTACATATACCGCGACAGGACAGGCACCGTGACGTACCCGTATGTCACTGCTTGTTTACAGGTTCCGGGCATGCGTACACACCCGCCCACCTAATTCCCTGCGATTTAACACAGCGCGAGTCTGTCAGCAGATCGCGGTCAATGATTCATGGCCAGGACCTGCTGACTGGCTGTGTCGAATCACTGCCCAGAGCCCTGTGTTGACAATCAACACAGGGCTCTTAACAGAGGGAACAATCACTTTGCAAATCAGGGAAATAAAACTAATCAATCTGTAGTAAAAATCAGCACACATTACACATTGTTAGGCACACAATTAATCCTTTATTGCCCCTAGATGTAAGCCCTTTCCCAACCAGTGTCATTAGTATAGTGACGGTGTAAATTTTTTTAGCAATGATCACTGTATTAGTGTCACTAAAGATGTCAATGGGAGGTAGTCAGTTCCCACAAAGTGTCAGTTAGTGTCAGATTTCCTGCCGCACTATCACAGTCCCACAAGTCGTTGATCAACGCCATTACTAGTATAAAAAAAAAAGTCAATAACAATTTCAGTATATATATATATATATATATATATATATATATATATATATACCATTGTTGTAGATGATATAACTTTTATATAAACCAATTAATATACACTTATTTGTGACTTTTATAAATAAGCAGAAATACATTTTGGCCTAAATTGATGAAAAAAGTAGATTTTTTATTGAATATGTATTATAGCAGACAGTAAAAAAAAAAAAAAAAAAAAAAAAATTCTGTCTTTTTTTTGTTTATATAATAAAAATATTAAAAACCCAGTGATGATCAAATACCACCAAAAGAAAGCTCTATTTGTGTGAAAAAATTATATAAACTTCATTTATGTACAAAAACTGGCCTAGTCATGAAGGAAGTAAAATCTTCTGGAGCTCAAATAGATAGTGGAGGAAAAATTAACTAAATTATATCAATATGCCTGTGTGGCTGCATTTATTTCCATCCCAACACTAGATGTCCTCAGCGCCCAGAGTCATTCATCCCAAAAAGGTGAAGTCATCATGTGAGTTCAGGGCATTCTGCATTTGAATTACTTCAAATATGGTGGACTTTGTATGAATGGAACAAATAGAGCAAGTGTCTGTTTTCTTTCAGTTCATAATACAGCCAGTGACAGTAGAGGGAATGCCTGAAAATGGGTTTACTGGAGAAATAGACCCGATTAAAGTTAAAATGGGGGGGCTTGGCCTGGACCAGCATGTGAGTAGCAGTTTTCACACAGAGCTCCTGCAGGTTACCGTGAATTTACCCTGTTCCCGGGTTCACAGTGCTGTCTAACAGCTATAGGACTAATCTGGGAACCTAGTGAGACCCCGCTGAGGTACCCGAACTGAACGAATCCATGATGGTACTGAGGGGAAAGAGCAAGAAAGGTGCAGTATCCAGAGTTAAAAAATGGCGCCGCTGCAGTGCTCCAGCAGTTGCGTCAGGGCGAGGCGTATGCCGAACGGTCCTGAGAAAACTGGTCGATGAGATGGACTGGTTAGATGTTTGGAGGAGTAGGAACCCTGGGAAATATCAGTTCTCATGCTTTTCAAAATTACATATGTTTTTGTCACACATTGACCTATGCCTCTGTTCGGATACGGCTGTCCTATCGCTGACAGAGATAAACTATGCGCTGAGGGGGTATCAGATCACTCTCCACTGATTCTTGGTCTGGAGGTCTGTCCCCCCTCGACACTACTTAGAGCTCCCTGGAAGCTAAATGCTATATACCGTTCTCAGCAGAATTATACTAATGACTCCCTACATGCATATCTTGAAGAGGTAGAGCTACCTACTCTGTCAGAATCGGCTAGACAACAACTGGATGCTCCTCTGACTCTAGAGGAGCTACAGATAGTTACGGGAATGTTCCCCAACTCCAAGGCATCGGGGGAGGATGGTATCCCAGCAGAGGTGTATAAGCAATATGGTGAACAGCTATTGCCTAGACTGTTGGGGGTGTTTAATGAAGCCAAAACAACCGGGTGCCCTCCTCTCTCTATGATTAAAGCCATTATAGTCCTACTACTGAAACAAGGACCCCTTTGACCCAGGTTCGTATAGGCTGATATCCCTTCTGCAATCAGATGTGCAAATACTGGCTAAGGTGCTAGCCCTGAGACAGAACAAGGTTATATCGTCCATAATTCATTCAGATCAAGCTGGGTTGCCTCAGAAATCTACGGCCATAAATTTACACAGTTATTTGTCAATCTACAATCCACTGCCGATAATATGGGGGACAGGGCCTTACTCTTTCTTGATGCCCACAAGGCCTTTGACAATATCGAATGGTCCTATTTATGGGCCATCCTGCATAAATTTGGGTTTGGGTCAGACTATCTAACCTGGGTACAACTATTATACAGCTCTCCGAAGGCATCCATTCCAGTCAGGGAGGGTATCCCAGTACTTTAATCTATTTAGGGGCACCAGACAGGGATGGCCCTTGTCCCCTCTACTGTTTGCTCTGGTCATAGAACCGTTGGCTGTCCATATTGACGCTAGTGGGCTTTCAGTATATAGAGCTTAATGAAAAATGTATGCTTTACGCAGACAACACCATGCTTCTTTTGGGAGACACGTCAAAGTCCCTGAAGGAGGCTATGGAGGTTGTCCGGACATTTGGCTGATATTCAATTTTAGTGATTAACTGGACCAAGTCTGCTCTCATGCTCCTAGATAAGAAATTGGGCCTGCAGGTGACGAACTTACTAGACATCCATGTTTCCACGGAGTTCAGGTATCTGGGCATCAGTGATGTAAGTAACTGAGTTAAAATAAACTGAGTTACCTAACGCAGTTACTTTAGAGGGTAACTAGTAATCTAACTGATTACTTTTCCCCTCATGGTAACTCAGTTCCCATTACTTTGGCTTAGTTACCCCAATTACATCTACCGCCACAAGATGGCAGTAGTGTAATTCCGGTGTCCTGCCTAAAAAGTTCCCCCGCGGGATAAGGACCCCCTGTACTGCGCAGGCGCAGGGCTTGAGCAGTACGAAGGACTACGGAGCTTCCGAAAGGTGCAGTTAACATGTAATTCTATGAGTCGATGCCGCGCGCTCCTGATGCTCGTGCTACTCTGCAAGGGGCGTCTATCGTGTAAGTAAGGGGCGGGTAAAGTATTACTGTAACCAAGGGGCGCATTTATTATTATTTATAAACAAAAGGGTTTTTGAATGGGATTTAAAATCAAAACATTCTAAAATGGCGCTTGGCATTAGTAGTCCCAGTTTAAAAAAAAGCAAAAAAGAACCCGAATTTAATATGTGTTAAGCACAAAGTAAATTGCATATTAAAGGTCTAACCAAGATGCTTAGACCTTTAAAACCTAAGCTTTAAGCCTTTTTAAAATGAAAATAAACTGAAATTACGTTGGTTTAAGTTCGCCCCCCAATTTTATAAGGAACCTAATATTCCCCGGGGTTTCGAATTCCCAAATTGGGAAACCTTCCCATTATAATTTCTTTCCTTATCCCCCAATTAACCAGAAATTAAAAACCCAAGTTAAAATTTTTAAATTTTTCCCAACATTTTGCCCTTTTTTAAAGCGTGAACATATTAAAACCTGTTATGATCTTTGCAGGCACTAATTTTTACAATCTCTCCCAATTTTTAATTTTCCCTATTCTTTCCCTATCTTATAAATATTGCTTTTTTGAACACTCCTATTTGTGATTTGTTTTGCAACTTCTTACCAGATTTAGACTGATATTCAATGTTATGATTAGAGACTTCATTATCACTTATATAAAAGCTGTAATTTACTAAGTATTTTTTCAGTGCGTAACTAGTTGTGGTAGTTTATTTTCAAATTATTTATAATTTTTCAAATTTTACCATTCTAGGAGAATTTAATTTATGATCATGTACTTTATTTCATATTGTTTTGTGGTAAATTAGACTCCAATTGCTATGGGTTTGGAATAATGAAGTTTTAATTGTATTTCCTCCTGTTCCTTGACTTTCCATCCTAGTTCACTTGGCTTGCTCCAATCACTAGAGGTTTCCCCTTTCTGAGGTTGTTACCATTGGACTAACAACACTGATAGCGGTGCTGGATCTGCAGTATCCAAGTATCATCATAGACGTTGTTTTTCCCACCGAAATATACTGTGAATGACCCTAGAACATTCATAAAAAGTGTCCCTTCTTAAATTAAAAAATTTTTCTCTGGATAACTATTAAACCTCTGGAATTTGCCTTGTTTCCCTTTCGTTATGCCCAGTATTCCAGGTTAAACGAGTTCACACGGTGAGGAAATGTTGAAAGACAGAGAATTTAATTGGGCATTGCATGGCTATAGAACTGACTGGTTCAATCTGAGCAGGACTTAACTAGTTCTCATTATTAATTGCTCTCTGCAGTAAAATTATTCAATAAAAAAAGTGTTAGACCAAGAATAGCGCTTCAGTAGGTTATATCCCTGTCCCAATTTAAGTTTTACGTTGTGTATTGCAATTGAAATGCATTTGTAAAGTGCTTCTTCTAACTTTGATGCTAAGTATGTAATCACCATAGGGTATTGACACTTTGAGGAAATTGAAACTTAGATCGGGTTACAAATTGGAATCTTTGCTAATGATATGCTATAAAATACCAGAGGTAATAAACAGCATATTGTTAGATCAAAGTTAGAACTTAAAATTAAATTAAAATGTTGAAGGCTATATTGATTTCTTAACTTATTCAAGTCCAATTTAATAACTTTGGAAAAAATCAAATTTGTCAACTTTGACAATATAGTCTCACTTGTTTTATGATTTAGCACTAGATTATACCCAATTATCAATTACTATTACGACCTGTTAGATTGTCCATATGGGTACCAATGTTGATCTTTTGCCGGCTCATAGAAGTTGAATTAGTTGTTATTAAAGATATTGTGATTGTACATTAATTGTTTGAAATTATAAAATCAACAAGTGGCATTTACATGTTGACACAACCAAAATTTCAACTTCAATTATACTCTTAATGAATTGACATAATATTTAAAGTTAATGAAATAGGTTTCGTAATAACATTATTAAAAAAAATTTGAGTTGTTTTCTAAGGTTTAATTTAATGAAAATGTGAAAAGTGCCTTCTATTTACTTGAAAACAATGAGAAAGGGTTCGAATGGATTCTAGTGATTCTATGTGACCTTCGAAACACGTGTTGAGGCGCCAGGAGGTTATCATTTCTATTGGACTAAAGGTCAATGGGTTAGATGTAGGGCTACTCTTAATGCAGGCGAGTCTAAGCTAAATCAATGTATATAGTTTTATGTGCAGCAAAAGTTTTTGGGTAAGATTGAGTGTAGACATAGTGGCTTAGGGTGTATAGATGGTCGCTGTAAATGTGCTGTGCGGGAAAGAGGTGGGAATTAGGCACTTTGCAGGGCGATTGGCTTGGGTGAGTACGTGAGTGGGCCTGAGCGCTGTCGTCGGAAGTTTTGGTGCGTTGTTTCTATGTGGCCATTTAGTCGCTATAACTTTGATTTGTTTTACTCATTTAGAAATTGATGTTTGTCATACTGTAGCCATTTATTCAGTATGTATGTACCGTGTAGTGTGCCTTGGAACGACGTGGGAATCTCAAAGTGATTGCGCTTCAAGTTGTTTTTAGAGTGATCTTGTTTGTTAATTCTGAGTATGTATAATAAGAGGCTTGGCTTATTTCCTGAGGGTTAATTATTCTTATGTATTTTGTAGTTAAAAGTATTTAGCTGATGAATTAATATCTAGAGCTCAAATAATGTAGGGGTTAGTTCTTGATTGATGTATTTCAAGTTATTGTCAATTACACAGCATAATTGTGACAGCTTATTATTAGTACAATTTCATTAGAGTCTATAGCTTTGCTAGTTTTTCAATTATTATGTACAAAAAGTTGAGTTTGGTCAAGTATGGTCCATAACATGCTCAAGGAATTGTTGACTCTATGCTGTCATAAAGGTCTGGACTGCTAGACATGCACAGTTAGTCGTTGCCAATCGGGAGTAGGTGTCGAGGAAGGAATGCTCTAGGTGGTTAGATTTAGTTTGAGTAGATTGAATACAGTATAGGTATTGATGACATATATTACATCAGAGGATAATCTACACAGACATATGTATAGCTAGTTCCTAGAAGGCTTGTCTACAGCCAAGATCGGTGATTAGAAGGGGCTTATTGCATTATAGGTCTAGCTTATGGGAACAGGTAAAAGGAAATATGTAAGCACATTGCTATTAACTGCATTAGCTCTACTTAATTTAATAGGAGTCATTGCTGTAGATAAGATTGTAAGATAATACGTATAAGTGGTCTGTACAAATCGCCCATACAGTAGAATCTAAAATTGTGATAGTACTCCAGTGATGGTACTAACATGGGTAATCTTTGGTCTATTGTAGTGCAAGCTTAGAATGTCTAAACCTAAGTAAAAATTACACTGAGTTGAATGTATGTCACATCCACAGATTGAGTCATTTAGATTGGTATGGCGAGTGAGCTTATAGAATGTAGGATTGAATGGACAGACCTATAAAATAGGTGATGGTCAGTATACACCAGTTGTGATAAGTCTATGCTGGCTGAACATATGTGTGTAATGTCATTTGAAACTATTAGAAGTGTAATTTAATAAGTTGTAATAGCCATGATTATCATGTTTATTTGTATAAGTCCGTTTGCCAAAAAAACAGAACATTGTTGGACCTTTTGACTCCGTACGGCGAGCAGCAACCTATAGTCAAGTGTTCGCATAGCAAACGATGATACATGCAGTAGTAATGAAACGAGGTGTCTAGATATGTAATTAGAGAATTTTAATGTAAGATTAATGGCTTTAGGATCATAGGAAGAAACTCTCAGATACTCGCGATTAATGTTAGAGTGTCAGGGAACTGCGCAGGTGCTTGCAATATGCGTTCGCTCTCAGCGCCTCTAGGTCACGGTAGTATTTTTTGGTGTAACTGCACTGTACGTGGAGGCAAATTACGCTTTGAATTTGTCAGCTCTGAACAGATTTAAACAACAATTAAATTGTCATATGGTATAATGATTGCTGTGGATGAGTGATTATGCGTGTTTGTGAGACTTATTTGCAGTATTTCTGAGCAGGTGCTTAGGGAATTAAAGTATGTTTGTTAAATAGTTCACTTATTATTGTTTGTAATTTCACTGTCATCAATGGAAGAATATTGGTTTTTAATTCAATCAGTAATGAAATTATCAACATAAATCTAATGTGGTGTTAGAAAGACCACTTACATATTAGTGCAAGGACTTTTTGTCCATTTGTGCAGTTTTATGGTGAATATAGGCTGTTCGGCATCAAACAGCTGTTCGAGCATCAGTATGGATATGACGTACAATAGGGCTGGCAGTAGTTTATAATGTCTATATTAAGGTTTGAGGAAATGATCAAGTCTACATTTCATATAGGTACCCTAAAGATGATTCATGAGTACTTTGCTGTACATTTTTAACAGCTATTAACCAATGGGTAGCTAAGAGCCTTTAGATAAATGTAAGGTCTGCATCATATGCTTAAGTGCAAGGTTACATTTATATTAGTGACTTAAAGTAGTGAAAGGGGCTGATTTCTGAAGTGGGACAACTTATTTGAGGAATGTACATAATGTGATTAAGGGATTAGGCCAGCATTGGACAATACGTTGCGGATTAACAACATGGGAGGAACCTAGATAGGATAGTGGATCATTCATGTTTAGAGACACGAACATGAACTGCAAGGATTGATCATTTGACTAAAGTGGAAATGTTTTCAATGGGATGTTATACATGGTTTTAGTGGTAATTGGACATGTAAGGGAGTATAGACTGAGGTTGCCAAATATTTAAGCCGAAATGGTTATTTTGTTAAAAGATTAAAATTTGAAACCGTTTTGAAGTTAGTTTATTGTCAGATTTTGTAACTGTATGCTATTTTGCTATTGTTCATAAAACCATTGATAGTAATGGGGTTCACATGAATGATAGTATGATCAATCTATTAAAGTTTATGCATTTGTGGATTAGACCATCAAACTAAATGGCTCTTTGAAAACTACAGGCCCTGGGCCCAAGGGTGGTTTATTGCAGGTCTGAGGATCTGAAAGGATAAAGTTTATGGTCAAGATGACATAAAAGGAATTCAAATATCGAGCAATAAATTTAAAAAACAATACAAAGTTAATACGTTAAACATGTTCAAAGGAATGCTACATAAGTCTTCTTAAGAATTCAGATGGAATGCTATTGCATAGTATGCAAGCTTAATTTTAGAGGATAGTCACTGCAATATATTGTACTATTAAAATACTGTACGGGAATGTCCTTTCTAGGTTTTGTTGGTGCAACCAGAAGGAGGCCTGCAGAGTGGTACATGTTGATAAGGGTACTCATAGGCAATGTTATGTCGAGCAAGGAACTAAAGCGATGCCTGAGGTCCAACCATTAGAATGTTAAAATATAAGATGTTTATTTTTACATGCACAGAGCTTTAAGTCACATGATAAGGCTGAACGTTTATGTGGGAGGATGCAATGTAGGTAGCTTTAGATGGGAATAGTAAATTTGCTTATGCTTATGTATGCCTGATCTGCAGTATTTATGTCAGGAATTGTAAAACATTCAATTTGAATAAGCTGTATTATTTTAATTAAGCTGCAAAACAATTTGGGATTTATCATTTTACTCTAGTGAGCACAAATCTGTGTGCTTTATCAGTTATGCAGATGCTAAGTGATTGTGCCATGCATAAGCATGACAGTGAAGTTATTATACAGAGTGTTTTTGTTGATGATGGTGGCACAGGAGACAGGATTTTATTGGTGTGGTTTTATTTTTGGTTTAACCATATTGGTAAATGGTAGGTTTAAGTTCCATTGCTGAATAATCCATGTTGGTAAATTATTTAGTAGTTATGTTTGAATGGGCCAATTTTAAAGGTAGAATTAAGCTTGAACTTTAGTAATGCAATATTGTATTTAAATAAGTTAAGCAGTGAACAGTGATTTAACAATGACCTGAGTGACAGGTCCTTGCGAAATGTTATGGACGTGCGTTGAAATGTTAAGTAGTTGAGCAATGCCAATTTGTCAGGACCATGCAGGTTGCTCCTTGAATAATGAAATGGCGCTTCACAAAAGACTGAAAGATTAAAACTAGTCATCAAAAAGTGTTTATTGAAGTAAAAATTGGGACAGAAAAAAAAATTATAATAATCCGTGCTGAGGTGATACTCAAAAAAACTGAATAAAGCAGCTACCATATAATTGTGATACCAATTAAACAAATCAAAATAGTTAATAGCGGTGCTTAATTCCCAAATGCATGTTATAAATGAATAGCATACAACATATAGTACACTGGTATAAAAAATATACTTAGCATATACAGTAAGTGCTTACTGCATATACAGTAAGTGCAAGTGCTCTGTGCCAAAGTTCATAACAAATTATTTCAATGCATGCAATGATATGTGACAGTTCTTATATAAAATCTAAGTATCTCTGCTCTTCCACTTCCCAGTATGAGACAGGTGCTTTCACCACTGTGCACAACCAAATGAAGGGGCTTCTTACCAGATGGAGTGGACCATTAAGTTATAAATGGTCTTCTCAATATAGGCCACAACTCCAGCTTGGGTCCCCTCCGTCGCCATAAGGCATTAGCTCGAAGCTTGAAGTCTTTTCCAGACTGACTGGTGCCCTGCTACCCGGATATACAGAATATTACAGTAATATAAGCATGCTTGTCAAATGTCTGAATTTCACATTTTCTGTGACAATATCAGGACATTTCAAGTGGCAATTCAAGTCTAAGGGAAAAGTAACGCTTTATGGTGACAGAGGGGGCGCAAGCTGGAGTTGCAGCCTGCATTGAGAGAGCCCTGCGATATGGATAAAGTATAATCATTATTGACAATTTGTAACTTAATGATCAACTCCATATGATCAGAGGCCCCTTCATTTGGTTGTGCACGGTATTGTAAGCACTGGTATCATATTGTGAAGTGGAAGAGCAGAGATAGTTTGATTTTATATATGAACTGTCACATATCATTTCTTGCATTGTAATTAATTTTATGACCTTTGGCACACAGCAATATATTTATTGTTATGCACTTGCACTTACTGCACATGCTATAAGTATATTTGTATACCTTTGCACTATATTTTGTATGTTATTCATTTATAATAATTATATAAGAGGGTTGGTATAACCAGTTAAACCAAATGAAAGGGAAATTCTAAGTATGCCCATGTTGTATGTGAAAAATATCATATAAGACTGACAATGTTGTGTAAAAATTTTAGTTTTATTTTCTTTTCCCATTTTCCAAAATTTGTGTCAAAAAAAAAGTTTTCAAAAGACTCACCATGCCTTCTAAAAATAACTTGCAATGTTTATTATCCAAAATGTTGTAATTTTGTGAGTGTTTCCACTATCCTGGTGCTTTAGGGCCTTCAATAATGTTATATGTAGTCAAGAAATTGGATGCATAGTTTATGCCCCTAGGAGGCCTGAAGGTGCACAATGAATTCCGAGCCTCTCTATGTGTCTAGTCTATGAAAACTCACACATGTTGTACCCCATACAAGATGAAATTTTTTTGGGGTGTAATTGTAAGTATACCTCTGTTTTATGTGAAAAATAACTTGTTAAAATTACAACCTTGTGAAAAAAGAAAATTTTATTTAATTTCTTAATTTTCCAAAAAAAATAAAATTAAAAAAACTCACCATGCCTCTTACTAAATACCTTGGAGTGGATTCTTTCCCAAAGGGGGACATTTTGAGGGTATTTATACAGTTCTGGCATTTTAGGGCCTCATGAAATGAGATAGGCAGAACATCAGGACTGATCTATTTTCAAATATATGTACTATAGTTTGTAGACTCTATGGGGTAGATCTACTAAAACTGGTGCATTCAGAATCTGGTGCAGCTGTGCGTGGTAGCCAACCAATCAGCTTCTAACTGCAGGTTGTTCAATTGAACTCTGACAATAAAACCTGAAAGCTCATTGGATAATATGTAGAGTTGCACTAGATTGTGCACTCTTCAGTTTTAGTAAATAACCCCCTATAACTTTAGATTAATAATATGCACCAATTTGATTTATATTTACCAAAGAAATGTAGCAGAATACATTTTGGCCTAATTTTATGAAGAAAGATCATTTATTTGCAACATTTTATAACAGAAGCTAAAAAAAAAAATATTTTTTTTTCAAAAAATGTTTGCTCTTTTTTACTTTATAGAGCAAAACATAAAAACAATTAAAAAAACTTTGTGGTGAATAATTACCATCAAAAGAAAGCTCTATCTCAAATATAAAAAATAATTTGTGCACAGTGCTGTATGTTGTAATTGTCAATCAAAGTTTTACAGTGCTCAAATCTGAAAAATTGCCTGGGCAGGAAGGGGGTGAAACTGTATGGTCTTGAAGAGTCTTGAAGAGTTAAAGCAATGTGTAAAAGTGGTAAATAAATTGTTCTGCATGTGTTTTTTAAGAACTAACTAAAGAAAAAAGATAAAATATTTGTAATTGCCGTACATTCAAATAAATGTTGCACATGAATTTATCATGTTTATTTTTCCCAGCTAACAGATAGAGTCGGAGAAAGGACTCATCCATCCCTCCCAGCTCTATATGAATATGTATAGTGCTTCAGTTAGAGACAGCGAAAGTGAAAAACAGTACTAATGGGAGAAGCTACCACTGTGCTCTCTACTTGGTATACCCTGTGCTGGAACAAGGTCATCTAGAGCCCAGGGTGAACATGTAAAACTGCGCCCCCCCCAGATGTATGAGCATTATATGTCAGCAAAAATCCCCCCACAAAATCACTGAGAACTGATCTGCATGCTTACCCCATAAGCATAATTTCCCTCTCTTCCCAGTACAAATCCCCCCTTGCAGAACCCCCCCCTCTCACGACAAATCTTTGCCCTCCCCATCCCCCAAATCCCCCCCCAAAAAATCATCCCTCCTAGAACAAATCATATACCCTAATAATTTCCCCTCCTAGTACACATGTTGTCCCCCCACTTCAAATCCCTACCTCCCAGCACAATCTCCCCCCAAATCCCCTCCCTGCTAACACAAATCTTTTTTGCCCTCCAAACACAAATCCCCCTCACCACTTTTAGCACCACCCCCACCCCCAAATGCCCCCTCCTGAAACAACACTTAGGCTTGCCGCTCCCCAAATTTCCCCTTTTAACACGAGTCCCTTCCCCCCAATCTCCTTGTGGCACCCCCCCCCCACCTCACATGATACCACAGTGCCCAGGGCAGCTGCCTCTCTAGCCTACCCCTTGTTCCAGCCCATGGGTATACCCATAAATCTCTGAAAACCCAATGTCATGAATGTACCCTGCATTAGGTGTATATTAAAAAAAGATGTAAAACATTTGTAGAAATTGTGGTTTGAGTCTCTGCATAAATATTGCAGTTCCCTACCAAGATTGCAGCTAAAGAAGTAGTAACAACACACAAAACTAACCACAAATCTTTTTCTATGTGAGAGAAGCAGGAGCGTATACACTAAACTGTGCTTGATTCTGTTGTTAACCTACTTGATACATTTCCCTTAGTATTTGCTATGAATAGCTTTGAATGGACATCTTATATGAATATAGTAAACAATAGTTTTCTACTGAAAAAAAAAAAAAAAAAAGTAAAACACTAATATGGCACTTAGGCAAATGATATGATCCAACACTCAAAGCGCTCTAAGCACATAAATTGGAATAAACTGCTAAATATTTAATTACTTGGACAGTAAATGAGCATGTTTGTACTGATGACAGTGTGTTCTTTCTATTAATGTACTGCTCGATATTCTGTGCAGAAAAGTTCCTTTACTCCAATAAATGTCAAATTAAAAAACACACGACCTTGTCCAAAGTGCACTTATAGATTGGACAAAGCATTGATGGAAGCTGCCATATGATCATGATTGTCTAGTTAATACAATGCTAACCTTATTAGAGATAATCTAGAAGTGAGCTTTTTGTCAGATTCCGCACAATTTATGACAGCACTGTACAGAACATCTTTATAGAGCTTAATATACCTTTTCTTACTGGCTATATCCACGAAATAGAAAATGTCATTCCCAGAATACAAATTGCAGGAACCGAGCAGGCACATTTCAAAATGTGTTAATAACTTTTTAAATGTGAAAACTTGAATATATATCGGTAACCTATTACCCATGTCTGTTCAGCTGCATAAATAAAATACATGCTTGTATTGGCTTTGTACTAGTGTTAACTTTTTTTGTTCTGTCTGTTAACTGAATCTGGGGATTTATTTTTGGAACCCTTTTAAATAATGCATAAAGCCAAACTATAGGTATAATTATAGTTGTAAATAATACATTTTTAACTAGGGAGTTTATTGTTTGAGCATATGGTAAGCTATATTACGATACTTGTATATGTTAGGCAAGTTCTATATTAATACTTCAGAACAGAATAAGTTTTACATACTAAGAGACATTTCATTAATTTATGATTTAGGTAAGTTTAATTCTAGCAGTTTCTAGAAAAGCCTTATCAGCCTTTTTCCACGACAGGGGGTCCCGGGTTACAAACAAGATAGGGACTGTAGGTTTGTTCTTAAGTTGAATCTGTTCGTAAGTCGGAACAGGTACATTTTTTAAGTGTAGCTCCAGCCAAAAAATCTATTTTTACATTTTTTAGGTAACATAGCGAAGGGTTATCACCCCTGTAACATTTGTTTTGCTGTCTGTGCCCCTGTTCAGAAGATTTCATCTCACCTTCTGTCCCAATGACAATTGGATTTTGAAAATGTTGGGTTGTTAGGGAAACATGGACTGGTGATAAAGCATCAGTGGAGACACCTTTTCCCCATATTAACTCTTACAGGAGTGAATTTCACTTCCTAGGGGTGGATTTCCTCTCACTTCCTGTTGTCTCCCTCCGTTTGTAAGTAGGAGTCGTTTGTAAGTCGGATGTTTGTAAGTAGGGGACCCCCTGTAGTAAGTTGGGTGCATTGTCAGAAATTGGCCAAAAATTGTCCAACTTCAGCTCAAACACTCCAGCTTGTGTCTCTAATAGGGGATTTCCATGCACTTCCTGTCAGAATTATACTGTATGGGAAATCGGGAGCATAGACAACAACAAAAACATATTTTTATTAAAGTGTTAAATGAATATAACTTAGCATAATATAAGTATTAAAGTGTATTTACTACCAAAAACTGTGTTAGATATTTTTTACTACTTATGTTCCTTTTGGGGAGATTTATACTTACTATTCCTCGTGACCCATGTCTCAGGCTCAGAAAGTGATGGGAAAATTCACACTTTGTGAGATGTCACAGAAGCAAGAACAGGGAAAAAAATTTAATGGGGAAACTTGTTCTGGTTACCATTGGGGTTGATTTACGAAAACTGGAGAGTGCAAAATCTGGTGCTGCTCTGCATAGAAACCAATCAGCTTCCAGGTTTTTTTTTTTTCAAAGCTTAATTGAACTAACTGAAGTAAGAAGCTGATTGGCTACCTTGCACAGCTGCACCAGATTTTGCACTCTCCAGTTTTAGTAAATCAACCCCACTGTCTAATAGGTAAAATCCCCTTGCTTTAGAGAGAACTGCTTTTACCTTCTGCTGTGGGTTGATTTACTAGGGGCAAATAGACTGTTCACTTTGCAAGAGAAGTAGCACTTTGCAAGGGAATTCCCCCCCAGAGCTTTGTGAATAGGGTGAAGCTCTGCTGAATTCCATTATTTTAATCATGTGCAACAAAAACACATGTGATTGGGTATTCTCTGCAAAGTAAAAATTCACCACATTCAGTAAGCTCTGGAGCAGATTCCCTTGCTCAGTGCAACCTCCTTTGCAAAGTAAACAGTCTATTTGCCTTTAGTAAATCAACTCCTGTGATTCTGGGACAGAAAGAGAAGGGGAATCTCACAGATAGAACACTGATAGAACACTGAAATATCAAACAGAGGTCCTAAAGTGTATATATAACTTAGGCTGGTCATACATGAGTCATTTTCTTTAATTCAGCCCTCTTGTTAAATGAAAGAAAATGACTTGATTTCCCCATCCACACATTTGATGTGGAAATCCCTCCGACTGAGCCTTTGTATTTTGACAGCAGGGAGACTTCACCGCTGTCAAAATACACTGAGCAGCACCGTTGGCTTTAGCCAGCGGCACTGATTGGAAGAAAATATTCCAATAGGTTGGTTATACACAAGTCAATTGCTAGATCGACAATGTACAACCAGCCTGCCCATACACAGATCAAAATTCTGCTGGTTTCTGCTGAACCAGCGACATTTTGATTCTTGTATGACTGGCTTTCGTTTTGGATAGAGTAAGGAAGATTTAGTACATGTGTCATTTCTTAATTGCTGTCTGCGTCACCACTACATAGATTCACCTTCAGAATTTGTCCTGGTGATTTCTGTAATTGAGACAGGAAAAGATGGGAAATCCAAAATGTTGCTGTCACCTGAACAAAAAGTGAGGGATACTGTCAAAGAGGGGATTCTCCTCACTTTTGAGAAATTTCCTTTCACTTTCTGTTGTGTCTCCAGTACATGAAGTAAAGGGGAACTTAAAGTGATTGTAAATGGTCACCTTGTAAAACAATCCATTCAGTGTAAAATAAAAATGAAAGGCAAAACATTTGTGTATAGATATAAAAAAAACATTATAAATACCTATTTTTTATACCTTCCCTCTGTTCCCTCTGTTCTTAGCTGCATAAGAGTTTGGGGAGAGAAGAAGCAACAGGACACTGATCTTCCCAGTGAATGGTTGTGCAGGGGATGGGGGGGGTGTCAGGACAAGTATGATCATTGGAGGAGAGCGGGCGGAGTTCCCAGCATAGTTAGAGAACTGACCATGGTGTGCTCTCCTGGTTTGTGTGGACAGTTTTTAATAGGAAAGCAGAGGGACTGGCAGGAACACCAGGAATTTCACACAAATGAAGCAATACAAAGAGAACAAGATACTTTCTCATACAAGTACATGGTACAGCAGGCACAAATCAGGAATATGAAAAGCTGGGGTAACAAACACTTTAACAAAGAGACACAGAGAGCATAAATAAATTGGCAGATATTTTACCCTTCCTTACTCTAGCTACAACTAAAAAGAAAACTTTGGCTGAATACATCTTCTTTAACCATTCTGCCAGTGTAAGGTTAGCTGAACAGCAGATCGTTTACTTATAGTATTCTTCAACTTTTTGTATGACCGGCATTGCAATTACAGATTTGTCAGGGTTTCTGCTGCCCACTATCGCATCATCCATCCAATTACAATTTCCTAAAATAATGATTTATAGTCATTATTTGGTTGAATGTGTAGGACATGAATTGCAAATCCAAACAATAAATGATGCTCTGATACAATGAGGTTCTGAATGATTATAGCTCTGCTGTTGTTATTGTGTACTTGCCTGTAAGAAATACAAGGAAGATAAAAAGATAGGAGTAGAACCAGATAAGTTCTCACCATAATAATCATGCCATTTGATTATAATGAGATGTATCATACTGTGTGCAGAACAATCTCACTTTGTGTATTGGATACTTTGCTTGAGAGCATGACTACAAAAGATAATGAGATAGATTACAGGCATGCTTGGGGAACATCCATTTAACAGAACAGTCACAAAGAATAACTGCTTTATGTATATAGTGGTAAGAAGACTTAATTATGTCCTTCATATTCAGTGTAACACCCTCTCCAACTTATAATAAATAGCCTACACCCTTCGCAGCACTATGCACGAGAGAACTGTCTAAAATGTATACAAAATAGTGCAAGAATGATTCCTTGAATTACATGTAGAATATACATGTTAACAACATATCAAAACTAGTCATGAGGATGAATACCACAAGGCCTTGGTTTTGCCAAAATGACAAATTACTGTCTCTGTATTTGAACTTGTGATATAGATTAATAAAAACAATGTACAATGCAGTTGAGGCTCAGAATTCTAGTTTGTATCAGGAAGACAGGATTTTTATACAATCAGTCAGACAATTCAAGTTTCCGTATGTCCCTTGGAGCTTCTGCAAGGTTATTGGCATACAAAGAGTGCAGCAGTTTGGAAATTAAGTGGAATCACCTTAGCAGTGGACAAAAATCCATCCACTTGGAGATAATTCTAAAGCCCCATACACACGGTCGGACTTTTTCATGGATTCTGTCCGATCGGACAAGGTTGTTGAAAAATCAGACCGTGTGTATGCACCATCGGACAGTGTTCGTCGGTTTGTCCGACGGACAAAGTCTTATCTCCTGCTGGAAAGATTTGCCGTCAACCCGGTCCGATCACACCAAACCCGATCGTGTGTACGGTTGTCCGACCGGACAAAGTGCTACGCATGCTCAGATCACATTACAAGACCAAAGCTATTGGCTACTAGCCTCTACGTTGTCCCGTCGTAGGCAACAAACGTCACCACGTTCAGAATGATCGGATTTTCCGACAACTTTGTCCGACCGTGTGTACGCAAAACCAACATCGGACAAAGTACGACGGACATGATCCGACGGACCTTGTCCGCGGATTGTCCGACCGTGTGTATGGGGCTTTAGTGATTACATTTTGTGTAGACAGCCTGTAGTGTAGAAAGTGTAAGACCTGCACATGGGTGCCTGGTGGCCATGAAGTAGAACTATATGCATATCTGTTTTCATCCTGGATAGAGTAAGTAAGTTATAACCCTTGTCAACCCTATTTTTTTTGCTATCTATTTCCCATTGGGGAGATTTACCTTCACTTCCTTTCCCATAGCCAAAACAGGAAGTGAGAGGCAATCCCAGCAAATTAAGGGAATCCCTTGGGGTCACCCACGTCACCAGAATTAGTATCCCCAGTGAAAGATGTCACCCAGTGTCATTGCTATGGGGGTGCGGCGGGTGCAGACAGCACCCGGGTGACACCTGCCAGAGGGGTGAAACCATCCCGAGGGTGGCAAGGAGGAGGCAGAGTTTTTGTTCATCTGGACATTTGGAGCTCAGGTGTGCTGTGCTGCCTTGCGGGAAAGATACAGAGAAGTACAACAGAGAACAACAGAGAAGTACACTGATTGCCAGGGAGAGAGATCCCTCCCCCAGCAGCTGATCTTGTGTTTTCATTGGGGACTCACTTGCACTGAGCATCCCCAAAGGAGTGGAGCCTGCAAGGATTGCTGTTTGATTGGGTGGGCCTAGTGTGTGAGGCTGCAGGCAGTCTGTGTGAGCAATACACCGGAGGACGAGGTAAGTGAACTCACTCCTCCTCCTAGACAGCATCACAGTGATCAGTAAACAATGTATAGAGCACCAC
This sequence comes from Lithobates sylvaticus, assembly GCA_028564925.1. NCBI lineage: Eukaryota > Metazoa > Chordata > Amphibia > Anura > Ranidae > Lithobates > Lithobates sylvaticus. The sequence continues at coordinate 372,472,526 of CM053028.1, read as the reverse complement.
AGTGATTGGTATACAATGCAGAGAGCACCTCAGTAATCAGTATACAGAGCAGCATCACAGTGATCAGTAAACAATGTATAGAGCACCACAGTGATTGGTATACAATGCAGAGAGCACCTCAGTAATCAGTATACAATACAGGGAGCACACTGGTGATTAGGATACAGTGTAGACAGCACCACTGTGATAAATATACAATGTATAGAGAAGGCTCCAGTGATCAGTATAAAATGTAGAGAACCCATCAGTAATTGAGATAAAAAGGCAGAAAGTACCCCAGTGATCAATATACCATGTACAAAGCACCCCAGTAATCAGCATACAATGTAGACAGCACCACATCAATCAGAACACAATATAGAAAGCACCCAGTGACAAGTGTACAAGTAGAGAGAACCCTGGTAATCATTATTCAATGTAGAGAGTGCCTCAAAGATTAGTAAACAGTGTAGCGAACACCACAATAATCAGTATAAAATAAAGATAGAATCCTGATTAGTATACAATGCAGGGAGGATCCTGGTGATCAGTACATAATGAGGAAAGCCCCCCCCCCCCCCCCGGTGATCAGTATAAGATTACTGGTGTACTGATCACCGGGGGGTCCCTCATATAACGTGAAGACCACCTTAGTGATCAGTATACAACACAAAGAGCATCCTGGTGATCAGTGTACAATGCAGAGTACACCCTGGTAATCAGCATACAATCTAGAGAACATCCCGTGGATCAGTAAACAATTAGGAGAGCACCCCAGTAATAAGTATGCAATGTAAGGAGAACCCCAATGATTGCAATACAATGTAGAGTGTATCCCAGTAGTCATTATACAATGTACACAGTGGATCACTTTTCAGAGGGTGTTTACCAGGCAGTGGGAAAGCAATATATAGGCTCCTTACCTCCTGATCAAATCCCTAAAAACCTGCACCCCTCGCTGCAACTAAATTCATTGTAGATGGTTGCAAGGCAGCTCCCTTCAATGGTATGGGTCATTTTCGGCCAACGAATGTGACACAAGAGGATAACTTTTTATTTCCTGATTTGCTGCCTTACCCTTCTGACCCCTGCACTCTGTATGTTACATATACCATACCCCTGCATTGTATGCATTGCCCACTCCTGAACTATGCACGTTACCCACTCCTGATTCATCCAGGCATCCAATCCATCCAGGCTTGTTCCTGCCAGCTTGCCTGCTGTGATTACCGGCTGTGGCACCCACAGCATATTCCGTGCCGCCATCATCCTATCCAGGCAGATTCCATGATGACATCTCATCGCTGGTGCCAGCATCTATCCAGGCCTTGGCCACTGTGATTGCCACCCATAGCATCTTTCCTGTGGCCATCCTATACAGGCAGGCAGATCCCATGACATCTCATCGCTGGTGCCATCAACCAGGCATTGCCTGCTGTGATGGCTGGCACCCACAGCATCTTCCTCGCTGTCAGGTCATGTATGATCCCATTCAGATCCCCCTTCCATTTACTGCACTGTCTGCTCTAATCACCTATACATTGCATTGTCTGCAGGAACAGATCCCATCCTACCCAGATCCCCCATACCATTGTCTGCTATGAGAGACAGATCTGACCCTCTTCAAAGGCATTCTATACCTCATATACTGCACTGTCTGCTCCAACCTCATACAGATCCCTATATATTGCACTGTCAGCTGTCCCTAGGGCAGTGGTAATTCTGGCAGTGCTATATGGGAAACAAAATATTGGGAGGGGGGGGGGGTGACACCATGTTTTACCGCACCAGGTGACACCAACCCTAGTGACGCCACTTACGTTTTCTTTTACTCTCCTTCAATGTAATGGCAAACAGGACAAACAGAGAGAATATCTCTAAAATCTATGTGAACTACAGCCAAGACAATATTAATAAGAGAGAACCATAAGCATGTCATCCCACTGCATTGCAGAATATAAAAGTTTGCAGAAAGACTTTGAGTATTTGGAATACAAGACTGTAAATGTACCTAAGTAAATAAACCCTAAACTGAGGAAACGTGAGAATGAAATGAATAAAAATGATGAAAGAAATCTATGCAGAACTAATCAAATAATACAACATCTAATATTTACATAAACGAAATAAGATTTCAACAATAATAATGCTACTGAAAAATATATGTGCCTGTTGGTGACATCCAGAACTTACTAGAATTTTTATACATTCATTAAAGACGGCAAGATTTGAAATCTGTGCCAGAGAGACCCCAGGCCAGTCATTTTTATTGGCAGTAAACACTTATCAGATGCTGAAATTCACCACATATATTCCCATTAAAAATCTAACTAGGACACAGTATTTTCTGTCTTACCTGATTTACGAAAAAGTAAAAACTTACATATTGTACAAAACTCAAAACAAGTTGTTATAAAACCATGATGGAAACACACTCTAAGAAACGTTATCCATACTTCTTATTTGTTAGACATGAACAAATTAAATACCGTATTTATCGGCATATAACACGCACTTTTTTCCCCTTAAAATCAGGGGGATATCGTGGGTGCGTGTTGTGCGCGGATCCTCGCCGATCTCCGCTGATTGTGAGTTGAGCGAGCGCCACCAATATACACATAGCCGAGTGTACTCGGCTAGGCTCGGCTCCTCTCGGCTCCACTCACAGTCACGCCCAGTCCCGCCCTATGATGGACATAATACAGGTCCAATGACTGGGCGTAACTGTGAGCAGAGCCAAGAGGAGCCGAGCCTAGCCGAGTACACTCGGCTATGTGTATATCGGCGGCGCTCGGCTCCGCTCACAGTCATGCCCAGTCCAGCCATTGGACCTGTGTTATGTCCATCATAGGGTGGGACTCCGAGAGGAGCCGAGATACATAGGACCGACTCTGTGTATATCGGCGGCGCCATTTTTAAACTGCAAGTCTGCAATGACACTGGGGCAAGGCTGCAATGACACTAATAAGGCTGCAATGACACTGGGGCAAGTCTGCAATGACACTGGGGCAAGGCTGCAATGACACTAATAAGGCTGCAATGACACTGGGGCAAGGCTGCAATGACACTGCGGCAAGGCTGCAATGACACTGGGGCAAGGCTGCAATGACACTAACAAGGCTGCAATGACACTGACAAGGCTGCAAATGACACTGGACAAGGCTTTAATGACCCTGACAAGGCTGCAATGACACTGACAAGGCTGCAATGACACTGGACATGGCTGCAGATGGACACTGATAAGGCTGCATTTATGGGCATTTAAATGTAATTTTTTTCCTTAAACTTCCCTCCTAAAAGTTTTTTCCTTAAAATTCCCTCCTAAAGTTGGGGTGCGTGTTGTACGCCGATAAATACGGTCACTCATCAAAAAGAGTTAATGTTAATGACACTGATAGTATTCAGAACATATTCGTTGACTTCTACTCCTTACTTTATAAATCAAAGGCGGAGAAGCCAATGAACCAAGTAAAACAATTCATGGATAAAATGGTCTTTCCTAAACTTAAATTAGAGGAAAGAGATTTTCTTGATAGCCCTATATCCCTCGAAGAACTAAAACAAGCAGTTTTGCAAACACACAATAATAAAGCTCCCGGGATGGACGGACTACCGATGGAAATATATAAAACATTTGGTAACATTCTATTGCCAGAACTATTAGAAGTACTAAATTACGCATTTTAGAAACAAAGACTCCCCGAGTCAATGCAGGAAATGATAATTATAGTAATTCCAAAACAGGGTGCTGCCAGGGTGCTGCCTGAGTCTTATCGCCCTATCTCCCTCCTCACCTCAGATGTTAAGATATTGGCCTGCGTTCTCGCAAATAGATTATCATGCTATATTAACACCTTGATTCGTGAGGACCAAACAGTTTTTTTTTACAACTAGAGCAGCTTCAATATATTTGTAGACTTTTTTTTAAATATGCAGCTCCCTATGGAAGATCCTGGATCTAGATCAGTACTGTGTTTGGATGCCCAAAAAGCCGTATTGGAGGCTTTTGGTATAGGTCATAGGGATTTTTAAAGTGGGTCAAAATGTTATATAGGGAACCAAAAGCAAGGGTAAGAATTAACAATACATTATATAGACCCTTTAATCTGTCTAGAGGGACTAGATGGGGATGTCCTCTGTCCCCACTATTGTTTGCGATAGCATTGAAACCTTTTGCTCTTGCGATTAGACAATCAGTGGAAATAGTTGGGTTTCGACGAGCAGGAAGAGAGGATAAAGTAGCTCTCTATGCAGATGATGCTCTTATTTTCCTGGGGGATACCTCAAGTCATTAACGGAACTTATGAGCCTTTTCTCCATATTTGGGCGAATCTCGGGCTACCAGATCAATTGGGATAAGTCTGAATTACTACCACTAGACAAATTAAAAGTCCCTTTACCAAATCATGCATCTCAAATTCAAATTAAGCAAGGATTGAGATACTTGGGGATTGAGATATCACGAAATGCAAAAGATTATATCAAACTGAACCTTAAACATTTATTGACAAAATTTAAGGATAAATGTCAAAGTTGGTGTAAATTACCACTGACAGTGATAGGCAGGGCAAACCTTGTTAAAATGATTTGGTCCCCACAAGTGCTTTACGTGTTTAATAATTCTCCTGTATGGATTACAACATTTTGGTTTAGAAAAATAGAATAACTATTTAAAGAACTTATTTGGAAGAAAAATCACCAAGTTGACAACATTAATGTTAAATAAAGGAGCAGATGGATTGGCGATTCGCCATCCAAAAAGCTACTTTGTAGCTTCACAAATACAACACTTTTTTGGATGGACAGTAATGGCAGACTCTGATTCTATACAGAGCCTGCTATTATCAGTACATCCTGATTATCCACTGATTTCTCTATTGGAGACAAGAAACCAACGATCGAATAAAGGCTTTATTACGGGAGAATTGTTTGACAAGGTATGGCAGGAAATGAAAAAAATCACGGAAATAAAAGGTTATACGGCATACACCCCTATAAGGAATAATAGTAGCTATGCGGAAATGATAAAACTGGAAGGGTTTGAGATATGGAGGATCAAGGGACTAAGGTAGTTGACACAGGTATTTCAGGATGAAGTGATAAAAACCTTTAATGAATGAATGAATATAATATCCCAAACAAAAGATTTTTTCAATTCCTACAGTTTAGGCACGCATTAGAATCACAGGGCCGACTGACGGAATTTAAATTTAATAAATCAGAGGTAATAGCCCTGTTGGAAAACACAGAAAAAAAAGGGTTTGATTTCACAAATTTATAATATATTATATGATAAATATAAAGCAACATTAGATATACCAGCAAGAGCAGCATGGTCAAGTGATATAGGGCCAATCTCAGATGAACAATGGGCATCGGCACTGTCAGTAACACCCCTGTCATCTCTATCTCCAACACAAAATTTAACACAAATATTTATATTACACAGGGCTCATTATACACCAGAGAAATTATTTAAATGGAAACGTAAAGATACAGCTCAATGCCCTGATGTAAAGGGAGTCCAGCAAACCTAATCCATATGTTATGGAGATGTCCCAAGCTCCACCACTATCGACACAAAGTGGTATCAATGATTAATAGTGCTTTTGGGACCAGGATGTCTCCAGAACCGGGATGTTGCCTCTTGGGTACCCTGGATGAATGGGGTATCCTGGGGGAATGCAGGATATCATTAACTAGGATCTCATTTCAGGCTCGTAAGCTCATAGCGCAAAAGTGGACATCATCAAGCCCACCTACAATAATAGCGGAATGGAAGATACAAATAAGGGAAACATTATCTAACAGGTTAATTTAAAGTAGATCATCAACGGGGACGCAGACAGCAACAAGAATCTGACAGAGGTTCTAACTCTTCCACACTCTGTTATCACAATAATCTTGTCACTACAGGGTCAAACAAAAGTGAGTGCAGCCTATAAAGAAGATAATATACCCTTCTGTCCAAATGCCCATGTGTTAAAACTCAGGCACATTGCTGTTGCCTTTCCCGTTGCTGTGCATCCAACTCTTCCGGTTGTGTTAAATTTTTGCCCCCCTCTGCAATGCAGTCCTCTCCACTGGCTCTTACTTCCTGTAATGTCATGTATCTATATGGGGAGCCCAAGATGATGTGGGAGGCTTCTGGAACAATAGTTAGCATTAGCACACGTAGCGGGGGTGTTCCCCTTTTAGGGAAAAGACGGTTTCAGCCAGCAGAGGCAGGGGATAAGACTACCATTCCCATAACCCCCCTGGTTCCCGGGAGGTTGGATGTTCTCGCCCCAGAGGCTGATGGGAGAGGTGATGTAAGGGAGAGAGAAGGCCCGCCTCTTCCTCTTCTGACACGGGGACGAGAGAGAGAGGAGACACCTGTGCGGACCGGCACTGCTGAGGGCCTGAAGCCTGGGCCTTGCAGCAGACTGAGGGAGATCCTCGCCCCTTACTGCCAGCCTGAGTGGCACGGAGACTTTCGTCTGGCGGCAGTCGGTCAGAACGGGGACTGGAACGCAGGGGTTGTGGCAAACGAGGCCGGACACAGCCAGTGGAGGTCCCAGAACCAAGGAAGGTATCCGGAGTGGTGAGCGAGCGAAAGCTCATCTTATGCTGTTGCTTTACACCTTATGCCTGCTAGACTTCCAAGGCTATTACTCCAGTCTGCAGAACATTGTTTCTTCCTTTGTGGATTACAAATATCCTGTTTAAACCTATATGTGCACCACCTCTACAGATCTTGTGCCGGTGAAGAATATTGTGTTCCTTCAAGGACTGAGCTCCATTGTTAGGGATCAGGCCTGGTCCGTTAGGTATTCGCAGTTAGATTGTTGCACCTTAGAGGTGCTTAGTACACGGTCGCTACACGTGGCGCTCCGCCCCCCCCCCCCCCCCATTGCGGTTCAGTTATATTATTGTAATACATACTGCAGGGACCTGCTTATGTGTTGTAAGCAAATGTTTGATGCCTGTTACCACTTTTAAACTACCAGAAGTAAAGACAGTTATTTCAGCTAGAAGATTGTCTGTGAGTTTGGATCCATAAGTAATTTCATGTGTGCTGATATATGTGTATTAACTGTGCCAGAGCGGGTAGAGCAGATTGCCGGGGGGTTGGTGGAGCTGTACTCAGGGACCCAAACCAAACTTGCGGCCCTCTTAGTTGGGGGTATCGCTACACGTGGGGGCTCCGGGATTCTGAGACAGCGGGAAAACCCGCCAGAAGGTACCGGCATGGACCCGACAGAAGTGGGACGGTGGTACACAATATGGGGCACTGATCCAACCGCAGCAGCAGTTATTGAACTACCGGGGATATGGCAGGAAGAGGCAGTGAATCAGCTCATAATGTCCCTATCCCCATGCCACAAAGCACAGATAATGGACATGAGAAATGATGCCGGGTGTACATACGCTCTGATAGAATGGAGAAGTGAGACCCCAGAGCAGTTTAGGAGTCAAAGCATACAAGCACTGGATGGCCAGACCTACCAATTGCTGCATGCGCTGCCGCGCAAGGGAGACTGTTTTCAAATGAAAACCATGCTACCCCCGAAGGCAGAAGAGCAGAAGGGCACAGAGAGTCCCGCACCTGTACAAACCACTCTTAGCGCAGAACTGTGCGCTGTCCTGGGGGAGATTGTGACCCAGTGCAGAAGAAACCCCGGGGATTACCCGATGTCGGGATACAGAAAGCTCCGGATGTTTTCAGGGAGGAAACCTGTACCCTCGGGGGAAGAGGTATTTGAAGAGTGGCTAGATGGCGCCACACAGGCTTTGGAAGAATGGGAAGTCCCAGAAGGTAGAAAGAAGCAAAGGATTGTTGAGAGCTTGAAGGGGTCTGCCTTAGAGGCCATACGCAACTTGAAGACAAGCAAGAAAGATTGCACTGCACAGGATTACTTAGACATCCTGGAGAGTGTGTTTGGTGGGACAGAGAAAATCACGGAGCTTACCTATCAACTGGAACACTGTTACCAGAAGACAGGGGAGAAGCTATCGGAGTATATGGGACGTATAGACAAGATCCTGCATAGGATTATCCTGAAGAAGGGGATAGATCCGGGGAAAGTAGACGAAGCCCATGCTCAGCAGGTGATGAGGGGAGCCCAACCCCTAGACCCCATTGCACTAGTACTACGCACCCGACAGGATGGGAAGAGCCTGGACTACCCCGATCTCATTCGGATGGTCAGAGAGGAAGAGGCCATGTTGGAAGAGAAACGGGAAAAACAAGTGATGGGGCCCACAAAACTTCCAGTGGCAACGGTCAGGTCGGCCTTAACCCCTGAAAGAGAGACAGAAGTAGATGCTCTGAAGTTACAGATGTCCCAGATGATGGAGATACTGACATCTCTGGTGGCGAAAGAGGCGCCCAGTCCAAAGAAAGAAGTAAGAAGGAGGGAACTATTCCCAGTTGTTTCAGCACCAGCATCCCTACCAGACTGGGGAGAGATGGTCTGTTTTAACTGTGGGGGTGTTGGCCATATTGCAGCTGTATGTTCCAGTCCCAAGAAGAAGAAAACCGATAGCCGCCAGCCGGCGGGAAACTCCAGAGGGCCCCGGTGAAGGAGTCAACCGGGTGCCCACCACCTTCAGTGAGCTCCAGGAAGAACAAGATGAAAAGAAAGAGAGGAGATCAAACTCCTCAGAGGGAACTCAGGGTCCCTCAACCAAGATACAGTCCGGGGAAAGGGGACAAGACCCCTCCAACGAGACACAGTACTCCTAAGCAAGAACCTCTAAAAAAGAGAAATAACAATATCCCTCAGCGGGTTCGTACTCCCACAAAGAGGGAGAAAATTAATGCATACCAGGCTCAGGAAAGAATAAAGCGCAAATCTAGTTGGAAAGAGAAGAGTCCGCAAGAGAAGGTAGCATCAACTCGGCCCTACCCAGAAGAGCTGGTTGGTCCATCTCCTACTGTACCCATCCAGGTGGAAGGAGTATACGCACAGGCCCTCCTAGACACTGGAGCACAAGTGACTTTATTGTACAGGGACTTCTATGATAGATACCTGAGTCATTTGCCTATCCAGAAGATAGAGGAGCTGGAAATATGGGGCCTGGGAACTCAGAGTTTCCCCTATGATGGCTACCTGCCTATACAATTGACCTTTGACCAATCCGTGGCCGGGAAGGCTGAAGTGTTTGACACCTTGGCAGTTGTGTGCCCTCACCCGCCTGGAACCAGCAAGACTTCCCTGATTATAGGGACGAACACGGATCTAGTCCGAAGGCTTCTGACACCCCTGGTAAAGAAGCAGAATCACGCCGCTCCCAAGATCCATCCCATGCTGAAGACGGCCTATCAACGACTGGTCTTAGAGCAGAAGACCCCAAGTGAGGGGATAGGGAAGGTGTGGAGACTTGAGAGAGAAGGGGCGGTGCTACAGCCCGGAGAGGTAGCCTGCCTCAGGGCCACTGTGAAGCTTACCTGGGAGCAGCCTGGCCCCTTTGTCATGCTGGAATCCGACCCAATGGAGGGTCACTCAGGCCTGGAAGTGATACCGGAAGTAATCCCAATCAAGGCACTGAAGAAGGCCCGAGGGATAGTCCCAGTAAGTGTGAGGAACCCCACGGAGCGGCCCGTAGAGATCCCTGCCAGGATGCTGTTGGGACAGGTGAGCCCTGCTGTCCCAGTTGGCTGGTCAGAAGTGAAAGGGACGGGTGAAGGAGAAGATGTTTGGAAGAAACTCTCCATGGAAAACCCGAACTTACCTGGAGCTTGGATGGAGAGAGCCAAGGCCCAGCTGACCAGATGGGAGAAGATTTTCTCCAAAGATGAGTTTGATGTGGGGTGTGCGAGGAGTGCCACCCATCGAATCCGTATGCAAGAGGACAAGCCATTCAGGGAGAGAGTCAGGCGGGTTCCGCTGGCAGATCTGGAGGATCTGAGGGAGCAGCTTGCGGAACTAAAGAAAACTGGAGTGATTCGGGAGTCCAGAAGCCCCTATGCCTCCCCAATAGTGGTGGTCCGGAAGAAGAATGGGTCGTTGAGACTCTGCATTGACTACAGAACTCTCAACAGGAGGACCATTCCTGATCAGTACACCACGCCAAGGATAGAGGATGCCTTACAGAGTTTGTCTGGAGCCAAGTGGTTCAGAGTGATGGATCTCAAGAGTTGGTACTATCAAATCCCCATGCATCCAGAAGATAGAGAAAAGACCGCCTTCATAACCCCAGTAGGGTTCTTTGAGTTCAACAGGATGCCTCAGGGCCTGTCTGGAGCTCCTGCTACCTTTCAACGCCTCATGGAAAGGACTGTTGGGGATATGAATCTCATAGAAGTCCTTGTGTACCTGGACGATGTCATTGTCTTCGGAAAAACTTTGGAGGAACATGAAGCCAGATTGGAGAAAGTGTTGAGGAGGCTCAGCGAGGAGGGACTCAAACTTTCCCCCGAGAAGTGTCGGTTCTACCAGTCTTCTGTGAACTATTTGGGACACATAGTGTCTGAAAAAGGAGTGGCTACAGACCCCGAGAAGTTGGAGGCAGTTACTTCGTGGCCAAGACCCACAACAGTCACCGAACTTCGATCTTTCTTGGGGTTCTGCTCCTATTATCGAAGGTTTGTGGATGGGTTTGCCCGTATTGCGAAACCCCTAAACGAGCTGCTCAAGACTGAAGGGGAGGAAGATGGCTTGGGACCCAGGAGGCCCGGTGAGTCGGTTCAAGACCAGTGGAACTCAAGGTGTGAAGAGGTTTTCAGAACCTTGAAGAGGAGTCTCACCACGGCCCCAGTTTTGGCCTATGCTGACCCCACCAGACCATATGAGTTACATGTTGATGCCAGCCATGAGGGCCTAGGTGGAGTACTCTACCAAGAGTATGAAGATCAGCTGCGACCAGTGGCCTATGTGAGCCGGAGCCTGACCCCCTCGGAGAAGAACTACCCCACCCACAAGTTGGAGTTCTTGGCCCTCAAATGGGCAGTAGTCGACAAACTAAAAGACTACCTTTATGGGGCCGAATTTACTGTAAAAACAGATAACAACCCCTTGACCTACCTATTCACCACCGCCAAGCTGGATGCAACTGGACACAGATGGTTGGCGGCGTTATCTGGATTCAACTTTAGCCACAGCTGCTTTTTTTTTTTTGTAAATCTAGACAGACCTAAGTAGGAAGGAGCAGGGGGGGTATAGATAGATAAATGTGTATAGGTGAGTGGTCTGAGGCCAGACTTTTTATGGTCAGCCAGCTGGAAGGGCATGTGAAGCGCCTAGATTGTATACATGGAAAAACGCCATGGTGTGGGATGGTGGGCTATAGTCCTGTTGATCATAGAACATAAAGGCCTAACATAAAAAATAGAGATAGGCTAACCCGTGATATACAGTATTAATTTCTGTGCTATATAAGAGGCGTTACATGAAACCTATCCTTGCATAGGATCAACTTGTACAACATTTACTGGTCATATACAATATAAATTGTAGTCAGTTCAGCCCCAGAGGGGAGGCATCTAGATTATTGAGTGCAACCGAAGAACCAGATAGAGGAGTAAAACTATTCAAAACCTGAAAGGTGTGTATTAACAGGGGTGCCATAGCAGTATAATTGTAATAATGGACCAAGAGGGGCGATAAATAGGTCAAAAAGCGATTCAGGAGGTTCCGTCCGTGTAGTTATGCGGACAGTATGTAAAAGGTATCTAGGGCTAAAGCAACCTCATTACGTATATAGTTGTTTTAAACACCCGTTAAGTAAAAACCCGTCAGGGGGGCTAGTACTAAGGCACAGGATACGTGAGATAGGAGCTATGCATCCGAGGGAGGCTTCCGGGCGTTAAAAGCTGGCGGGATAGAAATCATACCGCGGGTATATAGCTAATGGATGTCACGGGTGGCGCAAATTCTATATTAGGGCTTACACCCGGACGATGATATATGGGGGAGCCCAGCGTGCGAAATGAGATAAAGAGATAGCCGCCCCAGCAACCGTCGGTTTATGAGTAAAAAACAATGCCCACAATAACCAGTCATATAACTGCAACGTAGGGAAGCATATAACTGTGAGGAGTTACGGCAAGGAAAAAAAAAAAAAAAAACACCATAGTAACAGAAAACAGGACAAAAACCCCTTAGGAACTTACAGTACCCCTGGATCCTCCAACATAAGAAGCGGGGATTGGAATTCGATAGAGGCATCGTATGGGGGCCTAAACAAACTGAGAAAGTTAGTAAGAAGGATCGGGATCCTTATAGTGTTAAGTGCAGCATCTGAAAAACAAATAAGTGACAGTAAAACACAAACAGAAGGCAGTAGAAAGTAGAAGGAGCCGGAACATTGTAAAGAGATAAGTCCAAGCGAGTGTCAAAGAATGTGAGTACGGGAGCACAAGGCAGACCGTAACCGATATATGAATAAAACAGGGCTCAGCATGAGGGAGAAGCATCCGCAGGCTGCGGTTTTAGGAAAGTTTAGCAAAGTGAAAGTCAAGCCATAGATAGAAATAATAGTACCAGGTATCCTGGGAATCCGTGCTCCTCTTCGATGGCCGTCATTGTAGATTAGGCTGAGGTGCAGGGATTTTCCGTGAAGAAGTGGAAAGGAGATCTTCAGTAGTCCCAGCGCGTCCTCCGGGAGCCCGGAGAGTCAGCAGGGTGATAGCCGTGGTCATCTGGTCTGGCGGAGCGTCGTCTGGAGCCCGATGGGGAATGTCTCCTTGAGTGCGGGGATGCTTGTATATCCATTGGGTCTTCGGGTGGTGAAGGTCGTCTGGCGTCGTAAGTGCGGAAATCGGCATGCCAGTTCGGGACATCCACCAGGGGAATGTCCAGAGTACGGCAGAAATGTCGTAGATCTTCCGGAGTTTTCAGGAGGGCCGTTCAGCCCTGATGAGAGGCCGACAGAGAGAAGGAAATTTCCACCTGTACTCTACCAAGAGTATGAAGATCAGCTGCGACCAGTGGCCTATGTGAGCCGGAGCCTTACCCCTCGCTGCGACCAGTGGCCTATGTGAGCCGGAGCCTTACCCCCTCGGAGAAGAACTACCCCACCCACAAGTTGGAGTTCTTGGCCCTCAAATGGGCAGTAGTCGACAAACTAAAAGACTACCTTTATGGGGCCGAATTTACTGTAAAAACAGATAACAACCCCTTGACCTACCTATTCATCACCGCCAAGCTGGATGCAACTGGACACAGATGGTTGGCGGCGTTATCTGGATTCAACTTTAGCCTCAAGTACAGGCCAGGGGCTGGAAATAGGGCTGCAGATGCCCTGTCCCGAAGATCTCATGTCATGGCCGATGATTGGGAAGACTGGACCCAAGTGGCACCAGAAGGAGTGCGAGCCCTTTGTCAGGGGGCTGAACTCCAAGCCAGAGGAGGATCCAGAGCTGAAGAGATAGGAGTCATCACAGTGGGAGTCCCCAAACATTACTGTGGGGTAACTCGACTAGAAGAAGAGTGCCTACCGAAGCTGTCCAAGAAGGAGTTAAGGTGTGACCAATTGGAAGACCCCATGGGGAAATTGGTCCTGGAAGCATTGGAAAACAAGAGTCCAGAGGGACTTCGACATCACCCTTCCAAAGAGGCTCGCCTGCTGAGGAAAGAGTTAGATAAACTACGGGTACATCAGGGAGTGGTCTACCGAAGGGGCCCCTCTGATAGCTCAGAAGATAAGTGGCAGCTGTTTCTCCCAGAAAAGCATCGGGAGACTGTGTTGATTGCCTTACATGACCAGCATGGTCACCTGGGAGCAGAGAGAACCTTCCAACTTGTCAGGGACCAGTTCTATTGGCCCTGTATGAGGGCTGAAGTGGAGGAATATTGCCATTCTTGTGCACGATGCATTCAGAGGAAGACTTTACCTCATCAAGCTGCCCCAATGGGCCATCTACAGAGTCAAGGCCCAATGGATCTGGTATGCATTGATTTTCTCTGCCTCGAACCCGATTTGAGTGGATTGGGAAATGTTCTGGTGGTAACCGATCATTTCACCCGTTATGCCCAGGCTTTCCCAACCAGAGACCAGAAGGCTTCTACCGTGGCCAAGGTGCTCCTAGAAAAACACTTTGTTCATTATGGACTACCACAAAGAATCCACTCAGACCAAGGAAGGGACTTTGAGAGTCGCCTGATCCGGAAGTTACTGGACTCTTTGGGAGTAGAGAAGACCAGAACTACACCATACCACCCTCAAGGAGATGCCCAGCCTGAGAGGTTTAACCGGACCCTATTAAACATGCTTGGAACTCTAGAGACAGAGAAGAAGCAGCAGTGGAGCCAACACATATCAGCTCTGGTGCATGCCTACAACTGCACCACAAGTGATGTGACAGGTTTCTCCCCCTACCGGCTTATGTTTGGGAGAGAAGCAAGATTGCCAGTGGATCTGGCCTTCGCATTTCTCTAGACCATGCCTCTGCTGCCTCCCACAAAGGATATGTGGACCGACTGAGACACAGTTTGAAAATAGCTTACGAAAAAGCTCAGGCGGCCTCTGACCAGAGGGGGGCCCGAAACAAACGGAACTTTGACCTGAGGGTTCGAGTACAAGACCTGCAGCCGGGGGACCGTGTACTGTTACGCAATCTAGGGATCCCTGGAAAGCACAAGCTTGCTGATAGGTGGAGATCAGAGCCATACATCATCTGCAGAAAGCTACCTGGATTGCCTGTGTATAAGTTAAAGCCAGAAGGGAGAGTGGGGCCCTTGAAGACCTGGCATAGGAATCACTTACTCCCACTCACTGAAGCAGTCAGAATACCTCCAGTGAGAGACTTACCTGAACCTGTTCCCATTCTGGATACCCCCAGACCCAACACCCGGTCACAGACCTCCCGAGCTAGTGATGGACAAGACCCCCAACTGGCTGAAGAAGAGAAAGGAGAACTTGAATGGCTATGGCCTTCCTCGACTCCAAGAAATTCCGCCATAGATCTTCCACTTACTGAGGATGTGGAAGATGGAACATTGAACCCAGAAGCTACAGAGTTCGTTCCATCCAGTGTTGTGCCCGAGTGCTGGGAAGATATCTCTGGCCTCTACTCAGAAGAGGAGGACGTAGATGTTCCAGAACCAGTGATGCTGCCAGAGTGTGTTCCTGAAGAAGAGCCTGTGGCGCCAGATCCTGAAGTCCCAAGAGAACAGAGAGCTTGCAGAGTTGTGAGGCCTCCCAAGAAGCTAACTTACCCCCAAATGGGAAAAAGCTCAGAGTACTCTGTTATGACGGCTAGGAGAAGTGCTAAATGCTCTGACCCACCCACTGTTCATTTAGTGGGGGACAACCCCAGCTCACTCTCTGGCACAGTTAGACAGGACAGCTCCCCACCCTATGATAATTGGTGGGAGGCTCCTCTGTCGATCTTATGTGAACGCATTGAGGCAAAAAGGGTTTGTAGATTGAACAATGTCTTTGGGGACCAAAGATTCAAAGTGGGGGGAGTGTGTAGCGGGGGTGTTTCCCTTTTAGGGAAAAGACGGTTTCAGCCAGCAGAGGCAGGGGATAAGACTACCATTCCCATAACCCCCCTGGTTCCCGGGAGGTTGGATGTTCTCGCCCCAGAGGCTGATGGGAGAGGTGATGTAAGGGAGAGAGAAGGCCCGCCTCTTCCTCTTCTGACGCGGGGACGAGAGAGAGAGGAGACACCTGTGCGGACCGGCACTGCTGAGGGCCTGAAGCCTGGGCCTTGCAGCAGACTGAGGGAGATCCTCGCCCCTTACTGCCAGCCTGAGTGGCACGGAGACTTTCGTCTGGCGGCAGTCGGTCGGAACGGGGACCGGAACGCAGGGGTTGTGGCGAACGAGGTCGGACACAGCCAGTGGAGGTCCCAGAACCAAGGAAGGTATCCGGAGTGGTGAGCGAGCGAAAGCTCATCTTATGCTGTTGCTTTACACCTTATGCCTGCTAGACTTCCAAGGCTATTACTCCAGTCTGCAGAACATTGTTTCTTCCTTTGTGGATTACAAATATCCTGTTTAAACCTATATGTGCACCACCTCTACAGATCTTGTGCCGTGAAGAATATTGTGTTCCTTCAAGGACTGAGCTCCATTGTTAGGGATCAGGCCTGGTCCGTTAGGTAGTCGCAGTTAGATTGTTGCACCTTAGAGGTGCTTAGTACACGGTCGCTACACGTGGCGCTCCGTCCCGTCCCCCATTGCGGTTCAGTTATATTATTGTAATACATACTGCAGGGACCTGCTTATGTGTTGTAAGCAAATGTTTGATGCCTGTTACCACTTTTAAACTACCAGAAGTAAAGACAGTTATTTCAGCTAGAAGATTGTCTGTGAGTTTGAATCCATCACACTTAGAGCATAAGTAATTTCATGTGTGCTGATATATGTGTATTAACTGTGCCAGAGCGGGTAGAGCAGCTTGCCGGGGGGTTGGTGGAGCTGTACTCAGGGACCCAAACCAAACTTGCGGCCCTCTTAGTTGGGGGTATCGCTACACACACATTTTAAAATACATGCATAAGCTGCAGAGCCGCATGTATCTGCAAATATGTGCTAACTAAACCCCTGTTTTTAACGCAAACTGGCTGATGAGTTGAGCTTGGAATTTTCTTTGGTTTTGTTTTCCATGCGTTGCCCTTCCACTTCAACAGAACAGGAATATAAGACACTAATTCTGGTTACACTGGTAACAACCATGGATTGCAACATAATAACAGTCTTCCTTTACTTTGATGTCACATGAACAGGAAGAACCGCATTGCAGGATCTCCTTGCACATACTGGCTTTAATAACCAATCCCACTCTCTCTAATGCCTAAACAATTAAAGCAGACCTTACTCTACAGTTACATCTGCTTTCAAAGCCTAATTTAAGCCTCAGGTTTTTGCTTGTTACCCTGTCAGGCCACACAATTAGTTAAGAAAAATTGTATTTTAATTTTACTAAATGTTGTTTAGGTCAGTATGAGTTTTGCATAGTAAAATATGCCTGTGTCAGCAGCACACAGAAGGGCCAGACCACATGTCTCACACAGAACACCACTATCAAGGTCTCCAGCTCAGGGAACATGAGTATTATTGTTTAGAAGGCCTGTGTAAAAGATACCATATTCTTTACTTATTATGCAGTCGACTGTAGTTTTATAAACAAGGTTTATACTTACCTGCAATGGAATAGCACAAAGCAGCCCCCAAACCTCCTCTTCTAAGGCCTTCCGCTGCCACTCCTGACTCCTCTCCTCTGGCTAGTGCCCCCATGGAAAGCCACTTTCTATGGGGGGCACTCGTGTGTGCTTGCTCCTGAGCCTCACTATCTGCATGTATTGACAGTGAGACCAGGAAGTGAGCAGAGAGAAGTACTGCAGATATGCCCAGATCAAATGAGGGCTCAGGTAAGTAAAAGGGGGGGGGGTTTGAGGGGAGATAGTGATGACTAAACATTTTTCACCTTAATACAAACAATGAACATAAGTAAGATCAATGGTGTTCAGTTTTTAACATGCTGTTAAATGCAGATAAACCTGCTGAATCTGCTGCAGCTAACATAATATAAAGTGCATAACAGAAAGACAATGCAAATTATGCTGATTAAAGTAATACAAATATATTCATTAATGGTAGATATATCAAAAAGGCAAAGTTAAGGTCAGGGCTGCTGTTAGAAACCATAGGGCCCCATACAGCCAACCTGACAGCCCCCCCCAAAATAAACACAGTTTATTTTGCTTCAGTTATGAATGAACATAGTGAGTGATCGGTAGCTATCACTCATTGTGTTCATTCAGGAATGGAAGGGGCTGGTAAATATGATATATTTACCAGACTATTTGCTTACTCTCCATCCTGAAGGATCCTATTGTGTGCTTATAGTTGCCGGCGGGAGGGAGAGGAGGGACGTAGGCACTGCAGGGGTAAAGGGGGGGCACACAGGGGGGCCTGGGCAGCAGATGGAAACATATGGTGCACAGGGAGGGTGATTGGTGCAGCGGGGGGTAACTACTGGAACCTAAGAATAAACCTAAAAAATTGGATCTTATGGGCTATTGAAAATAGATAATGTATTTATAAAACATATATATTTATTGCAAATAGATATGAATACAATTCCAAATTGAAATGTGGAATTGTATTCAAATCTCTTTGCAATAAATATATATGTTTCATAAATACACTATCTCTTTTCAATTGCCCATAAAATCCAATTTTTGAGACATATTCTTATATTCCATTTCAAGGGATGATGGCAATTACATGTATAGCCATATGAGTCATTAATTGTAACTACCGGAACCTATCCCTGCATGCTCTATCTGCAGCACCTGAAATCCGTTGAGAGGGAGAGGAGAAGAAGCCAGTATTCAGCTGCTGCAGAGAGAACCATACAGGGCATCAGTTACAGTAATTGCCCCCCGCCCCCCATGGCACCAATCCCCCTTCCAGCCCACATCTGATTCACCCTGCTGCCTGGGCCCCCCTGCTAGCCCGGGCTCCTATACAAGAGGACCAGTAGTACCCCCTTATCCATAGCTATGTTTAAAGTAACCGATCACTGGAGGGGAATTGTTTTTTACAAAACCTATAAACACTGACATCAATGCTGAAAATAAAGCTTCATACTCACTTGACCATTGAAGAATAAGTCTCACATCTTTTGTTACTTCTGTCCCCCAAAGCATAACGTGCATGTAGCTCTTTATCCTGTCTTTCTAGGTGGTGTGTATGGTTAGCTTGCATTGTCGACAGATTGCCCCCTCCCCCAATTCTATCCGACAGACACTGCCGCTAACAAGAAGATGAATAACAAATTACTTGTGAGTAACAGCACACTGGTCTTTGCCAGTGTTGTATAATGACAGCTCTATATAAATAAAGAGGGGGCAGTGGTTAGAGCTGTGCTGTAGTTTCTCAATTTGAAAGCCCACAAATTGGGCTTTAGACTGGGGTGGAGGTGACAGCTAACACAAGCAGACATAAAGATGTGCTTTAATTTCAAAACATAGCCATGCATCAAAACAGGACCAATTGCTACATGCACTTGGTCCCCTGGGAGATTGAACAACTTTTTCCAAGCTCTTATGAAATTTCTTCTTTAAATGCAAAAATGGTTGAAGCTCTTTTTTTCACACTTAATCACTTAATACACCGTTTTTTTAAAGCTTTAGAAATCAAAGTAAACCTGTCACAGAACAAATATAGACAAGGGATAAAAAATGTTTTTTTTTGGGATGACCAACAGGAAGGTAGAAATAGAAGATTCTTTCACAAAATACTTAATAAAACCAACCGTAGTTATTATTGCAAGCATTTACAACTCCATTGATAGCCATTTAATCATTGTAAGCACAAAATATGAAACAATTGTGTCCTAAACCAATCGTTAGTGTAGCACCCTGATGTTTAGACAGGGTTGCTATTAAATGTATTTACACAGTATATTAAAGTGGATACCAAACAAATACAAGTGCACACAATGTATTAGGGAATTACACGAGATATATAACACATGTGTTCTGCAATGAGAATGACTCCAAAAGGGTCCAAGTGAGAACTCAATGAGGGTAAACCCAAAATAAATGGGAATCAAATAAAACGTCCAAATAAATCAAGTGAGGCACTGGTGTCCGCAGATCTTCATAGACAATTCTAGAGCATGAAGAGACAGGGCAGAGGTGTCTTATACAACATGGCATATGGTGTAGAGAGATTAAATACTCTTACCACAAGAGTTGGATACAACTGCCGTACGACATTGTATCATGCAGGCTTATGCGCTCATCCTCTGGCGCTGGAGATTACCGAATCAGGAAACCGAATCAGGCAAACTGGAACCAGGCAACAGAGTGGAAGGACAGCCCAACCGATGGACAGCATGCAACCAAGCCGGGAACTCCCAAACGGTCCCACTCGATGAAATCCCAAAGGCAAAAACAGGGAAAAAGATACAAAAAACGGAAGTGACTCCGATAGTGCAGGTCAAAAAAGTAGCTAAAATGTATTCACATTATACATGTGACAATAAAATCTCGAGAGTAATGTAAAAGAATCAGCAATGTGAGAAAAACGAGATAGCTAGTCCGAGGCGTTTTGACACAATAAGGTCTTCTACTGGGGCATATCGCAGAGATATTTTTCATATTGATTGCTTTAGAATTTGTTTGTTTTGTATGTCAGCTGCTTAAATTTTTTTACATATCAAGTGAGCGCAGTTTTTTCCACTTATTAAATGTATTTGTCAAGTGATAGTTGCCTTGGCCAATTGATAGGAGGTCAATTGATTTCACCCTAATTCTGGAATTGCTGCACTTCTCTCTTTTGTCGCTAGATGGCCGGGTATCTGGTGACATTAGATAAGACAAGGGCATTGCTAGGATAGATTAGGAATGGATGGGGTGTCTCAGCCAATAGGCAGGGATTTTCTTGGGTCCCTTGGCCTGCTGGGAATCCTATTTATTTTGGTGGAGTCAGGTGATCAGGGTTCTGTGCCACCTGGATTGCTGTCTGGGTGGACGTGTGTCGTATTGCCCCAGGCTGCTAGGTCAGAAACCTAAGACCTATTCTGGGGGCATCTGGCTGCTAGGCTATCTGAGAGCCTATCCAGAAGTAGTGCAGGGCTGTGACTGCAGCTTCAGTCCAACCAGAAGTAACGGTTTTGCCAGCCAGGGAACCTGTCATGATCGGAGGTAGAGGGGAAGCTGTCGCTACACAAAGGGACCATCCACCTTACTACTAGAGACCACAGTCAGTGAGCTGAGGCCAGTAACAGAGCAGACTCGCCAACCAGGGACGGTGAATAAGTGGGAAAGCATCAGCAAGTGCCAAGTCAGGGACCCAGCGGAAAAGCAGAGTTCACGCTTGGGGAGTGCCAAACCAGGTACTTAACGTGTCAGCAGGTGTTAAGCTTGAGGAGTATCTGTGAGTGAGAGGAGTTCTACAGTGAAAGAGCTCAGGGGATCCAGTGGCTAGTGGATCTGAAGTCTAGTGAGAGAGACTGGGAGCTTGTTGAGTCAAGACCCACAGTGTGTGGGTGTGTGATAAAGAGAACTGTTCGTATTGCAGAAAGTTGAATACCTTTACCATCAGTAACAGCTACAAGATTGTTTCCATAAGAGACAGCAGTCCTAACTATACAGAAGTGATGTTCGGCTGGAGGACTTCACCTGTATAGCTGTCTACCTATAGAAGTAGTCTATAGGTAGTCTCGGCGTCTGCCAATTAACAGTGCATCTACCTAAGGGTGTCCTGGCCCTAATCCTCTCTCCCACAGTTCTGTTGAAGAGATAATAAATCTCTTGCATTCAAAAAGTGTCTGGTGCCCACCTGTTCATCTTGCATTACATCCACCAAGCGGTCAAAAACATAAAAAGATTCAATAGCATGAACATAAATACACACAAACCAAAATTTACCCAACATCCAACAGTGCAGAGGAAGTCACCAATGTCATCCCAGTCTATGGGGAAGCTTAAAAGAACCCAGCAGGGGAGAGAACCTGGTATTCCTACAAGTAATTAAAATACAAATATGTATGTCCAAAAATAAAATCAAAAAAGAGAACGCAAACAGAAATTTCTGGTATTGAGATGCACTTCCTCCTGTTATCAAAAAATTTGAGCCATCAAATAAAATAAAGACTGCTCAATCTCCCCCTATAAGTAGTCCCTGGGCTTCCCAAACACTGCCTCTAAACCACAAAGTAAAGATAGTCTAGGAACATTTGACTCCTTCCCCTACTGGGTCCTCTAACACTTCCCACAGCCTGAAATGGCTAAACAACTTATTCTGCTCTGTGTAGATGTGATCCTGGTTTGTGGGTTTTTATCCCCCCCCCTTTTGTTTGTATTATATTGTGTGTGTGTATGCATGTGTGTGTGTGTATGTATATATATATATATATATTATATATATATATAATATATTTATTTATTTTTAAAAAAAATCTAAATTTTTTACTGGGGGAAAGCTTTCTTGTTGATCCTTCGGTATATTGTTCATTATTGGAATGAATTATTGCTATTTTGTTAATTGTTTGGGTTTTGTAATGGAATTTTTTGTCCTTATGTATATATATATTTTATATATATATATATATATAATATATTTATGTATTTTTTATGGAATTTTTTGTCCTTATTGCAGATGGATTATCTTCTCTTTTAACTTTATGTCCTATATATACAGTACCTATAGTCCCGAAAAAGTCCCGAAAAACTCTCATGAACCGCATAGACTTATGCCGCGTACACACGAAGGGACTATCCCGCGGGATTATCCGCTGGACTCGAGTCCGACGGACAATCCCCTCGTGTGTGGGCCTTCGACTGACTTTTTTTCCAAAAAGTCCGGCGGACTAGGTTTTAAGTTTTGTTTTAAAATTATCCGCTGGACTTGGCAGTCCGGCGGACAATACGGCCGTCTGTAGTATGGTCTGGCGGACCAAAAAGGACGCATGCTCAGTAGCAAGTATTTTTCTAGTATTTTTCTTTTTCTAGTCCCATCGTATGCGCTGTACGTCATCGCGTGAATCGCCGGACTTTTAGCGTGATCGTGTGTGGTCAAGTCCGTTCGCTTTCAAGTCCGCCGAAGCCCAGCTGGAAAGTCTGGCGGATTGTCCACTGGACTAGGTCCGGCGGACAAAGTCCCTTCGTGTGTACGCGGCATAACTGTTGGTTTAGGATATAACAGCTTCAAATCTATGCTCCCAGTGTTTTTATTGTATATTTAAATGTTTGTAATTAAAGCATTATAGTTGACTTAATTGAACAGTATATGAGCTTTCTATCTGTACTTCTTTGGACTGGTAGGCATCTTAAAACCCCCTTTTACTTATATTTGGCTTAATGTAGAGAAGCCTTGACCAATAGGAACACTGGGAATCCAGGTAAGCCGAAACTCAACTTTTACAGAAACAGTTAAATGTATTTAGATATTTAGCTGCCTAAATCTTTAATCGTATTCTCAGGTTAATCTGCCCAGGTTTTTAAAAGGCTTACATTAAGAATGTAAAAGCAGGAAAGCAGCCGGAATCAAAGTGCTGTTAAAAAAAAAAAAAAGAAATTTTGCAGAACATGATGAATCAACAAAGGTAATTAACTGAAGCTAATTAACAGCATAGCCAAAGAGTTCACATTATTATCTACGTATACTTAGTCCAGTGACCGTTTATCCTGCATGCAGGTATACAAAATTTCAAAACAGTATTTGTTATTATATAAATTTCTGATTTAAATATTGTAAATTAATAGGTAGGTACTGTAGAAAGTTCTGGTCACAATATTTTTTAGGATATTTAATAGTGCTCATTTATTGGTCAAAATATTGCACAAATAGAACAGTTCTTGTAAAATTCCAACTGTGTGCATTATAAAGCAAACAGCAATTATACTATTCAGTCTAGGCTTTGTGTTGTTCTGAGTTGCCTCAAAATTCCTGCTGGTTTGCTACTGAGCTGCTATGAAATGTGTTTGCTTTTATGTTGACTTTTATAGGGAAGAAAATAAAAAAGGCCTTTAGAAATTTCCCTGTCCATATGCTGCTGACTGATAGAGATTAGCTATAAAACCATGCAAAAACCCTAGTTATCTCATCTGCCAGCTATTGTCCACCAGATATACATGAACAGTAAAAATGATCTTTTGTAGGTAAAAGCTCTGTTAATAGACTATTCAGAAATCCTTGTGGGTGGGTAGTGCAGGAGTCAATCTACAAGGAGGTTCTGCAAACTGGCTGACACTTGTGGATGCCACATGCCTGTGTATATACAGTAAGTGGCCACTGTGAAAGACACTACAGTCTGTTTATAAGCAGATTTCAATTTGCTGTTGGTGTTTATAATGAATAAGTTTCACTTAGAACATGTATGCTTATAACCAGGGACGTGAGGTGAGGTCAGTGACTGGTGAGGCACTGAATAGTATCAGAGCCAGATACACACAGGTTACATATACGCCGCTAACGTTAAAGCGAGAGCAATAATTCTAGCACTAGACCTCCTCTGTAACTCTAAACATGTAACCTGTAAAAAATGTTAAAGCGACGCCCATGGAGATTTTTAAGGACCAAAGTTTGGCGCCATTCCATGAGTGTGCGCAATTTTAAAGCGTGAAATGTTAGGTATCTATTTACTTGGCGTAACATCTTCTTTCACATTATACAAAACAATCGGGCTAACTTTATTTTTTATATTCATGAACATTTTTTTCCCCCAAAAAAACAAGTTTGAAAAATTGCTGCGCAAATACTGTGTAACATAAAACGTTGCAATGACCACCATTTTATTTCCTAGGATGTCTGCTAAAAAAATATATATATAATGTTTGGGGGATCCGAGTAATTTTCTAGCAAAAAAAAAATATGATTTTTACATGTAGAAGAGAAGTGTCAGAATTGGCCTGGGTGGCAAGTGGTTAATTACCATAAGTAAGTAATATACAAATAATTATTATATGTTGTTTTTAACTACTTGCCTACCAGGCACGAACACCTCCTTCCTGACCAAGCCATTTTTCAGCTTTCAGCGCTGTCATGCAACGCTGTACCCAAATAAAATTTTTTATCATTTTTTCCCCACAGATAGAGCTTTATTTTGGTGGTATTTGATCACCTCTGCGTTTTTTTTTTCTTGCGCTATAAACAAAAGAAGAGCAAAAAGTTTGAAAAAACATAATATTTTTTACTTTTTATTATAATAAATATCCAATTATTTTTTTTTTTTTAAACAAATTTTTTCCTCAGTTTAGGCCGATACGTATTCTTCTACATATTTTTGGTAAAAAAAATCGCAATAAGCGTATATTGATTGGTTTGCGCAAAAGTTATAGCGTCTACAAAATAGGGGATAGATTTATAGCATTTTTATTATTTTTTTTTTTACTAGTAATGGCGGCGATTTTTATCGTGACTGCGACATTGCGGCGGACACTTCGGACACTTTTGACACATTTTTGGGACCATTCACATTTATACAGCGATCCGTGCTATAAAAATGCATTGATTACTGTATAAATGTGACTGGCAGGGAAGGGGTTAACACTAGGGGGCGCTGCAGGGGTTAATATGTACCCTATCTTAGTGATTCTAACTGTGGGGGGGAGGGGACTGACTGGGGGAGGGGACCGATCGGTATCCCTATGTACAAGGGACACACCATCGGTCTCCTCTCCTCTGACAGGACGTGGATCTGTGTGTTTACACACACAGATCCACGTCCTGCTCGATTACCGGGCAATCGCGTGTGCCTGGCGGTCATCGCGACCGCCGGGCACGCGCACCGGGGCCCCAGCTATGCGCCCCCCAGGGGCCAAAAAGCGAGCGCCATCATATGACGGCGGCCCGCCACAAGAGCTGCACCGTCCCGCTGTCATTTGACAGTGGGCGGTCAGCTAGTGGTTAAGGTAATTTACTATATTTTCAAAAACTGTACTCAAGTAGGTGGCTTAACGGACAAATTACTGAAGCTGGAAGTTATAACATAACAATAATTTCACAGTAAATAGATAAATATTAAATGATTATGTTATAACATATAGCATAATAACATATGAATTAGCTTGATTAAAACAGTACATTTTCAGCAGGCAGCAGATTGTCATTCTCCCTCTTAACTGTGTGAGAAAAACATGGGATTATGGGTAAATCTCATACCCATACACCCATGCTTTTTCCTTCTAGTTAAGAGGGTTGGGCTGGAAGGGAGCATTTGTCTTTTAGACTCATGTCCCCTTCTATGGCACTGCAGTGAGGGGACAGCCTCCACTGCAGAATTTTTATTGGACAGCTTGTTCCAATGGTGCTTTACCTTTGGTCCAAAGCTCCAAGCTGTCCATTAAGCACAGTGCTTCTGACAAGAAGTGAGAGGCACTGTGAGCTCATCCTCTCAGTCTTCTGCAAACAGAGTGTGCCAGCTTGTATTTAAACTGGCCGTTCTGTATGTAGCTTCTGACAGGCTGCACAAGAATGATGGCATGTGATGTGATGGCATGTGATGATTAGAACAGGCAACTATGCAGCCCTGCCAACTAGGCATTGCTGAGGCTGTGCGCTGTCCCCCACTCTCCAACTTAATACTAACATAAAAATAGAGGGGACGGAATCTTTGGTCTGTACAGTGTGTACAAGCACAGTGAGCCTCATCACCCTTGGTGCTTGTGTGGCTGGCACACACTGCACACATTAAGGATATGCCTCTGGTAAAAAGCAAGCACCTAGAAGTGTCTGTATGTGCATGCAGCATCCTTAAAACTGTATAGCTTTGCCTGAAGTCTGAAAGTCAAAGCTTTGACACTGTTAGTGACAAAGGTTAGCACCTCTTACTGCCTTCTACACATTTCCTATGAGGCATCCTATCATAGTGCTAAGTCAATAGAAGGAGGCAGGAGGAAGTGGACAAGCTTCAGTAGTACCATTAAATGTCAGGAGTTTGCCACCTAAAATTGGAAACCCAATATCTGAGACCTGAACACCAGAGTGCCATAAAGATAGAAGAAATTGTTCAATAATTTATCTTGCCTGACTTTATCAAATACTGAAATATCAGGTTTGGCTAGCCTATCCTTTTAATATGCTTAGCTTTCAATTCATTTTTCTCTATGCCAGTGCGGCAGCTTTTTAGCATCACAATCCTCTCCAGCACTGTTAAGTTTGTCATAAAGACTGTATTAACCAGTCATGTAGCAAACTGATATAAATGACGATTTTCCATTATGTTAAGCAGTATGATTCCGCTTCATTGTTCCAAGGTATGGTTCAGTTATCCTACTTGCCAGAGTTTATGCATTTCTATTCTCCTTCACACAAAAATTGTATTATAAGATAGAAAAGCCGGGATACACACTTCACAGTCTGTCTGAACAAAGAAGTGGGCTCCAGTTTTATAGTATTATTGAATCATCTGGTAGGAGACTAGTTTCCAGTTTGAGCTTGAAATTGGTGAATTTGGTTTCATTAACACAAATATATCTCTTAAGCCCCATACACACGGTCGGATTTTTGCATGGATTTGCATGGATTCTGTCCGATGTTGTTGAAAAATCAGACCGTGTGTATGCACCATCGGACAGTGTACGTCGGATTGTCCGACGGACAAAGTCCTATCTCCTGCTGGATAGATTTTCCGACAACACGGTCCGATCACACCAAATCCGTTCGTGTGTACGGTTGTCCGACGGACAAAGTGCTACGCATGCTCAGATCACATTACAAGACCAAAGCTATTGGCTACTAGCCTCTACGTAGTCCCGTCGTAGGCAACAGACGTCACCACGTTAAGAATGATCGGATTTTCCGACAACTTTGTCCGACCGTGTCTACACAAAACCAACATCAGACAAAGTATGACGGACATGATCCGACGGACCTGGTCCTCGGATAATCCGAGCGTGTGTATGGGGCTTTAGTCTCATTCACGCTGTAAAAAAAAAAAAGAAAAAGGGGATACTTGACAAAGCTCCACTATTTATACTAACAAATAAAATGGTGCCTTTGCTATAGAAACCTAAGTCCAATGGAAAAGCAAGAAATTGTTTTCAAATGAAGAGCTGTTAAACTCACTATAAAATAAATAAATGAAACATGTATTGTCTTTCCTTGTGAGGTGAGTGCCTTGTTTTCCAGAAATTACACTTGCGTTGTTATGTGGCCAGCGTACTTGCTTGAAGTAGTTATGCTGTTCTTCCTAGCCTATAGCCTTCAGAATCCTAGCCTATAGCCTTCACTATCATGTCCAAATGCTGGACCTTTGAGAGTGGGAATGCTTGAATGTTGCATCCTGCCTTGTAAAACGTTCCCTTTGTGCAATGAGGTACGGTAATCCATTTTAAGAATATGTGGGAAGCTGGAAGGAACATGCAGGTTTCAGGATGATAAAGAAATACTTGAGAACAATGGCTAGAAACTGAGGGCACTCTAGCTGCCTGAGCTTTATACCTGAAAGCATTTTTTTAAGGTGACAGAGGCACTTCAACTCATGTTAAAATGAATATATCACAGGTTAAGTTTTCAATTTTAATTATTTAACCCTATCTCATAGCAGAAAGGCAGCTTTTACTGCAAAACTCACTTTCTTCCTGGTCTCTTACAGAGAAGCTTTTTAGTAGCCACTGCCCACTTTTGGGATGAATGATGCCCATCATCACACATGAGCATAAGTGTGTGTTTGTATGTGGGTGGGTGTGAGGGATTGTGTGTGTATGTATATGTATGTGACTGTGTTTTGTCAAAATGCCTTATAGGGGGTAATGCTGTGCTATGAATAAAAAAGGACGGACTAAATCATATGTAGTGTTGTGCATTAGGGAGTATAACTTGTATTGTGTATGTTACATACCCCTGACCCCTGAACTCTTTTCATTTGGCTGTGCCCACTTTTACTCCTGACCCATGCACTGTGTACATTGCACACTTCTGACCCATGTACTCTGTACATTACACACTTCTGACCCATACACTCTGTACATTACATACCCTTGACTCCTGCACTCTTCACATTACACAACTCTGAACCCTATGCTCTTTGCATTACACATTTCTGACCCCTGCACACTTTACATAACACACACCTGACCTCTCTAACCCTTTTATAACACACTCCTGATCCCTGAACTCTGTATGTTACATACTCCTGACCCCTGCACTCCAACATTATTCACAATCAGCACAACGTGGCCATAAGAGACTGTGAAAAACAGCAGGAAGGTCCCACACAATGCACAATTCCAGGTCCACATGAAACCCAACTGGCAGACCTAGAGCTGTTCAATGAAACTGAGGCAAGCACAGTGGCAGCTGGGACGTGTGCATTAGAAGGGAGGGGAACACAGTTTGGCATCTTTGCTTTGAGCACTGGGTGACCTTTTCTCCAAACTGATTGAGGAAGTGCACTGCATCAGTGACCGTCTAGAAGAGTCACAAAAACTGTTGCCCTGCTAGCAGTTTTAGATGTATGGACCCAGAGCAGGTGAGCTATAAGTACATGGTTCCATTAACCAAATATGCACCCTATTCAGAGACAGCAGGCTTAATTGCACTGTTCTGGGGAACTGTTACTGATAGCCAATAACATGATGTGAGTGGCTGTGTGCCACTTGGCACCCCTGCCCTCTTAGGCCATGGCGCATGGTAACTATGCAGAAATCTGACCCTACCTACTAAACATACACAAATGTAGTGGTTATTGATTACATACATTGGGTAATAACAAAACAGTAAAAAAAATAAAAAATGTTTACAGACGTATTAGTAATTAGTGACCTTATGTACATTAATACTTTTTTATCATTATGTGATACAATAGAATCTGCATTTTAATTAGTAATAAAAACATTACAATATTAAGTTTTGTCTTACTGCCTGCTAGTAAAGCATGTCTAATAAACACATTACAGATAAAAGAACATCTTGATATGTATTAAATTTAACATGCTGGACACTGCAATACAGAAGTCAATGTTTTTAATTAATCCAGTCCAGGACACAATTTCAAGTAATGTTTGAAGAAGATAATCGGATTAAATGATTGCCAGAGGCATATGGGACTTCTATAGCTTCCTATGTAGTATAAAATACAAGCAGCTGATTGCAAGTGCAGCATTCAGATGAATTTATATAGCTTATAATGGAAATATGTTCTTTCCAGAACATGACTGGCCAATGACTCTGTGCCAAGACCCTTGACAATTGCAAAATAGTAGAGTATAGTGAAAACAGTGCTTGTGGCAGCTGCTGTACTCAAGCTTAACTAGCATATGAGGAGTTAATGGCTCAAAACTTCAAGTCAGTATAGAAGGTCCCTTGAAAAACATGGAAATTAGCATTTCCATTTCCAAATTTGTTATCAGTATCTACCATATGTTTAATGCACACAATGCATCCATGCACTGGTTATTAGTATTTCATAGTAGTGGGATATGGCAATGACGTGACAAATGCTAGTATAGCAATAACCATGGGTACACATAATTGACTTTTCTAAAGCATTGCTTGGCTTTTGATCATATTTCCCCACAGAAACAAATCTTTCCTGGAGCATTATCAGATCCAAGATACACACTGTACATAGCTGATTAGTGCTGGTTGTGTTTGAAAGCTATAAAAATGATTTATGCTTATAATCCTAAAGAGAGGTGTTTTAGGTCAATCGTAATGGAGTTCAGAAGAAGCTCTCTATGCCTCTAGCACTCTTGTGTGTATATTCAAAGATGATATGCAAACATAAGGACTGCAAATGTGGGAATAACCATTTTTAACAGTAGTGTGAACATGTTTTTTAACACATAAAAGACTAATTTGCAATTTACTCTGTTATAATGTATGTACATACATCACAACAGCCCTGAAATGAGCAGGACCATCCCTCGTTTTCAGCTGAATCCTACAGGCTCCAGGTTTGTCCCCTGCAATTTGACCCCCACCGTCCATCATTATAATTACAGACAGCAGGACTTTACATTACAAACTTGTGCGATAGGTGGGGTTGCATCTGTTCACATAGCCCTGGCTTTGCCAAGAGGAAATAGAAGTGAGCCAGTATCAGGAAGGCAAGATAGAAGGGGAGGTGATGGTGCATTGACCCACCTGAAAGCCAGTGTGAGTAAATGGGAGTGGCTCCAGCTGACTGTACTGTAAATTGAGTCTCCACTGCTTCACCTTTACCCTAATGTAAGTTTTGTCAGGGGAGGAACAGAATCATGATTGTCCAGCCTCACTACTTAGGAGCTGCAGCATGCAAGCATGCTGTGGCCAGTAATTATCAAACCACTGTATAGCCCTATTCAGGTATTGAGTTACTACTGTATAAAGGGACAAAAAGTTGGGAGAGGGGGCACAGATAAGAGAGACATATATAGTGTGGACTCTGTTCCTTAGTGTGTATAGAAATAAAGTGATCCTGTAACTACAGAGCCACTTGTAAAGATAACTGTAAAAATAGAGGCAATATATTTACCTTTCTGGTGGCCTGTGTATTAAAACCAGTTTCTTGCTCCCAGGCCTCTGCAGATGTTCTACACTTCCATGTGTGTCCCTTACCTGCTTCTACTGCACACTGTGGTTCTTCATGCCAGCCCCTGTGTATTATAGTGACATACAAACCCGCAAGAGGAACCACAGATTACAGTGAAAGAAGCAAGTATTTGACACACAATAGTGTGAAATATTCGCAGTGGACAGAAAGCAACATAAGCAGCATGACCCTACATATTTAAACCACGTCTGTATTACCATGTCCACTTTTCACCACAGAACGTGTCCCTTTTTTTCATGATCAAAAGTTGGGAGGTATGCATGTCATAGCTGCAGTCCTATGAATGTCAGTGGACATCTGATGACAAGTGTGTAAGCAGGTGCAGTTAGCTAGTCTGCTACTAGGTGGATCTGTCCCAAATTAATGTGGTAATGGGGTAGTATATAATTGAATGTTAGATCCCTTTTTAACCACATGCCGACCGGGCCATAACCGAAAGACGGCTACAGCGTGGTCGGCTTATTATGGGTGGACGTCCGTAGGATGTCCTCCCAGAATTTTGCTCCCAGAATCTTGCAACACTGTGCAATACTCTGCAACACTGCAATTATCTGCCAATACTCTGCCAATACTCGCCAATACTGGCCAATACTCTGCCAATACTCTGCCAATACTCTGCAATAAATTTAATAGAAACAAAGAATTTTTTTTTTTTTTTACCGATTTTTATGTCTTTTTTGATTTATAGCACAAAAAATAAAAAACCCAGTGGTGATTAAATACCACCAAAAGAAAGCTATATTTGTGTGGAAAAAAAAGGACAAAAAAATAAATTTGGGTACAGTGTTGCATGACTGAGTAATTGTCATTCTAATGCCGGAATTCTCGTCGGAAAAAGCTTTGATGGTTTTCCCGTCGGAATTCCGACTGAATTTCGCTCAAACTGTCTTGCCTACACACGGTCACACCAAATTCCGACGGTCTGTAACACAGCAGCATAAAACACGTTCGATAGCACTATAAAAGGGAAGTTTAATGCTTCCGAGCATGCGTCGAATTGTTTCCGAGCATGCGTCGAATTGTTTCCGAGCATGCGTCGAATTGTTTCCGAGCATGCGTCGGAATTTTGCGTGTCGGAATTGCATACACATGATCGGAAAATCTGAAAAATTGAGAACAGGTTCTCAATCCAAAGTCCGTCGGAAAATTCCGACAGAAAAAGACAGATGGGCATACACACGGTGGGAAAATCCGTTGAAAAGCTCCCATTGGACTGTTTCCATCGGAAATTCCGACCGTGTGTACGCGGCAAAAGTGTGAGAGCACTGAAAGCTGAAAATTGGTCTGGTTAGGAAGGGGGTTTAAGTGCCCTGTGGTCAAGTGGTTAAACAAAGCCTTCCTGTAGTGCTGTAATGGGTGGAGCTAGTGACTGTATAAAGGCCAGACTGGGTGGAACCTGAGTGAAACAGGGCATGCAGATGTAGTAAGGCTTGTGTAAGATAATCTGACACCCAGAAGAACAAGCTGTAGTCTTACTGGCTCAGGAATGGGATGCTAAAGGCCTTTTAGGCCAGGCTAAGTACTAAGGTGTTTCCTACAGTTTCTAAATCCTCCCCATCACCATTTTACATCATTGGCCTTGAGAAATTTTCTTGGCCTCTCGCTGCTCCTGAGGTTTGCTTAATGAATATAGCAGGGTAAAAAACAAACATGATGTGTAAAGCACAATATCTTTACACAGCCCAGAACATTTTGCCATCAACTCTGCAGTCAACCTTAACTTTTTTTCATTTATTAAAGGGAATGTATAGTGGTTTTATTTATTTTCTTCCTTTATTATAGTCAGGACTAAAAAAATATAAAAAAGTTGTTTTATTTTATTCAGATAAATAGGAAATATTGCCTCAGCTTATATAGAAAATAAGGAGAATGCAAGAGGCCAATATTACACTAGTGGCGTTTAAAATACAAATTTAACGATGTGTTGAATATATGAATATAGGACTGTATTCATTTGTTTCTTCTATTCCTGCCTAGAGAATAGTTTTAAGACACCCTTGCAACTGGCTGAAGTTCACTGTACGACCAACATAATTTTGTAGCCAAGATCTTGATTAAACAAAACATAGCCAAACAAGTCTGAACTACAGTGCCTTAAAAAAGTATTCATACCCATTGAAATTTTCCACATTTTGGCATGTTACAACCAAACATGTAAATGTATTTTATTAGGTTTTAATGTGATAGACCAACAGAAAGTGGCACATAGTTGTGAAGTGGAAGAAAAATTATAAATGGTTTTCAAACTTTTTTACAAATAAATATTTGAAAAGTGTGGCGAGCATTTGTATTCAGCCCCCTTTACTCTGATACTCCTAACTAAAATCTTGTGGAACCACTTGCCTTCAGAAGTCACCTAATTAGCAAATAACAATTAGTAAATAGAGTCCACCTGTGTTATAATTTAATCTCAGTATAAATACAGCTGTTCTCTGAAGCCCTCAGAGGTTTGTTAGAGAACCTTCGTGAACAAACAGCATCATGAAAGCCAAGGAACACAACAGACAGGTCAGGAATAAAGTTGTGGAGAAGTTTAAAGCAGGGCTGGGGTTATAAAAAAATATCTGAAGCTTTGAACATTTTACTGAGCACTGTTAAATCCACCATCCGAAAATGGAAAGAGTATGGCACAACTGCAAACCTACCAAGACATGGCCGTCCACCTAAACTAACTGGCCGGTCAAAGAGAGCATTAATCAGATAAGCAGCAAAAGAAGCCCATGGTAACTCTGGAGGAGATGCAGAGATCCACAGCTCAGGTGGGTGAATCTGTCCAGAGGACAACTATTAGTCGTGCACTCCATAAATCTGGCCTTTATGGAAGAGTGGCAAGAAGAAAGCCATTGTTGAAAGAAAGCCATAAGAAGTCCTGTTTTTGAGAAGCCATGTGGGTCCCCCACAGCAAACATGTGAAAGAAAGTGCTCTGGTCAGATGAGACCAAAATTTTACTTTTTGGCCTAAAAGCAAAATGCTATGTGTGGCGGAAAACTAACACTGCCCATCACCCTGAACACACCATCCTCACCGTGAAACATGGTGGTGGCATCATCATGTTATGGGGATGCTGTTCTTCACCGGGGAAAGGGAAACTGGTCAAGTTGATGGGAAGATGAATGGAGCCACATACAGGGCAATCTTAGAAGAAAACCTGTTAGAGTCTGCAAAAGACTTGAGACTGGGGGGAAGGTTCACCTTCTCACAGGACAAAGACCCTGAACATACAGCCAGAGCTACAATGGAATGGTTTAGATCAAAGCATATTCATGTGTTAGAATGGCCCAGTCAAACTCCAGACCTAAATCCAATTGAGAATCTGTGGCAAGACTTGAAAATTGCTGTTCACAGACGTTCTTCATCCAATCTGACAATGCTTGAGCTATTTTGCAAAGAAAAATGGGCAACAATTTCACTCTCTAGATGTGCAGCTGGTAGAGACATACCCAAAAAGACTTGCAGCTGTAATTGCAGCGAATGGTGGTTCTACAAAGTATTGACTCAGGGGGTCTAAATACAAATGCACACCACAATTTTCACATATTTATTTTATTTTGTAAAAAATTTTGAAAACCATTTATGTTTTTGGTTGTAACGTGACAAAATGTGGAAAATTTCAAGGGGTATGAATACTTTTTTAATGCACTGTAGAGGGCATTTGGTAAAGATATGTATAAAACATCATACATAAGTAAGAACTAGGTTTTCGTGATTTTGTACAAACATGAACATCACCAAAGACTAATCCTGCAAAGGAAAAATTAAGTATATTAGCTTCCTAAAAGCTTCCTAAAAGAATTTCTTATGAGATGCACATTGCAAGTCTAGATCAATAACATAATAATGTGTGAATACGACTGACTGAGCATGGAGTAAACAAACTTCTCCAGGAATCTGGGAGATCCAAAAAAATAAAAATCACGATATATAAAATTGTTATGTTTTCATTTATAGGTCTTACCTAACAGATTCCTTACAAGCCTCTAAATCTACTAATCTATATAACATAAATTAAAGAGACCATATGAAGTGAGACTAAAGTAATGATATGTCAGATTGCATTACGCTGTTAAAGGAATGATATACATAATCATGCAGGAACATTACACATGCAGGCAAGTCTAACACTGCATCTACGGCCTGAGGTTTCTGTTTAATAGATCTTCTTTGAAACAGATCTTTATCCTTCAATGAGTCACTGAACAATAAAAGACCAGAAAGTCATATTGATTAATTTCATCACCAGGGTTTAAGCATTCAATAGTTTAACACCACTCATCATTGTGAAGGATTCTATATGAGTCTGAATTTCCCCTACAGCTAATCAAAACTGTACGTGACTTGTATGGTTCAGTTGGTAAAGAAGCTACTCTGTTAAAATCAATGTGATGGAAATGTCTGATTTGTCAGTGTGTGAGCACACAGCTGGTAGTTTAAGAGCCATATATTGCATTATCATCTCCAGCTGCATGCTGGGGCGGTAATGTGCTACATTGTGCGGTACAGATTTTTGGATGGCTGGACAGCTTAATTTGAACAGTACCCAAATAATTTGGTGCAGTATCAAATACAGTTATTCAATTTTTCCTCAATCACAGGTATTTTTATAGAAAACTGCACACCATAAGCTTGTTTGCATAAATGTATTTTTTACAGTGTGGCACGCAATACAAGTACATAAAGCTTTATGTGGATGCACTTATTCCTTTCTTCCAAAACCCTGGACCTCACTACAATAATAACACCCTTAACCACACCAATATCTTTGGGCAGTTTCCTAAATTCACATTTGGTAAAAGAATATATGAAATACCAGTCTTGCAGAAAATCATAGGTGTGCGCACAGGGTGTGCTGGGTGTGATTGGGCACACTCTAATCAACCCAGGCATTGACATTATCGCTTTGTGTGTCAGTAGGAAGATAGGAAAGATTTCCTCCTAACATTTATTTACTGAGCCAGCAGGGAGATCAATAGGCCAGGGCCATATATAATATATATATATATATATATATAGTAAACGCAGTCAAATTCCTGAGAGTAAAATTACTAAAACAGCGCTGAAAATCAGAGGTTAGTCCAATCATGAAAATCCTATATAATGTCCCATACACCTTGCAATCCACATAGGATGTATAGTATATTGATGTACGGTTCAAAAGTGCGGAGTTTGGTTAAATGTCAGCAAGTTCAGGGTTAATACCGGAAAGTGCACCTCTCACCAGATATACAGTCCACCACGTGTAGCACACTCCCCCTGGGGGGCAAACTCACCAGATTGAACTGGGTATAAAGGCACTCAATCAAACCATGCAGACCATTAGCCACGTCTTATTTCCTCATCCTTATCCAAGACAGCCAGGTGCGCAGGGGTTAAGATTTTTCTCGTTAAGCAGATATCCAGTGCAATTCACAAAAGAAAATCCTCCTATTTCCTCCTCACCATAGTTTACCAGGGATGTGGGGGTTAACATAAAAGGCAAAACAGATTCGCATATAGAGTAATACCTTTTATTTAAATAATATTCCCCATGCAATTAAAATCAACCCTTAGGTAAAAGCTGCGTACATCACATATAAAGAACAACAGCATCAATAAATGAAGCATGCAGAGGGCGCTCTCGCCATACTCAGCCTTCCAGATGCACTTTCGTCATGCAGGAAATGTCTCCACACTGCCTGGTTAGAGCTTGGAGGGCTGTGGAGCGCAGAGCGTCACTGCTGGAGTGTCGTGTAAGCCACGCCCTGACCGGTTTCGTCACACAGACTTCAACAGAGGGCGTGGCTACCCAACTATTCAACAAACATATATATCCTCCACTGATCCCGATAGCCAATCAGAGGCGAACAGCAACTGATGACCCCATCCTTCCCAGCGTCTCCCATTGGTCAGAGGGAAAAAAAAAAAAAAAAAAAAAAAAAAAACACAGTGGGGATTCAATATAACATGTGGGCACACATATCTCATCACAGTAACTAAGGCAAAGTGTTTAAACAGTGCATGCCAGCCCGTTCAGGGCAGGCATACAACACAGAACATGATGGGGCACATGATAAAAGCAAATCTAATAAATGAGTGCAGAGCGGCCGTCCCGGGCCTCTGCATCCAATGAGGGCTCCTTAGCAACAGATGACACCATATGGTGCTTGTATCTGATTGGACGGGAGCCGGCCAGCATATAACTAGCATCACTTCAGCATGAGAGGGACACAGTGAAGCGCTTCTCAGCAATGTTATACAGGATGGAGAAATCCATTCAATATCCCTGCATATGCACTCGCCCAGCAACATATTGCACTGTTCCTAAAATAGCCAGAGATTTGGAGTAAATCTCATTAATAGCTCAAAGAGGGATAAGATAGAAAATATAACCAGATAATATATCTAATGTAATGTCTAACAATTAAATGGGGTAGAACATTGCAATCCAGTGAATGAATATGACCCTAATGGTGTATATGACCAATTAGGTCTTAATGCATATAAATATCTAAAAATAGATAGATCAAAATACATATTTTCAGAGCACTCTCATAATATGAGGAAAGGCAACTATTATAAACTCATTATAAAAATATATAAATAAATGATGTGATACATGGGGTAGAGGGACCACCTCATGATGATGATAGAGAAGGAGAGAACAAGAACAGACGGCCGTCAATAATCCATCAAATACACATGGGTGTCCATGAAATAAATATTCATGTGATATTAAATTAAAATTGGAGTATACTGGGCAGTAATCAGTATAAAAACAAATAAAAAAATATATAAAAATATAAATATAAAAAAAAAAAAAAAAAAAAAAAAAAAAATAATATATATAAATATACATATATATATATATATATAAAAATAAATATAAAAATAAATATAAAAAATTAAATATAAAAAAATTGAATACTAAAAATCATATGTAAAAAAATGTGTCTAAAAAGAATGTATATAACACAGGACGATCAAAGGCGTCCCCTTTTAAGCTGAGACCAAGGAGGGCAAACTATCTACTCATCCATCCCAGTGCACTGTTACAACACAATGAGCCATAAAAACACTGATAAAAAGTCAAAAAGTTAAAAATCACTAATAAAACAATTTATATCAAGATCAACGTTCAACCCTTTGGGGGATAAGGTGTCAGCTAAAAAAATCCAGTAAGTTTCGCGTTTCGATAGTTCTCGCACCAAATTAGCCCCTCTCCAGTTTGGTTTTAGATGGTCCACCCCCCAGAATTTTAATCCTGAGGGGTCTTGGCCATGGTGAGTTTTGAAGTGTAGAGACACATTGTGATCTTTATAGCCTATTTTGATGTTGGCTATGTGTTCCGCAATTCTAATTCTCAAAAGTCTTTTGGTTCGACCAATGTAAATGAGCCCGCATGGGCATTGCAGAGCATAGACTACGTACATTGTGTTGCAGGTTATAAATTCCTTTATGGTGAATTCTTTATTGTTTGAGGAGGAGATAAACTTCTCAACCGCTCTAAGTGGAGTTGTCACCTCTCTGCACGCTCTGCATTTCCTGCACGAATAAAAACCATCTCTGATCCAAAATGAAGCAGGTTTACTCGGGGGATCCAAGACCTTCTTTACCACTCTATCCGCGAAGCTAGGGGCACGTCGATATATGAATCCTGGTTTCACAGGTAAATTGGTGTTTAAAATTTTATCCATCCGAAGTACATGCCAATGTGAAATAAAAATATTTTCAACTTCTTTGTATTGTGAGTGGAATCCCGATAAAAAACTCCATTCCTGCTTGTTTCTATCTTCAACCCGTGTGATATCCTCCAAGAGTTTATCTCTTGGTATTAATGACACCTCCTCAATGACCGCATCCAGGGTATCTTTGGAGTATCCTTTTTCAGTAAATCTCTTCTTAATCACCATTGATTGTGTGTGGAAATCGCTAATCTCTGTGCAATTTCTCCTGATGCGGGTGAATTGTCCTTTAGGAATATTCCTTAGCCACATCGGATGGTGACCGCTTTGTACAGGAATGTAACTATTGGCATCAGTCGGTTTAAAAAATACAGAGGTGGCCAGTTTATTTCCCTGTCTATAGATATTCACATCCAAGAAGTGTATGTTGTTACTGCTCCATTCGCTGGTTAGTCTTATATTATTTGTATTAGAGTTTAGTTGATCCAAAAATAGCTGTAATGTAGTGACGGTTCCAGCCCAGATGAAGAAGAGGTCATCAATGTACCTCTTATACAACATCAATTGGGGTCTTTTTGCTGAAAAAATGGTTTTGTCCTCCCATTCACCCATGAATAGGTTTGCGATGCTGGGCGCAAACTTGGCGCCCATTGCGACGCCTCGGTTTTGGGAGTAAAATGCGCCATTGTACCAGAAGTAATTATGTCCTAAACAGAAGTCTAGGGCATTTCTTAAAAATACTTTCTGGCTGAATGATAGATCATCCCTTTGACTCAGAGCCCAATTCAATGCAAGAAGAGCGTCATCGTGCTGGATGATTGTATAAAGAGAAGAGACATCAGCTGTTACTAGATAAGCTTCTTCTACTGTGGTGAGGTCAACCTCCTGTAGTGATTGTAATAAGCTTTTTGTGTCCCTCAGGTATGCTTTGGTGCGTATTACACTATTCTGCAGGAATGAATCTAAATATTGTCCCAACCTTGATGATAGGGACCCTATCCCATTAACGATGGGTCTCCCTGGAGGGGATTGAAGATCCTTGTGGATTTTTGGCAATGTGTATATGGTAGGTATCCTGCTGAAACTCTGGAGCAGGTACCTCTTTTCTTTGACAGAGAGAACTCCCTTTTGGAACCCAGATTCAATGAGAGCCTGCAGTTCAATTTCATAGTGTGATGTAGGGTCTCTCTCCAATTTTGTGTAGGTATCTTGATCCGCCAACATCCCCTCCAATTGATTATTATAAAACTCTTTGGTTAATAGGACAACTGCGCCTCCCTTATCCGCTGGTCTAATCACAATGTCATTTCTCTTCTCCAGTGATTCTATGCCAGCTTGTATATAACGTGGATTAACGTCTTTTTTTGGAATTATTTTTTCCAAATCTCGTAAGACCAGTCCTTTAAAAACATCTACGTGCTGGTTTGCTCCATTCAAAGGATTAAACAGAGATTTGTTCCGCAATCCGCTATCCGCTGGAACAGAGGCCAGGTTTGTCACTGGTTGGGAGTTTTTGTTCAAAATAATATTTTTTCATATTAACTTTCCTCATATATCGGTGTATATCAATAAAAACATCAAATTTATTAATGGTTCTCTTCAGGCCGCATTTCAGGCCTAAATTTAAAATATTGGTCTCATTGTGTGTTAAAACAGTGTCTGTTAAATTAAAAATGCCCGTTATTCCTGTTCTCTCCTTCTTTTCCTGGACCCTTCGTCCAGCTCTACACCCTCTTGTACGTCCCTCCTTGGGCCTGGATAATAAGGTCGTTCTCTTTCCCAATATGGTGGATCCCTTGTTTGGGGGCCCCTGTACTCTGGTGTTGGGTACGGTCTTCCCCTTTGGGGAGGAAATCCACGGCCCCTTTTCTGCCATCCTCTCCCCCTCCCTCTCCCTAAAAAAGGGCGCGGGGAGTAGTATGATTCTCTATTATCCTGAGGTCTTAGAGAGTCAAATCTGTTATAAGTCGGGACTGGGTATTGGTAATTATTATTCCGCTGATGGTATACATTAGAGGGACCTCCTTTTGTCTGTTTATCTCTCCCATGATCAGAATAATTTCTGACAGGGGTAGAATGACCCAGGGGTGGATATGTTGTCCCCAGACTTCTAGGTGGTTGTTCCCTCACTAGGGGGTCACTGGTGCTGGGACGCTGGGAAGCATCCAATTGGTTAGGATTGTTCACAATCTCGGTAATCCCAGTGTTTATACCCGAATTCCTTTGTTGCTGTTGCCAGACATAAATGGAATTAGACTGAAAGTCACCCATGTCCCGATGGAATTTCTTAATTTTTTTCTTTTGGGTATCCTTGTCCACCTTCTCTAATTTCTTTTTTATGCGGATATTAAAATCTACTAGTTGTTGCGATTCCTTAATGGGATCAAGTTGCAGGCGTAATTCATTAATGCGTGTTTCAATATGCGACATTTTCATGCGTTTTCTTTTGAGTACCAATTCCTGCAACTTGATCCCTACTCCATTAAAAAATTCTAACCATTCTTTATTTGATTCTGGATTATCCAATCCATCCTGTGGTACTATATCCCATCTCAAACTTCTGTAAATAATTTTTTCTTTCAAATATTGCTCCAAAGTACATATGTCCCACCATGTTCTTATCTGTTTTTCTAAAACATTTCCCAGGGCATTCATTGTGCCATTCATATTCACCTGTGCTGCTGTCTGTTCATTAATAGCGAACACGCTATTAATATCAATAGTTCTGCTGCTTAGATATTGTAAGGCATCCATGGCTGCTGAGAATAAACTCAATAATATCAAAAAAACGGGATGTGTGAAGGCCTAACAGAAACACCACCTCAGCGCCAATTCTGACCTCAAAATATGTCAGCAGCAGATTAATAAATAATGATATAAAACCTTTTAATACAATGATAAAAAGGTAATACAAAGCTGCTGTTTAAAACGTAAAAACGTATAACATCTAAAAAGTTAGTAAAAAATAGTAAACGCAGTCAAATTCCTGAGAGTAAAATTACTAAAACAGCGCTGAAAATCAGAGGTTAGTCCAATCATGAAAATCCTATATAATGTCCCATACACCTTGCAATCCACATAGGATGTATAGTATATTGATGTACGGTTCAAAAGTGCGGAGTTTGGTTAAATGTCAGCAAGTTCAGGGTTAATACCGGAAAGTGCACCTGTCACCAGATATACAGTCCACCACGTGTAGCACACTCCCCCTGGGGGGCAAACTCACCAGATTGAACTGGGTATAAAGGCACTCAATCAAACCATGCAGACCATTAGCCACGTCTTATTTCCTCATCCTTATCCAAGACAGCCAGGTGCGCAGGGGTTAAGATTTTTCTCGTTAAGCAGATATCCAGTGCAATTCACAAAAGAAAATCCTCCTATTTCCTCCTCACCATAGTTTACCAGGGATGTGGGGGTTAACATAAAAGGCAAAACAGATTCGCATATAGAGTAATACCTTTTATTTAAATAATATTCCCCATGCAATTAAAATCTACCCTTAGGTAAAAGCTGCGTACATCACATATAAAGAACAACAGCATCAATAAATGAAGCATGCAGAGGGCGCTCTCGCCATACTCAGCCTTCCAGATGCACTTTCGTCATGCAGGAAATGTCTCCACACTGCCTGGTTAGAGCTTGGAGGGCTGTGGAGCGCAGAGCGTCACTGCTGGAGTGTCGTGTAAAGAATGGTTAGAATTTTTTAATGGAGTAGGGATCAAGTTGCAGGAATTGGTACTCAAAAGAAAACGCATGAAAATGTCGCATATTGAAACACGCATTAATGAATTACGCCTGCAACTTGATCCCATTAAGGAATCGCAACAACTAGTAGATTTTAATATCCGCATAAAAAAGAAATTAGAGAAGGTGGACAAGGATACCCAAAAGAAAAAAATTAAGAAATTCCATCGGGACATGGGTGACTTTCAGTCTAATTCCATTTATGTCTGGCAACAGCAACAAAGGAATTCGGGTATAAACACTGGGATTACCGAGATTGTGAACAATCCTAACCAATTGGATGCTTCCCAGCGTCCCAGCACCAGTGACCCCCTAGTGAGGGAACAACCACCTAGAAGTCTGGGGACAACATATCCACCCCTGGGTCATTCTACCCCTGTCAGAAATTATTCTGATCATGGGAGAGATAAACAGACAAAAGGAGGTCCCTCTAATGTATACCATCAGCGGAATAATAATTACCAATACCCAGTCCCGACTTATAACAGATTTGACTCTCTAAGACCTCAGGATAATAGAGAATCATACTACTCCCCGCGCCCTTTTTTAGGGAGAGGGAGGGGGAGAGGATGGCAGAAAAGGGGCCGTGGATTTCCTCCCCAAAGGGGAAGACCGTACCCAACACCAGAGTACAGGGGCCCCCAAACAAGGGATCCACCATATTGGGAAAGAGAACGACCTTATTATCCAGGCCCAAGGAGGGACGTACAAGAGGGTGTAGAGCTGGACGAAGGGTCCAGGAAAAGAAGGAGAGAACAGGAATAACGGGCATTTTTAATTTAACAGACACTGTTTTAACACACAATGAGACCAATATTTTAAATTTAGGCCTGAAATGCGGCCTGAAGAGAACCATTAATAAATTTGATGTTTTTATTGATATACACCGATATATGAGGAAAGTTAATATGAAAAAATATTATTTGAACAAAAACTCCCAACCAGTGACAAACCTGGCCTCTGTTCCAGCGGATAGCGGATTGCGGAACAAATCTCTGTTTAATCCTTTGAATGGAGCAAACCAGCACGTAGATGTTTTTAAAGGACTGGTCTTACGAGATTTGGAAAAAATAATTCCAAAAAAAGACGTTAATCCACGTTATATACAAGCTGGCATAGAATCACTGGAGAAGAGAAATGACATTGTGATTAGACCAGCGGATAAGGGAGGCGCAGTTGTCCTATTAACCAAAGAGTTTTATAATAATCAATTGGAGGGGATGTTGGCGGATCAAGATACCTACACAAAATTGGAGAGAGACCCTACATCACACTATGAAATTGAACTGCAGGCTCTCATTGAATCTGGGTTCCAAAAGGGAGTTCTCTCTGTCAAAGAAAAGAGGTACCTGCTCCAGAGTTTCAGCAGGATACCTACCATATACACATTGCCAAAAATCCACAAGGATCTTCAATCCCCTCCAGGGAGACCCATCGTTAATGGGATAGGGTCCCTATCATCAAGGTTGGGACAATATTTAGATTCATTCCTGCAGAATAGTGTAATACGCACCAAAGCATACCTGAGGGACACAAAAAGCTTATTACAATCACTACAGGAGGTTGACCTCACCACAGTAGAAGAAGCTTATCTAGTAACAGCTGATGTCTCTTCTCTTTATACAATCATCCAGCACGATGACGCTCTTCTTGCATTGAATTGGGCTCTGAGTCAAAGGGATGATCTATCATTCAGCCAGAAAGTATTTTTAAGAAATGCCCTAGACTTCTGTTTAGGACATAATTACTTCTGGTACAATGGCGCATTTTACTCCCAAAACCGAGGCGTCGCAATGGGCGCCAAGTTTGCGCCCAGCATCGCAAACCTATTCATGGGTGAATGGGAGGACAAAACCATTTTTTCAGCAAAAAGACCCCAATTGATGTTGTATAAGAGGTACATTGATGACCTCTTCTTCATCTGGGCTGGAACCGTCACTACATTACAGCTATTTTTGGATCAACTAAACTCTAATACAAATAATATAAGACTAACCAGCGAATGGAGCAGTAACAACATACACTTCTTGGATGTGAATATCTATAGACAGGGAAATAAACTGGCCACCTCTGTATTTTTTAAACCGACTGATGCCAATAGTTACATTCCTGTACAAAGCGGTCACCATCCGATGTGGCTAAGGAATATTCCTAAAGGACAATTCACCCGCATCAGGAGAAATTGCACAGAGATTAGCGATTTCCACACACAATCAATGGTGATTAAGAAGAGATTTACTGAAAAAGGATACTCCAAAGATACCCTGGATGCGGTCATTGAGGAGGTGTCATTAATACCAAGAGATAAACTCTTGGAGGATATCACACGGGTTGAAGATAGAAACAAGCAGGAATGGAGTTTTTTATCGGGATTCCACTCACAATACAAAGAAGTTGAAAATATTTTTATTTCACATTGGCATGTACTTCGGATGGATAAAATTTTAAACACCAATTTACCTGTGAAACCAGGATTCATATATCGACGTGCCCCTAGCTTCGCGGATAGAGTGGTAAAGAAGGTCTTGGATCCCCCGAGTAAACCTGCTTCATTTTGGATCAGAGATGGTTTTTATTCGTGCAGGAAA
Source organism: Lithobates sylvaticus (assembly GCA_028564925.1). Classification (NCBI taxonomy): domain Eukaryota; kingdom Metazoa; phylum Chordata; class Amphibia; order Anura; family Ranidae; genus Lithobates; species Lithobates sylvaticus. Next base: position 372,427,626 of record CM053028.1, on the reverse strand, counting down.
TGCAGAGCGTGCAGAGAGGTGACAACTCCACTTAGAGCGGTTGAGAAGTTTATCTCCTCCTCAAACAATAAAGAATTCACCATAAAGGAATTTATAACCTGCAACACAATGTACGTAGTCTATGCTCTGCAATGCCCATGCGGGCTCATTTACATTGGTCGAACCAAAAGACTTTTGAGAATTAGAATTGCGGAACACATAGCCAACATCAAAATAGGCTATAAAGATCACAATGTGTCTCTACACTTCAAAACTCACCATGGCCAAGACCCCTCAGGATTAAAATTCTGGGGGGTGGACCATCTAAAACCAAACTGGAGAGGGGCTAATTTGGTGCGAGAACTATCGAAACGCGAAACTTACTGGATTTTTTTAGCTGACACCTTATCCCCCAAAGGGTTGAACGTTGATCTTGATATAAATTGTTTTATTAGTGATTTTTAACTTTTTGACTTTTTATCAGTGTTTTTATGGCTCATTGTGTTGTAACAGTGCACTGGGATGGATGAGTAGATAGTTTGCCCTCCTTGGTCTCAGCTTAAAAGGGGACGCCTTTGATCGTCCTGTGTTATATACATTCTTTTTAGACACATTTTTTTACATATGATTTTTAGTATTCAATTTTTTTATATTTAATTTTTTATATTTATTTTTATATTTATTTTTATATATATATATATATGTATATTTATATATATTATTTTTTTTTTTTTTTTTTTTTTTTATATTTATATTTTTATATATTTTTTTATTTGTTTTTATACTGATTACTGCCCAGTATACTCCAATTTTAATTTAATATCACATGAATATTTATTTCATGGACACCCATGTGTATTTGATGGATTATTGACGGCCGTCTGTTCTTGTTCTCTCCTTCTCTATCATCATCATGAGGTGGTCCCTCTACCCCATGTATCACATCATTTATTTATATATTTTTATAATGAGTTTATAATAGTTGCCTTTCCTCATATTATGAGAGTGCTCTGAAAATATGTATTTTGATCTATCTATTTTTAGATATTTATATGCATTAAGACCTAATTGGTCATATACACCATTAGGGTCATATTCATTCACTGGATTGCAATGTTCTACCCCATTTAATTGTTAGACATTACATTAGATATATTATCTGGTTATATTTTCTATCTTATCCCTCTTTGAGCTATTAATGAGATTTACTCCAAATCTCTGGCTATTTTAGGAACAGTGCAATATGTTGCTGGGCGAGTGCATATGCAGGGATATTGAATGGATTTCTCCATCCTGTATAACATTGCTGAGAAGCGCTTCACTGTGTCCCTCTCATGCTGAAGTGATGCTAGTTATATGCTGGCCGGCTCCCGTCCAATCAGATACAAGCACCATATGGTGTCATCTGTTGCTAAGGAGCCCTCATTGGATGCAGAGGCCCGGGACGGCCGCTCTGCACTCATGTATTAGATTTGCTTTTATCATGTGCCCCATCATGTTCTGTGTTGTATGCCTGCCCTGAACGGGCTGGCATGCACTGTTTAAACACTTTGCCTTAGTTACTGTGATGAGATATGTGTGCCCACATGTTATATTGAATCCCCACTGTGTTTTTTTTTTTTTTTTTTTTTTTTTTTTCCCTCTGACCAATGGGAGACGCTGGGAAGGATGGGGTCATCAGTTGCTGTTCGCCTCTGATTGGCTATCGGGATCAGTGGAGGATATATATGTTTGTTGAATAGTCGGGTAGCCACGCCCTCTGTTGAAGTCTGTGTGACGAAACCGGTCAGGGCGTGGCTTACACGACACTCCAGCAGTGACGCTCTGCGCTCCACAGCCCTCCAAGCTCTAACCAGGCAGTGTGGAGACATTTCCTGCATGACGAAAGTGCATCTGGAAGGCTGAGTATGGCGAGAGCGCCCTCTGCATGCTTCATTTATTGATGCTGTTGTTCTTTATATGTGATGTACGCAGCTTTTACCTAAGGGTTGATTTTAATTGCATGGGGAATATTATTTAAATAAAAGGTATTACTCTATATGCGAATCTGTTTTGCCTTTTATGTGAACCCCCACATCCCTGGTAAACTATGGTGAGGAGGAAATAGGAGGATTTTCTTTTGTGAATTGCACTGGATATCTGCTTAACGAGAAAAATCTTAACCCCTGCGCACCTGGCTGTCTTGGATAAGGATGAGGAAATAAGACGTGGCTAATGGTCTGCATGGTTTGATTGAGTGCCTTTATACCCAGTTCAATCTGGTGAGTTTGCCCCCCAGGGGGAGTGTGCTACACGTGGTGGACTGTATATCTGGTGACAGGTGCACTTTCCGGTATTAACCCTGAACTTGCTGACATTTAACCAAACTCCGCACTTTTGAACCGTACATCAATATACTATACATCCTATGTGGATTGCAAGGTGTATGGGACATTATATAGGATTTTCATGATTGGACTAACCTCTGATTTTCAGCGCTGTTTTAGTAATTTTACTCTCAGGAATTTGACTGCGTTTACTATTTTTTACTAACTTTTTAGATGTTATACGTTTTTACGTTTTAAACAGCAGCTTTGTATTACCTTTTTATCATTGTATTAAAAGGTTTTATATCATTATTTATTAATCTGCTGCTGACATATTTTGAGGTCAGAATTGGCGCTGAGGTGGTGTTTCTGTTAGGCCTTCACACATCCCGTTTTTTTGATATATATATATATATATATATATATATATATATACACACGTACGTGTGTTTTTGAGCTTTAGGGTGCACACCCTAATGCAATAGGCTGCACACACCTGTGCAGAAAATGCAATAGGTATAGGACTTTTGAATCTTGCCATCAAATCTCAAACAAAAGTGTTGACTGGTTAGATGTTCCTGAACAACATACCAATTACCCCCTTCCCTTTAGGTGAAACTTCATTATCAATGACAAAGCAGAGGATCACATGAAAAGCCACCAATGGGAGCTTAAAGTAACATTTTATGCAAGACAGTTAGGGCTTAATCACATGATTTTCAGATGGTGGTTGACAGCTATGTCACCGCTTTGCCACCTGTTTTAACCCTAAAAAGCCCACCACACCACAACTGTGTGCATTGCATGTAGTTGCAGAATTTTTGCTCCATTTAAATAGGTAACACTAGATGGCAGTTTTGTCTGCAAAGCATAGCAGCTGGGGCATGTGTACAAGATCATCCGTCTGCCTTTGCAGCCTAAGGGGGTCAGTTGGGGTTGGCTCAACCACCTATTTTTTATACCCCCAGCTGTCTATATGAAAAAGCTCTTATAGAACGCATATGTGAAATATTTTTTTTTTTTGCAGCTTTAGTTAAGAAGGGAAGGCATGTCAAAAATACATGAACTTGTGTTCTTTGTGACCTTTTAATGCTTATTAAAGTAGATACAAACCCTTTCCTGAATGCATTTATATTGTTAAAGCACTGTATATCATAAACAATTGCCGTGCTTTACCTTTTTTGTTTTCTTCAGTTTTTGCATTTCAGTGCTGCATTTCAGTGCTCCCTGCAGCCATTTTGAAGTCACTGTCTACACACATGCATTCCAAGAGCTGCTACATGTCATTGCTTAGAGCAGGTCTCCTGAAAGTAATAACAGTGGACCATGCCTGCATAATGTGTGGCGCATGGCCACATGTAGCCTCCTTTGAGTGAGGGTGTCACAGGTTGACAATGCCGGAGCATAATTGGAATAAGCATTGAGACCCTTCCTGAACATGGACCTTCATGGCAGGACTAATAGGTATTATTTTTTTTTTAAACTTCAGATTTTTAAATATTAAAGTAGAATTATAGGCAAAACTTTTTTCTTCATTTTGGATAGACTAAAAGAAGGTTATAACCCCTGCTGTTTTTTTGGCAACTGTGTAACATTGGGGAGATATTTATTCACTTTCTGTCCCATAGACAGAACAGAAAGTGATAGGAAATCCTTGCAAATTTAGTCCACTGGGGCCCAGCAGGTCATCAGAACATTTTTTTGGGACAACCCAAAATTTGGTATCTTCTTTTACTTTCACTTTTGATGATAAGAAGACAAATAGAGAGGGGACAGCAGTAGCAGGAAAAATCTGACACCTGACAGGGGTTCTATTCCCTCTCCACTGTAACCAAAACTAACAAAAATTACTCTAGGTTTAGTTTAAAAACAACTTTTGAAATTATGTTAACACCTAATCTTGTTTTTGTCCTCTTATTATTTAATCTTCCCAGTCTCAGCCTGGGACCTGTCCATGGAGGAGTATTTAGCTTCTACAGAACATGTTAATGATCCTTATACACATATACTGTACATATGTCATACAATGGTATGCCCAGATCATACAGGGGTATACAGGGGTATAATTAAAGAGCCCTTTAAGCTCCAGGTTCCATCATTGAGATGATGTGTGTAGCAGCCATACTGCTTGGTTCCAGTGCACACTGACAGCTGTCAAAGGCTCTTACCTTCATAGAAGGATGAAGCAGCTGATCTTGGGCTCCATGCCCTCTTCTTGTATCAGGCACAGGTCCCTGAAGCCCAGATGGAAGAGGTAATCATTTTGCATGGGCAGTGGCAGTTCGTGCATATTTAGTGAGGGGTTCTCAGCCAGGCTCCATGGCCAGGGAAGGGCTCTGTGGGTGAGGCTTGGCCCAGTTGCCGCAGCCTCCTCCTGGTCTGACCAGGCAAGCGGCCACTTGTCCAGCGGTGGTGTCCAGGGTGCAGAGCTGTGTCCTGAGGCTGGAGGATGTCTGTGGTAGATATGGACACAGCCTCTTGTCAGCTTCCCCTACACCCCTCTCCTGCCTCGGCAGTGACACCCACTACTTGGTTTTCATCTGGCTCTTCCAGTCTAGGCTGTGGCTGCCAGTCCCCAGGATGCCGGCCAGGCTCTGTGGGGTAAAGGGGGTGGTGGCAAGACCAAGCAGACCTGTTTCTCTTCAGCCACAACCTTCTGCTCAGCAGCAGCATGGAGTTCTGTGTCCTGGCTCAGTGTCCACGGGTTGCCTCTTCTTCTCCCCCAGCAGGATCCTGGCTGCCACTGTCTCTGCCCACTCCACTTGCCCTCAGCTTATTTCCACTCATCTAATGCGAGCAGGTGAGTGGAAATTTTGAGGGCTGATATTTAGATACATAAGCCTTATCTTTATTGAACAGTAGCAGTGTAGTCGTTTACAGGGAAGATTTCCCTTTATGTAACGCTCACTGGCCATTCCTTCATGGAAACTTATGGATGCTTCTTACAACTGTTACAGTGCTGCTCTTTTTTTCATCGAATTTACTGACTCACAATGTCTTTCTGCTTACAGATTTAAAATTTCCCTAAAGACACCTTTTTCAAGAATGGCTGATTTGCACAGTCTGGAGCTAGTCACCCCTAAAATAATTGACAGCACTTTAATTTCTTTGCACAGTAAGATATTTGGAAAGACTTTTTAGATACTTTTACACTTCACATTGATTGCTTTGTCAAGTGTATGGAAATTTTTTCAAACCATGTTGCATCCGACATGCAACATGGTTTGTGCAAATAGCTTACTAAATGACTAAATGCTGCCTGGACTAAGATAATCAATATGTTTTGCTTTTCAGTAAATATTTATTATGTAGCACAAACAGATGTATTATTATTATTATTCAGGATTTATATAGTGCCAACAGTTTGCACAGCACTTTACACTATAAAGGGACAAAATATAGCAACAATACAATTCAAAACAAAAGGGTTAGGAGGACCCTGCTCCTGGGTGCTTACAAAAATAGTATTAACTGTGAGGGATGAACTGATGGGAGTAATACAAGATTTGGTTATTAGCTGAAGGCAGAATAGGCATCCCTGAAGAGAAGAGTTTTTAGGGATCGCCTAAAAGGGGACAGAGTAGGAGATAGCCAGACAGATTGGGTAGGGAGTTCCAGAGAAGGGGAGAGGGCCTGGAGAAGTCCTGGAGATGAGCATGGGAGGAGGAGACAAGGAAGCTAGAGAGCAGGAGGTCTTTGGAGGAGCGAAGGTGGGGATTATGGTGCAGGGTTGTTTTTCAGGGGTTGGGCTTGGCCCCTTAGTTACAGTGAAGGGAACTCTTAAGGTGTCAGCAAGACATTTTGTACAATTTCATGCTCCCAATTTTGTGGGAACAATTTTGGGATGGCCCCTTCCTGTTCCAACATGACTGCGCACCAGTGCACAATGAAAGGTCCATAAAGTCATGGATGCGCAAGTTTGGGGTGGAGGTACTTTTATTTATAGGTAAGCCTAGGTACTGTAAATATTCTTAAACATGCACCGTTTCGTAGATATTTACTGTACATGCAGCTGGGGACGTCACTGGTGCATATGCTCTGATGGAACGGCCACCCAGGCCATTCATTCAGAGTCATGTGCTGTAAACAGCGGCTCCCGCTTGTATGCCTAGGAGGGACGTCATCGCAGCTCTGGCCAATCATACAGCCGGGGTCCGTGAACCTGGAAGGAAGACCGGGGGAAGATGGAAACGCCTGCAGCAGTGACAGCACGGCGCTGGAAGGCTTTGTTTTCATGTGAGTTTGCCCAAAGATTTTGTCACATGATTGCTTATTCAAAGTGATGGGAAATTTACATTTCACATGATTGCAAAATTTAAACAAATATTCACGACAATTGTCTGAGTGAAGAATTTCGACTTCTTCAGTAACTTAGCTTCCTTATCTCAGCCTTTAAGAACCAAGACAGAGTGATTTTCCACATTGTAATTTATCAAAAAATCACCTTTTAATAAAATAAACAAAAAAGATTAAACGTGTAAACATGTAAAAATGTAAAAGTTAAAAAACAGTATAAAAAATGTAAAAGTTACATAAAAACTTAACATTGTAATAAAATCTCAACATGTGCTCACTGAATATACAGCACACTCACCAGTCTTGTAAGTTTGTAGCATGTTGGGGGAGGCGCATGCGTAAAGCCAGCTGAGCAGTAGGGATGAGCTTCAAGTTCGAGTCAAACCCATGTTCAACTTGAACATTGCCTATTCGCCGTTTCGCCGAATAGCGAACAATTTGGGGTGTTTGCGGCAAATTCACACCCTGGCGAACATCCTGTAAAAGTCTATGGGAGAAATCTAAAGTGCTAATTTTAAAGGCTAATATGCAAGTTATTGTCATAAAAAGTGTTTAGGGACCTGGGTCCTGCCCCAGGGGACATTTATCAATGCAAAAAAAGTTTTAAAAACGGCCATTTTTTCGGGAGCAGTGATTTTAATAATGCTTAAAGTGAAACAATAAAAGTGTAATATTCCTTTAAATTTCATACCTAGGGGGTGTGTATAGTATGCCTGTAAAGGGGCGCATGTTTCCCGTGCTTAGAACTGTCCCTCCACAAGTGGCATTTCTGCAGGAAAAAAAGTCATTTAAAATCACTTGCGGCTATAATGAATTGCCGGCTCCCCGTAATACAGAGAACAGTCATTGAAAGTCTGTGACAAAAAAAAAAGCGTGGGGTTCCCCCCAAATTCGATTACCAGGCCCTTAAGGTCTGGTATGGATATTAAGGGGAACCCCCCTCCTGAACCGGTGCCTCCCCTCCTGAACCGTACCAGGCCACATGCCCTCAACATTGGGAGGATGCTTTGGGGGTCTGTGACCCCTCAAAGCACCATGTCCCCATGTTGATGAAGACAAGAGCTTCATCCCCACAACCCTGGCCGGTGGTTGTGGGGGTCTGCGGGCAGGGGGCTTATCGGAATCTGGAAGCCCCCTTTAACAAGGGGACCCCCAGATCCTGCCCCCCTGTTTGAAATAGTAACGGGTACATTGTACCCTTACCATTTCACAAAGAAAGTGTAAAAAAAATTAAATAAAACACAGTGACACCGTTGGGAAAAGTCCTTTCTTAAAAATAAAAAAATTAAAACAAAGATTCCAGCAGTGGTAATCCACTTTTGGTATCCAGCGATGGGTGATCGATGGGTGATCTGTTCCCTGGGGTCCAGTGATGGGTGATCTCTCCAGATGACGTCCAGCGCATCGCATCCGTCTCCACGGAGACACTGCAGGAATCCCAACAGCCTGATAAGGTCTTAACTGAGGAGGACGGGGCCACCCGTCACCTGACCCCGCCCCCCTCTGGCGCACTTTTTTTCCTGCAGAAATGACACTTTGTGCAGAGATAGTTCTAAGCATGGGAAACATGCGCCCCTTTACAGGCATACTATACACATGTACAACATTTAAAGGAATATTACACTTTTATTGTTTCACTTTAAGCATTATTAAAATCTTTGCTCCCGAAAAAACTGCAGTTTTTAAAACTTTTTTTGCATTGATACAAGTCCCCTGGGGCAGGACCCAGGTCCCCAAACCCTTTTTAGGACAATAACTTGCATATAAGCCTTTAAAATTAGCACTTTTGATTTCGAATGTTCGAGTCCCATAGACTTCAATAGGGTTCTAAAGTTCACACAAATTTTAGGTCTGTTTGCAGGTTCTGGTGCGAACTGAACCGGGGGGTGCTCAGCTCATTCCTACTGAGCAGGACATGTCTGCTTAGAGCTCCGCACCGACCGGGACCTGACTGCTGTTTAAGCAGAGTCACACTGGACCATAACCTCCCCACATCACCACATGAATCCCTAAAACTTGTGGGCACATTTTGGTAACATGTACAGCGGGAGAAAAGCGAAGCTGAAAACAACAAAGCCTCAGGAAAAGCTGACAAAAAATGGCATCTAAAATGGCGGCACCACCATCACATCTCTCCTCACAGACTGTTACACAGCAGCATCACAGGTCTCCCTCTTCAGCACACTGTGGTGAGACTGAATATGACTTGAATTTGTCTCCTATTACTCTACAGAATAAACAAATAGGTTCAGACCTGCTTTTCCAATTTAAATGGGTATTACATAAAGCATTACAGAATACCTCAGATGCTATTACTGATAAACTAACGTGGGAGATCCGTGAGCTAGGCAGGTGCACATCTATACTTGAGCAGAGAGTAGATGAGATTGACATCTCTACCACAGCTCATTCAGAGGAATTAGAATCCTTTAAAGAGGATTATTCTACACTTCAAACCCGACTGGAAGATTTGGAGAACAGTGCTAGACAATCAAACCTACGCATCCGTGGCATTCCTGAAGAAATAGAGGATCTACAATCAACTGTTACTACACTTTTTCAAGAACTTGTTCCATCTATCCCATTAGAAAGATTGGAAAAAGATCGAATACACAGAGCTTTATCTGCACGTAAAGAAGATGGGCCCCCTAGAGACATAACTATATGCAAAGAAATGAAACCACATTTGCAAGTCCTTAAATATCATCAAATAAATTATCTCTGGGGATTTCCTTTGTCCCTTCGCTCTACTTATAAAGAAACTTCATATATATGTAAATCAGAAAATGATCTTATTTCTTCACTTAGAGATCTCTGCCTGTCAACATCTTCCACAACAACGAATGGTCCCAAATGAAGAATGAATTTAACATTCCTTTCACAGACCCAAGATATTCAACGACTCCCAAGCACCTCAAATAACCCAAGCTCCACTTAGTCCTCATAAAAGGGGTGGCTTTGCTTCACCACCGCCTGAAGAAGATAACATTGAAGACATACCATATGGGTGATATTTAAGAATTACATTTTATATCTTTTTTTTTGACTGACTCGGTTTTATATATTATACATATTCTACTTCTTTTCCCTCACAGGATCTAATTATTACCCCTTTCTGTGAGGATTTAATGGTATATTTTCTATATTAGCGTTATTATAAGATTTATACGATTTTTATTCTAACATTCGAATTATCTTGAGTTTTATTTATTTTTTATTTTTATTTTTTGTATTATTAGTATTTATTTTTTTCAGTTTCAATTATCCTTAACTTCAATATATTTTGAGCTTAACCTGAATTCTACTACCTTGCATTATAGTATGCATTATTTATACAGTTATGTTAAATTAACATTATACTTATGACTCGTTTTGTTCAATAATTTTACTTTACTAACAGTAGTCCCGGAGACAGCTCACTGCACCTCCACTCATTCCACATCACAGAGCTGGTGGATGGTAGAGACCTTGCGCTCCTCCATCTTCGGTTTGAGGATGGTCCACAGATGCTCAATAGGGTTTAGGTCTGGAGACATGCTTGGTCAGTCCATCACCTTTACCCTCAGCTTCTTTAGCAAGGCAGTGGTCATCGTGGAGGTGTGTTTAGGGTCATTATCATGTTGGAATACTGCCCTGCGGCCCAGTCTCTGAAGGGAGGGGATCATGCTTTGCTTCAGTATGTCACAGTACATGTTGGCATTCATGATTCCCTCAATGAACTGTATCTCCCCAGTGCCGGCAGCACTCATGCAGCCCCAGACCATGACACTCCCACCACCGTGCTTGACTGTAGGCAAGACCCACTTGTCTTTGTACTCCTCACCTGGTTGCCGCCACACACGCTTGACACCATCTGAACCAAATAAGTTTATCTTGGTCTCATCAGACCATAGGACATGGTTCCAGTAATCCATGTCATTAGTCTGCTTGTCTTCAGCAAACTGTTTGTGGGCTTTCTTGTGCATCATCTTTATTTCCACAAAGCCCATCTGTAAAACTTAGCTGTATGTTTTACCTGCTGTTTTTTGTCAAAATAATGGCTTTATCCATCAATGCCAATATATTAATCTGAATAAAATTGCCCTTCTACTAAGCTTAACTAGATGCCATACCAACAAAAGTCAAGTGCACACTTGTTTAATTCTGGGTAAATTCATGTGAAACACGTTGCATGATGAGATCTGTGCCATTAAAATCAAGAGCACAAAAGCTGCAAGAAAAAAACACAGATAATAGAACAGAGGTGTTCACTATAATATAGTATCATCAATTGTGCATTTTGTGTTTGATTGGACATGCATTTAATTGCACTTATAATGCAGTCATGTCAAGGGAGTTATATTATTTTGGCTGCCCTGGTATATGGGATGTGCTGTAGAAGGTGTTTGAATTAAAGGTCTTTTTTGTTTAAAGCAGAAGACCTCTTAAAAGTCTTGAAGTGCTCTCAAGTTTATCATTGGGTTATTTTATAGAGCAAGGAGTTCTTAAAAAGCTCTAAGTGCAATATCTCACAGCACTTAGAACTTAGGTGGCTTGGGTTGCTGAACTTTTTCATATCCGTTTGGCACCAATTTATTCAACGAGACCAGAATTGTTACAAGATAATGATCCACAAAGCAACAGCACTGTCTTCTTCCTTCCTTCATCCTTCGGTTTCTTTCTCCATCTTCTTCTTGTTCTGCTTCTTCCTCCGATCCTCTGCTTCTTGCTGCGGTGTTCTCGTCCGTCATTATCCTCCACGGCGTCTTCTTCCCCGCTTTGTTCTCGGGCCGCTCCACATCAATGGGAGGCTCCCTCTGTGTGACGCTTCTCGTCTTCTGATATTTATATAACGGAACCATGCGTCAGAGGGGGTGGGTTCACCGTGTGGCCCTGCCCTCCGTTATATAAGAACTGTCAGAAGAAGAGAAGCGTCACACAGCGGGAGCCTCCCATTGATGTGGAGCGGCCCGAGAACGAAGCGGGTAAGAAGACGCCGTAGAGGAAGATGCCGGACGAGAACACCTGAGCAAGAAGCAGAGGATCAGAGGAAGAAACAGAGGAAGAAGAAGATGGAGGAAGAAACCGAAGGATGAAGGAAGGAAGAAGACCCAAAAAAGATGGAAAGAAGAAGACTTTAAATAAAGGAATTGTCAAAAAATGTCTCTTGTCATTTTTAAAATTTTTGACACTTTTTTTGTGAAATGGTAGGGGTACTTTTGTACCCCATTACCATTTCACACAGGGGTGGGGGGCGGGATCTGGGGGTCCCCTTTTTAAAGGGGGCTTCCAGATTCTGATAACCCCCCGCCTCCAGATCCCCACAACCACCGGGCAAGGGTTGTGAGGATGAGGCCCTTGTCCTCATCAACATGGGGACAAGGTGCTTTGGGGGCTACCCCCAAAGCACCCTCCCAATGTTGAGGGCATGTGGCCTGGTACGGTTAAGGAGGGGGGGCGCTCTCTCGTTCTCCCTCTTTTCCTGCGGCCTGCCAGGTTACGTGCTCGGATAAGGGTCTGAAATGGGTTTTGAGGGGGACCCCACGGCATTTTTTTTTTTTTTTTTGGCGCGGGGTTCCCCTTAATATCCATACCAGACCTAAGGGCCTGGTATGCTCTTTTTTTTATTTAAAACTAAAGTCGCCTGGCCTGGGGCGACTTAAAATCGTGTTGTAAGTCGCCCGTGTCGTGTTGAAACTGCCCCAAGTCGTGCTATGATTAATACTCAAGTCGTGTCCAAGTTGCCTCCCAAAGTCACGCTGGAAGTCGTGTTGTCCCTGTGTGAATGGACACTTAATGATACGGTGTGCGCTATTATCAATGGCATATTATTATTGCTGTTGTGCTTATGCATGCGCCAGTTCACACGCTCAATTAATGATTTATCTGGCGCACCAATTAAGGTATGAACCGGCGCAGCGCATTCATCTTAGTAAATGACCGCCCTTGTCTTTTTTTGTATACCTGATGTATATTGTAGATAGTCAGCCTGGAGAGCTGAAGAGAACATGATGTTGGAAGGATGCCTGTTGCCTCTGTATTGAACCTGCTGGGTGAGCTGCCCTGAACTAAGACTTTGCTATGTTATATGCTGTGGCTGGGATGCTGAGCATTATTTAAAAGGGCTGTCTTATACTGCTAAAAAGAGTTTTTGTGTTGTTTGAACTGCCTATAAAGCCTGTCAATTTTCTGTTGCTTTTATTTGCTGAATAAAGCCTTTTAAGTTGACTAAACTGTCTCACAGCTGCCTGTTAACCCCTCGGATCCTGACAATAGGTGGAGGATGCATTGGGCAGTTTGCATTGGGCAGTTTGAGGGGTGCAGGCCAAACCCATGTCCTAGGTTAAAGCTGTACAGGCTGGAAAAGCATCAGATAGACAAAGCAATGGAGGAACTTATCAAACAATTAGCAGTGGCTAATGCACAGGCAGTTGCTGATCAGGAAGAGACAACCTGCTTACAGATGCAACAGATAGCGGGTTTACATAAGGCACTGACCCAGCAGGCTGAAATGATGAAAGGTGATCCCACTGTAAAGAGTGACCCACGGAAGGCTGTGCAGCGGAATATGCAAAAGATGACAGCCACAGATAACGTGGAAGCTCATATGGCAATTTTGAAAGGATTGCAACAAGGCAAGGTGACTGCAGATCCTTTACAGGCCTATTGTGATTTGGCCTCTGAATCAGCACAGGACTATAAACTTCCTAGAAATCCTAGCCAGGCTGGGAGTGACTGTGGCTTTAAGGGCAAGCCGTGTTCATGACTGGCGCTTTGACAGAGCTAAGCCTGCCGTGCGCAACTGTATCGTCTAATGCACCTGTTCCAGAATTGGCTGAAACCAGAGGAGAAGACCACCACTCAGATTGTAGAGTGAATTGTCCCTGGATGAGATGGCTGCTGCTGTCGAGCACTACAGTTGTGCGGAAAGTGTTCAGGAGACTCCCTGTATCACCAGAGAACTGGCCCGTTCCAAGGTAGTGCGTTCCAGTGTCAAGACGGCACCTGTTGAACGCATTGTGTCTGCACGGGTGCCTGACATTCCTGCCAGGAGCACCCCAACTTTAAACCCTCCTGAAAGTCGGCAGGGGAAAAGGAATCCCCATGAGGATCGCTGTTGGTCATGCCAACAACTGGGTCATATGGCGGCCAAGTGTCCAAGGCAAGAGGAGCCAATGGAGTGTGACATGGCTCGACGTGGCTCTATGTTTGCTGTAGGCCACTGGTACCATGAACAATCTAAGCCCACTTGAGAGTGTGGTATCGGTTAATGGACAAGAGGTGGTGGCACTTCTTGACTCGTGGAGTGGGGTTACCCTGCTCCGATCAGACAGGTTGCAGGGAAAGCTGATACCCAGAAAAAAGATTGGAGTGGTCACTGTGCATGGGGTTGTCAAGGAATATCCAATGGCCCGTGTAACCCTGTCTACAACAGCAGGAGCTGCTACATTGAGAGTTAGGGTGATCCTGGGGATGCCTCATGCCCCATATTTTGGGACTTGTGTGAACAAAAGTTCAAAGGTTCAGGGGCCTCCCCTAAAAAGGAGAAACCCCCATGTGAAATGTTTAATACTGTGTTGCAGGAGATGAACAGTATTGAAATATATCAGATGTGTGAACCTACAGGAGATGACCTAGAACCCCTGGAGGTGTTTGCAGGATTGGAGGCGGAGAGTTCTCCCTCTAGGCCTGACTGGCCATATCTTCCCAAGATGATTTCCTTGGTGCTCAAAGGGAGGACTCTGCTTTAAACCCTGCCATGGAACAGGTCCCACCGTTGAGTGGTGAGCTACAGCATCCTGGGGAAGATATGCAGTCCCCCTGGTTTTCTGTGCATCATACACTACACTACACTACAGGTAATCCAAGAATCGTAAAGTGTTTAAATGTGGACACAAACCATTAGCAAGTACCCAGAGGCCAGTTTCAGAGAGTCTAAACCTGGGGATCAAATGCTGGTGCTTGGGCCTACTGTGGAGAGCAGGTGTCTCATGGAGGAACAGGAATCCTCTACGATAGTTCCACTCCCCTTAATACCACTGTTCTCAGTGGTATTGAGGGGATTTTTTACAGCCGATGCTACCGGGCGACCACATTGAGGACTGCCTGGCTGAATTTGAAAGCATGCCATTGTTTAAAAGGTGGCCCAGAAGCTGGCTGAATTGGTGCAACCGCTCCTCACAGAGCAGTACCAGGAAGTGTACCAACTAATGGAAACTAATAAAAATGACTATGATAGGTTTACAGCAGCAAACCGGGCCAGAAATTAGGTGGCTTCAGAGTAGGAAGGGGGCATAGACCGGGGCGTTTCCATGTGCGCATTTGTGGGTGAGGCATAGACCTGGGAGTGGGCATTTGAAAAAAGGAGGCCCTTTCCCAGGCCTATGGCCATTGTAGTATATATTGTCCAGCCCCGTGCCTGGAACGTGGGGGGGGGGGATATGTAGAGAGTCCGCCTGTAGAGGGTTAATAAAACAGGACAAGTGCTTCCCTTTTAGGCCTGCTTATTAGGCAGCTGGTCAGAGAGGCTAAGGGGAATGGCTGTGTTGCTATCAGAGCTGAAGATCAGAGAAAACTTTGGTGGTTGTGGGATGTTTGTGTCGACATGATGCTCTTTCGGCTCTTCTGCGTTCTTGCTTGAGTAGCGTGAGCGAGCTATTGAACCATCCTGCGTTTTTCCTCTTGATGCTAAGATGGTTTTGAAGGAGTCGGAGTGCAGTTTTTTCTGCGATCTGGTCCAATGAGTTGTTGTTGGAAGCCAGAGGTTGAAGTCTCCAAGTACCAGCAGGTTTTTTGGATTTCAGTGTGTGTATTGAGATAAACTCTGTGAGGGGTGATGGGTGCTGGCAATGTTGCGGTGGTATTTCTTAGTCTGTGGAGGACTTCAGCTGAATATTTAAGGTAGCACATGGCCAGAGGATGAAGTTGATGGTCCGGGATGACTGAGCTGATGATCCGGATCCGGGTTTGTCTTGTTATCAGTCTAAGTATCAGACTTGCCGCCGCGTAGACTAAAGCCAGCAAGTTGATCGTGTGGTGCCCTATGTGTGAGGATGCTGATCCTGATCCGGGTTTGTCCAGTTATAAGTCTAGGTATCAGACTTGCCGCCGCGTAGACTAAAGCCAGCAAGTTGATCGTGTGCCCTGTGTGTGAGGACTTGGTTTGGTTTAGTAGTAGTTTCCTGGCTGTTCCGGCTGCCTCTGCTTGTCGCAAGGAATCCTGGACCAGAAGAATGCTGCAGGTGACAGCTGCGGTGTGTTGCTTAATTGGAGCGAGTAGTTCCTGTAGGGGAGATGGGGGCCTGTTGAACCTACCGCCCTCTCGTTGATCCAGAGGAAGGCGAAAAAACCCCTAACTGTGCTGGCCAATTGCTCAGTGGGGGGAAAAAATTCCTTCCTGACCCCGAGAGGCGGTCGGACAAAGTGCCCTGGATCAACTACTGGTGGGGGGGGAAGGGGGGGATCCCGAGAGCTTACCTGTTTGGAGATAGTCCCTGAAGCGCTTGCTGTGTTGCCTGATGCTTCTGCGATGAAGTCCGGTTGCTGGGTAGGGGTGTGCTGAAGGGGGTGGGCACGCCGGCCTGCAGAAAGGAGGAAAGGATAAGCAGGGGGGTGGGATGATGAGGTGGGATGAGTCTCATCCGCAGCCGGTTCCTTCCTTGTCTATGAAGCTAGAGCCGGGCGATGGCGGCTGCGGATGTTGCCCCACCTGGGGGACTGACCTGAGGTGGATGGAGTGGACGGAGTGCCCGTGGTGTCTGCTGGAAGCCGGAAGGGGACGCCTGTTGCCTCTGTCTCGAACCTGCTGGGTGAGCTGCCCTAAACTGGGACTTTGCTATGTTATATGCTGTGGCTGGGATGCTGAGCATGATTTAAAAGGTCTCATACTGCTAAAAATAGTTTTTGTGTTGTTTGAACTGCCTATGAAGACAAATCCTGTCAATTTTCTGTTGATTTTTGCTGAATAAAGCCTTTTAAGTTGACTAAACTGTCTCACAGTTCCCTGTTAACCCCTCAGATCCTGACAATATGCAGCTGCATTTTAAAATCTGTACGCAGGCAGTGTTCTTTCCCAATGACCTTGTGAAGCAATAATTTAAGCACATAAAAATCTATTAACACTCACTCAGATTTTATTTATCTTTCAAAAAAAATCAAGCAAAAAAAACAACCACCCAACCAAAATAAATGTCATGCTAAAAGCATCTCTTCATTTACATCAAACACATTTGCAAAATGTCTTTAGCTTGCAGGTCACCTACCAGGAATTCTAATTTAAATTTGTTTTTGACAAGTGGTTATAGATGGGACTGTAATGATAATGTGAAATGTGAAAGACAGAGAACAGGTCAATCAAGCTAGCTGCTAATGTGTTTTGCAACACATTGGGAAAAACGCAATTCAAGAGTCCCAAGGGTAATTGTCTGGCAATCACATGGGAGTCGCTCAATAAGCTCAACATTCACTGAGAACCCAAAGCACAGATGAACACACTGAAAGGAGCAGTCTGATGCTTAATTTTCACTAGTGTGCAACAAGTGACCTAACATTGACTTCTAGAATTACACAGTCTTAACATTTGTGTCATTTCCAGGTGTATGCAAAAAATGCAATCCAAGATGACAACTAGCAGTGTGCTAAGTAGCTGAAAAATACATTGTTTCTATACGATATCAGTATTTTACATATAGTATACACATGTAATAAGGAGAAAGACCTTGCTGAATTTGAACTTACAACCTGTTTTTTACAGTATATTAGATTTTTTTCTGTTGGTTGTTCACAGTGTAAAGGGTCCTTTGTTGTTGAGTATGGATCTCACTCCCATTTACACTTAGGAAAAATGCAGGTCCCCTACCCATAAATAGTGAATGGGCTGAGAGATGAGCACAGCCCCATACCCCCATTACAGAGACAACTATTTTTTTTAATCCTGAAATTAAAATTAGAGTGTATTATTACTACCTAGAGCCTTTCTTCCAGTGCTTTGTTTTAGATAAACAAATAACGTTGGCATCCCATTTGCCTTGGGAAGGATTTTCCCATAATAATTGTCCACATTCCTCATCCAGAGTTTCACTCTTCTTTTGCGTATATGGATACCATCTGAAGCTCTGCTCATTCTCCAGCCTGTCTTACCAATGTCCCTACACAGTAGTCCAAAACTTTTCTCATATCTGAAAGACTGTCTGTGTCCATCTGCTGTATCCCATTGTAGCCTGTCCCTTGAGTTAAAGGTTGGCAACTTGGTGTTGTTGTCTACCAGTTACCTTTTTCTCAAAGTGCCATCACAAAAGCTTATACCCAGGTTCATCAGATGATACCAGATTACTTAAGAAGTCAGAATCTCAGCTGCCAGGTATAAGGATGGAGTCTTTCAGCCATGCATAATGACATTGCTGCTGTCATGTATCTTCAATGATTTGTTGGGAACACGCCTCTCCCAGCTCCTGGATTGGTCCCTGGTGCAAAAGGCTCCTTATTTTAACTTCATCAACCTGTGCTTCAGTGCTTGTAGTAATGTTTTCCTATTGACCAAGAGCACTTGTATCATTAGTATGGATTTTATACACAGGAGCACATGATTCATGTAATGATGTACAGTATTGATAGGTCCACATTTGGTAGTGCTGCACTTATTGCTGGTAATGATAAACAGTCCATAAACATTGGCTAGAGATTATAATGGTGACAGGCCAGCAACAGAGGCTGGAGCTGGTAATAATGTAAAGGTATCATTTTTGGTGGGTATTGATTACAAGGAAACATGTTATAGGTAGCAGCAGCTGCAGACATTTTGTAATCCTTGCTGATCAAGGACTGGTTGATTTTTATAAAAGAGAGCTGATCCATCATGTTGGGAGACAACAACTGTGCTGAAGGTCCTCTCAGCCACACACTGCCACAAGACTAGCCAAAAGCACTAGGTATACTGTGCAAGCTCTGACCAGTGGTCCAACCTGAACACTCCTCGACAGTCTATAGGTTCCTTATTTCAAAAGTGTCTGAATATGCTTTGGACCCTCAGTTGTCTGCAATCATATGATTCAGGTCTGTTACTGCTTCCTACAACTGAGCCTGTCTCCTGTGTTTGGGAAAAGTGACTCAAAAGCATTGATGAGTCAATCACCTACACTGCTGCTCCACCTGTCAGTGAAGGTCAGAGACATAATGTATATGGGATTCTGCCACTAACTGGAAAGGCAGCCAATAGGTTCTTCCACAGCATTTCTTCTAGGTAGCACATCTGACATGGTAGCATGAGATCTGCTATTTTCTCCTTGTATTGGGGGATGCAAAGAGGTGGCCATTCAACAAGGGTCCCTCTCCTTCATGGAACAGATCCTAGGGTCCTTGTGGAAGGCATTACAGCACACATTAGCCCATTAGCCACACAATTCTTGCAGCAGAGGACCTAAATTTCCTCAAAAATCTCACCCCACCTTTGTACAACTCCTAGGATTTTGGAGGGGTGAAAGATCTCCTGGATGAAGCCTCACCCACTTCCTCCTGCTCCCCACCAGCACCCTAACCCTCTTACTTGCGGCCCAGTCTTCGAAGGAAGAGGATCATGGTCTGCTTCAGTATGTCACAGTACATGTTGGCATTCATGGTTCCCTCAATGAACTGTAGCTCCCCAGTGCCGGCAGCACTTATGCAGCCCCAGACCATTATACTTCCACCACCATGCTTGACTGCAGGCAAGACACACTTGCCTTTGTACTCCTCACCTGGCTGCCGCCACACACGCTTGATACCATCTGAACCAAATCAGTTTATCTTGGTCTCATCAGACCACAGGACATGGTTCCAGTAATCCATGTCCTTGGTCTGCTTGTCTTCAGCAAACTGTTTGCAAGCTTTCTTGTGCATCATCTTTAGAAGAGGCTTACTTCTGGGATAACAGCCATGCAAGCCAATTTGATGCAGCGTGTGGCGTATGGTCTGAGCGCTGACAGGCTGACCCCCACCCCTTCATCCTCTGCAGCAATGCTGGCAGCACTCATACATCTATTTCCCAAAGACAACCTCTGATTATGACGCTGAGCACATGCACTCAACTTCTTTGGTCGACCATGGCAAAGCCTGTTCTGAGTGGAACCTGTCCTGTTAAACCGCTGTATGGTCTTGGCCACCGTGCTGCAGCTCAGTTTCAGGGTCTTGGCAATCTTCTTATAGCCTAAGCCATCTTTATGTAGAGCAACAATTCTTTTTTTTTTCAGATCCTTAGAGAGTTCTTTGCCATGAGGTGCCATGTTGAACTTCCAGTAAGTAATAACACCAAATTTAACATGCCTGCTCCCCATTCACACTTGAGACCTTGTAACACTAACGAGTCACATGACACCGGGAAGGGAAAATGGCTAATTGGGCCCAATTTAGACATTTTCACTTAGGGGTGTACTCACTTTTGTTGCCAGTGGTTTAGACATTAATGGCTGTGTGTTGAGTTATTTTGAGGGGACGGTATATATGTATATATATATATATATTTATGGTTGAAGCCCTATGGCCGATACGTGTCTGAAGAGGAATAACTTAACCAACAAGATCTATAACATGAAAAGGGGACCTGAAGTGTGCCTTGGTCTATGGACGGTACGCCAAAAATAAGGGGGCATACCCTGATTAGAAATGAGTATTTGATGAGGGTGATGTTGTGAGAAATGCCCTTGAAAGGGGGAATGGAAGGGTGGGTATCGCGCACCAGAACCGACGAAGACCACAGGCGAGTGGGCCGGTTAAATACCCTCCCGGGCTCCTCCCATAAATTCAGGCCACCACGTTGGCCTTCCACATATATATATATATATATATATATATATATATATATATTGTAGCAGAGCGTCCCAGAGAGAGCCAGGAGAAGTCTTGTTTGGGGTTTATACATCTCCCAGGCTCCTCTCATACACATTCAGAGGTCTCTGATACATGATCCAGTTCGGATCTTAGTTCTCCTCTCCAGGCTAATTTAAGCTCACCTGAGCCTTTGCTCTCTGCCTGGGACACACAGACATGGATGGTTTGTGAGGAGCCAAAAGGTTGGTAAAGCACTTTAAAACTCTATACAGAAACTGACAAGGGGTAGGCTTGCTCAGCCTGGTAGTGAGGGCCAGTGTATGGTATAGTTAGAGCCGAGACACGGCTAGGACTTTTGTTTTGTTATTTCTGTTTTGATATGTTTTCTGGAAGACTGTGCAGCACCTGTGTATGGACTTGTATTTAAAACAAATAAACCCAGCACTGTTTTCACTACCTCAAGTGGATTTGGTATCTGTGCCTAAATAAACAGCTCATCCCAGGGAGCTTTATACCTGCTACCTGTCCCCCAGGTTACATATGGTGGATTTCAGCGGGCAGCTGTAGTAAGTTACTACTTAAAAGGCCAGTACCTAGAGTGACTAAACATGGAGGAAATCCTAAAACAGTTGATGATATCCAACTCTGCACATCAGCAAGCAAACGCTGCACATCAGCAAGCAACCGCTGAACAGCAGAAAACAAATGCTGCACTACAGCAAGCAAACGCTGCACAGCAGAAAACAAACGCTGCACTCCACGCTGCACAACAGCAAGCAAACGCTGAACAGCAGAAAACAAACGCTGCACTCCACGCTGCACAGCAGCCAGCAAACGCTGCACTCCATGCGGCACAACAGCAAGCTAATGCTATCGCACAGGAGCAATCGCAGAGGCTGTTTGAACAGCTAGCCACTGATGCAAAAGCAGATAGGAAAACCTTGTCTGAGGTTGTGGAGACAATAGCACAGTGGTCACCTGCTAACGTTGATAATGTTGGAGACAAGCCCTCAGCCATCCATGTGGCTCGCTTTTTGTCTAAGATGACTACAGATGATGATCCAGAGGCCTTTCTGCTAACGTTTGAACGGACCGCTGAGAAGGAAGGTTGGCCTAAAACCCAGTGGGCAGGACTGGTCGCCCCGTTGCTTACTGGGGAATCGCAGAAGGCCTACTATGATTTGGAGTCAGCAGAAGCAGCAGACTATGAAAAGGTCAAACAGGAAATACTGGCACGACTTGGTGTCACTTTGGCAGTTCGAGCACAGCGGGTCCACAGCTGGTCCTTCCAAGACGAGAAGCCCCCAAGATCGCAGATGTTCAAACTAATTCACCTGGTGAGGAAATGGCTACAGCCGGAGTCCCTGTCTGGGCCACAAATAGTGGAGCGTGTGGTCATGGACCAGTTTCTGAGATCACTACCCATTCCCCTGCAGGAGTGGGTGAGTCAAGGAGACCCCAATTCGGCAAACCACCTGGTGGAACTTGTTGAAAGGTATTTTGCTGCAAAGAACCTGGTCACCACCCCTACAGCTGCACGGACTTTCCGCCCAAAGCCACGGTCTCCCCAGGCAACCGGTAAGACTGTTCCAGGGGAAGTGGGTGGTAAGCATGGCAAGTAAATAGGGGGGAGGATTTTTGGTGCCAGGACTGAAGCTTGGCCTCCCAAAGAAGGGAAGCCGGTGCCTGTCAGCAAACCAAACTGGGGAAACGTCAGGTGTTTTCGTTGCCAAGAAATGGGACATGTTGAATTCAAAATGAATGGGCTCAAATCGCACTGTAAAGAATCACATGTGATTTGAACAGGAAAGCTTTACAATTCCGGTCTGCATTACATGTGGTTCCCAGCACTGCATCAGTGTGAACCTAGGCTCAAGTAATAATTTTTCATTAGTCTAAAAAAACTGCCACATGACACTAAAAATAGGTGTTAATGGCTATTTTTAGTAACCAACCACTTGTTTTTACTCCCCCTGGCCACCCATGCGAAAGGAGTAGTAGGGATGTAATTCTCCACTAGAGCCACTAAAAAACACATCATAGAGGTGCAAAAATGCTAAAAACTGCATATCTATTTTCCTGCATCTCCCAAGAGATAAGCCATGATTGATAGGCCAAGAAGTAATGTTATTCAAGTTTGCCAGAAAGAGTTCATCTACATATTGAGGACTTCAGCATGCACACACGTTTACTTCAATATATTTGCACATATTAGTCTGCTACCATGATCACACAGAAGTCAATTTTCTGGCAATAAAGTAACAATATCCTAACTTGATTGTATAGTCATGCTTCCAGTAAGACAGAATGTACAATTTATTTATTTTTCCTTAACATTTGCTCTGGAATGTATGCATTACTTAATGCATTTATATTATCTCCAGGATCATCTTGCAGGTGAAACTGGTACTTTCTGACCTTGCAGCATAAACAAGTCTTCCTTATTGCTGCTTATCTGACTTAACCCAGCCAATTAATTGCTTAAAGTTCACCTGTCAGCTGTACAATGTTGAGAAAACATTTTTCTTTTTAAATGAAGGAGAATTGCACCTGATAATTAACTAGGTACACGTGCCTCATTAATATTTTATAACCAAATGCTTGAGTGATGTGTCTTGTATCTTGTGCATTGATCATCTGCAGTTTTATGAAAAGACTGGAAAAATACATTTATGACGTCAGGAATACAAATAGTCTAGCAGCCACATATGGGTAAATCTCCCAAATTTACTGAAATCTTTTTAATAAACTGAACTGACAGTCAATTCAATGGACAGTTAAATGACTGTTCCCTTATTTCTGAAGAATTGTCACTTACCTTGCCTCCTTTACATGCTGAAAAACAGCAGGCTGAGGTGTCAGTTCTTCAATTCCGAACTCTGCCTATCCCGACCTTTCTCGGTTCAAAACAATGCTGCTGCCTTGACTCCCAAGAGCATGACTACATACCGGGGGGAATTCAGAAAAGCTGCAGAGCCACTTTTCTGACATTCATCCCTCTTGTTAAAGTGATTGTAAAGTCTCCATTTTTCTATAAAAATAACAAACATGTTATACTTACCTGCTCTGTTGCAGTTGGTTTTGCACAGAGCAGCCCAGATACTCCTCTTCTCGGGTCCCTCTTTGGCGCCCCTGGCCCCTCCCTCCTGTGGAGTGCCCCCACAGCAAGCAGCTTGCTATGGGGACACCCAAGCAGAGTGACAGCTTCCTGTGTCCATTCACGGGGCACCACCCCCTCTATCTCCCTTAATTGGCTAGCTGACTTTGACAGCAGTGGGAGCCAATGGCACCACTGCTGTGTTTCAGCCAATCGGGATTGAGAGTCTCGGATGGCCGATACACTCGTCGACAGAGATAGGGCTCAGGTAAGTATTAGAGGGGCTGAGGGGGGCTGCTACACACAGAATGATTCGTATCTTAATGCATAGAATGCATTACGATAAAAATACCTTCTGACTTTTTTAATGTATTGTGTAAAATTCATGCAGTATCTGCAACAATTTTGATTCTGATAGCAACTGGTGCTCCAAATTCAGGTAGTTCTACAATGCACCACTTATACATTGTGGCACAATGAATGCACCAAATTCAAAATAAAATACAGACAGTTTGTATCTCAGAAAAGTGGAACTAATAAAGAGCAACTATCTTTTGGTGTATGGAGAGAAACTAGCGCAGACAGATTTTGAGAAAGCGCCTATGTGCATTCTAAGAGTGGCACAGCCTGTGCCAAATTCTAGTATGAACTTTAGACAAGTACATGAATTTTGGCAGCACAGGCTGCACCACTTTTAGAAGGCAGGAGAGACACTTTTGCCAAATCTGTCTGCCAGTCTCTGTGAATCCAGGGACTGGGTGTAGGTAAAACATTCTGGGGAGATGTTGTTCTGGGAGTGTGGAAAGCACTAATCAGTGCCTGCTGCATACACATTTACTGACAGTGAACATGCTGCCATATGGAGCAGAAGGATGATCTTATCCATTTCCTGCTGTTCCTTCAGCGTTCAATCAGCAGACTGGAAGCATGTTTTTGATCAAGCTGCAGGGTTTATGATCTTGCTCTCCTGTCTGCCATGAGTGCCTCGACCCCAAGCAGATTAGTTCCCATATTTGTATTTTAACAAGGCATACCGCTGCTTTATTTTTAGTTCAGAATAAAATATAATATTTTCAATTTAGGCATTTAAAATGACAAAGGGAAGCACAGATGCTTAACTCTGTTATTTCCTGTCTTCAAGAAGCCCTTGGTGCTCCTGTAAAAGTTATTTTATTAAGTTTATTATTTATTTGCTATGCTCATTATTTAATATTATTAATGTATTTATTGTCAGGTAAATATTATAATATATACAGTATATAATTAGAAAATATATAATTTGGAATACTTCATAATATTTTATCGTGTATTTACCACTTTCAGCCAGCAATGACTGTGCTTCTCTCAAACATTGTAACTAGTAATACTTTCTGATAGTAACTGGTGTAATAGAGAGTAACAGGGCAGAGACTTTTGCACTGGGCTCCATTTTTTTAAAGTAGACCTTGCTATTCCTCTTGCTATCTCATTTAACAGAACCCAGGCATGGAGATTGTTGTAAGCACTTTATTGTTCCCTCTCTCATGTCACAGCTCTCTATCAATCGTTAGATAGCAGCTGTGAAAAATGTGTAAATACAAATTGTACCTTCAGAAGTCTGATTCCCATTACAGCTAACATGATACATTAACATCCTTTCTCATTTCCAATTGGCTGATATTGTTAATTTTTGGGTTGGCTGAGCTGTTGGCTAATAGAAAAAAATGCCCCTAAATTTCAAGAAAGAGTGGGCAAGAAAAAATGTTGGCAAAATCAGAGAAAATAACCCCTGGCGATATTTTATATGCAACTTCCAGTATTGCACCATGCTTTGGAACAACCATCATGTACTATGACCCAAATTGTGTAGCAATTGTGTACCCAACCATTGTGTAGCAGAAAAATATAAATTTAGGGCTTCGGAAATTAACGATTAATTCCTCGATTAATCGTTAATTTTTTGGATCGGTCAAAATTCTTTTAATTGGTACTCACCTCTCCGATGGCTTCCGGGTCTTCAGGGAGTTCCGCCGGAGATCCAGTGACGTCATGGACATCGACGTCACTGGATCCCTCCCCCTTCCCCAAGTGCCTCCGTCTGCTAACGAAGGGAAGGGGGGAGGAGTCCGGTGACGTTGAAGTTCTGATTGAACGTAACGCGTACTGAGGGGGAGCTACGCATGACGCCACCCGTTGCTGCCCTACGGAACTAACACGATTGTCGGCTTTACGTGCTGTGTTTTTATCATCTTTATGTGAGTAGTTTGTGTTTGAACACAAAAATGTTATCTTATACTTAAGCGGTGAGCACTTAGATCTCTTCTTTCTACCCATCACCTGGTGTCCTTGCTGAGATCTAAGGAGATGTGAGAGAAATTTATGGTCCATGTTAACCCTTTTGATACCCGCTTGCATGACCACCTGTTTGCACAGGGGTCCATGCCATAAGGTGAGAGTGATTAGTTAGACCGGAGGTGGAGGGATTGTCACGCTACTGTGGAAAAAAAATTACTTACGTCAGTGCTACAGTTTGAATTTAAAACATATTTGTGTGAACTGTGAAGTTAAGTAATGGATTGTGGAAACTAACCAGTGTCGGGTGATTGTATATAGTGTGTACCACATTTACCACTGACTAATGCAGAGTTGCAATGCAAGGAGATCAGCTAAAAGTAGTTGGATCTGTATGTGTGTTATAATTCGTCGATTAATCGATTAAAAAAATTGATCGAACACGAAAATTGTAATCAGTAACAGCCCTATATAAATTATTTGATTAAAGAGTTTAGCAAAAACCTTGTGTTATCAGAAGAAAACCAATACAAATATAGAACTTGGATGTAGTTGCATAAATTAGGCTGGCTTCACACTGGGCGGTGCGGGGCGGCGACGGTAAAGCAGCGCTATATTTAGCGCTGCTTTACCATCGTTTTACCCGCGGTATGCGGCCGCTAGCGGGGTGGTTTTAACCCCCGCTAGCGGCCGCAAAAGGGTTAAAAACCTCCGCAAAGCGCCGATGCAGCGGCGGTTTGCGGGCGGTATCCCCGCGGTTTCCTATTGATTTCAATGGGAAGGAGCGGTATAGGAGCGGTGAACACACCGCTCCTTCACCGCTCCAAAGATGCTGCTAGCAGGACTTTTGTTGCGGTCCTGCTAGCGCACCGCTCCAGTGTGAAAGCCCGCCGGCTTTCACACTGGAGTGAATGGGGCCGGTTTTTTCAGGCGGTATACAGGCGCTATTTTTAGCGCCGTACCGCCTGAAAACCGCCCCAGTGTGAAAGGGGCCTTATTGACTGGGTCAGTTGAAAATATACATTTATTTGTAATGCTTTATTTATCGGGACCTAGAAAAGACTTTACAAACTTGTTTCAATAAAACAATACCATAACAAATGCTATCAGCAGATAAAAAAACAGTATTCAGTAGTATGATTGCGAACTGAGAGTTGCTGGACTCATAGCTTACAATGGGGTAAAAAATATGCTTGTGGCAAAGCTGATTGATCCAGCGCTGTCACATGGAGTGATAATGTGTGGCTGTACCTTTTTTAAACTGCAAGTTGCTGGAGTCAAAACTTACCCAGGGCTATAGACTGTCCATGTGGCAGTGCTAAATGACCAAGCAATGTCACATGGAGTGACTATGTGTGGCTGTAACTTTAAAGTGGATGTTAAGGCTACATATAAGTGTAGTGCCCCTGCCCTGGGCTGGATAAATTTAGTGAATGGATTTGCTGCAACCAGCTGAGCTGAAATATACTAGTTAGCGCTAATCAGGTTCATCCTTAAACCTGGTGGCTGATTGCTTCTGCCTGTCTCTGGAAGAATGTTCCAGAAATAGTGAAGGAGGGTCTGTCACTAGTGACTGTTGCTGACTATACTCACTGTGAAGGCTTTACAATAAATATACTTGATGATATGGAGTTGCTGGCTGCTTCTTTTTCCTGTAAAAATAGGAATTTAGAATAAAACGCGCAACAAACCAAATTCCAGCCCGTGCGCCATGGGCAATATTACCAAAACTAAAAGCTGCTACTTGTATGAGTATATATGAAAAAGGGATCAAACTGTGGTCCGAATTGGATAGTAGCCTGATAGGTAGCGCTAAAGTAAATCATATCTAAAAATAAATCACATCTAAAAATGGTGAAAAAATAACCTAAACAAATAATTATAACTATACAAATAGTCCCACGTGATGATTAGTTTAAAGTGTCCTTGACGGGAAAAAATATTTTATACACTAAAAATTTTAAAGATAACCTTCAAAAATAATGTGCAAAAAAATAAATGAACAAAAAAGTGCTACAGTGTCCATTCGTGTTCATAAAGATTGAAACAAGGAAAAATAAAAGTGAAAAACAAATAAATAATCTGTGCTCCTTTGACAAAGCCGTGTATCTTCACAAAAATTAATCGATCAATCTTCCACCACACCGTTGTGCTCAAGTGTCCACTCCCATAGGAAACTCACTCACCGAATGTTGTTGCCCACACTCACGTGTAGGGCTAACTAGCATAAACACTCTCCCACAATCGATCAGCGTTCCTCCAATATTTTCTCCAATATTGTCAACTTAGTGCAAACGCAGTATTCCACATGCAAGTAAAAAAATGTGCTCCAATAGTGTATTATTGCAAATTTATTAAAAATTAGCTCACACTCCAAGCTTCAAACATTACACTCACATTTTAAAAGAATAAAATCAGCAGAATTGAATCACAAAAACGCCACAGCAGGCTCCACTCCAATATTCAAAACACTGCAATACCACTTCAGACTGTAGATGCTAGGTCACGGCGGACCTGAGGTGCCTGCAAAACCCCAATGTAGTTCTCACCCTCTACCAATATTGGTACGCCTCTATATTCCAACGCAGCTAGTAGGGACGAGTTGTAAATGCTGATACTGGAATCAAATGCCGCTTAGCCACACCCCCGACATGTTTCGTCACTTCCTGGACTTATTCATGGGGTCCATGAATAAGTCCAGGAAGTGACGAAACATGTCGGGGGCGTGGCTAAGCGGCATTTGATTCCAGTATCAGCATTTACAACTCGTCCCTACTAGCTGCGTTGGAATATAGAGGCGTACCAATATTGGTAGAGGGTGAGAACTACATTGTGGTTTTGCAGGCACCTCAGGTCCGCCGTGACCTAGCATCTACAGTCTGAAGTGGTATTGCAGTGTTTTGAATATTGGAGTGGAGCCTGCTGTGGCGTTTTTGTGATTCAATTCTGCTGATTTTATTCTTTTAAAATGTGAGTGTAATGTTTGAAGCTTGGAGTGTGAGCTAATTTTTAATAAATTTGCAATACTACACTATTGGAGCACATTTTTTTACTTGCATGTGGAATACTGCGTTTGCACTATATTGGAGAAAATATTGGAGGAACGCTGATCGATTGTGGGAGAGTGTTTATGCTAGTTAGCCCTACACGTGAGTGTGGGCAACAACATTCGGTGAGTGAGTTTCCTATGGGAGTGGACACTTTTGAGCACAACGGTGTGGTGGAAGATTGATCGATTAATTTTTGTGAAGATACACGGCTTAGTCAAAGGAGCACCGATTATTTATTTGTTTTTCACTTTTATTTTTCCTTGTTTCAATCTTTATGAACACGAATGGACACTGTAGCACTTTTTTGTTCATTTATTTTTGTGCACATTATTTTTGAAGGTTATCTTTAAAATTTTTAGTGTATAAAATATTTTTTCCCGTCAAGGACACTTTAAACTAATCATCACGTGGGACTATTTGTATAGTTATAATTATTTGCTTCTTTTTCCTGATGACTAAATTTTTTATTAGTGTATAGGAGGACACCTCAGCTTGGACACCCTGACTGCAACTTCCAAAGTAAAACTTTTTTTTCCACTGCTCTGAGCCATACAACTCTTTTCGATTGAATGAATATTTATTTGACCTTAGCCAAGCCCTGGGAGGCAGATCCAGAAGGTATGGCTGGGAGAAGATATATGTTTAGGAGCAGGGCTCAAGTCCTGCAGGAATGCATGGGAACGGAGTTTCTGTACTTTTTCCACAACAGGAACTCAGTTCCCTTTAGCAGCTGTGTCCTGCAAGACTTTGAAGTATGCGAGCTGTGTGGCAGGTGCTACACCAGCAGCCGCTGACACAGCTCGCAATAGTAAGTGACGCACACCAGGGGTGGACTGACCATTCAGGCATTGCCAGTAGGGGGCCCCATGACAGCTTCCGCTTCGATCCACCTGTCAATCACAGCTAGCTGAAGGGTAGATCAGGTCCCTGCTGATAAGAGATTGTGTTTAGTCAGACCTCTCGTGATGTGCTCCTCCCCGCCAGCCCCTCCTGATTTTCTGTCTCCTCATCCCCCCCCCCAGTCTCCTGCATACTTGCTCTGTGTGTCCCGCTGAATCCCCCCCCCCTCCTCTATCTTCAGTGCTATATAATGAGAGAACCCAGAGGAGGAGCACAGCTATTCTGCTCACAGGACATGCAGGGAGAGAGGTGAGCTGAGGGAGGAACATCAGTTTGGGGTGGTAAGTTGAGCACAATACCTGGCAAAGTTTAATGCCAGGAGGGAAGTTTATGTGGAAATATGTGAAGGGTTGGAATAGCAGGGAGTGTGTGTTGGAGCCCTGCAGAGTTTGCAGCCCCTCAAGCTAACACACATCTCCTAAGCAGGAACACATCACTATGTCCCCAAGCATTCTGTCCAGATAATGTGCAGTTAATTTATGACCTTTCCATTTAACCCTGTGTTATCCAAACTCTGTTCAATGAAAAGTGTAAACTCACCACCTAAACACTCTATATACAAAATAAAATTCCCCAATAAAGATCAGAACATGATGTTCACATTTGCATGGAAGCACAATTGAATGAATGCTGATTATTCAGAGAATTACCGTATTTATGTTTATTGAGGATTGTTTTTTGTTATGTACTAACAGTTAAGCTTCATACACACAATATGAAAATTGGATGAAAAATACCACTTTTGAAGCGTTCGTGCATATTAGTGTATCATTTATTTATTTTTTGGTGGGAGAGTGGATCTTTTTCCCCAGGACTTGACCCCTGCCCTGTTTAGGAGGGTTTGATCAGAGATCTCTTGTCAACTCCCCCTGGAGTGTGTGATACAGAGGAGCTACTGCTGCTAGGATGTGATATGGCTGATGGCCTGAAGGAAGCTGGACTTAAGAAAACTTGCTGGAGGACACTGCCTGTAGAAGGTCGGCTGTAGAGGTTGGTGCCTTTCGCCTGAAGCTCCAGGTGTAGAAGTGTTTTGAGAGTTAGATGCCAGAAGATTCTGCAAGGACCATGACTGCTCTCATAGGGTCTCAGATTGTCTGGCTGTCCCCTCTCTTATCTTGAGTGTACTACTGTAGGGCCCACTACGTCTGGAACAAGACTTTTTCAAGGAATCTGTCTTGCAAGACCTGCATAGGCTTTTGAGTATTATGCACCCTCATCCCCTTTTCCTGCCTATGTTCAAGATTTGTAATAAAACGTCAAAAAACACCTCTAGACTGAGCCTGAATTTTGCCTGTGTGCTTCTGGAGCTGGTACCAGGGCTGGCAGCCTCTGAACAGGTAAGATTGACCAATTTAATTTCCAGCTGCTCCTCAGGAGGTTATCTCTATGTGAGTCTGCTTAAAATTTTGATTCCACCCTTCTCCTACCTATGCTGTATACTGTGCTGATAAAAAAATGTCATGGCATGACTGCTCAAACAGTTGGGCAATGGAAGCTGGTGGGTGACATTTTGGCTGTTGGAATACAGCCCAGTTATCAAGTGCCAGTGCACCATGACACAGGAGAGCCAGAGTTTCTGCATTGTGTGACCGCACCCGAATGGATTGGAAAAATAGGTACTTGCACACATTTTATACCAGTATTATAAAGCATTGGTAGGTAAATGGTAAAGCAGTGCTTTTGAGTAAACATACTGTACTGTACTGTACTATACTTAAACCACTTCAGCCCCGGACCAATTGGCAGCCAAAGGACCAGGCCCCTTTTTGCGATTCGGCACTGCGTCGCTTTAACTGACAATTGCACGGTCGTGCGACGTGGCTCCCAAACAAAATTGGCGTCCTTTTTTTCCCACAAATAGAGCTTTCTTTTGGTGGTATTTGATCACCCCTGCAGTTTTTATTTTTTGCGCTATAAACAAAAATAGAGCGACAATTTTGAAAAAAATTCAATATTTTTTACTTTTTGCTATAATAACTATCCCCAAAAAATATATAAAAAAACATTTTTTTTCCTCAGTTTCGGCCGATACGTATTCTTCTACATATTTTTGGTAAAAAAAATCGCAATTAGCGATTATTGATTGGTTTGCGCAAAAGTTATAGCGTTTACAAAATAGGGGATAGTTTTATAGCATTTTTATTAATATTTTTTTTTTTACTAGTAATGGCGGCGATCAGCGATTTTTATTGTGACTGCGACATTATGGCGGACACATCGGACATTTTTTACACATTTTTGGTACATTTGTCATTTATACAGAAATCAGTGCTATTTAAATAGCACTGATTCCTATGTAAATGACAGTGGCAGTGAAGGAGTTAATCACTAGGGGGCGGGGAGGAGTCAGTGTGACGTGTTGTGTTTTTTTTTACAGTAGGGGGGCGTGGCTGTACGTCTGACGTCATTGATCGGCTTTCCCGATGACAGGGAACAGCCGATCAATGACAGGCAGAGTAGGAAGCGCAGGGAGAGGTTTGTTTACACAAACCTCTCCCCGTTCTTCAGCTCCGTAACCCGATCGCGGGATACCAGCGGCGATCGGGTTCGCTGGTCCCAAGGCCGTGGTCACGGAGCTCGCGACCGGGTCGCGAGTGCGCCGCTGGCGGCGCGCGCGACCCACGGGCAGGCAATTTAAAGGGGACGTACAGGTACGTGCTTTTGCCTGCCCGTGCCATTCTGTAGACGTATATCTACATGAGGCGGTCGGGAAGCAGTTAAAACTGTCCCAGGTTTAAAGCTCAAATTGTTTAGAATTCAGCCAGCTTTAATTTGAGCTGATTCCTGCAGATTGCCAAACTTCAAGCCATTGATGGCCCTGCCAACACCACTTAGCTAAGCAAACCTTAACTGGGAAATTGAAGAGCTGGGCAGAAAAAATGTCAGCAGAACCGTGACTACAGCCAATCAGCTGCAGTCACTGATCGAGTATTGTGATAGCGGTGGGTGCCAGCTTTCAGAATACAATAGCTGGCAACGGGAGATCCATATTTTTTAGCATGGGTAAGGGAATCCATGGATTTATATCATTAGGCCGCTGGGATAAATAAGAGAAATCTTTACATGTATGGCCAGGTATAGGACCACACTTTTCATTAGTGCCTTAATGCAGAAGTGTGGGTTGGTTCACATGCATTTACAAATGTATGCAACCAATACCTAGGTATTTTTGTGCTGACCAGCCTAATTGTGTTCTATGGAATTTGTGTGTTTCTCTAATGCTCCGTACACACGAGCGTATTTTCCATCAGAAAAATCTTGGATGTTTTTTCCGACTGAATTCCGCTCAAGCTTGGCTTACATACACACGGTCACACAAAAGTTCCCTGAACTTTCGACCGTCAAGAACACGGTGAGGTACAACACTACGACAAGCCGAGAAAATTAAGTTCAATGCTTCCGAGCATGCGTCAAATTGTTTCCGAGAATGCGTAGGAATTTTGCGCGTCGGAATTGGTATAGACGATCATAATTTCCGATCGAAACTTTTTCCGACCGAAAAATTGAGAACCTGCTCTCAATCTTTTGCTGGCTGGAATTCTGCCAGAAAAAGGCAGATGGAGCATACACATGGTCGCATTTTCCGACCAAAAGCTCTCATCAGACTTTTGCTGGCGGAATTTCCGATCGTGTGTACGCGGCACGCGACATTTCCATGTGCAATTTTTACTTTAGCAAGTTATAAATTGATTCAAGTTGCTGACATTTTTGCTTTGACACTTAGGAGTTTACTAAATGCAAACAGACTGTTCACTTTGTAAAGGAAGTTGAACCTTGCAAGGGGATTTCAAGTAAAATTTCACTACATTCACTCGACTCTGGGGAAAATTATCTTGCAAAATTCAACTTTCCTGGCAAAGCAATTGTGTATTTGTTATTAGAAAATCAAGCCCTTGGAAGTATTGGAAGTATTTTCTTTAGTTCTCAACACTGGGCAAAGTAGTAGGTGACAAAGGGAGGAAAACACAAAAGGATTAAAAAAAAAACTATCTTTGTCCTGAATGGGCAAAGCACAGGTTTGCTTTGAATAATCAATATACAGTACAGAAAAGATTACATTGTGTGTGACAAAAATAAAACCACTTTTGTGCATTTGATTTAAATTGAAGTGGTGCTGCAAGTAAAACTGATACAAACAATAGCTTGGGCTTCTTTTGCTTTCAGTACTCTCAGAATAGTTTTGTGACATTTATTGCAGGGAAGTACAACATTGGATCAAATAGCAAAATAGTGACGTAACTTAAGAAAGCCTAAAATGAAACAAAGAAGAAATTAAACAAGCAATTCTTTATTTTTATTTGGAAATTTCTAATCAAATGAAAATATGTACTTGAATTATTGGATACATAGTTACATAGTAAATCTGTAGATGTAAGGGAATCTGTCAAAAGATCAAGATCACAGGGTTTTAGAACAGCCTGAATCAATGTAGAAATCACATTTATGTTGCTGCCATTGAAAAGCATTTGGCAAAATAAATTCAGCATTTCATATCTGCCATTTAAATTTTCAGGTCTGTAGTAGAAAACTTGGGGTTTTAGGGTTGAACTCTGAGTATTGCTCTTTTGCTAGACACTAAAGATACTAAGATAAAATTGGCACATCAAAATACCATATTTTGTGTTGCACTGTCCACTGAGAGGCTCTTACAATGCTGGTCACTGCAGACTGGGAAAAGGAAAAACACACAAGGACAAACAAACAAAATGTTTTCAAGGACACTTACTAGCTAGTTTGTATGAAAATCTAAAACAAATTCACTAAGTGTCATTTAAGGTCCCCAGGAAATCCATACCAGACCTTTTGGGTGAGTGAATAGGCCAGGTGATGTCAATGATTGGTCAGGACCTAGCAGATGCTGCTTCCTTAACAATAATTGACAGTATTGTCCAAATATGCCTGTCTGGCCACATTTAGGCAAAAATGTAACCTGCTCCATTCCCCACCCATTTGCTTACATGGTCAGTGCTTCCTTAACAACCACTGACAGTCAGAAACTGTCACGTTTTTCCATCCTGAACATCCTAAGACCCCTTTCACATTGGGGCATTTTTCAGCCGCTTTAGCGTTAAAAAAAGCGCCCTTTCACACTGCCAGCGCCCGATAAAATGCTCGTAAACCTCCGCTTAAACTAGCGGCGCTTTACCAGCGTTTTTCAAGCGCTAGTGGGGCGCTTTTCAACCCCCGCTAGTGGCCAAATAAAGGGTTAAAAGCGCCCACAAAGCGCCGCTGCCAAAAGCACTTTGCAGGTGCTTTTCATGCGCTTTGCATGCGTTTTGCAGGCTCTTCCAATTGATTTCAATGGGAAGGGGCGCTTTAGGAGCGGTGCTTTCACTGCTCCAAAAGCGCTGCAAAGAAGCTGCCAGCGCAGCGCCTCAGTGTGAAAGCACTCGCGCTTTCACATTGGGATTGCAGTTGAGGCTTCTTTCAGGGACTTTAACATTCCACTCAATCTCCTGATGGAAACCTCGTCAGGAAAGACTTGTATCACTTGCAAGATACTCAAAAAGATTAAAATGCTCCTAAACTTAATGCATTTAATTGATACATGCCGATTTCTTCATCCAACAGACAAAGACTATACCTTTCACTCCATCCCACATATCCGCTATTTCCGTATATATTTCCTGTTCATATCCCAGAGGGATCTACCCAGTGTGACGGAGGCAAGGATAGGAATACAGGGAGGGGACTTTAACATTCCACTCAACCCCCTGATGGACACTTCGTCAGGAAAGACCTGTTCATATCCCAGAGGGATCTACCCAGGGTGACGGAGGCAAGGATAGGAATACAGTCCATCTCAGACCATGCACCCATATCCCTGACTATAGTAGGGATTACACCTAAGACCGACACAGCCTCCTAGAGACTGAACGCATCACTCCTGACAGACCTAGATTTGCTGCCCAAATTCACAGCTAAGCTCAAGGATTTCTTCCAATTAAACCCCAGGAGCGGACCCCTTAATGGTTTGGGGAGCTCACAAATGCTCAATAAGAGGGTATTTGATGAGAATGGGTGCACATCGTAAATGACTCCAAGAGGCTGAAACTAATAGACTGGCAAGTTTAATTTCCAGAGACTAGAGACAAAACGCAAACAATCCCTGTCGGAGACCTCAGCCACAGACCTCCTAGAGGCAAGGAAAAAAAAGCCTGGACACTAAAACGAAGCGCCTCCTATTCTTTAGAAAAAAGATATATTATGAGGCTGGAGATAAATCAAGAAAGTTGCTGGCCAGGGCCCTACGAGAGCCTAATACCTCAAAATACATAATGGGAATCAGAGGTGCAGACGGGTCGCTAGATGTTAAAACTGACGACATTTCGAAACATTTTCACACATACTACTCGAAACTATATAACTTGCCTGCACAACACAGACCACCGGGACTTGAAGGAGATAGAGCCCAGGCAATACAGGACTACTTAAGACAGAGCGGATACCCTCAATTAGCCGTAGAAGACATAGCACAATTAGAAGACCAGATCCCCACCATAGAAATCCAACAAGCCATTAAAGCCCTAAAACCCAGGAAAAGCCCAAGCCCAGGCCCAGACGGCTACACTTCCATTTACTATAAGACCTTCATCAACATACTGACAGAACCCTTACAAAGAGCCTTTAACTCTTTGACCAACGCTAGACCAATATCACCTGACTTTCTTTCCACACACATTACTGTCATCCCCAAACCCGACAAAGACACCACAGAATGCTCCAGCTATAGGCCTATTTCTTTGTTGAATATAGACCTAAAGTTGTTGGTCAAAATCCTGGCAAATAATCTAAGACCGCTCCTGGCAAACATTATAGGTCCTGAACAAGTAGGCTTTATGCCAGGCAGAGAGACAAAGGACAATATTATAAATGCACTCCTCCTCACACAAACGTCACACTGTCCACAGACGGAGAAGGCTTTCAATGGAGTAGCCTGGGACTTTATGTTCGCGACCTGCACACACATAGACCTCAACCCCCACATGATGGTGTGGATCACAACACTTTACCAACAACCCTCGGCCAGGATAAAAATGAATGGGTCATTGTCAGAGAAAGTGGAGATATTGAATGGCATGAGACAGGGATGTCCTGGCTAACGTTATAGGTCCTGAACAAGTAGGCTTTATGCCAGGCAGAGAAAAAAAGGACAATATTATAAATGCACTCCTCCTCACACAAACGTCACACTCCCAGCACATTGAGAGCCTTCTCCTGTCCACAGACGCGGAAAAGGCTTTCGATAGAATAGCCTGGGACTTTATGTTCGCGACCTGCACACACATAGACCTCAACCCCCACATGATGGTTTGGATCACAACACTTTACCAACAACCCTCGGCCAGGATAAAAATTAATGGGTCACTGTCAGAGAAAGTGGAGATATTGAATGGCACAAGACAGGGATGTCCCCTGTCTCCGTTGCTATTCATCCTCTCACTGGAACCGTTTATCCGCATGATTAATAAAGATGATTCAGTGAACGGTATCCCCATATATGACAGGGTGTACAAGATGGCAGCATATGTTGATGATCTCCTATTTTTCATGACGAGCCCACATACTACACTCCCCAATCTTTGGAACGCAGGCTACTTCTCATGGTTGGGCCGCCATTCTAAAGATGGTCATATTGCCCAGGCTTCTGTATCACCTAAGGGCACTGCCAATCAAAATACCTCAGAGGTTCTTTAAAAAGTTACACACCACCCTCCTGGTCTTCCTATGGTCACATAAAAAAGCTAGGATCAAATTTGCTCTCCTGACCAGACCTAAGGAACTAGGAGGGATGGGGCTCCCTGATTTCAGGAAATACTACATTGCAGCCCACCTAACAAGAATAATAGATTGGCATTGTAACGGGAGTACTAAAGACTGGGTGGCTTTGGAGGAAAGACTAAGCCCCCACCCCCTTCTTTTCTCCCCTTGGAACCCGGGACTTCAGAAAGCCAATACGTTAAAACAACAGCCCTTAATGGAAACTACACTAGCTGTCTGCACGGAAGCGACAAAACACTCCACGATGACCTCCCCACTGAACCCCCTAACTCTTCTATCAGACAATCCAGACTTTCTGCCGGGAATTGGGAACCCACTGCTACGTCGCCCCCCTACTAATAAAACCCTACAAGCAGGAGACTGCTTTCAGAATGGGAGACTCAAGGATTACGGGACCTTAAAAAGAGACAGTGGGCTACCTAATGTACCAATCTGGACATACTTCCAACTACGTAGTTATGTGGGTGGTATGACCAGACAAGGACACTTCTCCAGACAGATGACTGACCTAGAGAAGGTTTGCGCTGATGGTGAGCAATTGCAAAAAGCAACCTCAATCACGTATAAGTGGCTGAAAAATACTATCCCCAATGAAGAAGACAGATCTAGAAAACACTGGTCCACGACACTCAAGCTGACTATCACTGGCAACCAACGGAAAAAAGCTTGCATCCTTGTGCATAAGTGCTCTATTAGCACTAAGATGCCAGAAACGTCCTACAAACTACTTACCGACTGGTATGTCGCACCAGCAAAACTGCACTCCTTGTATGCTCAGTCCCCTAGCGTTTGTTGGAGATGTGGAGGGGACACGGGCATGCTCGTACACATTTGGTGGCATTACCCTCACCTGACCACGTTTTGGTGCCAGGTGAGAGACTTGATCAAATCGATAACAGAAGCCAAGCTAGTGCTGGATGCCGCCTGTTGTCTTCTACACATCTCTCCATTCCCACTCGAATGCTACAAGAACTCGTTAACCAAACACTTGTTGAATGCAGCTAAGACGCTGATCCCGGCCCACTGGAGAACGACACAAGTGCCCACCATAGCGCACTGGCTGGCAAAAGTGTCAGAGATCTGTGAAATGGAAGATGTCCCCTGGCTCATTAGACAGGTTCCATAAAACCTGGACACCCTTGCTAAATATATCAATCCTTCCACGTATAAGTGGTAAACAGCCACATAAAGTGTTTTCTGATCATTTTAAACTAACAGTGTAATTCTATTCCTAGAGAACATGGTTGCATGCCCCGCAGATGGTGACCCAAGCAGCATCATCAATAAGACAACCAACTATGGAACCACACTTCAAAACCTCCCCAAATCCCACCCCTACTCAAATTCCTTTTTCATCTCTTTATATTATTTACTTTGGTTAATCTATATACACTAGTATAGAACTGTCTAAAATGTAAACCAGGCAATAAAATGGGTTAATATGGCGCACAAGGGATGTAGCTCAAAAATAACAGGATGTATATAGATAGTGAC
This sequence comes from Lithobates sylvaticus, assembly GCA_028564925.1. Taxonomy (NCBI): domain Eukaryota; kingdom Metazoa; phylum Chordata; class Amphibia; order Anura; family Ranidae; genus Lithobates; species Lithobates sylvaticus. The sequence continues at coordinate 372,388,672 of CM053028.1, read as the reverse complement.
AAGTGGTGGGGAAATGGGGGAATGGGGATAATGTATATAGGTATTAAGAACATAGCCTGATGAAGGAGCATGCATGCTCCGAAGCGCCGCCCATTTGACCCCGTTCCCGGAAGCAATCACAGTACAGCATCATGGAACAAAAGAGCAGTACACAGCATCCACAGTCTGTGCTCAAGCCACCCGGAAACGCTGGGAACCCACAGCGCCACCGGAACAGCTAAGAGACAAAGACACAGGACCCTGTTAACCATCAAGTGACCTTCGCCTTACCCGGGAGTAACAACGGATGAGAAGTTAACCCTTGACATGCCTGAATCAACATCTCCTTTGTGAGTTTTCTTAATTAATTTGTAATAAATTTATTTTAACATTGCTGCACTTAGAGGGCGCCGTCTCTCTCTTTCTCTTAAAATGTAAACCAAGCGCAGTTACATAGGTTCTTGGTTTACATAGAGTGCGTCATTTTGATACAGATCTCGATGAACCACTGAAATGATAAGTGATGTCAGATTAATGAGCTATGGATGTTTGGTACTTTACCTTGATATTCAAATCCATTGTCAACCGAACCATTACTCTTGGTATTCTCATAAAACTGAAATGCAACTGACAGCTATATAAGTTTATGATACATGACTGTAATCTTCTCTGTACTAATGTTGAAGTTAAGCTTTAAATGTTTAAAAAAAAGCGTGAGCTGGAGTTTGGCTTCGATTTGTGATTGAATCTAACTCTGCTAGTACATCCAATGCTCCCCTCCCCTAGACTGACAATGCTGCTGTCCAAAGGTGCCTCCTCTGCTCCTTCATCCAGAGAGGGGGAGACTCTAATACAGGAGGTGTGTCACTGGCCAGATAACAAGTGAAAAATTAGGGGGGGGGGGGGGGGGGCGTGAGCCTAAAAAAAGAAACAAATGCAGCCACCACCATCTAAGGATGGATGTTTATTAGTATTGGTTAGAGAAGTACAGTAGGGGGTGGGGGTACAGCATTCAATCATTGCAGCTATAGGTTGCCATTTTCCATTTGAGCTCCTAGGGAGTTTAGGAAGACATCGGAACCTGTGGAGAAACTTCTCAGTGGCTACTTTTAACTTTTCACCCGGTTTGATTGTCTGAAGTGCTGGTTTGCTTTAATGATAAACTGATAAACATATGGTACTCCCATTCATCAAATCGAATCATAAAACTGATTAAACTGTCTGCTACATGAAATTGCCATGTTAATTGTAGGACCCATTAAATTCCTATTAGTTTCTGTGCTGTCAAGGAAATTCTGTACTGTAGAATAGAGTGCAGAATACTAACATAGCATTAGCATTCATCTCCTCCATTGGCCACACATTCAGTCATAAAAAGGTATTCCTTCCAAGAATCTCCAAGCAGAAAAGCCCAGGCTATTGGCAAAATACTTTGTAATCTCATTGCTTTTCATAGCGCAAACCAAAATCCTCCAGGGAATTTTCTAGAACAAATTACATAGCCACTGAATTTGTGCATGATACGAATTGCAGTGCACACATACAGCACTATATTCAATTAGATTTAGCAAATAAACACTGTGTAAAGAATAAATAGGACTGCAAGTGAACAACATTTGCTTTTAAAGGCTATAATGAACAGAATTAAAAAAAGAGTAAGTCCTGGTAAATTAAATCTCTTTTACCTTTTCTTTAAATGTGCTGAATTTGAAATGTGCAGTTAGCTCGAATAGCTTCAATATTAACAGTGAGCGCTACTTGAATCATTTAAATTCCTGTCTGTAGAGTATTCTATAATTACAACCTTGGACATCAAATCAGACTGAATTGTATTTATGTCACAATAAACATAAAATAAAAGTTTAGTAACATTTTTTTTTTTTAAATAAACAGGTAATTTCCAAGCAATTCACGAGCATTTTTTGTAGCATTACGAAGGCTCAAATATCTCTCTTTTTAAATGTATGAAGATCATATGGATTTTGTAACTGCATTATTTAAGATTCGTAAAAAAAAAAAAAAATCATGGTATTATTATGACCGTTTGAAAGCACAAGATTTCAGTTTTAGAAATTTGTAAATGATGAGCTTCTTGTTCCATTAGAATTATTGTAACGTTTCATTCAAATCTGATGACTTACACCAGTGATGAATACTCATCAGTTAACTAATCTGTAGTTTGCATTTGGCAGGAGCTATATTGGCATCCATTGATTCTCTTACTTTGTTTAAAAAAACATTAAGGGCTTGTTTACAATTGCATTGGTCTCTGAAAAGCAATCAATGATGGATTGTTTTTCATGGGGTGGTACAGGAGGGGCTGATAGGCATTCAGGAGCTGATACCGTTTTTTTTTTTACAGCTGAATAGAGTTTTTAAATGGTAATACCGCACCACAACGATGAGCCTAGCGTTTGCCTAATGGTTGTGAATCACCCTCAGCCATTTGAATGGGTGGTGTATGGTGGCAATACTGCCCCCGAACACAATAAGAGGTATCATTTTTGCTGCAGCCATGAATCAAAGCATCTAGGCACATTATTTTACGATGGGCACAGGGGGGGGGGGGGTGTGTGTGGTAAAACTGTAGCTCAACTGTCAAGTGTAAATGAGCCCTTAAAGTGGATGTAAACCCTCACATATACCCAGTCAAGTGAACAGCATCAGATGATACACAGAGATGAAACAAAGGGATATAGGAATCAGAATAACTATACCCCCTATAACACAGGGAGAAGACCCCCACATTGGGATTGTACTCCTCAAATACATGGAAGAAGCCGGAGCACTGGAAGAATAACAGGAAACCGAATAATAACTGGAATAGACCTCAACAAGATCAGAGAGATACGGGGCGACCTCCACAAGAATCCCACAGATATCATGAAAGAAGCCCGGAACGCACACATGACAACGGACACAGGGAAAGAAGAGGTCCACCGGAGGAATATTATTGTCCGTACGAGAGAAGCCCTATATCCACTTACACTTATTATGCCCCCCTAAGGGATCGACATGAGGATGAGAGATCAGGCAGATACCAGCATGAGAATTAACAAAGATCTAGTAATAGATCTTTTTTAGGGCGAGGAGCAGAGAACCATCCTCCCAGAAGCATCGAAGAGCAAAGGGTCTCAAGAAGAAGTTTTGAAAGGAAAGAGGATTCAGAGCAGGGCAGAGACAACAAACGAAAAATAGAGTAAAGGGAGAGGGTATCTTCAATCTTAGTGGCCAACTTCTATCCCAAGACGAAAAAGGGGTGTTGGACAAGGGGTTGAAATATGCACCAACAAGAACTTAGACACGTTTCAGACTTACATAGGGATCCAGAAATACATAAGAAAACGAAATATTAAGAAATACGTTCTTGCCAATCCTATTAAATCCAGACCAGAAATGGAAGATAATGGAATAGTTCATAGCCACCTACGAAATAAAACTATTTTCAACCCGACCAGTAAGAATAATAATCATATTGAGGTGTTCAAGAAGTTGGTAATACAGGATGTGCAACAACTGAATGTTAAGAAAAAAGAAGAACCAAATTATATCAAGAGTGGAATTCGTAAACTAAAAAGAAGGAAAGACCTGGTCATCAGGCCAGCATAAAAGGGGGGGAGGGAGGGGAGGGAATTGTTGTTCTATCAAAGGAACAATACCATACGAGTATGCTTAAATTACTAGAAGATAAAGAAACCTATTCCATGTTGCCCAGTAATCCCATATTCAAATGTAGAAAGGAGCTTGAGAAAGGGATACATCTAGGTCTTAAGAGGGATATTCTCAACAAAAAAATAAGCAAGGTTTTTAGTACCAGAATCTTGTCGGACACCAATAATATACTACCTACCAAAATTACATAAATATAATGTCAATCTGCCACGAGACCCATTGTCAATGGCATAGATCTGATCACAGCCCGTATGGGGCAGTATATAGATAGGTACTTACAACCAGCAGTTCAGGACACTAAGGCTTATCTGAGGAATACTAAGCAAATGCCCTGCTAACAGAGTCATCAATAAGCAGAAGAGACTGCTGCTGATTTGGGGCTCAGACTGATTGGCTGATTTGCAAGGGGGTGAGGTGATAGACTGATAGACTGGCACAGATCGACACGTCCTCTCCCTGCAACAGGAGCGCCACCAGCAGCGCACCACCGACCCGGGCCACGTCCCTTTTTGATGATCTCCTCATATTTTTTCAAAAATGTATGATCTCGCCCTAAATGGGTGTTTTTGTATATAGCCAGAATACACGTACACGTAAAGCGAGGAAATGGAAACACTGCAAAAATTTTATTTTTTTTGTTTTTTTTTCTTTTACCAATGTTTTTGCAATCTCAGACTACACGGACCAGTCTCTACAGCGTTTATGGACAACGCAGAAAATGCTATTGGGAAAAAAAAACAAAAAAACACTGCAAAATTTTATTTTTTTGCAATGTTTTTGCAATATCAGACTACACGGACGTATCTACAGCGTTTATGAAAACGCAGCGAAAATGCTATTGGCCAAAATTTAATTTTTTTTGCAATGTTTTTTGAAAAACAACAAAACACGCTAAGAAAAAAAAACACTGCATAATTTTATTTTTTTAATTTTTTTTGCAATGTTTATGAAAACGCAGGAAAATGCTATTGGGAAGAAAAAAAAAACACTGCAAAATTTTATTTTTTTTAGCAAATGCCCTGGCTTTTGGCTACGGCTGATGTCTCCTCACTCTATACCATCACACTGAGAGAACTTACCATATCTAAAATAAATATTGACAACATTTTTATCTTGTAGAAGGGAGATTGGAAATCGACTAGATGAGTTTATAAAGAGATTAAATATTAATAATAGGAATATTACACTGTCCTGGGAAATCAGTGAAACCTCCATATACTTCTTAGACCTCAAAATCACACATAAGGACCAAGAATTAACTACCACAACCCACTTCAAGAATGTGGATTGGAACAGCTACCTCCCAATGGAGAGCAGTTACATAGTTACATAGTAGGTGAGGTTGAAAAAAGACACAAGTCTAGCAAGTCCAACCTATGTGTGTGATTATCTGTCAGTATTACATTGTATATCCCTGAATGTTGTGGTCATTCAGGTGCTTATCTAATAGTTTTTTGAAACTATCGATGCTCCCGGCTCAAACAACCGCCTGTGGAAGGGAATTCCACATCCTTGCCGCTCTTACAGGAATGAACCCTCTATGCAATTAAGGAAATGTTTTATCCCTATTGTGGGGTCACCAGTGTGGTATTTGTAAATTGAAATCATATCCCCTCTCAAGCGTCTCTTCTCCAGAGAGAAAAAGTTCAGTGCTTGCAAACTTTCTTCATAACTAATATCCTCCAGTCCCTTTATTAGCTTTGTTGCCCTTCTCTGTACTTGCTCCATGTCCAGTACATCCTTCCTGAGGACTGGTGCCCAGAACTGGACAGCATACTCCAGGTGAGGCACCAGAGTCTTGTAGAGTGGGAGAATTATCGCTTTATCTCTTGAGTTAATCCCCTTTTTAATGCATGCCAATATTCTGTTTGCTTTGTTAGCAGCAGCTTGGCATTGCATGCCATTGCTGAGCCTGTCATCTACTAGAACTCCCAGGTAATTTTCCATCCTAGGTACTCCCCCTACTGAGTAGATTGCAGTCATATTTTTGCCACCCAAAAGCATTATTTTAAATTTTTCCACATTAAACCTCATTTTCCATGTATTTGCCCACCCCATTAATTTGTTTATTCATGGGTTTTCTCATGTCCCAGAAATAGGTGAAGGTACCAGAGAGCTGCTAGGATAAGTCATAAAGCCCTGGCCTCTAATAACCCTGACCAAGTTTCAGTAACTCCGTTTATTCCTGGACCAGAATTTTTCTACACTCACTTCTAGTAGCACACACTAGAGGGTGCTACACTTGGAAGCTGAGATATCCAGTAAAAGGCAGGCATGGAAGTGTCTACACATAACCCTTTAAACAGATTTCATAAACACCTGAAAGGCCTGGTATGGATTTTGGGGGACCCCCATGCAATTTTATTTTACAATTGGGTGCAGATCCAAAGGACCTGGTAATGGACTGGGGGGGGGGGGGGGGGGGGCATGCCATTTTTTTCAATGATTTTTATCTATATAGCCGGGACCTGACAATACATTACAGCCACAATTAGTTTTAAATGACATTTTATTCCTTTAGAAATGTAATTTTGCTGTGGTATTGTTATAAACACAGGAAAAAAAAAATCTACTTTACAGGCATACTAGGAACACCTCCAGGCATGATATTTAAAGGAATATTTCATTTTTATTGTTTCACTTTAAGCATTATTAAAATCACTGCTCCCGAAAAAAACAGCCGTATTTAAAACTTTTTTTTGCATTAATACATGTCCCCTGGATCTGTGTCCCCAAACACTTTTTATGGCAATAACATGCATATAAGCCTTTAAAATGAGCACTTTTGATTTTTCACATTTGTGTCCCATAGACTTTAAAGGTGATGCGTGTTAGTATGAATTTTTTGCCTGTTCGTAAGTTCTGGTGTGAACCGAACCGGGGGGTGTTCGGCTCACCCCTATTCCAAACTATGTCAGTGCCCCTTACATGATGAGTAGGGGTTGAAAAGCAGTACCTCGATGACAATGTCATGCCTTTGTTCCTCTATCTTATGAGAATGTTCCTTGGCAGGACTGTGCAAAGCAAAAGACTTATGATTGTATCAGAGTATTCACCATCCTTTCCAAGGCTAATGGCTGGAACATTACAGAAAACAAATACAGCATCCCTGTCCTCTCAAACTTTTCAATTTTTTTTCCACATTCCTGATGAAAAGCATCCCTGTCATATGATGCCACCACCATAATTCACAAAGGGGATTTGATTTCCTTGAGGATGATTTTTGGCCATAGCCGTCTATGCTAAGTCCAATAAATTCAGTTTTAGTTTCATTCAGCCATAGAATGTTTTTCTACAAGTTTACTATGTCTGACTTTTGCTATCTGATTTAATAAGCCCTATCTATAGATCATCTATCTATCTCTGTATAACTAATCATCTGTGTTACTGTCAGCTTTGCCTATATGTTTGTTTTATTTGGCTTCTGCCATTGGGTACTCAGGGTCAGAGAGGAGCTTTATCACATTTTTGCTACAGGGTACCATGATTGTAATTTTGCAACTGTTTATGGGATTAAGGTTAGGTTGTAGGTGGCTAAGTGAAAGATTTAAAGTTAGAGGAGTCGTAAAGTCAGAAGGTTTTCATCTTAGTGCATTCTGTGTGCAGCAGCCCCCCCCCCTCACTTTCCTGATGTCCCTCTCTGTCCAGCAATGTCCACGAGTGTCTCAGCCATCCAAGATTCTCCCTCCTGATTGGCTGAGACACAGCAGCCGCGCCATTGGCTGCAAAGTCAAAGTCAGCTAGCCAATCAGAGAGAGTGGGTGGGGGCAGGGGTGGATCGGGACTCGGTGTCTGAATGGACACACAGAGCTGTGACTCGACAAGAGTGCCCCATAGCAAGCTGCTAGTGTGTGGGAACTGAACAGTAGGGAGGGGCCAGGATCACAGAAGAGGGACCCGAGAAGAGGAGGATCTGGGCTGCTCTGTGCAAATCCACTGCACAGAGCAGGTAAGGATAACATGTTTATTATTTTTATAGGAAAAAAAAACAAGACTTTACAATCACTTTTATATTTAATGGTTCGGTTAAAGTGTTAGAATCGTGTTTTGGGTCTAGTGTTAGACAGGTTAAGTGCTTAGTTTAAGTTACAAGGAAAGGTTAAAGTTAAAGTTAGAGGGAAGGATAAGGGTTCATTTTAGGGATTTTTTAAAATGTTTCTAAAATGAATCTAAACCCAAAAGCAACTGAAATCTTTGTGTTTTATATACTGCAACTTACTAACACTTACATGTGGTGGTTGCATTCATTTTCTTTGGCCCCTTTCACACGGTCTTTCTGATCAGGTCCACCTGTCAGTTTTTCAGGCGGATCTGATCGGACACTCCATGCACCTCTATGGAGCGATAAATGGCAGCGGTGACATGTCCGCTGACATCCGCCGCTATCTGATACGATCCTGTCCATTAAATCCAGACAGATAGAAACCCTATTTTCTATCCATCTGGAGGATCGGATCGGATGGGATCGGATGAAAACTGACAGGTGGTTCATTTTCATTTGATCCCCCATAGAGGGGAACAGGACTTTGACAGCCCAGTGAGTGGAGACTGACCTGTCATCAGCCTGCTCAGCGGGGATCATAGGATCGATCCCCCGCTGAGCAAAACGGAGTCCGTCGGACGGAAAGCCTGTGTGAAAGGACCCTTAGGCTTTTCTCCCCTTTATTTTCACTAGGTAATCCAGTCAGTAAGGCTGGCCATAGACAGTTCGAATCTTGGCTGGTTTACTGTGTATGGACAGGCTAAATGTACCAACTCGATCGATTATTCATCTTGGGTACAACCAGCCTGCTGGATTTTACTAGTGATTATCATTAGCGACCACTATAGCCACTAGCAATAATCACTGTCCTCTCCCGGCAGGGACAGCTAACCCCCCCCTGCTAGGTGAATACCCAGCAGGAGGGATTCCTCTTTCTGTATTGATGGTGGAATCGTGCACATTTCCTTCCTGCAACCTCTGGTTATAGGGGCAGCATTGGGAGCCATTGGCCCCTGCTTCTGTAAATCACATCCTATGAGGAGTGAGTGGGGGTGGGGCAGAGTTGCTCTCAATAGACACACAGAGCCCAGCTTGAGCTCTGGGCACTCAGATTGAGTGCCCACGAGTTCCCCCATAGCAAGCGGCTTACTATGGGGGTATTTGTAAGGGAGGAGGAGCCAGGAGCACTGGCGGAGGATCTGAGAAGAGGAGGATCTGGATTGCTCTGTGCAAAACCATTGACGGTAAGTATAACCTGTTTGTTATGCAAAAAAAATCCTTTACATTTACTTTAAAGTGGTAGTAAAATCTTGAGAAAAACAAAAGATTTCCACCTGCAATGCAATATCATACTAATGCACCACATACTGGCACATACTGGCACTGGTACCACATACTGGCACATTATGAACAACTTACCCTATAAACAAAGCCCTCCAGCGGCATGCTGTCTCCACTGCAGAGGCTTACATCTTCACCCGGTTTTCCTTCCATGCGCGCGGGAGTCTTGGCCATGCCACACAGCTCTGAAGGAACGGCCGCTGCACACACTTTTAGGAGATATTCATTTTAACTACAGGTAAGCTTTATTATAAGCTTACCTGTAGGTAAAAATAAAAAACAAGAGTTTACTACCACTTTAAAGCCCCATACACACGCGCGGATTATCCGAGGACCAGGTCCGTCAGACCATGTCCGTCATACTTTGTCTCATGTTGGTTTTGCGTACACACGGTCGGACAAAGTTGTCGGAAAATCCGATCATTCTGAACGTGGTGACGTTTGTTGCCTACGACGGGACTACGTAGAGGCTAGTAGCCAATAGCTTTGGTCTTGTAATGTGATCTGAGCATGCGTAGCACTTTGTCCGTTCGGACTACCATACACACGATCGGATTTGGTGTGATCGGACCGTGTTGTCGGAAAATCTATCCAGCAGGAGATAGGACTTTGTCCGTCGGACAATACGACGTACACTGTCCGATGGTGCATACACACGGTCTGATTTTTCAACAACATTGTCCGATCGGACCGAATCCATGCAAAAATCCGACCGTGTGTATGGGGCTTTAGGGTTGGTAAGCTGCAATATACATTTTGAGGGGGTTGGACACGCATTAAGTGTTCTAAAATGTGTAATGTTTTGCTGAACCAAATGTAACTTCAAGGATAACTTTTTGTGCACACACTCAAATATTGCCCTTGTTAACCTGTGCGCCTTTACTAATCCTCCCAACTTAAGCCAATCCTTGTCACCAACATCTGACCTCACAGCTGTCAGTCATACACTTACATTTTTTACAGGCACCAATCAAGAAAGACTAAGAAAGATGTGGGTTACAGGAAAAATTACAAAACAACAAAAAAAAATATATATAAATAAATATATATATATAGATATATATATATATATGATATTTTTGTATATAAACACATAATTAATATATAAAAATTGTATATGGCTACACTGGGCTATATTACAAAACATACAGGAGCAGGATTGTTAACTCATCCCTTTAACTTGTAGTTTAACTTATGCCGTGTACACACGATCAGAATTTCGACCAGAAAAAGACTGATGAGAGCTTTTCATCGAAAAATGCGACCGTGTGTAGGCTCCATCGGAATTTTGCTTGCCGAATTCCCGCCAGCAAAAATTTGAGAGCAGGTTCTCAATTTTTCAGACGGAAAAGGTTTCTATTGGAAACTCCCATTCGTCTGTAGCAATTCCGACGCGCAAAATTCCTACGCATGCTCGGAAACAATTTGACGCATGCTCGGAAGCATTACATTTTATTTTTTCTCGGCTCGTCTTAGTGTTGTACGTCACCGTGTTCTTGACGGTCGGAATTTGGTGTGTCCGTGTGTAGGCAAGACAGTTTGAGTGGAATTCCGTCGGGAAAAGCATCAGAGCTTTTTACGATGAGAAAACGATCGTGTGTACACGGCATTAGTCTCGGTTAACACTGGGGCGGTTTCAAAGTCATCTAGCTCTGAAGCCACTCGCACAGCATGACTTCATCGTGGATTGCAAACTACTTCTATAATAAAAGTCAATGCAAGCTGCTCCAAAGTCGCCCCCAAGTAGTACGTCTGAGCAACTTGAATCGTTCCGATTAGAATGGTTCCATTGCATTGAATGGAGTGCGACTTGTCAGGCAGCTAAGTCGCCTGACAGGTCGCCCCAGTGTAAACCTAGCCTTCAGAGCCGGTTCACACTGAGGCAGCACGACTTACAGCACGACTGCCTCATGCGACCTGCACACGACAGCAGCGGCGACTTGCAAAACGACATCTGTATAGAAGTCAATGCAAGTCGCCTCAAGTCGCCCCCAAAGTAGTACAGGAACCTGACTTGAGTCGCTCCTATTAGAATGGTTCCATTGTACAGAACGAACGCGACTTGTCAGTCGGCTAAGTCGCCTGACAAGTCGCCCCAGTGTGAACCGGGTCTAAGAGTTCCTCAAGGTCTATGGCTGATAAAATGCAGGTGAGGTGCTTACAGCCCCATTCATTAAAGAGTTACTATTCTTAAGCCAGGTGCACGCTACAAAACCGACAGCTCCGGTCTGAGACACTGTACTAATCATGCAAGGTTAGTCCAGTGATCTCCACCGCTGAACTGTTGTGTTCTGAAAGGGGGACGCCCCTCACCAGAAAGTTCCGATCAGCCCTCTCTACTATTGGCTGAAAGCGATGATCGGGAGTCTGTCGACTGCTGGTTTTCCAACATCCGGCTTCTGTTGGACAGACCGACAAATATACACGGGCAGAATGTTGGCTGTTTTTTTCTTGAACCAGCAAATGTTTCCTGACATTCTGCCCATGTGTATGGGGCTTTAAGCGCTAACTCTTAAGCCTTGTACACACGATCGGATTTTCTGATGGGAATTGTGTGATGACAGGCTGTTGGCGGAAAATCTGACCGTTTGTACGCTCCAATTGTTGTCGGATCTTCCGTGGACAAATGTTGCATGGCAGGCTTTTAAATTTTTTCTTCGGACAAATGTCTATTGTTGGATTTTCTGATCGTGTGTACACAAGTCCGTCGGAGGCAAGGAAGAGCCAGAAGCTGTCGGTTTTGTAAACTGGCATACATAATGAAGAATTAACATTCGTGACACAGGAAATTGTGAAATGTCGAAATGTAACTCACAATTCTCTTCTTCTTTATTGGGATAATAATGAAGCTGCTTTGCTGGTGATACTGATGGAGTTCTGCCAAACTAAATTTTAAAAGTCTTTTATTTTCCTGCTTGATATCAAGAATAATATTATTATGCTTGTGTTTTTTTTTTGTTTTTTTGGGCAAGTTACCACAACACCATTATCCTGTAGTTTTTAAGATCAAAGATACAACTATGTTGGTGTCCCTTGTTAATTTTACATTGTATTTTTTTAAATGTAACTGCCTACTCTCAAACTTTCATTTGAAGTAAAACACATAACCAAGTATTATTCTCCACAATTTTTTGATTGTGCATTAAAAAAGAAAACAAATACAATTAGACGTGCTATCTGCCAATAGAACCAAAAAGTGCATTCTATGCATACAAAATTATAGAAAATATACCAAATCAAATCATAATTCAACCAAAAAATAAAATAAAAGCCTCATGCAAGTGTCCTGCTTCTTAATGTAGGGGGTCAACAATGCCAAGAGCTGGTGAGCACAGGGGTCTGTCATCCGGAGATAATTCAGAAAATCATCCGGATTATTCTCCTGGAGCTCCCGCAGCAAAGGCATATGACATAATTGGTCACGATTAATAAAGCAACCAATTTTTGATCCAAGAAATCCTCCTCCTCCTGTTTCTGAACTGGATTGGGTGAAAGCAATAATTCCAAGGCCAATAATAAATAACACGTTATCTTCTCCAATTCTGCTACATGTCTGGTTGACGAACAGCCGTTCAGAAACAAACTGAAAAGCATGAAATGAAAAAAGCAAAATGCAAAGCGTAAATCAACACGAAATTAGCAGAAGGAGCCCAAAAGGTGGCGAATGACAATTGAACTTCCTCTTTATTGACTCATAGTACGTCTAGTACGTCACTACGTTTGTGTTTGTTGACCCAAAATTGTGTGCCGTTTGTATGCAAGACAAGTTTTTGGCCAACTCCCTTCGGACCAAAGTCTGAGGCTTTGTCTGCAGAAAATCCGATCGTGTGTACAAGGCTTTAAAGTGGAAGTAAACCCCCCTATTGTATTCCACCAAGGAAGCTGCCATCTTGGCCTCTGTTTATTCTTCAACTGCCATGGTGCTGTACATGTGATCAGTTATGACACCAGCCATTGGATGGTTTGACAGTTTGGTTGAGAGCACTACCAATGTGACAGTTACATTCCCTGCACATGCCGGGAATGTAACAGTTTTTTGAAACTGTTAAATCAATGGGTTTTTACTTCCACTTTAAAATGTATTAAAAAACAAAAATAAAAATGTAAAATTTTCATTTGTTTCCCTTTTTAAAGTGGAAGTAAACCCCCCTATCGTTTTCAGCCAAGGAAGCTGCCATCTTTGCCTCTGTTTAATCTTCAACTGCCACAGTGCTGCACATGTGATCCGTTATGACACCAGCCATTGGATGGTTTGACTGTTTGGTTGAGAGCACAGCCAATGTGCAGTTAGCATTCACGGCATGCCTTTTTTTTTTAGACTGTTAAATCTATGGGTTTACTTCCGCTTTAAGGCTTTTTTAACCACTTCAATTTCGTGCCTATTCTGGCACTCCTCTCCTACATGTAAAAATAATATTTTTTTTTGCTAGAAAACTACACAGAACCCCCAAACATTATATATGTTTTTTTAGCAGAGACCCGAGGGAGTAAAATGGTGGCCATTGCAACTTTTTATGTCACACGGTATTTGCGCAGCAATTTTTCAAATGTGTTTTTTTGGGAAAAAAACTTTCATGACTATAAAAAAACACCAAAGTTAGCCTGATTATTTATTTTTTGTATAATGTGAAAGATGATGTTACGCCAAGTTTCCAGCCAAGTACACAGCAGTGTTTACATGTGCCGTGCTGGACGTGATGTCATAACATCTCACTTGGGCCTCCAAAGGTCATAGAGACTGCCAGGGACCATCTGGCCCACGGTATTCTCTATGGTAAACTTCTAGCGCTGGCAGATTCCTTCTCCGGCTCATCGATGGTATGGGCGAACCCGGTAAAAGCACAAGAGGACAGCGAGAGGGGGGTTATCCCCTCCCGCCACCTATAAAAACAATCAAGTGGCTGAAGAGCTGCTATGATTTTTCTTGCAGTGCAGGAAATCGCCAGCCAGAAAAGAAGGTATCTGAATGATGCCTGCAGCTGCATGCATCATTCAGATATCCCCACTCAAAGTCCAGGACGTCATATGATGGCCTTGGGTGGGGAGTGGTAAACAATATTTTCACCTGGCGATCCTTCCAGAAACATACTCACTCAGTAACACTCACTTACTATACTGCATCTATGAAGAAACAACATTGTGACCAATAGGGATGGGCTCGGTGTTTCGATTCGAACCCACGTTCGAATCGAGCACCGGGCGTTCGCCCGCTCGGCGAGCCCAGAACTATTTGGGCCGTTCGCATCACATTCGTGTGATGCGAGCGGCCCGCAATGCATTGCGGCCGGCGCAGTGCATTGCTGGCTGATGATTGGCAAAGCATGCACTGTGACCCCGCATGCTTGGCCAATCACAGCGCCAGAGAGGAGAGCAATAATTGGCTACAGGCAGGACGCCTGTAGCCAATTAAAGCTCAGGGGCTTTAGTACATGCCCCACTGTATAAAAGGCCGTCGGCCCGGTGCACATGTGTTCCGGCTTTGATAGAGTGAATAGACAGACTGCTGATTGATTCATTTATTGCTAAACCATTGCTGATTCATTGAATACTGATCATTTCTGCTGATTGCACTGCTGAGTGTGACATTATCTGCTGCTGGGGATTAGTCTGGTGTGTGCGTGCTGTTAGTACAGCATTGCAGTAGCACCCATTGCAGTGCTGTTAGCACAGCATTGCACCCTAACTTTCTGTCCAACCTTCTGTCCCAACCTTCTGTCCCATCCCAGGCAGGCAGGCAGGGATTTATAGGAGCTATATTGTGTTTGTGTCAGCACACATAGGAGCTATAGTGTGTTGTCAGCACACATAGGAGCTATATTTTTTTGTCAGCACACATAGGAGTTATAGTGTGTTGTCAGCACACATAGGAGCTATAGTGTGTTGTCAGCACACATAGGAGCTATAGTGTGTTGTCAGCACACATAGGAGCTATAGTGTGTTGTCAGCACACATAGGAGCTATAGTATGTTGTCAGCACACATAGGAGCTATAGTGTGTTGTCAGCACACATAGGAGCTATAGTGTGTTGTCAGCACACATAGGAGCTATATTTTTTTGTCAGCACACATAGGAGCTATAGTGTGTTGTCAGCACACATAGGAGCTATAGTGTGTTGTCAGCACACATAGGAGCTATAGTATGTTGTCAGCACACATAGGAGCTATAGTGTGTTGTCAGCACACATAGGAGCTATAGTGTGTTGTCAGCACACATAGGAGCTATATTTTTTTGTCAGCACACATAGGAGCTATAGTGTGTTGTCAGCACACATAGGAGCTATAGTGTGTTGTCAGCACACATAGGAGCTATATTTTTTTGTCAGCACACATAGGAGCTATAGTGTGTTGTCAGCACACATAGGAGCTATAGTGTGTTGTCAGCACACATAGGAGCTATATTTTTTTGTCAGCACACATAGGAGCTATAGTGTGTTGTCAGCA